>OX335660.1:13925000-15231666 GCA_946894095.1 Incurvaria masculella | reverse complement strand
ACAGCAGGTAAAGGGTGATTATCAAAAAGTTTGTTTTCAGGAAATCAAAATGTCCCGTTATGATAAAATGTTATATTTCATATTAAGGGCGGAATTTTGTTGATATTTTACCACTTTCTAAAAATTTCGAATGTTTTCTATTTCACTATTTTTAGATATTTTTTTTTCATTATTGTATCAAAATTAATAAAAATTATATAAAGTGAGACAGTAAAAGTTTAGAAATCTATGTAGTTGACTTTCAAAGTTATTTATGTTTTTATCTTTAATTCAACCAATAAAATATTTAAGTTATTAGAGTCGGCGGCAACATGACCATATCGAAACACTCTATCAGCATACAAAAGATTAGAAAAATGTATATAGTGCATTTAAGTCAAATAAGAATTCAATTCATTCTACGCACTACGCACGTAGGTATCAAGAGGCGCGGCACGAGGTTTCTTATTTCATTGCTTATCTACGAAAAAAATTCGCATGATAAGCATGAAATAGTACGAGTAGGTCAAACAGCTTTTCATTACTAAAAAAACCGGCCAAGTGCGAGTCGGACTCGCACACGAAGGGTACCGTACCATCAACACCAAAAAATCACGTTTTTTGTATGGCTTTTGTATAATTCATATATTTTTTTAATTTTACCTATTTGTTGTTATAGCGGCAAAATAAAGACACATTCGGTGAAAATATCAGCTGCCTACCTATCACGGTTCATGAGATACAGCCCTGTGACAGACGGACGGACAGACGGACAGCAGAGGCTTAGTAATAGGGTTCCGTTTTCACCCTTTGGGTACGGAACCCTAAAAAAACTCGGAATTGGTAGTGAAACCGGTAGTGAAAGAATAATCGAATCCACCTGCTGGTCTCCATAAGAAAGTGACTAGAAACAGCAGCCTTTGCGGACGCCGCCCCTCGCCACCGCCCCGCCCCGGCTACGTACCGCAAACACTCTAGGTACTGCAGACTAATAAACTCAAGCCTGGGTCTCCTAGGTCACTGATTGTAAAATACTAAAAATAACCTGATATTTTCGATGCCGCATTTTTCCGGAAATAAGGACGCTATAACGTATAATGTGTAGGCTATAACGGGTAGGTGCTCCATAAGTCTCCCCTAAGTTCATCCATTGAACGTTTTACTCAAATAATTGTGCCTTGCTAAAGGTTTATAACATTTGAATCGCATGTATTAATTAGTGCAAATAGAAATCAACAGTCTAGCTCTACGTTAAGGCGCCGGTACTAGCCAAAACGGGAAGTTTGACGAGGCACCCCAAGTAAACTAGCTCAGTCTGTATATTACAAATAATGTATGATTCCTCTTCTAGCAATCAACTTTCTTTCGTTTACGTATGTGACCACTTTCCATTAAAAACTGCTTAGTAAAAGTATCAATACCAAGTAAAAGTAAAAATGTCAAGTATTTTTTGACTAAATGTAGAAATCTAAATGAAAACGCTATTATTTATTTATGAACAAATGTTGTTTTTACTCGTATCTAGCGACCATACTCCTTTCAAAGTTCTAATGCAAAAGATCGATTTAAAAAAAAAATCTTAATATAAAAACATTCAATCCAAAAAATACTAACGAGCAATTAAGCGCCTTAAAGCGCTAGGGCGAGTCAACTCGCATTTCCATACAAATGTGCTTCCGAACAAAAGTAATAATTATAGTAAAACGCCTCGGTAAGTCCAAATGGAACTCCAGGCGGATAATAATTGCTCGTTAGTATTTTTTGGGAAAAAAATTACAAGAGTGCGCCATGAAAACTGAAAAAAAAAATATATACCTACTAAAAACCCAAAAATGCATCATTCTGAATTGATAATTAGGTGAGGAAACCCAAGAAACCATGAAAAGTATGAAACACTCACCTCAAAATTTCACACGAAACGGCGCGCGGCGGCCATTTGCAATCACCACCACACGGCGTCCATTGCGCAATATCCGCTTAATAACTACCACCGCGTCCAATTGCGCCACTCACTTATCACCTAATGTAACGGGTATTCTATCCTAATCGCGTCCAAAAGCGCCACAAAGGGGTCCTTCTTCCGCCGTATAACGTAACGACGCCATTGGTTTTCCACAATTTTGTCCGTGAATTGTTCGTCGTGAAAACTTCCGCCACCACCAACACGGAAAAAATGTTTTACGAAGCGCCACTGCGACTCTATCCGCTGCGTGTGCGTCCCATCATCCCTCACAAATCGTTGGCTTCTGTCCGGATCACTGTGGTTGACGGTTTTGTGCACGTAACCATTTGCCGCCAAACAGTTGTACGCACGCCAACAATCAGTGTGGATTTCCGTTCCGGGCCGCACGTGCTTTTGAATTAAGGGCAGCAGCGTTTCTTGGCTACGGTCATTATAAATACATAGCTCCAACCGCAAGTCTTTAGAGCCATCCTCTATCATGCCCAAAATCCAATGCCCTTCGACTCGGCGACCTCGGTGATATTTTCTGTGCCCAAATTTGGACTCGTCGATCTGGACAATTTTGCCTGGGCCTCAAATCTGTCCAACTTCTTGCTCCAGTTGTAGATAAAAACTAACGACCACCTCACGGCAAAAATTGTACCAGTCGTTTATAGTTCGTGCCGATAAAACCCCATGCTGCATATCAAGATCGTTCAGCTTGACCAAATCGTAAGATAGTTGGTGAACAAAACACCACATCAAATAAAATACACGTGGCAAGCTCAAATGCACGTTTTCAAACCACGTGCCTGTCGCGCGACTAGTACGTGCTCGAACAGTATTGCGACACGACCTCTTGCGGCACGACCACGATCCCACGGTATTATTCCCCTCCAAATTTTTGACCATGGGCACACGATGAACACTGCAAATGTTAACGTCCTTGATAAGTCTTTGCTCCTCCGCAAACTGAATGCACTGTTCGCGCGTCCCTAACTCACGAACTATCCGAGGAATGTTCCACATCTCGGCTATTTCGCCCGAGTAGAGATGGCGCGGCACATACTCAGCTTCAGCTTCTTCAAACTCATTCAGAAAACGCGGTGCAGGCCCCGCAGCCTGTTCCTGTTCCGCCATGACAAACAAAGGGACTCGACGCGTTAGCGGAGTCAACCTGTTAAATGCGTAGCGGCGTAGATGCTAGCTGTGTCTCGGTGTATAGCGACAACGAAGGACGAAGTAACGCGAACGACACAGGACGGACACAGACTAAAGGGTTGCATTGCATGCATGCAAGTACACGAACACAAGGCTGCCAACATTGCAACCGAAAAGTGTTGCCAGACGCCAAATGATATAATCCGTGAGGTTTAAGCCTTTTTTAAATGCACCTCGAAGCCCAGGCAGGTAAGTTGATGGCTACGCCGAAAGACTCGCTTGGTCGGCCCCTTCGCTTAAGGCGCTAGGACTAGCCAACTACTCGCGCCATACAAATGCACTTTATAACAAATGTAATAATATGTAGTGAAACGCTTCAGCAAATCCAAATAGAACTCCAGACTGATAATGGATTGTTAAGATTTTTTTATTCCATCATTTATTTAAATAATAATAAAAATAAAAAAGTTGATTTTTCTCATTAGAAATCTGAAAGTAATTCGATTTCTAGATATAAGCAAAAACAGCATATATGCATAAACAAAAAATTCCATTTGCTTTTAGATTTCTACATTTAGTCAAAAAAGTTCGGAAATGGACACCGTTTCTGCAATGTATTTTGTATAGAAAAAGGAAACATACATTAACGAAAATAATTCAATTCCTAGACAAGGAATCATATATTGTAAGAATGACACTTATAATCGTCAGACTTAGTTAGTTAACTTGGGGTGCCTCGTCTAACTTTGCGATTTGGCTAGTACCAGGGCATTAAGCGACCGCACTCGTACCGCTCGCCACGCTCGGGACCTCCTGCGCGAGCTTTCGTCTCCGCACTTCTAAAAAACACTCTAGGGATGACGCACACCAACATGTAATGTCGGGGCGGCTAAGTCGGTTTTGGAGCAATACGAGTACAGCAATTGTTAATTTTACCCTTAATTATGGGAAATTACGTGTTGGCAACATTTTACTTGCAATATTAATTTGTCAACATGACCTGTTCGCGTCGGAATACAGAACGAACGCTAATATTGCTGACTGAATATGAGTGATTTCATATTTTCAAAAAAATATTTTGGATAGAAAACTTCTTTCCGCGCCCATGTTCCTTGACCAAAAATGCATCTAAAAATCCACTCTACCATCCCTGATATCCAGATAGAAGCTAAGAAAGACGCACTCTTGTAAATTTCACCCATTTTTTGGATTGTTTTTTTTTTATTAATATTAATCATAATAATAATAATGCCGCTTTATTCTACTTCCACAAGGAAGAGCACTCTTGCATGCTAAAGCGACCTAGATTTCTTACAGAGCGGCAAGTGAGGTACCTAGCGTAGCTTACCTTCGGAGAGCGATCGCCGAAGTGTCGCGCCACTGGGCTACTGAGGCTGAGATATCTGTAGAATAGGTGAGAACTACCTATTTAATATTTATCTTACTTTACAATATTTTAATATCTAATTATACAAGTCAACGACTGATATAAAACTTACTTGTTGGCTCCAATCGTCATTGTGCGTTGTAGCAGCATGCAGTATCGATAGCTGCGTCTCAGCGTTTTTGACGTGGCTTACAGCAATTCTTTTATTTACTGAGAATTTTTAATTGTGTTTTAGCAAACTCCTCGCCCGCGTTTTCTTTACAAAACAGACATTGCTGTGCAAAGTTAAATTGACCAGTGATTTCGTTTGATTCTTCTACCGATTTCTGCCTTTTGTATGCTTTTGGTCAATGTATAATAATCTACACTTTCGATGTAGTATCAACTCTTGCAGTTCTTCAAAAACCACCACTTTTCCATCATCTCTGTCCAAGCTTGCGTTTATTAGGCGCTTTAAACCTTTTTCTTTCACTTTTACAATGTCCGCACTTATAACAAGTCCACAAATACGATATTTTTCACTCATCTTGATAAACAACGTTCTTGGCAAGAAACGAACAGCGAAACATGTCTAGTAGCGTGCAGTAATTAGCCAACTAGGTACCTATTGCCGCCGCCGCTGTGCTCATGTGATGTGTCGCCTCTCCCCTCCGCCGCGTGTGTGCTCACCCGCACCCCTAAACCCGCCCCGCCTCTGCCGTGTCGTCCCTCCGACCGAACCTCGCCCCGCGCGTTGTGCGAGTACAGCAAATGAATTAAATTCTTATTTAAATTTAATGCACTATATGAATACTTCTAATATTTTGTATGCTGATAGAGTGTTTCGATATGGTCATGTTGCCGCCGACTCTAATAACTTAAATATTTTATTGGTTGAATTAAAGATAAAAACATAAATAACTTTGAAAGCCAACTATATAGATTTCTAAACTTTTTATAGCAGGTTCTAATGTTCATTCCTAATATGGAAAACAATAATTTAGAGAGTTAAATATTTTATTGTAATTATAATGAGCGATTTTTTGTTTTGCTATGTTCCCAAAACGCAATTTTTCTAAACTTTTTCTTACGACATGGAAATAAAGTTGTAAGCAATATCATAAATCATAAAATTTGACTTAAATATTTTATTCAAACTTTTAGATCGAATTATTGAAAATACCTAAATAATTTCAAACGCACCAGTCCGAGTTTTATAATCTTTTGCACCCAACCTTCCATAAGGAAACTACATCGCCTGTAAAAAAATTAGCGACTTTAGAATTTTATTGCTCTAGCCGCTGGGCTATGCGGCGTGTGTCGAGTGTCGAGAATTGATGTCCAATGAGCAACTACGTTTTTTTTATTTTAGTTCAGTGCCACAATGTGGCGTTTATTTCATGAACACACATTTTACATTTTATATAGTATATTGTACGCGCGAAACCCGAAGGTTTGTCTGCGCGTGACAACCTGTTTTCGTGTGCTAGCATTTAAAACTTTTAGCATTGAGACATTTTTTTTTATACACACCAAAAAATTCACATACATACATGAACACAATAATATATATATATGTATTCACCCTTAATCAGCATTACAAAATTTCAGTTACATTAAAATATTACAATCCATTTATCAACAATTCTTTTATTTCCATTTTTAATTTTGATATTGACAAATCTTTTTTTTTCAAGCCTGGGTTCAAAGAGTTAAATAATCTAGGAACTACATAATTGAGAGTTCTTTTGCCGAAGTAATTTAAAGTGGTCGGAATTTGGAGCTGAAGGTCAAGTTTGAGTCTTGTCGGGTAGTGATGTGAAATAGGTATCTTACGAGATTCATCAGCATAATTGCACAATATAATTTTTTGGGCACACATTGCTTTGGCCGGTAACACTTTGAAATACTTGAACAGGTGTTCATGGCACTCCCTAGCTCTCGACCGTTCTGAAGATGGGGCCATAGTTTTGAGTATTCTAAACTGGAGACCATGAACCCTATCCAAGTACGAGTCGAACGTAAGAGCCCACACACTTACCCCATACATAATTATCGGTTCGACTAATGATCTGTACGCGACCAGAAGCAATTTGGGTGGGAGCTTATATTTGAGAGCGTAAATCTTTTTAAGACAAAGTCTCAACTTAGTGCAGATATGGTCTACATGAATCTTCCATGAAAAGTGGCTGTCGACTATAAGCCCTAGGTATTTATGTTGTTCCACCACCTTGAGCAACCTGCAGCCCGCGGCGGCGCCAGCACACGGGCCACTTACATGTAAGCAGGCGTTCGAGTGTGCCTTCACCTCGACTGCCACCTCGCTCCCAAATGACAGGTAGGGGGATCGGATGTGCATTACTTTTGTCTTCTGGCTATTCAGACCCAGTCCGTTGTCGTGGGACCATCTGACTACATTATCGAAGTCTATCGCGAGCCTTTTGACAGCTTCACTCAGGTCTTCGTCAATTGACACGATGATGGTGTCGTCTGCGAACTGGTAAATAAGGCACTTTCTGACCACCTGGACAATATCATTGCAGTAGATGAGATATTCGATAGGTCCCAAGCAGCTACCCTGAGCAACACCGGAATCCATTTTGATCTCATCGCTGATCGCTCCCTTGATCTTCACCCGCGAGGGTCTGTCGTGGAGGTAGGAGGCTAGGAGTGCAAGGGCTCGCCCACGCACCCCGCTGCGTTCAAGAGCTTGTACCAGCTTATCATGGTTCAAGGTATCGAATGCGCGGCTGTAATCTATAAGGGCCATCACTACATGCTTGCGTTCGTTGAGGGCGGTATTTACCTGATCTGAAAATTTTGAAAGAAGGTCGCTAGTGCTTTTCTTTGCCTGGAATCCGTATTGACACGGAGAAATAACTTTGTAAGTATTTAGGAAGCCAGTTAAATGTGAGACCAAGTATTTTTCGAAAACTTTATTGATGGTTGACAATATTGAGACTGGGCGATAGTTCCTACAGTCAGAGTGACTTCCTTTTTTATATATCGGTCTGATAATTGCAGTCTTTAGTATGTTTGGATATTTCCCACACTCAATTGCCTTATTTATAATTTTGCTAATGACAGTGCTGACATCCTCTGATATTACTTTTAAATCAGCTGGCCTTACATTATCCTCACCTGCAGCCTTATTATTTTTCAGAGAACATATTATTTTATTTATTATAGCAGGAGTACATGAAGGAAATATAAGATTTTCTCTTGTGATTATGTTATTCGGTGTAATTGTTTGTATATCACATGTGTGGATTACCTTCGTCACTTCGTTCTGAAAAGTATTTGCAAAACTATTGGCAATGTGAGTAGGTGGTCCTTTCATGTACCGAACTATGTTGTCATCGAGTGATCGTTTACTATTGCCTAATATTTCGTTTATTATACGCCACACTTCCTTTAAGTTTCCCTGCGCCTGTAAACATTTGTCAAGGTAATAAACATTGCGCGCAGCGCACGTCTCGCGAGCAAGTCTATTTTTTATTCTATTATAAGCGAGCTTGTGCCGGCTGCAGCGCGGGCAGCTTTTCCATCTCCTAAACAGCCTGTCCTTTTCCCCAATGAGCTCAAGAAGCACTGGGGTGACCCACTTCTTTGTTTCACGCCCTCCAGCGCTCCTCGGTGGTACTGTTTTCTCGCATGACAGCTGAATATTTTTGAATACACCTACAAGCATTCGACAAAGCTGCTCGGGCTCATCGTACTGCAGCGCCAACGCCTTCCAGTCGTACATTGGTAGTTTACGCTGCAAAAGTTTGTAATTGGTTATACGTACTTGACTGTCCGATCCTAAACTATCTGGAATCGGGGCGGACCTATCTATTAAACAGACACCAATAATATAGTGATCGGATATTTTTACTCTAGCGATAACTGAAGACAACTCACAATTTGGACAGCGCACAAATACATGATCCAAGCACGATTTAACAAGTTTGCCGTTTACGATTTCTTCTCGTGTATAATCTTGAATGCAGGCATCAAATCCAAATGACGACAGAAGGTCCTCATAATCTGCTATGTTCGCTTCATTTTTATTTGTCGCTTTTAAATCAATATTGATATCGCCCACGATCACAAGCCGCTTGTTGCGTTCAGAGCGCGCGAGATAGGCTTCGAGTTCCGCTAGGAAAACCGGACGGGACTTGGAGGGGGGACGGTACAGTGCCAGCACTGTGACTGTGTCCTCCGCCGCTGCCAGCGCGCGCGCAGGTGCTCTCCCCACCCCACCGCCGCTCCCCCTTCGTGAAAATTTCAGCTCGAGCGTCTCGCAAGATGCACTGAATTCGCACGGCACACAGGCCACGCACGGCAACTCCTCCTTAGTTAGAATAATGATCCCGCCACCTCGTCCTGAAGCCCTTAGATGGTGGTATTTATTGGGAAATCCATCAATATTAAAGAAATCCACTTCATCTTGTCTTATATTTACTTCAGACAAAATAATCATTGATATTTTTGGTAATGAGTTCTGTAAAGTCATAGCCAATTCATTGAAGTTTCGCCTAATTGAACGAATGTTTAAATGAATGATGGTAAGATGCCCATCGTCAGTAATAGTTAAAGTGTCAGTCCACGAGTCGATACAGTCTACTATTTCGTTTAAACAGTCAGGCTCAATGTCATCCATGAGTGTAACCTTGAGTGTAACGATTTACATATAACACTTTCATCCGTGCTTTCAATAAAAATAAAAACATTGTTTCCTTATTGATGCATTGAATCAACAGTCTGATGTCAGGTGAAATGCGGCAAAAGTAGTTTGGTATGTGGTAATGATGTAAAGAAATGGTAATGAACAAGTAACTATAAGTAATTAAAATAAAGTTTGTTAGAGTTTTTAAATAAAAATTCAAGTATGCAAACCCGGATAGTATCAACACTAGATTTATATTAGTTGCATGCATCGATCCTTCAAGCTTCCGTCTCTGGTCCAGGCGTACTTGAAGCCGCGTTCCTTGGCGGCGACGCGGGTGGCACGAAACAACTGTCGGTTTCCATAGGTCAGGTTCTCGTTCACGAAAACCTTCCTCGGCGTTCCGGCGACGATGTCCGCGGAGCTGAGCCCGCGACGCACCCGCGCTGCCTGCAGCCACTCGCCTTTGACGGCGCGGCGCGTGAAACGCGCGACGATGGGGCGCGGCCGCTCGCCGTCCGGGCGCCGCGGGCCGACGCGCGTCACGTAGTCGACATCGCGTTCGTCGAGCGGCACTCCGATTTTCTTCGATATGACCTCGAGGACGTGGTTGAGGTTCTCGCCGCGCTGCTCGTCGACACCGTTGATTTCTATGTTGTTTGCAAGCTGCTCCTGGTCGTGCTCGTTCGCGGTCGCTTTCAGGGTGGTGACCTCCTTTCTCAACTCGGCGATCTCACCCTCGAGGTGTTCCACTGCCTCGACGCGTCGGCTAATATCCGCGAGCTGCAATCCAAATTTGGCAAGATCTTCTCGAGCGAGGTTCAATGTTGCACCGAACTCACTTAGTTTTGGCTCGAACATCTCGAACTCCGCGCGACAAACGCGAAGCGAGGCGGCGAAGGCGTTGATGTCGGCCGCCGTGATTGCAGCGATGGCGGCGGCGGCGGGGGTTCCACTCGGAGCGATCGGCGGTGACGGCAGCACGGAACCGCTGTGTTGCACAGGGCTCTGGCGGGCGGTGGCGGACTTTGCGGTGGCAGCGGTCTTAGTCGCTGAGGGCTTTGTCGCCGGAGCAGGGGCCGTCGCGGCCGGCGGCGCGCGCGGCGGTGCGACTTTCACGGGCGTGTCGTCTCTGTTGCACCGTTTTTCTCCGGACAGACACAGAGGGAACACCCACGCACTCAGAGTGTCACGTAGCCACCTTGTCGATTGCTGGGGCCTCACGCACAGGCGGTGGTAGGCCTTTTCGCACTTGCAGCAGGAGACTGCGTCTTCAATCGTTTTGAACCCTCCGTTACACCTAGGGCAATTTGACATATTGATGTCAACAACACAGTGGTTTAATAAACTAAAAATGTTCTGAGGGTATTTATAAAATCCTGATTTTTCCTTTCTTGTCGAGAATACTGGATAGGTTTAAGGGTTTTTATTCCCTTCACGCACACGTTCACTAATAATATACTTTGTTTTCTACTATTTGGGCGCAAATAAATCGATTTTTTGTTCGGTTTGTATTGAGTTTCGTAATAAGAAGTTACAGACGCTCGCACACGCTCGGCAACCACAGAGTTTAATAGTAACATTTATTTAAAAATAGTGTGATTACTAACTTATAAAACACTCTATATTAGTCAAAAGAAAGCAAATAGTCTTAATCTATCCGTCATACTTTTCACAGCAATCATTTTATAACCTAAAAGTACGTTGTTTTTTTATGTCCACTGCGCAATTAGTTCGTGGTGACGTACGCTGTGGAACTAAAAGTTGCGCAATGGACATTGCGTAAAACTGTGTTCACAGTAACATATTTAGTAATTTACATTAGAATTTAATTTATCAAATAATATCGATGCTGCCTTTTGTTGTTTGAGTGAATATATTTTTAATACTACACATTTATCTATTTTTTTTTAAAGTGACTGGACATGGATGGCTAATACCACACCTACTGTCATGATATAAGCCCAACACACCTCAAAAAAACTAGGTTCCATGCCAGGACCTCCCTTTTATCGCATAGTAACATTGAACTTGATGAAAAGCACTGATAATTTTCATTGCCGCTTCGACCATCGCTATTCAATGTATGCAGAAAAAAATACCATTCTTGCTTTCGCCAAAATATCAAGGTCGTGCTGCGATTTGTGGGATTATTTAAAGCTCTAAAAAAATATTTCCTTAGATCATCAGTTCCCTCTTTTTTAGAATCTTAAAAAATGCCTCTTACAAGTGCTGAAAAATCTCGGCGCTATAGGGAAAAACTAAAAGAAAATTCAGAAAAAAAGAAGAAATTAGACGAAAACAACTAGAGCGCATGAAAAGAAAGATACCTAAAATATCGGAACTTTCGGAAAAAGAGAGGAACGAGCGTCGCAAATTATGGCGAGACCAAAGGAAAGCTCAAAGGCAAAATAAAAAAAAGCAAAACATACCACAAAATAAATCATGCCTGCCAAAAGTTTGTGCGAACAATTCTCCGCAAAAAGGTAAAAAATGTGGAAGCAAACAAATAAAGTCTGTAAAAAAACGAATGTGATTTTAAATAAGAAGATTGATGCTATGAAAAGGCAAATGGAAAATATGAGAAAGAGAATATACAGGTTAAAAAAAGTAAAAGAAGAAAACCAAGCTTTCAAGGAATCCTTGAAATCTGTGTACAGTAGCTGTAAGAGTTACAAAGAAAAAAGGTTGATAAAGCAATTGATTATGAATAGCAACTTGCAGGATCTTTGCAAACCGATATCTATTTCCAATTATCTAGGACTCACGGGAAAAGTAAGAACGCAACCAAATAAAAAACCAAAAAAAATTAAGACCATTATCTGACGAAGTTATATCCTTCTATTTACGGGATGACATAAGCAGGGCTACCAGCGGCAAAAAAGAATGTAAAACCAAAAGTAAAAAAAGAGCAAATAATACTTACTAGACACGCTTCAAAACCTGCACAAAAATATTTGGGAGAAGGTGGGCGCTTGTCTTTCACTACTTTTGTGCGACACAAACCGTTTTACGTATTATCACCAACTCTTCGTAGCAGAGATACATGCATGTGCATCAAACACAGTAATTTTCAATTCATGGCATGCGCCTTAAAAAAGATGGATCTACTTAAAACTGATAAAATCAACGAAATAATAAATAACATATCTTGTGATCCCAAATCATATAGTTGCATGCATGGATATTGCCACAACTGCATAAATAAGTCGGGTCTGGATCCAAAACGGTCAAATGATTCTGCATGTCTTACTTCATGGGTACAGTGGCCAAGACAGGACCATAAGTATATTAAAACTACAGAAAATGGTAGTAAAGAGACTGTTTAAAAAAAAACCGTAAAAATATTGAAGCATGGAGATTTATCAGAACTAAAAAAATACTTTCAAAAGAGTACCAGTTACTTTCAAAAAACATGTTTTTAACGTGTATCACTAACATTCGCAGTACAGGGACTGCATCAGTAATTTAAATAAAATGAAGCAGTAATTCACTGCGACTTCTCTGAAAATTATCAGTGTAAACTCTCCGAAGAAATTCAGGCACTACACTTTGGAGCCTCGAAAACGCAGATCACCTTACACACTGGGATATACCACATATTTGGGAAAAAACCATACTCATTCTGCTCTATAAGCCCCTCTAATGACCATAGTCCGGGTAATATTTGGGCGCACCTTAAACCTGTCATTACTCATTTAAAAAAACATAGCCCCTGCTGTAGAAATTATCCATTTTTTCTCAGACGGCCCCGCTACCCAATATAGACAGAAAACAATTTTTTACCTCCACAACATTTTCACTGAAAAACTTGGACTCAGATATTCAACATGGAGCTTCTTTGAAGCTGGACATGGCAAGGGCGCAGCAGATGGTATAGGAGGTGCCACCAAAAGGGCCCTCGATCGTCAAGTATCGTTTGGCCATGATATATCCAACGCTGAAGACGCATTTACTGCTCTGACTAACACAATGAAATCTGTGAAAGTATTTTACATATGCCAAACGGATATTGATATGGTCAACCAGCTGATACCACACGATCTTAGACCCTTAGTCGGCACAATAACCAGATAATCAGTGTGACTCCGGGAACCATCACATTCAGGTCATTAAGCTGTTTCTGTGAAGGACACGAGCAACGAGGGCTCTGTGATTGCTACTGTCCGGGTCAACATATACTTACCACCCCACCATTAATTCCAATTGAAGCAACTATAACGCTACCTCCGGTGGATATTCAACCACAAATTACGGATCAAGCTTACACTGGTAAACCAACAACTAAAGTTCAATCACCAAGTCCAGTTAAGTCCCCGCTAATGGCACAGCTCCCGTAAATTCCACCGCCAACGAAGGATCAAACAAACATGAATCAGCAACTGATACAAACTCAACCACAACTTTCAATTCAATCCAAATTGGAGTCCCCGCGAATAATCTTCCCCGAACAAACTACGGCAATATCTGATGTCGAATATATGACGGAATCTGATTTCAATCAAATATTTGGAAACATTGAAAACCAAGGAATTTTAATGGAAAATAACAAACAATCGGAAGAGACATATGAGCAAAAATTAAATAGTGGAACTTTGACTATTTTCGACGAACTTGGTGCAAAACTGGAAGAAATAGAGTCTAATCATGAGTTTCCCACAAAAAACCCAAAGCAGCGAAATGAAATGAAAATACAGAATAGAGATCACCTGCATGAAACTTGTGTTCTGAAAAAACAACCATCCAGCAATATTGAAATAAATTCATCAACTGAAGAAATAAAAGAAAACATAGTTGAAAATGTAAAACTGTCGAGAAATATAAATGATAAACGCAAAAACGAGATGTCTGAACCTGTAACAAATTAAAAAAAAACGGTGCAAATCGTGGCATGCCATCTACATCAAAAAATGCTATTTCATCAAGCTCTCAGAGAATAATCATCAAAAGAATGGAAATACTCAAGCCTAATACTTCTGCAATGTTTTCTACAAATAGTAATGTTGAAAAAAAAATCTTGAGAAATTCTAGAATCGGCAGTCTAATTCATCAATGTTTTATATGTAAACGCCATTCTGTTCAGTCAGTTGGACAAAATGTATCATATGTGGAAATGTTGTGTGTTCTGAATGTTGTAGAGGCCAATCTTTAGACAACTATGTTTGTGAACAGTGCTTGTCAGATTGACAGCTTCAGGTGTCAGCGTTGATAGTAACTTAAGTGTGTGTATGTTAAAAAACGTGTTAAAAGTAAATGCTATCACTTCTTATATTTTCTGTAAGTTGAGAATGTATGCAAACTAGGGTGTGAAATGTCAACAAAATAAATAGATTCTTACTTTTCTTTTCACTTTCTCAATAAAAAAAATACATAATGCAAGAATCTAAAATCTAAGGAATGTGTGAAGTAGTTCTTTCTACAGGGATCTTTCTTGAATTAATGTGTTTTTGCTTCACGGTCGATTATACATACATAGAAATCACATTCCTTGGAATAAGCGACGTACATCCTTAGTACGAAAAAGTATATTTATCTAAAATATACTTTCTTACTACACTATTCTGTAGAAATTCATATTGTATACACAAATCTATAAAAATAAGTGAATGAATGCATCTTGACATGACTTGTAGACACAGTTTTACATGTTTCACTGCACGACTTTCACTTTGCCCATTGCGCATCTGTCCCAATATTTTTGCATACAAAACGTTAATTTTCTCGTAAAATTTTCACATAAGATTCATTTAATTCAAGGCAATAGGTATTCAAAAAATCAATAGTTAACTAATCATAAATAATAAATTAAATAAGAATAGTTAGTTTCCTTAAAATATTAAAAAACCAGAAGAGTTGTGGGACTTTGGTTGCGAAATAGACAAAATATTTTTTTATTTCTTCATTAGTATTGATTCAGAAATTGCTAGTATTTTTTAAGCCTCCGTAGAGACAATCATATTCAACTACTATATTGACATCACCTTAGAGTTGGTAAACTCTAATTTACTCGGTACTTGTCGGTATTTAATTTACAGGCAACATCTGGTAACATAATATAGGTTGGGGAAAAAGTTTCTTCGCATTTTTTAAGAAAATTCAAAATATTTTTTAATATGGTTTATTAACATTTAACTAAAGTATGTAGGTACCATTTTGTTCGATAACTTTTTGCCATCTTGTAGGTAGGGACATGATCCCATTGCTATAGAAATATTGGGACTTCTGATCAATATACCGCGACAAGTGGTTTTGGCAGTCCTCTCGTGATGTTAACCTGACACTGCCTAAAGAATTCTGAAGAGACCTAAACAGGTGGAAATCTGAAGGTGCAAGGTCAGGACTATACGGCGGATGCATTAACACCTCCCAGCCAAACTCTCTTAGTTTTTGCTGAGTGGCTAAAGATGTGTGAGGTCTAGCGTTATCATGATGAAAAACCACACCCCTTCTGTTGATTAATTCCGGCCGCTTTCTCTCAACTTCTTGCTTTAATCTCATCAGTTGTTCGCAGTAGAGTTCAGAATCGATGGTCCTGCCTGGTGGTAACAGCTCATAATGAATAATGCCCTTCCAATCCCACCACACACACAGCATCACCTTGTTGCGAGTTAACCCGGGTTTCGCCACAGTCTGTGAAGCTTGACCGGCCTTTGACCACGACCTTTTTCGCACGTTCTTGTCGTACGTGATCCACTTTTCATCACCAGTTATCAGCTTCTTCAAAAATGGTTCGGTTTCATTACGTCGTAATAAAGAATCACAAATGAGTACACGGTTCATTAGGTTTCTTTCAGTGAGCTCGTGAGGTACCCAAATATCGAGCTTTTTTGTGTACCCAGTTTTTTTCAAATGCGCCAAAACTGTTTTGTGGTCAATTCCTAGTTCTTCAGCTACGTCGTAACTACTGATATGCCGATCTTGCTCCACTTTTTCAAAAATGGCATCCATTTTATCCGTAATAGGGCGACCAGAGCGACGTGCATCTTTGACATCAAAATTTCCGGATTGAAAACGCTTAAACCAAATTTGTGCTACCCTCACAGACACTGCACTAGGTCCATAAACATCGCAAATTTTTTTCGCGGCTTGCGTTGCATTTTTACCTTTTTTGTAGTAAAATTTTAAAATGTATCGAATTTCTTCATTAGATTCACTCATTTTGACAGTACGAAAAACAAATGAGAATCACACATTTTCCTAATTTGAATTTGGAATTATGTTCTTTAAAATTTAAACTTTCAATGATACCAAAACCAGCCAGATACAAATAGTATAGCCAAAGAGATTTTATTACAAGTTCATACATACTAAAATGCGAAAAGACTTTTTCCCCGACCTATTATATTGGGCGCCATACGTTTATTACTAAACGTAAAATAAAATTTGTAATCTCTTTCTATCTTGTCGACAGAGTTGAAATGAATTGATGAAAAATTTGTTCACTTTCAGAGATTTCAAACAAACATTTTGCTGCATACCTCCATTTCTCTTCACAAAATATTTCACAGTTCGATGTTTACGAATTGATAATGTGAAATGTTAACTTAGCGGCAGGCAATGGGCCGTTCATTTATCACGGGGGGAATTTCGTGATCGGCAAAAACAAGATTTGAACATTTTTAGAACATGCAGTGAAGGAAATTTATAATAGATAGTCTCAGATCTACACACGTTTTGGGCGCCAATGTCGCGGGTATGTTTTGTTGGGGGTGTTATAGGGGGGTAGTGTATATGTATCTGCAGGATCGTAGGGTACACGTGGTGGTGGTATGCATTTACAAAATGAAGGTCAGAAATCAAAGAGATGATGTGCTTACATGGGATGTTTATTAGAAAATATTATGTATAATGTACAAATTAAAGAATGTTGAATTATATGCTCTTAGATTTTACAAAAGTACTTATCAATACTTATTGTTTACCAGCTTTCTGGAGGTTCTGGGCACACATCTACCTAATTGAGCCGTTCCCTACTAGGGGAAATCTGGGTACTTAGCTTCTACGATGTGATGGGTGTCCTCCAGTCTGCTGGCTGAGAGGTGTGCTGCTGACTGCGTTTCTTCTCATATGTGTGTTGATGGTGAAGGTGACTCACAGTAAGTGAGTGTAAAAATGACTAGCAGCCACATTGTATGTTCGTGTATATTAAAATCTCCCCAATCAATAAAAGGGGAGAGAGAGAAAAAAAAGAATGAGAAAAGAGAAAGAAAGAGGCGCTCGGCGCTGCCGTGATGGTGCTCCGGCGCGGTGCCTCAAGCTGGGAAAGAGAGAAATACCATACTTAATCGGCGAGCAGACGAAGGAATGTTTTCCATGGTTGATGGACGATCTTCGATCGAGATATATATATAATTTGCTTTACTCACTTGTCTAGCGCCTCTCGTGAATTATTGGAGTAGTAGCCGGGCCGATGTTCCTTCTCATGCTTCAAAGCATGGTTGGTTTTCCCACTGCCACACGATTGAAGGCATGAGCTCGAGCTGCTGACGTGGCTTCCGGCTTTCGAAGTGTGATTGTAAGGTTCCTCCTCTTCATGAAATTTTTGACGCAGTCCTCTCACGCCATACGAGTTTCTTCGTCAAAGTTGTGAGATAAGCTGTTTTTTTCAGCCAACTCATACGCAAGTTGGCGCAATTATTTTATCGATAAGCCGAACAAGCGCGCTTCCATGGCTTTAAGGTATTCAGAAAGTTCTTTCTCTTGTTCATTCGAAAAAACCGGTTTGAAGTTACCTACTTTCTTTAATATTATTGGAACCGTTGGGTTTTCAAAATATTTCTTCATGAATCTTTGCAGAGTTGTACGGGGAATTTTATAGCTTATGGCACCAGCCTCGCATTTAATTTTTCCCGTTTTGATATCTTCAATAGCTTTTTTCAAGTTCGCCTCGCTTCATTGCTGTCGAGTAGTCTTCTTCACATAATTCCGAACCATCTGAAATAATGACAATACATATTTTGTAAGAAAATGTATGCATAAGTTAAAAAAATTGTGAATAGATAAATATTGTATTGTATCATGCGGGGCATAATGAGCACCCATGCCCGTTATATCCCGCCCATTCTGCCCCGGCTTCGAAGTTCCAGATCACACTTAAAAACGATTATTAAATAACAACTAAGTTAAAAAAAATACATATTGGAAGCAATAAGTTTAGTTACCTTTACTCCCAACAGCGTTTAGTACTGTATGTAAGTAATGTTTTAATAATAACTGCGTGCTGTTTACTCAATATATTACGCGATGCCTATCTCGAAAACAATCAACGTCCATATTACGTGCGTGATGAAACTCAAAATCCCACAGAGAACATGATTGACTTGGGCCAACGCCACGGGTGGTGGAAACTATGATGGTTTGCAGGCTCGAGATAAGCTTAAACTATATTTTAGCTCAGAACAAGGCAAAGTATACTGGTAAGAAAATATTGTAAATCGTACAGAATAAAAAAATCGAAAATACTTAGTTTTTTTGTAGCTGCTGCCCGATGTCCTTCCAAATACTCTCCCGAATCTTTTGATTTTTATATGTATCTATAGAAGAATCATACAAGTAGGGATATCCAATCACCAAATGTATTAGTTTTTCGTCGTCCTCTGCAGTGCATGCATTTTGTAAGTCGTGACGCTCCACTTGCGATGCGAATGAGCCGAACTTTTACTTCCACACCCCCCCGGCCTCCCGGCGCGGCAGATAGACAACATAGTCTGATATACAAGATAGTCAGATATACAAGATAGTCAGATAAGACAAGATAGTCAGATAGACAACATAGTCAGATAGACAAGATAGTCAGATAGACAAGATAGTCAAAATAGACAAAATTAAAGGTAAACACCTCTACTAATAGCACCTTTTCGCAGTGAAATATATTGCTGTCTAGTTATCTTTTGGTCAACTAGAGCTTCTTCGTCAGAGCATGACGTCTTCGTCAGATGACAATCTGACATGCACCTAGAACTAAATACTTATCTGAAATTCGGGTGTACAGAGCCTTCGTCATTATTAATACTAAATTGTATCGTCAAAAATTTTATACTACATGTAGTATTTATCAAAATAATAATTATAATAACAATAACAATGATACAAAATGTAACCCCCTGTTTACAGACCAAATTATTGAAATTCAATAAATATAATAGGCTACTTTTTTTACCCGGTCATGTATTCATGGGAAAAGATCTGAACGTGTTCATCTGCTCTGGATAAGTGCTTTAATAACTACTGGTGCTTCCTTTTCAAGGACTTTTTGAATTTTTCTACAGCTAACTTTTGAAAATAACCTAACTTCTCATGAGCCCTACTATTTATTCCCTTCAATAATCTATTAACAGATTTACACCAATAATTGAGTTGAAACTTTAAAACAAATTCAAAAAGATATGACTGTGTTTGTTCACTGTGATTAATACAATTGATCCATTTTACAAGAACATTATTCCTTAAATGACTTAATAATAGTTTCGAAATACCGTCTAAATTAGCATGTTCGTCTAAATAATTATTAATAGCACATGTACAATTTTTATAAAATTCAATCATATCGGAAGAAGGATACATTAAAAAAAATCCAGAATCCTTATTCTTAATGAAAGCATGTTCAGGTAACCTATGATCGGTTACAAAAATATTCTTACAAGATGTACAATTATCTAATTTTAGTACTATTTTCTTGGTTACCCAGCCTTCTACGTAAGCATTAGCATAACTGACATTTTTCATTAATTACATAACTAGTAGTAATAAAGGGTTTATTGGTAACTGACAAATTTGGTAAACAACTTTTTGTAGAGGCTGTACCACAAACAGCCTGGGAAGCCTCAGAATCCAAACTAGCCTTAAACAAATTTTCCATATTTTTTAAGTCAACAAGATTATGAGCCCTATCTTTCTTACAATTAGCACCAGGAGAATGAACACTATGGGTATCACTAATTATTAAAGCTTTAATAGAATTTTGAAACGCGTTGCACATAGGACTAACATTACGATAATTATGAGACCTTAATTTCCCAAAAAAAATTTCTAGAGGATCCTGATTTAAATTTCTAGGGGAAAAAACCTAACACCCTTCTAAGAAAATACCATAAACTTCTAAAACTCTTAATTGTAGTTATCCAATTATGGGCACTAGGAATCGAGTGCGTACGCCCATTCGTATCTACAAATTTCAAAGTTTCTAACATTTTAATAGTTTCGATCCAAAAAGTATGATGTGAACTATTTTCCTGGACTCGCACTCGTAACTTTCCTTTATCATAAGCCTTATATCCAATAACACTATCAAACAACTTATCAAAAAATTTCAATACTATCAAGATAGTCAAAATAGACAAAAGTAAAGGTAAACACCTCTACTAATAGCACCTTTTCGCAGTGAAATATATTGCTGTCTAGTTATCTTTTGGTCAACTAGAGCTTCTTCGTCAGAGCATGACGTCTTCGTCAGATGACAATCTGACATGCACCTAGAACTAAATACTTATCTGAAATTCGGGTGTACAGAGCCTTCGTCATTATGAATACTAAATTGTATCATCAAAAATTGTATACTACATGTAGTATTTATCAAAATAATAATTACAATAACAATAACAATGATACAAAATGTAACCCCCTGTTTACAGTCAAAATTATTGAAATTCAATAAATATAATAGGCTACTTTTTTTACCCGGTCATGTATTCATGGGAAAAGATCTGAACGTGTTCATCTGCTCTGGATAAGTGCTATAATAACTACTGGTGCTTCCTTTTCAAGGACTTTTTGAATTTTTCTACAGCTAACTTTTGAAAATAACCTAACTTCTCATCAGACCTACTATCTATTCCCTTCAATAATCTATTGACAGATTTACACCAATAATTGAGTTAAAACTTTAAAACAAATTCAAAAAGATATGACTGTGTTTGTTCACTGTGATTAATACAATTGATCCATTTTACAAGAACATTATTCCTTAAATGACTTAATAATAGTTTCGAAATACCGTCTAAATTAGCATGTTCGTCTAAATAATTATTAATAGCACATGTACAATTTTTATAAAATTCAATCATATCGGAAGAAGGATACATTACAAAATTTCCAGAATCCTTATTCTTAATGAAAGCATGTTCAGGTAACCTATGATCAGTTACAAAACTATTCTTACAAGATGTACAATTATCTAATTTTAGTACTATTTTCTTGGTTACCCAGCCTTCTACGTAAGCATTAGCATAACTCTGACATTTTTAATTTATTACATAACTAGTAGTTATAAAGGGTTTATTGGTAGCTGACAAATTTGGTAAACAACATTTTGTAGAGGCTGTACCACAAACAGCCTGGGAAGCCTCAGAATCCAAACTAGCCTTAAACAAATTTTCCATATTTTTTAAGTCAACAAGATTATGAGCCCTATCTTTCTTACAATTAGCACCAGGAGAATGAACACTATGGGTATCACTAATTATTAAAGCTTTAATAGAATTTTGAAACGCGTTGCACATAGGACTAACATTACGATAATTATGAGACCTTAATTTCCCGAAAAAAATTTCTAGAGGATCCTGATTTAAATTTCTAGGGGAAAAAAACCTAACACCCTTCTAAGAAAATACCATAAACTTCTAAAACTCTTAATTGTAGTTATCCAATTATGGGCACTAGGAATCGAGTGCGTACGCCCATTCGTATCTACAAATTTCAAAGTTTCTAACATTTTAATAGTTTCGATCCAAAAAGTATGATGTGAACTATTTTCCTGGACTCGCACTCGTAACTTTCCTTTATCATAAGCCTTATATCCAATAACACTATCAAACAACTTATCAAAAAATTTCAATACTATCAAGATAGTCAAAATAGACAAAAGTAAAGGTAAACACCTCTACTAATAGCACCTTTTCGCAGTGAAATATATTGCTGTCTAGTTATCTTTTGGTCAACTAGAGCTTCTTCGTCAGAGCATGACGTCTTCGTCAGATGACAATCTGACATGCACCTAGAACTAAATACTTATCTGAAATTCGGGTGTACAGAGCCTTCGTCATTATGAATACTAAATTGTATCATCAAAAATTTTATACTACATGTAGTATTTATCAAAATAATAATTATAATAACAATAACAATGATACAAAATGTAACCCCCTGTTTACAGTCAAAATTATTGAAATTCAATAAATATAATAGGCTACTTTTTTTACCCGGTCATGTATTCATGGGAAAAGATCTGAACGTGTTCATCTGCTCTGGATAAGTGCTTTAATAACTACTGGTGCTTCCTTTTCAAGGACTTTTTGAATTTTTCTACAGCTAACTTTTGAAAATAACCTAACTTCTCATCAGCCCTACTATCTATTCCCTTCAATAATCTATTAACAGATTTACACCAATAATTGAGTTGAAACTTTAAAACAAATTCAAAAAGATATGACTGTGTTTGTTCACTGTGATTAATACAATTGATCCATTTTACAAGAACATTATTCCTTAAATGACTTAATAATAGTTTCGAAATACCGTCTAAATTAGCATGTTCGTCTAAATAATTATTAATAGCACATGTACAATTTTTATAAAATTCAATCATATCGGAAGAAGGATACATTACAAAAGTTCCAGAATCCTTATTCTTAATGAAAGCATGTTCAGGTAACCTATGATCAGTTACAAAACTATTCTTACAAGATGTACAATTATCTAATTTTAGTACTATTTTCTTGGTTACCCAGCCTTCTACGTAAGCATTAGCATAACTCTGACATTTTTAATTTATTACATAACTAGTAGTAATAAAGGGTTTATTGGTAACTGACAAATTTGGGAAACAACATTTTGTAGAGGCTGTACCACAAACAGCCTGGGAAGCCTCAGAATCCAAACTAGCCTTAAACAAATTTTCCATATTTTTTAAGTCAACAAGATTATGAGCCCTATCTTTCTTACAATTAGCACCAGGAGAATGAACACTATGGGTATCACTAATTATTAAAGCTTTAATAGAATTTTGAAACGCGTTGCACATAGGACTAACATTACGATAATTATGAGACCTTAATTTCCCGAAAAAAATTTCTAGAGGATCCTGATTTAAATTTCTAGGGGAAAAAAACCTAACACCCTTCTAAGAAAATACCATAAACTTCTAAAACTCTTAATTGTAGTTATCCAATTATGGGCACTAGGAATCGAGTGCGTACGCCCATTCGTATCTACAAATTTCAAAGTTTCTAACATTTTAATAGTTTCGATCCAAAAAGTATGATGTGAACTATTTTCCTGGACTCGCACTCGTAACTTTCCTTTATCATAAGCCTTATATCCAATAACACTATCAAACAACTTATCAAAAAATTTCAATACTATCAAGATAGTCAAAATAGACAAAAGTAAAGGTAAACACCTCTACTAATAGCACCTTTTCGCAGTGAAATATATTGCTGTCTAGTTATCTTTTGGTCAACTAGAGCTTCTTCGTCAGAGCTTGACGTCTTCGTCAGATGACAATCTGACATGCACCTAGAACTAAATACTTATCTGAAATTCGGGTGTACAGAGCCTTCGTCATTATGAATACTAAATTGTATCATCAAAAATTTTATACTACATGTAGTATTTATCAAAATAATAATTATAATAACAATAACAATGATACAAAATGTAACCCCCTGTTAACAGTCAAAATTATTGAAATTCAATAAATATAATAGGCTACTTTTTTTACCCGGTCATGTATTCATGGGAAAAGATCTGAACGTGTTCATCTGCTCTGGATAAGTGTTATAATAACTACTGGTGCTTCCTTTTCAAGGACTTTTTGAATTTTTCTACAGCTAACTTTTGAAAATAACCTAACTTCTCATCAGCCCTACTATCTATTCCCTTCAATAATCTATTAACAGATTTACACCAATAATTGAGTTGAAACTTTAAAACAAATTCAAAAAGATATGACTGTGTTTGTTCACTGTGATTAATACAATTGATCCATTTTACAAGAACATTTTTCCTTAAATGACTTAATAATAGTTTCGAAATACCGTCTAAATTAGCATGTTCGTCTAAATAATTATTAATAGCACATGTACAATTTTTATAAAATTCAATCATATCGGAAGAAGGATACAATAAAAAATTTCCAGAATCCTTATTCTTAATGAAAGCATGTTCAGGTAACCTATGATCAGTTACAAAACTATTCTTACAAGATGTACAATTATCTAATTTTAGTACTATTTTCTTGGTTACCCAGCCTTCTACGTAAGCTACATAAATTAATTACAGACCTAGTAGTAATAAAGGGTTTATTGGTAACTGACAAATTTGGTAAACAACATTTTGTAGAGGCTGTACCACAAACAGCCTGGGAAGCCTCAGAATCCAAACTAGCCTTAAACAAATTTTCCATATTTTTTAAGTCAACAAGATTATGAGCCCTATATTTCTTACAATTAGCACTAGGAGAATGAACACTATGGGTATCACTAATTATTAAAGCTTTAATATAATTTTGAAACGCGTTGCACATAGGACTAACATTACGATAATTATGAGACCTTAATTTCCCAAAAAAATTTTCTAGAGGATCCTGATTTAAATTTCTAGGGGAAAAAAACCTAACACCCTTCTAAGAAAATACCATAAACTTCTAAAACTCTTAATTGTAGTTATCCAATTATGGGCACTAGGAATCGAGTGCGTACGCCCATTCGTATCTACAAATTTCAAAGTTTCTAACATTTTAATAGTTTCGATCCAAAAAGTATGATGTGAACTATTTTCCTGGACTCGCACTCGTAACTTTCCTTTATCATAAGCCTTATATCCAATAACACTATCAAACAACTTATCAAAAAATTTCAATACTATCGCAAACTCTTCTCCAGGAACTTCGTCGACTAGACTGGACTGCCTTTTTAAAGCAGTTGATTGCTCTTTTATAGTTTGCCCAGTCTCGTCCTTCTTTTGTATGTGCTGCTTTATTAAACAGTCTCCTGACTAGCTTTCGTTGTTTCTCCAGCTGTGGACTCCATTCTTAATACCCGTTTCCACTGCGTCTTTCACCAGGCGGGCAGGAGTCTTCGAAACATTGCATTAGGCTAGATGTAATTTGAGTAACGTATCTTTCGATGTCACGTGAATTGTCAATATTGTCAGGAATGCGCATGGACTGTTTTTCCGTATGATCTCTTGGAACTTTGCCCTATCAGTCTTCCTTGGGTTTCTGCGCATTTCCTTCTCCGGTGGGTCGGTCATGAGTTTGAAACCAAGCCATCTATGATCGGAGCAAGACGCTTCTTTTGACACCTCCCATCCGCCCAGTAAGTCAGCTGTTTTACTATTCCGGGAGGTCACGACATTTTTGGTCACGATAAGGTAAATGGCTGAATCTGGGTTGACATGTTAGAGACCAACCCTCTGATGCTAAATATGTCGGTCTGCCCGTCCCAAGTGGTTGCGTTTTCTAGATTGGCTATATAAAATAGATGCTGGTATGTACCTGCTGATGAATATACTGATTATCTGGAAACATTGATACCTATTAATTATACAACAATAACCAGACGGTTACTTAATTAAATACTTAAATATACCTAAAGTTATATCTGTAACCTAAATCGCCTTTAACTACTAAATGCAACCAAAGATTAGTTCAGTTTTTGTATTGCTAAGCAAGTATGTATTGATACTTTCATGCTTCGTCATTTGCATCAATTTACCTTAAGTAATTACTAATACCTTAGTAATAGTGAGCGGCTCGTAGCCTAGTGGCGCGGGGACCGGCCTAGCGTACCAGAGGCCCGGGTGCTATACCAACTTGCACCACTGTCTTTCTCTTTTAGAGTTCGATAAGTGCATTTCGCCACGAATGCGAGCTGCTCCATGGTTCGGAATCCATGTAAAACTGTAGGTCCCCTTCCCCTACTAGGTGGTAGGGTTTAAGCCCGCCCGGGTTGGTACCATCGCATTGGATGAAAAGATGGTCGAAGCGGCAATGAAAAATTGTCCGTGTTTTCCATCCAGTTCAATGTAGCCGTGCTCATAAAGGGAAGGTCCTGGCATGGCACCCAATTCCTTCGGGAATGTGGTGTATTGGGCTAATATCATAACGGTAGTTGTGTGGTATTAGCCATCCATGTCAGGTCGCATAAAAAAAAAAACCTTATCATATGTATTTTTTGTAACAATAACGACTTTTTCAGGCGCCTTATCTACGTAACGCAACCACTTGGAACAGGCAGACAGACACATTTAGCTTCAGAGGGTTGTACTTTATCCCGTGAACCCAGTTTCAGCCATTTACGATATTGTTACCATTTTTGTCGCGACCTCCTAGTCTATACTGGCAGCGAGAGTGATGTCAATCACGGTTTGAAATCTGGAGGTTACAAAAGTGGGCTCCGATCCCTTGTTCAATAGTTAGTATCAATTAAGTATTCAAACATGTACTCACTAGTCGTGCGACGAGAAATGAGAAATGGGTTCGTAGAACTGGACTGTCTCGCTCGCGCAATGTAGCTGTAACCGGCTTGAAGCCGGCGACTCTCGTAACTGGGGTTACGAGTAATAGTTAGAATATTTATAATGACTTCGTTGCGGCTTGTAGCCGGCGACTCTCGCAACTGGGGTTACCGCCGAAACTGTAATGCGCGCGCGCAGTGCGCACTGTAATCGAAGAGGGGCTACATTGTTAACGACCGCCGTGGTGGTTTGCCTACAGAAAAAGTCTTTGCTTACAGATAAATGATAATTATGTTTATTCATCATTTGTGTTATATTATTTCTGGGGATTATTTTGTCGAGGATAAAAAGTTTTGTCTGACTTCTTCATTGTTTGCGATAACTACATAGTAACAAAACCTCTTTCTTGATTTAGATTTTTGTTGAGAATACAGGTCACTGCACTCGAGATTCAGAATTCATGTGAGATGATCGAACCGTGCTAGATGTCATTATACCCATTCAAGTCCAGCCAAAAAAAAAAAAAAAGGGAAAAGAAGGGAGAGGGAGTTTTCTTTCATTTCTTTTTGAAACCGTTTCCGCTAACGGCTATCGGCATCAGCAATAACAGTTACTAACGTTTTCGAAGACCAGTGGAAACGCCCACGACTAGTACTCACCTCTATCATTGTTCGTCGCGTTCCCCCATGCCTGATGGTGAGCATTTGAGTCGCAGCCGATGATTTATTTATTTATTTTATTTGCGTAACAAACAGTCGAATACATACAGAAAAACATGTTAACATAAATATACATAGACCAGCGAAGTTACGACCAAATTGGTATAACACAAGTTAAATTAACAACAAAGAATACACAACAAAAAAATAAAATAAAAACTACCAAAAATTAAATACGTTCTTACTATTAAATGAGTAAATAAAAAATTATGAGGTGTTCATCGTTTTCGTCGCAGAACCGCACCAGCTCTTCCAGTTTTGCAGTGGGAGTCTCCTGCCGTCCATCCATATAGCAAGATGCTACAATGGTGCCTTTGTGCCCTAACTCAGGCACCCCCAGTAGTCGGATGGCAGTGTGGTCTCTATCACTGAACTGGGGATTGTATTTGAATAAAGCCCCTAGAAAAAAATTTAAAAAAATACCTACTAAAAACCTCAAAAACATACGTTTGCGCGACATGAGAAGTTGCGGAAACCAAAAAAAAAACACGTTTCAAAAAATCAGAAATGATGCTTGAGAAAGCTAACAAAATGGCGTCGGTACCTTGTTTGTCCTCCGCGAAGTAAACCGGAAGCGAGTTGCCCACTTTTAACACTAAAAACAGTCACGCAACACAGAACACAAAGCATAAACTAATGTATCTAACCTAACCTAACCTAACCTACACACAAAGCGTCTAGATGCGCAACACAAAATCCTCGCGTCCAATCGCACAACACACCGTGTCCATTGTCACTTCACACTAGTCGTGGGACGAGAAATGAGAAATGGGTTTGTAAACTGTTACTAGTGTAAAAACGAAGTATTCATTTTACGCCGAGCAGTATGGCCGCTACAAGTTTCTTGTAGCGTACTGGATCGCGCACGCGGCGCGCCAACGAAAGCCCGTAGGTTGCGAGACGTCTAGACGCAACGACCCGCCAGCCGCGACTGTCTCGCTCGCGCAATGCTGTAATCGGCTTGAAGCCGGCGCGACTCTCGTAACTGGGGTTACGAGTAATAGTAATATTAATAATTACTTCGTTGCGGCTTGTAGCCGGCGACTCTCGCAACTGGGGTTACCCCCGAAACTGTAATGCGCGCGCGCAGTGCGCGCATTACAGAAATGAAATGAAATGTAGTCGAAGAGGCGCTACATTCTTAACGACCGCCGTTGTGGTTTGCTTACAGAAAAAGTCCAACGATTAGTATTTCTAAATGCTAATAGGCATATGAAATAAATTATAAATATGTTTATTTATCATTTGTGTTATAATATTTCTGGGGATTATTTTGTCGAGGATAAAAAGTTTTGTCTGACTTCTTAATTGTTTGCGATAACTACATAGTAACAAAACCTCATTCTTGATTTTGATTTTTGGATTTTTTTGTCTTTTTCTTGTTAGGGTTCCGTACCCAAAGGGTGAAAACGCAACCCTATTACTAAGCCTCCGCTGTCCGTACGTCCGTCCGTCCGTCCGTCCGTCCGTCCGTCCGTCCGTCCGTCCGTCCGTCCGTCCGTCCGTCCGTCCGTCCGTCTGTCCGTCTGTCCGTCCGTCACAGGGCTGTATCTCAGTAACCGTAACAGATAGACAGCTGAAATTTTCACAGATTGTCTATTGATTTTGCCGCTATAACAACAAATAGGTAAGATTATAAAATAATTTAAATTAAAGGGGGCCCCCATACAAAAAACATACATTTTTTGTTCGATGGTACGGAACCCTTCGTGTTCGAGTCCACGGGTTTTTGAATACAGGTCACTGCACTCAAGATTCAGAATTCATGTGAGATGATCGAACCGTGCTAGATGTCATTATACCCATTCATGTTCAAAAAAAAAAACAAAAACAAAAAAAACAAAAACAAAAAAAAAAAACAAAAACAAAAACAAAAAAAAGGGAGAAGAAGGGAGAGGGAGTTTTCTTTCATTTCTTTTTGAAACCGTTTCCGCTAACGGCTATCGGCATCAGCATTAACAGTTACTAACGTTTTCGAAAACCAGTGGAAACGCCCACGACTACTTCACACGTACGGATTAAAAACGAATCGAATTGCCGCTATAAGGGCCACAAACGGATCTTTTTTTGTACGCTCCACTCGTCTGCGCCATTGGTATTCAACCGCGTGGAACGCAAAATGTTCGTGATCAAATTTCCCGTTGAAGAAGCGTTTGACGGCACGCCACTGTGACTCAATTCGTTGAGTGTGGGTGCCGTCAGGTGCCACGAAGCGGTTTTCGGGGTCGCTATGGTTTACCTTTTTATGTACCATGCGCTTCGAGGCCATCATAGGCTCGCCAACAATCCGTGTGGATTGTTGTACCCAGCGCAACATCTTTATGAATAAGTGTTACGAGAGTGTCCCGGTCACGCTGGTTGTCAGGACACAACTCCAGCCGCAAGTCCTCTGAGCCATCCTCAATCATTCCGAGGACTCAAAACCCATCTACGGGACGTCCTCGGTTATATTTTCTGTGTCCAAATTTGCTTTCGTCGATTTGGACGACTTTTCCAGGACCACCAATTTTGCCCTGCGCTTCTTCAACGGAGAAATAATCTGTCAATATTGTCTCTCTGCAATAATTATACCAATCGATAACTGTGGTTAGCGACAAAACACCACCATCTTCGTCCTTCTCGGGGTCCTCAATTCGTACGCGTCTAACTGATAATCGATGCGCAAAACAGTACATTAAAAAATCAAATTCGCGGCAAGGATATTTTCGCCGTCTCGAACCACGTGCCAGCAGCGCGACTTATCCTAGACCGCGTTCTGCACGTGCCTTTTCTGCACACAAAGGACCCGACGGTATTGTTCCCTTGCATCACTAAATGCATGGCGCAACGGTGAACACGGCACTCCTTAAAGTCTAATATAAGTCTTTGCTCTTCAGCGAAAGCTAAACACTGCTCGTGGGTCCCCAGTCGTTGATAAAAGTTTTCGGAAACTCTACAGCTCACGTCTAACATACACCGGGTCCACATTAAACTGAGGCGCGGGAGGCGCTGCTTGAGGTAGCGCCGCCGGCGGAGGCTGGGCCTGCAACGCCGGCGGAGGCTGGGCCTGCAACGCCGGCGGAGGCTGGGCCTGCAACGCCGGCGGAGGCTGGGCCTGCAACGCCGGCGGAGGCTGGGCCTGCAACGCCGGCGGCGGTGATGGCGGCGGCGACACGGACATGCTCAACACGGTAAAACGAGAAAACGATAACAGACCACCGCACAGTACAACCAAAGGGCGACTGAACAGAATGTAGGGAGACTGAATCGATTGCAATCCAAACCAACTGCACAACGTGTGTTGCCACTATATCATACTATAATTACCCCGGCCTATTCTTTTTATGTATTATGGTTTTTGGATCTATTTCGAAAGCCCAACCAAGCTAAGTTGGTGGCTACGCCGAAAGACTCGCTTGGTCGGCCCCTTCCGCTCGGGACCTCCTGCGCGAGCTTTCGTCTCCGCACTTCTAAAAAACACTCTAGGGATGACGCACACCAAAATGTAATGTCGGGGCGGCTAAGTCGGTTTTGGAGCAATTTAAATACACCAGTATTAATTTACGTCGAAAAAATACTACAATTGAGGGGTATAGATGCAAAAACCCTAACGTCCACTGACAGTAAAGTGACATGGTTACAGAAAAACTGTTACGCTCGCTCACCGCCATCTTTAGCAGTGGAATCCTTACTTATTTACGATTTCGACGCTTGTGATAATAAATAAGTATGTTAGTATGTAGATAAATAACTTTGTAATGGACTTATTTATTAAATTAGCGTGGACAATAGTGTTTTTGCATCTGAGCTATGGACAATGGCATTTTTGCACCTGAGCGATCATCTGTCAAAGTGGTTTTGATGGATGGTAAGATATGGTCAGCATAACATAAAACATACAAAGTAAAAAAATCAAGGGATGCCGATCTTAGAATAGAAATAAATTTAATTTGGAAGTAAGTTTAAAATTAGAACTAGATTTTTTTGTTGTTTTGTCAATCTTCTTCATCATCTTGTCAATACTAAATAGGGCCGTATTATTAAAAAAAAAGTTCAAACCGTAGCCAGTTGCATATACATGTAATTTTATTTCGTAGTACGATCATTAAATGTGCACATGCTAATTACATATGTCTACATTTTCTTGTGTTTCGCAAATGTCTTCATTTTCTTGTGTTTCTTCGTCAATTGTGTTAGTTTCTGCCCGGTTGATTATTTCACGATAGTAAGACAAATCCGTCATTGACTTCCACCCACTTCCAAAATGCTTTTTGAGCAGGTTTTCTACATCCTTTGCCTTTGCTTTTTTTATAACAACTTTGTTTTTCTGTATTGGAGTTGGACGTACCATCTTGAATGACTTTCCTTTCTTCAAAATCGACTTAAATGTTCCTCCATCTGTCGTGTAGTGAACTTCTCCTCTTATGAGTACATTGTTAGATTTTGTTTTTTTAGAAAGAATCGTTTGCAAGGCGCAAATTGGAAGTGCCAAGTCCCTGGCTGACGAATTATATCATTCAAGGCAGATTTCCAGTCATGAACGGTATGAAAATCTATCACAGTCCCATAGTTCTGAAAGACTTCTTTGTATTCTTGCGGAATTGTTATGACTTCAATGTTTTTAATTTCCTTCTCTATTTGTCCAAAAACCCTATCTGGAGGAAGGAAAGAGTGTCCCGGGATCGGGAAAACCATTTCTATATTTTTTATTTGCGCAGGTGCTTCCGTACTGAGCCAAGTTGCGCACATTCCGAGCATTACAGAGTTCTTATTTTGAGTTCCACAGCCATCTGCTACCAATCTTATGGTTTTTATATTGTCCAGGGATGAGTTGTTAAGCCTATGGTGTACAGCGGAAGCTATTTCATTGGCACCCTTTCTGTATTCGTCCTCAGTCCATGCATATAAGAATACATTTTCTTTATTCAATGAGTTATCCAAAACCGACTGCACAATAGCAAAGTTATAAATGTATAGCTGTCGGCTATAATACGCCGCTTGGTCTGGTACCTTTGGCAAAACCAGATTTTTTTGACAATCAAATGTCAACACTAACATCCCATCCTTATTTTCTTTCAGCAATCTGTAGAAACTCCTAGCTTTCAAACTATGCACCCTTTTTTCGATCATCGCGTTTGTCTTTTCACGGTCATCTTTTGCAGATTTTATGTTTTGATCTAATTCACTGCATTTAGAGCAGGTATCTGTTCTTGGAGTTCCAAACCCCAGGTTGTACCACGTGTTAAATATATTTCTGAAATAGCATTCCCTCACCTTTTCACTGTTTGCAGCCTGCAGTTCATACATTCTCCACATTTTTTTGATATTTAGTGTAGATGGCAAATATTTCCTCTGAACTGATGATCTGCAGTAGTGTGATTCTAGACAATGGAATGACTGAATGAATTTTTTTACAGCTGTTAATTTTGGCCGATTTTTTGCTGTTGCACGATCGCCACCGCGATTTTCTTTGATAACACCACCAGTTTCAGCAAACGTTTTTGATATACTTTTTATTCTATGCGCATATATGTGAAGAATTTTAAGGAATGACTTTTGGCAAACCGGTACAACTTTGACAGAATTATACTTTTTGACATACAATCTGGTGTGCCATACGGATGGTTTCCGCTTGTTATTTCTTGGACGACGGCGTTTTGTATTTTTACACACACAATATTTAAGTAGAAAAGCATCTTGATCTGCTTTTTTCTTTGTCTTGTAGAAGTTTTCGTGAAAGATTTTTAAGTCCATCATAGACAGTGTAGAGCACCTCAGCTTTTTACTGTTATGTCCACAAGTCGGGGCTTCAGGTAAGGCCTTAGGAGAATACCTATAAAAACAAAAATAAATATTACATTACGATTGTATTTTAAGCATTTCAGTGGCTGAATCGCAGATGTTTTTGTAACTTAAATATATCTAACCACCTACTAACTATTGAGAAAATGACTTGATTCATGTCTAGGTAGACACCTTTTTAGGGTTGTGTACTCAAAGGGTGCCAACGGGGCCCTATTACTAAGCCTTGCTGTCCGTCTGTCCGTCAGCGTGCGGTAGGCAGTTGAAATATTCAGAGTTTGTATTTATAATGCCGCTATAACTAATAGTTAAAATAAAAAAGTTTTTAAAGATTTTAAATTAAAACGAGAAACACGATAATTTTGTATTAAATCTTTTACGATGGTACATAACCCTTTATGTGCGAGTCTGACTCGCACTTGGCCAGGTTTTTTTATAATATGCTAGAGCGTGTGTGACTGGAAAATAACTCGAATGTACAGCAAAGTTGGCAGCAGTGCTATAAAAACCAATGTAGATACCTGCCTGAAAATGGTATGCAATAAGTAGAAAAGGATTGAAGACTACCTTTTTTGTTATCAGTACTAAATGTATGGCACAGGAAAACCTTACCTTTTGGCCTTTTCCTTCGCTCTTTTCCATTGTTCCGGATTCCTACTCCTTTTCCTAGCTTTTCTCGGCTCAACCGGCTCAACATTTACTTCCATTCTTGCTTAAAACCCTTACAAATCCGTTTTAAATGCAGCCACTTTTGAGACACGTCTTCACAGAAACACTTAGTGGCGGCCATTTTAGTTGACAGCGAATGTCGTGCTCTGATTGGCTCTGATGGACAGTATCGAATTTGCATCTGATTTTGTGTGGATAGTGTCGATCTTGCACCTCATCTTGATTTTTATTTGTAGTTTTGTATGGATTAGAGTTAACTTTGAAACTAACAATAAGAGAAGTTTCGATAAACAAAAAAAACTTGTGACAACTTCATACTCAACTCAATTTCATCAAATATTGGACGTTGGCGTTTTTGCATCTATACCCCTCAATTACCATACAATGTGGGTTAATGCATTTCACCTGGCAACTACGTAATGACCGTGAAACGGAGTGATCCATGAGCGAGCGCGCGCCAATTGATAATTACAAATTTTTGGAAAGTTTGATTTTTTTTTTATATGAAGGAATTGTTTCCGCACTATAATATTTTCATGGGTAGGTCCTAGAAGGTCGATCTTTCATCCTATCCATCCAGCTAGCTTCAAATCCAGGGGCTTTATTCAAATACACAGCCCTGAACTGATTGAGCAGGGTGGCTGTAAAAAGACTAGGGACAAAGATACAGGCCCTAGTCGTCATATTAGTAGTCGTGTCAAGGTAAAGTTTTCCTCCTATATTGCCAATACCGCAGACGCGGTTATTGCGGACCCATGGTTCCTGTATTAGGCTTATGGCATTGGCATCTATCTGCAGCTTGCGCCGCAATGCTGCAGTGTCTAATTGCGCATGCTGAAGGTTGCATTGTATAAATTTGATGTTTTTAAAACTTGGGTTTGGGACCGCCATTTCTATATATTTACTTCATCCTCCAAACTTTCGCAATCCAGCGAGAGGTCCCCTACACTTTCAAGACTAAGGGCATCGGTCGACTCCTGCAGCGAATCGACCGATACCCCTTGCTGCGTGATCTCCGTGCACGCCCTCATCTGGCAGTCTTCAATGTCGTTCCCAGATGGCGGCGTGCCCGGTGGTCTTGTGCTTGGGAGTTCCGCTGGTGCATTCAAGCCCGTCCTAAAGAGTAATCTTTTATCATGTGCTGCAGGACCAGCAACAGGATATAGGAGCGGGTCTGGTTCCGTGGTGGGACCTAGCACGAGGCATTTGGACTCAGTGACCGCCCGCGGCTGATCCGTCCGCGCCTGTGCGCTTCCACAGCGCATCCAAGGCGGCCGGACCCACCGAAGTGGTCTGGACAGCCATAGAGACCTCTGATCCAGTGATTTCGGGTTCAGTGGCGCCCTGGCCGTCCGCCCGAAGCTGTTCGTCATCACGACGGTGTACTTTGACATACACGTTTGAAATTCCGTATCCAAGTCGACGTCCCTTTGCCATGAGTGCTGCAATGAGTGCTGCATAGGAGTCCTCCGGAACACCAAACGTAAAATGTATGGTGTTTGGGGCTTCAGGCGCTCGAACCGAGCTGTAAACACTCCAGCTACGGACATTAAGTGCCTGGTTATGGTAGTGAAGTCTTTTGACTACATCCTCTGCATTCCTGGACTCCGGCACACCAGGGACCCGCAGGTAGCATCTGACCCGTTTTTTCAATTCCGAGGCCGGGATAGCACTCAATTTTTCCCCACCATCTGCCACCAGGAGGTCTCCGACTGCCTTTGCCACTGCTCGACTACTCCACTGCGTGGAGTAGTCGTCGTCTGCGCGGAAGATGAGGGCTCCATCACGAAGTGTTGGGTGTCCACTAAAATTCGGGACGGGAGAAGGGTTGTCCCATTCTGCCCGGTCCGCCTGGCCCCATAGGACCTCATCTAGAAGCTCGCGCACCTTCTTCGCTTCATCCATATTGAGAGGAGTCATGCTGTTTTTTACAACAGCCATCTCAATATAATTTGCCTGGGCATACGTGGCCGACATCTTGGCTCGCTTCTACATCGGAAGCTGAGCCGATTCGTCCGAACGTACCCGCTTCTGCACCCCCCCCCCCCCCCCCCCCGTCTTACCTTTGCCAGGAGAGGTGCTTGCCGGTTTTGTGTGGGTGGGTTCCGCATTGGGCGCTGGTCTGCTCCCTCCGCACTCAGTTTTTTGTGTGGGGCCCCTTTTTTTTATATATTTTTATTATAGCGGCAAAATAAATACACACTCTGTGAAAAATTCAGCTACCTATCTATTAGCGTTCATGAGATACAGCCCTGTGACGGACAGCGGAGGCTTAGTAATAGGGTTCCATTGGCACGGAACCCTAATAACTAACTTAGCTAAAGTGTATTAGAGCTAATTATTTGACTGCCAGGGAAGTGAATACGTAGAGATGCCTGCAATCCAGCAGCTGGATTCCAGCTACAAAGTCCGTCCTTATTCTTCTCGGCGAAAGAAGTGCAATATTTTATTTACATATTGCAACACACGGTAGGACGTCGCTACCTGTGTCCATCTGTCCATTAAGGATACCACTCCTGGAAACGCCTGAAAATAATACGTGTGACAAAAAACTAACCTGGCAAATGTGACAAAGAGCTAATTATTTGACTGCCAGGGAAGTTCATAGTAGAGATTTCTGCAATCCAGCTTCAAAGTCAGTCCTTATTCTTCTCGGTGAAAGAAGTGGAATATTTTTTTACATATTGCAAACCACGGTAGGACGTCGCTACCTGTGTCCATCTGTCCATGAAGACTAACACTCCTGGAAACGCTTGAAAATGATGCGTGTGTCAAAAAACTAACCTGGCAAATGTGACAAATGTTGCTGCCAGGGAAGTGATTACGTAGAGATGCCTGCAATCCTCAAAGTCCGTTCTTATTCTTCTCGGTGAAAGAAGTGGAATATTATATAGTATTTTATTTATTTTGTATAACATTATGTCATGAAATCGTTTCTTTATCAATCTCTCGAGCTCTGATTGCTGGTCACCAAGCGTGGTCGAACGCGCCCTCGATGTCCAAGGAGACCACGACAACGAATTGTTTTCAGTTTAGACCCGCGTAGTTAACAGAGCGTCCTGAGTGGATTTCTGGGGCATACACCCAAACTGTCTGTTTTTAAAGAGTCCACAGCTTCCGAGGTGTCATGTGAGTCTGCAAATTTACCTGTTATCTAGGATTTTACCCAGCATCGGCAAGAGGCCAATAGATCTGCACGACTTTGGGGTGGTTTAGCTCTCCTTACCGGGCTTGGAAACAGATCACGGCAGACTTCCATAGCCTCGGGAGTTAGTGAGCTCCCAATCACAGCCTAATTGTGGGATAGCGTCTCCGTGGGCCAGTATGGCTCTCTGGCATGTGTCCGCCGTCAGTCTCCATTTTGTGGAGCTTTTTTCGAGTTCGTGCCCTCGAGGACACGTTCCACCTCCGTAAACTCGAAGGTGGGATCACTGCACACCGCGCCGCTGGTAGTCACGGCGCGGTCCCTATGAAGGCCCTAATTGCTGCCTGCTGTGTAGACCCCTCTTCATCCGCGTAGTAAAACGTTTGCAAGAGCAAGTCGGTCTAATCCGGGATGTCGAAAGCCGTGCCGTTGCTGTAAACAGACCTCCGTAAAATTCTGTACATACCATCTCACATGCCATTCTGGGTCAGGTTCGTGTGGAGGGCTTTCCAGCTCTCCGTTTGAGCCTTCGCAATGGCAAAACATACAGTTACAAAGCAAATATATAAATAACTTTAAAAAAAATACACGCAAACCAGCAAAGTTTCCACGTATAGAAACGTCTTACATAGTTTTGAATAACAAGTTTCGGGAAAAGTACACAAAATTATAGAAAAAATGAACACAATAAGATTAATCAAATTAAAACCAGAGCTAAAGAAAACGCATACTACTTGCTACACAAAAATAAGTCAAACAAAGATTTCTTAAATTTATGCAATGTTAAATAAAATATATCAAGGTCAACACACTTATTATTAAAAGTTGTACAATTTCTTATGAAACATGGAGAAACAGCACGTACCACCGACCAACGCTCGCAGCAAATGGCTGGTAGGTGCGGCCGCGGAATTAAGGCGGAACCCGGAGCATTCAACCAAAAAACCTTAACAAAACATTTAAAACAGTAAATAAAATATAAAAAAAACTAATACTTAAGTCCAGTAGGCCCTGCTAAACTATTAAATGAAACGACTATACGATAAAACAATTGAATGCACAACAGATGAACTGAACGCTAGTTGAAAAAAAAATAGTAGGTCAGCACTGTAAAAATAAAACAAAAAATCAATGTGAACACGGTTAATATTTTTCTGCAAAAGTTGATAGACAAGACGCGATTGCGGTTAGAGCGCCCGCTCTTGCGGACATAGCTTCTGCATTTTTCGTTTCCGCTGCGATCCTTTCCCTCTCCATTTCAATTGGCCATTGAGGTTGTGTTCCCAGCCCATGATGCATAGGTGCTCGTCTGCGTTATGGCTCTGTAATTAAAATAAAATATAATATGTCTATTATCTGAATAGTGCACGTGAATCGTCGGGAAAAGAAGAATTGTTAGTGGATTATAATTTGCGAATATAGTTATATTTTGAGGGTGGATTAATGCTCTATAACACAATTACCGGATCATTAGTTTTGAAATTATTAAAAAATATATACCTAGGCAAACATTCTGAAGGTAAACTAAGCAGACAACTTTCGTAGATGAACCGGTTGCTGAGCCAGTCTTTGAGGCTGGCGATTTCTGCCGCTAGCTGGTGTATCGTCTAGAAATGTAAGGTATTTTATACTATTTTTTGTAATAATTTTGGCCAGCCTCGTCATAGGAACCTCAGAGTAGTTTCAAATACAAAAATAAACATCAAAGGTGCCAATGAAGTCTTCAGAAACACTGAACAAGTGACTAGCCCAATTATGTGGCTATATTCCAGTCTAGCCGGGTTTTCGCGCGATATTTTCCTTCACTGTAAAACATTTCATTGGATATTAGATAATAATGTACAAATCAAACACGTAATGAATTTACATACATCGCTAGAGTTGGCCCATTGAGTTTATACATTGCTAGAGTTAAGGGTTGGTACAGCTGCAGACAATGAATTGATTGCGCAGTAAGGTCTAAAAACTAACTGAAAGCATGGAGAATGAATTCAGTTTTTGTCTTTAATTTCTGTAATGATGCAAGAAAGGGAGAAATAAAATTAATTGATTCTACTATTCCTAATAGTACAGATCCAGTTAATTTGAATTATTAAAAAGTTCATATACTAGATTTCTGCTACACCGATACAAGGCGAACATCTCGCCACATAAAGAAATGATCAAGTCTCTCCCCTACGCTAGGTCGCAAAATTGTGACCTAGCGTAGGGCAGATAAAAGAGTAACGCCTGATGGTCCCGTGACTGCGCATATACTTTTCAATACATACCGATGTTAAAGCCAAATTCGAGTATGTTTCAGAATACTAATTTTGTTAAAAACCATTTTAAACTATACAACTTTACTACTAAGGTTAATTATTTTTTTACCAATGTATGTAATGTTCGTATTATGATGTTCTTTGTGAGCAGTAGTAATCAATCATTCACTGTAAACTAGTTTGTAAGTGTCAATGGAAAAAAAATACAATGACCAATCTGACGAAGTTTCTTGTCGGCTCTTCTTCGCCAGAAGTAATCGAACCGACAGGAAAAAAAATGACGAGTCCGAGTGTGTAATATACATCTAATGGAGGAAATAAAGAAACTGAAACTGATAGAGCGGTAACTGAGCAAGCGCTAGCGACGTTAACCTAACCGGTCCAAATCGAGTTAGCCCATGCCAGTCCAGTTAAACAATGATGCCAAATTGAGTATATTTAGTTGGTAATTTCGTGCAAATATGGATCAATTACTGGCGCAACAAATGGACACCTACGAGCGAACGAAACGGTTTGCAAATTTCAAGAAATCTCCAAAGAAGAGATTATCGTTGTCCTATGTGGAAACTCGTCAAACCGTTTGTCAGATTATTACAGTACTTTTATGTCTCAACATTCACAGGTATAGGCAAAAGAAAATATGCCTTCGACGTATCAAGATATGTATGACAATTTCATGGAACTGTATTTAGACTGTTGTACTTTGTTTAAGGAGACAATGTTATCATTCAATCAACTACCTACTACCAGTACGGAAAATGTTATGGATGTGATAACAAAGTTGCACCTATTCAATTGCCTACATACGCAGGTGATTATAGTACATGGATCACATTCCATGATATGTTCTAATCGCTTGATAATGTAAAAGTAAGCTTGGTAAATTAATGTCAGTATCTGAAGTCGAGTCTCAAAGGTGAAGCGGAGTCACTGGTTAAGCAGATTTCAGAGCCAAACTATGAGGTTATTTGGAATACACTCAAGAAACGCTTTCACATTAACAGGCGCATTGTAACAGGTGCAAAAACAGGTTGTTTGAACAGACATTGAGCGATAGCTCTATATTGCCAACATGGTTACACTTGTCAAAGTTTCTAGAACATAGATTTAGAACACTCGAAATGTTGAAACCAAGTCAGCCTAGGGAACCACACGCAAAGGGTTTTACACCTTTAAATAAAGTTTTTGTTGGTTAAATTGATACTATTTCAACTGCGAACGAACGATGTTATGATTGTAATCAAGACCACTCCATATGCTATGTATTGCAGAAAGTTTTGCTCGTTGGATGTCGACAATCAAGTTTGTGCAAAATAACATGTTCTGTTTTAACTGCTGCGAGTGGGTACTACCTATACATTCCGCTTACTATGCATACACATATATTATAATGGCACCGCCTGCGCGCGGCGACAATATTAATAATAAGCTTCGCTCCATCAACAGCGCGCCTGCTGCGACAAGTCCTGCTGGTCCAGCCAAGCAACAAATCTTCTCAAAGATATTATTCCGAAATAATTTGAATTTTTAATAGGCTGAGCATATTCATTTTTTTTTTATTTTAACGTTCAAAATATTTTTGGTATTTACAATATCCCACCATCTTCGAATCATTTCCAAAAATATTGAAGTACCATTGTAACTTTCCTCGGACTTCAGAGCTGCAATAGTGAACTGATGAAATAAATTATCTACCAACGTAACATTTTGGCGCTCAATATTGTTTGGATAAATGGTTTTTGAATTTAACTTGTACGCTTTTTTAGTAATTTCATCCGCTTCTTCTTTGTACAATTGCACCGAATGACTAAATGACGCAGATAGGATTATATCAAAATTTTCTAAACTCGGAAATTCAAAATATTGATACGATTCTACATATCGAATTAAAATATTTAATTAATAGAGATTTGACTTGGGTTAGTACTTTTCTGATGTTAAGATCCTCTCCTTACCCCTAGCGACTTGGTGAAATATTTATTTCTATTTTACGTTATTTTTAGTAGGTAAGAATTGCAAGTTAATTATGGCTCGTGAATCGTCTAGTGAAGGAAGGTAAGGTTCCATTCATCGCCTAATCTGAGCCTTAGCTTTCGCCGGAAAGAAAAGCCCTCAACTGCGTTCTGGTTTGTTTCAGTGTTCAATTGTATTCTCAGGAGAAGTACTCTCTGATAATTCGTTAATTTCGAACGAAGCTTGGCTAAACGTTCCGTTGAATTCCCATCGCCCGGTACGTGGAACCCATGCTCAGGGAGACACCAGTCTTCCTTCCTCAATCGCTCAGTCACTCGTTACCTCAAGCACACTCTATATTTACACTTACACCTGCGTCAAACCCCGTAAGACGGCGGCGGCCCTTAACCTTCCTGAAAATGTATTAAAAGTTGTTTACAGCCAAGTAAAGGATATAATTGTAAATGTTAGGTACCTTGAGCAAAACTGGCGGTATTAAGACCCAAGGCCAGCGCCGTGAGAATCATACACAACCACCCGAGTAAAAATACGTCGAAAAATCCCGTAGTCCAAATTCGAATACCGGTGCGACGAAAAATGTCGAAAATTGTCACGTAATGTAGATTCGCGTCGACAAATGTATCCGAAAACCAGTAATAAAATCAATTCATCAATAAACAGTGCATTTAAAAGATCACTCAGCCCAGGTCTCCCTCCGTATCTTGTAGCTCGTGTCCTGGTCGCCGCCGGTCACAGGAACCAGTCTCACTTTCACTATTTCACTGCACTCCAGCCCGACACGACTTAACCAAAAGTTACAAAACACACGGAAAACTTCAACTCAAAATCACTTCGCGCAGTCCGACACCGTAATCTCATGCGTAGACCGGCTGATCTAACCTTACAATCCGGAGTGTCTTGAGTAATCGTCGCCCGCGAATCGCGCAATCCCCTCTGCTTCCAAATGTCTCAAACCACGCCCTTCTTCTCAGATCTTCAATAAACAATCCCGAATTTATTATAGGAAATGTCCTCGGCTCCGCCCTGACATCTCGCTGTCAATCGTCCTCTCTCCATTCGTCCATCTCCACAGGCCGCACCTACAGTTTATTATTTTTTTCCTGACGTATGACCTTTCTAGGAATGACCACACACCTCGCTTCAGCGTGAGGCCTGCACATGCCTTATCTCGTCTATTGTTTTTTGCACCCTATAGAAATCCGTCCATATTTCACAACCATCACGAAACCCCGGAAGGACCTGTGACGCCTAAGTTAAATTATTGCTTTCCCGAGAGTTCGATGGAATTCTATGACGACCCTCAGGATAATTAATTGCCATTGTTTCGAACTTAAAATAATATGCACATGTACGCACTTTGTGACCAAGCTTCTTAGAAGAGACCACCTAGTAATTCGACGTTCAATTGTTCCGCAATATAGGTACTTTGTGTTAATATAACCGTATATATGTCTCAATATTTGTTTTCTGAATGCAGATTTAACACATTGTTTCTTATGTTTTTAAAAATATGAACAAAGTCAAACATGGTATAAATTCGTTCATTAGTGAACGATGGGTTTTCAAACGAAAAATCTGGTGCAAATAATGACCTGTACATATTTTGATTTCTTCGATTATTATCGGTAATAACCTTTAACACCCTGGATCCCAGGGACTGAACATATTGAATAACTTTCAGTGTCATTGTTTTAAATTCTTACCCAGATGCAGCGCTACATTAGCTTACAATTTCTTTGCAATTTCCAAATGACAATGAAACCATAAAATAACATATGGTTTTTGCTTATTCATTGCATTTGTTGTGAGCATAGTCTGTTAATTTTTTAGTCTTTTATTCTAATTTACTATTGATGTAAATCTCATCAATGTTCAGGTTAACAATTTTTTCTCGGTCGCTTAACTGGCCCACATGCAAGCCAAATAATTGGTTGTGCCATCCTCTTTATCAGCCGCAACATTTAAAGAATAGTTCAAGTGTTGAAGGTAACACTTGTGTGGCAGAAACATACAATTTCTGATCACTTCATAACATGCTGCAGATGTGGAATAAATTATAAAAGCAAATAATATCGTACACACAGAGTAAGATCTTTTCTTGAGTGTATGCAAGTTTAACTGGTTTTTTAGTAATTCAATTGTTTCAGTACTTTCCGAACAATCAGTACTGTGAAGCACAGGTTCTAACCAATCATGTGCTTTCTTCAGATATAACGCTGAACTGAGTTCAACATTAGGAAATAGTTGCAATTATCGCGCCACTAAATTTTCTAATTGCGACCACAATGTAAGTTTGCAACTTGTGGGATAAATCCATTTTAAATCATTGGGACTTAATTCAGCGTTGCCTATGTATACCTTAACTACTACATTTTTGTCTATGACTAAACTAGAAGTAACATTGACGGGACTGTTAATGTCTGCGAAGTCGACAATATTATCAACACAGAACTTATGAAATATAATATATGTCTGTCACTGAAATCCTTAACACAGTCACTACTTAAGAATTCTTCATTTTTTCTCTCTTGTGTTTGCACGATTCTCTTACGGCGCACGCACGGACTTTGTCTTTCAGTTTTAGCAAGAACACTTAAATGTTTTGGCAAACCATCAACAAATATGTGGTACTGCTCCAGCCACAAGCTTTGGCCGTTTCAGTGGTTCAGTCTTACTCTGAAATTGAATTGTTTCCACCCATATCACTTCTTCTGGTTTGAAGTTATTGCTGCACACAGAGTAGGCACCTAGTCGGCACGAGAGCTCTGTTCGGGCTATTGCTCCGCGGAACGGTTCCATTCTGTTCGGTATAGAACAGAACCAGGCGGAACAGCAAGATTTCATGCTCCGACAGCCCGAACGCCTCAACAATTTGACATCCATTTCATTTGTTTGACGCACAGTTTGACGTATGTGTGACGGATTTATTTTGGAAGCCCAACCCAACAAACAATTAAAGAAAGAAGAAGATTATCTGTGAAGATGATGGACCAAGGAGTGTTTGTGGCAATGATGCAAATCAATAATGATCTAATGGGATCGACTTACACTTTATAATCAAAGAAGAAACGGGCAAAGCACCTATTATTGAAAATGTTTAACTCAAATAAAAAATTGGGGCAGACATTGTATCTGATGGTTCTAAGATTGCAAATTACTTCAATAAATACTTCACTTCAATGGCTAAAACCTCAACAAATAAAATTGACTCCAACACACAGTTAGCATTAAATCACCTGCAGGATTATACATCACGTAGCACTGCATCAGTTACTTTCGGTCCTGTCACATATTTAGAAGTTAAAAACATTCTTAGAGACCTTAAGTCGAAACGTTCTCAAGATCTTTGAAATATTTCCCCCAACTTACTAAAGTCATTAACCAGGTGTCATAAATCCTCTAAAACAAGTTATAAATCAATGTCTAGAAAATGACACATTTCCAGATTCCCTCAAAAAAGCAAAGGTCATACCGTTATATAAAAAAGGATGTCACAATAATGTTGAGAATTACCGTCCGGTGTCTTTAATAAACGTTTGACTCACTTCTTCACTAAACACGATCTATTAAATTTCAGACTATTTGGATTTCGCAAAGGTAGGTCAACAGGTGATACCATTGCATCTATGATAAAAACTTTATTAACATCTTTGGATGATTCTCAGCACACATATGGCATTTTCTGTGACTTATCAAAGGCATTTCACTGTGTGAAACATGACATATTGTTATTAAAATAAGAGCATTATGGAGTAAGAGAAAAAGAGCTACGTTTATGTGAAACATACCTGGAAAACAGAAAACAAATATGTGGGGTCAGTGGTATAAAATCGGATGTTGACCCTGTTACAATAGGAGTACCCCAAGGCTCTATCCTTGGTCCATTATTCTTTCTGTTTGATGTTCATTTCCGGTTCAATCGGGCAAGACATAGAACTAGTTTCGCACACCTAATACTATACTGACGCAATTCAAAATTTGTGGTTTTAGAGTTATGAACGCAGTTTTGTTACAAGTAACGCCATCTTATACGCAGATAAATCGAACTTATGTTGATCTCACTCCAACCCATAGTTATGAACATTGTGCGTCTCTTTTGCACACAAGACATTTCGCGTCCGATTGAAATGAAGACAGCCGTGCAGTCAGTGTTGCGTCATCCAACTGGAGCAGTGTCCATATTTTTCATCGCAAAGCATAAAGTGTCCATCTAGATGCAGGAGATCAGGTAAGCGAATCCGTTGAAATCTTAAGTCTATAGGGACTCGATTCAGAATATGACCGTATGTACTTAAATTGATGTAAAATTTTATCGGTGTATGTTTGAAAGTAACAGTCTTCATTTAAAATTATTTTCATTTTATTGCAACAATACAAAAGTGGCTGTCTAGATCTCATAATAAAAATGTTTTTTCGGTAACATGTAGATACTTTAGTGTTTATAATCTTATAGATGTCAATTATGATTTGTGAAATTGTTATAAAAGTAAAAGTGTTGGTCATGAATTAAAAAAAAATCTACATTTCTGTTATAAATTAAAATCTGTTTGTCTAGGATTAGAACTTTGAATAAAGTGTTATCAAAAAAACCTGCCCCCTTTTTTGAGGTGTTTTTATATCGTATATCGGTTACATTAAACACAAAAAATAGGTATGGTTAATTTAAAGGTTTTTATTTTCTTCTTAATTTTAAAGAGAAACTGAGTAGGTCATTATAAAGATCATTATAAAGATAAGTGTCTAAGAAAACACACACATTTTTTTCTATAGTTTCAGAAATAATCATTCAAATTCGAAGTTTAGCGCTTGGTAGGTGTCTCAGATTGGGTAATAGTTGCAGCGTGCGTATTGTCATGCATAGTAGGCAGGTACGGTCGACGCACGGCGTAGATGGCGGCGGCTGCGGTGCGGTGGCGCCGCGCGGCGGAACGAACAGCGCAGGAGCTGACAATTTTTATTTTGTTTTCAAAGAAAAATCTTTAAAAATATGAACAGTTTCTTCTTTCAAAGGTAAAGAAAACAAATCAACATACCTATTTTTAGTGGCTATTGTAACTGATATAGCAGCCCTAATGATGCCCTAGTGATGAATTATGGTTTTTCAGTAAAAATGGCTGATAACTATGGACGAGGTTCGAGAGCGCGCTCTATACTAGGCCTTCTTAACACACAAGAGTCACACGATCCAGAAGATGGAAATAAGTTGAATTCATCCACACTATCTCCAGTCGCAACAACATCTAGTCTGGAGCTACCTTCTTTAACCAACTTTCAAGATGAGAATATGCAAATTCAATGCACGCATCCTTCTGCTGCGACCACAATACCTTCGACTGGTCCATAAGATGAAAACAAGTTTAATTTAACCACATTTTCACAGTATGCGACCACAGCCAATCTGGAGCTGCCTCGTGAAGCTAATATTCGAGATGAAAATTCACTGATTCAATGCACGCCTCCTTCTGCTGCGACCACAATACCTTCAACTGGTCCAGAAGATGAAAACCAGTTTAATTTAACCACATTTTCACAGTATGCGACCACGGCCAATCTGGAGCTGCCTCGTGAAGCTAATATTCGAGATGAAAATTCACTGATTCGATGCACGCCTCCTTCTGCTGCGACAACAAAACCTCCAACTGTCCCAGAAGATGGAAACAAGTTAAACTTAATCACATTTTCACATTGTGCGACCGCATCAAGTGATTTGAAAGAATCATTTGCAACCTATTCAGAAAATACGAACATGCTTAATCTATCCACACCTTCTCCTGCAATGTTTAAATTCAGTCTAAAGCCAACTTCTCAAGAAAACTTAAGGGATGACAGTACATCGATTCAATCTATCTTCCCGCCATCTTCTACAATCGATCGAAAGGTATAGTGCGGTTTTTATAACCGTGCACTTCGAAAGAATTCGCAGAATGCACCAAATATTAAAGGTGGTATGAACTGCAAAAACGAAATTAGTAATAAAAATAGCTTACAACACAGAAAATGTATTGAAGTCAACCACTTTGTTGTGCTATAATTGCGCTGGTGACTGTACATTGGAAGGAAATTATATAATCATGCAAAAAGAATAAAATTAGAATCGTGATAATGTACCTTAAGATAAGCACGTTAGGGACGAATTTAGCTACAATAATATTTGTGGGAAAATATTGGAGTTAAGCCTTTGATTTATGACTCCGAGTTCTTAAAAATCTTGTTTCAATATTTATATTATTCGGCAGCAAACTAATTTGAACTGTGTTTAAACGTGGCTAAGGTCCATTAGCGCCTATCCAATAATTCCTAGGCTTTCTTGGAAAATGAATTGTTCTTCCAATGTCTGACAGCTCGTATTTATGACTGTCTAGTTTTTGTAAGGTCTGCACAAACATGAAATATACAATTTTAGAAATATTTGCTTAGATTGTTTTAATGGTTTTATGATTAGTAAGGATGAAAATTTCGTTTCAGCTGTTTTTAAATAACACCAAGACTAAAAATCGTTACAAAATAAAAAAAAACAGCTCACAACATATTTTTTATTTCTTGTGATGAAAAACATTATAAATAGTTGAGTTCTTCCAATCCACTCATTTCTCCATTGTCAGAAGAATTGTTTTCCATACTATCGGATGACTCCGAATCGCTGCTTTCACCTGAAATAATAACATTTTGGAAGCATTGCAGTGGCTTAGAGTGTATTGTTGACTTAAGTATGTTAAAGAAGATACTTTAAAGTTAAGACTAGGTTGATATTTCAATCATTGCAATTATTTACATAGCATGAAGTCAACGCTATCTAGTAGATGGTAGGAGCTCAGTGGTAAGAGCAAATGGATCGGGAATTCAGAGGTCGCAGGTTCGATTACTGCTTGCGATGAATATCAAGGACAACACGTATCTTAACCGTGAAGCAAGGACTTATTAATTAGAGACCCTTGCTTTACGGTCTACACTCTTATACACAAATCATATTTGTTGAAACATATATCGGTTCCTTTTGAAAATCTAGTTAATATCCCCCTATTTTAAATAACAATAGTATATTATCAGAGACTAAAGAGGTTAGGATTGTGCTTACCAACTTGTATAATAAAGTCCTCAATATCAGATTGACATTCTCTTTCCCAGTATCGGGCTTCCAGATTTTTTACATGTTTCATTTCTTTAATCCATTCATCTCTAGTTATTGAATTGATAGCATCGAGTGTAAATTTTTCAATCTGATTTTCATGTTGCTGCACATTTTTATCAGCCACTCTCCGTTTAAGTAGACTCCATATGAGCTCAATAGGGTTCAAATCACAGTTGTATGGAGGTAGCCTAAGCACTTCGTGGCCTTTGTCTTTTAATAATTTATCGATTATGAACTCTTTTGGTGGTTTATTTTGCTTAATCAATGCAATTAGCTCACATTTCAACAATTTTTCGTCGAATGTTATGCTATGATCTTTAAGCCAGTTTTGCAATTCGTGTTTTTTGTTTGCCATCGTTGGCGTTTTTTCTGATACCACAGAGTGGTATGAAGCATTGTCCATCACAACAATACTTGTGGGAGGCAAATTGGGAATTAATTTTTCTTGCACCCATTTTAAGAAGTTCGGGCCATTCATTTCATTATGATAATCCCCAGACTTTGTTTTGGACTTGAACATTAAGAGTGCACCTTCAAGGAAACCCATATCTCCACCAGCATGCACAATAATCCAACGGCGTCCTGGGCTATCATTTTTCTTCACTCCTTCACTTGAATCGCTGAGTTGCCAGCACTTTGAGACTGTGTAGTGTGCATGTATCCACGTCTCATCTATATAGACAAGAGGTTTCTTATTATCTCCAAGCTCGTCATTATCGCGGATACGGCGGAGATACCCAGCGCGCCACGCTCTTATATTCTCGCGTTCTATTAATACTGAGCGTTTTTGGGCACATTTTTTAAATTTGTATCCCAATCTTTTTATTACTACATTCCTCAGATAACTCTTGCTGCAATCAATATGTAGGTCTTTCTTTATTTCTGCCAATATCTTATTTAATGTTGGGACTTCCTTGCGCACAGTGTATATGCTTGAAATTATATTTTTGATTGCACTGAGATCGAAATCATCCAAGTTTATTTTATTCCTTCGTTTTTTCTTGATAGGTGTCCTGATTTGAGTTGAGTTTAAAGTGGCACTCATTCCTTCTTTTTTCATTTTTAAAATCATTCTCTTTGATAACCCTGTCGCAGCGGCAGCTCTTTGGACAGCTTGTTCCAAAGGAAACGTGTGGGATTTATTTTGCTTCTCATTTTCAAAAAATGAAATTATTTTAAGAACCATTTCACGGGCTTCACTTCGAAGTGGCTTGCCCATTTTCAAAAAAGACTTGTCTCTTCAACGATAAGGGTTTCTTATATTTATACTTACACTAATTACACACACACACACACACACACACACATACACACCCTTGTTTGCTGAGTCCTAAATGTGAGACCAAATTTCTTGACTTGTTTAAATGCACCAATCCGAGGCCCTCAGCTATTTATCAAAATACAGACATATCACATAGATAAGGACGGCCTTCGTCTTCTCACATATTATACTCTCAAACACCCGTTTCGATATCATATATAGTTTCAGAGATATTCAAGGTTTTTTAAATGTGCTAACACACCCATATCCGAGGCCTGCACGAATCCGAGACGAGGGCTCCAATTCGTGCTGTATAGCAGGTGGTGTGTATAAAACGGCTCGCTTTTGGTTTGTATCAATATTGTGTGTCAAGAGTCTCGTTTTTGGGATTGTGAAATGCCCAAATATGAGGCGGCCTCACATTTAACATTTTCAATCAGATAATCTGTGTAAAACGTCTCGCTTTAGGCTAATGTAAGCAGTGAGCTTTTTATATTGCCAGTTAACCAAACCTGAGGCCTTAGTCTCATATTAGTATATTTCACTCATTTGTGTTTGTTGTCTGGTGCAACCTGAAAACTTGCCTTGACGGTATCATATAATTCGATGCTTGATGAGGCTTGAAGCGAGCCGAAACGTTAGCGCGTAGGAGACGGTGGCCACCCCTTGTCCCGACCTCTATTGAAACCTTTCTCTACTGCCAATGGGCCCGGATATGTTCGGTGAAGCCATTGTAAGCTGAGTTATACCCCTCCTTCATCTCCATCGCCAATGTCTCCGTCGCCTAGCTTCAACGCCAGGGAATGCATCGTCAACGTATGCATCGCCAATATCTCCTCCGCCGGCACAAATCCGCCGCTAGCTATGGAGCTGAGTGTGGGCCGCAAATTAATCGCCAATGAGGTACCCATATATCCTTCTCCAACGTCTCACCAACGTACGCATCGCCATGTCTCCACCGCCAGCGAGGCAGATGGTGGCGATGCAGATATTGGCGAAGGAACTTTTCAAGGTCAAAATTACCTGTTCACGTCGGAATACGTGAATAATAAGTACATGATTTAATATTTTAAAAAAATACTTTGGATAGAAAACTTCGATTCCTTACCTATGTTCCTTTACCAAAATTGCTTATTATAATCCACTCTACCATCCCAGTTAGAAGCTAAGTTTGGCGCACTTATCTATTATAAGCACAGCCCTTTCCCATAAATAAAATATCAAAGCGACGTTACAAGTTAGTGTCCGGAATCTTTTTGCAAGAAACATATTCCATTTAATAACTGTAAGTTTTATCATTTACATGTGCTTATTAATTATGTCAGAGCTTTAAAAAATTACCAATATTTTAAGCTCGATATTTCAAATTATCAGAATATAAATACTCAGTTTCACCAATGAATATGTCAAATAACCACCGACATTAAAACAGAGCGCAACTGGAGCTGAAGTGGAAATAAATGAAATAGTTTTTTTGTAATCCCAACATGATGGCTAATACCACAACCACCGTCGTGATATCAGCCCATAACACCACATGAAAACCAGGTGACATGCCAGGACCTTCCTTATATTGCGCGGCTACATTAAACTGGATGAAAAACACGGACAATTTTCATTGCCGCTTCGACCAATCGTTCATCCAATGCGGTGGTACCAACCCGGGCGGGATTAACCCTGCCACCAGGTTTAGTAAGAGCTCGTTCCCACTTGTCGGGTGTCGGATCCGTATATTAAACGGAAGTTCTAGTGGCAGAGCATTGTATATGACGCTATTCACACTTATCGGAAACCGATTTTGTGTCGGCTCCGACAAGAAATGTCGGGTGTTTTGCCAGCCCTCTACGCCCGGAAAAAAATCGTGTCGGATCTCGCTCGCCTATGATTAAGAACGGCGCTGTTCACATTTGTCTGATGTCGGAGCCGATAACCCTCTCCCCGCTACCCCTCATTCCGTTCGTGCGTACGTCGTACCTGCGATCGCGCACACACACATCGCGGCGCGCAAGCAGAGTTGTTGTGTTTTTATTGTACGCACGTTTGGTGATTCGTAGTAATGGAAAGAAATATCAACCCCGAACAATTGATCACACTAGTTCAGGAAAGAGGTGTCCTTTGGGACAAAACTCTAAATGATTATAAAGATAAGCAACTGAAAATAGCTGCTTGGCGGGAAGTTTGCTGCCTACTCATACCTAATTTTGACAATTTGGACGAAAAAGAAAGACAATCATGTGGTAAGTGTTTGAAGTTATTTATTTAATAATATACGTAAAATTCAAAACATAAATATTAACCATGCGCTTCTGGTTGCCAAGGCACCGAGCCTATTGTTGAAACGAAGTAGTTTGCAAATTCAGACCGTATATCATTTGCAATAGGACCACCACGTGGATTACAGTTTTGCAGTTGTACTTGTTCTTGCATCGGATTTTCTGCCGCATAATGAATATCTTCAAAGTTCAGACCGTCCTTTTCTCTTACAAAATTGTGTAATACTGTACACGCTTTTACAATTTCGATAGCCGTGTCTGGGTGGACATCCAGTGGCCGATGAAATATTCTCCATTTATTGGCTAAAATACCGAATGCGCATTCAACGTACCTTCTTGCCCGACTTAAACGATAGTTAAATATTTTTTTCATGTGGTCTAAATGAGTGCCTCCAAAAGGTCTTAACAAATTTGTTGACAGAGGGAAAGCCTCATCGCCCACGAGAACATAAGGCATATCATTTTGAAGTGTTGCATGTAGAGGCCTTGGTTTTGGTATATTTAAACTACCATCATTCAGTTTCTTCCATATAGTTGACTCCTTGAATATTGAAGAATCGCATTCTTTTCCATACGAGCCAACACTCATAAAAATAAAACGATATTCTGAATCAACAACGGCTAGTAAAACAAATGAAAAATAATCTTTGTAATTAAAATACATCGAGCCAGTATTGTTTGGTTTCACCACTCTTATGTGCTTACCATCAACTGCTCCAAGACAGTGCGGAAAGTTGGCTTTCATATCAAAACTTTTTGCAATTTCCAACCATTTACTCTCATTATCAGGAATTTTCATGAACTCGTCTCTTAATACATCCCAGATAGTGGAACTAATTTCTTTGCAGATTTTACTAATAGTTGACACACCAACTCTGTAACTATAGTGCAATTCTTTGAAGGAACAACCCGATGCGCAATATCTGTAAAATAATTAAGTAGGTAAAATAATTAACATTTCTATATGTACCTATTGTAATTGCAGGTAAATTAGTATCTACAAAGTGGTCGAATCTACGAGATGCCTGGATGCGAGCAAATAAAAAAGACGTCAAAAAATCCGGAGCAGGGGCTAAGTTTTCAAAGCCATATATATATAAAGAACAGATGAGTTTTCTGCAAAAAGTGGCTGAGCCTAATCGAACTCATGATTCTGTCAAGAAGCGTCCAACAGATACATGTCCCGAGGCATCAGCGGCCAATACAACAGATATAAATTCAGAGCTGCTATTACCAAGCACTTCCAAAAAGCCCAAAACCCTCGATGACAAAATGAGCCAGTTTTTAGATAGCAGGCTACAGTCAGACAGAAGTAACGAACATCCAATGCTCTCTTTTTTCAAAGGTGTTCTACCGAGCGTTACGTCTTTTGACGATAGCGAAACTTTAGAGTTTCAATCAGGCGTGCTGTCACTGATTCAAAATATTAAAAAGCAGCGTGAAAGTCGTTTATACTCATCAAACTATGGTGGGCATTCACAGTCAAGAGATCACGTGCAACAATCTGTATATTCGTCACAAAACCAGAATGTGCACCCACCATTAAACCAGAATAATATCTTCCCTTCAAGTGGATATGGATATTCGACACGCCAACTCGTTGAACCAGCATCACCTACTTTGTCACTACATTCAAGTAATACTCAAGATTCGGACTTAGATTTTAGTAATATTTAATTTGTTTTCGTAATTAAAAAAAATTAAAGTTATTTCTTTCAATAAATATATGTGAACTAAAAGTGACTGTTTTATTTCTTCCTTTATACAAATTAATATGTATAATTATATTACCTTAAAAATATCGCCAACCTTTCTTCAGTACAAATGCAGTCTCTAAATCTCGTATTTTGGTAGTTTATGCTCACTGATATTTGAGCCAATAGATGGTTGAATGTAGTTATCGACATTCTAAAATAGTTGAAAAACTTAATTTCGTCACTCCTCAATTCTGTTATTAAATTCTGAAATGTTCCCAAACTAAATCTTTCTCTCAGGATTGGGTGCACCCAATATTTTCTTTCCTTGGCTGTCTTTCTTCGTTTTCTTCTCAAATAATAATACATCACAACAAGAGCTTCGTCGACGTCCATCGTGCACAATCGCCTCGCGTAGAGTGCTTAAAATTGGCACTAGCTTCGACCGTGGCCGACAACCGATTATTAATCGTGTGTGTGAACAAAGGCGCCGACATCCGATTAATATACGGATCAGATAGCCGACAGGTGGGAACGAGCTGTAAGGAAGGGGACCTACTGTTTCACGTGGAATCCGAACCACGAATGAAGAATCCCTCAGTCTACTCTAACGACCTGCACGAGAATTAATTCAGTGACCCAACTTCATTCAACACCCACTATTTTCACTATTACATATATTTAATTAAAATCAAAATAAAAACACGAATTTAAATATCGAGTACAATATTAGTTATTTTGATAACTTTACTTTTTGTGATTGAATCGGACTGTGCTTTAATATGTGCCATAGAGATATAATAATACATATGTGCAGATTTTTGGATATTCACTACTTCTGGTTCATGTTTGCATTTTAAATGATGTCTGCTTCGATATTTACTTGTATATAATCAAGATCCTTGCCCTTATTTGACTGGAAGGACATTTGGTCGTGGCTTATAAGCAGTTTACTTCGATGAGTTTCACTTGCAGCTAAACTGCACCGGGTTTTCGGGGTATGGTCCAAACGTAAACCTGGTATTTATTTCTTGGTATATTTGGAACAAAAAAGATGGGCAGTATTTTGTTATACGACTTAAAAAAAAACTTATTTTAAGTCCTAAAACAAAATGTTATCTAACTGGTTTGCTCCAAATATGCCAAGGAATACCTGGTTAACGTAACGACCATATACCCCTGTATGTAGACATTTCTGTAGACCCTTGTGTCATGGCGGATATATATTTCAATCTGTTTGATTTCGTTGGTTTTGAAACGACGAAACTCAAAGAAAGAGTTTATCAATTCGTCACCGATTTTAATAATATTTTTTTTCATGAATAAGGGATACATGGTATATGGTCCTTAAACACATTTAACGATTAAAAAATGAAAACAAACTTAAAAGCGAAAAGAAGCTAAAATCAAATTAAAACCACCAAGTAAAATATCTGATGAAATGTAGGATACACTATAGATTTTTGGTCAGCGTTTTTGGTTTCATAAGTAATAATTATTGAAAACACTTTTAAAACTTAAATATTTTAAAATTTTCCTTGATAAAACGAATATTTGTTAAAAATTTTAATCAACCCTAACCCTTTTCTAATTCTTCTTTCTCTTTATTCCTGATATCTTTTGAATTTGATTATAGACAAAATGTTTAATTTGGGTCCATGTGCGATTTGACAATGCAGGTTCTTTTCTTAGGCAATCATCACATTGGCTTTTATTTGGCACCTTCCCCAATAATATTGATTGCTGAAATATTCTCAAAACGGCTTCCTTTTCTTCTAACGACCATGGTCGTTTTTGATTGTTTTTCTTTGTCGGTTTTAGTTTGGTTATAATTTTACTTCCTGTGCTTGAATCGGACTCACTGTGACTTGAATCTGAATAGTTTTTTGATTGCTTACTACTTCTGGTTTGTGGTTTTGGTTTTAGCACATTCAGATTTTGCTTTTTTAAATCTGTGGATAGATCGTTCAAATCTTCCAGAATTTTAATGCTGCAAGCATTATTTGTATCAACATTTTCAATGTTATCTGATGGGTTGCATATTTGGATCGAATCAAGATCTTTGCCTTTATTTGATAGTAAGGACCCTTGATCCAGACTTATAAGCAGCTTACTAACTTTAGTCAATTGAGTTGTACTTAAAGGTAAGCGATAAAACTGCCTGTGGACCCTGATGTCATGGCCCATATAGGTTGCAATCTGGTCCATTTCATTTTCTTTTAAGTTAAGGACTTGACAAGCAGTCGCGATTTGCTTTCGTAATTTTGTTGACCTCAAATTCTCTGGGTTCTTTGCTCCACATTGCTTAGAAAAATACTCTATGACTGGACCAGCTTTAATTGGGTCATTTGTTCCCGGTTTTCCAAAAATATAGGGGTTTTCCTCAGGTACTCCATATTTTTCTCTGTTATTGATCAAAATATTGTATTGTTTCTGTAAATCAACCGTCAAAATAATCGGTACCTTTCTTCCTCGTTTTCCTTGGACTTCAAACCTGAGAAGGTCTTTAGATATATATTTTTCTGAGTTGGTTAATGTTTTTTCCACATCTCTGCTAATTGGTATTTTTTCCGCCATTAAATAATATTTTAACAGCGCCCTTTCAACTTCCCCTGCTCTTCTTCTGTTAAAAATAATTGTTTGTGCCATTGTGACGTTGCACAGTGCTTGCCAAGTCTCTGGTTCTAATTTACCCGAAACTATCCGTGAGGCCTCATTTCTCAGATAATCATTTAATTTACTTATATCATCCGCCAAAGGAAGTTTGTCTGTTGTGTTCCATTTCTTTCTGTAAGTCGTTTTTAATGCTTTAGAGGAAATTTCGTGTTTCCAAAATGATTCATACAGGTAAATGAAATCTTCTATTTCAGCGCGCTTTTTTGAATCATTTTCTATTATCGCTTGTGATTTCAGAAGCCCTGCGCAAAGTTTGACAGCCGTACCTATTTTGGTGGCCAAAGATGGAATAGCATAGGCATTTGTTAATTCATCAAAACCTGCCACTTTTTTAACACTCGTAATAAAGTCAGCGAAGTATGGAGGATAATAAACATCTGACAACGACCTTATGTTAGGATTCACCTCCCGCAAAGTATGAACTAAACGTCCAACTTCCCTCATCTTTTGAGCTACAAATTGATGTAGATGTTTCTCAGTCCCATGTTTGGTATATAGGTGTGATCCATATTTCATTATCAAATCGTCGGACCGAATAGTGTGAAATATAACGTCTTGTGACATTTTAGCCAATACATTCTCTTTCAAAAGGTTAGATGCCTGGTCCGACACTGGAAAAAGTGCCGAACAAGTTGAAGAATTTGATTTTCTTGCATCTTTTTTATAAATGCACCGATTGAAGTGTGCATAAATGGTCTTTTTTTGGTAGAAACCTAAACAATTATTGCATGGTACATATTCTTCTACATATCTTTTTTTGGTAACGTTTGAGTTTTGCCTTCTTTTGGGGATCACGCTACCATCCCCTTGCTTAATCACTTTCGAATTGAATAAATAGTTACCCTTTTGTCTCAGGTTTTCAATTAATTCTCGACGTTGTTGTGTGTTTTTGGGTAAGGCCAAAAACTTTTCAACTTCTCCCTGATCAGAGTGATGCATCTGTAAATGAAATGCAAATTTTTTTACTGCTTTACCGCAATACAAGCAGCCATGTAGTTTGTCCCATGTTCGTTTTCCTTTTTGGTTAGTAGCTTTCATGAGCTCACATTTTTTATTTATTTTTTTATTATTATTTTCTTCCTCAGAATCTGTGGAGTGTCTTTGATCTGTATTTGTTATGATAACGGGGGTATCATTTTTATTTTCTTTAATTTTTCTTTCTTTTCGTATTGGTTTTTGTTTGCTTGTCATTAACTCGGTGCTGTTTTCAATACATGATAGTAAATCAAGGTTATTTATCAATTTGCTCCGTCCTTTACTTGTTTTTGGTAAAGCTAACAATGTTTTAACTTCTATCTGGTCACCGTGGTTTTTTTCTAAATGTGTCGCAAATTTTTTTACTTGTTGTCCGCAGAATAAGCAGCCATGTATTTTATTCCATGCTGTTTGTTCTTTTTTGTTGGTTAAAATATTGTCTGTTATACTATCGATTTCACTTTCTGAATATGTTGTATCACTTGGGTCTGCAGGTTCATTTTTATTCTTATTCAGTTTTTTTGTTCCCGGTTTCAATTTGTAGCTTGATTTTGTAGTTTGTAATGGATTTCTTACATGTTTAACGTCAAAAAGTTTTTTCGATTGTTTATTATTTATTTTTTGCGTTGGCTTTTCCTTTTTAGGAGCAGAATTTATTTTCTTCGTATTTTCAATACTTGAGGGGACATATGCCTTCTTTGATATTTGCTTAGACTTTGTTTTGTTTTTAGTAATTTTTTTTTTAATGGTTTCATTAAAGTCCTCGGACCAGCTTGTTGCCGAGCCCTCGTAGTCCGGATCAGTATCAGTTTCAGTTAATGGAAGTAAATCTCCGTCGGAGCCAATTACAGAACTTCCATAGTACACCTTGACATTCTCTTTTTCTTTTAATATATTATCAGAAGACGTCTCGGATTCAGACTCTGGAATTATGCAACGAGAATTTGATGGAATTTCAGGAAACTTTGGAGCCATGTATTCTGGATCAGAGTCGGATATGAAATCATTTGAGATATTTGCGACTTCAATTTGTGTGCTCTTTATTGAAATATTTGGAATTATGTCGATTTCTTCGCTCACATTCGAAAATGAAGATTCATCGCCTGAAACAATAATAATTATTATATTTATGTAAATACTTTATTGCTATAACATTTTTTTAGTAAAGAAATCATCCTATTATTGGCGTATTTCTAACAATTTCATACATAAAAATATAACAGTACTAGCTAAGGTGCCCGACTCCGCTCGGGTCAATGTCGTTTTGACATACCCTATCCCTACCCTTTCCTTACCCTAACCCATTTCATTAAAATCCATTCAGTAGTTTTTGCGTGAACGAGTAACAAACATCCATCCTTACATCCTCACAAACTTTCGCAAATATAATATTAGTAGGATTTGGAATCCACATTACGACTTTAAAGTAAAATTAAATATAAGTAACATTAATGTAAATAATAATATATCATCCCCGTATTGGGAAAAGTCACTATGTAATTACAAAATATTTTTTCAACTTTGGAAAATCGTAACTCGAAAAATCGGAAAGATATCTGTATGGTTATATTTAAAAAAAAAAGGTCGATGTTAGTTAACTGTAAATGAGAATTTAAAGACAATGTTTACTTTTTTTTTTTGCATTACAAACTCACTATTAATGGTGGATTAATGGTGTAATAAATACAATGATTGAATAAATTACTTACTATTAGATATCATGTTGGTGTCCTTTATGAGTTGGGAATTATTTGGTGACTGTTCTTCTATTGCATCATCTGAAAAAAAACATATGTTTTGGTAATACACGTTTTTTTACATAATGGGCTTGTTTACTTATACAACTAAAAGGTGTACCTAGTAACTAAGATTCAGAATGTAGAACTAATAAGTAATGATTAATGTAAATAATAATATATCATCCCCGTATTGGGAAAAGTCACTATGTAATTACAAAATATTTTTTCAACTTTGGAAAATCGTAACTCGAAAAATCGGAAAAGATATCTGTATGGTTATATTTAAAAAAAAAGGTCGATGTTAGTTAACTGTAAATAAGAATTTAAAGGCAATGTTTACTTTTTTTTTTTGCATTACAAACTCACTATTAATGGTGGATTAATGGTGTAATAAATACTTTTTTATTGTTTTTTTTTATTTTATTTATTCAGGAATCACACAGTTACACAAAATATATAAGTAAAAAAAAAAATAACACATAATAATTAAACCAAAAAAGATTCCACTTAAACAAAATAACAGAATTTACAGTGATTCAAGTACAAGATACAAATACAAACCAACTAAACATATTACTACTACGCAAATTAACTCAATGTTTTAGCACAGAAAACGTACTTTAGTAAATAACAGAGTTTTTCACAAGAATCTTTATTTTTGAGACATACCAGAAATAAAATAAACAACAAAACGTAAGGATAAAAAGAAAATAAATGTAGTGCGCGCCGCGTTCTCGAACGGACTGATGGGTTCGATAGATGGTACGCGGAGGTGGGGAGGGGGACCAAACATGGCGTCGCTGTACACGGAACTTGTCGCGTTACAGGCTCCCCCTCTAGGCCGATCAATCGTCCTCGATATAGGCCTAGCTATTGGTAGCTCGGGGTCTTCCTCTCTTTCGAATTGGCTGAACAGGTTCCTGGATTGCACCAACGAAAGGCGTTATTAGGGATGCATGGTACTTTCCGACGGATCTCTTTGGTTCGCCGGTGGTCGTCACTAATTCGTAGGTGGTGGGTGAACATATCTTCCCGATCTTGTAAGGTCCATCTCGCTTAGGAAGGAACTTGGCCGTAATTCCTTTACGGCTGTCGCTCAACACATGACTCTTTACTAGTACATGGTCTCCAACTTTATAGTCTGGAGCAGCACTTCTGTGCTTGTCTGCGTATTCCTTGCTGCGTGTTTGCTCTCTTTCAAATGTTTCTCTTGAATCGCGCAGGTTGTTTACGAGAGATTTGAGATAGGGGGTCACCTCAGCCACGAAATTATCGTGCTCTAGTATGGTTCGCACGTCATGGCGTGCATCATCTAAAGTTCTTAGCTCTCGGCCAAAGTTCAAGTAAGCTGGTGTATATCCAGTGTTGTGGCATTGGACAGTGTTCATCGCAAACCGGATACTAGGAAGGGCTTCATCCCAAGTGCGATGGTCCTTACCAACAAATATTGCTAACTGTGGTTTTAAATCTCGGTTTTTCCTTTCAACAGGATTTCCTTCCGGGTGGTAAACAGGTGTCAAATTTTGGTCAATGTCAAAAATGTAACATACTTTCTGCATTATCTCACTAACAAACTGCACACCATTATCACTGAGGATTCGACGTGGAAATCCAAAGCGTAGGAAAATTTCATCAGTGAGGCGCTGGGCGCAAAGCATGGCAGTTGCTTGAGGGAGGGCGAAGAGCTCCACCCACTTCGTTGCCGGGTCTTCGGCTATCAGGATCCACTGATTGCCGCGTTCAGTCTCTGGCAATGGCCCAAAAAGATCCACAGACAAAACCTCAAACCTTCTTGCATACGCAGGTGTCTGAAGTAAGCCTGCAGGCTTCGTATTCGCAGCTTTGTACCGTTGACATTCTGCACAATTTTTGACGTATCCAGTAATAAACTTTCGCATACCTGGCCAATAGTAACGAGAAGCGATTCTTTGTATGGTGCGTTCTACACCATAGTGACCTGCTGTCACATTGTCATGGTACTGTGATAATATTTCCTTTCTCTCAGCTTCAGGTATGACGAGTTGGGGATCTTCTTTCTCCTGTTCTGGAGAATATCGATAAAGTACACCATTGGACATAATAAATCCTTTGTCCAGCCAGGGCAATTTTCGACCATTCTCGAGATCTTCTATGATTTTCTTTATCTCAGGATCCTCTAGCTGGCGCGTTCGAAGGGTACTTGGGCTCGTGGATGGTACATCCACTGCTACAACCTTCAGGTCTAATGATTCATCAATAGGAGGTCGAGACAGCGTGTCAGCGATTACATTTGCTTTTCCAGGTGTGTACTCGAGGCATAAATTGTACGACTGTAGTTTTAAGGCCCATCTCGCGCGACGACCTGTTGGAGACTTCAGTGACAGAATCCAGCGAAGAGGCTGATGATCAGTTGCCACACGTACTTCTGAGCATTCTACGTAACCTCTGAACTTGTCTAACGCCCAAACTACAGCCAGCGCTTCTCGCTCGGTTGTAGAATAATTCTTTTCCGCATTGTTCAACAAACGGCTGGCGTACTCGATTGGTAGTTCATTTTCCTTTCCCTGTAATAGGACTGCGCCTATGGCGTAGCAGCTTGCATCGGTTCGTATTATGAAAGGTTGGGAGTAATCGGCTTGTCGAAGGATCGGAGCTGATGTCAACAGTCGCTTCAGTTCAAGGAATGCATTCTCTTGCATTGTCTCCCACTTCCAGGATTCACTCTTCCTCGTCAGCTGGGTTAGCGGCCTCGCCACTTCTGCGAAGTTGCTGATAAACTTGCGAAACCAGCTGCAGGTTTGTAGAAAAGTTTTCAGTTGTTTTACATTCATCGGCGGTTTCATATCCAGAACGGCCTTCACCTTTGATGGATCCGTCTCGATACCATCGCTCGAGATCACGTGTCCCAGGTAATGGAGTCTGTCTCTGGCAAACACTGATTTCTCACGGTTAGCTCGCAGGTTAAACAAAGCAAGACGATCAAATACTGCTTCCAGATCCTGAAGGTGCTTATCGAATGTCGGGGACATCACAATTATATCATCAAGGTAGGCTAGTAGCAGGACGTCTTTTAGTCCAGCCTTGAAACGATCGATGAGCCTCATGAACGTGGAAGGCGCATTTTTCAGCCCAAACGGCATTCTTCTGAAGCGGTATGTTCCAGCGGGACATGTGAACGCTGTTTTGTCTCTATGCTCTTTGACAACTGCAACTTGCCAGTATCCGGACTTGAGATCAATCGTGGACATGTACTTACTTCCACCTTTTGTCATTTGCAGAAGTTCATCTATGATAGGCAAGGGGTATTTGTCAGTATCAGTGATCGCATTTAATTTCCGGTAGTCGACGCAGAATCGAACAGTTCCATCCTTCTTCGGAACCAATAGCGCAGGAGAAGCCCATGCCGATTCACAGTCCTCGATAATTTCGTCTCTGAGCATTTTCTCAACTTCAGCTACCATCAACTCTTTCTTTGCTGGAGGCATGCGATAAGGAGGCACAAAGATGGGGGAATGGTCACCAGTGTTAATCCGGTGTTCGGCGAAACTAGTAGGTTCTCCCCCTAGACGGAAGATGTCAGATCTATTAGTTAGGAGTTCACTTAGTCGTTGGCGCTGCTCTGCAGTGAGCGTGGTACCTTCATCGTCTCTAAGTGTGGGAACGTCGACAACGACTCTCTGAAGGTCGACTCCGCTTCTCACGAAGTCGTATTTAACATCAGGGGCGTCTCTGAAGAACCACTGCTTCTGCGGAAGATCCAAAACCATGTTGGCGTCGATGACAAACTCCTCACCGAGAAGAGTGGAGTAGTCTGATTCCAGGATAACGATAAAGGTAGTAGGTATGACACGATTCTCTAACTGAATGTCCACTGTGGTAGTTAGGACCTTACGATCATCACACGAACCGTCAGCTAATCTAACTTTACCAAACTTCTCAGTGAAGCTGCAACCATTGTTCAATAAAATTTTGTACAACGAAGGACTGGCTAAGTTTGCATTCGCGCCAGTATCGATGCACGCAATACCAGACTTCTCAAACAATTGAATGTTTACTGTTGCTATATGAGATAAACTGTTCACTACTATGGTGGAGAAGTCAAACTCTTTGGCGTCCTTTGCACTTTCGTTGCACCTTACACACTTGGCACGAATTGTGTTTGGAGCACCACAACCATAGCATTTAAATTCAGGCACGGTTGTGCCAGAGTTACTTTTGTTATTTAGTTTCTTGCAATTGTCTTTAACATGTCCATGCATACGACAGTATGGGCAATAACGAACTGACTTACTGCCACTGGAGCCAGCTGACGTACCTTGTACCGGCACCTTACCGGTAGGGGCACCACCTCCAGATGTATGTGGCGCGCGCATCTGGCCAGGCGCGTCAGGCGCATAGGGCGCACCGCCGTGGCGAGCCACGTGCCCTCCGCGAGCGAACGCTCGAGCGGCGGACGGTTCCGGCTTGGCCTCGCTTTCCTCCAGCGAGTCTTCCACAGGGCGGGCGTGTTCCAACAGTTCCGAAAATGTTGCAACACTATCACGAGACACACGTTTCCTGATACGCCTGTCCAACAATCCGTATACTATGTCCAGTTCGACCTTTTCACTAAGGTCACCGCGTGGTAACTTACACAACAAAGCGCGGCACTTACAAACGAAAATGTCAGTTTTTGAGTCACCCTGTTCATATGCGAATAGTTCCCTGTATATACGATAGGATGGTTTACGTATGCCAAACGAATCGCGAAGAGATTTGACTGCTGACTCCCACGAGGTCACAGTGTTCTTTATTCCTTGCCACCATGTAGCAGCCAATCCCGTAAGTAACATAGGTAAGCCACGCAACGCATTGTCATCCGTCACACCTGCACAGTCTTTATATGTTATAACAGCGTCCAAGAACGCGTCGACGATATCGTCACTTTTCTCACCGCTGAATCGCGCGGTACACTTCGCGAAGTTACCGGTACGCGCTGCGCCCACTGTATGTTCAGACGATGAGCTCGCGCCTTTCGACTGCTCTAACAATGAAGTCATGAGTTCTAGTTGTGATTTTTGAAGCGCGGACAGTAACAACGTAAGTTGGTCATTTGACAGCAAACCATCACTCGTTTTAGAGGGTCCACCCTCATCCTCAGCGCTCGAATAACTATCAATGTCTTTCGCGCTCTTTTTCGGAGGCATTTTTATTTATTTATTATTTTTACGCGTATTTCCCACTTAACCGTGGCACGAAACGTTCACAATTCCGAAAAGTCAAAATAAAACGCGAAAACATACGATAAGTATTTCTAGAACGTTCAATATCCCATTGCGGAAACCGATGATCGATTTAGGTATCGTTCCCGCCAAAATGTGCACTCAGTGAGACCGCCTATCGGCAAAAACACAGCTATGTTGCTAATTCACTAGATTGTTTGTAGGTATATGAGTCTATCGTGGTCACAAGTGTTCAAAACGGCTTGAATAGCAATCCTTCAACCGGTCACTTGGTAGGTACTTCAACACGAATACATAGTTTGTAACTTGAGAACACGAAACAACGCGCGAACGTAGGCAAGTAACTACTCTGCTCCCGCGTCGCTATCGCCGGTATAACTCACGAGTTATGACTTGGCGTTCGGCACTCGATTATGTGTGGTCGCATCACAGGACAATTTCAGTAACAGGAGTGTTCCAACACATCCTGGTTTGCACTGTGATCGTAGAAAAACACACGAGTCCGGACGGACAGCACGCAATAATATTCACTTTATTGTTTTACTTTAAACTGAATGTTTTCGGTATAACTTGCGCCGGCAGAGTTATGGCCCGCAGTTGGGACGCCAATTTAGCACAGAAAACGTACTTTAGTAAATAACAGAGTTTTTCACAAGAATCTTTATTTTTGAGACATACCAGAAATAAAATAAACAACAAAACGTAAGGATAAAAAGAAAATAAATGTAGTGCGCGCCGCGTTCTCGAACGGACTGATGGGTTCGATAGATGGTACGCGGAGGTGGGGAGGGGGACCAAACATGGCGTCGCTGTACACGGAACTTGTCGCGTTACAATGTGAGATAATAAAAAGAAAAGAAGCGGAAACAAAATTTGAGATAAGAACAAAAATAAAAAACTATCTAGACCAAACAATACAAAACAAACCAAAAAACGCCTAAAATTTAACATGTTTTTTTTTATAAAATAAAATATTCTACACAAAAATCAAAAGTTCCGTTAACCTCTATAATTTTTTTATTTTACTTTCGTTATCGAAAAATAAATCTAAATCAAAAAACATTTTATTATAGTTATCGCAGCTGCGTCGCAAAAAAGAGTTACTAAGGTACCTGGTCTTACTGATCGGAACGTTAAACAGGTCGCGGGATCGTGTAAAACGATTAGGGCATCGAAAGGGAACTTTACTTAGTAGGTATGGACTATCAACCTTGTTATTAAGAATTTTTTGCAAGTATTTAATGTCAGTGAGCGTGCGTCTGTTCTCTAATGAGTCAAGATTAAGATCCTCTAGGCCAAAACGAAAACTAAAATGTTTTATAAATTTATTTTGAATTTTTTCAATAATATCTATATAAGTTTTATAGTGTGGGTTCCAAGCTGTGGAGGCGAACTCAAGGTGACTTCTGACGTATGACACGTAAAGTAATTTAAGAGTAGAAGCTTTTTTAAATGACTTAGAAACCCGCAAGATGAAACCTAGCATTTTGTAAGCTTTTTGGGCTATATGTGTAATATGTTTATCAAATAGTAATTTTTCATCAATTATAACTCCTAAATCGCGAACGTTTGAGCATTTACCGAGCACTTCGTTACCTAAAGTGTAAAGGTGACTAATAGGGTTATTTTTTCTGGAGAAAGTAATTGTCTGGCACTTTTTTGCATTTAGGTAAAGCTGATTCTTTAGGCAATAATTAGATACGTTATTTAGGTCTGTTTGAAGCTCATTACAGTGTTGTGGTTGCCGGATATTTTTGAAAATTTTCATATCGTCTGCATACAGTAGGTACTCTGAACCCCTAATACATTGTCCTATATCGTTTATATATAATAAAAATAGTAATGGGCCAAGATGGGAACCCTGTGGTACGCCAGATGATATAGAACTATACTTAGAGCAGTATCCTCTTAAAGCAACGGCTTGAGACCGATTAGAAATATAAGATGTGAGCCAGCGTAGAAGATCGCCTCTAATACCGATAGATTTTAGTTTATTAATTAATATTGAGTGACTTATTTTATCAAAAGCTTTTGAAAAATCTGTATAAACAACATCAACTTGCATCTTGTCACACATTGATTCTAGAACAAACTCAGTCAATTGACAGAGATTGGAGTCAACCGATCTATTTCTTAAGAATCCGTGTTGGTTACTGATTATGTGCGGTCTCACAATTGGATAAACTTGGTCATAAACAATTTTTTCCATAACCTTGCTAATTATAGGCAATTTTGAAATAGGCCGGTAATTTTCAACATTACGCTTATCACCAGATTTAAAAACAGGTGTGATATATGCCTTTTTCCAAGTGATTGGGAAAGAACCTTCGTCTATAGATTTGCGAAATAGTAATTCAAGGGGGACCAATAATTCTAAAGAACATGATTTAATGAAAAAAGGATGAATCGAGTCAGCGCCAGCACTCTTATTAGTGTCAAGTTTGTTAAGGTACCTGTAAACTAAAGCTTTATTAATTTGGATAGTGTTTATATCACATGGACACTCATTAACATCGATTGATGTATCAAGATATATACTACCTGTAGATGTTGTAGGAACAAAGACAGAATTAAAAAATGAATTAAAAATATTACAGATGTCTTGACCTCCCGACACCTTATGATTACGAAAGACCATTTCATTAGGTATGCTATCACCTGCCTTTTTAGATTTAACAAAATTCCAAAATAATTTGGGATTATTTTTTATGCCTGATTCAGCCTTGTCAATAAAATCGTTGTGACACTTTTCTTGTACATATTTTTGTCTCTTACGAAGCAAACTAAAAACTAAATAATCTGAGCGTAAACCATAAATCTTCCATTTGCGATGAAATCTTAATTTTTCAGCAATAATCTTTTTAAGTGGTTTAGAATACCAATTTGGAAATCGGGCCTTATTACTGATTTGACGTGAAGGAACAAAGGTATCTATAATATTGAATAACATTTTATAAAATATTTCAGTGGCTTCTTCCATTAAAGGCAATGATAAGAGAGCAGTCCAATCGATTAAAGATAATTCCTTATTTATTTTATCATAATCAGCGTATCTGAAAAGCCTTATCGATTCTCGATTATCCAAAATAGGATCACTATCAAAATGAATATCTACATTCATTAATAAGGACGGGTGGTGATCATCTTCAGGAACTAAACTTTGGGTGCAACGGTGAACTCGCATCGACATGTGATTACTAATTATTAGATCTAGAAGACGCTGACTAGAATTAGGGAACCTATTGAACTGTGCCATGCCCGTCAGAGCTAGGAAGGTAGATAATAGCATAACATTTGGCTCCAAGTTAGGTTGAAGGTCAGCATTTTTTGAGTAACTAGGTAAATCCCAGGTTGCATGAGTTAAGTTAAAATCACCAAGTATTAAATATATATCATCTGGGTTAGTTAAGCATAAGTCTGCACAGGTATCAAAAAAAATCTCCAAACTTTTATAATGATCTCTACCGTGAGGAAAGTAGCAAGTGCATATATTTAACGTTCTAGTTCCTAAAAAAATGCTCACCCATAAGACTTCATTTGGACGTAATAATGAGTTAGTCTGTCGTGATGCAGGCTGGGTTGTAGGGGGCTGTGAAGGGTGCGGGGGAGGAGACGACCACACGTGCTTCAGAGTACTGTTGAACGTGGATCGGACCGCGATCAACACTCCGCCACCAAACATTTGACCTGTTATAGCATAATCTCTATCAAGCCGGAATATTGTGTATCTATCGTCGAAAAGTTCTCTGTCAAAAATGCCGTCGCATAGCCAAGTTTCCGTGATTACTATAATATCGTAGTCCCAATTTAACAGATTACTTAAAAAAAGGTTAGTTTTTGTACGAAGCCCGCGCACATTCTGATAATAAACTGACAGATCAGCCATTTAAACTTAAATATATAATAGTTTTAAAAATACAGGTTAGGCACAATATTAATTCAACAGAGAAAAAGTAGCAGCAACGATAACATAATGTAGAATAGAATACAAATAACTCTAGACAAAATAAGGAACAAAAGTAGTACACTTTTATGAGGCGATACATCGGCAAAACGGACGACGACAAAAGTCACAGCATTTTATTTATGTCATGTTCACTCGCGATATATATAGGCTCAGCTGTGTCCGATTTACGCACAAAAATTCGGCATTGCCGAACCCAGGCGTATTGAAAACCTTTGGCCTTAGCCGTCACTTTAACTTTCCGAAGCAACACCTTATTATTGGGGGTAAGATGGTCGTTAAACCAAACGGGGTGCCCCACTCCCGGCAGACCAGCATCCACCGAAGTGAGACCGGTACCAGTCACACGGCGCCGCTCGCGCGCTGCGCTCTGCAGGGCATCCTTTAGCTCGCGGCTCCGAAGGCGCAGCACAATCCGCGGGATCGGTGCGCGTGCACCTGCGCCGCCGCCATCACGATCTCCGCCGCCCCCTCCGCTGCTGCCGCCGCCACTGGACCCGCTCGCTCCCACAGATGATCGCCCGGCCGCCGTAGTGACCTCTGCGACCCACGGCCGCACCCTGGTCACGAATTCGATGTCACATGGTTGAATCTTCACGTCCAACTTAGCCGCCAAAGATGCAACGATGCCGATGAGGTTCTCAGACGGTTTGGTAGGTATACCAGCGATCTCGATGTTTAGAAGTCGGTCAAATTGATCTCTCTTATTGGCCGCCATACTGTTCTGCTGTTCGTTTAGCTCGAGCTGAACCACGCGTGCCCGTAGGTTATTGTTGTCATTTTCGAGCTCGGTTAGCTTTGTTTTAGTCACATCGAACTCTTTTTGTAAGTCATCATACTTTAAGGATAAAAATGACAACGATTTGACAAGGTCTTTTAGATTCTCGCTGAAAGATGATTCAACCGTCACGAGTTTATTTTCGACAGACGATAACTTAGCTTCCATTCGCTGTAAAATGGAGTTGTTAGCAGAAAGTTTCCTGTCCAGCAGCGCTTCCAAGACGTCAACATTGCAATTTGCTTCCGGCTGACTTCGCTCCTGCAATACTGCGCGCGCACCATCGGACCTACTCGCACTATCGTCACTACGATGGGGACCAGCAGGCGAAGATTGAGCAGAGATGCAATCAGGCATTTTGGAAGAGTCTAGAGGTGCCGATAATGCTTGTGAATCGACTACAATGTCTCGGCACGAAGGGCACTTGTATGCAGCCCTGTACGCCTTGTTCATTTTTCGATGATTAGCTTCACTAATGCCTAAGCAATTGAAATGGAAAAACCTTTTGCAGAGGCTGCATTTGATGTCGTCACCAGAAAAGACCTGGCTATTACACATACCGCAATCCATTCTAATTATATTATGTAGGTAAGAATGTACTCGAGTTAAAACTTGTTCACTGTAAATAACAAAAACTTCACAGATTCACCCGTTTCTATCACACACGCCGCGACTAACGATGCACTCGCTCACTCTAGCGTTTACTTAATTACGAGCGGCCGGTTCGCGGGAGGCGTGCGCTCAGTGTGGGGACTGAACTGAACTCAATACAATGATTGAATAAATTACTTACTATTAGATATCATGTTGGTGTCCTTTATGAGTTGGGAATTATTTGGTGACTGTTCTTCTATTGCATCATCTGAAAAAAAACATATGTTTTGGTAATACACGTTTTTTTACATAATGGGCTTGTTTACTTATACAACTAAAAGGTGTACCTAGTAACTAAGATTCAGAATGTAGAACTAATAAGTAATGAAAGATTGGCGAAATGAATTAACGTCCTTTCCTGTGCTTTGACCATATTTTTCTCCAATGTGATGGTACCAACCCGAGCGAGCCTAACCCTGCCAACTAGTTATTAGGGGAAGGGCTAAAGTTTTGCATGGATTCCGAACCATAGAACAGCTCCCATTCATGACGTCCCATGCATGAACCCATGACCTATGTCAGGGAAAGCAAGTCCCTGCGCCACTGAGCTATTAGCCGCTCAAAATACCACAGTTATAAAAATAAACAGTTATAGATTGGATAGTGTTTCTTTAAAGGCAGAAACATAAATAAGCAATAATAACACAATAATGATCAATTTAATTTTAAAAAACATTCCTCCTAGCATATTATCCATATCCAAATAATAATCTGGATATGGCTATTACGGCTGTGTAGCTTTTAAGCTCGGTCAGGTTTCTACCGCGTTGTTACATTAATTTCAACGTAAAATAAAATACTATTATTAAAAATCCACTTACCACTAGTTGACTCCTTATATTTTTCAACTAGTTAGTGCAAATCACTGGTACTCTTCTTATTAACAAACAAAAAACGCATTCGCCAACAATCTCAGCTGTTCGTAAGTATAGTTACTGGTTCACCGGTAGCACAACGAAAGACCCACGCGCGCGTCTGCTGCAAGCTCAAGAGCAAGAGCGACTGACTGATGGATTGCCGTGAAGAATAAAAGTAGACCTAATAAGCAATAATGTATTTCTCACACACCTGTGTGTTTGTTCATAAGGCGAAAACGAGACGGTCTCGTTTTGATCGATACACTCACACTATTATCACACAAATAAAAACGAGGCGGTCTCACATTTGGGTTCTTGAGCATACACAATTCCGACTGCAGCGCCGTCTGGTGGTCACACACTGGAACTACGCATTTTGAGTCTCAAAAATCACACTCTTACGAACTTCGAAATTTAACGAATTCGAGACTATAATTTGATGGCTTTTCATTGGTCAATGAAGTGTATGAGATCTGACCAATCAAAAGTCTTATATTTCGGCCGTTATTTCAATTTTTATGTAGTCAAATCCGAGACCGTCTCGGATTTGAAAAGGTCTCGTTTTTGGGTGCACAGGTAGGTGTGTAGCCTCACATTTAGGACTCAGCAAACACACTGATATATATAACCCAACAAAGTCAATTAAAATAATAATTAACGGATTTAAAACAAAACAAATGATGATCAGAGTTGCGAACCGTACTGATGAGGCCGTAGAGGAAGACACGTATACACAACACAGTAGATCGAAATCAACAAAAAATATATCGAGTCGCGTATTCTATTCGGTGCAGTCAAAACAAGCGCGCGGCACGTGTACGATGTTCAGCGTTGCGAACCGTACTGACGGGGCGGTCGGGGAAGTGGAGGGTGCGCGCGCCGCATTCCCCACATTCTTTCGAAGTGCACGGTTATAAAAACCGCATTATATCATCTGCCTCGAATCCGCTAAGTGGCAGAATAATTTCCTCTTCCAGCATTTGTGGAGAAAAAGCAAGTGAAATAATGTTGTGTATTAGCAATGAGCACGAAAAAAAAATGTGCATAAAAAGAAAGCCGGAAGAAAGCAAAGAGATAATTACATCTAACGAAGAGAGTGATGTCGATATAAGTGACTCAGATCCTACATATATCATTCCAAAACGCAAGAAAAAAATTAATTTTTTAAAGGAACCAATAATTGTTCCTCCCACTTCATCGAGTTCATCAACTTCAAGATCATCATCTTCAAATTCATCATCGTCCACATCATCAGAATGTTCCTCCTCATCAGAAAGTGAAGGTGAGCCTCAATCTGCTAAAACAAAGAAACGAATTGCCCGACCAGAAACCTGGAATAAATATGCATCCAAATCACTACGCAATACAGGGCAGAAATATGTCTCTGCATTTAATAAAAGGGTAATAGAAGAAAAAAAGATGAAGTCACCATGCACAGATAAATGCAGGCTGAAATGTCGGATCAACATAGATGAAGCGAGCAGATTAGGATTATTTACCGAATATTGGAAAATGGGAAACATAAATACTCAAAGAACCTTTATCTCTCTATCCACAACTGATATCTGTCCAAAATATAAATACTCAAATACGCCGACACCCAGAAATGCTAACAAAGCATTCCACTTTACAATCAGCGGAAAAAAAATCGGGGTATGTAAAATATTTTTTCTTAATACCCTAGGAATATCCGATCGTATGATAAGAACAGTAGTAAAAAAAACAAATCACGAAGTAGGCATGGTAGAAATAGACAAGAGAGGAAAGCATGGGAATCAAAAGAAGCTTGAACCTGAACTAGTACAAAATATAAAGGATCATATTAATTCAATTCCTCGAATTGAATCTCATTACTTACGTGCCCAAACATCTAAAGAGTTTATTGATGGCAGCAAAACGGTCGCAGAATTATACAGAGATTTTGAAGATGAACAGAAAAAAAAGGGTGGAAACACAGGATCTTACGACATTTACCTAAAAATATTTAACACGAAATTTTATATTAGTTTTTTTTCTCCGAAAAAAGACCAGTGTGATCTCTGTGTAGCATTTGCTAACTCAAGGGAAGATCAAAGCTTAAAAGAACGTTATGACGCCCATGAAAAGGAAAAGGAATGGTGCCGCAAAGAAAAAATATCTGACCGTTCGAATATCAATATTCAGAAGAAAGTTGTCGTCTATGACCTGCAAGCCGTTCTGCAGTGTCCTAAAGGAGACACATCTGCCTTCTATTTTAAGTCCAAATTTAATGCCTACAACTTCACTATGACAGAGTTAACTAAACTTGTAAACGTTGACAAAAAACCAAAACCAAAGAGTTATGACAACGTTCACTGCTATTTTTGGACGGAGACAGATGGTTTGCGAGGAGCAAATGAAATTGGTTCATGCATCCTAAAATATTTACAAGATATTAATTCAAAAACCAAAACAAAACTCGATATAATATTTTATTCCGATAATTGTTGTGGCCAACAAAAAAATAAATATGTACTAACAGCTTACATGTACGCCATTCAAAACTTCAGTAACATAAAATCGATTACTCATAAATTCATGATTATAGGCCACACTGAAAACGAAGCTGACAATGTTCACTCCCTCATAGAAAAACAAATCAAACGGAATCTTAAATCTGGGCCCATCTATATACCCCCTCAATATGTAAGCATAATAAAAGATGCGAAAAAAACTGGTACAAAATTCCGTGTTCATGAATTAACCTACTGTAGGGTTCGTTGGATGTTGGTGTGTGGTGCGTGTAGACGTGTGGAAGGTGGTGAGTGAGTGATGAGTGAGGATGTAAAGGTTTTGTCTCCTCCACGGCGACTTGCTAGATATCTAGGAAATGCAGGTGACGTGTAGAGCATTCCTCAATCTCGATGCCTCGGGTCGCTCAGTCGGAAGCTCAGGGTGCAGGGTCGAAGCTACGGAAGAAAACACGTACAAACCCTACCTAATCTATGCATCTGCTTGGAGAGGACTTTTGAGGAAATATTCAAACACACAGCATGAAGGTGAAGTGATGTTTATTGAAGTTTATCATTGCACAAACAGAAGTGTAAAACTGTTAGGCTGATGCGACATACCGATGAAGCTCTAGTCCTACCGCCGGTCTCGTTTCTAGGGTCTTCGTCCCGCTCCTCAGATGAAACTGGAACTGGTCGGACGGCTACAGGCTCCCTGCTCCAACTCCGCTCTCATCAACTGGCTGACTCCAAACATCACCGGAATAAACTGCACAGCCTCTACACTTGGTCTCTTATGAGAACCTGGTCAAAGAGTCATAATGTCTTTCACGGGCCGCGTGATCTGACTCGCACACCACCTGGTGTCGAGGATACGGCGGACACTCGCGGGAGGACTTCCCTCAGGGTGCAGCTGCGTCGAAGGCCAGAGGCGAGACCCTCACACCATTCCGATTGGTGGGGATTCCTTCAAGATGGCGCTGCAAAAACGCGATGAAAGCTCTCAATGGAGCTCTGGTCTGTACGGGCGCGGGAGTCGAACTGAACCCAATATTTTCATTTTCAGTTCAGTGATATTCTCCTGTTTTTATTTTTATTTTTCGGAATCTTCCAAACTTGTCACATTCCCATGGCAACGTTTCGAAATTTGAGACTCCTAGTGTGTCCTCTCTTGATTGGCTTTTTCATATTTTTTCTTTCTTCAGCCATAGACAGTTGTCTATGGGCAACCTATATTTTACTTGCCGCGGAAATAAAGACAATGCTAAATATAACATCCTACATATATCCCTATTTTCAGTTTAAAAAAAAATAATGAAAAAAAAAAAGGAAAACACCCTATCATAGAACGATAATTTTAACAAAAAGTTATCATATATATTTTAAATCTAATCAAAGCTATCTAATCCTAATCCCTTAAAATTTTACAATATTAACTATTTTTTTTTTTTTGGGATTCCAAAATTAAATTCTCTTTACGATTATGCATCAGAATGTTTTAAAAACCTACTAAACTTTCATTCTTAATTAATCATCTAAGTGTACTTAGAGTAAGGCTTTGACAAACAGCAAAAGTATAATCTGTTTAAAGTTTCAATTGCTTACTGCAAATAAAGTTTTATCAATGCAAAAATTTTCTAATTATTTGAACGAAAGCTGCTTAAGTTGGAACAATGCAAAATTTTCCTAATTCTTTGAACAAAAATAGCTGCAAGTGAATTTATGCTCGAATTGAAAATTTCAAACAAGTTTGTATTAAATTTTTAACAGAATTTAAAAAGAATATCTTGATCACAAGGAAAAAACATTCACTAACTTTATATAGTATATCCAAAACATAAAAAAACAAATCGACTATGTTTCCAGGTAAGCACATCATAATATTAAAAAATTTAAAAAAAAAAAATTAAATAAAAAATAGTTCGACTACCCTCCCCTCCCCAGATTTTGTTAAGTTACAAACAAGAAGTTGTTCTAATAAACAGCTGAGCTCATTAAAATTCAAAAGCTGAAAGTTTTCAGACCGAAAATCTCAGCGATAACTGAATGCAGTTATAATTACGGATAGGTACTTAATGACTCTTAATATTTACTAGTAAGTAAGTTTTCAAATTACAGAGAATAACCCATTAGACTTTATAACATTCGGACTTTAAAATTCCCAGCGAAAATTCCATATGTTAACAATTAATAATTTTTTTTTTTACTAATTGACAATATTTAAAAATAATGAAATGAAGATGAATGAAAGTAGAATTAAATTCAAATTCAATGCCAAAGTGGCTTATTACTTGCGCATTCGCGCATCTAATAAATTAAGTCAAAATAAATATCTCTTTTAAACTTCAAAGAGATCTGTCTGTGTTTTCTATTTAATCAGTTCAGAATGGTTGATCATTCAGTATAGCTCTAGAGACATTAAAAAAGTTTTAAAAAATGGTTCGATTTAATGAAATTAAAATAGTAAAATTATTTAAATTATTCTTTGAAAAGAAAATCGAACCATTAGTACAGTACAATATATTGGGCTGTTGAAATTAAACAAGGATTCAATTTTAATGATACATACCTTATGTATGGATCAAAAAAAATATTTTTCTTAATCATTTAGTAAAAAGTAGATCAACAGTATAATCCAATATATTGGTTTATAGGCAATTCAGTCAGTAATCATATTGTTATCATAAATTCCTTTTTTTTTTTGTTTTTTTTTTTACTAATTGACAATATTTTTTTTTTCATACTTTTTTTAATTTTTTATTTTTTTTTATTCTGTATATTTTTTTAATTACTGAACTGAATTATATATATATCTATATATATATATGTCTTCGGCGAGTAGGCTTCGACGAGTTGTTCCCTACGAGTTGACACCGACACTTCGGCGAGTAGGCTTCGACGAGTTGTTCCCGACGAGTTGACACCGACACTTCGGCGATTGAACATCAGTGGAAGCTATCCGTCAAGTTCAAGCTATAGTGTTTCCTAATATCTGGAATAAATCCTACCTATCAGTGCTCTTAAATGTTTGCGTTGATCAAACATTCGATTCACAAATAATGAATGATTCTTCTCCATCAGACCTTATAGTGAATCGAAAATTATGAACACAATTGTTATCCATATCTCTCTCGTTTGTCATTTGACAAAATAATAAAATTCGCCCTTCGCTAAGATGCGTTCCTATTGTCAGTTTAGAATTCAATACCTAACACTCTGGATAATCTTGCCTGCACAATGGCAAGCTTATTTTGTTGTGTTATGTTGTCATCCTGTACACGCATGCGCAGTGTCTTATGCGCGCGCGCTGCATTGGCAGCGCCGAATGTTCTGTCACTTGTTTTTCTACCGTGCCCCTGTGTGTGCCTATCTATCAATTATAACCGCTCCGTTAAAGTCAAGAAGCATTTTATTTTATCCGCCCGCATCTCCCGAATCGTCCATAATTTGGTTCTTCTAACCGGATAACTGTATCCAAGCGGACAGGGGGTGCGGGCCGGATTCTATATTATCGACGGCAACAACGAGACGACACGAGGCAAGCGGCACGGAACACACGGTGGGCGCGGAGGAGTGCGCTCGCACAGCCTCCATCACATCACGCTACCCGGTGAGCGCGGAGCGTTGTGCTCGCGCGCACGGCCGCCATCACGCTACCCGGTGAGCGCGGAGCGTTGTGCTCGCGCGCGCGGCCGCCATTACAACGCCGAGACGCTGCGCCGAGTGGTCCTCTTCACCGGCACGGCCAAAGAAGCGGTTTGGCTCCCACGCTATCGATAGCGGCAGCGTGGAGGCACGAGGCGGACCACGTGCAGCCTACGCGCATGTGGCATCGCAGCGACATCGCATCGACGGCGGACGACAATGGTACGGGTGTTGCGGGATCGCGATATTGTCGCGATGCGCCGGCACTGCACGGCGGGAGTCGGCGGGATCGCGACACTGTCGCGATGCGTCGGCACGGCACAGCCGCCAACACAGGAGTCAGCGGGAAGTGATGTGATGTGAAGTGAAGTGAGGCCAAATATGGCAATTTTGTAGTGGGGACCTTGCCAGGGGATTCAGCGATCGGTACAGAATGTGTTTGAACTGTAGGGTTGTTGAAACTAATACTTACCTATAGATTACAGCGTTGGGTTTTCCTGTGTGTGTTATTTGAATCTATTTCCTCAGAATGGCACAGAACAACGGAACAACCCGGAATGCGGGGCAGACATCGGGGACGCTTATGTCCGATGTACAAGGCCTCATCAATAGGCGAAAGTACCTCAAAGGGCGCATCACCTCGCTACAAAAAGGTATGGGTGATATTACTAATATTAATAGTATTGCCACAGCACAGTGTAATATAGATCGTTTGCATGACATATTTAAAAAGGTGGAGAACGTGCAAATGGAACTGGAGGGACTGGATCAGGAGGGAGACGGAAAATATTCTGAGGAGGGCGCAGCGATCGAGGCCAAATATTTGGCACTCGATCGGGAGTTGCGGGAGAGGATCGAGGAGTTGAAACCTGATCAAACGAACGTGTCGTTCGCCTCCACTCGCCAGGAAACTAGGGGTGAGACCTCCGGGGTATCATTACCCAAAATTAAAATACCTTCCTTTTCAGGTGCGTTCTCCCAGTGGAGTAACTTTAAGGATCTCTTTTCTAACATGATCCATTCAATCCATTAAATAATGTTCAGAAAATGTATTTTCTGAAAACGTCACTTTCAGGGGAAGCTTTGGCTTTGATAAGTAACATAGATTGTTTAAGTGAAAATTATGTTATAGCTTGGAACATTATACTTAAACAGTACGATGATAAAATCTTGCTTGCGAATCAGCACATAAATGCTATAATGGATATGCCTAAATCGACTCGCACGCATCAGCGGAAGACCTTAAACTTGTTCAACCAGCATTATGAGTCACTAAAATCGTTGAAGTTACCAAATCTCTCTGATACACTTCTCATTAATATCCTTTCTAAACGGTTGGATAACGAAACATTGAGAGAATTTGAAATCAGACGAAATAGTGAAACGTTTCCCACATTGCAGGAGTTTCTTGACCATGCGCAGACGCGATGCCGAGCGTACGAGACGCTAGCACGCGAGGACGCGGCGAGCTCTCCGAAACAGGCGCTCGCAACCGGTGCCGCTACGCAGAATGCTACCAAGACAGAAAAAAAGGTCATGACAACTTGCTTATTATGTAATAAGCCACACACCTTGTCACGCTGCTATAAATTCACCAGAATGAAACCTACTGAGCGTAGAATCGTCGTCGAAAAGGAAAAATTGTATTTCCTTTGTTTAAAGCCTAACCATTCTGTTCTAAATTGCCGTAGCCAAATGAAATGTGACTCGTGCCAAAGAAACCACCATACTTTTTTGCACCTAAGTAATCCACAGAACCTTACTAATGTTGCAAACCCTATTGCACCCTCACCGCCACCTGTGGCGGGAGTCGTTGGCCTTGGCGGCGTTCAAAATGTTCAGTCGAACGCCAGCAGCTTTACAGGTAAAACTAGCCTTTCCACACCTCCAGATGATTATATAGATCTCACCTCAACAGCGTTGGTACTAGCTAAGGACATTCATGGCAACTCACATACTGTGAGAGTACTGCTCGACAGCGCTTGCGAGAGGAGCCTCATTACCAGCAACCTAGTTAACAAGTTGGGGTTAATGAATAAAAAAATGTCTGCAAATTGGGGAGTAAGTGGGGTCGGAAGCATCGGAGAAAAGGTTAGTGATACCGTTAAATTGTCATTAAGGTCTAGAACCAACGATCATGAAATTGACGTTGAATGCGGCATTTTAAGCCGTATCGCTTGCGTACCAGGTGTAACGTTTGCGAAAAATAAGTTAAAGTGGCCATCATTTGTAAAATTGGCGGACCCGAATTTTAATGTTTCTAGCGAAGTAGACATTCTACTGAGTGCACATTACTTCTTTAAATTGATCACCAAGGGTAAGATTGATCTAGGAGCAAATATGCCATGCTTAGTAAATACATCGCTAGGGTGGGTTTTTGGTGGGACGATACCGGGTAAATCGTCCATTAATTCCAAAACCTGTTGTTGTGTCACGGGTGTAGAGCAAGACTCTCAAAATGTGTCACAAATAATGTCAAAATTCTTTGAAGTCGAAGAATGTAATATGTCATCCAGTGTTAATAAAGATGACGAGATTGAAATGGGGTATGTAGAATCGGTTCGTCGTGACTTCAGTGGTAGATACTGCGTAGACTTACCGCTCATACCAGATAGATTGAAAAATCTAGGCAGATCATTTGATACTGCGTTACATTGTCTCCGCTCCATGGAGCGACGATTTCAGAAGGATCCTGCCTTCTATAAAACTTATAAACAGTTTATCGATGAGTTTCTAGAATTGGATCACGCTGTTGAAATTGATGTGTTCCCGAATACTTACGCTTCAGGTGCTGTCAAGGATTTCTACCTACCGCATCACGCAGTTTTGAAGGCGTCGTCGACCACTACTAAGTTAAGGTGTGTGTTCAACGCGAGCGCGCCCTCTTCCACCGGTGTCTCGCTTAATGACGTCATGCGAGTGGGACCAGTCCTGCAGGCGGACCTCTTCACCATACTTTTGCGATTCCGTATGTACGTTTTTGTCCTCATTTCTGATATAACAAAGATGTACAGGCAGATCATGGTGAACCCTGAGCATCAACCTCTGCAGAGGATTCTGTGGAGAGACTCACCGACTGAGAAACTTAAATGTCTGCAGCTGACTAGAGTTACATATGGCACCGCGCCAGCGAGCTATCTTGCTACACGCACGCTGTGTCAACTAGTAGCTGACGATGGTGAACCCTATCCATTAGCCTGTGAGGCGTTGACCCACCACTGTTATATGGATGACATTATGGCTGGCGCTGATGCTCTGAACACAGCATTAGGTCTTCAACAAGAACTGACGGCATTGTTGGCCAAAGGTGGATTCGAGCTCCATAAATGGTACTCAAATAATGAGGAATTGCTGAACAGTATACCATCAGAAAAACAGGAAACTTGTAATTTCGAGTTAGGGGACGGGACTCCCTCCATAAAAACTCTAGGTGTCGTATGGTGTCCAGGAGTAGACTCCTTTCAAATCAAGGTCCCAGAGATCACTCAGCCCGACACGCTGAGTAAAAGGGAAATACTAGCTGCTATTGCAAAAATATTTGACCCGCTAGGCCTGGTAGGTCCGGTAGTAACGGCTGCCAAGATTATTATGCAAGATGTGTGGAAATGTAATGTCCAGTGGGACGAACAAGTACCTACAGATATTCGAGACAAATGGAGAGACTTTTTGGATGGGCTGAGTGGATTAAATTCCATTTCCATCCCACGGTTGTGTAAACCAGCTGATGCAGTGGCATACGAGCTGTACGGATTCGCTGACGCCTCAATGAAGGCGTACGGAGCTTGTGTGTACCTAAAGGCAACACATGATCATGATACGAGTTCGATCCGACTATTATGCTCTAAATCTCGAATAGCCCCAATAAAAACTGTTACTTTGCCACGTCTGGAACTTTGCGCTGCGTTGTTGCTCGCAAGGTTAATAAGAAAGGTCACCAAGGCCTTGACTACTTTGGATATTTCAAAAATTATATGTTTTACAGACTCGACGATCACATTATGTTGGATTCGGGCGGAAGCTTCGCGCTGGAATATCTTCGTGGCGAACCGCGTTGCCGAGATTCAGCAGTTGACTAATAAGGAGGTTTGGCGACATGTAAAAACTACTGATAATCCAGCTGATCTTGTTTCACGTGGCGTTCGACCCAGTCAACTGCAAGAATCACAGCTGTGGTGGTCGGGTCCCAGGTGGCTCAGTCTCGATGAAAGTACCTGGCCCTCTGAACTGCAGGGTTCAGAGGCAGCCAATATGGTTCTCGAGGCTAAATTAAAAGTGTCAGCTTGCGCAACTACCCAGGTAGTTACGTCACAGCAAAATGATATTGGAACCTGCTTCGAGAATATCTCATCCTGGACTAGATTGAATCGTTGCATGGCCTATGTATTGCGATTTATAGGCAACTGCCGTGCACGAAAGGAAAATCGGTCTGTGGACTATCTCACTTCGGAGGAGTTAAAAAATTCTATGCTATGTATCGTTAAGGTAGAACAATCGAAATATTACAGTAAAATCTTGAATTTGCTGTCGGAAGGTCAAGATAATCTGCAGGCGGAACTGAAGATGTGTAAGTTACAGTTTCTGAACCCATTTGTTGACAGGAACGGTATGCTGAGAGTCGGTGGCCGCATCAAGTATGCTAATCTTCCTGAGTTGCAACGCTTTCCGCTACTCCTGCCTTACCGGAGTCACGTGGCTAAACTGCTAGCAATTTATGAGCACGAACGAGCGCTCCATACCGGAACGCAGTCGACATTGGCTGGCCTGCGTACGCGATTCTGGATTGTCAACGGGAGGAGCTTAATTCGTAACGTCATACATAAATGCATAAAGTGTTTCAGATTCCGAGCCGCTGGTGCTGACCAGCTGATGGCTGATTTACCTGCAGTGCGCGTCACCCCGACGCGTGCATTCTTGAATGTAGGTGTTGACTATGCGGGGCCAATACAGGTACGACAATCAATTAATAGAAGGGCTGCGGTCACGAAGGGCTACATCGCACTATTTATATGTATGGTTAGCAAATGCTTGCACCTCGAACTCGTCCCCGATCTGTCCTCGCAGGAATTTCTGAATGCCTTAACTAGATTCTGGTATCGCAGAGGAAAACCCGAACGCATTTTTAGTGATAATGCAACTACCTTTAAGGGTACTCATCACATAATGAACGATTTGTACCGATTGTTTGAGTCCCCGGCAAGTTCCACCCTCATAAGTGATAAAATCGCCAAGGAAGGCGTAAAATGGTGTTATATTCCCACATACTCCCCACACTGGGGTAGTTTATGGGAAAGTGGTGTCAAAATGGTGAAGAATCACTTAAAACGCATAGTGGGTACCACGACGTTGACCTATGAACAATTAAATACAGTCCTAATAAATATCGAAGGCATAGTCAACTCGCGACCACTGTGCGCTCTAGGTGACGACCCCAATGATGATGATTACCTCACTCCTGCCCACTTTGTCATTCAAGACAAATTCACATGCTTTCCAGAACCTAATCTTCTGGACGTTAAAGTCAATAGGTTGTCTGTATATCAAAAAATTGTGTTACTAAAGCAAACTTTCTGGAAAAAGTGGAGCATGGAGTACATAACTTCATTACAGAACCGTTACAAATGGAATATTGAGAAACCTGACATTAAGGTCAATGATATTGTTCTCATTAAGGGTGAAAATTCACCCCCTCTGGTTTGGGCCCTGGGTAAAATCTCAGATTTGATTATTGGTCGTGATGGTCATACTAGGGCCGCAGTTGTTAGAACAAAAGATGGTCTGATAACAAGGCCAATAACAAAGTTGTGTTTACTACCAATTGATAATACTAATTGTTAGTGGTTGGTAATATAAAACATCACGATCTGGCCCACTGGTATTTTTTAAGTTTAATTATTGCTAATAAGTGCACATGCGTAAGGACGCAGTTAGATTATAATATTGGTAAATATACTGTTGGGTTTTTTGTTGCATTAAGTAACTAAATGGATTATTAGATATTAGGCAGCATACATTTATACCAAGCCTAAGGGAATTGAAAGGCGTAGGTCTTGTTTTTGTTTCTATTATTATAGCTATTTCTACTCGTGAGCACACCTGTCACGTATCATGTAATGTCAGTTTGTGCCAATGATGTTGCAGTTTCATTCTAAATGTTATTGTAACGTGTTTAATGTGTTTTTTGTTCGAAGCATGTAAAGTTTATGTCAGTTCAAAATAGTGTTGTTCTGAATTAGTCAGCTATTGAAATTTTCAATTTCAAGGTGGCAGTATGGATAATCTTGCCTGCACAATGGCAAGCTTATTTTGTTGTGTTATGTTGTCATCCTGTACACGCATGCGCAGTGTCTTATGCGCGCGAGTTAAGTTGCCTAATAAGACATTCTGCTTATAGAAATGCCGATGGTGCAACCTACATTGCACCTGGCAACTAACCAACACGTAATATCTGCTGATGCAGAATAGTTTACCTCATTAATTATTTACCAAATACATTCATTCTGTTACAGTTATTAAACAAGTAAAGACTTCTTTTTTAAAAGCCTTTCGCCCCGGTCTCCAGCTTAATTGGCGCAGCCGGTAGGATCACCGTAGTCCTGACGTATCCAGACGTATCCAGAAGCATCCAGACGCATCCAGACGCCATCGCAGAGTATCCAATTCTACGCTGCGTGGACCTAGTCGTGACGCGAGTGGTGCCAGGACTTTTGTCTCTACAATTCGACGGTGATCCAGAACCAAACAAATTTATTAAGTGTGTGACCAAGCTGTGCAGAATCCAGGTGGAGCATGACAGTAACGACGGTGTTGTGAGTAGAACTTTTCACTATCCATCGGTCCTCTTCCTGTTTCCACTTGTATAGTGTGTGTGTCCTTGATCAACTTCTCGAGGGTACATACGTCGTAGGTACTTCGAAATCAGTACAGTGTGTGCAACCGACAGGATCAAAATCTCCAGTCGGTACAGTAGTTAAGGATATTTTTTTGTGTGTATCTTAGATCAACTTCTCTCAGACACTTTTAACGAAAAATTAAATAAATAAATATACTTTATCAATATAACTTAACTTAAAATATTTAACAGTTAAAGATTTTATAAATAATATGGCGAATCCCCAGTTAAATATTATCCCCAGGGACATGATCGAATTGATCCCTAAATTCGACGGGGACAAGAGTCATTTAAGCCTTTTTATCAAAAAGTGTGAGTACATCATCTCAAATTTCCGTGGTGATCCCACCCAAGATGAATACGTATACCACGTTCTAACAAGCAAGTTACGTGGGCGGGCAGCCGCAGTTATAGGTGAGAGGGATGATATTTTGAGTTGGGCAACGGTGCGTGAGATCCTGGAAAGAAATTTCGGCGACCCACGTAGCGAAAGCTGCCTGGCTCTCGAGTTAGAAAATTTAAAAATAAGACAGGGCGAAAGCTACCCCGATTTTTGCAATAGAATAAGCGAAACCAAAAATTCATTGTTATCTAAGGTCAACCAAAATACCGCCGACCCCGCTATGAACGCTAGCAAGCGAGCAATATATAACAATCTTACTCTTCATGTATTTTTATTTAACTTGCCTAGCGATCTTGTAAGGATAGTTAGACTAAAAAGTCCCACAACCCTTGAAGAGGCTCTTAGTATAGTGATAGAGGAGACGAATTTCAGGACGCTCTACTATGCCAAGCACCGGCCCAACACATCTAGGCCGCACGATGGGCACTCACAGAGACCACGAAACCACCTCAACCCTGTACATAACAGATACCCCCTTCAAAGCCGACCCCAGACATCGCAGGACGTCACAAGGTCCCCTTACCCAGCGGCGCAACAGTCGCAAACCTTCAGGCAGACAGCCCCTAACTTCTCTCAACGGCAACCAAACCGACCCCAAAATAATTTTAATCGACCCCGACCTTCATACTCAAATAATTTTCAAAGAAACCAAAACTACCCCCGAGCTCAAGTCTCTACTCAAAACCCACCGACTAAGACGGACGTGACTATGAGGTCCCTAGCACCTCGACCCCAATTTACCTCGGAGGAATTATTTTGTAACGATGTCGACCCCGAGTACTCGTACGAAGCAGCAGGAGGCGATTACGCTGACCACCAGGACTCGAGCAATTGGAACGACTATCGCGATTACGAGGAAGTGTCGTGCCCAGTTGAACAGGAGGTAGAAGAGACCGTCGAAAATTTTTCGATAGCAGCCTCGAACCAACCAATATTTCCCTAAATTATAACCCAGAACTAAAATTACCTTATGTAACACTACCCGAAATAAACGCACGGTTCATGATTGACACTGGTAGCACAAGGTCTTTTATCAGTCCCCGACTTGCTGAGACATACCTAAATGACTACTTACATTACGAACCTTTTCAGGTAACTAGTACCCATGCCAGTAGCTTACATAACGGAGTAGTAACCACCCCCCTATTTAAGACGTTTAACAGCAAAGACAAACATAAATTTTACGTGTATGACGTAGATCATAGATACGATGGACTAATAGGCAGCGACTTACTAGACCAAATAGACGCTAGCATCGACATGAAAAACCGACTATTACGAACAAAGACAACAACTATCCCATTCACTTATACAGCCCCACGAAAGGAGGATATTATAATCGCACCCCGCTGTGAGCAACGCGTCAGCATTCCCGTGAACTTGCACCAAGGCGACGCAATACTCGAATTTGCACAATTCACTGACGGTGTCCGTATGCCTCGCGCTATCGTGAAATGTGAGAATGGCCGCGCGACAACTGTAATTCAAAACACGCGAGACCAGCAAATGACGTTGACTATACACCGACCATTTAAGGTTGATACGCTTAGAAATGAAAAATCTCAACAAAATATTACTTTTACGACTGACGAAATAAAAAACATACAATCTTTACAATATGAAAATCTTAAGAAATTAAGACTTAACCATATGAATCAAGAAGAAAAAAAAATTATACTTGACACATGTAAGGAGTACAAAGATATATTCTACTGCGATAAGCTACCCTTAACTTTTACGAACCATGTAAAACACAAAATAAACACAAAAAATGAGGACCCCATACATTTACGAGCATATCGACAACCACCAAAACAAAACGAAGAAATAAAAAAGCAGGTCGACCAACTTTTACAAGATAACGTGATACAGGAATCAAACTCCCCCTGGAGCGCCCCAGTTCATTTAGTCCCAAAAAAAATGGATGCCTCCGGAACACCTAAATGGAGAATGGTTATCGACTACAGACGACTAAACGACATAACAATTGACGACAAATATCCCTTACCTAATATTACTGACCTTTTTGATAAGTTAGGTAACAGTACATACTTTACGACCCTTGACCTAGCCAGTGGATACCACCAAATTGAAGTTGACCCCGAAGACAGATCAAAGACCGCTTTTAGTACCCAATTCGGTCATTATGAATTCACCAGGATGCCGTTTGGACTGAAGACAGCACCAGCGACATTCCAACGGGCAATGAATAATATCCTTAGAGGCCTCCAAGGTGTACACTGTTTAGTTTACTTAGATGACATTATAATATTTTCATCCAGCCTAGAAGAACACATACAAAAATTACGTACCATCTTTCAACGACTCAGGGAAACAAATTTGAAAATACAGCTAGACAAATCAGAATTTTTACGTAAAGAAGTTTTATATTTAGGCCATACAATAACACAAGACGGACTTAAGCCGAACGACGACAAAATAAAGGCAGTATTGAAGTACCCGATTCCCAAAACCCCGACCGAAATTAAGAGCTTTCTTGGATTAATAGGATACTACCGTAAGTTTATAAAAGACTTTGCCAAAATAACCCAACCTATGACCTCTTGCCTAAAAAAGGGAAAAAAGATAATCTTATCGGAAGAATATATACGTTCGTTTGAAAGGTGCAAAGAACTTCTTACAAATGCACCGCTACTGCAATACCCGGAATTCTCAAAACCGTGGATTTTGGCCACAGACGCTTCGAATTATGCTATTGGAGCAGTTTTGTCGCAGGGACCCATAGGGAGCGATAAACCATGTGCATATGCCAGTCGCACCTTAAGCGAGACTGAGACCAGATATAGCACAATAGAAAAAGAACTTTTAGCAGTAGTCTGGGCCGTAAAACATTTCCGTCCATACCTTTACGGCCAGAAATTCACAATTAACACCGACCATAAACCCTTAGCCTGGCTATATTCACTCAAAGACCCAAACAGTAAGCTTATGCGTTGGAGATTAAGACTTCAGGAATACGACTTCGACGTCAAATACAAAAAAGGTACCAACAATGGCAACGCTGATGCCTTATCAAGAATCAAAGTAAATGCCATCGACGATGACTTAGATTCAATGGTAGTACAAGTTGACGATGACGACAAAATCGTTGAAATCATTGCAGAAATGGAAGCAGAATATGAAAACCAAAAAGAGAAGGACGATAATCCAACATCAAAAGAACCTGAAAGAATTGAACTAGCAGACTCAGATAACGACACAGCCCACTCCATCTCAAACCGAGAACACCTAGGAATCCCAATATCCAATGACGCAATAGACACTAAAGGAAACCAAATACTTATATACACATGGAAAAGGAACAACCTCTCTGTAAAAGATATCTCCATACCGAAACAAAGAAGATTAGAAGTACACCTGCCAACTAATAACGAAGAACTAGTTAAAAAGTTTCTTAAAGAATACGTGGATTACAAGAAGAAGTATTTTATATATTTCGAAGACCAAGAACATAGAAAACTATTTAGTACAGTGATTGTAAATTTGTACAAAAAGGGTGCACAAAACTTTGTAGAATGTACAGAAAGAGTCGTAAATATCACAGATGAAGGTGACCAAAGAGATTTAATCTTAAAATGCCACGAAGGCAAGACGTGTCACAGAGGAATCAAGGAGACCCTAGCAAGATTAAAACGCTCATACTACTTTCCAAACATGCAGGAGACTGTTTCAGCTATCATAAACTCCTGTGAGCCTTGTAGAAAACTCAAATATGACAGGAAACCCTTAAAGCCATACCTTCAACTAACCCAAACACAAGATTCTCCATTTCAAGAAATTTTTATAGACTTGTTCTCAATCGAAAGTAAATATTTTTTAACAGCCGTAGATGCCTTCAGCAAACTCGCGCAAGCTTTCGAAATTCCCAACAGGAGCACCCCTGAAGTTGTACGAGCCCTTATAAAATATTTTTCTTGTTACGGAATACCACAGAAAATTAGTTGCGATTCGGGAGCCGAATTTAATAACGAACTAATGAAAGAACTAACAGCTTTTTATAACATAGAATTACACATAACTACCCCTAATAACCCAAACTCAACCGCAATAGTTGAACGATTCCACTCAACACTGACAGAGATTTATAGACTTGCGAAATACGATCAAAAGCAAAGTGATGTCACCTCGGTAATGACTTATGCAATTATGGCATACAATAATACTATCCATACAACCACGAATCTCACACCTTTCGAAATTGTGTTTGGCCATACTAGTCTTTCGGATGTCTTTGACATCAATACTGAAAAGAATTTGATACAAAAATTGCTTCAAGATCATAAAAAAAGAACCAAGATATTATACGAATTTATTTCCGAAAACACTAAAATAAACAAGGAAAAAGTTCAAAGAAAGAAAGGTGGAGAAGATCCCCCAGAATTTAATATAACTGACAAGATATTTATGAAGACTACTCGAACAAGAAAAGGAAAAGATAAACCTAGGTATGAAAAAGCCGAAGTACTAGAAAAACCAAAAAGAGGCATAGTCCCAGTACAATTAGGGAAAAGACAAACAAGAGTACCTATTAAACAAATTAAACGCCCTCCACAGGTTATGTACGGCACTGCTGGGCCTAGCGGAATCAGGACACGCAGCAGAGATAATGAAGATAACGGACAACCCGGGAATTCTTCCTCTGATGATGGGGAATTCTCAAGTTCAGAGGGATGAATGGTTAATTTTTAAGAAAATAGATTTAAAGTTAATTGAAGTAGAAATAAAAAACAACATAGAAAAATGTAAGGAATTAGAATACATAGTTAAGAACAATGGGATATATTATAAGGAGTTTTTAAGTTTTAAAATAGAGCTAGAATATATTATGTCCATTACAGTTAACAAACTAAACCAAATTCTTCCTAATTCAAGGAATAAAAGAGGTATACTAAACCCTCTCGGCTCCATTGTTAAACTAATCACAGGAAATCTAGATCACGCAGACGCAGAAAAGTACGAAAAAACTATTTCAGAAATTGAACTAAAGCAAAATGGCCTGCATAAAAAGGTGACACTTATTTCAAAAATAATTTCCAAGCAAATAAACGCAACCGATTCCCAAAATAGAAATACCATCTCTCTCGCCCAAAGAATAAAAAGAATTGAAAATGCATTACTCAAAACTGAAATGAAAACATACCATAGTTTTCATACATACAATATACTATCTACATTTAATCTACTTATGTTTAACTTTCAAACAATTTACACTAGAATTAGCGAAATAGAAACGGCAATAGCCCTGAGTAAATTAAATACCCTGCATCAGTCAGTGGTAAATTCAACCGAATTGCTACAGATTTTAGAGGACATTCAGAAAAGTAACAATTTAATATTCGAAGCTAAGATTAGTAATATTATAAAATTAGAACGTAATATAGCGATGAAAGCTTATATTAAGGGCAGTACTTTAGTTTTTATTCTAGAAGTACCACTGGTGGAAAAAGATACATACACACTCTACAATGTCATTCCTATTCCAATATATAATCCTAGAATCCTTTCCACGTGCACTATCATACCTAAATACCCTTACCTCCTAGTGAAGGGAACGAAATTCAAGCCGCTCGCGAAATCATGTGAGACCATAGAGAAACAGAGATATCTGTGCCAACAAGAAGATGAGATCCCACACTTCAAACAACCTTGCATAGAAGAACTCATGCTATTTAAGAAGACCCTACCATCCTGTGAGTTACACAAGATCGACGTCGGCGACCTGTCAATTTATAAACTCAAAGAAAAACACCAATGGATCATCTACGCCCAGAACGAGACTATGCTTACAGAGAATTGCACGACAGGAACTACAAGACAACTTATAAAGGGAACGTACATCCTTTCTAACAACGACAACTGCGAGATCGACATAGAAGGACACAAAATCAGACCTCAACAAAGCAGCTACAGCCAGACCGTAGACCCCTTACCCCCCATACCTAAGCTGAAGCCACGTGCCCTATATACCGTGACTACAGGACAAACCAAGACCCTGAAGCTTACAGACACGCACCTCGAGGACATCCGGCTCAAGGACATCCAACAGCTTTCGCAAGTCCTACAAGACGAAGATAAGGAAGAAAAGACAATAAGTGTTAATTCAATCAGTGTAGCAACTATAGTGTTATATGCGATAGTATTCATAATTGCAACCATTACCACATTTCTGTTTTGTAAACTAAAATTAAATTTTTGCAATAACCATTATGTAAAGAAAAATCATCAGAGTACTGAGACACCCTCAGATGATTTTTCCCCTAGGGATGGAGGAGTTAAGTTGCCTAATAAGACATTCTGCTTATAGAAATGCCGATGGTGCAACCTACATTGCACCTGGCAACTAACCAACACGTAATATCTGCTGATGCAGAATAGTTTACCTCATTAATTATTTACCAAATACATTCATTCTGTTACAGTTATTAAACAAGTAAAGACTTCTTTTTTAAAAGCCTTTCGCCCCGGTCTCCAGCTTAATTCGCGCGCTGCATTGGCAGCGCCGAATGTTCTGTCACTTGTTTTTCTACCGTGCCCCTGTGTGTGCCTATCTATCAATTATAACCGCTCCGTTAAAGTCAAGAAGCATTTTATTTTATCCGCCCGCATCTCCCGAATCGTCCACACTCCTACAGTGAGATGTCAAGTATTATTTAAATATGTCCTTCCTAATGATGTCTCCAATGACATTATTTAAATTCCAGAAAATAATCATTTTCCTGAAATGTTCATTACATAATTCACTTCCTAAAGAGGCCGTAAAATATTGAAAAATTTGCCAGTTGCAAATCCTATCATTTAAGTGAGTGAAATTTCCCTAGATTCAAGTATACGTCGTCTTTCGTGTCCCTAATTCTTCACGCTTTCATACTTGGTAAATATTCACTCATATTTACTTTATTTATATCAATATAGATATATCAATTATATTTTCCCCTTTATTATTATATTAACTTCATATCATTATCAAAATCATTTTATATTATACCCCTTTATTCACGTTACCTAACGTATATTCATTATATAGACTAGATTAGACGACCTCCTTTTTCCTAAGAAGTGTACGCCAAAAAAAAGTGAGCATATAGCCACCCAAAATAGAACAAATTTGAGTACAAGAATGTACTCAATATGTATTGAAGTAATACATTCTAGACAAGTTAACGTAAACCTCACTTTATTCACGTTACCTAACGTTTATTTTATCATCATATATTAATCATTTTATCATTTATATCATCAATTATTATCCCCATTATTCACGTTAACTAACGTATATTCATTATATAGACTAGATTAGGCGACCTCCTTTTTCCTAAGAAGTGTACGCCAAAAAGAGTGAGCAAATAGCCACCCAAAATAGAACAAATTTGAGTACAAGAATGTACTCAATATGTATTTAAGTAATACATTCTAGACAAGTTAATGTAAACCTCCCTTTCTCTAAGGAGAGTTCACTATGGAGCAAGCAGCTTCCCCAAAAAAATTTGAGTATAAGAGAGTACTCAATATGTATTTTAATCCATACATTATAGTCAAGAATAACGTAAAACCCTTTTTTCTTAAAGAGTATTTACACACGAGGTTAAGCACAGAGCTTACACAAACTAGATTAAATTAGCATACAACGAATTACTCAATATTAAACTAATTCTAAACTAATATAATCTAAACTACACGAGCTATACAAAAAGCACTACGTTAAAGCAGCCAAATTAAATATACATTACACCCTTATTTTGGAACGTTTAAAGGGAAACTATTGTATAGTTTAATTAGGTTTTTATAATATCGCTGACATGAATTATACCCACGCTTGTTCCGTCAACATTCCCTAACAAATAAGTATTTTCAGAGTTTCGTTTTAAAACGATTGACTTAATAAACGTGGAGATAGTTTATTTGAAAAAAAACTTTGCACCATCATATAGTACCTATAATCAAATAAATCTCAATTAAAGCATGAAGTCCTAAGAACCTCCTGGCATATCAGTTTGATAATAAAATATTTTGTTTATAATCCCCGTTTATATTTATTTTAATCAAGTTATAGCACAATCAGTTCAAGTTCAGTTAAGAACGGCCCGTAAGCTATGCTCCCCATACAAACGTAGTTTACTAATAATTTGAAAGCCACTGTTCCAATTTAATTGATATTTGATACTTAATATCAGGCAACAATAATCTGTGTCTGCATGCTTTCGTTTTTTTGAAAAATCCAAACCGAATCGGATGAAAGCAAAAACAAAATCTTCATACTAATTTTGTTTTCTCTGTGGTTTGACTCAGGATACATTTACCGAAAAAACAAAGGCATGCAGACACAGATATTTGTTGCCAGATATATGATACCAAATATCAAGTAAATTGGAACAGTGGTTTTCAAATGATTAGTAAACTACGTTTGTATGGGAGGCGAAATTTTCTGATGCTTACGGGGGCACCTTAAGACATGAAGTCTTAAAATCAAACTGACATGGGACCTTGTTTGTAAAATATTTTGTGTATAGTCACCATTCGTGCTTGTTTCATATGTATCGAATAAGTATCTCATTAACCATACACAATATGTTTCGTGACAAACAGCAATACACAGTTGAGATATCCCACCTTTGTTTACATTAAACGTATAAACGAATAGCCCAAACTATTCGACGAGTAATAAGCGGACGTCAAACGACATACGCTGTCATTCTTTGTTATCAAATCAATGTCAATAGATATTTGGCATGTAAATACGCATCGGATCAAAGTGAATAGTAAATATTTTATGTCTCATAAAGTAAATTAAAGACCACGCAATTAAATTAAAACGCATAAACGATATTTGCCGAACTAAATTCCGAAAATTAATAAGTCGCAGGAGAAAGGAAAAGTGCAAACGCAAAAATTCACCGATCGCGGTACATAATCACGAAGGCAAATGTGATATGTACTAAATATAAATTACATAGTACGTATATACGCGGGGTGAAATAAAGTCACCAAATTTAGACGAGATGGAAATATAGGATGGAAAAATCAAATATTTTCTCAAATCCTCCGATCACACAGATGCATAGGAATATTTTTTTATAGATTGAGCGCCAGATGTAGGGTTCGTGAATGGTGGGGTGTGGTGCGTGTAGAAGGTGGTGAGTGAGTGATGAGTGAGGATGTAAAGGTTTTGTCTCCTCCACGGCGACTTGCTAGATATCTAGGAAATGCAGGTGACGTGTAGAGCATTCCTCAATCTCGATGCCTCGGGTCGCTCAGTCGGAAGCTCAGGGTGCAGGGTCGAAGCTACGGAAGAAAACACGTACAAACCCTACCTAATCTATGCATCTGCTTGGAGAGGACTTTTGAGGAAATATTCAAACACACAGCATGAAGGTGAAGTGATGTTTATTGAAGTTTATCATTGCACAAACAGAAGTGTAAAACTGTTAGGCTGATGCGACATACCGATGAAGCTCTAGTCCTACCGCCGGTCTCGTTTCTAGGGTCTTCGTCCCGCTCCTCAGATGAAACTGGAACTGGTCGGACGGCTACAGGCTCCCTGCTCCAACTCCGCTCTCATCAACTGGCTGACTCCAAACATCACCGGAATAAACTGCACAGCCTCTACACTTGGTCTCTTATGAGAACCTGGTCAAAGAGTCATAATGTCTTTCACGGGCCGCGTGATCTGACTCGCACACCACCTGGTGTCGAGGATACGGCGGACACTCGCGGGAGGACTTCCCTCAGGGTGCAGCTGCGTCGAAGGCCAGAGGCGAGACCCTCACTCACACCATTCCGATTGGTGGGGATTCCTTCAAGATGGCGCTGCAAAAACGCGATGAAAGCTCTCAATGGAGCTCTGGTCTGTACGGGCGCGGGAGTCGAACTGAACCCAATATTTTCATTTTCAGTTCAGTGATATTCTCCTGTTTTTATTTTTATTTTTCGGAATCTTCCAAACTTGTCACATTCCCATGGCAACGTTTCGAAATTTGAGACTCCTAGTGTGTCCTCTCTTGATTGGCTTTTTCATATTTTTTCTTTCTTCAGCCATAGACAGTTGTCTATGGGCAACCTATATTTTACTTGCCGCGGAAATAAAGACAATACTAAATATAACATCCTACACTACAAAGATTTTTTTTAATTTGAAACTACTGCAAGAACAGTGGGGTCCTAATTATAATAAAAACTCTGATGGAACAGCAGTAACATCGAATAACATAAGAGTGTTAAAAATTGAGGAGGAAGATTCTACAACCTTTTTGTACAAAGAAAGTTTCGACCAAGAAGATTACGGAGTGGTCAAAATACGTAACCTCAGAAACAAAAAACTATGTCCAATAAATGAAATCAGACCCATTTCAGTGTACAATGGCAAACAACCTCTCTCGGGAAATAAAAAAAAAGATATCAATGATCTCCTGGACAAAGGGGTGATTCCCAATTTCTATCGTGAGATATTTGACAACTATTTAGTGTAAGAAGTATTAGATTTGGTAGGTACCTTTAAAACCCAATATTTAAGCAACGATTGATCTCTGTTCATAAAATATTATGTACCAAAAAAATGTCTTAAGACTTCAGTTTTGTAGATTTAAGTACCTATTCAAGTTTCGAAAAGTGTATAGTTTTATAAGTTCTTCTATGTGTTCATGTCAAGATTTATGTGTTCTTCCAGACTAAGTATTAAGGATGAATATAGTTAAGAATAAATAAAAATGGAGCTCATAAAGTATTAGTTTTATTTTTAAAAATATGGATAATTTCTACAAAAATACTAAAATATGATTTTACGCGGAATAATTTTTAAATTACACTAAAATCAGCTTTGAGTGCAGACACAACTATTCATATTGTGGTTATGTATATTTCAATAATGACACATTGTATACTTATGCCACATAAATTTCATTCAATTCTGATTTTATAAGATTACAACTCTTAAAATGGCTTACATTGTCTGCGTAGATTTATTTGTAAACTACCTTTTTATGATTAAGAACATTTAATTTGTATCATATTTAATTCATGACTGACACAAATTCAAAAGTGTCCATAAAATTTCCAATATCTTAAGTCTATAGAGACACGCACTACCTTTTTTTCCTGTTGATATTTTATTTAAAAAAAAATACAAACAAAAAAAAATATTTAACAATAATTTATTGTAGTACGATAACCACTTATTCATAAAATGTCAAGATATTCGATCTGACAGCCCTAGTTTACATAAAATAAAATTTTAAAGAAAAAAAAAGTTGACAGTGAATCAGTTTTTTGCGATTTCCCAACAATCACGATTTTCGAGTTAGGTCAGTCTAGTTTTAGGTGTGCGTTATGTTTGCAGATGACATCTCAGTAGTTTTGAAAAACAAAAATATCATTGAACTACGGGAGGTTTTCTTGTCAGTAATTAAGTCGCTCACATCATGGTTTAAACATAATAATCTATTGTTAAATACTAATAAAACGAATGTAATGCATTTTGTTTTTGGGGCACATAGGCGTAAAAAGAATGAAGACGTAACCAATACTGTAGAGGAGCTATGCGTTTTAGAGTTTGTAGGCGTCACTCAGAGGTACGGGAGGGGCTCCCTACGCAGCAGCCGTGTGCGGAATTTAAGATATTGCCCCTTGATAATATTTTGTCGCTTCATGATAATTAGTTTAGTAGGTAACTAAACGCATTCAAAAAGCTCTTTTCAGAACTAGACCCATTAAGGCCCTGGTACTAGCCAAATCGCAAGGTTAGACGAGGCACCCCAAGTTAACTAACTAAGTATGACAATTATAAGTGTCATTCTTACAATATATGATTCCTTGTCTAGGAATCAACCTATTTTCGTTAATGTATGTTTCCTTTTTCTATACAAAATACATTGCGGAAACGGTGTCCATTTCCGAACTTTTTTGACTAAATGTAGAAATCTAAAAGCAAATGGAATTTTTTGTTTATGCATATATGCTGTTTTTGCTTATATCTAGAAATCGAATTACTTTCAGATTTCTAATGAGAAAAATCAACTTTTTTATTTTTATTATTATTTAAATAAATGATGGAATCAAAAAATATTAACAATCCATTATCAGTCTGGAGTTCTATTTGGATTTGCTGAAGCGTTTCACTATATATTATTACATTTGTTAAAAAGTGCATTTGTATGGCGCGAGTAGTTGGCTAGTCCTAGCGCCTTAATATATGTTGTACATTTAGTTATCCTAATAAATTAGTGATTTAAAGAGTTTTTATGATTTTCGATTAAATACTTTTTAGTTGTAGGTTATAGTAGTAGTTCTAGGTAGCTAATAACAGTTAAACATGTTTGAAAAATGTTACGGCTTTTCAAGCGGCAGGAAGATACATTCTCCAAAGACATTGTCAAAAGCCGTAACATTTTTCAAACATGTCTCACGACCGCGGTAATCTCAACAGTATCATAATAACAGTTAAGCTAATTACTTAGTGAACAATAAAACAACATCAAATAATGTTTATTTCCTGGCTTTAACTCATTAAATTATTTATTTAATGGCTTTGTTTTGTGGTTATGACCTTTTTACAATAATTAATAGTATGAAAAACACATAAAAGTAAAAAATACAAAAAAAGAAAAAAAATACAAAAAAATATATTCACAAAATTTGTTATTTTTATTTCAAATATTTAAATGTAGGTATATGCTCTTTTATTAGGAACTCTACGTAATAAGGGGTTTATTTGTGTATCATTGTGTCAAAATAATATTTTTACAATTATATTATGCCCGTGCAAAGCCGGGACGGGCTGCTAGTTTTAAATATATGTGTCGTATAGAATCAAATTCCGCCAGATCCAGAAAGGTATATTTTACAGTATTCCAAATTTCCTGCTGGCAAAGGATGGGCTTGAGTTATATTTTTAAAAAAAATGTTTTATTTAAATAATAATAAAAATAAAAAAAGTTGATTTTTCTCATTAGAAATCTGAAAGTCATTCGATTTCTAGATATAAGCAAAAACAGCATATATATATAAACAAAAAATTCCATTTGCTTTTAGATTTCTACATTTAGTCAAAAAAGTTCGGAAATGGACACCGTTTCCGCAATGTATTTTGTATAGAAAAAGGAAACATACATTAACGAAAATCATTCGATTCCTAGACAAGGAATCATATATTGTAAGGATGACACTTATAATCGTCAGACTTAGTTAGTTTACTTGGGGTGCCTCGTCTAACTTTGCGATTTGGCTAGTACCAGGCCCTTAAACGAAGAAATTATGAATGATTGCAGTTCACAAGTTATGCTATAAATTCCAACAATAAAAATTGGATGTAGCGGATATTGAGAATGACTCATGGATTTGAAGGGTTTTGTTTCTCACTGAAGTGGATAAGGCGGAAATTGATCCCAACTATGCCAGCTCTTCGTCGACTCACAGGTTGCTCCAAGATATGGAAAAAATGCAATAAAAACATAACTTTTTCAATCAGTCTCACAATTTTTTTTTGTAATATTAATGTTAGTATGACAACTCTAAACATTACCAAAAAGAAAATTAAAAAAATAAACATTTATTTAATTCTATGTAAGTTAGGTACTTATACAAAAAATTAAACAAAATCTTCATTTTCCTCAAGTGGTACGCACTCCTGGTGATCGCGCTCTTCAGAGTTTTCGTTACTTTCTTCAATATCCTTATAATACATCAGGCTTTCAATAGTTCTCCAGTCTTCACCGTAGTGTTTTGATAAAAGGTTAGAGACATCAGAAATTTTTTTCATGTTAATTTTATTGCCAGTACATCTGATTGCGGGTACCAGATCCGAGCAACTTTTTCCTTTCTTAGTAACATATTTTGGTCGGTCAAATTCACTTCTGTAGTTTTCCTCCCCTTGTATGCTAACGTTTTGACGTCCCTCTTTCAGTACAAATCTTTTGGATGGATTGAATTTGAAGTGCCAGCTTCCAGGAGGTTTAAATACTTTAGTCACTTCGTTCTTCCAGTCATACACTTCAACATCCACACCTAAATGCTTTACGACAGTCGAGTTTTTTCTAAATATGTCCACATACATTTTTGGGTCGCATATAACAGACAGTTTCTTCGTTTCCTTTTCAATTCTTGCAAAAACCCTGTCCGGTGGTAGAAAGGAGTGCCCAACCATTGGGAATATAATTTCAAGTCTTTTCACGTGCGGTGGTGCATTGGAATAAAGCCATTTTGTGCACATGCCCACAAGAGTTGTATTCTTATTTTGGCCGCCACAGGCACACCATCAGCAAACAGTCTCACTCTTTTTCTATCGCTGGAAATATCCAGGCTGACCAATGCATCAAAAACTGCACTTGCTATTTCTGATGAGGATTTTGGATGTTCATTTTCACACCAGTAATACGTTCTTACGTTAACTAAAGTGTCTTTAGAAGTACCAATAACAACTGTGAAATTGTATAAATTGAACTGTCTGCTAAAGTAAGCTGCTTGGTCAGGCAGTTTAGGCAGTGGGCTGTTCTTTTGGCAGTCGAATGAAAGTGAAATGGTATCGTCATCTTCTTTTTTCAACATATTATAGAATGCTTTGGCTTTCAGACAATGTAATCTTTTCTGGGCTATGTATAATTGTTTTTCTTCGTTGTTGGGTGCAGTTTCAATTTTTCTTTTTAATTCAAAACATCTGGAGCAAGTATCTTTCAAGGGAGAACCAAAACCTACGTTGTACTTGTGGTTAAAGATATTTCTAAAAAATGATTGTTTAACTTTTAGAGGCGTTGCAACTTGATTTTCATAAATTTTCCACAGTTTTTTTATGTTCAATTCAGGTGGTAAATATAGTCTGATGGACGATTTGGCCCTGCAATAATGAGGTTCGGCTGCTTCTATAGACTCAATAAATTTCATCACACTCATTCTTCTCTCATCGTAACGTGTTTTTTTATGATTTCCACCTCGATTCTCTTTAGCAATACTTCCTCCATCGTTAAACGATCTCTGTAGAATTCCAGTAACTCTATCTTTCCCCACTTGCAAAATTTTAATAAAAGCACTTTTACATACCCGGATTTGTTTGTGCGGATTTCTTATTGTTACAAAGTAATTAGCACTTATATTCTTTGGACCTCTAGACTGATCTTTGAGTCTTGTTCTGGAGCATTTTGAAAGAAGGCAATGTTTCAATATGAAGTTGTCTTGGTCAACCTTGTTCTTCAGTTTATAAAAATTTTGGTGATACCGAGCTACATCTTGCGTCTTCAATGTAAGGCATTTAGTGTTTGTTTTATGTTTGCAACTTGGGAAAGAAGGCAAGACGTTTGGCAGAATATCTGAAAATAAAAAATAATCTTAATGTAAGAACTGAAGCTTAGGTTGCCTTTCCTGTGCATGTGAAGTCTAAAAACATGTACGAAGTTGTATCATAATCGGGTGAGCAGTTTAAAAGTAAGTCAGATAAAATTTTAAAATATAGTTGGTTAAAGAGACTATGAAAATAGTCCATGTTGTCCATCCAGTTCAATGTAGCTGTCCAATATAAGGAAGATCCTGGCATGGCACCTAGTTCGCATGTAGTGTATTCGGATTATATCATAACATCATAATAATAGGTATTTTATAAGCCATCTGTGTCCACTTCCGTAAAAACATTAATATTTTTTAATAAATGCGTAAAATATTTTAAAAACTATAAATTATCATAGTATTATGTATGAAGGATAAACGCTAAGCAGCACAGTCAGTAATAATTGTTAAAAAAAATGACTTAACTCATTCCGTGAATACTTCATTGCCTCATCATACTGTATAAAAAAAATGTATGGAAGTTTGACTCACCGTTCAAGTCTTTGTTTCTCCTTTTTCCAATTGCTTTTGTTAACAACTCGTTTCCTTGCATGTTCTGGGGGAACTGGTTCTATTTTTTTTGTCAAATCAGACATTATTTTAATTGATATTCGCGAATAAACACAGCCCAGAATGTCGAACAAAAGTAGGAGCGGCCATTACTCCAAACAATGACGCCATGATGCTTATCTGTCAAAATGCAGAACTCTGATTGGTCAAACCGGACTTAGCGGCTTTTGATTCTGTCTTGTCAGAAATCTGGCGGGTTTTGAAATAAAACGTTAAACTTGGCTGCAAATTTCTCAGGATGTGACTAGGTTTGAAACTAATTATATATTTGGGAACATAGAGATCAAGAAGATGAAGTCTTAGAGCACAAAATCTTATTTGTGTCAAAAAATTGATCTAGCGGAGTTTGATTCTATACGACACATATATGCAGCCATTTGCTGTAATTGTATTTTAAGTCAATCCTCTAAGTCAAATCTAGTCGCCGTGCTTCATTCTCCTCCCTCATCTGCTCTATGATGCGGCGGCGCTGCTCATTGTCGGCTTGATTTTGCTCCCTCTTCTCCAAATTTTTTTCTGCTGCATTTCGGAGCGCCAAATATTCTCTTTGAATGTCTAAAATGCCGTTTCGTCCACGACCTGTATAAAAAAACATTTACAGCTAGTGTCAAAAGTTTAAATTTGAAATATGCCCACTCTTCCGGTTTATTGAAATGTTCGGATTACTGGATTGTATGGGGAAATGCAAGGTAACTATGACGAGACAGCATTGCAAGACAACCCTGGACAAAATAAGGTTATTGTCCGGCGAACTTGTAAATATCCCGATCGCATTATGGATCACTCTAAATCAAACTTTAGCGTAATGTTCGCTGGAACAGCCAGTGGCGTTTGCCTGGCACCATTTGTGGTCTACAGAGCAGAACACGTATACCATACCTGGATGGAAGGTGGGCCAACGGGAGCCAGATACAGTAAAAGCAAATCTGGTTGGTTCGAGGGAAGCATTTTTGAGGAGTGGTTTGATACCATAGCGCTACCTTACTTAAAAACACTTGGTGATTGTCGCAAAGCTATTATTGGTGATAATCCTGCCAGTCATATTTCTGTCAATATCTTGGAGAAATGTGTTAAGAACAACATACATTTTTTGCTGTTACCCCCAAACAGCACACATTTGTGCCAACCTTTGGATCTGGCGTTCTTCAGTCCTTTAAAAACTGTGTGGCGAAAACAGTTGACAGAATGGAAAACGAAACACAAGGGTTCTGTGAGGAAAGATCATTTTCCTCGACTGTTGAAGAAAACTTTGAATGAACTTGAAGAACGAACTGCTGAGAACCTGAAGGCTGGGTTTAAAAAAAGTGGCATTTCACCTTTAAATAAAAACAAAGTGCTCGAAAATCTGCCAAGAGTTTCTCAACCAGAACAAGAATCATGTTCAGGTTCACGCTGGACACAGTGTTTTGAAGAATTCCTAAAGAATACACGTGAGCAAGAAACTGTTGTTAAGGCCAGAAAGAAAAAAAATGATGTTTTGCCTGGCAAAAGTCTTACAGCGGCCAATATAATTGAACAGTTAAAAATCAGAGAGACTCAAAGAGCTGAAAAACAAAAGAGAACGAATATTCCAAAGAAAGCAGCAGATGGAGCAAATGGTTCCAATAGCAAGGAAAGTAAAGGAGAAAATATTCGACCTAAAAAGCGTAAAGAAACAAGACCAATAAGTAACGACGACAGCGATACTGAAGATAATTGTGCCATGTCATCAAATGGCGAACTAGATGGAACCTTTGATGATTTATTCTTTGATAATGACGCTTACCAAAATAAAGGTTTTGAAGAAGTCAATCTGCAGGAAGAAGAATATATTTATGATAACGAAGGCGCAAGCGAAGTAAACCATCTTGAAATACAGGACGAAGCATTGGATATCATTGACATAAATATTGACAGTAACATAAATAAGACAAAGGATAACAATGGAGAGAATAATCTTGATAATGAGAACGAAGCAATGATTTACATTGAAATGGAGAAAGAAGAGAGGCGTAGGTAGAATAATATAGAAATTGAGAATGAAACAGTTAATATAATTGAAAAACATTGCAGAAATAACACAAAAAATAACACGGACACCAGTAAAGAGTATTATATTGAAAATACCCATGAAGCAATCAATTACATTGAAAAAGAAAAAGAAAATACTAATATTGAATGTATAAAATACACCAAGAATGAGTTTGTACTTGTTGAGTACACCTATGATTAAGGAACAAAAAAGCAAGCGAAAAAGACCTTTGTGGGTAAAATCTTAAGGGTCAACAGCAATTCCTGTACTATCAGATTTCTGAGAAATTTCAGAGGCTCTAAAAATGTATACGTTTTTCCCGATATTGAAGAACCGATGATGTGTCAAATGAAAAAATTCAAAGATCATTGGATCGGTGTCCCAATTTAGGGGCAGATACACTTTTAATATCTAAGGAACAAATCAACATTTTAATTTTTATTCAGTTTTCTTTAAAAATATTAAAGTTTTAGCCCTAAAACCTTTTAATAAATGGATATATAACAGGATAATTGTTTTATTTTCTGTTTATCATTTACTTTTAAGCAGTTTTAATGGAGAATGTTTGTGAAATTTTGATCTCATTGATAAGTTGCTAAACACACATTTTTTGTATTTTTTTTTGTAAATACAGGTAGCTAAGAAAATATATTTTTATTATTAAATGTCCCAAGTTACTTTTCTGGCAACCTATTGTTACGAGCGCGCCCCGCTGCGAAGACATAGCGCTGATACACTGCCAAAGTGCGCCAAATGGTTCCTTCGAATTTCAGTAGATGGCGCTACTTGTCTTATTGCATTGCGCAGGCTATCGCATCACTGTCGTCCCATATAAAGTGACGCCTCGTCCAGCTGACTTCAGAAACAAATCTCGGACATTCTAGTAATGTCTCGAGGGAGATTGTTCTCGACTGCTGCCCTACATGGGCGCCTAGAAATCGGTGGAGTGTTCTGGAAAGTGTAATGTTTGAAGAAATGACGGTAGTCTTAAACATTTTTAGTTTTGCATTTTGTATAAGATATTAGTTAGTTGGAATAAACGTCTCGCTTGTGAACAGTGCTTCTTATTTGTGACCTTCCAAGACTCCAAACTTTTCTGGCGACGATACTGGACCTTGAGCGTGCTTTCGATTGGACTACCGCGAGGACCACCGAGTGTTACCTATCATGTCGATCGGTAAGATGGGAGAATTTAACTTGCGCAGTGACAACTGGTCGCTGTATGTGGAGCGGTTGGATCAATTTATGAAAGTCAACAAAGTAGCAGAAGACATGAAAGTGCCGACGTTAATTACAGTTATTGGGAGCGAAGCATACGAGCTCCTAGTAAATTTATGTACGCCGGTAACACCGGCAAAGAAGACTTACGAACAGTTGGTAGGAATTGTGGAGGGACATTTGCTACCACGCCCATCCATGTTGGCCGAGCGTTACAAGTTTCGGTCGAGGCGGCAAGAAGACGGGGAGACGTTGGCTCAATACGTGGAAGCATTAAAGAAGATGACGCGATATTGCGAATTTGCGGAATGGCTCGACGACAGCCTGCGTGACCAGTTCGTCTGCGGAGTTTCGAACGACCTCATAAGGCAGAGACTATTCACAGAGGGAAAGGTGTCGTTTGTGCAGGCATTCAAATTGGCGCAAAATATTGAAGCAGCGGAGAAAAATGCGGCGGCAACGGGCGGACAACAGCGGCGGAGCGGTGAGGAGAAGGTGACGTCATCGGCTGAGTGCCACAAGGTCACCGGATCACGCGCTTACCGACAGGGGGCGCGCGCGGCGGACAAACAAGCAAATGGCGGGCTGTCACTGTCACGCGCAGGTGCGCGCACGGCGTCGGCGGCGATCGCGGGGAGAGTTCGATGTTCTGTGTGTGGAAGCAGCGAACATGCGGAGGTGCACTGCAAGTACCGTTCGTTCACGTGCCGAGGGTGCCTCCGGGTCGGACACCTGCAGCGTGTGTGTCCCCAGCGCGGCAACAGCCGCGGGGGCAAGGAGCGCGTGTACCAGCCGTCCCATCATATAGAGGACGCGCACAAACACTCTGAAGAGTCGGATGACACCAGTAGTGAAGAGGTAAAGGACTTCCCCATGTTTCACGTAGACCTACGTCACTGTAGGCCTATAACATTAGAGCTATTAGTCGACGGGCGTCCATTGAAAATGGAGGTCGACACGGGGTCAGCTGTTACTTGCATCGGACGTCAATGTTATGATAGACAGTTTGCGCACCTCTTACTGAAACCGTGTACGCTATCATTAAGATATTACACCGGAGAAACGGTGCGACCATTAGGAATTGTAAGACCCACCGTACAATACGGAGAGTTTAAAAAACAATTGGACCTGTATGTCGTAGAAGCGGGCAAAGTGTGCTTATTGGGCCGGCAATGGTTATTGTCACTTAAAATTAAAATCCCCGTGATTTCAAACCATAGTGTCAAAGTAAAAGAGGAAGGGAATAACTATTTCAATGTTAGTGAATTCAGTTCCAGGTATGCTGAAGTGTTTTCCGAAACACTGGGCCGCTTTACGGGGGGACTGGTGTCGCTGCACGTGCGAGAAGGAGCGGCGCCGCGCTACCTTCGGGCGCGACCGCTGCCGCATGCACTCAAGGCCAAGGTGGAGCGGGAACTGGAGTCTCTGGTGGAAAGTGGAGTATTGACACCCGTGGAGACGTCGGACTGGGCAACACCGATAGTACCGGTAATTAAAAAATCGGGTGACATCCGGATATGCGCGGATTACAAGATCACTTTAAACAAAGTACTAGATGTAGATAGGTTCCCAGTACCGCGAGTCGAGGATGTCCTAGCCAGGCTAGAAGGAGGAACGAGGTTTAGCAAAATCGATTTATCTCAGGCTTATGCCCAATTTGAACTGGATGAGCGTTCCAAGAAGTACACCGTTATAAATACGCACAAAGGGCTTTTTAAATATAACCGGTTAGTGTATGGCCTAAGCTCATCACCGGGTATTTTCCAACGGAAGTTAGAACAGATTTTTGGTGATTTAGAGAATGTAGGGGTCTTCTTGGATGACATTATAATCACAGGTCAGAATGAGGTCGAACATATAAAAACATTGAATATAGTATTTCAACGTTTGCTAAAATATGGACTTAAGGTAAAAAAACAAAAGTGTGACTTTTTCAGGAAAAGTATTTCGTATTTAGGCTTTGTCATTAGTGAAGAAGGGATACACACCTGCCCCGAGAAGTTGGAGGATATAAAAAATACACCAGCCCCTCAAAATGTCTCGGAACTAAGGTCTTTCCTCGGATTAATCATGTATTATTCGAAATTTATTCCAAATATTAGCACAGTGTTAGCCCCTATGTATGAACTGTTACGGAAAGATAAAATTTTTGAATGGACGGATAAGTGTCATTCGGCATTTACGAATATAAAGAAATTGATGGCTTCCAGTGAGGTGCTAGCACATTACTCACCGGACTTAAAGCTGATAATGACCTGTGATGCCTCGGCGGTTGGGGTAGCAGCAGTATTGTCACATATCACTCCGAGTGGAGAACGCCCGGTGTGCTATAAATCGAGGACTTTGGACTCAGCGGAGCGAGGTTATTCTCAGATTGACAAAGAGGCCCTAGCGATAATATTCGGTATACGAAAATTTCATCAATACCTATATGGCAGGAAGTTCACCCTCAGAACAGATCATAAAGCTTTAGTTACAATTTTTGGATCGAAGGCCGGTATTCCAGTGATGGCAGCGAGCAGACTGCAGCGCTGGGCTGTAATGCTAACGGCATATGATTATGATGTAGAGTATGTTAACACGAAAATGAACTGTGCTGATGCGCTATCGAGATTGCCAGCCACCGTCAAGAAAGACTCCTCTAAAAATAAACCTACATATATAAATTTTGTTGAGGAGGCTCTTCCATTGAAACATAAATATTAAGGAAGCTACGGCATCTGACCCACAATTATGTAAAATTTATGGGTTTTTAAGGTCGGGTTGGCCCCTATCTTGTGAAGAGGAATTAAAACCATATTTTAACAGACGAAATGAATTATACCTCGATTCAGGGTGCATTATGTGGGGTTATCGAATGGTTATACCGGAACGGCATCGACAACAGGTACTTAAAGAATTGCATATGGGCCATATGGGTATTGTAAAAACAAAAAGCGTAGCCCGGAGTTGTCTGGTGGCCAAGCATAGACGCGGATGTAGAACGTGCATGTAAATTGTGTGAAGTGTGTAACTCAGAAGCGGAAGCTCCAGCCCATGCAGTAGTCCAACCATGGTCTCACCCGCCGAATCCATGGACGCGTTTACATATAGATTTTTTTGGTCCATATAAAGGGTCAAGTTTTTTTGTAATAATAGATGCCACGACAAAATGGATAGAAGCCTTTCAAATGCAGCGTACGTCAGCAGCGGCGGTTATCAGTAAGCTGAGGGAAACATTTGCTCGTTTTGGTTTATGCACCGAAATCGTTTCAGACAATGGTCCACCCTTCACAAGTGTAGAGTTTAAACAGTTTGTAAGCATAAATGGTATTAAACATACATTTTCAAGTGCATATCATCAATCCTCTAACGGAGCTGCAGAAAATGCTGTCAAATTGTGCAAACGTGCTATTAAAAAGGCTAGAAAGGAACAGGTAGATTTGGACACGGCGTTGCAAAGTTATTTACTAGCATATAGAAACACCGAACACAGTACGACTGGGGCGGCCCCGGCAGCGTTGCTGCAGCGTCGTCATCTACGCACGCGGCTGGATCTGCTTCAGGCCGACCGCGGGGCACGCGTGCGGAACGTGCAGGCTAGGCAAGTGGAGGCAGCAGGCGGGGTTCAGCGTCAAGTTCAGGTCGGAGACCAAGTGTGGGTTAGAGATTTTGGTAAAAATGATAAGTGGCAGGCAGGTGAGATAGTGGAGAGGGTAGGTACTCGGAATTATTTGGCGAAGAACAGTAGCGGTGGGGTGCTTAAGAGACACATAGACCAAGTTAGACGTCGTATAACAGGAAACAATTTAGCAATACCGGATGTCAGCCCAGAACCAGAAAAAGAGAGCTCAACTACACCGGAACCCAGTGCTACGCCTCCTCGGGTTCCATATCAGGAGACCCAGGAACCCTCTACGTCAAAACCAGGTTCCGCTCATAAGGCCTCACCTAAACGGGTCCCAGACCCGGAACTAGGGGTTAGTGATCGTGCACGTGCACCGACACCAACCGCCCCAGTGGGGGGGCGCATTACACGCCCTAGGTACCCCGTCAAACGATATGGGATGGAAGTAGATTAATAATTAATAAAAAGGGTATACATGCTATTTAATGTTTCTCTTGTGTAGGTTTATAGGGTGTAAATTGTTATTATTAAGTATATATTAAGTGTGAGGGTGTAATGTTTGAAGAAATGACGGTAGTCTTAAACATTTTTAGTTTTGCATTTTGTATAAGATATTAGTTAGTTGGAATAAACGTCTCGCTTGTGAACAGTGCTTCTTATTTGTGACCTTCCAAGGCTCCACCGATATAAAAGGCGCCCAAGGCGCTGAGGGCGGCAGTCTATTTTTGGAAGCGAAGTGAGCGACAACAAGCGATATAGAAGTGCAGTGAACTAGCTCTGAAGTGAATCAGTGAAGTGAGTGATATAGTTTGTAAATTAGTGTTTGAATTAACCTAGTGTGAAATTGTATTTGTGAGTTTGCTTGTGAATTTTTTGAAATAAAGGAAGAGTGTTGAATATTGGTGTTTTCTTCTCTAATCTGCACCCTACCCGCGTAACACTATCATGAGACATAGGCCAAATTCCTAAGTGTCCCAAGTTAAGAGTCCTGTGTGCTAACTTGGGACACCAGGTTTTTTTTTTTTTTTAAGTCAGTCTTCGATTTCGAACATTTAATACGTCATATATGAAAGTATAACTAGAGACCAATATACATGATTTTTTATAAAATTTTGTATTTAAGTTTTATGCATATTGTTGAGCTCCAAATGAAAAAACTGTCCCAAGTATGGGTATTCGACTGTACTTTCAGCTGACTTGTATGAGCGTTTTGGCTCAACTATGCTCATATTTGCACATAAGAATTCTCTTTGTCGCTGTAGATCACCAATACTCCAATAACCTGTGAAAATACTTTAGCGCTCTTCTTCTGTTATGTTTGCGTAACATTTAAGTTTGCACTTCTCTGTACACGGAGGTTCCATTTTTTTTTCAGGGAGTTGCTTTTTGTTTCGCTTAGAATTAGACACATAAGATTTTCCTTCATTTCTTAAACGTTTTGCAATAGCTTTTATACTTCCGGCTGGATTCGCTCTTCGTTTTCGTCCTCGTTTCTTTTGTCTCTGTTCAATAATATCATTATCGCCTTGTGGCACTTCTTGTTGATTCGACTCCATGTCGCCATTGTTTACTGATGCCGAATCAGAGAGTTTTTGTTCACTGTTTTCTTTATTCGAATAAAGGCCCTGCTTTTGAAGTTTCTTTATATCATGGATTGATGATATTTGCTTATCGTCTTCAGATTCAGATGAATCAGATGAATTTATTGAGGAATCGCTCGAATCTGACTTATCCGCATACAATGGATCCTTAACACTGTCGTCTGATGAATAATCAATTAAATCCTCTTCCTGAACCTGGTTGGAACGTTCGCTAGTAGATCCGCAGTCCCTTTCTTTAACCTGGTTTAGGAGTATTTTACTGGAAGAGACTAAATCCCTTTGAGCCTGGATTAGACGTCCACTATCAGAGGCGCAGTAATTTTCTTGTACTTGGCCGAGAAGACGTTCACCATCAGAGAAGCAGTCATTTTCTTGATACTGGTTGAGACGTTCACCATCAGAGATGAAGCCTTCTTGATCCTGGTTGAGATTTTCACCAGCAGAGACGCAGTCCATTTCTTGACCCTGGTTGAGACGTTCACCATCAGAGACGCAGTCCTTTTCATGAGCCTGGTTGAGACGGTCACCATCAGAGAAACAGTCGTTTTCTTGATCCTGGTTGACACGTTGACCATCAGAGATGAAGCCTTCTTGATCCTGGTTGAGAATTTTACTAGCAGAGACGCAGTCCATTTCTTGATCCAGATTGAGACGTTCACCATCAGAGACGCAGTCCTTTTCATGACCCTGGTTGAGACGGTCACCATCAGAGAAGCAGTATTTTTCTTTTACTTGGTCGAGGAGACGTTCACCATCATAGACGCAGTCCTTTTCATGATCCTGATCCTGGTCGAGACGCTCACCAACAAAGACACATTTCTCTTCTTGATCCTGTTTACGCCGTAAATAGTCGAATCCTCTGGTTGCTTTAACATCTACACTTATTTTTGATGCTGGTTCATGAACTAATTGGGCATCTATTTTAAGTGGAAGTAAATTGTTTGCAACATTTTCTTTTTCCTCGTTTCCAGCTAGTTCTTTACATGAACTATTTTTATCAAACGAAAGCGTGGAATCCCATGGATGTTTTTCAGAAGAATCACTTTGTTTCCTTGATATTCACATCATTAACTTTGTCCTCGAGGAAGCCATTTGCGAAGCGCCCGTGCGTGGTGCGAATGCGTGGGCCGACACCTGCAAAGAATAATAATTGAAAAGATATAATAATAATGAATATTTTTTCTTACAAAAGATATCATAAGCAGTGTTATATATTCATTAACGACACAAATATTGATAATTAAGTTTTCATGAATAGTGAAACATCCCCGATGCTTCCAATCTATAATAATATTAATAATGCAAAACGGTAATAATTTTTTCGTTTATACTGTCATAAACATACTGATGTTCTTGTTTGCGGTAATAATATAGAGGTATATGTGCTAATTTTATCACGAAAAATGTCACAGTGCACGAGCTCAAATGCATTATTATAAGACTGTAGGTATATCCGCATATTCTGAATGATTATCGTTTCCACAGCAGAAACTTTTCTCGATAGAAAAAAATCGCGAAAATAGGCATATTTTTACATTTCTTGTTATATCTGCCAACCAGTCAGTAATATAAATCTAAAAAAATCATACTATTATGAGTACAATAATATTTAATATTCAAAGCGAACTTTGTTCAATTTGGACAACATTTTTCATTCAAAACATAAAAAATCAACATTTTCGGACGATTCTCGCGTTAAATCTCGAAGCATTTTGTAGGTATAAATTGAACTTTGTCGATGTTTTGAATGAAATATTATGTCCGAATGAAACAATCTTTGCTCAGAATATTGACAGGGTTTGTGGGCATATATTCTGTTTCTTTAGCTTAATAATGCTAACAAATTAGAAGAAATTAAAACAAATGTGAAAATATGCCCATTTTCACGTTTTTTTATCGAGCTAAGTTTCTGCTGCGGAAACGAAAATAATTCAGATTGTGCGGATATACCTGAAGTTTGTTAGAAAAACTCAAGGCTTTTCACGTGGCCGAAGGAAACTTACGGACGTGGACAACGGCGAGCTTAGCTGTCAGTCAGTCGCAGCATTCGGGCGTTGTGGCTGCGTCCTCGGCAACGGCAAAGTATATGTAAAGGCAGAAAGTTATCTTCATACAGTGAAGATAACTTACTGCCCTTTACATATACTTCGACAACGGGCTGAACGTTCAGCTCGAAACGTCGCAGAAAGTCTCCTCCCGCTGCGTGAAAAGCTGTGAGTTTTTCTAACATGTTTAACGACCGCGGTAATCTAATAAGTGTTATGCCTGAAGTTCTTTAGTAATGAATTTCAGCTTGATAAGTTAAGTAATCCCGGAGAAATTAACGATGAACAGAGTACCACCTGGCATAGTACAGAGCCTAAAGGTAAGTTGTGGATTTTCCATAGATTCATTCGTTGCAAGCTGAGGCAGACTATCGGCAGACTAAGCCAAAAGGTTAATATGTTCAGTCACTATAGACTGATCATCAGGCGCGTCGGTTGTCTGATTATTAGCGTTATTTTCAGTGGATTGGTTGTTGGTGCCGTTGTTTGTTTTATTATCAATGGATTGAACTATCACACGCCTGGGTCTACGTTTGCTTGACGCAGCTCGTTGAATGATTTGTTTATTTCTTGTAACCGCATGGCGCATTACACTTTTGAAGAATGATTCACATTCTTTTCTTGTGAAATCATTATCAGACTCGTGAACTAAATCAAAAAAGAAGTCAAATGTTTTCAAATAAGCTTTAAAACAAAGTTTAGCGACATTTGTTTTGGATCCTCCAGTCCATAAACATTCAGTCAGAAACTGTCTAGAAAACATTGCATCAGCTAATGTATATGCATTACTGTATCCTCGGCCCTTTCCTTTCCCACATACACAAGATAGCTGATTTTTTGTTTTTGCCCGAAACTCAGGATTTTCCAACTGTTTTTCAAAATTAATTATTTCTTCTTTATTACATATTGTATTAAATTTAAATCCCCTTTGTTCACCATCTTCGTGCACTTAGCTGTACAAAAGTATCGAACTGAGCACTTAAGTGTGACAGCCCATGTAGCACTTCATTTTCTACATTTTGTAGCATTTGAATAATAGAAATTTGGTTTTGCTGCAATGCATCACTTATCTCTAATAAATTATCAATCCTCGCGGAAATATCAACATTCGATTGCAAAGGAACGTTTTGTTGTGATGCGTTTGTTACATAAACCAAATTGCTGCTATTTAAATCAGATTGAAATGTTGTTGTTGCCGATAGCGGGTCGATATTATCTTTCTGAAAATAACAAAATAAAGCTGATTTGTAGCACAATAAAATATTTATAGAGCACTGGACACAGATGAGACAACAGCTATCGTGATATTATACACATAATACACATTTCTAAAAACTTGGTGCCATTCATAACGCTTTCGCTATATTTGAGCACGGCTTCATTAATCTCTTAAACAGAAGTGAGTGGAAGTGCCGTGCCTGGGAGGCCTAGGAGAACGTACCACGATCAAATTGATGTAATATTACATAAAGGTCAGGTACGTAGAACCCGGAATCGTAGAGCATGTATGAAAAGATGTATGTCTGTAGAGGAAGCAAGGGAAGATGCTGTGATCGTACCGTATGGCGCTCTATCATCTCTGCCTACCCCTCCGGCGTAATGGTATGTATGTATGTATGTATGTATGTATGTTCGTTAAACTCGATGAAAAATAAGGACAAATTTAATTTACGCTTCGACCATGTTTCATTCAATGCGACGGAACCAACCCGGGTATGTTTCATAATACCAAATAAGTAGGGAATTGAACCTACTGTTTTAAATAGGTTTCTAACCATGAAGTTACTCCATGAAACGGTGCCTTCTAATCTCTAAAAGAAAGGTAGTGATTTATATCCTGAGTTTCGAAGTCAAAGACCTGAAAATGAAACCACTTGGCTATGGGCTGCTGAAGTCGACAAAATTAACATTATTTAAGATCCTAAAAACGACTCTAACAATTATGTCTGAGATAAGGACAATACATTTATTGACCGAGCGAGCGTAAGCAAGCGAAGCGTCTACGTTTCGAGATTGGACATTTTATTTCGTATGTCCGGCTGTCCGGCGGTCTGTCCGGCCGCTGTCCGGTTGTTCTCCTCTACAGGTCGCATTTCTCAACCGATTCGCTTAAAATTTTATACGCAGACTCGATAATTTTATAGATTTTTTTGTCGAGTCAGTTTTTGGATATTCTTCAAAATGGCGGAGATATGGAACCTCAGGTAAGTTGTTACTGGATCTCAGCAACGGCGTAAGCTACGCGGTTAGGGTTTGGGTTTCTAGCCAAAGCACCAAGAGCATTTACTTCACACTGAAACTTGAAGGTCTGATGTTGACTAGGAATGTTGTTGCTGGATCTCAGCAACGGCGTATGCTACGCGCTTCGGGTTTGAGTTTCTAGCCAAAGCACCGGGAGGATTTACTTCACACTGAACCTTGAAAATGCTCGCCAGGTCTTCAGCTCACAGAGCCACATTACACACATTACAGCCATAGTTCGTTTTTGATTGAAATATACTTACAATAAGCAATATGAAACGACTATGACCACCGTGTTCTTAACGGCGAGTAGAAAAAGTTGAATTAGTATGTACATACTTCAATATGTGGCTGCAAAGGAACATTTTCTTGTGATCTGTCTGTTGCGTTTTTCACAATTGTCTTATAAAATACAGTTAAAATCGTGGCAAGTGAGGACTCCAGTTAAAAAAATGTGTCGAAAAATGAAAGATTTCGAGATATGAGACTAAAGTCAGTGACCACACTAAATACCACGTGAGAAATAAGCACTTCCGCATGTATAGGCAGAATTTCTCTAGAAAATTTTCGAAAGTAGATTGTAATAGAGACATTTTAAACAGACTTCTGCTGAGTTCGGATCCTTTTTTGAGTAGTTCAAGACAAAGGCCTCGCAGTAAAAGTAAACCTTTTTCGAGTGAGGCATTACAACTCTTGCTCCCAGAGACACCCTACGTCTCGTCTACAGTATCTGAAGATGAAGAGGAGGATGGAGTTTCAGAAAGTGAATTGGATTCACCTACAGAAGTCGAATCGGATTTTTTATTTTATCTAAAATACTGTTTTGTACAATTTCACGTGTGTATAATGTTTTAAAAAAAATATATGACTCTAAAATGGTTTTTATTACATATCAAATCGATAAATGCCAACAAATATTTTTGATCAACTTTCGAGGCTAAATACTCCTCTGTGCGCCGGCCAACTAGGAATATCTTCATATCTAGTTTAAGGACCTAAGGTTGTGCGTTGGGGGATGGTTTGAACGATGTAGAAGATCGGGTGGTTCTCATAAGAAGAATGTAGACAGGGTATGCGTGCCTTGATTCGCCTTGAGCGAGCGTATTTATTATTTTGGATCACTCTTCTGTCCTGCAATTTTCTCCAATGTGTTGAGTTGCTTTTCTAGAAGGGCATTAGGGCCCTACCTCACCGGGACACCATGGCGACGTCGCTTGCGACGCGGGCTTGGCTACCGTTGGCGACCGTAGGTCGCCAGATTGAGTAGCCAGCCGAGTAGCCAACCAGTGGCTACTGGTCAATCAGTTCGTTTACTTCGTTTACCAAGAATGGACGTGGAAGAGATTGCACTTCTATATTATGTACGTCGCAGAAGGATTAAAAAAATCTAAAAAACTGTGGGTCCATCCTTTCATATCAGCAAGCTACATTGTGTAACCTGACTGCTGCGTCGTCAGCTATCTTTACGTGCGCATCACGCGCCTGTCTACATTTAGTGAATATACGATCTTCAACCGAAGCACACGTGTTTCACTCCGGCCTAGCGAGTCGTTATTTCATCTTCGCTAAAGTATGTAATCGGTTTATTATCGAACAATCATGGTATATAAAAGATGCTTATCAATCATCGTATATGTCCAAAATGGATGATTCTTCTGAAATGTTTGACAGCGGTGCAATGTAGTATGTGGGTGTGGGTGGGATTTCAGGGCCTTCGCGACGATGGTGATGATTTCGAGATGTAGTCGGACGTTCCGGTTGTCTGGGATAGTCCAGCTGTGTGTTTGTCCAGCTTTGGGGGTGGTATCCTTGACTATTCTCGGTGCGGTCATCCAGTAAAATCGTTATTTGATTTTTTGTCGCTATTTTCCTTTGTACAGGGACTCTTTTTAGTTTGCTCACTAGAAATAAAATAAACAACCTGTCCTCATCTTGACTATTAATATCACATTTTTCTCTACTCTCAATGGATTTGTCGAGAGCTTCAAATAATTTGTCATCTTCCGCGGATGCAGCTTTCTCGGTTGTTTCAGCTCTTTTTGGAGGATTTCTTCTGTCTTGTTGCGACTCTTCCACAGTACCTGTAATGGATTCAACAGAATCAGGTTCTCTTATGGCAACAACCCTATGCAGAAATTGCAGTTGTTTAAAAAAGATGTATTCACTTTTACGTGATCCACCACCAGACCCGGACTTCAAAGATTTTTGCCGGCAACCACGAATACTTTCCACCTTTTTTGCAAAGCTTCAGCTGAAAAAAATTTAAATCATAGTCAAGCACTTATTTTAAATATCGGGTTCGAATAATGTAAAACTTAATAAGTGACACATGAACATTTGTTGTGTATGAAGCAACGAACTATAAGAATGAATAGTTTAGTCTCCGGCCGGCATGGCATTCGCAGCCCCCGTACGAATACCCATGGGCGTCTTCGGGCGCCTCTTATTTGAGCGCCCGGCATGCGACCATATGTCGCGCTTTCCATATTTTTTTTATTAATAAGACGTAGACTAGTGACTACATTATGGTTCGTTGATTCATACTCAATTAATTTTCGGTCAACGTCACTCAATCAGTTTTACTTACGGTACCTATGTATTTCCTTTCAGGTATCTCGCGACAGGTTGTACATACATGGAGATGTATTATAACTACTCGGCTATACAACAATTTGCACATTAATTAGAGAAGTCTGTGACGCCATATGTCAATATAAAGAACAGTTTATAGCTATGCCAAAGAACAGAAAATGATTGGGAAAAAGTTGCAAGATGTTTAGAAAGAAGCGCCAACTTTCCCCACTGCATTGGTGCCATAGACGGCAAACACATGAGATGTATTCAACCAATGCATACCGGATCATTATATTTTAACTATAAACATAGTTTTTTCAATTGTTCTGCTTGCTCTTTGTGATGCTAATTACAATTTCACTTACATAAATGTAGGAGCATATGGAGTGCTCTTTACGCTAATCTCAATAGCAAATAAATATTCCAGAGGCCCGACCTCTGATACAAAATGGCGATAATAATGTCGCCAGATATTCCTGGCGATTAATAATTATTGTTAAAAAGATCTTTTTCATATAAAGAGCTAATTTTAGTCTGTCACTCGCGACACCTCGAAAAGAAAAGGTTTTTTTCTTCACGAGTACATTTTATTAATTCCTTATTATTATTAGCTTCTTTATTAATTATTAATTGAATATAAATTAAGTCAAGAGATCCAGGTGTTTCATTCCGATTACCAGAGCTCCGCCCCCAAGTTTAAAGGTAATTTCACCACATTGGTGATCAGGCGCCGGAACGTATCCGCCTGGATAGCTCGCAGAAAGCGAGTACTGGAAAAAGATCGTCAGGGGACGGATAGAACCCCCTGACGCAGAAGAAGTTCCTTTCAGCTTTTTCAGGTACCCAGAAGAAACAGGTCCTCCGTTCAAGTTATCAGTTACTAGACAAGGTAAACGAATAGTAACTTGGTAAGTAAAGGAGACCCTTCGTTTCGGTACAGTGAGTAAACCCATATTTATTTATAATGGCTTTTTCATTTGCCGGTTCAAACACGGACGATGTTGATGACTTCATTATTAACTATAATTCAGTGGTAGTGTTTAACGGTTGGAATGACGAAGAAAAAAAAGTGGGATTGTTCTTCTACTTATCGGGAGCAGCCGCATATTTCTATGACGAGGTACGAGATTTGCCTTACTTCGAAATCCTACAGAAACTGAAGGATGAATTTCCAGCTACGATCGATTATACCGATCTTTTTGTCACGTCAGTACAACAAGGCGAATCGGCAACAGAATATCTTTACATGATGCGGAAATATGCCAGAAAAGCTGGCATCTTACAGGAAGGAACGATAGTGAAGCGCATAAGGAGTGGGTTACTGCCTCACCTGCGAGACCGATTGCTGGGAAGCAGCATCACCACGTACACCACTCTTAAAGCCGCCCTGTCCGAATTTGAGAATCACTTGCATCACAGGACAGCAGTGCCGTATAACCTGCCAATTCCGCCTTTTGTAAATGATTTTAGAGATCCAGTGCAACAAATGATCGCTGCTGACGCAACACTTATGATGACACCTACTGGAATAAACCAGAGACCCAAGGAGACGACGGACCCCGCCGAACCTACAGAGATGCCATCCGCAGACAAGGGAAACCTTTGTACAGTTTCGTCGTTGGAACAACAGGACCAAAGAGGTTTGAGTCATTTACTACTTGACTCCGATGATGACAGGGCGCCCTCAAATCCTAAACTTGGAACGTGTACGGAAGAAACCGGACACCTCAATTCGTTGGACGCTCCGCCGATCTCCATCGTAGATGACCAGCATAAAACAATCTCCTACGCTACCGAAGACCGTGATGAGTTCAACCGATTGTCATCCAGACGGAAGAAAAGCTTCATCATAGGTTTTGAGAGGCTGATGTGTAAAGTGTGGGCCGGTTTAACATTGTGTGGTGCCATGGTTTGTGATATCCTGGGTTATGGAGCAGTATTTTCTGAAAGTTCAGAAAAACTCGTGCTTATATCCTATAGGTTGCGAAAAGTGCTAATGACTTTAAAACGTAACACAGATTTTTGCAGTTTTATGCACGTGAAACGTGTAGGTCATCGAGTGTCTCGTGGTGGGTTTCATCCTGTTAGGAGAAAAGTTTAGAACATTGTATTGTTGATCGGAGATTATAATAAATACCTACGATATATTGTTAACAGGACAATGACCTTATCTAGTTATTTTCGTAAATGTTTTTATACTTTTTCCACTAACACGTTCGTATTAACTACGCCTTACGAAGCCCTTTACTAAGAAATAAGAAACAATTATAGTACATTATTTATTATATGAAACGGAATCCATGGGAGGTTCTCTCGTGCGTTCTGATGCGCGTTCTTGTCTTTTATTTCCTTCAGCGTTTACAGTTCATATTGTAGTCCAAAATAATAAAAGTCCGAGTTAACCTCAAAGTCCCAAAGCTTTAATGAGTGATCACGACAGGGACCTGAACTCTTTTAGAGGTAACAGACCCCAACGGTGATGACTGCGAGGTGGCGGCATTTCGAAGAAGACAATAAGCGACTGATTAATTTAATAAGCTTTCAATTTTGTACTGAAAGGAGTGAAACCTAGGAGTGTCATTTCGGCGTGCGGGACAGAACCCATGTGTCTTGTTTTCATATTATCAATCCCACTTGTGTTATTATGATAGCTTAGAAATACCTATCCCTTATTTTAATCCCGATGGAGCGTGTTCGATCGTTTAGTTGACCAATGTTTGTTTACATTGAACAGTCAGACATGAACTATCAAATAGAGGTGTCTTATTTGACAGACAAGTTGTCTTTTTCACCATCGCGAATTTTTATAAACACATTTTTAATTTGACTAGAATTATTTGTTGATTAGATATAGGTTTGACTACATAATTTGTCTGACTAATAGCCACACAATTAAAAACAAATCTTGACATGTTATCATCTTGACAGATCTTTGTTTGTAAATAGTACAGTCTATGGCCACCTCCTAACCACTTCTCCTTTGTTTTCATGTGATCCTGAAATCATATCCCGTGAAAGCTGTTACGGATCCTTCACCAGTTCGCTGACCGGTCTGAGTTGGCGACCGACTTGGATCGTCGGTATACTAGTAGGCTTCTTAATGCTTCGAAACGGACCCGCGAGTCTGGTAGGATGTTTTAGCCCTTTGAATAGGTATAGGAATCCAAGCGGATGAATGAACACCGATGAATAAGAAGGAGAGAGAGAAGTGTGACCGTAGATTGTGTTCTCTTATTGTTATCTTCCTATTATAATATGTTTCCTACTTTGGTTTGTATATTTTTTGTTATAAATGATACAACGTGTTCCTTTCATCAAACTTTCGCGCGTCGTGCATAGCCTACAAGCTTTTAGATTGTAGCGTGACCACGGTGTGAATGCGAGCGTGTACGGAAGGTTGATGCTTGTTTGAGAAAGGTAAATTTAGACCATAAGATTTGTTATAAACCTGATATAGCTCCGCGCTCGGTTATTGTTTGTTTAAAGCAAAAATTCATAAATAACGAAATCAGTTAAATAATTTTAACTTTATTAACACGTTAATTTAATTCTATTTTAATTAATTCTAATGATTACTTTAATTTCATTTAATAATTTTAATTGTGTGTTTGTTCAAATAACGTTTCTTAAGTTAACATTAGTTTAGGTAGGTAATCGGTCCTACTGACCGCTGTATTAGTAAATTAGGTAAGTCACAACCCTAAGGTTACAAAACTTACTAATCAGCGTTTGTTTATAACATGGTGCCGCATCACCATAATTCGAGGTGGCAGAAAAGTTTATCGTAACTATACCACGACACCTGGTCGTTTGAGCTAACGTCTAGCATAATTTTCTGCTACCGGGATAGGTAGAGTTTGTGTCGTAGAATGATACACCTCCGTCCCGATTTCTGAGCGGTTTTGGAGGGTCGTAAAGCTTTTGAATTTTACTATCCAAGAGTTTTAGATGTGAGATGAAGGTTCCCCGACCTAATTTAGCATCGAGGTGTAAGTTAGCCGCTCTAATTTTTTCTCTTGACATTCTAGATAGGCTAAATCCCTTGGGGAAATTATTCATCGTCGGAGTAATGGAAGAATGTCGCCAGATATTCCTGGCGATTAATAATTATTGTTAAAAAGATCTCTTTCATATAAAGAGCTAATTTTAGTCTGTCACTCGCGACACCTCGAAAAGAAAAGGTTTTTTTCTTCACGAGTACATTTTATTAATTCCTTATTATTATTAGCTTCTTTATTAATTATTAATTGAATATAAATTAAGTCAAGAGATCCAGGTGTTTCATTCCGATTACCAGAGCTCCGCCCCCAAGTTTAAAGGTAATTTCACCACAATATTCCGTACATGATTGTTGGCGATGAAGCTTTTGGGTAACATGAAAACCTCATGATAGTACGTTCCCTTAGCGTCAAAAAAGGCCCGAAAAGTTCCTTTCCGGAAACCAGCTGCAGCTTTTGATATGTTGTTAAGTATATTATTATGACTACAAAACTGCCGGGAGACAATCTCTAAAGTGCTTAGGTCAGCAATTATGACGTCATCAAAATGGCCGCCGTTGCGTTTATAAATTTGCGAATATTTCAGAAAGTGTGTAACATATATTCAAATGTGGAGTATCATAGAAAGCAACATTAAATGCACTATAATAATGTTCTTACATTTGTTCTTGTAAAAATTACAGTTTGTGAGATATTTTAGTTTCAATTAAAAGTAAACTAAAAAAAATACGGTCTTTATTTTCTTCCTACTTTACTATTAACTTAAGATTAAAACGGTGTATGAATAAAATAAAGCTACATTAATTATCTATTCAATGATATTTAAATTGTAGAAGTCAGATAAAAACTGGCAAAGTTACAATTAAAAAAGTGCACGTAGGTATATGCTGGATTCGCGAGTCCCGGCGCGTCGTCGCCATGCGTCGTCGCCTCGCGCGGAGCGGTGCGGGCGGGGCGCGGTGGAGGCGCGTTGAAATTAACACTTACCTACGCCGCCATTCGTCGGCCGGTGTATTGCCTGCATGGAACACGCGGCGATAGCTCTCGTTTGTCACTGTTTATTTCACATTTTGAAGTAATAAACTAATTTAGTGCGCGATTAAAATGATTGTACGTGTTCAGGAAGACACATCCCTGTATAAGAATTAAGAACAAACAAATAGAATACACATTCGTCGTCTGCACAGGTGAGTAGGCAATATTAAGTTAATTTTAGTTTTCACTAAAATGTTTCCAATGTCCAGCAAGGGGATGGCCAGTTGTAGGTACGAAAAAATATTTTATTCACAATTCTATATTTTACGTTACAATATGTTATGCCATAGGTGCCTATTTCGAGGATATTTTAGAATATCTAAGTAGGTAGATATACCTATCCAAACCTATCCAATGTTTAGAACGGCCGTTCCGGAGTAACTCTGCGCGTGTTAGGATTTGTATACCTTCGGCTTTGTTAACATTTAGTAAATAAATTGTACACCAAAGATTTGATTTACAATTTATTTGCTTCTGCCTTTTACATGATTGTAAAAATCCAATCCCAATCACTAGAAGGACAAAGTTTTTGCTCCAAAAAGTCACAAGTGAAAGATAGAAACCACAGCAGTCGCTAAAATTCTATGCTATTATTAACATACCTATTTAGCTATTTTCCAACTGTCATTAAAATTTCTTACAGACGAACAAAAATAACGATGTCAGCCCCAACTCGACCAATGAAAATTATGCAGATTGAATCTACTCTCACAAGACCTACTGAACCTGTGCCTGTGCTATGGGAGAAATGTATAATTTGCCAAAATCACGATCCACAACCATTAATTACTCCCACAGCGAGTGGATATAAGTCATTAAGTGAAAATTTAATCGAATACGATAAATATGATTCCATCCCGATTCATTTGCGGTTTGAGAATAAATTTCAAATGTTTGTCGAAAAGAAAGTCAAATACCATAAAGCATGCAGGACCAGATATAATTCACAGAAAATTGATCGTCTGAAAGCAAAACCCTCATCAAGTTTCTCTTCAAGTGAGCCTAACATAAGTACGAGATCAAAGTCTTCACAAGGTTCAGAAAAAAGCAAATGCATATTTTGTGACCAATTAGAAAAAGGCAAGGAGAAACTTGTGTCAGCATCAACTATTGAAATCGGAGCTGATATTTACCAACATGCAGTTCTCTTACAAGATGAAACCCTATTAAAGAATTTACACTCTACTGATTTAGTTGCGATGGAGGCAAAATACCACAAACCGTGCTATATTAAGCTGCTGAATAAAGTCCGAACTGTAAGACGTCAGCATTCAGTACTTGAACCAGACACATCAGTTCAAGCGGCATACGGCTCTACATTGAGTGAGTTAGCTACACACATTCGAGAGACATATTTGTACAGTCCTGAGGCACCGATTTTTCGTCTGTCTAATCTCGCCGCAATGTTTAAAGACAGGTTGCAACAGCAAGGCATCGAAAATTTTAACGTCAACCGAACCAAACTTAAACAACAACTTCTCCAATTCATTCCTGGTCTCCGTGAGGATAAAATTGGTCGAGAAATTTTATTATGTTTTGAAGATGACGTTCGAAGCGCTGTTGAAAGTGCTTGTCAAAACAATGCCATGAGCGATGGTATGTGCTTAGCCCGAGCTGCGAAAATTCTTCGTGAGCAAATGTTTAATGAATACCCCAAATTCGAAGGATCTTTTCAAGATAACTTCACTGGCGAAAACTGTGTACCTAAACAATGCATTTTGTTTTGCCGAATGCTTTTATTTGGCGGCGCATTTAATCAAACTGAATCTTCAGAACAACCGGCAAGAGACACAAACTTGATTGCGACAAACATTGCTCAACTTATAAGATTTAACTGCAAAAAAAAGGTCAACCAAACCGCTATTCATACGCGCCATTTGACAGATCGAGAAACACCACTGCCTTTGTACATAGGAATAAAACTTTACAACGACAATGTGCGAAAAGAAGTGATCGACAACATGTGCAACTTAGGTTTGAGCGTGTCATATAAAAGGGTAGTTCAGGTGTCTGAAATGGTGGCAAGCAATGCATGTGATCTATATAAAGAACAAGGATTTGTTTGTCCCAAAAATATACATTCAAACGTATTCACGTGCGCGGCAATAGATAACATTGATCACAATACTTCATCAACCACTTCCTTGGACTCCTTTCACGGTACAACAATATCTCTTATTTTACATCCAGAAGAACACAGCAACGTTGAAAGACTGCCTTTAAACCTTACTAAAAGAGACAAATACGAAATATCTCTCCCTGATTCGTATACTAACATACTTCCAACACCCAAAAAACAATCGGATATTCCTATGCAGACGATAAACTACAGTTGCAGAAATTGTAATACAGCAAGTGCTACTACAGAAATGAAAGAGTGGCTAGACCACATTAAAATATCGCTGGAAAATGATGAAGAAACTTTGTGTTGGGCTGCATACAATTCACGCAAAGAAAATCCTGAAAATGAAAAAGTGAAATCTCAATCAGTTATTCTGCCCATATTACGAGAAAGCATCAACTCTCATGCCATGGTGCGCCATACCATGAACATAATTATTACAATCACAAATGAAAATAACTCAGGTCAGACACCAGTCATGACTGCTGATCAACCAGTATACGCCATAGCTAAACAAATACAATGGTCATATCCTGAAATGTATGGGGAAGATAAACTAGTGGTTATGCTAGGGCCACTGCATATTGAAATGGCAGTATTATCTATGATAGGAACTTTCTTGGAAGACAGTGGCTGGACTGATAATTTAGTAGAGGCTGGTGTAACCACACCAGGCAGAGCAGAAGGCATTCTTAAATCATCTCACGTAAAAAGAAGCCGGTATGCACACGAGGTAACCCTTGCAGTGCTCCATGTATTACGGGAGGAAGCATTTATGAGGGATAAAGAGGCATATCAGTCAGAGACATTGGCCGAATGGGTTGAAATAAAAAAATCAAAATCTTCTCAATTTAAATTTTGGAGTACTACAATGGATTTGGAATCGATACTGTTGTTAATGGTGCGTAGTATTCGCCAAGGTGATGTAGCAGATTTTATGGATTCCCTTCACCGTATTTGTCCATGGATGTTCAGCCTCAATCACGTAAATTATGCGCGCTGGTTGCCGATATTTGTTCATGATCTCGAAAAGCTGCCAACTTCTCATCCTATGATTTACAAGGAATTCCGCAAAGGGAACTTTACAAGTCTAAAAACGGACAGAAACTTTTCGCGTATGGGCCACGATCAAGTTCATGAACAAAATAACAAATTAATCAAACTAGACACCAGAACTCTTAGTAATCTCAGCAATGACAACGCTTTGTTAAAATGGGCAGTATCGGGCCCTGAAATGGCACGAATGACGACTGAGTTCGAAGAAATATTCTTCCGTCATGAAAATTATCGAGATAATAAGCATCGTGAGGACAGCAAGGCTTTTGCATTGCGTTTTCAAAAGCACGTCCATAATCTTATAAATGTGTTCAAAGAACACGGAAACCCATTTGAAGATGACGAACTTACCACCATTAACAATAGTCGACTGATTATGAGCGAAAGATCACAAACTTCCGTTTTTGTTGCTGAATCAATAGGAACAGAGCAGTATGCAGAATATGTAAAAGATCGTCTGCAATTTCGCAACAAATCAATTCACGCTGTTATCAAACGCAACAATCTGCCACTATACAACAGCCAAAAGGCAACAGTAAAATCTAAAGACAAGCAGAAGATAGGGGACCTCAGAAAAGATAGTAATTTGTTTTGCAAATTATATGTTGCTAGTCAGGGCAGAGACGGAAATTTAGATGACTTTTTTGGTCACGAAAATCACTCCTACGCACCCTCTATATCAGAATTTGGAAAGCTACGTAAGCCAACTAACAAATCAGACATTGTGACATGCATAGAACAATCCTCGAAGCACGATACACCAGTATTGGTGCAACCAGAAGCCTCATGTCTGATAATAGATGGTGCCGCACTTGTACACATGCTAACACCTAAAACCAACCAAACATTTCAGGATTACATTGATGCAATTATAGTTCCATATGTCAAAGGTAAACTAAGCTTGTTCGACCGAGTTGACGTGGTGTTCGATCAATATATAGAGGGTAGTTTAAAAGCCGATACCAGGGAGTCAAGGGGTACAGGTCAGCTGATTGCTGTAAAAGAGACTGTCAAAATCCCCCGAAACTTCCACAAGTTTTTAGCTCACGATAAGAACAAGGAACAACTATTCATTTTGTTAGCTCAAAACTTGGTAAAAATACAAATAGAAGAAAAGACTGTGATTTGTACCTGTAAGGACAAAGTAATTTCGTCGTCATCAGCCACGGAAGTGTCATCTTCATCTCACGAGGAAGCCGATGCCAGATTATTATTGCACGCAGATGATGCAGCAAGGAACGGCCATGATCGAGTTTTATTGAAGACAGTGGATTCAGACGTGCTAGTCATAGCACTTTTTGCTTTCAACAAAATACCAAACTTGCAAGAGTTGTGGATAGAGTACGGAGCAGGAAAACATTTAAAATACCTACCAGTCCATACATTTGTTGCGCAGCTGCCGAGTGGGATGACTGCAGTAATGCCTTTTTTCCACTCCATAACTGGCTGTGATACGGTATCAACATTTTGTGGAATTGGTAAAAAGAGTGCCTGGAAGACATGGATTTCGTTCAGAGAAGTAGACGCTGCTTTTCAAGCATATTCTAGTGGAGTAGAACCATGCCTAAAAAGCAACGAATTCGCGCTCATAGAAACTATGGTGGTTCATATGTATCATCCAACGAGTGACACAAATAAAGTTAACACTGCGAGGAGGATATTATTTACGAAAAAAAACAGAGCGATCGAAAACATTCCTCCAACACAAGATGCGCTCCTGCAGCATTTAAAAAGAGCTATACACCAGACTCACATTTGGATTAATTGCCTAAACAGAGAACCACAACTGCTGGATCCTTGCAATTGGGGCTGGCAAAAAAAAAACGACGGACCAGCGTATACCCCTTTGTGGAAGACCCTTCCTGATGCTAGCCTCAGTTGCAAGGAGTTATTGTCTTGCAAGTGCAAACAAATGTGCACGAAGTGTCGATGCGTAAAAAATGAGCTAAATTGTACATTGCTTTGCGCGTGCGAAGGTGCATGTTCGAGAGAAATTTTGTAAAAATAACATGGATCATTAAATATATTTGTTTCGGAAACAGATTTTCATTTATTTCTTATACAGTTGGTTATTCAACTAATCAATAATACAGATTCTAGCTATTTAAAACCTAAATAAATTCGCAAAATGGGTATCTACACAACTTTCGAATAAAAAATAATGAGTAGAATGAATAAATAACTTTTATTTTATTTTATACTTTTCCTAGAAATACTCACTATTTGTTATATTTACACAGAACATTCTTGTATAATAATGCGCCATCGCCCGCAGCCACTCTGCCTGCACGCCCCTGCGCGCAGTCGTAACGCGCCCGCAGAATATCCTATAAAACTAGTACACTTTTTTAATTATAACTTTGTCAGATTTTGTCTCATCGCCACAATTTAAACAATAGTGTATAGCCTAATAATGAAGCTTTGTTTTCTTCTTATGTAATTTTACTGAAAACTTACTTGTAAAGTAGTAAATAAATAATAATAAAAAATAAAAAAATGTACTTTTCATTAAAACTTAAATATATCAAAAACTGTAACATTTACAAGAACAAATGTATGGACATTATTATAGTGCATTTGATTGTGCTTTCTATGATACCCCACACATGAATATATGTTACACACTTTCTGTAATATTAGCAAATTTCTAAACGCATCGGCGGCCATTTTGATGACGTCATAATTGCTGACCTAAGCACTTTAGAGATTGTCTCCCGGCGGTTTTGTAGTCAGAACGACATACTTAACAACACCTAAAAAGGTGCAGCTGGTTTCCGGAAAAAAACTTTTTTTCCCCTAAGGGAACGCACTATGAGACCTTATGGAGGGCACAATCTCAGTAACGAGAAAAAAATATTTAATCACCGTTTATCAAGGGCACGCCGTTATATCGAATGCACATTCGGTGTTGCAATCTGCACAATTTTGTACTTTCCAGAGATGGATTTTCCTACGAAGATACACTGACAGTAACGGGATTTGAACCGGCTGCAGGTCGAGATCGCGATAGAGGTGGAAGAACAGCACTCTACAGTGAGAGACAATTTAGCAGAATATTTTGTGACTGAAAATCCATTACCATGGCAAGACATGTATGTTTAAAGTAAATAAATGTTATATGGTTCACTTGCTTAATTTTTTTTTCTGCATTCGTAATTTCTTCGTTTTCTTTAAACAAATTTACTATTTCGTCCCAACATTTAACTTTTAAATTACGGCCGGAATATTCTTTTGGCGCACTATCCCATAAACAGGGACGGTTTTGTATTTCAACAATCAATCTCTCAGTATCGAAACTCATGTTTTAGTGACAAAACACAACAATAAAATTGAGCGAGCGACCCAAATGGCATCCGGCTGGCTACTGAGTGAGTGAGAATGGCTTGAACGTGTATTAATCAATTAACAATGCAAAATAATATTTTTAATGCTTTATTAACACTATACGACGCATTATTTGCTGGGACTCACGGTTAACCTTCCATTATACTATGTATGGCTGAGCACTGTGTGCTCTCCGCGCTCTATCTCAAGAACGGTTAAGCCGTATAAAAATATGTTAAGGAAACATTTGTAGAAACTTATATGCTCTGCGTGACCTTTGACCTTGCATATCTTATGTTACGGACACGAGATGTAATAAGACTTGAGAAAACGCCAAAATAAAGAATTATACAAGTTTACAGCTTATTATCTCTCATTGCTAGGAGAAACCCTTAAATGACCGGGCTATTAAGTACGTTTGGTTCTTGCAAGCCAGGAATGTCACATGATGATGTTTTTATATTAGACAAAAATATATGGCATTTGCACATGTGCAAAACATTTATTTATTGATTGTGGAACAAGCTTCTCTCCAATCGAGAAAGTGGTTGGAAACTTTGGAAAAACGCATCCTCTTCTGCGCGCTTCAACGAATCTTACCGAATCATATTTCCGACACGCTCCTTGCATTGCTTCATACTCTGATTTTCTTATCAGATAGGTATCTGACGTAACCAACTCGTTTCTATACATCTCATATATTTTCTCAGACAGGAAGAAATACAACCCATCCAACTTCGCTTTAATCATTATCCTCGAGTCGAATATCGTTCCAAGTCCTCGTCGCAAAAACTCACCCTCAGGAAAGAGATACGGGTCCTTCCCTCTCTCATCCCCTATAAAGAATGATCCTATGTATCTAACTCCTTTTTCTCTCAACCGAGTTAGATAATCTAACACTTTCGTCTGAGAATTATGATTTATAGCGAATAGCACTATTTCTTCTGCTTGGACCCTTGTCGGTAAAGTCACATTCCCTAACCCTTGACGTTAGATAGTTTACACAATAAGAACATAATACTTAGAGAAAATAAAGACATGACCGAAACAAATTTAAAAATAGAAAAACTCACACCCCGGGGTGACTATTACGCATCTTTCAAGATCCAAAGTCAAAAGTCATTTACCGAAAAACTTCTAGACCCAGCCTTCTGGCCAAAGGGAACAGGAGTTAGAAGATATTTAGAAAGAAAAAATCAATTTCCTTTTTTAGGGATACGGAAAACAGAAGAAGTCCAGGAAACCGAACCGAATGCAGAAGAGAAGAATTCAAAGGAAACGGCGTCAGGGACCCAATCCCCGTTGGAAACGCAACTCCTCTCCCCCGCGGACCCAGTAAACAAATTCTTCAGCCCTCTAGCACTCAATACAATATCGGCAAAAACCCGCTCAAAAACCAAGCTTCAGATCGACTAATCATTCTACACCAAAATCTACGCAGCCTCAGACACAAGATGACGGCACTGGCGGCTTTTACCAGTGAGCTACCACAACTCCCAGCACTCATCTGCATCACGGAAGCGTGGCTGAAGCCCAACGAGCCGGCTCCGTCACTTCCGGGCTATTGCGTTGTAGGTCAGTACACACGCACCACGATGGATGGTGGGGGAATATGTATTTTTGCACAAGAACATTATAAACACTATTTTAAAACAGTGACAAGTTACAATGACCTTCTCTGTCATCACATATTAGAAGCAGTGATTTTTTGTTTTAATCTATCAAAAAATAATAAGATCTGCATAATTATTTTATACAGAACAGGACAGAATATGAATAGTTTCTTCGAAAAATTTGAATACATAATTAATGAATGTTTAAAAAATTATAATAGACTTATTGTTTGTGGCGACTGGAACATTGACTTTTTTGAAGTAACCTCTCCGCACTACAAGCGACTTAAAACAATTCTGGATATTTTCAACCTTCACAACATTGTTAATGAGCCCACTAGGACATGTAAAACCAAAAAATCACTTTTGGATTTCGCGGTGACGAATATGACAAAAGAGAGAATTGGGTGTAGTTATTTCGAACAACTTATCTGACCATCTGTGCCAGGAGGTAGAAGTGAAGAGCCTGTCTGACTTACCACCCACCGTGTACACACGCAGACAGCGCGTATTTTCAGATCGTAGCGTCGACTCGTTTGTGTCCATGTTGAGCAGTGCCGATTGGTCCGATGTACTCATGCAGGAAAATGCAAATATGGCTTTTGAGTTATTCTTTTCTCAGTTCACATATATCTTCGAAATAAGTTTTCCAAATACACAAAAGAAGTATACTACCAATCAAAGAAAAAAATTAGCACCATGGCTTTCAGAAAATAGTAAACTTTTAAAACATAAAATTGAAATTTTTGATATGTTAGGACGTACGACTGATAACTTCGAATATAAAAAGATACTAAAACAAATTAAATTTAAATACGACATGCAAATTAAAAATGAAAAATCAAACTACTATAAAATAATGATAGAAAATAGTGAAAATAAGCAGAAGACAATGTGGAACATTGTGAAACACGAAACTTCAAAGCACACTTATAATGGAATCGCAAAAAATATCAAATTAATTACTTGCGAAGGCCAGGTAACCTCAGAACCACAGAGAGTAGCAATTGAATTCGGAAAACATTACTCGAGCATTGCAAAAAAACTTCTCCTTACAATGCCACAATGTACGGAAACCTCGAGTAAACTTCTCAGAGAAAATAGCAAGCCAATTTCAAATACGTTCTTCCTTAGGCCTTGCGACACTGAAGAACTAATTACATTAATAGGCTCACTAAAAAATAAGAATTCACAAGACATAAATGGGATGTCTGTATCACTCCTTAAAAAGTGCTATGGACCTATATTAGAAATAATAAAGTTCCTAATAAATTTATCTTTTCAAACAGGATCATTTCCCTCAGCTCTCAAAGACACCAAGATTTTGCCACTTTTCAAAAAAGGAGCAGAATCTTCAGTGGAGAACTATAGGCCTGTTGCAATACTACCAGTATTTTCTAAAATATTTGAAAAGGCTATGTATAGCAGGGTAATGATTTTTATTATATTAAATAAAATTCTTACCGACTCGCAGCATGGTTTCCGCCCGGGAAGATCCATAGCGACAGCCACATACCAACTTACTACAGCCATACTGAAGAGCCTTGACGAACAGGAACAAGTTGCGGGTTTGTTCGTCGACCTGTCCAAGGCGTTTGACCTCGTAGACCACGGGTTGTTACTAAATAAATTAGAACACTATGGAATACGGGGGATAGCTCTGGACTGGTTCCGAACTTACCTGCACGATAGAAATGCAAAAGTAGCTGTAAAATGCATGTATGACCGCAAATTGTCGGATTCAATCTCGGAGCCCTTTAAAATTACGCACGGAGTTCCACAGGGTTCCATATTGTCGACACTGCTTTTCCTACTCTTCATTAATGATCTACCGGATACAATAAAAAGCGCATTATTAATATTGTACGCAGACGATGCTAATGCAATTGTTAAAGCAAAAGATAAAAAAGAATTGCTAAACAAGTTGGAATACTGCTCAATAGCTTTTTTCGACTGGTTCACAGCAAACAAGCTCTTGATGAATAAAGCTAAAACGGGATGTGTGCAATTCACTATCACCAATAAGGGGGAACTTGGAAATAATATGAGTGTTCGATTATTGGGCGATGTCATCGAGTTCCAAAAGTCTCACAAATTCTTAGGTCTTACGCTCGATGACAACCTCAGATACACGGACCATATCGACACTGTATGCAACAAACTAAGCAAAGCATGTTACTGTCTCAGAATTCTAGCCCAATCATGTGACACTTATACATTGATAAACGCCTACTACGGATATTTTCACTCAATAATGACGTTTGGGTTGGAATTCTGGGGAGCGGTTGGCGACGCCCACAAAGTATTCGTACTGCAAAAGCGTGCAGTACGAATCATAAGCAAGTCTGCGTGGGACGACCACTGCGAACCAATATTTAAAAAACTTAGATTGCTAACGATGTACGACGCTTACGTAAAGAGGGTCGCGCTGTTTGCGAGGTGCAACGCGTCGGAGTACGACACGCGCTCTCACTCCTATCCGACCAGACACAAACAACTGCTACTGGTACCAGCTCACAGCACTGCGAAATTCCAAAAGAGCTTAAAATTCAAGGGCACCAACATATTTAATAAACTGCCGCTAGATATACAACTAGAGGAAAGTGAAACTCTCTTTAAAAGAAAAATGAGCAAATGGCTCCTCACTAAAACGTTTTACGACCTAATTTTTTTCAATTCAGATGTTTAATATTTATTTTAATTCTTTATTTAATTTTTATAGATCAATATTTATTGGAAATGTTTAAAATCGTATAATTTGATACTTTAATAATGAATGTTTGATTAATGATAAGATATTGTGATATTTATTTGTATTTTCTATGACGAGGTGTGAAATGTTATGCTATCTTTTGATTCATTCCCATTAGCACCAAATAAATGATTTGATTTGATTTGATATGATTACTATGAGCTCACCATCCAAAACTCTCCTTCCTACCGTTTCCATTCTAAGCACCAAACCGTCCAACATTTTCGTAACGTTAGCGAGCACCAACTCAACTGGATTGAACATTTCTATCTCTTTATCACCGCCATGATACCACACATACCTTATCTCATAAACATCACGCGTCAGAGTATATGGCTGTGGGAAAAACTTTCCTCCTTTCGGTAAGCAGTACATTTGCAATCGCGTGGTATTAATCTTAATGTGCATGACTTTAATCTTACTGTACAGTCTCTGGTTAGAGAGTGTACTATTCAGCACCGCTATATCTCCTGCTATCACTTCAGCTCTATTATCTTCATTCATATCCCTTCGGGCGTCCCACATCAATACCGCTTCATCACGCTCCCCACACGCTTCGATAACGTCATTGACGTCTTTTACCACTTTCTTAATATGTTTCACTCCTTCAACGTCTTGCGTGAGATCATTGGGATCAATGGCTATAACATCAGCGTTCCCATACTTTTCCATCTCAAAGAAGTTCAACCATCCATCTCCTGGCGCCGCTCCTACATAAATTAATCTCGTGTTTGCTACCATTTGAGCGGCAAAAGTGGCATAAAACTTCTTTTGCCCCATGTCAGCGACCAAATTACACACGCTCATCACTTTTCCGCCTGATGACTTAGGCTAGCTCTAAAAGTCACCTCCTTTGTCGTTGCAACACCCAGGTAATTGACGTTATTTCCAAGCTTCGCCAATCCACAAAGCTCCTTAGATCTCGAAATTATCCTAGTACTGACGACAGACTCCATCTCGGAACCACACCATCTATATTCTTCCCGTTAAGCCAATCCTTCTCTAATAACATTGCATTGTTTTATTCTTTCTGCTCTACCATGCAACTTAGAATGTATAAAATCATATGCCTCCCTTACATCTGAGAAGTCAGGATGTCCTCTCAAATCATATAATCTGCTTCAATCAAGTCCGAGAAATCTCCCGCTCGTCGTTCAACGAACATGACGATGGAATTCTGATATCCTAACAAAAACCATGCTCTCGCTTTCCTGATCTGTTCTAAGGGCTCCATTAAAAACGATTTTATTCTCGATGGCGAAAAGCACTCTCTTATACTGTTCAGAAGAAACCACGATTACGATCACGAGTAGGTATGCATATTACAGAATTATCGGGATAGAAGGATAATGAAACGCGTACTTGTTAACTGATCAGAAGCAACTAGTTTTTTATTACACGACGGGTAGGTATCGAAAACCATGCGCGCTCACGCATACACCCACATATACACTAGTTACGGACAACGATGGCTCGACAAGGGAATAAACATGTATATAGTGTTAGAATTTAAGTATATATTTGTAATATTTATTAACACTGTATTTGAAGTTGTATTGTAATTTGTATCCGAAATAAACCATGCCTACGACTGTGTTTCACTGGAGCGATGTAAGGGGGCGCTCTCACGAGCTGGGGATTAACTATGAGTCATCATGTTGGCATGCAGGGCCGAGACGCGAGCGCCGCGCCGAGCGGTCTGATTGGCCGGCGGCAGACAAAGGCACGCTTGCTGCGCGCTGCCGGGGATCGCTCGGACGAGATGTTAAAGCGCACGTTTCGGCCCAGCAGGCAGACTGAACTTGGATTCGGGATCTGACAGGCGTACGGACGTACCGGAAGCTGAGCTTGCTCGCTCCGGTGACGTTGAACATTCGTTCCGCTCAGCCAGAGGTGTTCGGTGGCCGGACTTTCGTCCGAAACGACTGGCTGCGTTGAGTTTTCAACTCCGCACGTCAGATTCTGGATCCCGGTTTCGCAACGAGAGCGCCTCCGTACCTCGCTCCGGTGCCGCACGGTCGGCGGCGCTGTTGAGCCGAACGCGTGTTTCACCGAGACGCCTCGCCCCTCCTTCTCTGGGTTTCGACGACGACGCGAACGATCAAAGTCAACAAGTACAGTCCACTACTGAGCGGTCCGTCACAATATTCAAGAAACATTACGAAACGGTTACTAACTTTTGTTATTGTTTCAGCTCACTACGTGGAGGAGCACCTATTAGCAGCACCATAAGGAATACTGCTGAGATTATTACATTTATAGATGCGTTATTTGACAGCATAAATGGTGCTACCGTATCATTGAAAAATGCCGGGGAAAAGCAATAATAACTGTGCAAGAAGGGAGCCAACACCATTCATTTTGGGTTGAAGCTATAAAAAATTGGAAGAAATGCGATTTATCAATGAAAAGGGACAGGAAAAATATGAACCCACCCTTGAAAAATGTGTAACGACTTTAAAAAATTACATAAAATTATGGCAGTTTTTAAGAAATCTTGGCATAAAAATAATGAGGCCAAGATATTTTAACACAGATCCTATTGAGAACTATTTTGGACAGGACAGGACCTATAATTATAGAAATAACGATCCAACCTGCCATAATTTCACGAACACCTTTAAATCCTTAATAATTACAAGGGTGATTAAGTTCCACTCTGAATCGTTTAATTATGAGGATGACTCGACTGAACAATCGCTTAATTTACAAACCCTATTTCAGAAAGGTGAGCCAAACAATGTGCTATTATCAATGAATGTTACTTCGAGCTAATCAAATTCTCCAAAAAACGTTTCAACAATGATTGAGCAAGCTCGGAAAAAAAGATTAAATACACATTCTAGAGCATATGTCTCAGGATGGGTAGTAAAAAAAATTTTTGAAAAGATATCTTGCTCTTCCTGCAGAAAATCATTGACGAGCACAGCTGATAAAATCGTGCATGAGTGGATCAGCCAAAGGGAATTTAAAGAGTGCAACAATAAAAAAAATTGAGCTACCTATCCGAAAATCCCGTAAGGCTCTTTGGATGCATCTAACTGAAACGAATAATTACTTAGAATAAAATGCTCATCAAATGGAAAATTTCCGAGAAATCTATTGTTTTTGTGAATTGTCACTACCATCAGAATTATATCGTTCATCACTTTACGGACATCACAATAAGATTTGCAACATTTAATTGGTGCAATATTATGAATGAATATTTTAAAGGTACGGACATTGTCCGTTTGAATGAGGAAAGGTTGCCTAAGATGCAAAAATTGGCTTTGCAAAAATATTCAAAAAATTATCAAAATACAACTATTCTTGTTTGACTAGGTAGCAGTTCTCGTGTATTCAGTTTTATTTTGTTAAGGACACATACTACCCTAGAATTACCATAGCTCATAAGCTATCATTTAGTATTTCTAGTTTTCTAATTAGGACTGATGCTGCAGGGACTAAAGTGGGCACCAACCTGGATTCAAAGGAAGAGGGGGACCGCTCGCACGGCGAAGGCACCTCCTGCGCTTCAGCACCAGCAACGCGCCCAGCACGGCAGACACACGTCACGGGGCTATCCAGGTCGGTTCGGGAACACGGTTCCCGCCACAATTTCCACAAAAACTTCGAAGGTCACGGACTCGAATTCGAAGCGACCGCCGCGTGAAATACTCTTCGATAACTGTGTCGCGCGAATGCGCTCGCAATGACATGGTATGGTGCAATGCGATGGCATATTACACCTTACGCGGTGGTCCCAAGGATAGTTATGGGAAATCGGTGGCAAGCTGGATGGGATTTCGTGAAATGATCTATTGATACCCAACATAACCCCTTACCGATATAATTACTGAACAATCGTTACCAGGCACATGACTGAATAAATAAAATAAATATTACTTACATATGCTGGAAAATTAATGTGATAGAAAAATTAAAAGGATCTCTATAAAGGTCTTCCATAAACCACGTCGAGCCACAAATCGGTCTAAAGTGGCTAAAACACATTCCGCTGACAATGACGAAAGTACTTCCAGGTGCACGGCCTTTGTTAGCTATTTTGTCTTCCATGAATGTGTCAAAAATGGGGCTCAGCTGGTTTAATTCTTATCTTCGTCAACGACAGCAAAAAGTTCGCTATGAAAACCAGTTTTCGGAATGGTGTGACATTAGGGCTGGTGTACCTCAAGGCGGTGTCCTTTCTCCTCTTCTTTTTTCTATGTTTATCAACACACTTGCCGCTATTCTTTCATGCCATTATCATCTGTATGCAGATGATCTACAAATTAACCGATACTTCTCACTTGATGACCTGCATCTCAACATTGATCTTGTCAATAAAGACTTATCTGAAGTTCATCAATGGTCGGAAAGATTTGGTCTTCAAGTTAATCCAGCAAAAACACAGGTCATGATTGTTGGTAGCGGCAAGCTCTTGGCAAAGATTGATAAGAGTAATCTCCCACCTATCCTATACAATGGTATTACTATACCCTATAGTTCAAGGGTTAAAAATTTAGGTATTTTCCTTGACGAGTCACTGTCTTGGGTTTATCATACGGGTCAAGTCTGCAGGAAAATATATGGAGCCATGCACACTCTCTGGCGTCTCAATCGCCTCATACCAATCGAAACTAAAATCAAGTTGGTTCAGTTGCTAATTCATCCTATTTTAGACTATGGTGACATCTGTAATCTTAACCTAAACGAGGAGCTTCTAGACAAACTAGATCGCTTGCTTAATTATGGAATTCGTTATATCTTTGGTTTGAGGAAGTTTGATCATATATCCACCTATCGTGCGAAACTAAAATGGCTTAATATTCGCCAGAGGCGTAATATGCATGTTCTCTCTCTTCTTTACTTAATGTTAAATGATCCCAAATCTCCACTTTATCTTAAAGAACGCTTCAAATATCTCTCTTTTCATGGTGTACTACTTAGGTCTGCAGATAATCTCCTGCTCCTTATTCCGTCACATTCTTCCACTGCTTATTCGGGTTCTTTTACAGTTCACTCAGCACGATTGTGGAATCAATTGCCTCTTACTATTAGGGAAAGTGCTTCCTTGTCTATTTTTAAGGTAAAATTAAAATCCTGGTACTTGACATGTTATAACAATTAAATCAATCAAATATTTTCTGTTTATATAGTTTTAAGTTATCTAATGTTTTCTAAGTGTGATTATGGTGCTTAGTTTTAAGTAATTTATTGTTTCTTGCTACCTCTTAATATATTTTCTAATATTAAGGTTAGCTGTTAGAGATTGCCTTTGGCAATAAGCTCGCCTTTGCATACTATGTAATAGTTGTAAGCAATAAAGAATATTTTCATTTCATTTCATTTTCATTTGTTGTGAAGCAAACAAATAGGCATAGATACGCCTTTTCGATCTTAACATTGCGGCGTAGACTTTCTTTTATATAGAATGGACCTCCGAGATCCACCCCAACGTGGTTAAAAACCTTATCTGGTTTATCCCGGGCAGCCTTGTGTAGGAAGTTTGGCGCGGACTGTGGGGATTCCTGGCAGGTAACGACAAGTTTGTCGTACCACGCATCATGTGAATTAGGGCGTTGTGAGTCACTTCCCTGTCCCCCCGTATTTATTTTCGTCAGCCACACGCTCATAGTTTGTGTGCTCTTGGCCGGATAAAACTCCGGAATAGTATTATGAATCATAGATATTTTTTCTACGTGCGCTCTATTAGGAGGCCCTTTTAGTAAATCCCACCAAATTCTTGATGGAGTCTACCGAGATCATGTCCGTTTTGTTTTTCGGAAGTATTATTATTAACATTCGTTTCATTTCTATCCTACCGACGTTCGTTAACTCTGCGCAAACGGATCAAGGATCGATACACAGTTCGGCGGCTATCGCAGCCTACCGCGATGACGATGACGGCGAGCGTGTCTACCCTGTGAGCACGATCGCGAAGCCCGCTCCTGGTTCGATGCCTTGAGGTCACCCTGCTGCCGTCCTCGCTGGCTGCACGCCGCTGCCGTCGCATCGAACACCGCGAGCCGCTTGCGTTGCCGATCACTTCTGCGCCTTCGCAGCTGAAGCGGAGGAGTACCATTTCCGTGATGCCCGGCAAAAGAGCGACTGCGCCGCCGCCGACTTCTGCTCACTCTCTCTCTTTCCGGTTCACCCATGGTTGATCTGAAGTCATCGTCCACATATTTTACGATCCGAATTCATACTCCATTGGAGAATTCTCCATGTGAGTGATGACTGCGTGTCACATACCGGGCAATTTTCCTGGGAAGTTCTGGAAGAAATAAATTTGACCAAGATTCATATATGAGCTAACATATTTACTTTTGTAGTAGAATTAATCTTTCTAATAATAAAATCTTGTTCATATCTGAATTGAGCATAATCAAATGTGGTTCTGAGACTTGAAGCAAATTCTTCTATTCTAATTGACCTTTTGTATCTATGATATGCTCAATGAAATGAGTTAATCTCCTCATAAATACATGTTGTGTGCTATCCAACACAGGTGATTTGACACTTCTCTTTTGTCGTGCTGCATGATTATTAAGTTTGGTCCACAAAGATTAATTTGGGGAAATCCAATCTGCCATGATAGATGCTAAATAACCACCTGAGGTCAAATAATATGAGGATATTAAAGAAAGGAGCAATTTATAGTATCCGGATTTTATTTTATAGAGTACTGAATATAAGATGAAGGAATAGATATTTTGTAATTTTTCTCGATTGTCCGTGAGATGACTCCGGGATTTACACTCGAAATTTTCTGCCCCCATGAGTTATCGGAGTTGTTATTCTCACTTCCATCCAAATGCCTTGGGGAGTGATATAATAACCCTTTTTTCCAACCCTCCTTTGAAAAGTGTTGGGATAGTGGCTTCGGCAATAATAACCATAATATTGTAAGTTCTAGGCTACAGGATTTAAAATAACTGCTTCATCAATTGCTGTGATTTTTATCTTTTTTAGATCTTCAGCATTAGGTTTATTATCAGTAGGAATTATGTTGACTGACGTTATAGAAAAGGTCTTGACTCCCCAGAAGCCAAAAGAACGTTGAGTATTTACTTATTCTGTCCAAAATAGATAGCCAATATAGTTTTTGTTATTTACATCATTTTTCCGAGTGGTTATAGTAGCGGTCAATTGTTGATTTTCTGTATCAAGTATTAAATTCCATTGAGGGGGAAGTTAGAAAAAGGTTTATATATAACAGTGGAATTCTCATAAAGGGTTAAAACTGTTTATAGACATAATGTTTTTGATTAAATCGTGTTGACAATTGTCTGTTTGATGTATATGTTACGTGGTGGGGTAAACATCGATGAGGAGTTTGATATTGATTTAAAAAAATATGTAATATCACAGCTAGTTTCTTTATAAACATTGTCACGTATTGGATTTTACACGCCACTACTAAGACGACGCGCCACCACGCGCCGCTTCGACTAGGCGCCCGCGTGCACCGCACCGCACGCACCGCACGCGCCGCACAGTGGTCCCGACTTTGAAAAAATGGGACATAGGACCAGGCAAGCAAGCAACAGTAAGCACTCCAGGCACCGGATCCATAGATGAAGCGTGGACAAACCATACTTGTAAAAGTCTTTTTTCACTTGTTTTTTAGACAATTTATCGAGATCATTTATTTCTGAGGGTTTCGCTTCACAAATATTACATGTCGAAGTTGGAGTGCTCGTCACTACGCTACTTATTTTACCGTCTATCATTGTCATGATTAGGTCAAGTTCGACAATTTTTCCGTCATGTAGCGTAGGAATCAAATTTTGGATTTCGCCTTCCATTCTTTCCAATTCCATTTTAGTTAGAGTGGTTGATTCTTGCACGAACTGAAATTTGACTGGTCTGCAATAATGTGTCGATGAAGGGCGTTCATTCTCCCAAATGATTTCATCATCTTTCACAAGTTTAAGTGGCACCAAACTTGTCATAAATACGGACGAGTCGGATAGTATTTCGTCACCTTTAGTTTCAGCAAAACCTTGGTTATACATACTTTGTCCGGACGCTCCTTCGAAACCCCACTTGCTAACTAAGACAAGGTTATTAACATTTTCAGGGACATGACAGACTTTCATTATTCTCTTAGTGGTCAAGTCTAAAAGCGATTGCAAACGGATTTGTGCCATGCTCTCATTTACAATGACATCATCCTCTGATGGATAACAATCTTTCTTGGCTTCCAGAATTTTGTGATAAGATGGCAAATAGTTGACCTTCTGATCGATACCTGACTTCCGTAGTACGCTATATTGCCACTTTGACAGACTTAGTGACGTCATTAGTGCTAGCGCATTATCTGACGGGATTTCAGGTTTTTTTGTTGTTTGTCCAAATAGAAATTCTTTTGTTTTGTGAATATCTTCAGGGTGGTCAATAAGTTGACTTAATTTTTTTCCGAGATCTATATTCCCCTCAGATTTCAGTTTCATTACTAAAGCAAATGCCAACTCAGATTGTGTGTACTCGGATAATTGGTCAACTCGCCTTTTTTTCTGCTTAACAGATAGTTCATCAAATGGTTTCCGACTAACCTTAGTTGGAGTTAAAGCACTCATCATAGATGCGCTTGATGATGCTTGCGCTGCAGGCTCATTTTCTTTGAGCAGCGATGTTTTGCACTCTCACCGAATGGCCACTCGACATTAGAACTTAACCAGTCACAATGTTTAGAAAAGAATTTTGATTCAATACGATGCGAATCAGTCCATTTTGTATTTAATTTTGAACAAATGGTTTTCACAAAACTCTTCAGAGTTTCCAAATCCGTCGGCTTCAAAGTTAACCGAAGATTGATTGCTTCAAATAAGTCCTTAGGGTTTTTATCCACTTGTTTGTAAAGCTGGTAAATATCGAGGTAAGTACCCAAGCCTTCCATTTCACTCAAACTGATTTTAGGATAACTGGTAAAAATCGTTTTATAATGGTCACTTCAAAAGGTAGTTTTAGCATGGCGCGTCTCACTCAAATGGTCGTCTAAAACTGAATTGTGTTAGCTGACTGCATGGGTCACAAAAAAAACACGTTTTAGAATTCAGCTGAAAGCTGCGTTGACGTCATTGACGGCGAGCGCTCTGATTGGTCGCTTTTGTTTGGCAAGCGCTCTAATTGGTCGCTATTGTTTGGCAAGCGCTCTTATTAGTTGATGCCTACGAGCCAGATGCATTTCCTAGTATGCAGCTGTGACGTCATTAGTAGTGAATTCGTGATTGATAACTTGTTTGCATGCGCTCGTCACGTTATTTTAAATTCAACGATGAAATATGGTTTATTTAAAATGTATTTTTCATATTATAGCATAGCACCAAATCCATAGATGAAGCATAGACAGACCATACTTGAAAAGTCTTTTTTTACTTGTTTTTCAAACAATTTATTAAGATCATTTATTTTTGAGGGTTTGGATTCAGCTAGGTAATAAAAAGTATATTTATGGAAGATTTTTTCATTCTAACTAGCTTCTAGCAAATGCATGCTCTGTGTAGGTTTGATATTTACTCTATTGCGCTTAAACAATCTTATAGCCTTAAGTGTGTACTAAATGAATAGTTGTTATATATTTATCATGTGAAATAATATAAAAAAAAGGTTATTAATTACATAAGGTTTTAAGAGAGAAGCTGATATTATTTTGTTTATACTATATAACTTTATACCTGTCCATAATATAACAAATGTACGCATGTGTACCCAACTAAAAAAATAAATAAATTAAAAACTTTTTTTTCTCAGAAGGTTGCAAGAAGTAGCAGCTAATTTTTTGTCATAAAATATAATTAATTACAATTCATTTACTTAATAACGTTTGATAGGCGCACCTAGCTACACTGCATAGAAAAAAAAAAATATGAAATTCTCCATACAAAAAAATATTAAATATTTTATTTCTTCGTTGTTTTTTGGCTTATGACGACAAATTATATCTAGAACATCAAATTGATGTTGTCTGCATCCAATTAACCAAAAAACAACGTAATTATTGAGCCGTGGGTCCTATGTCCCATTTTTTCAAAGTCGGGACCACTGTGCGCCGTTAGCGAGTTACGCAGCCGTTACCCCGGACCCGCTTAATCTAGCGGAGCCGGACCTCGGCGAGGAGTTCGAAAGATTCAAGGATGACATGACAACCTACTTCACCGCCACGGAAACGGACAGAAAGGCGGAGTCGCTCGTTTGAAAAACCAACTAGGTGAGTCGGCAATAAGAGAAATGAAGAAAAAGACAATAAAATCAATTTACGCTGCCCTCGGACAGTACTGCACCCCTAAGGAAAATATGACACTGAATATATTCACGTTTATGTCCCGAAAGCAGACAAACGGCGAACTATTTAATGACTTTGTCACGGACTTAATTGGTAAAATACTTCGGTTTTCAAGGATCAGCAAGACAAAATATTGAAGTCTCAAATTATTATTGGTATGCGGGACAGCAGCACTCAAGAAAAACTGATTAGGGATAATCCCGACCTGACTAAAACGCTGGAATAATGCAAGACAGTAGAGCTGGCGGAGAAAAATATGAAAATACCGAAACCAATAACAATAAAATAACAAATACAATAACATCCTTGCTGTCAAACGAAGTAAGTTCACTCATCACTCGCTTATGCAGCGTCGGCCAAACAAGTCCAATTTGTAGCATCTTATTTGCTGCCGTGCTGCTTGGTCGGAACATTACTATGGCAAAGTTGATAATCCTGAAAAAATATAGTATGGAGACCATGTTAGGTTCAATTTTAGGATTTCTTTGTTTTGTCTGTGTGTAAATTGATATAGTTTGAGGTTGTATAGATTTGATCGGTAATGTTTACTCGTCGGTATTTTGGGTGTCGGCATATTGGGTGCTCTTTGGGTTCTTTGGTGTTCTTGTTGGGGTTGTTTGGAGTCGTTTGTAGTAGTGTAGTGTATTTTATTGGTTTTGGGTGTTCTTTGAACACTAAGACAGCATATAACACCAAAGTATACCGAAAAATATCACTAAACAACACTGCATTTAACATAACCAGCATAGACATTTAAGAAAACCACTATAACTTATTATGTGTCTGAAGTGAATAAAATCAAAAGAATAGCTAGGGGATTCCAGAATATCCACTTTCATAGCACTATTTCTTATTATTTGGCACAATTGAACGAATAGCTCGGTGATCAACCTCGCCAGCCGAGCATCAACTTGTTATAGTCTGTGATTATAAAAATAATAAATTACAGCTTTGTAGCACCAAGAGTCTCTGAGATAAATCGCGGACAGACGAACGGACATGGCGAAACTATAAGGGTTCCTTGTTGACTACGAAGCCCTAAAAAATGGATATTTGGCTGTTGCGTTTGTGGGAGCTGCGGGGCGAAGAGCGCCGACGATCTCATTGTACTCGATGAAGCCTCCGACTGCGCTGTGAGGGTCACCCGCTGTGAGTGCGTCATCGTCGCCGACAACAGAGACTTTCCGGGCCTTTTTCAAGACCGGACCAGTTTGAATAGGTTTAATGTCTAAATTAATCTACCTATGCATATTGAAAAAAATGCCTGTGCTTTATTAATTCTTTGTTATGCTTACAGCATGGAGGTGAAGAAACCACGGCTTTACCGATATGATCACACTTGCATGCGCACCAACACATGTGCGGTAGCACCGTCGATTCCTGCATCGCTCAGCAAATGGTGTCAGTTGCGATGCATCAAGTGATTGCAGCCATCAACAACCTGCACATTCAGGCAAAAATCATCTGCTTTCCTCAGAACGAGCGCGAAAGGGAAGAAATGAAACGAGGGTTGGATTAGAACAATTTTTAATATTTTTATTCGGAGCTTCAATACTTATATCACTTATTGCCGTACAAATTAAAGACATTTTATTTGAATCACTAATTTCAGAAAGGGCACATCAGCACTTTTACAAATTTTACGGGAGAGCAAAAAAACTTAACTTCAAATTTTTAAATGTAAAAAATCTGAAAAAAAATAAGGTCAATATGGGTAAGTGTGACATACTTTTATCAAAGTTGACTTTGAAGATGAAAAACAATAATTAAAATTTGAAATAGTGAACTTATCTTATAAAATGCACTGCCTATGTCACCTTAGTATATAAATAAATCATATCTCACCTAAATCATTTCCACTATATGTTATGCACATTTGAAATGAAAACCTATACGGGGTAAGTGTGTCATATTGTGCACAGTCAGGACCGGCAAACCTTTTTGTAAATAAAAAGCATTATTGAAGAAAAAACTTTAATTGTTGCTTAGAACATACAAACTACAAGATTATAAATGTAAGTAACTTACTACAAAAACAAAATATTTCAGCAAACTTGCAAAATTTTATAATAAAAATCAAAATGTTCCAAAGTAACATAAGCGGCATTTTTGACTACCTGTCAAAAAGTATCTTACCATCTAGAGATCTTTGAATACTCATAATTGTTCTTAATAATTCAGTTCAATCCGAGATCTCGGAGTCATAATGGATAAAAAAATGTTTTTTAACGAACACATGAACAACATAATAAACAAGACCTACAGAAACCTGGGATTCTTAAACCATTTTCGCATCCATTTGTCTTAAAATCGTTTTCTACCTCTACACTTTTCGTCGGTGTCAGCAGACAAGAAATTACCGGCTTTTAAAGTTCTAAAAATCTTATTTTGCAGCGTCTTAAACAGTGATCGGATATTTTACATTTAAACCATTTTTTCACTACATTTGAAATAAAATACCTGTATGTAATCAGTATTTTACCACATGGTTTGAATATTTATAAGTGTGATAAAACATATTTAATCCGGTGTATCATAAAACATATGTTTATGCGAATGGATTCTTAGTATTTTATGTCTTATTACTGAATATTGTACTTGGTGAAATTTATTTTAAACATAATTTGTCCGCGACGTGATATTTCAGGTGTGGGTAAAACCGCCCGAATATCTTCTTTGTGCTTTAATTCACAAATGTCGTCCACGATGGGAAAGGTAAATATGAATTCCTTTTTAATAGATCGAACTTTCCGGGCATATTTAATTAGAGGCATCTTATCATTGTATGATATTATTTGTCCAACAAAGTGTTTGGTGCTCCGATCTGTACGGAACTGTACTAAGACCTAATCATTCAAATTATGCGTATGAACAGCCTCTGTTATATCACTTATATCAGTCGTGATACAAGACATTTCTGAGACATTTCTGTTGTCAAGTATTCATCGTTTTCTTTGTTGGAAACGGAATAAAAATCAGCGAATTCGTCAAAAGCAGCGTAATCTGAGGTATTGCTGTCTTGAACTGAGTAGTCACTGTCATCAGATGAGGAATATATTATAGTTTTTTTATTATTCCATTTTTTGTCTTCTTTTACAGCATGAATTTTTGATTTAGTGAATTCTTTATTTTTAATATTTTTTTTCATTTCTGGATTGAAGTTTTCATCATTATTTTTATTATTGACATTAAGTATAGTATTTTTGTGTATTTTAATATTCTTTTCTTTTTTGTAGTTTTTCAATATTATATTACCACCCTGAATATTTATATCCTCTGTAATTGTTATCTTTTTAGAACTGCTTGATGTTGATGGTACAGGTGAAATTTGAGATGGTAATGGATTGGTAATGTAATTTTCTGGTTCTCCTGTATTATTTTTGGTAACTTTGGTCTTTACGTTTTTTGGCAGACTGATTTGGTTCCTTTTTTTTACATTTATTTTGCTTTTTTACCTCATTTTCCTTAAGTTTGTCGATCACATCTTGATGTGTGATTATTTCTGCACTTCCAGCAACTCTTGTCTTCTTTTTTGTTGTGATAACTCTTTCATGCTGCTTAATAGAAAGTAAAAGCAAATCTTCAAATGATTTTTCTTTATTTTTTACTGGAACAATGTTCGGTGGAGAATGACTGGAAATGGGCTGAAAGACAGCATTTGTAACGACGGGAGTTGGTGTTCTATCAAGATTTTTCATGATTTTTTCCAAAGCAAGTGACGCTAATGATGGAGGACTACTATAATTGTTTAGGCAACAATGATGTGAGCTGGATTCGGCTTTCATAGCTTCCCATCGTTTTGAAGCACGTGGGTCGAATGTTTCTTTAGGTGTGACATCTCTGTTTAAAGGGTGAATGCCTCCCTTTTTAAAACCATTGATTATGATTTTGGGATCTAGACCTTTCCAAACTTGACCAATTAAAACACAAATTTATTTTTTGGTCAATTTCTGGCCATAGTTAGACCGCTGCCATTTTACCATGATAGAATCCCACTTGTCTTTGAACGCCTTGAAAACGGAGGAGGAGGAGGACGAACTATTCATAACGAGGTCAAAGTATTTTTCGAAAATAAACGGATCTGCAGCATTTTTTCTGGAAACCTCCACGGATTAAGTTTTATTTATGGACACATTTTTCCCCCATACAAAAATGTGTAAACCATTCTTGGCCGGGTCTATCGTCTTTAAAAGGAGTTTGAAGCTTATTTTCTTTGATAAAGTTTTGAACAAGGTCAAGTATTTCTATTAGACTTAGCCCAAATCCATTCTTTTCCATAATTCGCAAACAGTCTGCAAGTCTATGCTCTTCTTCAGCACTTATCGCTTTGGGTCTCCCCATATTATCAGATTTTAGCCCTCGCAAACCATTGACATGGCTCATTATAGTACTGCGTGGTATTTTAAAACGAGCAGCAGTTTCATACCCCGATAGTCTTCCACTTTTTACCTCTTCTACAGCCTCGCCTAATTCAATTTTAGTCCATTCAGGACCCTTTCTTTTGCGTACGTAGTTGCACACCATCTTGCCTGGAATAAAAAAAACTTATCATGCATCGGGTATTTGCTAAGAGATTGCAAGAGCACGGCCAAGAAACGGCCGACAGATGCGCGTTATTTCACGACATACAACGGGGTTACAAGAGGACTAAGGACTTATTGTATGTACTTATTGTATGTACGTGTAGTATGAAATTACTAACAAAATAATATTGATTTGATACAATTTCGTATCAATAATGACGAGGGCTCTGTACACCCGAACTGCCGATCGTACCTGTTGTTAAACAAAATGGCGATATACGGATTTGTGGTGATTATAAGATCACAATCAATCCTAAATTGAAAAGAGATTACCATCCGCTACCGCGAATCGAGGAGTTATTTGCGAATTTGAGTGGAGGGGAAAAATATACAAAAATTGATCTCAGACATGCTTATGAACAATGTCTTATTTCAGAAGACTCAACCATTTACGGCAATCACTACTCATGTGGGTACATTTGTGTACAAACGCACACCGTATGGACTTTCTTGCATTCCCGAAAAATTTCAAAAAATTATGGAGGAGACCCGTGGGGTGCCAGGGTGTGTAGCATTTTTAGACGATATTTGTGTGACAGGTGCCAACGAACAACAACACTTGAGCAACTTGAGAGCTGTACTTGAAAGGTTACGTAAAATGGGACTTACTATTAAATTAAGCAAATGTAAATTCTTACAAGATAGAGTGAGATATTTGGGGTTTATCATTGATAAAGAGGGCTTGTGGCCCGACCCTAGTAAATTGGAAGGGATTTCGAATGCTCCCACCCCAGAAAACGTTTCTCAACTAAAGAGCTTCTTGGGTATGCTAAATTATTATGGAAAGTTCATAAAAAATTTAAGCACATTATTGCACCCGTTACATCACCTGTTAAAGAAAGACGTCGTCTGGGAGTGGGATGCCAGTTGTAAACGTGCCTTCGAAGCCGCAAAGCGGGCCCTCATGAGCGAACGAGTGTTGGCACACTACGAGGAAGGGTTGCCGCTGGTGTTATCGGTGGACAGTAGTTCATATGGACTAGGCGCCGTTCTCGCGCACCGCTACCCGGATGGTAGCGAGCGCTACATCTCATGCGTTTCACGCACACTCTCTCCACCGGAACAAAACTATAGCCAGCTTGATAAGGAAGCTTTGGCGATATTTTTTGGAGTGACTAAACATCACCAATACCTATATGGGAGACAGTTTTTATTGCGTACAGACCACCAGCCTCTGTCACACATTTTTGGTGAAAAAGGTGGGATGCCTCAGACTGCGGCGAGTAGGCTACAAAGGTGGGCAGCACGTCTAGCCGCTTACGACTTTAAAGTAAATTTTGTAAGATCAGCAGATAATGGGCCAGCTGACGCTTTGTCGCGGTTACCGCTGCCTCAGTCCGTCTTGGCTGACAAGGTACTGGGATACATGAATTTCTTAGAGGAGACGTTCCCGGTCCATTTTAAAGATATTGCAAAAGAAACTGAACGGGACTCAGTGTTAAGTAAAATCAAAGGGTATATACTATTCGGGTGGCCGTCGGACACGCGTTGCGAGGAAGAAAAACCTTTTTTTGCTCGGAAACAAGATTTAGTGGTTGAATTGGGATGCATAATTTACAAATACCGAATTGTAATTCCTACCAGTCTAAAAAAAATATTTTATCGGAAATCCACGAAGGACACTTGGGAGTGAATAAAATGAAAAATGTTTCACGTAGCTATGTATATTGGCCAAGTGTGGATCATGATTTAGAAGAGTTGTGTCGGTCTTGTGAAACGTGTCGCGTGGTCCGAGATGCGCCAGCACGGGCACTACTACATCCTTGGGAATTCCCTCAACATCCTTGGCAAAGAATACATGCAGATTTTGTAGAGTGTGGGGGAAGACATTATTTAATTTTAGTGGATGCTCATTCTAAGTGGATTGAGGCTATATTGATGCAAAAAACCGACTCTCAGTCAACAATAGGTGTGCTTAGAAGTATTTTTGCACGGTTTGGTTTACCATCCCAACTCGTGACCGACAAGGGTCCACCATTTTTCTCTCATGACTTTAAAACGTATTGCATAAAAAACTGTACCAAACATGTTACCTCAGCACCCTATAGACCTCAAGGGAACGGCGCGGCAGAAAATGCAGTGAGAACGGTCAAGAAAGCGATAAAGCGGGCATTACATGAAGGGGAGGAAGTAGCCACTGCCTTAAATAAATTTTTGTTCCAATATAGGAACTGCGAGCACGCGACCACAGGCGTGTCTCCGGCGATAGCGTTGCAGGGCCGACGCCTGCGCGGACGGTTGGATGCAGTAAGGCCGGACGTGGCGGCAGTAGTGCGAGCTGCGCAGGAGCGCCAGGCCAAGGCCACCGGTGGCACACCCAGGGAGATAAACGTTGGTGATACCGTACTGGCCCGAGATTACTCCGCCAGAGGTGATAAATGGTCAGAAGGAAGAGTAGTTGATAAAACGGGTCCAGTCTCTTATAAGTTAGATATGGGACGTGGAGTCCAATGGCGAACACATGCCGATCAAATTCTCGCTAGTAAAAACCGTTTCTCATTATCTCGTGCCAGTATCGTCCCTGAGGTTGCCACTGCGCCAGAGACTAGTTTGTGTGAGTCATCCAAAAAGGAGGCTGAGGAGGTGTTTGAGGATGCTTCGGATGGTGGTGAAGGTGAACGCGGGGGGAACGGGAGGGGTGCAGAGGCACTCTCTGGCCGCACTCTCCCTATTGGCTCACCCCAGGCATTGCCCGTGACCACCGAGACACCTTCGCCCCCACCGTTGTCCCTAGAGGTTTCCGATAGGGCTCGCCGCGCTAACAACAGAGCTATGGTTAAACGAACTTAAAAATGTTGTAGCTACTGCAGTGACGAATATATGTTTATCTTGTGTCTATTATAGTGTATGAACAATTTAGAAAGGAGAAGATGTGACGACCTATATTCTGTGCTGAATACATACTCTGTGTGGTGTCATATTCTGTGTCGCAGTTATCATATTAAAGTTGTCTTTTGCTAACTTCCGCGTTTGATTGACGTTACAGGTAACAATCGCAAAAGGAAGGTAAGGGTAAAACTGTGTTTCCTGTCCTGCATTTAGAGTAGCCGATAATTAAGGTCGTCCTCGCTACTAAACGTCTGGTGGGAAAAATGTTTGCAACCCCTGACGTGAGGCAAGTGTGACATATAGATACACTTACCCCGAGTATACCAGACACACTTCCCCGCAACAAACTTTTTTGTTATGTTTTTTTAAATACCAATAAAACTTTAATTTTAAGCCAGTCAAATGAAATAAATAAAGTAAGATTAAGTTCAACAAATATAAAAAGTACTCCCCTGCAAAAAATACGTGTTTTCTTCGAAATACCTGAGATTTTTTTCGATTTACGTGGAGCACGTGCACTCGCAATCGTAGTAGAAAATGTGACTGGTTTTAAAATGGCGACAGCTAAAAAAGTGCTTCACCGCGCTATCTAGATTTTTCGAATTGAATCAATAATAATAATAATAATAAGGGGTAAAGCTTAGCCCTAGCTTAATCAAAGCTTCATCTTCTATTAAAATGATATTCGCCAATGCAACATAGATTAGGAGCGAATTCTCCGCGATCAATTCTTATGATGTTTATAGACCGAACTTTATCGACATCTTCATCAACCTTCGCTTCTTCTTTTACCGCCGTTCCAAGCCGATTGGCGTAAATTATATCGTTTAGTACGACCGTATCTTCTTGCACATTAGCCCCTACTCGGTTGCGGTGGATTGGTATCAAAGTTCCATTGCCATGGACTATAACCATTGCGTCATACCGTTCATTCTTCCTAGCATGTTCCGCGGCTTCAGCAAAACGCACCCTGCCAACAAATTCTTCTTTTACTCTATGTTCATAGTTGTACGTATCAATGTCATTGTTGAAGGATCAATGTACAGATATTTGGTAGCATAGCATTTTTCGATTACATTATTTTCCTTGTCCATTATTATAGCATCGACTGTTGCGTATAGCCACAAGTCTAACCAAACGCACGCTTGAACCCCGCCACTACACTGGTACAACGAGATTTTCACCCATCACGTGTTATTACAGTCGATAACACTGGGAGCTAACGAGAACTCGTCCATCATCCAACTTCCCCATTTGCTCCTTCCCCTTCTCCAAGGAAGTATCAACCTTGTTGCTCTCTAGCTCAATTTTGCCACTCGATACTTTCAAAATGAACGTCGTATCAAGCAACCCAGCATGTAGTACCTTCTTGGTAAAATCGTTTATGTGATCAGCGTATTCAACAAAGAAGGTACTAGATGCATACGACAGCAAAAAGCTCGCCGTCAGGAGGAGCAGGCCCGCCGTCAAGAGGAGCAGGAACTAATACGAGCCGTTAAGGAATCCAATGCCAAAATAATGGAGCAGTGCTAATTGCTATTGAGAGTTCTAAATCAAAATACCGCCTACAGCAGCCCTGTAGGCGGCCTACAGGGCTGTTATCCCTACCTGAACGTTTTCGGGCGTTCGATTGGACATTGGGAGCCCTATATATTGGAAGAGGATACCAGTTAAAAGCTAAATTTAAAGCGGAAACATTAACCAACTTACAGAATCAGTAAATACTGAGTAGCAAATAGGACCAAGTGCAGTATTAAATTCTGTAAAGCATTGTGACGTAAAAAGTAGAGCGAACGAGCGAACGGTGTACCACAGCGAACGATGACGAATCCGACGAATCGCAGAATAAATACATCCCATGCGACGTGCGGTGTACTTACGCTTATCGGTGTTACCATCTCAAAAATATAACAATTGCACGTATCCAGAAAGGAAGACTCAAAAGCTAACTGTAAAAAAAATACCAGTATATGTATTATATATATATAATTGTATATTAGAAATATTTTCTAATATACAATTCGGAAGCTATGTGCTAGTAGAATTCGAAACCAATAGGAGGAATCGGCTGTACGTGTAGCTCAAGTTGTAATGATAAATACGGACGAAGAAACATTTAAAGTGCACTGTTTGAGAAAAAAAACAAGTAAGCTTGACAACCTAACATATTTTATCGAACCTCCGGAAGTTGACCCTGCGTATGTGAAGATAAGAAATTCTTCCAGCTCCTGTGAGTGGCAGAAGAGGACTATTGACGTTTAATGGAACGATATCTGATCTCAATATGTGCGAATAATAAAAAATATTTGCTTAAGTTGTCAAGTTGTCCACTACGCTCAAGTAATGAAGGCTACTAAGTCATAGGCTTGTAGATTTCGTAGATTTTTTTACAGCTAGTAACAATAAAAAAAACAAGACGTGAAATTAACACCAAGCCAACGTTGATTTTGAATTAAATTTATAGCGGGTCCACTAGCCATTTTCACGGAGACGTAGCGCCATCTGCACTGTTCACATGTTTATTCGTTATTGATTTCCGTCGGCTGCGTCCGGCATAGGATAGAACTACTATAGTTCGCCGATAGGTGGCGTTATTCATATTTTTATGTGCTCTTGTCTGTTTGACGTCTTGTTCGCTCTCTTGGATCGAGTTGCCGTGTGTGTACGAATGTGTTCCATACGTGTTATCCGCAATTAAAATACTATCTCTACTATTTCTACTATTCTGATATTTCTCGCTGAAACTCCCACACTCCAGCTACATTGGCGCCCAACGTGGGGCCGAGAGTTTCGAACAAGTTTCGATCGAGTTTTCACACGGTCGATTGCGGCCGCGCACCGGACGACGCCATTATGCCGCGAAAGGGCCGGTGTCGACCGACCCATCCGGTGAGGAGATATCGTCGGACGAAGAGGAATCATCGCCGATTAAGATGTCTCAACGGCAATTCTCGTTTTTGCTGAAGTCGCTGCAACGCTCTCAGGCTAAGGCATACCAAGAGCTCGTCGAACGCGTTGCCGCGTTTATACCGCCATCGCGAAACGACGCCGACGCTTCACATTCGCAAGTACCTCCAACTTTGGCTGTACCCACTTATCAGCAGCCGCCGTATTCGGGGAACTTCGCAAAATGCTCGTCTCGGTTCAGTGGGGACCTGAACGAAAGCGTCGACGCGTTCATCGACTGCATCACTACTTACAAGCACTGTACCGCCGTGTCCGACGTCAACGCACTACGCGGAGTCGCTGTTTACGGGTGCCGCGCCACGTGGTGGCAGGGAAACAAAGGCACCGTGTCGACGTGGAAGGCCGCGCTAGAGCATCTGCAGAGCGCTTACGGCGATCGCAGGCCACCGCATCGCCTATTCCGTGAGTAGTTTGCGTATACGCAAGGTGATGAGAACACTGACATTTTTGTGAATAAGTGTCGTGCTCTCTTGTGCAAGCTGCCATATGAATTAACAGAAATAGTGCGCCTGGATATGGTATATGGACTGCTCGACCGCCGACTCCGTAAACGAGTGTCACGCACTACCTTTACTACATTTGAAGGATTGTTGGTACAGGCTCGTGTGATTGAGGACTCTCTTAGCGAAACAATCTGTGGTAATTGATACATCTTCTGTGTTAGGTTCTTCGACGGAACCTAAAACTTCTTGTTTTGGCTGCGGCGCCCCTGGCGTCATTAGGTCAAATTGTGCTAATTGTAAATCTCCAGCTTTTTTCCTCATTGGTTACAGTACACGAGGCAGTAGGCCTATTGTAAATATGCTTGGCGTCCGAGGACGTGCCCTCTTGAACTCAGGCGCTCGTTGTAGCGTTGCGGGGTTCTCTCGCTATCGAATTATTAAGGCCAAAGGCATACCACTTGCTAAGGATACAGCTACCATCAAACTTGCGGATGGACGGATGATAATCGCAATATTCTCCGAGTTAACCTTGAAATTTGCCTTCAAGAGCGTCAGATACTAACGTCATTCGTCATTCTACCCGATGCTAGTGACAATGAAACCTTACTTGGCATGGATTTCATTAAGGCTGCTAATTTAAGCTTAAAATTTGCCCGCGATGTATGGATATTCGCAGATAACCCAGATCAGGAATACAAGCTACTCTATGAACCTACCCGCGCTCAGCTCGCCTGCACGTCGGCTACAGTGGTTAGGGATGGATGCAATTTCGAGTACATAGTGTTTCTGGAAAGCTCCGAGGCCGACAAACTTTTGAAACAGCGAATAGAATTTCACATCGAAAGCAATAACCTATTACCTGGAAACCAATTCGGCTTTCGTAGGGGTTTCTTCTCAAGACAAAGTATCGCTCATTTACATTTCGACATTTTCAAAGCTTTTTAAAAATAATGAAGTTCTAGTTAGCGCCTTATTTGATGTAGTAGGTGCTTTCAACAATGTAAATCATCACATCCTCTCCTCTGTGTTGGCAGGTTGGTCTCCCTGCAAAAATAATTAAATGGATATTCATTTTTTTGCATGGTAGAGAGGTCTTCGTAAAATATGATAACAATTTATTTGGCCCTCGTTTATCCCATAAGGGAACATGTCAAGGTGGAATAATAAGTCCTTTAATGTTCATACTTTACATCCACAAACTTAATATTATTCTGGGTTTAGATGTCAGCAATCTGCAGTTTGCTGATGACTTGGTAGTTAATCTTGCTGGAAATAATGTTAGCGCAATCGTTTCTAATCTAAACAGATCCTTAGAAAAGTTACAAATATATTTCAATTATTTAAACTTAGAAGTAAATGCTGATAAAACAAAAGTGGTGGTGTTTAATAAAATACGAGCATTTCATGTAAACATTTTATACAATGGGACTAAACTCTCGCTTTCATCAGAGGTAAAATGTTTAGGTGTTATATTTACAAACAATCTGTCATGGAATAAATATGTCGATTACATTAAAAGCAGGGCATTTAAGGCTCATAATATTTTGAAAACCCTTGCAAGGACGTACTGGGGATCTGATCCGAAGATTTTATTGATGTTGTATAAATCGTTAGTTCGTAGCCACTTTGAGTATGGCTTCTTATGTTTTGGCTCCAATAATAAACTTATTCAAAAGGTAGATATTTTACAAAATCATAATTTAAGACTCATAACAGGAGCGATAAAAACTACTCCGATTAATTCTCTACAAATTGAATGTAATTGTTCTCCACTGATACTTCGTTTTCAATATCTCAAATTTAGTTTCTTATTGAAACTACTCTCTTTGAAAAAACCACCATTGATTAAAAAACTTTTGTCACTTCCATTGCAATAACTCATATAGTAACTCTTCCAGTGTACCATATATTCGTCACGACTTTTCTTTTAGGTTGGATTTTAATCAGCAGTATAAAATTCATAAAATGAATCAAATTTGGGATTATTATGGAGAATATGACGATATATTTACACAGACTGCTTTTAATTTGCGGGCCACCAACGTCGGGGTCACATGGTCACATAGTCGAAATGGCGAAGCAACGAAAGAGATCAGAGGGAACAGTAAAGGGTCAAAATTGAAAATGTAAATTTTAAACACTTTGCAGAATTTCTTATACAGAGCGCCGATTTCCTAGACTCGATGCCGCGAACTAAGCACACAGAGAAGTATGTCGCTACAGCCTTTGTCGCACATACATCGAATACAAAACCGGCAAGCTGCCCTATCTGTCCAACTAATGAGTCCGATCATCTAATAAATTCGTGCAATGTATTTCTGCAAATGTCAGTGACAGATCGTTTTAATAAAGTAAAGAAGCTTGGATTATGTTCCAACTGTCTCCGAGCAGGTCATTACTCAAAGCAATGCAATTGCAGAGTCTGTCACTACAAACATTTACGCTTTTACATAAAATCCGTCAGGACATCAACACGTCAAATGTGTCATGTACAGCCGCCATCGCACCGTCTTCACTGGCTGGGCAAGTCTTGCTCTCCACAGCTTTTATTATATATGTATACGGTGATGATAATGTTCCGCGGATAGCTAGGTGTATGTCAGATAGCGGAAGCATAACCAGTTTTATCACCGAGGAACTCGCAGATTAGTTAAATCTAAAACTTTCGTGTCTTTCAAACAACTTTATTCGTGGTATTTCAAACAATCTCGTGCCCGTTAAGAACATTGTACTGTGAAAGCAAAATCTATATAGGTACAATTCTCATCACTTTCATTTGTAGTTCTAAAAACAATCTCGTTGCCGTTGCCTAGCAGGCCTATACATCTACAATCTCTCGATTTACCTAAGCACCTCAAACTTGCTGATCCCGAGTTCTTCCTACCGGAGGTCGTCGAAATGTTGCTCGGAGCAGATGTATTCTGGGACCTGCTCGAGTCCGGTCGCATCAGTCTGGGACGAAACAGGCCCACCCACCAAGCAAAACTCACCCTAGTTAGTCAGTGGAACCATTCCACAAGTCAATGATATACAATGTAATTTTACACAAAATATTAAGTGAAATGTAAATGCTTACAAAATTTTGGGAGTCGGCCAAGGTACCCGAGCAGGAACCTTTTTCACTCGAACACAAACAGTACGAAGCTCACTTCGTTAAAAATACTACACGTCAGGAGGGTGGAAGATTTATCATCTCCATCCACTCAAGCCTCCTGTCGAATCACTAGGCGAGTCACGTGACACATCTCTCGGCTAGATTTCTGCAAATTGAACGCAAACTATAGCCCAATCCAGAAACAAAGCAACAATACAAAGAATTTATGACAGAGTATGAGAAATTAGGTCACATGACTGAATGTCACACTACTCTAATAATAACAAGAACCAAATTGTAAAGCAATTGTCTGAACTTCTCAAGTCAGCTGGTTTTCATCTGCGCAAGTAGCAGTCCAACAATCCAAAAATACTCCATTTCTGGTGAGTCTGTCAGTCCGAGAATAACATTAAATCAGATTCAAAGACATTAGGGGTTTCATGGAATCGTACACATGATACGCACTATTTTATCATAAATCTCACAACAGTTTATCTGTACAATCTGACGACAGTCGAGGGTTCATCGCGGTCTGAATTGAAACCATCAAACGTTTTCTCGTATTGCTGGAGGACTGAGAACGAATTTGAAAAGGGAGCTAATCAGATAGCTTCCGCTATGTACCACAGATTAAAGAATACTGACTTTTCGTCAACGGACACAGTTCGGCTCGTCGCAGATGGCTGCGGCGGGCAAAATAAAAAATCAATTTTTCTTTCAATGTGTGCTAAGTGGCTAATTGAAGCACCGTGCAAGATTGTCTTGTGGCTGCACCGAAGTTTAAGCCAATAGAACCATCATGTCTCGTATATTTTACAAGTACTCGAAGTTGGGTAAACTACATAGAGTAGTCACACATACATTTATCGTTTTAGAAATCAGGCTCATTCTTGCATACCTGGTCACACGACAGGTCCTCTAACTCCCAATGAACTGAGTAACAGTTTGGAATTTTTATTATAAGAGTCACAAATTGAAAGTTTTCCTGAAGAATATGAATTGCTCAAACAAAAGAAAACTGTTAAATTAACTAGTAAAGTTCTCAGTCTCTCTACATTTATGACCGATACACTAATACAAGTAGGAGGTCGGCTACGTCATTCATCTTTAAGTAATGTGATTAAATATCCATACATTATTTCATGCAACCCTATACTCGCTCATTTGCTATTTAAACATAAACATTTAAAACAACTGCATGCTGGACCTCAGGCTCAGCATTCGATTCGTCAAACTCTATGGCCCATCGGAGGTCGCACCTGGCAAGGAAGGTCACACGCGAATGTATGACTTGTGTTAGACACGATAGGCATCCTACGCTGCAACCTATTATGGGTGTGCACGTCTTGAATCAGATCTTTGTATTGCCTCAAAAGAAAACATTGCGTGGAATGCTCAATAAAACTGATTTAAAGCCTGGCATAGATAAGACAATGTTTAAACATTTAACAAAAAGAGTGTCTCGAATCCCTGAACACTACAGATACTGCAGCATTGTATTTGATGAAATGGCTATAGCACCTGGTTTACATTACAATTCTAAAAATGATTTCATTAAAGATTTAAATGATAACGACGAAGCAAGTGGCCCAGTGGCGCGACACTTCGGCGATCGCTCTCCGAAGTTAAGCAACGCTGGGTCCGGTCTGGTCTTGGATGGGTGACCATTCGACCGTTGAGAGAGGCTGGCCGTGGTTCGGATTCCACGTTAAGCTGTAGGTCCCCTTCCTTTACTTACTAGGTGGTAGGGTTTATCCCGCCCGGGTTGGTACCATCGCATTGGATGAACGATGGTCGAAGCGGCAATGAAAATTGTCCGTGTTTTCCATCCAGTTCAATGTAGCCGTGCAATATAAGGAAGGTCCTGGCATGGCACCTAGTTCCCATGTGGTGTGTTGGGCTAATACCATGACAGAACTTGTGGTATTAGCCATCCATGTCCAGTCACATAAAAAAAAAAAAAAAACAAAAAGAAATATATGACCGTGTTTTAGTTTTTATGGAAAGAGGCATAATAAAAAATAATAAAAAGCCTATTACACATTCTGCTCTAGCACTACTAAAACACTCAATTTGTAAAAACAAATAAATAATTTAATAGAAATGGTGCAGTCGACAGGCCGCAAAGTGGTGGTTACCGTTTGCGATCAGGTGTCAACAAATACGGCAACGATTAATGCGTTATTAAAAGAGACAAAAGAACATTATTTAATAAACTGTCAGACCTGGACAGCAGGTTTTTTCGAAATTAATGAGATCAATTTTTTTCCCATTTTTGACCCTCCTCACATTATAAAAGATGTACGAAACAATTAACCAACCAAACCCTTGCAATTTTCTGTAGGAGGGAAAACTTGTACAGCCAAATGGTGGTCATTGCCATTGAAGCTCTATTCAAAAAAGGTCCCAAATACAAAGGTGTCCGTCTAGTGTCGAAACTGACAACACGACATGTAGTCTCCAAGCTGATACCCAAGATGTCAAATATTGTACTCAAGTCTTCAGCGCAACAGTTGGAGTAGCACTGGGATTTATATTTATTGTAAAATTATAACATGAAAATAAATTTTAAGCAAATTTATTTATCTATATTTCACAGCAAAACTACCCAACGGATATATCTGTGGTCAATAGGAAAAGGGGCATAAATCACTATACTCATACTTTACACGGTGGCACCATTAAGACTTTGGGCTCTGCCAATTGATGTATAATTGTAATCAGCATGTTAAATTAAAAATAATAAAAGAGGTTTAATGTTTTTTTTTGTTTTTAAAATAGCTTTACTTTTAATGTAATAGATGCAATTGGAAATTTTTACTTTTTCCTAGTATAAATGTGACTAGTGCCCATTTTCATTGTCAATTATATTTTGTCCAGATATGAAACATTACATGTGCCCAAAGGCCTATGAGAAAACTTAAACACAAATTACATACTTCAAAATATTTAATGCAATTAAATATTTTTTAAACTTATTGTAAACTTACATGACACAATATAGAATTACTGTACGAAACCTTCAATGTCTGGGTCCACTTTACGTACATTACTGCTGTCCGGCAGCATTTTATAAAAATGGCATAAATGGCATTCTTCATCGATGAGATGAAGAATGCTTAACAAATCCTTCTTTTTTCTTTACTTATAGGCACAAGGTTATTATAACATTGCTTTGGTGAAAGCTTTTCTTCAGTTCTCCCTCGTCGACTATAACTTAAAGATTTAAATTCTCAAACCTCTTCAAGGGTAGTTTTGAATTTTATTTTAAATACTGCAACTGTAGCGGAACCACTTCAAATCGTGCCAGATGAATTTGTCACCATTGCAATCAGATTTTCGTATTTGCAGAGGGCCCTTATAAAGCGCAGAAAAACATGTAGTGACATGAACTGTAATATTCTTATGCACTTGACGAACAAAGCTGTACCAGTCCCGGAACATGAATATTCATAAATGTTTTATTTTTCTTTCTTTCTATGAGTGCATGTACTGTATCGACTGCCATGTGGGTGTGTCCTGGAGTGAGAAATGTTTGATTTATAATTAAATCAGGTCAGCGACATTGCAATTTTTATTCTGGCCCCTGCATTTGTCCGAGTAAAGGGTAAACTCTTTGATATGGGGTGGTAGGGTTATTAAGAAATCATATAAACAAGAGGCAATCTGATTAGCGCCGCGTCCCCCTTCCGTCTCGTGCCACATGTAGCAAAACGATTGTTTCGTTATGCAGTCATAAATGGTCAGGTTAAAGGTCCAAAGTAATCTCTTATAAAACACAATAATTGTCTTTAGTAAGGGGGTTCGTAAGCACTGCCGCAAATCAAAACAATATACTCGTTTTGTGTTAGTCGCAGATGCTATATCCGATTTTTTTTATTCGTAAGACTTGTCTGCATCTGAAATGTGGGAGTCGTATAACTGCTGACAATTGGCCAGTTCAGGGGTGTAGCTGTATAAATTTAAGAATTTATTTTATTATGTATGAGGTTCCAGGCGAGTGTAGGAACACTGCCGGTTAAGTCCAAGCATTTATATAAAAAATAATGATAAGCAGAATTACAGAAGAAGCCTCGACTAGTAGCGGTAGAGCAAAGGGAACCCAGGGTGTGGTTCTTCCGGTGGTAAGTTAAACTTCCATTCAGCTACATGGTGGTGAATTTGCTGACTGCTATGTTGCTGTCCTACCACCTACATCGGGAAGGGAAGGTGTCGTGTATGTACCTTGTAACGCCTCCGCCGAGTAGTTGTGTGTAGGATAGCGGTAGGGAAAGGAGGCCTAACCCAGGTAGGAGTTATTAACGTGCACCAAATTTAACATCATGTTCAGTCTATATTACATGAGACATAAACACAGTACCAAATCTAGACTAGAGCCAGGTGAGGTATAGAAAACTAGACGCTATACATATAAGGGTAAGATGGGCTCTGGCTTCGCCTTTCAAAGAGATTAATATCTACATATTTACACAATTTGAATTAACAAAGAACTTATGTCTAACAGACACAACGGAGGTGATCACCAGAAGTCCAAGGATGTATTTTGCCGCGCTTCCCTGAGCGACTTTAGTGGGGTCCTATCTCACTGATCTTGGGCATATAGTTCCAGGATAGAGGTGTGGGGGGTACCGATCACAAGAAGGTCTCGCCGAAGATGCGCAGGCGATGGACGTGCGCCGCGGGAGCTCGCCTTGGCTGGTGACGCCTCCGGAAGCTACGCTCCGCCGCTACGCCGGTGCTCGAGGCCGCACCCGGCCGCCTCTCGGCGTTCCTCGGCCCGGACCTGAAGCTCCGCAGGAACCCGGCAGCTTCACTCGGCCCCCCGAAGCGCCCGGCCGCGTCACCTGGCCTCCTCACGGTGCTCCACACTCGACATCGGCGTCGCCTAGGTTCCAACCGCCTTTCGCGCGTTGAAGACACTCGCACACGTTCGTCGGTACTCAGCGCCCAAACTGGAATCGCGCCGCGCGGCTTGCTCAGTCTAGTTATAGAAACCATGGCGCGCGTTTTGCAACGACGGTACCGCGCGTGGTGTCAATGCGGTGCTATCCTGCGCCTGTGATTGGTCCGCCGAAGGCGCCATACGTTGAAGTCGCGTGCGGTGCTATCCTGAGCCTGTGATTGGCCCGCCGAAGGCGCCATACGTTGGGGTCGCGTGCGAGGGAGAAAGGGAATGCTGGCTCGCTACGAATTGCGCGGGAGATCTGTGTTGCAATGTTGAACCGACGTGTCATAATTCTAGGGAGATTGTACATTAATAAAAGCGTTTCGAAAACATGCTACAACACATCCTAAATTAACTAACCAAAAAGAAAAAAGAAAAAAAGAAAAAAGAATTGAAGTACAATGGACATTAATTGAAATGACCAAGATGTCATTAAGACTTTAACATAAACTATCAGTGTGACAGTAACATGAGTTTTGAAAAGAGAAACCTAAATAAAGCTAGTTAGTACAGTGACAATTATACAAAATAACCACGAGACGTTCAAAGTTTATGAACACGAGAAGATTTACAGAAGATCAGAAGCCAGGCCCAGAGGAGTACTAACTTATATAAATAATTTTAAATTACTACAGAATAATATCAAATTATAGATAATTTTAACCAAAAAACATTACATAGATACTATTGAAATCTTAAAGCAGTAACACCTTATAACTAACACAAACAAGAAACCAGAGCCCATAAACTTAGTAATTTTTTTTTTTTAAATTAAAAATATACAACTTAAATTGTTATTCAACATTATGTGTTAAAAGGTTCGAAAACGAAATGCGACATTTGAAAATTTGTTGAAAAGGTGCGTTCGCTTGAGCGGTTAACTAAACAGACACGAGAAGACGACGAGCAACAAGTTAGTTCCGATAGCATGAAACGTAAATGAAGTAACCGTGTATCTCGATACATTTTTATAAAGTGACCGAAAGACGTAGAATTGTTTCTATCTTTTTATTTTATTTAAAACTTTATATTACAAAATTAATCGTATTTGCAATATAACGAGCTTTTTTATTACCATATGTACATTATTTTTATACCATAATTATGTGTCATGGCAGCTACTAAGGCGTAGTCACGATTGAAACGAGAAAAATAGCCTTGAAAGATTTGTTCGCTGTAGATTTTGAGTAAGTACAGGAACGTATTTATGTTAACAAGGTTAATACACAGAGATTTTTATTCTTAAATGTATAAATGCCTACGACTAGATATTATTAACTAAGCTTATTTATTAACATAAATAAGCGAGATGACATATTGAGCCTAATATTAAGGTAATAAGGAATGTTTATTGAATAAATTACGTACTTCGTTGTGCAATTTACAATGCACAAGTTATGACAAGAAAATCCGAGACTATAGGGTTCGTGACGAGCATATTTTGTTTGGTTTGTGATAGAGGTCGAACCAAACGTAGGCAATATTCTATCCTTATTTAGTAGTATTTATAGCTAAAGTTTATTTACAACTATTTACAGAGGTGTGGAGTTTTTGTATATATATATTTTAGATAATGCTGCAGTGTTAATAAAAAAAATTGGTGGTGAATGAGCCTTCGAATAAGGACTCGCAAAACCTCTTTAGACCTGAGCACGGATTGATTGGGGTAACTCAGATCAGGGCCCTAGGTAGACACCGAGTGTGTCGCCATGTCGAGAAGCGCTACGTGAGGGTTGGCCATAAATGGGGTATCCGTTAATGTCTGCCCCCCCCAGGGGGCGTGTCCATTAATTAAAACACGAATGTGCGTAGGCAAAATTGTGACCGGAGATGTGATATGGTTGTCACCCGGTCACTGGTGCCGTGAGAAATGCGCGGAAGCGCTAGTTGTCTTGTCAACGTAGCTGGCTCAGGTGAGACCAAACTACTGGTGACAAGTGACAATTTATAGGAATAGGGAAGGAAACACATACATCCATATACATTCAAACGACCTTACGTATCCTTTCTTTTAGAATAACTGACAAACTGGGATGGGAAGAGGTGATTAGGGTAAGGTAAGGGGAAGGCGCAAGCTTGCTAGGGATGAGGACGTAGGGAAGGGTATGAAGGTAGAGGGGATTGGCGACGAACGCGAGGCTAAGTTAGCTCCGGATTCGTCTGAGGGGGTCCAGGGTAAGCAAGGAGCCTAACCTGGTACCAATTTTTTATTTTTTGTGGGGTATGGCTTATTTTTCTAATAGAAGATTCCCCAATTATCCGTCTTCCGTATATCCCATGACACGTGGCCTTTTTAGGCGTGTCAAAAGATGTTTAAAGTATTTATTGGCACATATATGAAAACAAATAAAAAAAATATATGTCTTAATTTTTTTATAACAAGGACCGATAGCAAGATTTTTCAATGTTCATAATAACACTTACCATTGACAAGATTTACCAAAAGTTTCTAAATTTGTTTGACAAGAACATTTAAAAGGTTTTTCCCAAAGTTTATATTTTATTTTACAAGACCGTTTACAAGGTTACAAGACCAGTTACGAGATTTATGAATAAATCTTATTTTTATTTTATTTTAAAGTATACAATTAAATTTTTATAAGAAGACTCTATGCCAGAGAGTGTGATATGAGGCTTAAATTTGTTAACGCAGGATTATCACGAAACCGTCCTGCGAGCAAAGGTAGGGCTTATTTATTAACGTGAATTCCCTTGCCAATACCGTTCACGGGATATTTTTTCAATAAGGCTTTAGATATTTACGTGCGTTCGAAAAATATTCCAAAAAAACAACCGCGCACGACTACGTGGAAAGAGGGGCGGGCAAGGGAGGGACAATTATAATGTACTTATTTCCAAAACTAGAGTTTAAGATATAAGAAACTAGGCATTACTAAATAGTAATTATTATTGACCAATAACGATACAAACACATCTAAAAGGTTCATGGACAAAAATTAGGGAAGAACTATAAGTCAAAATGAACTTAAAAGTTGGGGAACTAAATAATTAATATTTAATAATATCACTAACATGGAATAGCCCTGCTTTAGAACCATCCGTGTTACCCAAGACGTAAGTATTTTCCGATTTCTTTTCTAGAACCACCGATTTAATGAACCTGGGAGCTAACTTGTTTGAAAAGAACTTAGCCGCGTCCGACTGCACATGAGATCGTCGCCAGACGGTGTCTCCCACATTGAAATTTACAACCGTACGACGAAGGTTATAACGCTTGGCATTATTTTGATATGCCTGGGTTAGATGTGACTGAATCTGATGGAAGATATTAGCCAAAGATTTTAAATTGGTGGCCCATTCGTCGCGACCATCAATGGTTAATTCGTCCAGTTTAGTGAAATCAGCAAATTTGTGAAAGCGACCATCCAAAATAAGTTCTCTACCAGTCATTACAAAATTAGGGGAGAAACCATGAGCGATACTGACATGGCTGTTCAAAGCAGCACGGATTTTAGAAAGGTTCTTGGTCCAATTTCTTTGATCAGCCTCAACATATGAAGCAATTGCGAGTTCAATTGTACGATTGTGCCGTTCCACTGTATTGTTTTGCGGGAAGTAAACACAATTACGGAAGGTTTTTGGAACATGGTATCTGTTTAAAAGTGCCTGAAATTCTTTTGAAACGAATTGACTCCCATTATCTGTTATTATACAAAAAGGCGTACCATGGACTAGGAAAATGTTATTTTCTATAAATTTAATGATTGACGCACTGTTCGCTTTTTTAAGTGGGCATAACCAAACATACTTAGAGAAAATGTCTACAACCGTAAGCAAATATGCGTGACCCGAATAGGACCTAGGAAGCGGGCCAACCAAATCCATACTAAGGACTTGCATAGGAGCGAAGACCTTTTTTTGATATAACATTTTACCCTGAGGAGATTTGTTGTTAGATTTGAAGGCTAAACAAACTTCACAGGAGCTTAAGATTAACTTGATAGATTGATACATATTGGGCCAATAGTAATTAAGTTGTAATTTTTTAAAACATTTAAAGGGCCCAAGGTGTGCTGAAAGAGGGTTTACATGTGTTGATGTTACTAATTGTTTAATGTGATCAGAGGGGATCACCTCTTTCCAAGAAAAGGAATGAAGCAAGTTAAATTTGGGTTTGCAATAACGAAAAAGTTTGTCATCTTCCCATCTAAAGTTTGGGTAACTAGCAGGTGATTTTTGTATTGTATTTTTTATTTTCAAATACCACTCATCAGTTACGGGCGTGTTTAGGTTAGAAGATGCCAAACTTTCGATTTTAATACGCGACAAAGCGTCTGGGACCATGTGGAGTTTGCCTTTTTTGTGAATGATATCAAATGAGAATTGAGAAAGCCTAGTTGACCAACGAGCGAGTCTGCCTGTAGGATTTTCGAGTTTGTATAACCATTTGAGGCTTTCGTGATCAGTGACTATGGTGAAATGAGTACCCTCAAGATAATGTCTGAAATGGGTGGTGGCTTCCACAATACTTAGAAGTTCTCTCTCTGTGGTAGAGAAACCTTGTTCCTGTTTAGTTAACGATCTTGAAAAATAAGCTACGGGGTGCTCCTGATTTTTAGCGTCCTTCTGCACGACCGCAGAGCCAATTCCGGTTAGGCTGGCGTCACAATGGAGAAAAAATGGAGCTTCGAAATTAGGAACACTTAAAACAGGGGCCGAAGTTAGTGCAGATTTTAATTTGGTAAAGGCTGCATCTGCCTCTGGAGTCCACGTAAATTTTGAGAATTTTTCTGAATTTGAGCTAGTGAGTTTAGACAGAGGAGCCGCAATGGTTGAAAAATTTTTGATGAACCGACGGTAATACGAGGCTAGGCCTAAAAAGCTGCGTACGTCCTTGACGCATTTTGGAGTAGGAAAGCTCTCGACCGCCTCCACTTTAGCTGGGTCTGTTTTTAAGCCAAACTCGTTAATAATGTAACCAAGGTATTTTAATTCTGATTTTAAAAATTCACATTTTTTAAGATTTACTGTAAGGTTAGCGTATTGAAGTCGTTCAAAGACCTTATCCAGGTATGTAATGTGGTCAGTGAAATTATTGGAAACTATTATCAGATCGTCTAAATATCCAAACACATGGTTATCAAATTCAGGACCAAAAAGAGTATCCACTAAACGCTGTAGATTTTGAGGAGCGTTCGCCAGTCCGAACGGAACCACTTTAAATTGAAGTAGGCCTCGGCCTTGCGAGATAATAGCTGTTTTCTCCTTAGCGGATTCCGCGAGTGGGAGCTGGAGGAATGCTTTAGAAAGGTCAATCGAAGAAATATATTTCGTGTCTTTTAAATTATCCAAAATGTTGTCAATACGAGGTAGAGGGTAGCTACATTTTTTAGTAACTGCGTTTAATTTACGGGAGTCCATACAAAGGCGGTAAGTGTTGTCCTTTTTTGGCACTACTAGAACAGGACTAGCCCAAGGAGATGAGGAAGGCTCCAAAACATCCAGCTCAATCATTTCGTCAATTAATTGGTCTACCAACTTTTGTTTATAGGGAGACATGCGATAGAATCTCTGTTTGATTGGAGGGCCTTCAGTTTCAATTTCGTATTCGAGGAGGTGGGTACGACCTAGACCACGTTTTTCGAACGAAATTGATTCAAATTTGTGTAATATTTTGTTTAGTATCAATTGTTCTTCCTTTGAAAGTTTACAACTATTGGTTTTAATATCAGAGTGTAGAAGGGAAGAAGACTGTGGGTTCGAGGCCACCTTGGCCTCTACTGAAGCAAGGGGAACATATTCGAGAAGAGGGGGGTTTGGCGACTTAGGTTTTGACGCCTTGGTATCTAAAGTGTTGAGCAAATCCTGAACTGCTGATACTGCGGCTTTGCGGGCAGATTTAATATCAGGGTTGTTATTTGAAGGGATGCCATCCAATTCTAATAATAATTTAGTAAGGGATTCGTCAAGTAGTTTATATTGTTTGCTCCCGCGTGGGCTGTTGAAGTTATTAATTTTAAATTTAAGGGCCTCTGTTTTGCTGTTAATATTTTGAATTTTTCGTAGAGGACTCTGATCCTTAATTAATGCTGAGATTTGAGATTCCAATGGTTTAGGGAACACAATGTTTTTGTTGATATACCCAGTTATATTTTTTGACAATCCAGATTTTTCCCAGAATTCTATGCCCAAAATGCAGTCAGACTTTATTTCGGGGATGACTTCGAAAGTAAGCGGAATTTCGATGTTATCCACCACAATAGGACAATAAATGGAACCAAGGCTTAATTGTCTGGTACCGTCAGCAGTAATGGCTGAGTAAATATTTGAATTTTTTAGTTCAAAACCCATATTCAATATTTCCTGATGTGAATTGTTACCCAGCACATTAATTTCAGCTCCGCTATCCAATAAAGCTGTGCAATGTTTGTTATTTAAAGTGAACTGTACATACGGGCGTTTGTCACCATGTTGGCTAGTAAGCACCGGACTAACTTTATTATTTGTAGAAAAGTCATACACAAACTTCAACCAGGATGACCATTCTTCGGCTGTAGTATAGACCGGTGCATTTACGCGTTTTTTGGATGAGAAGTAGATGAGTCGGGACTAGGGGGGGGTGCCTCGATTGCACGAATATTATTATCTCTTGGCACCTCTTGCGTAGAAACCGAGTAACGCCCAGTAGGAGAATAATTGTTCGGGAAACGAGTGATATTCGAAAAGGGTTTTTGTTCATGGCCATTAAATTGGTATTGAGTGTTATGTTGGCCAGGGTGGGTTGGCCTAAAGCGCGTCTGATTATTATTGTTGTTGTTATAAAAATAAATTGGAGCCCGCAACAAGTTTTCCTGTCCAAAACGCGGGCGATATGGTTGGAAATGTTTTGGTGCATTAAAATGTGTGTTATTGTTATGATACGTATTGTGTGTGTGTGGTGCGGAATTACTTTTCAGAGCGCAATTAGGGCAACTTTTGGATGTCACATTTAGTTTACCACAGTCGAAGCAAATGGGTATTAAAATATTTGGGCATGATCTGAAGGAATGGCCCGGGTTCTTGCACTTAAAACAAGTGTTTGTGTTTGAGTTAGATACTGACTCAGACTTGGATGTGTGAGTATTAATTTTAGAAACCTCGTGTTTGGGTTTACCGGTAGGTGTGAGTGACATGTCATTGTTAAGACGTTCAATATTTTTTCCACAGGCAAGGAGGTCGTTCGTATTTTTTATCGTGCCGAATATTAAACACTGATTGTACATGGGCAACATATTACGTTTAATAATCTCGAAGATGGTATTATCAGATAAATGACCCTTGATTTTGTTTGACAAATCTTTTATATCAGTGATGAAGTCTGACAATTTCTGGTTTGGTTTTTGTTTTAGAGAACGTATCCGAGATTCTATGTCGAACACATAATCCACATTATCATACTCCGTCAATAAAGCTAGCTTTAGTTGGTCCCAGTTTGAAATTTTATCACGAACTGTGCGGAACCATTTCAACGCTGTACCATTAAGTAAGTCGATGAAGCAACGTAACACTATGTCATAATTTGAATTTCGGGCATAAGTTAATTCCTCGATGCGATCAATAAATTCACGGACATCGGAATCCCCACTGTATTTTAAGTTCCAAGACGATAGGTTGTAATAGTGTTTATTGACCACACAAGTTTCGAGGTTACTAGATGGTTCGTGTTTAACCACAGGGGAACCTGCTTCCGCTTCCTGCCTGCTTCCTGACGCCTGGTCAGTTCCATTGTCGAGTGTAAAAAAAGATGGACCATAGTCGGAACCACTTCGTGTCACAACACTTAGATTGGTTTGAGGCTCATGGTCTTGGTCGCCGTATAACGTTATTTGATTTTCAGGCATATTAATATACACAGAGTCATTTGGCGAAGCCATTTTTGAAATTATAAGTTATTTAGATTTGAGACACCATATACAAAAGACAAAAGCAAATAAGAGACACATACAAAATAACAAACAACAGAAGAATTTTTTTTATGAATAAAAGATTACATGGTGCAATCCAGCCCTAACTATGAGCCTGAACCAAAGTTAAGTCGGCTTGGCGGTTAGTTGACGCGCGGGAGCGGGCGGGACGTAGCAGCGCGCGCCCAATGCCTACAGACGAGTTTCCAGGAATTTGCCACCGCGCGCAGTAGCTATGCGCGTCGAGGCTACGTAGGTATTTTGTGAAAAGATTCAACAAGACAAAATATACTTTAACTTTCGATTGACGAATGTAATTGACAAGTGTAGAACAGCGAATTGTAAATAGGCTACTTTATGCAGTAAAAACTGAGATGATAAAAATATATAAAAAAACTGAAGTCCATTATCGACGAGCGTATATGACTTGCCACCCAGGAGGTAGGTATCTAGAGCACAGAAACTACAATGCGATCAACTATTCATCGTGTGACCAGATATTTTTTTTTTCCAGAGACATAGGTAGGTTGCCGTGATCGCGGCGCGTGACTTACGCTGCTATTTTCAAACACAGCGGCGCGTCAAGATTGACCGGACGCAACTCGATCGTGGCACGCGGCGGGCTGCAGTGCGACGACTATAGGTAGGTATTTACAAAGAAGCGTTGTAGCAATTTGTTACGCATATGCGCGGTACTATAGCAATGATGTCCGTACGATATGTAATTTAAGCGAATGCACCTTTTTATACGCAATAAACAGTAAAGTATGTTAAATTAGGGCACATTGACTTACCTTCGGCGCTGAAAATGACCACATATAAAAGAAAAAATCATATTGCAATTAATAACAGAAGAAAATTACTACGCAAGATTCACCACAGATATTATTACCACTGTCGTGCGCCAGTATGTAGCTGTATAAATTTAAGAATTTATTTTATTATGTATGAGGTTCCAGGCGAGTGTAGGAACACTGCCGGTTAAGTCCAAGCATTTATATAAAAAATAATGATAAGCAGAATTACAGAAGAAGCCTCGACTAGTAGCGGTAGAGCAAAGGGAACCCAGGGTGTGGTTCTTCCGGTGGTAAGTTAAACTTCCATTCAGCTACATGGTGGTGAATTTGCTGACTGCTATGTTGCTGTCCTACCACCTACATCGGGAAGGGAAGGTGTCGTGTATGTACCTTGTAACGCCTCCGCCGAGTAGTTGTGTGTAGGATAGCGGTAGGGAAAGGAGGCCTAACCCAGGTAGGAGTTATTAACGTGCACCAAATTTAACATCATGTTCAGTCTATATTACATGAGACATAAACACAGTACCAAATCTAGACTAGAGCCAGGTGAGGTATAGAAAACTAGACGCTATACATATAAGGGTAAGATGGGCTCTGGCTTCGCCTTTCAAAGAGATTAATATCTACATATTTACACAATTTGAATTAACAAAGAACTTATGTCTAACAGACACAACGGAGGTGATCACCAGAAGTCCAAGGATGTATTTTGCCGCGCTTCCCTGAGCGACTTTAGTGGGGTCCTATCTCACTGATCTTGGGCATATAGTTCCAGGATAGAGGTGTGGGGGGTACCGATCACAAGAAGGTCTCGCCGAAGATGCGCAGGCGATGGACGTGCGCCGCGGGAGCTCGCCTTGGCTGGTGACGCCTCCGGAAGCTACGCTCCGCCGCTACGCCGGTGCTCGAGGCCGCACCCGGCCGCCTCTCGGCGTTCCTCGGCCCGGACCTGAAGCTCCGCAGGAACCCGGCAGCTTCACTCGGCCCCCCGAAGCGCCCGGCCGCGTCACCTGGCCTCCTCACGGTGCTCCACACTCGACATCGGCGTCGCCTAGGTTCCAACCGCCTTTCGCGCGTTGAAGACACTCGCACACGTTCGTCGGTACTCAGCGCCCAAACTGGAATCGCGCCGCGCGGCTTGCTCAGTCTAGTTATAGAAACCATGGCGCGCGTTTTGCAACGACGGTACCGCGCGTGGTGTCAATGCGGTGCTATCCTGCGCCTGTGATTGGTCCGCCGAAGGCGCCATACGTTGAAGTCGCGTGCGGTGCTATCCTGAGCCTGTGATTGGCCCGCCGAAGGCGCCATACGTTGGGGTCGCGTGCGAGGGAGAAAGGGAATGCTGGCTCGCTACGAATTGCGCGGGAGATCTGTGTTGCAATGTTGAACCGACGTGTCATAATTCTAGGGAGATTGTACATTAATAAAAGCGTTTCGAAAACATGCTACAGGGGGCGGTGCCAACTTTATTTTCATTTTTAAAGTGTTACACGTGTTGCACGTATCTAAAGAGGGTTTTTTAAATTTAAGACCCATTGTTTTAAAAACTGATTGAAAATGTTAATGGCATGATTTTCAAATTTCAAATCTGCAGTAGATATTTTTTTCTGTGTGTCTTCGACTGTAATGTGATTTATAGGCCAGGTAACTACTTATATGATATTTTATCAACTGAACTCGGTTCGGGGAAAATTTGTAGGTATAAAACTATTTTATCATAATTCCGAGATTCCAATATTCTGTAAATATTTTCTTTTGTTCATCCAACCTTTGCAGCACTAATGGTACCACTCTTCTTGCAGGAATTATTCTGCCCTGTTGATTTTTATGTTCCAATCCCCGGTTTCGTTTTTCTTTGATACATTTCCTTTGGTTTTTTATTGTTAATGAAAGAGAGCTGTAAGCAGTATTTTGTCTGACATTAACAACGTTATCATTGTCCGTTTTACTGTCGGTATAAGGCGCTTAGGAGATGACTGAGACTGGGGAGCCGAAATAACAATATTACTTGTGTTTTCGACAAGCGGCAAATGTTAGGTCCGTTTGCTAGCGACGTCTGGCGAGAAAAAATGGCATCTTTCGATTTGTTCCCGCGTGCTTCTTCCGCAGAGAGCAATAAGGACTAGGAATAGAGGCCCGATTTAAGATATATATATGATTTTGCCAATTGTATGAGCCATGTCTTTAGCATCGGGTGAACAGACACCAAGTGTCTCTACGGCAAAGGCTCGAAATTCAGAGCGGTCCGCCAGGTCAGTGTATTATCTGTGCTTGTTGTTTTGGTCACTAAGCGCGGCGGAGCCAGTCGTGGTGGAGGTGTTCTTAAGATGGGTCGGCGCAAAGGTATCTGCACAAGTTGCGTCCCATACTAGTGCTTTTCCTTTTCGCCAAGGTATTAGGGTCATGCCATCAGGTAAACTACTTTAAATTATTGAAATACTTTTTAAATAAAAGTGTAATTGAAAAAGACACCGAGAAACATGTAAATTGCGAGAAACATTTAAATACTTCTTTAGTAAACACTTCAAATTTATTTACATCTACAAATCGTGTCAAGTATGTAAAAGAGTTATGAATCAGAAGAGCTTAAAGAATTTCACACTTACACTAAAATTAGCGACTATGAGGACGAAATAAAGGTGGCAGCCTATAATTATTATATTAAACATATCAATAAATGTAGAGAATAAGTGATTTGAACCCACCATCTTCCAAAGCAGAGCCGCTTTTTTCAGGTCCTAGCACTTGGCAAAATAAAATTATGTGTATCTTTATAAACCTGGTTTTATTTTTCTAATCATCTATGTACCTATATAACATGAAATTAATATTATTTTATTTTCTTTATTTTTGTTTGCTGTAAATAATCAAATGAAAACAAGGAAATGAAAATGATTATAAATAATAGAAAGTGAAATAGAAAGCTAAATAAAATTAAATAATGCTGCCATCTAGTGGTCAGGACCGAAAATACACCGTCAGTGTATTGATTACTCGGTAGCATTTCTCTAATAATAATAAAAGCCGTTTAATTGAACCATACAGATTTGTTACATTCTTTTTTCTTACAAAGAAATTGAATTTTCAATTATTTTTTTCTTTTCTTCCTTAATTTTAGCTGGTTGCCCACTGCAGGGTATAGGCCTCCTCCATTTCCTTCTATTTATTTCTATTCGCGGCTAGGTCAATCCATCTATTTTGACCACATATGGTTCACGTATTGCAGGTGCATTCAATTCCTTTATGTTCTGACGTAGCTCTCGAACGAAATCGGTTTCGTTAACCTTATTGATCTGAGATGTGCTGAAAAAATTTCCCGGTAGCCTAATAGTATTACCATATGTCATTTCTGCAGCGGAAACATCCGTTTCTTCACGTATGTTAGCTCGAAGGCCGAGCAGTATCGTCGGTAGATGCCTTACCCAATGTGTGGTGGCGCAGCTTGCCATGAGTGCAGATTTAAGTGATCTATGCCATCGCTCTACTATCCCATTCGCCTGGGGGTGGTATGGAGAGGTTTGATTCTTTTGTGTACCCATCATTTTCATTAGACTATTAAAGAGGTCGCTTTCGAACTGACGTCCTTGGTCAGTAGTGATGCGAAGGGCAGATCCACCCCTCGTATAGTGCCCTGGCGGTTGTCTCTGCCGTTATATCTGAAAGAGGAAAGGCTTCTGGCCACCGAGTGGCTCGATCGATAACCGTTAACAAATATCGTTTCTCCTCAGACATCGGTAATGGCCCAACCAAATCTACGTGTATGTGCTCAAATCTATTTGCATGTTGAAAGCTACCTAGCGGGGCGATTGTGTGCCGTTGTACTTTGGCACGTTGACATTGTATGCAGTTTCTTGCAAACTCTCCATTTTCCTTATTCATGGACGGCCAGAAGTAGCGTTGTGAAATGAGGTATCGGGAATCTCCACACGGCCGTAGCTCGCCATTAGCATTAGTCACCACGTGCAATGCATTCGACCATTGACTTTTAGATGGGTTACATCATGTTTTCGAATTCACACTTTGCTGCTTTGTATTTAGCAGGATTAAGTGGGAGCGCTTTCTCGTAAACCGGTGGTCCATTGGTGTAAATGTGATGTTGCACATTATGTTGTGGTGTGTCCTTAAAACATTCCAACATTTTTATGTCCGGGTATTTTTGTAGAATCTTGTGGTAGCGATTGTTGCTGTCCACTGCTCGAATACTAGTTCCGGAACAAATCTAAATTTCTGCGGATGTAGTCAGATCGGTTACTTTGTCGAATAATTTGCGACCATGTAGGTCGACTAGTAGTTGGTTCGCTTTGAGGAAATCCGCTCCTATGATTGACCTTTTTACGTCTGCTATTACGAATTTCCATTCAAATTTCCTACGTATGCCAAGGTCAAGAGCCAGAGTCTTGGTCCCGAAAGTTTTAATTGGGGTTCCATTTGCTGCGTAAAGTTGGTATGTGCATGGTTCTGATAGGAGGTTTTTGTGGGCGGATGATAATACCTAAATGTCTGCTTCGGTGTCTATAAGAAATTGTATTCCACTTGAACGGTCGGTAATACAGAGTCTCGATGAAAGCGTCTCGGCACCGGCGGCGGCGGCGATGTGTAGGCATTGGAATTTCGCTGAATGTCGAAAATCGCTAAGCGAAATGATGTGTCAATATGAAAAATACATTTTGTAATTTTACACGTTGCGTCGTGTTGTTTCAATACCGAATGCAATTGTCTGCAACTTTTTGATACTTGAATGATTCGTATTGGCTTGTTTCGTGTGGTTTCTTGTCGTTTAGTCTGTTTGCTGCTATATGCTTTCTGCAGGTTCGTCTCAACCGACGCGTTGGGTCGGTCCAGGTGCCCAGTGGGACGCGGTGAGTCGGTCGTACAGTCTGGGGGACGAGTGCTGCAGGCTTGCCCTTCCGTCTTGACACAGTGAGTCGGTCGAGTTCCCAGTAGGACGCGGTGAGTCGGTCATACACAGGGTGACGGAAGGTGTCCAACATACTAGTGGCGTTTCTATGCTCACATAGAACGGTGGATAGGTAGCAGAGGAGACCTTGATCTACGGTTAACACAACCGTTTTAAGGTGCCAGTGTACTCATTTGGTGAAGTTTGGCCCTGGTCGGTCATTGCATCTTGACGTGGTCGGCCAGTGCCCAGTGCGACGCGGGGGGTCGGTCGATGGTACTGGGTTATGTAATGACGGGAGTTTTCAGTGCGAAGCGCAGTTCTTATCAGTGATGTACGGCGATGTAGAGGTAGATGTTCTAGTTGGTGTTCATAGCGCCTACCTAGGATGACTGAAGATGCTGCTGCTGCGGGTTGCGTGCCTGTGATGTTGGAGTGATGGTGCGAATATGCGGTGCCGCCGCACGCTGGATGTCTTGCGGCGGCGGCGATGGAAGGCTTTTGTGTTGTTTCAGTCAGGGTCACCAATTTGGCGAAGTTAATGGTGCGCCAAGCACCAGAGTCAAAGACGTACGTTTACGTTTTGAGTTTCCTTTAATGACTAACAAATATTATTTATTGAAAGCAATCTAAGGTGCGAAGGTGTCCGTGTATTGCTGACGTGTGCGCGTTATGGACGTAACGTAGTGTTAGTGTGCTGTCGCCACAGAAGCAACCGGTAGCGACGTTAACCTAACCTGTCCATGTCGAGTTTTCACATGCCACTCCATTTGAACCATGATGCCAAATTTATTTAAAATGTTATTACGAAAAAATTAGTCATAACTTCCATATAGAAACATACTCCACTGTGGTGCCCAAATCGAGTATACTTTTGGAGAGCATTTTGCTAAAACTAAGCGATCATTGAACAGAAACAAAACAAAAAAAATAAACGTAGCATGGCCAAGACAAGTAGGATAATAACTGAAGTAGTAATGTCATTAAACAGTTTTGTGATACACACGCGAAGACACTTAAAGACACGTAAGATGCAATTAGAAAGTCATTTAATTTCTTTTAAATCTGATTCCGAAGCGATGTATGTGGGTCGGGCATTGTCAGCTTTGCGAAGAAATATTTTGCACTGGCGGACATAGGTATAAGTATAGTTTCGATCCTTCTTTAGTTCCCGAGCCCGGTTCAGAAGCAACTTATTTGCTGGCGTGAGGTGGTCGCCGAAATAAATTTGCCTTGCTGGCCCGTCGAACCCCAAGTCGCCGGTAGTGAGTCCTTTTCGAGCACGAAATGCCGCCATTAATTCATCTTTACGGTGTCCTGAGCAAAGCGGACTATAATATTTGGCGTGAGGTGCGAGTGCTCGATCCATTCATCGCTCGCTCGGTTCACCTCCCCCCCTTCCGCGTCGCAACCTGCCGCTCCACCGCCGCCGCCCGCTCCGCCGCCGGCGCGCTCTGATACCGGAAACCTTCGGACGCGATGAATACGGTCGAAATCTGTTGCGAGGGCGGTCATACCTACCTTCAAATATATTCGAATATTCGAAATCAGAGTTTCGCCTCTTTTCATTGGTACGCCGGTGATTTCAAGATTGTAACTGATCACACCTGTTGTTGTCACCTTTTAAATATGCAATCGTCTCGATTGCGTCGGTCAATTTAGACTGCACTGTGTCCTTAATAGACATTTTGTCCTCCACAGTGCCTAGACGATGTTCGATTTCACTTAGACGCACCTCGTAACCGTTTATCTTGCACTCGATTTCCGTGACATCCTCTCGCAAAGCTTTAATCTCTTGAAAATGGTTGTCAGCGTCACGGCGTCACCCACGTCCACGGCCACGGTTTGTGTCGCGAACGCCGCCGCCGCCGCCGCCGGAGCCGAAGCCGAAGGCCGGGTTCCCACTATGCTGGACCGGCAGATCTGCCGGAAACCGGACACCGGACAGAGTTTTCACATTACACTGGATCCCACAAGAAAATCGGACAAGCACCTCAGTTGAATTTGGATCTGTGCCCACAATGGACGACGAAATTGTTGTGTTGGTGGTGGTGGTACAAAAGGCAAAATAAAAGAAGAAAGTATTGGGTACATCCTATTTTACGAGAAGATTTTCACTTGGGACATTTAAAACATTGATGGGTGAACTTAGAAGTGACGGATCAAAGTTCTTCAATTATTTTCTAATGACAACAACCACTTTGACGATTTACTGGGACGACTTTCACAAGGCATAAGAGTACGAAATACAAGTTTCAGAGAATGTATTTTCCCAGAACAAAGATTGGCCATATGTTTAAGGTAAGAGTGTGTGTGTGTGTGAGTCTGTGTTCATTTGACAATAATTATTAATTAAAAATGCAAATTAGTCATTTAAGTATTAATTTGTACTACTTAAAACCCTTTAAAATCTAAATATTCTGACTCTTGGGAGTGTATGGAATGAGTACTAGATGCTGTTGGCGAAACTGGATGCACTGGATTCGGATTGGATGACTGGTAAGAAGTTGATGGTATAGGTGTTGTTGCCTGTTGGTTGCTACTATTATATTGTGTGGAGTATCCAGAGTGATGATCTTATGTTGGTGTCGCTTGTTGATTAGGATGTGTGTAGTATCCAGAGTGAGCATACTGATCTGGTCCGGTCATCTGATTATAATGACGACAATGTCCGTAATTTGGTCTCTTATAATTCCTACTTTTAGTTTTTTGCAACATTGTCAGAACGCTGGCTTGAAATTCTAAAGTCTTTTCGATAGTCAAAGACTTCAAGATTGGTACAATGCCTTTGAAAAAAGAAAGATGATAGTTTTTTTTTCTGGGTTCATTCTGGAGTCCAAAAACTTTGACATGTTCTCATTTACTTCTTTATTATCAATTGTTCTTTTATATTTAATTAAAGGTGAACGAAAATCTGATTCCATGCCTACTTCAGTCTCGGTTCTTGCTTTTTTTGAACCCGACTCATGAGGCGGTCGAGGTTCGGAGACTTTTTTCAAAAACATTAATTGCTCGTGATATAAATAATTTCGAGTCTTTTTGGCCGAAGATTCTGATTAAGACTCATCTTTTTGTTTTATCACCGTCTTAAGCCACGAATCTCGTACATCATTCCATTTAGTTAAACCAGTTTTCCTGAAATAATTAAAAAAATATCAGAATATAATTTGTTTATTGGTAACGTTGATATAATATGTAGTAACAAAAGGTACTTTTTTTTTCAAATATTTAGCTTCAGGATGTTCATTCAAAGAAATACATTACTCATACAGAATGGGGGTTTCGACAATAAGTAAAATAATAAAAGAAATGAGAGAAGATTTATGAAATAATAAAACCTACAGACATATTTCCTTAAGCTGCCTGATACTGAGAGAGAATGGGAGGACATTGCTTTAAGATTCGAAAGAAAAGCCAATTTTCCTCACTGTATTGGAGCAGTAGATGGCTAGCATATTAGAATTTTGAAGCCAGCCAAAAGGGGTTCTATGTTCTTTAATTACTAGGAATATTATTCGTTTGTACTAATGGCAGTTGTCGATTCAGAGTACCGATTTATTTTCATCAGTGTGGGCTCGTATGGCAAGGAATGCGATACCACTATATTAAAGGATAGTACATTTTGGAAAAAGATCAATGATGGTACTTTAAATGTACCAAAGCCTAGACCACTTCATACAAACATGCCCGAGGAAATACCGTTTATACTAGTTTCACAATTTCCAATAAATATGTACACAGTAAATTAGATACAGTCACAGAAGCCTTTACAGTTGTCAAAATTTAAAATTAACTGCAGTAGTCCATACATGAAAAAATAAATAATAATAAAAACAAAATGTAAAATAATAGGCAGTGAGATAATTACAGTAAATTCATCATTAGTAAGTTATTTAAATTCATAAGTTAAAAAGTCATCAATAGAATAAAATACATTTTCAATTAGGATAGTCTTCATGCTGTTTTTAAATTGACACACTGGTAGAACAGTTAAATAGCCAGGTAAGTGATTGTATAATTTTATTTTTAAATGGTCAGCCTGTTTCTTAACTCGAGACAGATGTGTATGCGGCAAGATGAGATTATGTCTTAACCGAGTTGGATATTTGTGAACCATTTCATGTGTAGAAAAGCTTTCACGATTTTTGTGGACATATAAGAGACATTCTAATATATATTGTGCAGGCAGCGTCAAAATGTTTGCCTGTCTGAAGTAAGCACGACAGGAGGTTCTGAATTGAAGACGAAACATTGTACGAATAGCTCGTTTTTGTAAAATAAATACTTTATTTGCTTAAGATTTGCGATAGATTAAGTCGAGCAAGAAGGTACGTTGAGTGAGCTTTTGGTATTCTAGCAAATAAGTGGCGAATACTCCATCAAAACAGCAATTCAAGTAATTAAAGCTTGTACAGTCTTACATAATTTTGTAAGAGAAAAAGACGGTATACATTTTGAAAGTTACCAAAATATAGAAAATGGACAAGAACAAGATACGAGACCCGTGGATCGAAATGGGTCGACTCGAGGTGGCCCTAATGCCAATGCTATACGGACAGCATTTACTAATTATGTTGTTTCGGATAGTGGTTCCGTTCCGTGGCAGGCAGCAGCTATAAATTAAAATTTGTGAATGCATTTTTATCAATAAAAATATTTAAAAAAACTCACCGTACTGTTTTCTTTCTTTTTCTTCCAGTTCATCTAAGTTTGGTTTCAGTATTAAACGTATTAAACATACTTCACGCCATGCTGCTAACTTTAAATATTTGTCTTCATAGACATCTTCGGTTTTCAGAACTAGTCTCTCTTTGACAAGCGTAATTAAAGTTTGTATTTGAATGTCGTTCATGCTACGTCTACTTTACTCAGAAAATGCGAGCCGAATGAAGTGCGGGGAGCACGGGCGGGGCGGGGCGGGGAACACGGGCCGGAACTGGTTCACATTACTCCGGTCCGGTGATTTTGCCGGCATTTTGTAGTGACAAAACGCTCGGTAAAATGACGGGTTCGGCGAAAAAAGCCGGACTCGGGATAATATGAATAGCTTCATACAATTTGTACCGCCACTAGGCCTTTTGGCAATTTTACCGGACCGGGAGATCTGCCGGTCCGGCATAGTGGGAACGCGGCCGAAGCCGGCGGCGTCGCGTTCCGGCATAATGCGCAGCGCCATGCCCCTTTTTTCTCCGGCGTAAGTGTACAGTGTCCTCGTTTTTTATGTAACTTTCAATGGTTCGTCAACTAGATATTTCTCGGCAAGCCGGGGGCTAATATATAATTTGGTGCTCCCAGTGTCGATCGTAAATCGTGCGTTCATTTCTGGAAGAGTTACATAGGGTAGTTTTAAGTAGTGGATGTAATTTAGGGATATGCTGGTTGGTGTTGTTGCCACTGACGGTTGGTTGTTTAATTAGAATACGATCTCGCAGTCTACTCCGAGGGTGACTGCAGAGATCAGGTCAGCACTATAAGACCATGTGAGTATGAGCTCTATCTCACAAGAATTGTTAAAAAAATTCAGGAATTTCGTACATCTAAAGCCGTGACCGCGATTATCAACCTAGTAGACGCAAGAATGCTTGTCAAATTGTGCAGAGAAATGCATAACGCCAACGCCATGGAGGTCTGTGTTTGTTTGACCAGTGACGATAGACCGGCCGCGGACTCGGCGGAGTTCGACCATATTAGAAATTGGCTTTGTAGCGCATACGTAACGTTAATATAAATGCATACAACCATGAACAAAACATACGCAAAATATTTACTACATCATTAAGACACTATGACGTCACGGTATTCCCCAGTGCAAACTTTGATTCGCGTCCATCCATCGATCCAGTATCGCTTTTTTTAGACCTTGCGGGTTACTACAGAACATGTATAAAGGACTTCGCAAAAATTACTGCACCACTGACATCATCCTTAAGAAAAACAAAAAGATTGTTCTCGACACAGTGTATATACAAGCTTTCAAAAAATGTAAAGAGCTTTTAGCAAATGCACCCCTCTACCTGATTTAAAATAAAATCACATTGACCACAGACGCTTCAAACGTAGCCTTAGGAGCAGTACTCTCATAGGGAAGTATAGGATCGGATAAGCCAGTGGTATATGCCAGCAGAACCTTGGGCGACAAGTAACGTCGTTAACAGCACAATTGAAATAAAATTATTTGCAGTTATTTGGACAGTTCAGGCCCTGCGGTAATAAGTTCACTATTTTCACGGATCATAGTCGCTTTGTATGGCGTTATACATTTAAAGAGCCCGCTTTTTAAATGTGTATTGTCCGATTTTGTTCGCGGGCGCCTGATACTGACTAGTGGTTGGGCACCACTTCTCTAAAATCGGTGACGAAAGTGGGCGCGTTGTGGTGGTTTTGAATTTGAGTTTTAGTTTGACACGGGATTTTAGCAGGTATGTGGCAGAAAAAAAAACTTCTTCCTTATCAATTTATTTCAAACCAAACTGAAACTGAAATATATTACCTGGTCATTTTCGGAAAGTGGTCACGGAAAGGGTGTTGCAGATGGGATTGTGGGCTCAGTCAAAAGGCAATTAGATAGACATGTGGCTTACGGTAACGATGTATAGATGCAAATGATGCATATCACCATTTATCAACTAGTATGAAGTCTGTTAAATGTTTCATAGTCTCAGATAGCGATATCGAGAATATGAACCAAATTATTCCCAGTGATCTTAAAGCTGTCCCGCAGGCTATGAAACTACACCAGGTCATATCTGTCGATGTCGGTAAAATTATGAATAGACAATTAAGCTGCTTCTGCGGCGATAAGCGTGGTCTATGCACTTGTTTGAGTCCCAAAACTCATTAATTTGATTCTGACAGGAGTCAACGCGGAAGTCAGAATGTTTCTCTTATTGATCACGGACTGGCGCCTCAAACTATCAGCCATGGTGGTCAAAACACTGTATCTTGCGATAAAAATCACGGTGATGATGGTGCTGAATTAGTTTCGGTAATGAATCAAAATCAGTGAAAACTACCACAATATTAGAGGCGGTCAAATTGTCACAGAAGTTGATCATAAAGATTCTCACGATGAAAGCAGTGGAGGGCGAAATGCTTCAGTTACGGACATTGCGTCTTGCATTAAAACTGAGCACAGTTACAGTGCCGGTCATAAATTTGTAGATGTCAATGTTTCGCCCAGCCGGAAAGCAAATCAGTCTCTTATGGAACTGGACCTGAATCTTGTTGATATTGTGGATTTAGATATTTGTGACAATGTGATAGATCCCCCAACGGGTTTAGATTTATTTTTAAATACCGTGGATTGTTTGACACGAGGATAAATTGACATAAAATAAGGAGAAGGAAAATATTAATAAAAGAAAAGATAATGAGGTACCGTCAAATGAAAGTCCTTTAAAGAAAAAGACAAAATTACTAACCACAAAAGAAAAAAATATTTCAAGTTCACTTAATACTATAATAAACAAACTTTATTTGCTATCTATGTAAAATGCGTAAATTATACGTGTTAACGAGGTCTTGAATGAAACGATCGGCGAACTGAATAGATATATATTGCTAGTGCGAAGGTAGGTACAAATAAAATGTCCACGCGCAGCGTGCGAGCTCGGTCGGAAGCGGAGGCGGAATGCGGGGCGCGCGCCGGGCGGCGCGGAGGCAAGCAGAGATGCGCGGAGCGGGCGAGGGGGGGGCAGCCGCGTGTTAACAAGCTGGCCCCTTTGGAGCAGGAACAGCCTGGTCCAACTTCATTGGGAGTGGGCAGAACCTGTTCCAGGCTCGGCGTAAGGTTCCTGAGGTGGTTGATATGTCTGCAACTCGGTTAACTCCGTCAGACCCCGGGTATACAGCAGTGATTCGTCCCAGCAGCCATCTGTTGGGGGGCAGCCGATCGTCCTTAATGAGGACCATGTCTCCTGGCTGTGGTTGTCCTCTCTCGGTTCGCCATTTGTTTCGAATCTGCAATTCTGAAACATACTCCTTGTAGTAACGATTCCAAAAATGAGTCTTTAATGATTGTATCCTTTTATATCTGGAGAGTGTGTGAAGTGGAGCTTGGTCGACCTGGGGAGCAGGGAACATAGTGAGTGTCCGTCCAATCAAGAAATGCGCCGGTGTGAGAGGAACTAAATCTGACGGATCAGATGAAATTGGGGTTAGAGGTCTAGAATTCAGTATTGCCTCGATCTGGACCAATACAGTGTTCATCTCTTCGTAATCTAGATGAGCCATTGACAATACAAATTCAAATGTTTTTTAAATTGATTAAACTGACCCCTCTGCTACGCCGTTAAAATGCGGACTATACGCTGGACTAAATTTGAAATTGATTTCGTTTTCAGCCGAGCATAAAATAATATCGTTATATTGATTTTTTAGAAATCTAGCAATTTCGTTGCAAGCACCAACGAAATTAGTTCCGTTATCGGAATATATTGTAGCTGGCTTACCTCTGCGGGCAATAAATCTATTTAAGGCGGCAATGAAGCCTTCAGAAGTCAAATCGGTGACAAGCTCTATGTGCACCGCCTTCACTGCCAGACAAACAAAAACAGCAATGTATGCCTTCTTTAGCTGACAACCACGACCCTTCCTGCTCGCTATCATGATGGGTCCCGCGTAGTCAACAGCGGTATTACTAAAGGGGTAGTCTGCTTGCAATCTTTGTAGAGGTAGATTGCTCATGATAGGCTGGTAAGTCTGGCCTGAAAATCTAAGGCAAGACATGCAATTTCGAGTTGTTTTTCTACAAAGGTTACGACCATTGACTATCCAGTATTTGTGACGTAATGTCTATAACAATAGCTGTGGTCCAGCATGTAACAGAATTTTGTGATAGTGTGTGACTATTATTTTTGTTATGTGATGTGATGCTTCAAGTAAGATGGGGTGCTTTGTGTTGTAGTCGTAGTGTGAGTTTAACAATCTGCCTCCCACTCGTATAATCCCTGCATTGTCAATAAAAGGGTTTAATTTGAGAAGTTTGTCTTTAGGAGACAGTGGGCGTTTGTGAAGTAACTGTAAGTATTGTTTACAATATGTATCACGTTGTACTTGTCTGCATAACACCTGCAATGCTGAATTTAGCTCTGTAACAGTCAATGGACCTGTTATTTTATTCCTAATATTGTGACAGTTAAAAATAAGTCTTTTTACATAGGCTATGGTGCGTTCTAATTTACTAAAATCAGAAAATTTTGTGAAATAATTAATATTGTGAGAATGTGACTCATCTGTTGACAAATGACATTGATGTTTTATTTCCGGCAAACTAGCAACATTTATATTTTGTGGTTGTGTGGGCCACTGCATGTCTATTTGATGTAGGAAGTGGGGACCTCCCCACCACAAAAGTGACGATTTGAGCTGTGACGCGTTCAGCCCGCGTGAACCTATTTCGGCAGGGTTCATGTCTGTGGGAACATAATTCCATGACTTAGGATCTGAATTGTTAGTGATCTCATTAATTCTATTGTATACAAATTGTTTTAGTTTTAACTTGCATGTTTTAATCCAGCCCAGCACAATAGTTGAGTCATACCAAAAATGCTTGGAGTCAATTTTTTAACGTAATGAAATTGTTACCTTATTCATTAATCTTGTAGCTAGAAGGGCGCCGCAAAGCTCCAACTTAGGGGTAGTTAGTCTTTGCTTAAGTGGCGCCACTCTGCTCTTTGCAAGTAACAAATGCACCTGTACATTCTCAGTGTCGGACACCGAGCGTAAGTATATACAAGCTGCATAAGCCTTATTGGAAGCATCGCAAAATGCGTGTAATTCGACCTTGACATATGAATCACACAACACTCTACGCGGGATTTCAATTTTTGTAATTTCTGGCAAGTATTCAATAAAGTCATTCCATTGTAACTCAACTTCGGCAGGTAACTCATCATCCCATGAGATATTCTTGGCCCATAGTGTTTGTAGTATGAGTTTTGCCTGTAACATGCAAGGATTAATTAAACCAAGCGGATGAAACACTTGAGCAATAGTGGACAAAATTGTGCGTTTGTTTGTGTTTTGTTTAGTTAGAATCTTTGAAAAAATTAAACACTTAAAAAGATTAACACACTAAAAAATTCAATTAAATTAATTGAAAAAATTAATGTGTCTCTCTTACAGGCCCATAGTAAACCTAATGTTTTTGCATAATCATCTTTGTTTAAATTTAATAACTCGTCTGTGTTGTTTTCCTTAACGATATCATCGAGGATGGATGGTTTATTAGACCGCCACTTACGTAAATGAAAATGAGCGTCCTCTAACGTATGAATGACGCCTTTGCATATTTGTATTAATGTTTTTTCATCATCATGCCCAGATATATAGTCATCTACGTAGAAATCGTGTAAAATTGTTTCACGCACATCTTCATTGGTGCAATCTTGGCCCAACTGTACCAGACACCTAGTAGCTAGATACGGCGCTGACGCCGTCCCATATGTGACAGTGTTTAATTTATATTGTTTAATTGGCTGGCTGGGGTCCGAACGCCAAAATATTTGTTGTAAACATCGTTGATCATTGTTAACATAGATTTGTCGATACATTTTTTCTATATCTGATGTTACGACAAACTTATGTTGTCGAAATCGAGTCAATATGCTAAGTAAATCGTCCTGTACAGTCGGCCCAACCTGCTGTATGTCATTAAATGATTTTCCCGTGCTCGTCACAGCTGAACAATCAAATACTGTGCTTAATCTTGTAGTGAGGCTGTCCTCACGCAAGATACCGTGGTGAGGCATGAAGTATAAAAAGCTATCGTTTTGTGTTGTTGTGTTTTCTGACATGTGACCTAGAGTCAAATATTCGTTAAGAAAATTCGTGTATTTTTCTTTGAAATCTGGGTTGCACTTAAATTTCCGTTCCAGTGATTGAAACCTGATTAAACCTTGCTGTTTGGAGTCACCTAAGGATTCAGGTGAATCTATTACTGGTATAGTAACAATGAATTTGCCATCTGGGTGGCGTTTTGTTGTTTGTGTAAATATTTGCTCACACTCACTCTCACCTTTGGTCTGGAGTTGTTGAGTGGTGGGAACTGATTCTAGTTCGAAAAACTTGTCTAATTTCTCTTCGAGCTCAGTGTTGTTTAAAAAATGGCAATGGACTGTATATGATTGATCTGTGTTATATTTAGAATTCGACGATGGTATAGAGCCTGTGACAAGCTACCCTAATGTTGTTTTAATCAAAGTAGGCTTGTTCTTGCCCAGGACAATATGATTATTAAGAAGTACATCCCAAAATATGTCAGCCCCCAGCAACATTTGTACCTCCGACGGCGTTGAGAAAGTTGGATCAGCGAGGTGAATGCGAGAGGGAATGGAAAATGAATTGCAATTAATTTGTGATGTAGGTATCAACTGGGTGATATGTGGCACAACAAAACAATTGACGTCAGTTGTATATCCACTGTTTGTGAGTGACGATATAGTGAAGTCACATCTTTTTGTAATTTTTGAGGACTGATTGTTAAACCCTTGTACCAATAGTGAAGTAGAATAACTAGGTATTCCTAATTTCGCTTGCAAAGTTTCTGTGATGAAACTAGATGTGCTTCCATTGTCTAGTAGTGCACAAACCTTGTATATATGACCATTATCATCTTGTAAATTAATTATAGCAGTGGATAAGAGTACCTGACTGTGATGTATGGATGAGAGTGTGACACTACTTGATTCTGTTTGTTGCTGTTCTTGCACGGTAGGTAAGACTACACAACCCTGTGATGAATTTGAAGTGGAAGCCTTGGGAATAGTGTTATTTTTGTGTAACATAGTGTTATGGCGTTGTGTGCACAGCCGGCAAGAACTGAGCCTACAACGCTGTTCATCATGTCCTGCCCGCAAGCAGTTTGTGCATAAATTTAATTGTTTGACTCGTTCGATACGCGTCTCGATCAGCATTGATTTGAATTTCATACATTGGTAAATTGTATGATTATTCTTGCACACAGGACATTTGAATCGAGCTTGTTTTTGTGTTTGGTTAACTACAAATGTCTTAGGACGATTTTGAGTTACATCGCTGTGTCTGCGTTGTGGTTATTGTTGTTGTGTATGTATGGACGATTCTTCCACGGTTTCAAGTAAGTCGGCACGATTTTTTAAAAATATATTGAAATCTTGTAAAGTAGGTAACCTCGTAATAATGTTGCGTTCCTTTTCCCAGTCACGTACTGTAGATGGGTCCAACTTACTAGTCACCATGTGTATAATGAGAATGTCCCAGTGTTCTGTAGGTAAATGTAATGTTTTTAAAGCCCTTAAATTTCGATTGATAGCATCTATTGTGTTTCTTAAGGCTCTCGAAGATTCTTGAACTACTGGTTGTAAATTGAATAATGCTTGTATGTGATTGTTGACTAAAATTCGATCGTTATGATACCGATCACACAGCAAGTCCCACGCGACGTCATAGTTGTCTGCCGAGAATTCTAATGATTTAATAATGTGTGATGCACTTTCCTTTAATGAATTCCGCAAATAGTCAAATTTATGGATTTTAGGTATGGTTGTGAATAAGGGACTTGTAAGTGTCGTGATATTCTAGCCACTCATGATAGCGCCCAGAAAAGGTCGGCAAGTTGATAGTAGGTAGTTTAATGTTTGGCCCACCCGACAGTCCAGCGTGATTACTAGAACCCGTCACCGAATTGTCCTGCTGCTCCGCAGAGGCAGCGCTGAGCAGATCCTGCGCGACAGCCACGCAGCTGAAGTAGCTCGTCTCGAAAATCTCCCGTTCTTTGTGCTCATCACCTGAAATTTCCACAAGACCTTCTATGTCAGTCTGAACTGAATCAAACTCGTTATACAAATCTAATATTTTATTTAAACGAGCTGTTATCTCAAGAACTTGTACCTTATTAGGATTTTTGCTAGGCAAAAAAGTATCTATATATGTTTTAAATATTGTAAACTTTGCCTTATAGCTAGCTCTAGTTTTCTTTAATGATTTAAGATCCATTGTGCAAATAAGCAAATGACTTACAAATGACACCAATCTCAAACTGTCCAGCTGAAATGTAATCAATGATTTTAACAATAAAAGAATGAAGTAAAAGCATGAAAAGCTATGTTTACCTAAATTTTAAATGTGCTGAAAAGTTGCGTGCGGGAGAAAGCGTGTGAAGCAGAGAGGGTAGGTACGACAGGCAGCCGCAAAACAGGCCGGTTTACCTCGCCGCGGCGCGCCACGACTACGCGAGCCACTATGCCACGCGCCGTGTACTTTGGACTCTCGGGTTCGCTAGAATGTTTGCAACGAAAAAATGATTAGAAATGTACAATGGACTGCACTGTATTGGTAAAATTAGGCACAATACAGCAAATACGACCCCTATAAAGGTACTAATAGTTCGATATAATGTAAGAAAAGTGTACGGCAAATTACGTAAATTTTCAGAAAAGAAAGGTAGAAGTATTCTTGTAGTAAATAGGTATACCGGTCCAATTAAATGCGTATGTATTTTAGAGAAAAGGAACTGTGAATATGGTGATGTGCGCTGATTAAATTCATCAACTTGTTAGATGATAAAATGAAAATTGTGAAAGAAATGGAGATAATCGACTTACACGATTAATTCCATGGCAATATGGCAGAAGCAGACATGTCACTTTTTCCTTCAAAAATTTGAAGAACAGAGATAACAATTGAGTACAATAACAGTATAGGTACTTAAAACTAAAAATATTTACTTTTAATTAAACTTAAAAGTATCGAAATCCAAGTATCGAAGGCAATTTCAAACATGTCACACAACTCAATAAAAATTATTTGGCAAATACAGATAAGTCTGACATATCTTTTTTTGTCTCGAAAATTATTCTTGACAAAAACAGATATTTATGACATATCTTCTTTTGCCTTGCAAATTATTTATTGATAACACAGATAAGTCAAATGTCTATTTGAATAAACATATTTTCGTATAATTTTTTTTAAAACTTTCTACCTGTTAAAAACTTGCTCTCACGCCATACACACACAACTCACACCGGACAATGCATGTTCCACTTGTAATGGCAAATGGATCTTCCGTTCCCTTTAAGTAGTTGACTAGCAATAAAAAATATTGACAGTTGATTGCATTATTGAAAACACAGCTCATTGCGTTGCATCTCTGGCATGCACTGGCATTAGATTTCAATTAGTTATATTGCTCTTCGTGATGAAGCGTATACAAAACACAAGGACAATAAAGATAATTTCCTTGTTGGAAAGTTCAACTCAGCGTGATGAAACTTCGGACTGCTTTGCTGCGAGTAAGTACCTACCTGCACAAATATAACCTTAATTATTGCTTTTATGTTTGCAGTTGTTTATATCCGTGCTTCCATTGTGTGTATTCAAACTAAATGTTGTATTTACTAATGGACGGCGCTAGCGGATTTCGTTTGCCAGTCACATGGTACGATGCGGTGTTGTGTTATAGGGGCTGGGGATTACAAGAAAACAACTTTTTTGTAGTTAGCTGGATGTATAGAATGAAAGATCAACTTTCTAGGCCCTCATGACAATCTTCAAGGGTTGAGCGTGGCTAATACACAATCACTCACATGACAACAGTAACTTGATCATTGTTCCTGAAAGTCCTGAATTGAATAATACTACAAATGCTGGCATTGAATGCGGTACAAGTTATGCAGAGTGTAAGATTGTTGAAACTTCCGAGTATGAAAATTCCATACCTGAAAGCGACATTGGTATAGATGCACGATATACGATTCAAGATAATCTACTGAGACAAACAAGATGCGGCCGACGTCTGATTTCGTCTTCAAGTGACGATGAACCACTTATAAATTTGACTAGAAGATCAAAAAGAACTCGAAGACTTCCCGAAGATGATTGTGTGGCAATTGCAGAAGAACCAAAAATAAAAAATAAACGCCTGGTAAACAAGAAAATGAAAGATGAAGGACTGGCTTATGTCACTCGAAAAGGTAAAGCTGTACCCGCCAAAAAATTTAGATTTTTAGAGAAATGCTGCCGCATGAAATGCCACGAAAAGATAAGTGAAGATGCTCAGAAGACCATATTTTATGAGTATGTGTCGCAACAACCAACCAAGAAAGACCAAATGATAGCCGACAAAATTGTAATTATCCAGAAAAAGACACAAAGACTTAACAGACCAAGCAAGACTGGTGAAAAAAAGTTCAGGCAAATAACAGTTCAGTATAATAGTTTTTTAAATGGGAATGAGCAAAAGATTTGCAAAAAAATGTGTATGAACATCTACAGTATTACAATAAATAAACTAAACAAAATTATGGAAAAAAAGGGCTTCCGATACTGGTGTGATTATAGAAGATAGCCGTGGAAAACATGAACCTGTAAACAAAAAATCGGAAGACAGAAAAGAGGTTCTTGATCATATTCATAGTTTTCCGAAGTATACTAGTCATTACACGAGGCGCCATACCAACAAACTGTATCTTCCAAGCCATCTAAATATCATGAAATTGCATGAAATGTATTGCGAAAAAAAGAAAGAAGGTGATCCTAATGCCATTCCAGTTTCATACAGTATGTACGCCCAAATTTTTCGTGGAACAGGCTATCGATTCAAGCATCCCAGTAAAGACACTTGCAAAACTTGCGATACTTTCGAAATTAAGATAAAAAGCTGTACTTCTCCAGAACAAAAACAGCAACTTGAACAAGACAAGCGCATTCACCTTGATACTGCAGATTAAGGGTATGAAAAAAAGACAATTGACAAAAAACATTCTTTTAATTCGAAAGGGACGATTGCATTTTTAGTATTTGATTTGCAACAATGCTTGCCAACACCAAGTCTTAACAGCAACATTGTTTTTTACAAGAGACAGCTTTGGACATTCAATTTGACTGTTCGGAATTGCACTTCTAAAACAACCAGTTGTTATATGTGGCATGAAGGTGTTGCCGCTAGAGGGGCAAATGAAATAGCTTCTTGTTTGATTAAACATCTTAAGAGCTTACCAGCGTCAGTAAAGAGCGTTATTGCCTGGTCGGACTCTTGTCCGGGGCAAAATAAAAATAACATCATGGCTGCAGCATTATCTTACTTTGTAAGCAAATCCACTCAAATTGACAGACTTGATCATAAGTTTCTGGTTCCAGGACATACACGTCAAGAATGTGACACAGATCACGCAAAAATTGAGCGTGCAAAGAAGTACACTGAAATTGAGATTCGTATTCCTCATGATTGGTACCAATTTGTGAGAACTATTAAGGGTAATAAGCCTTTTCAAGTTACTGAAATGACCCAAGATGACATTCTATCGTTTTCGTCACTTTTTAATGACGCACTGGTCAAACGAAAAGAAAAAACCAGTGGTTTAAACATTATTTGGAATAAAATCAGATGGTTGCGATTTGAAAAAAGTTTCGGAAGGGTTTTGTTTAAATATTCGTTAGCTGAAGACGAAGACTTTATGGAAATTAACTTCCTTCGCAAGAAAAGCCGTAGAACTACAAATATGGCTGTAAAAAAAGCTTACCATCAACCGTTGGAAGTTAATAAAGAAAAGTACAACGACTTAATTAGTTTACTTCCATTGATAGATCCGATCTACCACGACTTTTATAAGTCACTTAGGAGTAGCGCATCTGTTCCTGCTTATTTAAGTGACGATGATGAAAGTTCCGATGAATAATGGCCCTAGGGATGTTTTGCGTGTGATTTTATTTTAATTTCATTTTCATGGTTTTTTAACTGATTTTATGTCATAAGAAGATATGTCACTTTCGACAAAAATATAATTTGGTCAAATAAGATATGTCGTTTTATTCCTAAAATATAGATAGAATTTTCTAGAAACAATTACTACAATAACAGTATCTTCAATAGGAAGGATTTGATAGATGAAGTAATGTTATGATGTTACTCAATTCAGGTTTGTGATATTAATGATATGTCAAGATCGTTTGTTAAGCTACCAAAGTATGATTGGGCAGAACAGTATATGTCAAATTTATACCATAAAAACTATTAAATATCAAATTTTTGCAAAATGCTTTCTTAGTGCTCCCTGAGACTTAGATTTTTGCATCATAGGATTTAACAAATTAACTTAAATGTATGTACAGGAATTATTCAAACTTTTAAACTCCTCTCCTGCAAAATTGGTAAAATTGACATGTCTGCTTCTGCCATATTACCATGGAATTATTTGGCCGAGTGTGATGAACATTTTGTACCGGCCGCAGTTTCGACCTGGCCTGGATTTCTTCAGGTTAGATGTACGGCGGGACCATCAACGATTGCAACACCTAACTCAACGAACCAGACTACATCTGCGCGTGCTGGTTATCAGCAGATTCGGTGACCGGCGGAATCTATAGCAACAGAGCCTGACCAAACAACATTATCAACATTGACCACCGACAGTACCACAGCAGTGGCAGCGCAACATCAACCACATGATTAGGGCTAGAAATTTGAGAGTAAATGAAAAGAAAAAAATTGACGCCATGTTATTAAAATTATTTGCTAGAACGTACCAACCATTCTCAATAGTAGAAGAAGAGGATTTTAAAGAATTCGTAAAAGCACTCAATCCTAGTTACGAATTGCCAAGCAGAAAAAAAATTCCGATCAACTGATCCCGCAACTTTACAAAAGATGTTTAAATGATAAAAAAACACTTGTAAATGAACAAGCTAGATACGTCAGTCTCACTACAGACAACTGGACATCCAGTACAATGGACGCTTTTATTGGTGTCACTATTCATTTTTTGACGAGTGATTTTGACCTTAAATCGGTCGTTCTGAGCTGCACTCAACTGAGCGGATCCCACACCGGAGAGAACTTAGCTAACGTACTTAAAAACATTGCTGAAGAGTGGCAAATCTCTGATAAAATCTCATTTTCCGTAACTGACAATGATCCCAAGATTGTAAATGCGATCAGTCGTCTAGGTTGGCCTCACTATGGCTGCTATGTTCACAAATTGAACTTGGTCGTAAACAAAGGGCTTGACATATTTAAAGACAGTATAAAGAAAGTAAAGATTGTTGTAAGCCACTTTCGTACTAGTTACATATCTAAAGAAAAACTTCTGAAGTACCAGCAACTGCAACAAGGAGTTGAACAACCGCGAGTCCTCATTAAATCCGTTCCGACACGATGGAACTCTACTTACTACATGCTCGATAGATTTACCTCATTGCAAGAGGCAGTTCGTGCTGTTCTTCCTAACTTGGACGTGGCCTTACCTATCATCACTCTCGAAGAGTGGAATGCTTTTAAGCGATTGGTTAAAATTTTAAAACCTTTCGAAGAAACTACCAGAATCATGAGCGCAGAAATGAAAATATTCTTTATTGCTTACAACTATTACATAGTATGCAAAGGCGAGCTTATTGCCAAAGGCAATCTCTAACAGCTAACCTTAATATTAGAAAATATATTAAGAGGTAGCAAGAAACAATAAATTACTTAAAACTAAGCACCATAATCTCACTTAGAAAACATTAGATAACTTAAAACTATATAAACAGAAAATATTTGATTGATTTAATTGTTATAACATGTCAAGTACCAGGATTTTAATTTTACCTTAAAAATAGACAAGGAAGCACTTTCCCTAATAGTAAGAGGCAATTGATTCCATAATCGTGCTGAGTGAACTGTAAAAGAACCCGAATAAGCAGTGGAAGAATGTGACGGAATAAGGAGCAGGAGATTATCTGCAGACCTAAGTGGTACACCATGAAAAGAGAGATATTTGAAGCGTTCTTTAAGATAAAGTGGGGATTTGGGATCATTTAAGATTAATTAAAGAAGAGAGAGAACATGCAAACGCCTCTGGCGAATATTAAGCCATTTTAGTTTCGCACGATAGGTGGATATGATCAAACTTCCTCAAACCAAAGATATAACGAATTCCATAATTAAGCAAGTGATCTAGTTTGTCTAGAAGCTCCTCGTTTAGGTTAAGATTACAGATGTCACCATAGTCTAAAATAGGATGAATTAGCGACTGAACCAACTTGATTTTAGTTTCGATTGGTATGAGGCGATTGAGACGCCAGATGCATGGCTCCATATATTTTCCTGCAGACTTGACCCGTATGATAAACCCAAGACAGTGACTCGTCAAGGAAAATACCTAAATTTTTAACCCTTGAACTATAGGGTATAGTAATACCATTGTATAGGATAGGTGGGAGATTACTCTTATCAATCTTTGCCAAGAGCTTGTCGCTACCAACAATCATGACCTGTGTTTTTGCTGGATTAACTTGAAGACCAAATCTTTCCGACCATTGATGAACTTCAGATAAGTCTTTATTGACAAGATCAATGTTGAGATGCAGGTCATCAAGTGAGAAGTGTCGGTAAATTTGTAGATCATCTGCATACAGATGATAATGGCATGAAAGAATAGCGGCAAGTGTGTTGATAAAAATAGAAAAAAGAAGAGGAGAAAGAACACCGCCTTGAGGTACACCAGCCCTAATGTCACACCATTCCGAAAACTGGTTTTCATAGCGAACTTTTTGCTGTCGTTGACGAAGATAAGAATTAAACCAGCTGAGCCCCATTTTTGACACATTCATGGAAGATAAAATAGCTAATAGTATGTCGAAGTCAACTGTGTTAAAGGCATTACTAAAGTCCAGTAAAGTGATCAAGGTGAGTTGTCTGTTATCCATAGCGTAACGTATGTCGTCTGTGACTTTAGTAAGAGCGGTAGTTGTGCTATGTGAGGTACGAAAACCGGATTGGAAAGGATTAAGAAGAGAATTACTGCAAAGGTACTCATTAAATTGGGAGTAAACAAGGCGCTCGAGAACTTTGGAAAGAAAAGGGAGAATAGAAATAGGCCGAAAATTGTTTGGTGTTACAGGATTTGGAATTTTAGGCAGTGGTATGACAAATGCTTGTTTCCAGATTTGTGGAAAAGAGCCTGAATCTAGTGAGTAATTAAGAATATGAGTGAATTCAGGTCAAAATTATAGTTAATAATTCTTTTGGATTTACCTACGCCAAGACTATTGAGAAATTTCCACAGATTATTTGGACTGCACTCTTCAACCGATTCCCTAATATATTGACGTTTAGCGTCCCTGCATAAACGCGTGCAAAGATTCCTTGCAACTTTGTACCGACTGAGATTTTCATCACTTGGCATACGCTTGTGTTTGCGCTTAAGAGCGTCTCTTCTGGCCATGTGGTGCTTTATTTTGTCGTTCAACCAGGGAGCTGGCGCATGCTTCATTCGGACGGAACGAACCGGTGCATGCTTATCAAATAGGTCAACCACTGTAGATGTGAAAAAATCAACTTTAATGTCTAAATCAGTAGCATGAAGAAGAGGCATCCAATCAATCGCACTAGCATCTGTCTTGAGTGATTCAAGTTCGATAGCTCTAAAGTTACGTTGCTGTAATATTTTTGGCTTATATCGTGGTGACTTAAGTTTGTAGGATATGTATATAAGATCATGATTGACGAAGCCACCAGTAGTAAACTGACCGAAATCACTAACCTTTTCAGGGCAGTTTGTAAAAATTAAATCTAAAAGTGAATGACAAGTGTTGACATGATATGTTGGCTTCAATGGTAGTGAAAATAGGTTATGGGACTGTAAAATATTTAGAAGTGTGCCGGCACGATTATCATTTTTTAGAAGGCATGTATTGAAATCACCCATAATAACCGAATGAGAATATTCATGAAGGTGGTCATTCAGAATCTGGTCAAAGCAGTTGAAGTAGTTGACAGTGGGCGGACAGTAAAACAAAGCAAGAAGAAATTTTGAATAGTTGATTTGCAGCTCCAGCATTATATATTCAGCAGAAGCAGAATATTGGGAAGGTGATTGAGAGACTATTTTATAAGGGATGTCACTACGTAAGTATATTGCCACCCCTCCACAACCTTTGCCAATCCTGTCATTCCGTAAAAGTACATAACCCGGTATAGCATAAGAAATCGATGGAAGAGAGGGTTTGAGAAATGTTTCTGTAAACAGACAAGCATGGATGTGTTTGCTAGTAAAGGAAGATAGAATATCTGCATAATGACATATATTAACATTATTAGGATAATGACTAAAAGTGTTATCTAGCAACTCGGAAAGATGAGGTGCAGCACTATGCGATGGAGTGGTAATCAAATTAATGTTTGAGGCATCAAAAAAATTTTCCTCGCACGATGACGTAGGAGACAATGAGTAATACAATTCTGAATCTGATATATCTGACATAACAATAGACAAATAAAACACAAAACAGAATAACCAATAAAGCAATACAAATTAAATCTAATATCTAAGAATGATTAATGGTGCAATAAAATATCGTAAACTTATGTAGCTAAATAGTAAGTTATACAAGAAAATACAAAACAAACAAAAAAAAAACAAATTAATTCAAAATAAAACAAATGAACAATCTGTGTATGAACCTGCTGGCGAAAGGGATAAACAAGTTAACATTATGAAGCCAAAACAATTCTATATATATAATGACTTTTTTTTTTAAAACAGAAAGGACCAATATAACCATTACTTCACACAGTTTAAAATGTACAATATAAATATACAAGTGGTATTAAAAATAATAGCTGCACAAAGAAAGCCGTTCCCCATTTCGAGAGCACAAAAAAAAAACAACAAACAAATATGTGAAAAGTAAAGGTAGGCTGTAAGGTTTACACACCTTTGCCTTTCCAAATGGATAAATGAACCTAAAATATGTAGAGAAATATGACAGTCCTCTTTCTGTGCGAGACAAAGAACAAATAATAATCTGTGCGTGACATGATCAAAGAAAATACGATTATTACAGAGTTTTGTGACTTCTTACGTATTTACGGAAATCTGCAGTAAAAATAAAAGTGTAGGGTAGAATATAGAATTCTAAAAGTGTTTGCTGAGAATACTGCAGAACCCTGTGCGATAAAAATGTAAACACACAGGCAAACACCGAACGAAGATAATAATGGTAGTGCGAAGAACATCACTTTTGCACGATTCAACGTTTATTTGACCTTGGTTATCTTGCTCTGGCCGCGGGAACGTGTAGGCCGCTGCTTCGCTCCATCGACATGTCAGCTCCACTCTGCGTAGCTGGCGCGGCCACAGCTGTCTCCATCAACTGATGCAACTGAGCTTCTGAACTAACTCGCAGGACAGAACCGCTCTCAGCTGAGACGTAGACGCAGCCATCCCTCGTCTAGGCCTTGGACATTCCAAAGGCTTTGCGCGCCTCAATAAACAACTTGCGCCGCCCGGCAGTTAGGAATTCAGAAAGCGAGACGCCCGTTCCCTTCAACTTTGTCGGCTGGAAAGGTGATCGTCCTTACGAACGGTCTCATGGATATTTTACAAAAACTTAAAAACCTGGACTTCTTTCCTGTTATTAAGAATTTGATTGATGTGCTAACAACGGAGTTGAAGACAAGATTTGGCCACTTCGAATTTAACCCGGAATTAGCATTAAGTACAATTTTAGATCCGCGACTTGAAAATCATTTTAAAATCACTGAGCAGATTATTTTTTTGCCATTCATCGCATTAAATTTCCTGTCAGTTTAGGCTGCACAGATATTATTTACATGCAGAACCTTAAGGGACAATTCAATCTTTGACATCAAATCAAAGGTAGTGTCATTAACGAGTTGAGGTGTTCTAGATAAACGCATTCTTATGACAAAAATAATGCGAGAAATCATTAATTTATGAACAACCTGAAGATACAATGTCACTCAATGCAATAGAAGTTAGTGGACAAAACACAAACGCGATTTTATGAAACTACTCTACAGAAGAGTCACACAAAAAAGCAAACAGGGAGGCAAAACATACCGAAATTAATTGTTATATATTTAATGTCGTTAGCAACGTAATATAACTGACACAGAGGAAGATAGCTTAAACAAACATATGGTTGGTAAAATGGTTCCATTAAAGAAAACAAATGAGTCGTATAAAATCAAAGGTGGCTATCTGTCGATTTGGTCAAAATCAAGTTTTGACTGCGACAACACAGGACATTTTGAATGCTTTTTACCCGTAAAATATTTTAGTATCAAAAATGAATATCTTGCATAGAAAATCCATTGACAAGTCGGGGTTCAGTTTCAAATCCGGCTAATTGTGAATAGTCACAATCAAACATGGCCTTCTTCGCGGGCCGACCAATCACAGGCCACCGTTTTTCGTGCGTTGTAATGGCGGATCTGGCAGTTTGCATACATTGAGTTTGCTCATTGTGGATTGATTTATTGAATATTAAGCGTGTACAGTTCATATTATTCAGTGAAAACACAATCATGGATTGTAATCCCACACCGGTGACAAATCGATATTCAAGGAAACGTCAGAAGGATCCCTCAAACTGGAAACGAAATGTGACTAAGAGAATGAGGTGAGTACCATTGTAGGGTTGGCACTTACAGGTCTAATATTATTAATTTTAACACCATTACCTGTTTATTACTATCTTTTTCGAACTTTAAAATTACGTATATAAGTGCTCATTCCTATTCGTTTATATCTAAGCATAAATAGCATTTTTTAATGTGTCCGTAGGTCTGTGTGTCTGTTTATCTGAAGGTAAGCATGGAAAACACTTTTATTTAATGTTTTAGGGCTCCGTACAGGACAATGAAAACTCATGCAGGATCACTCTGGTCTTTATCTGTCCGTCTGTCAAAAAGTTGAAATTTGAGATATACCTAGTCTTAGATTACAAAAGGATCAGATTGATTTCGTTTGTATTAAATTAAAAATAGACCTCGAAATATAAGCCCGTCCAGCGTATTTCTATTTAGTATTGACGCGCCACTTCGGGCATGGAGTATGGAGCGTACACCGCGTACGATGATACACTACTGTCTGTATTACTACTGTCGATGATAAAATGTGGTGACTCTATGAAATATTTGAATTTTTAAACGTTATTCTGTGGGGGGGTACTACATCTATTCCTTTTTAAAACTAACGTAGTTAGGTGACGCAATCATGTCTGTATAACGGATATTAACAAATTCTGATTTTGGGTGTGCGAATTGGGGGGGGGGGGGGAGCAAAAAAGGAAATAAACTATCGGAATATAGGGAATCACTGATAGTTTACAGAAAAGCCTACACGACAATTCTAACAATCGTATTCTAAGTACACTGTCAAAATACAGCACGCGGACTATCGCCGGATTTACAATACATAATGGTTTTTAGTCCGGCGATAGTCCGAGTTTTATACCTTAGTCCGCTACTCTTAATATGACTGTAAGCTTGGGGTGCATCATCTCTGGTTATGGTTAATGTTTATGTTAAATATTGCCAGTCTTCTTTTTTCTTACGTCTTAAGACATAAGAAGAAAGCAGACAGACAATATTTGACAATAAAGTTAACCATAACCAGATATGATGCACTCCACCCTTAGTGTTTTATGTTCCTACAAGAAACGAAAAGGACGGAATCCTCTCCTCGCGAGCTCTACTAGGACGTGACTGTTTTTTTCTTATTTAAGGTACTCTGCGAAATCTGCACCCGAAAGAGTCTGTGAACATTCAACTAAAGCGTTTCAATGTGCCAAGTTGACGATGGCTCAGATAATGCAATTACATCGGAAATTTTATGCACATCCAGAAAAAAAAGCGCAAGATGCGCTTATTTTGAAATATTGTTCAGTTGAGCCTGTTAAGCACAGGCCTGGGTTTAAAGGCCAAAGGCAAACTGCAACCAAATACGCTGTCATTATGGACAAGGGTAAAAAAAATCCCATATGCAAAACATTTTTTTTTATCAATATTTGGCATTACAAAACACAGAGTAGCATATGTCATGAACAGATTCTTTTACACTGCTGAGTTTCCAACCGAAAAACGTGGTGGAAACCACAAAGAACGCAAGTATTCTACAATGAAGGAATCCATCCACAAATTGGTTCAGAAACTAAAATGTATCGAGTCACATTACTGCAGGAAAAGTACTTTCGCAGAAAGAAAATATCTGCCATCAGGACTCAACATCAACAAGCTGCACAATATTTATAAAGACAGTGAATACATTTACAACTCAACTCGACTCTTTTAAAACAATACCCATGGCTAGAGATGGGAACACTTCCTAGTGATGTTATTAAATGTATCGACTCGATATAATTTACTCTATCACTAGTAACATTGGAAATGCCACCAAGATTAAACAGCGCTCTGTATTTAGAATGTCTACAAAATGATTTAAATGAAATATTGCGCCAGGCTGAAATTCCAGAGGATTTGGTGGAGAACATGTGGCTTCAATGGCCACGCCACCACACTACGCTAGGGCGGTCCGCTAACATTTAAACGCCCAGTATCCAAATCTATGGATTGGTCGAGGTGGAACAATCCAATGACCACCTAGGTCTCTGACCTAAACCCTTTTTTTTTTTGTGGGAATATTTGAAAGATGTGGTGTACGAACAAGAAAACTTAAGGTGGCCCAACCCGGCGGGCCCAACTCATTCGCGGGCACGGTACAAAACCGAGCTGTTGCGCTCTGGGACCTTCTCTGTTTCAAAGAATAAGACAGGCTCCGTGATGAGGAAGATGCAACATGTTCACAAAAAAGACAATGTGCTTAGTGTATGATTTGGTAAGATTTACGAAAATTTTAATTTCAAAACGACTTATAGCTAAAAGTAAACCAAGACCGCTGTAGTAAAAAATCTAACTAAAACCAAATATATCATAAATCTTGATTAAGTAAGCTATGTCTGATGACTAATCTTTTTACGATGTTCTTAATTTATCATTGCGTAATCCACCTCCAAAGTTATTGTATAAAACGCGCGAAAAATTCGATCTTTCGGATCAACTCCCCATACAAACGGGGAAAGAAGATCACGCCCATATTTCTTGTCAGAGATCCCAAATTTTGCTCAAAATAGCTTTATTTGATCGAACTAGATGTCTGATGTTGATTGGCATTGTGAAATTGTGTTTGGTTTCTAAGTTATAAGGTCCGAAAGTTCGCATTTTTCGCGCGTTTTATACAATAACTTTGGAAGTGGATTACGCAATGATAAAGTGAGAACATCTTAAAAAGATTAGTCATCAGATATAGCCTGTGACATAGCTTATTTAATCAAGATTTATAATCTATTTGGCTTTTGTTCGATTTTTGACTACAGCGGTCGTGGTTTACTTTTAGCTTTAAGTCGTTTTGTAATAAAAAAATTCGTAAATCTTACCAAATCACACAATATGCACATTGTCTTTTTTGTGGACATGTTGCATCTTTCTCATCACGGAACCAGTCTTTTTCTTTGAAACAGAGAAGGTCCCAGAGCGCAATAGCACGGTTTTGTACCGTGCCCACGAATGAGTTAGTGCCGTCGGGTTGGGCCACGTTAACCCTTTCCCCGAGGGGCCTCTACATAGGCAGTAATTCGGCCTCGCCAGGCCTTTTCGAAACTACCATAAAATCGACTACTGCAATAAAACTTATTTAAATGTAATCCACTGTGTATTATTTCTCACACCTCTTCTTCTCACACTAGTTGTTTTAATTAAATTTGCTAATCAAATTTGCGCGCGCAATTTTATCTTGCTGGTGGAGTAGGGAAATTACGACAATTGCTTTTTTCGATGTTTTCAAGGGCAAATGGTACCTGCTAAAACAAAACATCGTGAATAATAATTCAACTTTGGTAAGTCGAAGAAGATTTTTTTTTTGAATTTTTTTCCCTTACGGAAGGCTCTAGCTATGCAGCCTATTCTATAAATTAGATTAGAAAGGTTACTCCTATGCTTCATGTTAGCTTGTGACTCACTTTCACCTGCCATCCGCCATGGATATTTTTCCTGAATATAGACACATGTGCAGTAATAAAAAATGGTAAGATGAATTGTTTGTTTATTTGAAGGGGGGGGGGGGGGGAGCAATCTTGAAAACCGATAAAAAATATTTCGACATTGAAAAGATTCACTCTCTAATTTAGAATACTCACCATCACGCTAAATCATATAACGGGTATGCATTAACTTCAAATAAAACAAAAAGTCAGGAATTTTTTATTTTTATTCCTCCAAAGTGTCGTCTTTAAACCCATCAGATATGTTTTTTTTCTTCAAGGTAGTCACATAGCTTATCATTGAAGACGTTTAGAGTTTTAAACTCTATATCTGAGTACTTATTTTTTGCGAACAACCATGTAAAACCTCTGCGAAACTCAACAATTTTGAGGTTGGATATACTATAATCCCTAGGAAACGTGGACTTCATTTCATTTTTAAAACAAAACATTTGTGTGTTGCCGAAGTAATGAGTGGTAATTTTCTTCCTGGAATTGTTAATAGCCTTGATGAAATCATCTACGTCGTGTAATACACCAGATTTTTCAATCTTTACAGAAATTGACGAATGAACACTGTCAGCAGCCATTTGCGTGTGTCCCACCTCTAAATAAGTTATTTTGATTTTTTTGAGGGGGATATCTTTGGTGTTGATACATCTGATGAATGCAATTTTTTTGCCCGCCTCACTGCACCTCTCCTACATCTCTAAGGTTGAATGGTAGAGAATGCCTTATGGCATTAATTTCCGCCTTTTTGTACCGTATGGCTGCAAATAAAGTATTTTTTCATTTTCATTTCATTCATTTCATTTCATTTCAGAATAGAGAGTTTTATTTTTATTTTGCGCGTCTTCATAAAAATATACTTCCTCAAAATCAAGGCCAAATTTTTTCATGAATATTATAAAAGTGGTTGCAATATCGGACGCCTTTAGTCTACTTTCCCCTTCATGCCAAAGAAGGCAAAACGATTGCTTATTTTCTCCAGGCTCCGCAAACGTTTCATTAAATAGTACCAATTTTCGGGAAAAATAGTAATCTTTTGTCATTCGTTTTGGCATGTCAACAGAAAAAAATCCTTTCAAACCGTTAGATTTCTCCGAGAGTTCTTGATCTTCGATCATAAATTTTCGTGCAAGTTTAGTATTTTCTTTGTGTTGAGGAAACTTTCGGCATTTTACGCAATAGCAATCATCGCATTTGTGTGTATTTTGTTCCCCCTTATTGGTCGAGTGTTCAGCTTCATGTTGAGTACATTTAGTGCAATCATCTTGAGTTGGTTTGGAAGTTGATATATTCATTGATTTAATAATTTTATGAAAATATTGCCAGCTGCAAGATTTTTCTTGAGAAGCTACTTGTCTTGCCTTAAAACTTTCATAAATGTCGGAGAAAGTGAAACCAATGGGCAAATATCGACGTTTAGGAGCGTGTTTAATTTTGTAATGTGATACTACGGGCTTAAATCCTTCAATAAAATGTTTCACTGTTTCTTTATATTCTTCACCCAGTGCATTATGAGGTATATGTTTCAGCAATTATCCATCTTTGATTTCCAAGAAAGTAACCATATTACAAAAAAAACCTGAGACTCTTATGATGTAACTCGACGAAAGTAATCGATTGAGCGCTATAAAACCAAAACGCTGGATCTTAAGATACAGTGTATTACCAATACACGGGCGTGCTTCGTACTGAAGTGAATCGCTAAGAGTACACATAATAGGTAATATAATAACTGTATTTTTGACTGGATATCTGACGTAGATGACTGAATGAAGTGCAACAATTGAATCTCTTGCGCTTCGAAGAAAAATTAATGAAGTCAAAATGGATTACGGCTTAATTATTTTGGAGTGTGTCATTTTTTGTTTTTATTAATAAGTATTGAACTACAATACATTGGCAGTGTATGGAGAAGACTGGTAAAATAGTCTCCAGAATAATTATTACATCACGGGGTTTTCCGACTGTTTTAGATGACTTTTGGACTCCTTGTTTAGTTTTGTACTTATTTATGGAAAATTAACAGCTATGCATTTACATTTGCGTTATACATAGAACAAATTATCCAAAGCCAATAAAAAAGTTTCATTGTTTACAATTTTGAAAATAGCTACCTAAAAACCTGACCCTACAATAAAAACTGAATTGAAAAGCAACATATTCACAATGTTTTTAAAATTAAAATAAAATAAGAAAAAGGTTCGAGCGCATTCAGAACGAAATCAAAATCTTACGTGTAGACCAAAGGGAATGTATCGCGGCTTAAAAGTCTGAGATTGTCTCTACAGTGGAAAATCTGAAGACTTCCGTAAAATTAATTTCCGATCAAATGGACACCTATTCGTCAAGTCTTACCGAACTTGAAACTAGATGTAAGAGCTCTGAAAAAGCAAACCAAGAATTGCCATTGAGAATTGTAAAACTGGAAGAGAACACACGAGCAGCGGGCTCGCTCCAACAACATTGAGGTTCTCGAAGTGCCGGAAAAAAGCTTACAAAAACGGTCGTCGGTGTTGATGTAAGAGACGGCGACATTGAATTTTCTACGCGTGTCGCCCCCCAGATCACTGTGCCAGGCCGTCCAATACTATCATCGCAAAATTCCGCAATCGAGACATGAAGGACGAGCTGTGCGCAAGCGACGAGGAATCTCGGCGACTGACATTGGTTTGGCAGGACTCAAACTATATATGTCAACGAACGTCTCACCGTGGCCAACAAACAGCTATATCAAATGGCCAGATCTAGAGGGAAGGAGCTGGGGTTTCGCTACACAAGGGTCAGCAACCACAATATTTTTTTGGGATGTTGGTATTGTCACAAATAACTCTCGAATGTAACGTCCACAGGTTTATTGAACAACACGGTGGTTACATCAAAGCTTAGAGCTAGTCCTTATAGTTATTGGCGTCGAGTCCGCGTCGCGCGATCGATCGGGAGACGAGGCGCGCGTGCGTTCGCCGTCGGGTGGTAACCGACACTGGTGGTGGCGGCGCGGTGCGGCCAGTGTTGAAGCGGCGCGGCGGGGCGCGGGGGAGACTCGTGCGCCGCCGCCGCCATCGCGTCTTCGCGGCAAGCTGCGTGTCCCACTTTTGCGAAATGTGTGGAGGAGGCCACAAATACTCCCCTGCCGAGACCGTTTCACGGGCGATAGTGATTTGGGAATCGTACTATCCTGCCGCTTCGGGTCTGTTTTTCAGTGACCTGTTCTGGCGGGTGAGGTTGGCTGGGGTTGCGGAGCAGGTAAGCTGGTTTTAATCTGTCTATGGTTACAGTTGATTCCTTGCCTTGGATTTCTAATTTAAAAGTTTTCGGGCCTCTCTCAAGGACTTTATATGGGCCGGAGTATGGAGCTTCTAGGGATCTTCGGGATGGTCGCGCCGTTCCGCTGTGTAGCATCGACTGGAATTCCTCTTTGGCGATCTTCAGTTTGTCTGGCGCCAGGCGACGGGGTGAGCTTACGACTGGTGGACCTGGGGTCGTCCGTATGTGATGCACAGTGCTGTGGGTCGTTGTGCGATGGGTGCCGGCCGGACGGGTTACATCAGGAAAGTCGCGGAGGATGTCATGATATTTAGACTCACCTATGAAGGTCTTGATGGATGATATGGCATCAGATGATGGAGCAGGCATTGCTGGCGATTGCAGTGACGTCAAGCTGTCTATAAGACGTTGGTTTCGGCAGTCGACTACGAGGTTATAGTGTGAAAGAAAATCGACGCCGATTATAGCTTTAGTCACGTCAGCAATAATAAATCGCCATCTGTAACATCGTCGTAGTCCCAGGTCCAACTCTAGATTTGCGAAGCCGTATGTAGCGATGGTCGATCCATTGGCGGCGTATAGGCAGAAGTCGGTTTTGGTACGACGGTCTTTAATTTGCGAGCGAGGGTAAACACAAAGGTCGCTTCCAGTATCTATAAGAAATTGTACTTTGCTATGTTTGTCTGACACAAATAGGCGGCCGCTGCGAGTATGGCAGGAGTTTTCGGCCACTTCGGACTGCCCTTCTAGTTTTCCGCTTTGTACTCGCAGGGGTGGGTGCATTTTGTTGCCTGTGCGCCGAATCTACGATGGTACCAGCATACGCCGTTGCGCGCCTGAGAGCGTGCAGGAGACTTAGAGCGTGCACGATTGTTGTCACGATGAGAGGATCTGGTCTGAGGGCGAGAGCGCTCCTCGAATGCGTGACTGGCGAGCACAGCTATCTGGCGCGAGAGTTCGGCGATTTGTAGGGACATTATCTCAATGGGGGAGTACAACTGCGGCGTGGTATGAGGAGCAGGCACAGGCGGCGTAGCAGGTGTGGCTGAAGCGACATGTGAGAAGGTATGCGCTGAGGCGGGGGGGGTTCAGCGCTGACGCGACGTGTGTGTAAGTCTGCGCCGATGTGGGTGGGTTCAGCGCTGATGACGATGTAGCTTGCATGGGGGTGGCCGTGGGTGTCACTTCTGCGATCCGGAGGCTGGGTGACGCTATATCTTGGATGTGATCCGCTAATTCGGAGAGTTTCATCAGAGGCATTTCGGGATTCGAAGCTACGATTGTCTGCAGGTTGATAGGCAGTCGGCTGGTCCAAACTGTGCGTATGAAACTTTCCGGCAATTTGTTTGGGCCGGCGAGGTGTAGCAGGTGGCGTAGAAACTGTGACGGCTTTCTACTGCCTAATTCCTCGTGAATGAGCAACTGTTTCTCTTTTTGTTGTTGAGATGCGGATAATCTGCGGATTAGCTCGGACTTCAGGGTTAAATATTTATTTTCGTTCGGCGGGTTCGTCACGACATCTTCAACTTCGGCTGCGGTTTGGTGGTCGAGATGTGAAATTACATGATAGAACTTGGTCATATCCGATGTAATTCCGGCAAGCGCGAATTGTCCTTCGATTTGCGCAAACCACAGTGCCGGTCTATCAGCCCAGAACTGATACAGGCGGTGTGCGGGCTGCAATCGGCGGCGCGCCGTGTGGGAGCGAGATAGGTGCGGAACCGTTGTCGTTTCCGGGCATGTCTCTTGTCGTCGGGTCACCAGTTTGGGATGTTGGTATTGTCACAAATAACTCTCGAATGTAACGTCCACAGGTTTATTGAACAACACGGTGGTTACATCAAAGCTTAGAGCTAGTCCTTATAGTTATTGGCGTCGAGTCCGCGTCGCGCGATCGATCGGGAGACGAGGCGCGCGTGCGTTCGCCGTCGGGTGGTAACCGACACTGGTGGTGGCGGCGCGGTGCGGGCAGTGTTGAAGCGGCGCGGCGGGGCGCGGGGGAGACTCGTGCGCCGCCGCCGCCATCGCGTCTTCGCGGCAAGCTGCGTGTCCGTGGATTTAAGTGCAGAGCGTCGGCGCTGCACTTTTGCGAAATGTGTGGAGGAGGCCACATCTTTATGCAAAGAAACGAGACCGGCACTCAAAAAAAATTAAAAAATTTGGCAAGCAGCGACCCGCCTTACACCGATCCGCAATGCCGGTCTGCTGCACCATCCGTCCCTACCAGGCGCGTTGCGGTACATAAAACTTTTACCCGTAACGCGTGTTTTAACATCTAAGACGTCAACTAGCGTCAAAGTAAACAATCTATTACACCCAGCCTAAACGTATTTTTATACAAACTCACCCCTGCTCTGGTTAGACAAGTAAGATTAGTGTCACCTAAATCCCTCGAGGATGCTCTGCACATTGTCTTAGAGGAAGTTAATTTAAAAACAATCTATGGCGCTATAAATAAAGATCAAACCGGTATTACAAAACCATGAAACCAGTATGAAAATCGCCCCAAGCGTACAGCTCAGCGTCAGAGGGACCCCTAAATGGTCAACCTCGTCACCAAAATACCGAATATAAAAAAACCCTTGCAACAGTAAGCAATACGTTACAACAATATGTCTTCGACTTTTAGACAGGGTAGTAACCAATACCGCTCCTATCTTTATACCCTGAGAGCAATAGAAGGACATATGCGCAGCACACAATTTAGACAGCAAACAGGAGCACCGAAGGACGCAACGATGCGATTCCTCTCAGCACGCCAATCTTCGCAACAGATTTACAGACCAACCCAGCAGGCCACCTCTCAGGTTATTTTACAATGAATCAACCGAAGCGACATCCGAGTAAGTGGAGGACCCGGAAGAAGTTGAGGCGGAATTGGAATGTGCGGAAGCGGAATACTCGGAGAATACATATCTCGAGGACGACTCATTGCACGAAAATGAATTTTCACATAACAGCCTCCCATCAGAGATTTACCTAAACACCGGCAAAAACCTGTCTAAGGTACATACATTATCTGCATACAAATACCTGAAATCGTATCAAAATGTGTGATCGATACAGAGTGGTCAGTCTGAGTTCTCACCTAAATTGGCGTTTACGGCAAGCCCATCGACTGGCGTTTTCCGTAAAAACGTCAAACTCCATACAAGTTATTACTAGATATTCTGTGGTTTTACTTCTTCAAGCTGTCAAAGTCAAACTCGGACTTCCGATTTGTATGAAAACGCGGAGTCGACATAAACCGCAACGCAACGAAATCAAGCTCGGACTCGCCAATGTTTGTTCGATTAACGCCCACTGCGCGCGCTCTTCAATTTCTCCGTACATTTGAAAACGCCAGTGGATCGGTTTGCCGAAAACACCAATTTAGGTGACAACTAAGACTTCGGGTACAGGTAGCACACGATCATTTATAAGTTTTAAAACAAGAAGAGAAAAAGAAGAACTAAGAATCTACAACAGTTTATGTCGCAGGAGCAATTCGATAACTTTGTTGGTTTAGGCAGGGTTCAAAGTTTGGTAATTATTAGTAATCGTTATTTTTAGTTTAATCGTCACAGCGGCCCTGCAGGCATGGTTTGTGAGATTTTATTTTGAGATTTTAGGCACAATAACCTCTTAGGATGTAATATTAACTTAATTTTATTTTGTGACTATATTTCATATTGATTTAGAAGTAATGGTTGAGCCATTTGACTCGATAAACATTCAAAATTAGCTACCGTTATTATTTGGCGAAATAGCGCGCGACTCAAAATACACCACGAAAACAGAGATCTTTGCTACGGCATCCAGCACGCACGCGAAGATCTGCTCCGAGCAAAAGAACTACTTAATATCCGCTACTGCATCGTGATTTCCATTTATCCGTGTCCTCATCAAGGCTGGATGCCAAGAAGAGTGTTCGTGAGTGGTTGGCGAACAGGAATCCTGCGAAGCGGCGTCCTGCAGCCCACGCGCTGCTCCAGTTGTCGAAGGCATTGAGTCAGGAGGTCAGCCCCTAGTTTTCCATCAACTAATATAAAGTGTCTATTTACAGGAATGCGACTCCAGCAACGTGTATGGACGCATAAATTAGTATTGAACGCGCAAACGAAATTGAAAAAAATTGGCAGGCAGTGACCGTCAATCAAATATTTAAGAGACCAAATTGAAGGCGATTGACCACGCATCCTTTAATTGTACATACAAATGCTTGAAATTTCTTAAAGAGTGCAAGTCAGGTTTTCGGTATTTTTTTTTAATTCGTACATAAAATATGTGGTGTTTACGAGGTTATAAACAATGATCGAGTAGACGATAACAATAAAAACAATATTGTTAAAGGCGTTGTCTGCTCGGGAAGCGCTATTGCTCAATTAGAGGAATTTTGTGGTTACATTAACTCACCCTGAATGACGGAAAAAAAACCACAAAAAAACATGAAGGAAGTTTCAATTTAAAGTATGATGCAGGCAGGACTAGAAGAGAAGAAAATTGCGTTAGAAAGAGGTAATGTAGATGCCAAGAGTGTTCCTATCATAGTAGTTGTAAAGGGTGGGTCATGGGGTAAACGTTCATACATAATGAATTAGAATTCTGTGTTGCTTGCATCACTGGTTTTGAGACAAAAAAGTTTTGTTTTTGAACCTCGCAATCTTGTGTCTTTGGTGTGGCTCATAATATAAATATAGAGCCCAAAGAGCTTTGGGCTGTAAAATGCTTTAAAAACTGGTTGGGAAATTCAACTGCAGTGGAGGCTGATGGTGTGGTCGAAGAATTTAAATGCAATTACGCTTAAAGTTAAAAGCTCGCACAAAAAGGTAGAACATACCTTTCGATTAGCCGACATGACAAATGAAAAAAAATATATACATAGAACATATACATAGAAATAAAAAATATTTTTGTTCAGCACAAAGATTAGAAATTTAAAAAAAATCCATGGATGAAAGAGTGTGGTCTGTAGAATGATTTACATATTTATAGTCCAAACCAACAATATTACAGCATTTTAATGCCATTGTAGGTAAGTGTATTAGCGGTGTACGGGTAAATTTATCTCTAAGTGGTCCATATTAATCAAGATGCTACGCAGCCGTAGCTAAATGTAACACCGGTTCATTATTGAGAGCTCTACAAGAGAACATATCTAACGAACCAAAAAGTTCTCACGTTTCTACGTCGATCGCAAAAAAAAGCAACTTGCTTGAAAAATAAAGGCAGAGTCTGAAGAACGAGCATAAAGAACCAAAAGAGTAACTATTGCCGATGAAAATAGTGGAGCATTAGACAAAGAACCTGATATAGACACAAACGTCAATGAAAAGAATAAAGAGGTTTTTTTGAAAAACTTGACGAAACATCTGAAATAGAGCCGATACAATTAAAAAATAATTGGAAAATCTTCGCCAAATTGAAATCACGAAAGAAAAATGCGATTAATAGCTTCAATGTTTACACAAGTCTGTATGCTGAAACCGAAATCTTCTGAAGCATATTTGCCAGGTTTAGTGCTCAGAGCGTTACCATCACTATGGTAAAAAAATCTAAATTTAATTAAAATTGAGGGGATGAGTTTTAGTAGAAAGAGCATCGTCCAGCATGACCTTTTTATTGCTTCATATAAATCCCCACTCAAACGAAATTATTTTTTTATTTTTATTTACTGACAATCTTGTAGTCCTTAGTAATCTTAAAAATCATCAGGAATCTTTGGTAGTCCTTTAGGAATCCTTAGAAATCTCGAAATAACAATCCTGTGGTCGCATTCTGTACACTAAATACGCACGGTAGGATACGGAACAATATGTTTTTGTATGACAGCGTCGTAGATAGCATGCACGCTATCATATCGTTGAGTGTACGTAGTATAAGTATACGTGTAAGTTGTAGTGTAAGGTAATCTGGGTGTGCACTTTTTGCTCGAGTGATTAGCCCCTCGCTGGCCGCCTGCTTTTGGAGAAGACGATTAAGAGATGGAACAGATGACATGACAGGTGAGATGGAATAGGTGAATGTTATTACAAGATTATATATTTTGAAGTGCGCCTGATACGATTAATGACTGGAGTAGGCTAGTTATACGCGGCCGCCTGGAGGTCTGCTAATTACCCTTTTTAAAAGAACAGCCCGATCATAATTAGCCATCGTCGGTCGCGGGTGAGATAGGTCTCCACCGGCCTCCACATCAACGCGGTCGTACTTAAAATTGTAAAACGGAGCGCGAGGAAAAATTTAGCTAGGTAACTACTACTGTTACTGGAATAAATTGTAACTCGTCCATTTTTGTTTCCATCGACGTGGAACCATCCGGTCCTTACCTTCCTGCCAATTTCACGGTGGCTCTGTGATAAATGGTGTTCCTTTTTCTCTAGTTTATTTTTCTGCAACACCAAATACCCGATCTCGTTATGCGAACGAATGTCCAGTCACAGGAAAAAAATATTCTAACTTTTTCAGTAACTTTGGTGCAACCATTTGGAGATCATTCCTAATGTTGTGGAAGGACTGGATTTTACGTATTCCAATGACTTCGAACTGTACACTAGAATGTTTAAGGTAAGCTAATGTCCTGTCTTTTGCTGTTTTTTTCTGTCTCTCGTTTTTTCTTTGTTCGTGCCATTCCCTGCACTCAATTTGTAAAATATTTACTATATTCAAGCGATTGCATTCCTTGCTACTTGTATCGACGTTTTTTAAAAATACATCTTATCCATTTCTGGTTGATTACATTTTACATCAATAGTTGTCTTGTTTTCTCGAACCGCTCTTTAAAGATTTGTATAAAGCTGTTATGGCTTTCTTGCATTGAATGAAACAGCCGGTGCTTGCTTAGCAGTTTCATACGAACTATTTAAACTAAAGTCAATCCTCTTTTTAACCTGGAAGTTGGCTACACAATGAATAATTCCAAAATATTATTATCTACGTCACGTGATAAATAACATGTATGGGCCGCTAAAGATTTTTTTTTTGATATCACGTAATTATATCGATGACAAAAATTACGTGGGGACCGAAGCGTTATTTGTCCAATCTAAATGTGATTCTCTAAGTCATGATTTGTCCCCTGAAAAATGTCACAATACAATGTCTTTGTTGTTGTTAATTATGTACTATATTTATTTATTCTTATTATTGGGATGATTATTTTTCGTTCAACTTGTTGCACATGTTAGGTAATAAATAGTTTCTACAAAAGACTTTGCATTGAAATTTAACACATTATTGTGTAATTACATCACACACATAGGTCTTGCATCCAATATTTTGCTCTATGTGCTGGGTTCTCCATCTGATACCTTCGTGATATATTTTAGTCCATACATTTATGTTGAATTTCTTAAACCTTCAAAAATGATGGCTACCTTCATAGATGTGCTAGGACCGTCGATATTTTTAAAACAACCGTGCTCGTCAGGAACGACTTTCAGTTTAACACCGGCAAATTCAGGACAACGCACCAACAGTGAAATATTTATTTATTGATCCTATTTACAAAACGTTTCCCAACAATTTCGGCACATCCAGAAATTGTGTTATATTTTTTGCAAGTGTTCTTTTACTCGAACAGCTATCAATAACGACTTCAAGTATCGGCATACCTTCTATAGTTTTATTACCATGCTTGATGCCCAATTCATATTACCCTATTGCTGCGATGACTACAAAAACTGTCGCCTTCCAAACCTTTGACGATGAATCGTGTATGAGTCGTTTTATTTTCGTGATAACGGGTGTAGGGTTTGTTGCAACTTATCTTTATCTTCTTAATCCACCACACTGGCTCGGAAATGCCCATGTATTTCGGCTCGGTAGCAACGTCTCACACTCGCCCGCGCTCTCGTGACAGTGACGTTTGCTCACGAAATACCGGAACACAAGAGACAGCGTATCCATGCAATGCTGCATACAATACATCCCTCTCTTATTTATGTTTTGGATATAACGACACAGGAGATCTTCAAAATTAACAGATTGACTGCACTGCCTAAATTTTGGTTTGGATTCCGCCCAGGGTACACGTCATCGTCATCAATGTTGTAAACATAATCCACTTCAACTCTGCTTTTATTTCCCTTTGTGTTCGGTAGATTATTTTCCTTGTTCATTGGATTTCCCTTTTATACCAATTGACTGGGACATTTCCATCAATACTGCAGGTATTGATGGAAATGTCCCAGTTTACGACATGTAAAATACGCTTTTTATATCGCAAGACATTCTGGATCCACTTCAGATTGGTGGCATTTACTCCCACATCGCCCACAAGGTATGATGTTCTTTGTGTGTTTAATTTTGTAAGTTCCTTTTTTTATTTGTATTGTCATTGACTTCTTGGTGTCCTTGTTTCTTGTCTTGACATTCTTGTTTTTTCTCTTCATGAAGAAGTTTTCCTTTAATTGGTTGGTTGACCATTTGTAAGGATTACTTCCGTTATTCAGCTGAAGTACATTTCTCAGTGATTTTATGAATTAGGTGGTTGCATTTTTCATCTTGTTTCCGTAGTCGTACTAAAAAGCCTTCGAACTATTCATTATCTTTTTGCTTGATAAGTCTGAACATGCGACGTTCAAGAACGCGATTTGTTTTTTGGGAGAAAATATTCATTGAGTTTTTCGATGGCCACGTCAAAAACGTCGACTCCTTTCGCAGCTTCAACGTTTGCTCCGGGTACATTAAAAATATATATCTTGGGCTTGCCCCTCCAAAGTGCAACAATGTCGCTTTTTTTTCTGAGAACTTAATTTCAACTGCATCAAGAGCAGGGATTTGTTCCATCTCTCCCATTTGCAGCCGATGGAGGCCCTTTCGCCGTCTACGGCCGTTTTCATCGTAGCAGGGCTAAGTGGAAGGTCATTGGTCCGTAGGATAACTTTCGTAAATTCTAAAACTTTAGTAAATTCCGAAAGTTTCGCGGCTAACGTCACACCGTCGGCTAAAAATTCAGAGGGCAAGTGAGTTCGAGAACGAAGCGTGACTTCGAAAAAAGCCATTCAGTAACACGTCGTGACACTACCGCCGCGGCGTTGAATAGCTGAACTATCGCATCTCGAACTTAGTGAGTATGTGCGAGCGAAAAGCGTTAGGTTTCGACTTTAGGCCATTAAGGGAGTGATTTGACAGCTCAATTGTTTGAGTTGAAATCGAAAGTAGGGTAACTCACTTTGCAAATAGCAACCTTTTAGCCGATTAGATTGTCGTGCGTGATGTATTTGAGTCGTTTTAACTCCATAAATCGGAGTTATTCGAATTGTAAGTTAACTTTTAACTATTGATACCACAATACAAGCCTTCAGTGCAAAATAATTAATTAATTAAATTAAATTATTTATAGGTACCTAACCTAAAACATTAGTTTATTATTTAGCGCAATTTTCTGGTAATGAGGTTAAACATATTTTGTTTTATTTTAGAGCATGGCTCGTCTTGCTGGAATGTTCAACGTTTTAGAGCTGGCAAATGAGCAAGATTACTTAGTTCGGAAACGGCAAAGGGTGCTCTTGCGAAAGGCTGCTGCTGCTGTGCACCTTCGCGAGGATGAATTCCGAGCTAATTATCGTCTCAGTCAGGAGTAATTTGAACAGCTGTACGACGATATCGCCCCTTTACTGAGACGAGAAAGACAGGGAAAATTTTCTGCAAGGACCAAGGTAACAATGTAACTTAAGAAAAATAAAACACTGAATATTTTAATTGTCATTGTTCTGTAAAAATATGTCCATATGTAACCAAACCATATCTTTTTAGCTCTTAACTGCACTTGCATTCTATGCATCAGGCGATTACCAAACTCCAGTTCGGGCAGACACTAAATTCTTCAATGTCCCAGCCATCTGTATCCAGAGCAATACATGCAGTCACAGATGCACTCAACGCTCCTGAAGTACTTCGAAAATTCATCAAATTTCCTCAAAATGTGTTGGAAAGAGAAGTTGTGAAACTAGGGTATTTGCCTATGCATATTTAATTAGAAATATTAATTTAAGTCTATTACCTTCTGAGCGGATGAACTGAAAAAATACTTGAGTGGCAATGGTTTGGGTTACACGAAAATGGTTTTCATATTCAGTGGATTTTTCATCGTCAGCCCATCAGAGGAAATATGGCAGCCAGAAAGAAATTAACCCGTACCCCTGTTTTCGCAACTTCCAGTTACCTGAAATCTGATAAATAACTTTCGGTTACATTTCATATTTACATGGTGTAACCGAAATGTAACTTTGGGATTACATTTGGGAGAACTTTTTAGCTGGAGGTAACGGAAACTGGCCTTAATTAATGTTAGATTACAAAAAATAGATATTGCACCTAATTAATACCTACCATAATAAACAGCTATTTAATAACAAAAGTATGTGACTATTTCAGATTTTATGAAAAATTCGGCATTCCGGGAGTATTTGGCTGCATAGATGGAACTCACGTTGCCATAATTTGTCCTAAGGAGCACGAAGAGCGGTTCTTCAACCGCAAATTCTACCATTCTCGCAATGTCCAAGTTGTTAGTATGTGTAAGATTCATATTAAATGTATTAAATTCAGTGCATGAAAACTCAAGCCCTTTGTCAGCCTCGGTGGCCCAGTGGCGCGACACTTCGGCGATCGCTCTCCGAAGTTAAGCAACGCTGGGTCCGGTCTGGTCTTGGATGGGTGACCATTCGACCGTTGAGAGAGGCTGGCCGTGGTTCGGATTCCACGTTAAGCTGTAGGTCCCCTTCCTTACTTACTAGGTGGTAGGGTTTATCCCGCCCGGGTTGGTACCATCGCATTGGATGAACGATGGTCGAAGCGGCAATGAAAATTGTCCGTGTTTTCCATCCAGTTCAATGTAGCCGTGCAATATAAGGAAGGTCCTGGCATGGCACCTAGTTCCCATGTGGTGTGTTGGGCTAATACCATGACAGAACTTGTGGTATTAGCCATCCATGTCCAGTCACATAAAAAAAAAAAAAAAAACATGTTACCGAAGGAAAGAAAACTATACGGATAGTAAAAAACTATGCACTCCATGTAATTTTCCACAAACAGTTGGTCTGCTTCCTTTCTATTCCATCACAATCCAAGCCTATTATTGCTATTGTATTTAGGGCCAAGTTTTCAATCCTCAGATAGTACAAATTCACGGTTGTCAAAAGATGGATAGTCATTGCTGGAGAATTATATCTTCTATCACAATTATCTGACTATAATTTTACTAATAAACGTAAATAAAGCGTAAATAAATCCGTCGAATAGTTATCTGTTCGTTTATCAGACTATTGAAAAATCAGCACTTAGCCACCTAAATATTTTTTTGCATGTTAAAAAAGAAAATGTTTAACACTCAGGTTTTTTTTATTATTTTCTTTCAGATTGCCGATAGTGACTTAAGAATATTAAGCGTGGATGCTAGCTTTGGTGGGGCGTGCCATGATAGTTTCATATGGAATGCGCACCCGATCAAGGCTCACTTAAAGGAGCTTAATGCTGCTGGGGAAAATAGCTGGCTCTTAGGTATATTAATATACCTAATGATGTTGCTAAAATTAACCGTTTTGGCTGCATTTTAAACTCATGTTTCCAGTTTCATGTTTCATACTGCTTTATGAATTTTATAAGCAAATTTGTTACGTTACCAACGGACGAAGCAGTATCCGCGAGCAAAGGGGAGGCTGGTGGACCCGCCATCAGAGGGAGGCAATTCCTCGTGCCGCTCTCCCATAAAAATACCATCCAGTTCAATGTAGCCGTGCAATACATTGAAAGTCCTGGCGTGGCAACTAGTTACCATATGGTGTGATGTTGTCGTGGTGCTCCTGCTTCCGGCCCGGTCTTCGGGTCGCATGGTCCAAATGTATCTTCGCGGTAAGCAAATAGATTCTTTATTTATAGAATTTCATTTAAGTACATGCAGTGGGAGCATCACGCCGATTCCTTGATGATGTAAATTGGGATTATCATTTCCAAAACATCACAACATGTCCTAAGATCCTTACGAAATACTAAAATCTTCTATTTCTTTCCAGAGTAATGCAACTGGCGATAGCGGTGACAACATCCCCGCGTGGACGCGTCGAGAAGACCCCCCGGGGACGTCGTGTTCGCATCGTCCGTGCTACTACCACGGATTGATTTTGGTAAGAATGTATATTTTTTATGTAACTACACATGGATTGCTAATTATAACACCCACTGTCATGATATTAGCCCAATACTCAACATCGGAACTAGGTGCCATATTAGGGGACCTTTCTTCACGTCTTCATTTCCCTGGATGAAATGCACGGAAAATCTTTATGGCCGATTGCCTTTCCGGTCCAGACGTCATACTGCACAAATTATTTCTTATTAATTGGTTAGTGACACATACTTTCATCCTTGCATTCTTATATCTTCGCGATGCATGCCACGTATTGTCTAGATTCCTCTAAAGTAAACTTTGAATTACAGGACCGAAGAAGAAACAGAAGAACATCGGAGGAAGGAGACGCAGAGGGAGAAGCAGGCGGTATGTCTAATATTTTGGCATCTATAAGGCGCGCTTCGACGACGGACTACGCGACACAAGACCGTGCAGGTAGGCACTACACCGAAATTGAAAGGTGGCTCGACGGTAAGTCAGCATCAACTGTCGATGAAGGAGTTGCGGTTCTTCAGGAATCAGCGGGGCCTTCACCCTCACCTTCAGTTGTAGCTGAAATTCGAGCCGATAATTACCTTCGGAATCAGGTGGGGACGTCGTCAGCATCATTTGCAGTACCAGTTTTCGTGCCAGTACCGGTTGATACTGGAAGTGATATTGACGACATCAAAGATGATGAGCATTTGTTGCTTTTGCCCCGTAGAGTCAACACTGCTCTGGCTTTGGCCCTGCCTGATCCCGAACAGGATCCCGAGGTGGAGGCTTTGCTCAACAATATGGCAGTTGAGCAAGATGCCGCCGATGAGGAGATCCTGGATGAAACAAACGACACCTACGACTGGAGATCGGACTATACAACCAACAGGGGTGTACAGGAATTATTTACTGTTCCTGCAACCGGGCCTACTATACCAGACGAGATACCGTCGCGTCTAGTTGGTCTAGTAAGACGCTACCTGTTAGTCCGTCTACGTTGTACACATAAACTATGTGTCTGTCCGTACTGTTAAATGATTTAAAGAGGAGGATTTAACTGCTCCGTTATGCACACTACGAGCATGAGTACTAGTCACTTTGAATGGTTCGTAATGTTAATAGTCAACTAGATATTTCTCGACAAGTCCCAGTGTCGATCATAAATCGTGCGTTCGTTTCTGGTAAAGTTACGTATGGTAGTTTTATATGCTGGTGGGTGTGAGGCTGTTATAGAAAAAAAATCGACTGGTTCCTCTAACTTCTGTTCTTCGGGGTACGGTACTTCCTCATAATCGTCCGTCCAACTATTGTTCTCCTGGTCAACTAACTTTGATATTAAAGAGGATGATATTCGTCCTTCGCCCAATAAAATAGAGTGTGTCAAGAAATTTCTCAAGCCATACTCCGTTCACCAACTGAGGCCGTTAATGGGGTTAGCGAGCTATTTTAGATGTTTTATTGAATCAATTGCTTTGAGAGCTCGCCCGTTAACCTTGCTGCTAAAAAAAGATACGCCATGGTCTTGGGGAAAATAAAAAGGGTATTATTTTATGGATATTAAGTTGTATATGACTTCAAATACAAAACACAGCCGAAATAGGTACGGTCGCATTAAAAAGTCCAGTAGTACATTCCAACGCGATTACTATTAAGCTCGCATCGCACGGAGGTGAAGCGGGAGGGTATCGCACCGTCCGCGCGGGTTGCGGTAGGACGCCCCGCCTGAAGACCGGTCGGCGGGGGACGGGGCACGCTACATGTGCAAAACAAACCCGACGGTAGGGTGCTACTGGACTTATGTCGCCGATTGTACATACAGATGCATAGGCTCTTGGGATTGCTGGGATTTTGATGCAAAAGTAGTTCGATGGCCAATTAAAGCCTGTCGCGTACACAAGTAGACAAACCACGGCGCCTGAGAATATAGACCACTCGTATGAGCTGTAAGCTCTAGCCGTGGTAATAAGTTTGAAGAAATGTTGAGTGTACCTATTAGGAAACCAGTTTGTTGTAGTCACAGACTGCAATGCGTTAAGCATAACATGGACCAAATGGGATATGCTACCATGAATCGGCCGATGGTGGCTCAAATTACTCCAAGACCATTTCAAAGTGGTTTACCGCCCTGGAAAACATATGCAGCATGCTGACGCGCTTAGCCGCAATCCAGTAATAGATGTTTTACACATCGATCAAACAACGTGGCTAACAGCGGTTCAACAAGCGGACAGTTAACTGAATGATATAATATCGGAGCTGAAAACAAGAAAAAACGAAAATAACGGTGCATAATTATCGTCTTGTCGATAGTCATTTATGCAAATTAGTAAAAGGGAAAAAAAGGATTGTTATACCTAAATCAGTCCGATGGCCGATGGTGTGAATACGTTTCATGATGACGACGGTCATATGGGTCAGGAAAATGTAATTGAATTGATTCGCAAAAATATTGGTCGAAGAATTACGTCGGTTCGTCACTTAATACGTTAGGAGCTGAATATCATACCATTTTGCCAAAAGTCCCACTCGTATGTAGAGAGGTTTGTTACCTCCCGACCGACCAGCCCCGACATCAGTCCATAACGATATTGACCCGAGCGGAGCCGGGTACCTTAGCTAGTTTTATTTATCTATGACTTTGTAGTTGGCTCAAATGTCGTAATTGTCCTGTAAATGTGTTCCATACATTTTGAATGGTTTTGGATGAGCACCTTGATTGTAATTACACGCGGACTTAACAGATTGAATCGAAGATCTTTGCTATTGTTTACAATATGACTCGTTTTGTTACTTGTAAATGATTGTTTGATTCGGACTGGAAATGATAATGTGTCGGTGTCAGAATTCCAATTTAAACCGAAAATGTTTGGGTTCTGACCTTCATTAAAATTTAAAATTCGACCTCCACTTCCGAATATCTTTCATATTCGTGTCCATACTCCGTACTCGGGAGGCTAAAATACTTGAAACCTTGTGGCATACATGACTTAGGTCCTCCTCCGAATCGGACCCAGATAAAAAAACGTCAACATAAAAGTAATTATGAATAAAGTCTGAAATTGTCTGGTCATCGCACTCAAGCGCTAACTATTGAAACACCGAACACTCAGGAATGGTGCTGAAGCTGTACCATAAGTTACGGTATTGAGTTGAAATGTTTTTAATTGTTTGGAAGAATCGTTCCGCCACAATATTAACTGTAACCTTCTTTGAGGTGGTGAGTGACCGTGGTCAGGTATCACACTGGATGGTGAACTGAAACATTTAATTTCCTTGTGTAACGCCATGTTATGGGAGGCAGTGTGTATAGGCTGTCCTTCTGCCTTCCTCCCCGCACAGAATCCAGTATGGCGCCGATTGCGAAGTCGGCTGGGTGCGCGCGCATTTCTTCGAGCTACTACAGTCCGACAGAAAAGAGTAGAAAGCGGTGACAGGTGGAACTAAAAAGGAGAGCCTAGCTAGCAACACTGAACCAAATAATGAAAAGGTAAATTTTCTCTCACTATTCTCTGCTGCAATAGTTTTTACGAGTGTTGTTGTGAAAATCGCAGTAAATGGTAGTACAGGCTTCAACATGAACAAAACCATTAAAAGCGGTGCACGTGAAATAATATACCACGTCTATAAGCGATTTTTGACGGAGACGCAGGAAGACAGCCGTCAAGCATAGAGGGTGTTTACCAGCAAACAGCTTGTATTACGGGTAAGTTATACATATAAGTACGCTTAATTAGCTGTTTCCAAGGCTTACACAAGAATATTATTTCGGTTTATGCTTATTTTCCGAAAGAAAAAACGTTTGTTTACATTCGTAATATTTTGAGGTTATTAAATATTTGACATATTGTAGGAGATAATTGTACAGAGGGATTCTGCGATGTTGATCCTCAATATTGTTTCGTAAAAATATTGATATTGTATAACTGTGGGTTATTGATATTATTGCTGCTATGTATTTTGCCATGATCTGCGATTAAAATATTTTACTTTTACTTATTAAAATCCATACAATAAAACTTTTCTTATTTTCAGGGAAATCTGAAAGCACAGTACGACGGATTGTAAAGAAGGTCAAAAAAATAATGGCAAATTTGAAACACCTGCAAAGCATAGAAAAGGGCGGCCAAGAAAACAATTGGTGCGATTCGGCAAACGATTCAGTTTTTCTACACTGTGAAAAAATAAGTACCTACTTTGGCAAAGCTTCACGCTACTCTAAAAGAAGACATTGGTTACAATGCAAGCCGTGAGCACTTAAGAAAATTGCTTAAATCAATTGGATTTACACACAAAAAGTGTCAATCTAGTAGAACTGCTTTAATTGAAAAGGCACATATAGCTGCCAAAAGGGAACATTACCTCAAAATAATATTGGATAATAGAAATTTGCCAGAGGAACTCCAAAAGAATATTGTCTATTTAGACGAAAGCTTCATCCACGCGTCATATAAAGTAAAAAAATGCTGGCAATCTATCAATACAAAAGGAGTGCAACTGGATATATCGAAAGGAAAACGTTGGATACTGGTACACGCTGGTGGAGTTACAGGGTTCGTTCCTAATGCACTTCTCGTTTTCAGTGGAAGTAATAAAAATGAAGATTACCATTCTGAAATGAATCAACACAACTTTTGTTCTTTTGAGAGATGGCACACAGTCTTGATTAATCCGCTTTCACCGACGCAATCCGACTCGAATAACCAATGTTTTTTATGGAATGGTATGCATCGTTTCATACTGTACTAAATATTTAAATAAAGGCAACAAACAAAGATTCAATGTACAATACATAATGATTCAGCCACAGAATCTTCACCCAACGTCTTGTCAGCAACAGAGTTTTGAATACCTGTCCCGGTTTTGGGTTGCCATGTTATGTTCTCGCACACTGTCCTGTTTCCATTTAAAAGTCTAGAAGTATTTTAAAGGCAGAAATATATAATATTTATATATAATAAAAATATGTTTTTATCCTCTTACTTTTCGGGGCAGGTGTGTATTCTTCACTAATAACAAAGCCTAAATACAAGATACTTTTCCTGAGAAAGTCACAGTTTTACCTTGAGTCCATATATTAACAAACGTTAATACTGTATTTAATGTTTTTACATGTTCGACCTCACTCTTACCTGATTACATCATCAAGCCTTCATTATCTAAATCGCCAAAGATATGTTCCGACTTCTGGTTCTGGTTCTGGACGTTCTGGTGGTTGGAAAATACCCGGTAACGAGCTTAGTCCATACAATAATCGGTTATATTTAAAAAACCCTTTTGTGTGTATTTATAACGGTGTACTTCTTGCAACACTCGTCCAGTTCAAATTGTGCATAAGCCTAATATAAATCAATTTTGCTAAACCTCGTTCCTCCTTCTAGCCTAGCTAAGACTTCTAAACTCGCGGTACTGCGAACCATCTACATCGAGTACTTTATTCAAAGTGATCTTGTAATCAGTACATATCCGGATGACACCCGATTTTTTCTTTACCGCTATCGGTGCTGCCCAGTCATACGTCTCGACGGGAGTCAATACTCCATTTTCAACAAGATACTCCTGTTCCCTCTCCGCCTTGGCCTTGAGTGCCTGTGGTAGCGGTCGCGCCCAAAGTTAGCGCGGCCTCGCTCTATCTCGCACGTGCAACGCCACTGTCAGTTGAACAGTCCACCCGCAAAAGCGACCCACTTTCGGAAAACACTTCAACATACCCGGAACTGAATACATTAAAATTAAAGTAATCATCCATTTCCACTTCTACTTTTACACTAAATAACGGGGATTTTAATTTTAAGGGACGATAACCATTGCTGGACCAATAAGCATACTTTGCATGCTTACGTAGGCGTACGTGAAACATAGGAAACCTCATGTACCTCTTCACTACTAGTGTCATTCGACTCTTCCGATTGTTCGTGCGCGTCCTCTATGTGATGGAACAGCTGGTAAACGCGTTCCTTGCCTCCTCATGTTCGCTGCTTCCACAAACCGAACATTGAACTCTCCCTGTTGTCGCCGCTGACGTCGCGCGCACCAGAGTGCGCTCCTACATAGAGTGAACCTAAAAAAAATGACAATCTGACAGATCATTACAACTCTTTCCTCATATGAAACTATGGCAAGAGTGAAAGAGATGACAAGCTGAAGTCTAATGCGTTCAGCAGATCAATCTGTTTCTACTAAAATATGACATGCAATGTTTGACTTACTATTAAATCAAACAAAGTTTTGAAATCCTGCTAAAAAGTTCCTAAACAGCAAACAATCCGCGGGAAATTCTGTGATTTTAGCTGCAACATGGCGTCCGTTGAGTGGTATGTGATAGTCACAGCGTATTTAGAAAAGAGCTTCGTGGAGATATATCTGAAACAGCAGGGGGACCATGGTCCTTGTCTGGAAGGCTGTCTTGTCCCAGTGGTGGGTCAGGTGCGCCGTCACCATCGAGATCCTCAGAGCAAAAATCTAAGCGAATCGAGATGCTTAAATAAGTGGTGTTATTTTATCACGTTATCATGATCTATTTCAATATCTTTACAACTTATTATTAACATTTTACTTAATAGTATGGTTCTCATAGCGGAAGGCAGATTTCCCAATTCAGGTGCTGCCATCTCTTGTAGAGGCGAAGCGACATTTCAAAACATTACAAATTTCAAAGTCAACAAGTTTTCAATTCAAATTTCCAAGTGCGAGTCGGACTCGCACACGATGGTTTCCGTACTATCGTAAAAGATTTAACACAAAAAAATCAAGTATTTTGTATGGGGACCCCCTTTGATTTTAATTATTTTTAAATATTACCTATTTGTTGTTATAGCGGCAAAATAAATACACACTCTGTAAAAATTTCAGCTGTATATCTGTTACGGCTACTGAGATACAGCCCTGTGACAGACGGACGGACGGACGGACAGCGGAGGCTTAGTAATAGGGTTCCGTTGGCACCCTTTGGGTACGGAACCCTAAAAATAGAAGAACCTAAAAAAAATGTTAAAGAAAAAGTTGCAGGGCATAGAACACATGCCATGAGACAGGTGGTGGACCCCTATTGCCCGATTTAAATTTGACGGACAGAGAAAAAGAGATCCTGGATCTAATCAATATCACAGCCCTGGGCCTACCATTAGTCTTCGACTGTGACAATGGTGAAGGTTTTTTTTTACTATTTAATCTTGCTTTGAAGTGCAAGAACATTTTCAATAACTATATTTCTAATAAATTTACTCTCTTTCAGGTTTGAAAAAAAAAATCCCAGCGCCGGCTGCAGCTGCAAGTCCAATCCTGTAAAATATCACCAAAAGCAAAGTAGGGTCGGTATACTGGGGAGGCTATGCCCAGTCATGCTGCGGACTCAATCTTTGCCTATTCTCATACGAAATACGGAAAATAATGTCATACGACTCTGAAAGAGACGCAAGATAATACCTAATACTCGTGAAGAAAAAAATCGAGAAATAGGGTTGGCATCGGTCTTTGAGGACACTTTATACCATGAGATAGAAGGAACCGAGACGCTAGATCCATACCCGTTAAAATAGGAGGCATACATTTCGAGTGTTTGATAGATACTGCCACTGAGAAAAAAATCCAGTATTCACTATCGAGAATATCGGTTATCATCACTTTTTAGAATATAAAATTTAGGGACAGCTTTCTTAATGTAAAGACCACTAGCATCAAACTGTGATCAGGACACACATCCACACGCGTATTCAAAACATAGTGAGAAGGTAGAGTGACTACCTGTTCGTTATGGTAAATGTATTACATTCCCCTTACTGTATATTATTTACATTCTCTGTATGTTACGAGTGCCTTACAAAGCGTATTCTCTTTACATGGATATCTGGCATCGGCTACAGCTACAAAATGTAACCAATTTATTCATCGCTATGTTTTCGATACCCTTCCTAATGTAGCATACTTACTTGATGGCTTGGAACTATTAACATTCAGAATGTAATAGTCAAACTGTAAGAGCTCGTTCCCACTTGTCGGGTGTCGGATCCGTATATTAAACGGAAGTTCTAGTGGCAGAGCATTGTATATGACGCTATTCACACTTATCGGAAACCGATTTTGTGTCGGCTCCGACAAGAAATGTCGGGTGTTTTGCCAGCCCTCTACGCCCGGAAAAAAATCGTGTCGGATCTCGCTCGCCTATGATTAAGAACGGCGCTGTTCACATTTGTCTGATGTCGGAGCCGATAACCCTCTCCCCGCTACCCCTCATTCCGTTCGTGCGTACGTCGTACCTGCGATCGCGCACACACACATCGCGGCGCGCAAGCAGAGTTGTTGTGTTTTTATTGTACGCACGTTTGGTGATTCGTAGTAATGGAAAGAAATATCAACCCCGAACAATTGATCACACTAGTTCAGGAAAGAGGTGTCCTTTGGGACAAAACTCTAAATGATTATAAAGATAAGCAACTGAAAATAGCTGCTTGGCGGGAAGTTTGCTGCCTACTCATACCTAATTTTGACAATTTGGACGAAAAAGAAAGACAATCATGTGGTAAGTGTTTGAAGTTATTTATTTAATAATATACGTAAAATTCAAAACATAAATATTAACCATGCGCTTCTGGTTGCCAAGGCACCGAGCCTATTGTTGAAACGAAGTAGTTTGCAAATTCAGACCGTATATCATTTGCAATAGGACCACCACGTGGATTACAGTTTTGCAGTTGTACTTGTTCTTGCATCGGATTTTCTGCCGCATAATGAATATCTTCAAAGTTCAGACCGTCCTTTTCTCTTACAAAATTGTGTAATACTGTACACGCTTTTACAATTTCGATAGCCGTGTCTGGGTGGACATCCAGTGGCCGATGAAATATTCTCCATTTATTGGCTAAAATACCGAATGCGCATTCAACGTACCTTCTTGCCCGACTTAAACGATAGTTAAATATTTTTTTCATGTGGTCTAAATGAGTGCCTCCAAAAGGTCTTAACAAATTTGTTGACAGAGGGAAAGCCTCATCGCCCACGAGAACATAAGGCATATCATTTTGAAGTGTTGCATGTAGAGGCCTTGGTTTTGGTATATTTAAACTACCATCATTCAGTTTCTTCCATATAGTTGACTCCTTGAATATTGAAGAATCGCATTCTTTTCCATACGAGCCAACACTCATAAAAATAAAACGATATTCTGAATCAACAACGGCTAGTAAAACAAATGAAAAATAATCTTTGTAATTAAAATACATCGAGCCAGTATTGTTTGGTTTCACCACTCTTATGTGCTTACCATCAACTGCTCCAAGACAGTGCGGAAAGTTGGCTTTCATATCAAAACTTTTTGCAATTTCCAACCATTTACTCTCATTATCAGGAATTTTCATGAACTCGTCTCTTAATACATCCCAGATAGTGGAACTAATTTCTTTGCAGATTTTACTAATAGTTGACACACCAACTCTGTAACTATAGTGCAATTCTTTGAAGGAACAACCCGATGCGCAATATCTGTAAAATAATTAAGTAGGTAAAATAATTAACATTTCTATATGTACCTATTGTAATTGCAGGTAAATTAGTATCTACAAAGTGGTCGAATCTACGAGATGCCTGGATGCGAGCAAATAAAAAAGACGTCAAAAAATCCGGAGCAGGGGCTAAGTTTTCAAAGCCATATATATATAAAGAACAGATGAGTTTTCTGCAAAAAGTGGCTGAGCCTAATCGAACTCATGATTCTGTCAAGAAGCGTCCAACAGATACATGTCCCGAGGCATCAGCGGCCAATACAACAGATATAAATTCAGAGCTGCTATTACCAAGCACTTCCAAAAAGCCCAAAACCCTCGATGACAAAATGAGCCAGTTTTTAGATAGCAGGCTACAGTCAGACAGAAGTAACGAACATCCAATGCTCTCTTTTTTCAAAGGTGTTCTACCGAGCGTTACGTCTTTTGACGATAGCGAAACTTTAGAGTTTCAATCAGGCGTGCTGTCACTGATTCAAAATATTAAAAAGCAGCGTGAAAGTCGTTTATACTCATCAAACTATGGTTGGCATTCACAGTCAAGAGATCACGTGCAACAATCTGTATATTCGTCACAAAACCAGAATGTGCACCCACCATTAAACCAGAATAATATCTTCCCTTCAAGTGGATATGGATATTCGACACGCCAACTCGTTGAACCAGCATCACCTACTTTGTCACTACATTCAAGTAATACTCAAGATTCGGACTTAGATTTTAGTAATATTTAATTTGTTTTCGTAATTAAAAAAAATTAAAGTTATTTCTTTCAATAAATATATGTGAACTAAAAGTGACTGTTTTATTTCTTCCTTTATACAAATTAATATGTATAATTATATTACCTTAAAAATATCGCCAACCTTTCTTCAGTACAAATGCAGTCTCTAAATCTCGTATTTTGGTAGTTTATGCTCACTGATATTTGAGCCAATAGATGGTTGAATGTAGTTATCGACATTCTAAAATAGTTGAAAAACTTAATTTCGTCACTCCTCAATTCTGTTATTAAATTCTGAAATGTTCCCAAACTAAATCTTTCTCTCAGGATTGGGTGCACCCAATATTTTCTTTCCTTGGCTGTCTTTCTTCGTTTTCTTCTCAAATAATAATACATCACAACAAGAGCTTCGTCGACGTCCATCGTGCACAATCGCCTCGCGTAGAGTGCTTAAAATTGGCACTAGCTTCGACCGTGGCCGACAACCGATTATTAATCGTGTGTGTGAACAAAGGCGCCGACATCCGATTAATATACGGATCAGATAGCCGACAGGTGGGAACGAGCTGTAAGGGTTCTTCTTTATATTTTAAATGAAAGTCGGCTAGGAAGATGATAATAAAAGATATAATAACTGCGAGTGGAATAATTGACAGATACACAATATGCCGGAAGTAGGAGAGAGTGTTGCCATTTGGCACGCATTTATCATTGCACATTTAACACACCCCCTCAATGATACATTTTTAAGATAAAAAGCACCCCCAAAATTAATAAACTGTACTTATTACGAACAAAAACATTCCTTAAACTATAACTTGCATACCTAGCGTTGCACGAAACCTTTCAAAGTTAACTCTACCTAATGGTTTAGTGAAAGCATCGGCTATTTGCTCATTAGTACATATGTACTAAATTTTTATAATATTATTAAACACTTTGTCTCTTACAAAATGAGATTTTATATCCACATGTTTTATTTTATGATGAAATTGAGGATTGTTACAAATTTTATAACCGACTGATTGTCCTCATACAACAGAACAGTTGCTTCTTTACTCATAAGATTGTTGTACAGGTTTCTCAACCAGCACGCTTCACTGGTAGCTAAGCTTAAGGCTACATACTCCGATTCCGTGGATGAAAGAGCTACTGTTGATTGTTTCCGAGTTACCCATGACACAGAACAAACAAAAACTTGGAATACAAAACCACCAGTCGATTTACGATCTACTCTGTCACCTGCCCAGTCGGAATCTACATGACCCACTATATCATGACACTTTTCATCCTTACTGAAAATTAAACACAAGTCCAGAGTGCCCTTAACATATCGCAATACCCTTTTTAATGCACACCATAAATCCTCACTTGAACATGACTGATATCTACTCAGTATACTTATAACTAGACACAGATCTGGTCTTGAACATAACATTGCATACATAAGTGAACCGATGACCATCCTAAACCTGTATTCTATTTCAGCGCTCTCTGAACGATCTGTTTTTAATAAACTGTGATTAAAATTTTCGTCCATAGGTGTAGCTGCGGGTTTACAATTTTGCATGCTACATTTTTTCATGCATGATACAGATTTTATGTACTTATCTCCTGTCCAAGCATACAATGTTACAGTGCCTTTACCTTTTATATCCAACAATTCTCCGTTACCTACTTTTACCTTACCACACGCACTTTGGTCCAATACTTCAAATAATGACTTTTTACCGCACATATGCTCACTTGCACCAGAATACATGTACCAACTGTCTTCACTATTTTCATGGCAGCTCGATCCTACGAACGCATTTAATGAATTTTGGTTGATTTTTTTTTGTCCCTCCGTTTGAGACTTGTCTTGACTGTCCTTCATCTTCAGAGCTCGACAATTTTCAAGAATATGGCCCGTTTTCTTGCAATAAAAGCAGCTCCTAGTTTCACGTTTTCTCTGACAAAATCTGGCCATATGTCCTTCTTTTCCGCATGAGAAACATGTCAGCTTCCTCTTTTGCTCCTTAAAGATTTTCTTCTGCTCGCCGTTACCTTGCTTGAAAGATCTGCTCGCTCCGGCTAACGCTACTGCACCTTCGCTCGAACCCATCCGCTCCTCTTCTATCAATAGCCGCGACGTAAGTTCCTCAATTGTTTGCTGGCTTGAAGGGGCCGACTCCCACGCAGAACGGAAGTGTTTGAAACGCTCTGGCAGTGCCATTAGTACTTTTGTGATGAAAATTTTATTCGAAATTGGCTCCCCAGCATGCTTTAACTTGCAACGCACTTCATCTAGCTTTGACAGAAACGTCGAGATTGACTCATCTACGAAACCAAGAGTAAAGAATCTCTGTTGAAGCAGATGCACACTCACTACGGATTCCTTATCGTAAACAGCTTTCAGTTTTGCCCATATCTCTGCTGCTGACGTGCACGACAGAATATGCGTCAATGGCGCTTGCTCCATACGAGTAACGAGAATTTCTTGCGCCTTCGCATCTTTCTTACACCACTCCTCCAAATCCTTCGCCGATTCCGGCCTCGGAACGTCGCCTGATACGATCGTGAAAACGCCCCGCGACTTCAGCACCACCTCTGTCTGGAATCTCCAACCAGACCAGTTTTCCGCGCCGTTTAATTTGATGCCACCGATCTGTACGGTGCTCTCCATCCTGCTCTTCCTTTATTGACTCCCGGCTCCTCAAATCGTACGCCGTCCACCAAATCGGAACACGCGGATATAACCTCAAATGCTTGACTCTACGGAAAGTCAAACTTGGCGTCGATATATCCATAAAATATTTGTCTTCTCGTGAACTGGGCCCATAACCTATGAGGTTTCTTCTTTATCTTGTAAATGAAAGTCAGCTAGGAAGATGATCATAAAAGATATAATAACTGCGAGTGGAATAATTGACAGATACACAATATGCCGGAAGTAGGAGAGAGTGTTGCCATTTGGCACGCATTTATCATTGCACATTTAACACAAACATATCTACCTGTGCTCATTAAATTTTTTAATGCATCCTTTTTAATAGAGGAACTTTTTAACACATCTGCCTGTGCTCAGTACAATCCAGAATAGTAAATTTTTACTCGATCTCTGATACTCACCATAGATCATAATGTAAGAAGTTTACTCGATGTCTTATACCTACTACAGAGCCGAATGTAATTTCTTAACACATCTGCCTGTGCGCCCTCCACCTCAGAATGTAAAATGTATACTAGATACCTTATGACCACTACAGAGCAGAATGTTATGTCTAACACATCTGACTGTGCGCATTCCACCTCAGAAGGTAAGACGTTTATGTAATTCCTCACACATCCCCCTATGCTCAGAACACTTCATAATGTAACGAGGCTCGGTATCTCATACTTAAACGAATGTAATCCTTTTACTTTCAGGCTGTATCCAGTACCATGAAGGTTGTGCAGATTTACCTTCATAATGTATTTATTTAATATCTGCATTGTACTAAATATACTCCAGAATGTAATAGCATTACCTATCTTTTTGCACCCAATACAAATGCTGTATATAGCCAGCAATAAATTATTTATGAAGATGATGGAGTTTGGTTTCTTTTAAAACAATTAAAAATCCTACCACAGCTTCGAAAAATCAAATATAAAATGAGACGATTTATTCAAAATTCTGATGATCACGTAATAATCTTAATTCAAATTTAAAAAGATGCTTAGTGGTAACACTCGCGTGTATAATACGTAGGTTTTAGGTAACGATACATGCGAGTCTTACAAAAAAAAAGCATATAAATGAAATGTTCAACCTCAATATTGATAGCATAGTTACTACTTAATGACTAATTAATCTATATTATGAAAGTAAGTAAACATTAAAATAAATGCTTAAAACTAGTTGTTTATTTAATGTGTTATCATTTTCCCTTGAACCTTTTTTTACGTTAAAGGACCTACTCCTACCTTGAGAGTTAGTGACCACAACTTTTCTATAAAATCTAAGGAGGAACATCTAAACTGGAAGAAAAAAATATTGTTCTTTAAAAGAAGAATAATGTTGGAATGACTAGGAAAACAGAAGAATTTAAACCATACAACACCAATATGCAAAAAAATTATAGCGATTTGACTCTAAAAATGTAACAGAAAAAATCCAGTGGTTTGCTTCCAGAAGCAAAAATAAACAATTGGTACAATATGGGTAAGTAAGCAACAATACGTGCAATTTATTTACCTATTTTGAGTAATCAGCAACAAAAAAGCTAAGCGCGCAACCACTAAAGGTTGGCTGCAAAAAAACATAAGAAGTGAGAATACTTTACAATGTTTTATTTACAAATTATGAGTAACAGGTTTACCTAATGGAATTAATTTGGGAATCTCTATAAAGTATAACACATCAAAACAGCGAAATTAGAGTTGCAGTTTGTTATAGTTACCTTTATAATGAGTATTAGAAATAGAAAAACAATTATTTTAAAGATATATTTCAATTAAATCGTTTTTCGTATGTAGAAAATTATAAATTAAACCAACAATAATTACATTTTCATACTTAGTTATAGCAATTAGAAATATAAAAACACATAACACTAACTGTAGTGAGTGTATACTATATTTACATTGTATTTCTGATGAATTCACATTAGTAACTACATAATAACCATGTGAATAGGTTTTATCATCATATCATATTATGTTTTGTCATCTCCTGCATAGTATAACCCTTTAAATCAGCGAACTTCGAGTGGTAATATGGTAGTTGCCGTTTGAGTCTATGCTTAAAGTATTAGGAATAGGAGAAATTAAAGATTCATATAATACATACTGTAATGATGTCGTTTTTTCTACTTCGTATGTAATGATCATCTAAACTAAGCGTTGTTAACATCTGGCATTGAAATGCAACAATAGAAGAGTTACACAGATAAATGTTTTTAACAGAACCAAAAATGGGAAAGCTTTCGATTTCATTCGAATCTATAGACAAAATTGTATTTATTGAGTATTTCGTTCCCTTCACTTTAGCCCACGAAACTTGTACTAATGCACGGCAGGCAATGTCTATAGACAAGTTACTAGACACAAGAATGACAGCCAGAAAATCATAAATGACATTTCCCCCCTCTCCTCCCCTTGCCTCCCGCACTTCATCGAGGATACACCTTACCTACACAGAAATGTGTTCGTCAGAGATCATATTATTCTGTGGCCAAGTCATCTAGCGTCTCTTCTGTGCATGCATAGAAGAAGTTCTTCTGCTTTGGATGTGATGTGAAGTGAAGTGCCTTTTCAAAGATCCTGAAGAACTATGCGAGTTTATTAAAATATATTACATGAGGGGTTGCGTGCTGGCCTGCAATAGGTTACGAAAGGACGTTACGTTGCACAAGTTTCCAAAGAATGAGCAACTTCGACAAAAGTGGGTCAAATCAATCGATTGCGCCGCTCTGCGGGTTGCAAACTCGTCTGAACTATGTAAACTTTGTGTTTGTCACAAACATTTTGAGGCAAGATTTGTGAATCCAAAGTCACGCCTTCTGGGATATGCCTATCCAACTCTATTCTCTGCAGAAGACATTTCTAGTGGAATACCTTCTCAAACTATCGATGATGAAAACATTGGTAAGTTTTCATTTCTGCTTCTGTGAATAGTTACTGATTAAAACCCATTTTATAAAAACCTAAGTCTTTTAAAGTTGTGACTTTTATCCATACAATCTATGAGCTCTTCAAATGTTATTATTGATGTGTATTACTTATTTTCAGAAAATGTTAGTTGCAATGACCACAATTATTCCAGAAAAAGACACTACGACCACACTTATTGCAAGGAACACGTAATAAGAAACCTTAGTCTCACAGGTTAGTGCACTATATGTCTTTTCAAAGTATATTTAATGAAATTATTTTTAACCGACTTCAAAAAAGGGAGGAGGTTATCAATTCGTCTGTATGTTTTTTTTTTTTTTGTTTTTTTGTTTTTTTTTTTATGTTTGTTACCTCATAACTTTTTCCTGGGTGAACCGATTTTGATGATTATTTTTTTAAATGATAGCTAGTGCTTCCCAAGTGGTCCCATTTTAATTTGGTTAGCCAAGGTTAGGTTAGGTTAGGTTAGGTTAGATTAGGTTAGGTTCTCTTGATTGGCGCAGCGCGTGCCCGGCTGACGCCGACTCAAAAAATAACAGAAATCGTAACTACAACAATGAACATTATCTTTTACTTTTTAGTGCTTTTTCTTTGAAGTCGGTTATTTTTTTTGTTAAATTTTTTTTTAGCTGTCTGAAATGACTTCCGGGTGTAATTGCTATTTGCAAAAGTGTTTTGCGCATGTATAAAAGTATGTCTGTAGATGTTATTTCATAATAATTAGCATAATAATAAGCAGCTCCAGGGGCACAGCTCACATCGCCCGATCCACATAGAGTGTAGAGACAGCGGCGCGGGACACAAGAGGGGGTATACAGCTAAAGAAAACCAGATTAGCTGTATCTCTTATTTATTAATGATATTCATCCTGTAGACAGAAATAATATTAATAACCACTATTGTTGTTTTTTGTGTTCGTTGTAGAGACAGCAACATAACCATAATAATTATGGCTATTTTTCAGATCCAGTACCTTCCACGTCCGAGGGACTTCAGCCAGAGCTTTCTGGTGGATTTCATCAGACCATGCCGTCGTCAGGTATTTAAATACAATATGTTAAACCATTATTCTAGTTTTATTTCCTTTAATATAACATTGTGTTGACATATCACTCATCCTCGCCTCGGTGTTCGATCATCCAGGTTAATCGAAACTAGGTGCATTGATGTTCTGGATGGGTGATCGAAACTGTAGTGTTCTTTATGAGGTGCTAGGGTTATTCTCGCCTAGGTTGGTCCCTTTACATTAAATGTCTGAAATTACTTCCGGGTGTAATTACTATTTGCAAAAGTTCTTTCCGCATGTGTAAAAGTATGTCTGTAGATGTTATTTCATAATAATTAGCATAATAATAATCAGCTCCAGGGGCACAGCTCGCATCACCCGATCCACATAGACTGTAGAGACAGCGGCGCGAGACATAAGAGGGGGTATACAGTTAAAGAAAACCAGTTTAGCTGTTTCTCTTATTTATTAATGATATTCATTCTGTAGGCAGAAATAATATTAATAACAGTGGTTGTGTTTTTTTGTGTTTGTTGTAGGGACATCAACATAACCATAATAATAATGGCTATTTTTCAGATCCAGTACCTTCCACGTCCAAGGGACTTCATTCAGATCTTTCTGGTGGATTACATCAGACCATGCCGTCGTCAGGTATATTCATATGTAAATCAACCGAGGAGGGAGGTAGAGAGGAGATAGTCTAAGCAAACTGGGTCTGTGTCCACGAACTGGGTCTTTACGTCACAGACCACGTGATAAGAAGGCGTGGCTTAGCGTCATTCGCGACATGGCGCTGGCGGTGTTAGGTTGTGGGACAATATTGTGGTCTGCAGTGCAATTTTTGGCAAACAGTGGATTACATGATGAGATTTTGTGTAAAATGTTGCAAACATTACACAGGAAAAGGTAATCTAAAGTCTGCAGGTGGAATTACGTTTTATTTGTCATTAAAACACCTCATATTTTATAGTAAATTGAGTCAATATTCCAACATTGTATCGATGCATCGCTCTCGTTATGATGTATATTTTTATGACATTTTAAAATTTATATTATTTGAATCCGCGCAAAAGCATAAATTTAAATTTAAAATTTTTTTTTTGTTAAAAGAACTAACATTAAAATGCAAAAGGCGCTATCTAGTCGTAGTCTTGTAACCATTAAGAATAGCTTTTGGATTAGCTACTACAAGAATACCGGTTCTTCCGGTAGATGGATTTAACAAAAATAGGCAGTGCATGACCCCACCATGTGTTTTTCCCCCCGCGATAACTGTGTTGTCTAGTAATATGTGTTAATAACATCTCTCTACCTTTCTCCGTGTGTAAACCCTTATTCTATTTTTTTTTTACACGCCATCCTTTTACTGTCGACCGACCTACTTTGTTTGCGTACGTGCAAAATCAATTTATCTTTACCTCCATATTTTCTGAAGGTTACAACATGGGGTCCTGCAAGAGCGTAAAAAGGCTCCTGTCAAAACGGCCTCGCATTCGTTGCCTACCTCTCATATTTCCGAATGCTCATAGGCACTGTTGAACTACAGCAGAACATGTTGTTTAATAGTGACTATTGCCACTTTTCAGATCTAGTACCTTCAACGTCCAAGGGACCTAAGTCAGATTTTCGTCAGACTCCTCCCACTTTAGATAGTATAAAATATACAAGAACCATTTTTTATATTTTGCTACAAAAATATTCTATGTAGATATATGACTTACTGCAATATAACGTGTTATTTAATATAATCTGTGGCCACTTTCCAGATCCACTACCTGTACCGACCAAGGCGTTTGAATTCAATAAATCTCGAAGAATTCATGAAATTCTGCCGTCATCAGGTATATTTACAAAATATACTAAAACAATATGATCAATTTTTACAATAATATACTGTAAAGGTGGATGCCTAACACCAAACCCAGCATTATGATATTCGTTCAACACACCGCATTCCTGAACGAATAAGGTATCATGCCAGGATCTTCCTTTTATGTACACATTGAACTGTATGGAAAACACAGACAATTTTTGCAACCATCTTTAATCTAATGCTATGTTACCAACCTGGGCGGACTTAACCCTACCACGTAGTAGGAAAATGGGACCGACAGTTTTACATGCATTCCAAACCATGAAACAGCTCGCATTCGTAACTAAATGCACTTATTCAACTCAAGAGAGATAGAAAGTGGTAGGTGAATGGGGCCGGGATTTGAACCCATAACCTAATGGAAGGCAAGTCCATACGCCCCTGAGCTACGTGCTGCTCTTATATAGGTATATTGCGTAAAATAACCTACAGCAGTATGTGTTATTTAATATTATGTATGCGTGTCCACCTTTCAGATCCTTCTACGTCCAATGCACCTGATTTGAATCTTCCTCGTAGAGTTCATCAAACTCCGCCGTCTTCAGGTATATTTATAAAGCATAATTTTTTTGGCTATCAAAATATATACTTTAAGAAAATGTATTATAGCCCCTTCGTAAACACAGCTGTATTTTTTTTGTGGACGTACATAGTGGGGGCTGAATCGGTCATCGTCAAAAAAATTATCATAGTAAAGTTTGACCACACATTTGAGTAAGTTTGACCAACATGCATAGAACCCATAACATTTATTAAGAGTGCACTTCTTACTTGTTTTCATAAATTATTATTGAATAACTATAAATAACATTCAAGATATGCATGATTAGTGGCTTAGAAAACAGAAATTTAAATCTATTATTGGTGATATTTATTATTACGGCACAAAAATAGTAACCCTTGAATAAGCGATTCAACATACAACAGCGATCTGACACAAAGTCGTTCCCTGTTGTTTGAGTAATGCTATAGTTTTTTTCACATAGTTAATGCAAATGAATAAATATATACATTGTATTTTTCAGCAAATACTGAATCCGCAGAAAATGTTGTGCCGCAGACACAAAAAAAAAAGAGAATAGTGCAGAAATTTAATGATCTGACTCCGAACTGCAAGCGACTCTACAAAGAATATAGAAAATAAAAAAAATTGCAAAATTTCACTCGCAGAGCAAAAAAAACTCTCCGTTTCAGCAAAGAGCACTCTTTTGAGGAGTTGACAAAGAAAATGCAACCAACAGCGAGAACATTTCTTTGGATGCAGGTATAATTGTGAACAAAAAAAAACAAAAGGTAGAAGATTCTCACTAGAAGAGAAGTTATTGGCAATATTGAAGCAGATTCCAAAATCCTACTGCGGCGTATCTTCATTCTTCCATAACAAACAACACTGAAACAAATGATTGCCCAGCTAAACATCGGACCAGGGATTAATTCTGAGATTTTTGCATCAATAAAAAAGAAGGTGATCATACAGAAATGATCTAATCCATATTCTTAACTACGTAATATAATAATGAATGTCCGACCTTAAAGTGAACTTATTATTTTTGTCTTAATAATAATAATAATAAAGCTTTATTTGATTCCATGCAATAACAGTTGTACAGTTTTTTCCTTAAATATTAACTATAAATATTAAAATAAAAGAAAATAATGCAAAAAAAGGAATCATTAATGCTACGTTTTTATTGTTGCATGGACCCCTTTCGGGTAAAAGCCTCCTCCAAGGATTTCCACTTTTCCTGTTCAGATCTTTGTAATTTTTTTTTTCTTGATGCCAATTCATTCTAAAGGAATCATAGCATCTTCTTATATCTTTCTTTGTTATTTTTTTGAAAGTTCTTTAGGTTTTATTATAATTTTTTTTTTTTACTTAGGCTTATTGGTAGTTTGTTCCGTTCTTTCTTGAAGTGCCATTTTGATAGGATATTTCTTCTTACTTTCCTTTTCAGGTTATTTTTTCCTTATAATGGAGAGCTATATAAATATATATATTTTTTTCTTCATACATTATATGTATCGTGACCGCTTAGGTGCGCTGCATTTAGCTCGATAAGTTGAGGTTCTGTTGGTAGTAATTTCGTGGTGACGGTGCAAACTTGTTTTTTTTTTTTTTTTTGGAGGGTTTTGGTCGATCTCTCCCGCGGTGACCTGCCGTACTGGGAGATGGGGGAGGGGGGGTGAAGAGGGTGGGTCCGACTGCGGTAGCTTAGTTTTGCAGTGATGTTTTCGTCTGGCTTTGAGAGGTATCTGTCGAAGCAAAGGTTAGTTTTGGTTTTTGTTGTATATAATCTTTTATGTTAGTAGCTTTGTTTTTCTTGGATGGTTGCTTATTTTCATATTCTGCTTTTTCGCCGCTACGGTGCGATGTTTCCGGAGATTCTGACAGGTTTCTCTTATTGAACTGGGGGCGAGGGGTACGTTTGTTGTTGCTCAATACTATAAGTTTGTCGTATTTTATAAAGGCAGTGTTGCCTGCTTCTTTTTCGTTCCGCAGTTGAGCTTGGAGTTCTTTGCGCTTGTTGAGGACATCTATTGGGTAATCTTCCTTCATGTAATACGGAGTGTTTTGTAGACAAGACTGGTTTTTCTGAATATTTAATTTTAAACCTATCGTAGTGAATGATATTACAACCGGTCTGATTTTTTCGCCTTTCTTCCCCATTCTTCTGACAGCTTCAATGCTGCATCTGTCATATGTGAGTCCGAAGTGAGTCTTTATTATGTTCATAATAATATCTTCTAGTTCTTGATAGGATTTTTCGCGTTCTTCTACTCCGAACATAACTAGGTTTTTGCGTCTAATATGTCTCTCTAAGTAGTTTATTTTTGCGTTTTGTTCGTCCACTTTTTTCTCTAAAAGTGCGTTTTTCTGTTCCATACTAGCAAATTTCTCATTAATATTGTTATTTATTGTGTTTTTTATATCCTCCTTCATCTCTGCCATGTCTTGTTTTTGTTGTTTCATATCTTGCTGCATTTTTAATAACATTTGTTTTATTTCATCCATGGTGTATTAGACAAGAGATGTGGAGCCGAGCGACCTCTATGGAAAGTATCATGCGCGCTTTAGTCTGTTGCATTGGCTAAGTAGAAGCTAGTTGGTTGAGTAGATCATACTATCGTTATGTGTGGACGTAAACGATATGAACGAGTGACACTAGATGGCAGCAGCGGTGGTGAGCTGGTATATAGTATGAGGTGATATATGCGGTATTTTGTCTTTAGCGGAAGAAAACGTTGCACCAAAATTACGCTGGACGGTGCTAGTATCGTCCTTTTATTCGAAAGACAACCTAATCGGGACTTGATTGGGAAGTTCTGACAAATGTCAACAGATGGCGATTATAGCGCTGATTTTTATGTTTATCACGAAGAAATTAGTATACTTTTGAGGTTATGGATGTTTTCTGATTTTGATACAGGCAATTGTCTTAGTTTTGTTCGATATCTATCATTATTGTTCGCCCATAACAGAAGTTTATTGCACTGGTTAATTCTATTAGTCAAGTGAAGACAGTAGTGGTCATCGTCCGCGTCGGCGTGGTGGTTGGTAGGTAAATTCTTGACAATTAAATTGCAACGGACTCACCGCGAACCCGGCTGTGTCCACACTTTCACTTCTGTATCGCCAACTAAACTATGCAGGGATGGTCGCCAAAACACTTTTAAATAGATATCTAACGAGCTGTAGATGTTTTTTGTTAGAGCCTCGCATTTTGCTTGTTCTCACTTTGACAGCTGACAGCCGAACAGCTTTTGTCTTACTATTATTATATTATCTATTCCCCCGAGACGAACGACAAGACAATGCAAGACTTTTCCTGAGCGCTCTGAATTAAAAAAAAACATTTAAATTAAAAAAATCAATCATTATTTATTGTCAACCGAAAGTGTTAAGTATTTATAATTATAATATGGTTTTATGTTTGGGCCCAAACATAAATTAATTTATAAATTAGATTTAGATTTTGTTTAAATTAGATTTTCTGTATGCCAATAATATTTAATATTATAATTCAAAAAAAGGTAAAAATGTCTTAGGTATCATATTTTGCATTAATCAACACATACATTCATATTTTTTATTTCATGATCAAAAATATATCATGAACCAATCTCATAATACTATTAGTATTTACCTCTACTTGTAAATATTTTTTAATGAAGTTACCTATCAATTAAAAAATGGAGCGAACAAATCTTTAAAATGTGGCTTATTTATGTAGCCATTAGCATCACACGCTCCTGCCACAAATCGGTATTCATTATCATTCGTCTCAGGGAATGGATATATTTTTTTTTATTACGAATACCAATGCAATTATTTATTTTCAGGTCACTTCTTGGAAAGAACATAAGAAGTACTGCACAATTATATTTGACGAGATGGCTCTTGAAACCGGCCTAACATACACTCGTAAAGACGAGATAAATGGTTTTGTAGACCTTACAAAACGAACAAACAATTACGCCGATCATGTGCTGGTTTTCATAATCAAAGGTGCAACATATAAATGGGACCAGCCAGTTGCTTATTATTTCTGTGAGGGTGCAACCAAAGCTGTTGAATAGAAATTGATACTCAAAAATATTGTCAACGCCGTTGGAGAAGCTGGGCTCATTCCCATTGCCTTGATCTCAGATCAAGGGACTGCATTTCAATCTGCTCTTAAAATGCTACAGCAAGAAACTAGGAGAGAACAGATTCTTGCCGAGCAAGATATTGGTATGTTGATCTACATATGTAACTAACTTTTTTGTTATGTAACTGGCCATGGATGGCCAATACCAAACTGACCGTCAGATATTAGCCTATCACACCACAAGGGAACTAGTTCCATTCAGAGACATTCCTGATATTGCACGACTGCATTGAACTGGATGGAAATCAAGAACAATTTTCATTGCCCCTTCGACCATCGTTCATTCAATGCGATGGTACGCTCCCGGGTGGGACTAATCCTACCACCTAATAAGTAAGGAAGGGGATCTGCAGTTTTACGTAGACTCCGAACTACGGCCAACTCAACGGTAGAACAATTTAGAACCAAACCGCGCTAAGAAGTGCTTCACCCAGCTTAACGAATCGCAAGCTGGGCTACCGAGGCTAACGACTACCTTTGAAGACTATTGAAATGCATGAAACTTGTGGCTCTCTGAGCTGTAGACGTCGCGTGTCTGACTTTGCATAGCTTAAAACTGTATAAATGTTCCCCGTGCACCTTCCAACAAAATCCTATTATTTTTCTCACTTGATACATACCTAACACTTTAGGTCTTGTCACAAAATAATTTTTTGTGACATTTTTGTGCATTCAACTTTCAGCCTGCTTACAAAATTTCATGGGAATCGGTTAAGAAATGTGACTTGTAGAGAATAGCCAGACAGACGTACAAAAGCATTTTTCAATGTATCCAAGCTTAATGAAGATCCGCTCGCGCTGCGCGCTCGCTAGGTTAAAGTGTAATTGTAATTTATTCTTTCAGATGACACAGTCAACATTGATGGATACGAATTAGGAGTCATCTATGATCCGCCCCATTTAATTAAGGGTATCAGGAACAATTTCCTGACTAAAAATATTATATTTAATGGTAAGAAGGCGAGATGGTCAGACATCGTGGATGTGTACAACACAGATTGCCAGCATGCAGAAACACGCCTGTTGCACAAACTAAATGACGAACATGTAATACCTGAAAAGATCAAGAAAATGAAGGTACTTATATAATTTTATAATAGGAATATGAATTTTGATATAATTTTGTATACATAGAGGAAAACTGTACAGAAATAATGTTTATACCTACAAATAGCCAGCGGTTAGATTTTATTTGTAAAAAAAGATCAAGGAAATAAAAGTTCATTATAAATATCTTTTTTGTAAACATATGTGCCGGTAGGCAGATGTAGCACGGACGCGGGCGCTGGCAGGCACAACATTAAAAACATTTCAGAGACTGTGGCAATTTTTCGTGGAAAAAAATATCAAAATTATGAGGCCGAGATATTTTAACTCTGACATAATTGAAAAATTTTTTGGGCAAGTTAGAGCATATAATTATAGATGTATTAACCCAGATTGCCACACATTCACTAACACATTTAAATCGTTGTTGATTACGAGAATCATGAAATTTCCTATAACTGTGAAGAAGATCCCTCTAATATTGTCTTAAAAATTGGGTCTTTATTTAAGGGGCTTGGAAGTGGTGAATTTATTCAGCACTCGTTAAATTCACGAGAAGTTGAACATTGAGATCAAACTTTAAATCAAAATGAGGCACGGCAAGAACGCTTAAAGATTCATTCCAGGGCATATACTGCTGGATGGGTTTTACGAAAAATTTTGTCACAACATAACTGTGAATTGTGCAAAACTGATTTAACGGTCAGTCAAGTATCGGACGTGCACCAATGGGTATCCCATAGAGAATACAAAAATATGCGGAATATGATGAAACTAACTTATGCTTCCGAGCGTGTGATTATGTATTTCGGTACTATTGTAAAAGAAACGAATAACTATCTAGAACGAAATGCTCATCTGCCTGGTGTTTCAAAACAGGTCGAAAAAAGAATGAATACTAAATACACTTTAACGTGCTAGGATTGACGTGTCAGGAGCACAAAACCGAAATTTTGCATGATTTCTTTAAATTATCTTGTAAATTAGCAATATTCAATTGGTGCAATACAATCAACAAAATTCTAAAGGGTTCTGATATTGTAAGGCTTTCTAGTCGCAGGAATTTGCCGCCTATGCAGTAGAAAGCTTTAAAAAAATTCAGTAAGAAATTAAAAATAAAAAAATTATTAGAACAGTCTGTGTTTCATTTTCACGCGTAATTTGTATTTGACTGCTCTCTGAGGAGGGTGAAATAGATTTTCTTAATAAGATGAAATAATTTGCATAAATAAGCATATAGTAATAATGTAAGCATATAGTAATTATCTATCTATGCATATATGTATACATGATCCGACCGGCTGTTTGCCGAAAACCCTTGCCTTTCCTCATAGGAAACATTACTTTCATCACTGAAAAAAAAACATGCCGTCAATCTCTATTTTCTGTCTGGCTTTATTGTGTCTAGTGAACGAAGTACCGTAGTCGTCAGTATGATACGTAGTATCTCTATAGTATGTGGACTAATGGTTTAGTCAGTACAATACCTAAAGCTGTACAAAATGTTTTAGTAGTGCTATCAGTCACAATCTTTGCGATACCTATACTCACAACATCCAATGATCCAGATAAGAACATATTATTTAATTGATATTGATCTTTCATGGATATTGTTTTACAAATGTTTCGCCTATTATCGGATGATCGTGCAGCCATTTTCAAAATTCTGTGTTTAGCTTCGAATCTCATAGACCATAAATGAATTAACGGACCAAATGTATTTACCATTGAGTGGTAATGGACTAAGTGATGGAATTTTTCGATTTAATGGTTCTCCACTAAAAAGTACATACATCTCGTTGAACTCAGATACAAGAACTTGCAAACGATGGTGACGGCATGCTTTGTAAGCATACCGCACACACACATGTATAGGTGTTTACTCCCGCCTCAGTCCACGCGCGTGGTTGACGGCAAGTGCGGGCTCTCTCCCGGTACCTGAAGTGCGCCGTGCACAGCCAGTCAGGATTTTTCGCTGCCCGGCGTTCCTGCCATCCCGAGTTGCGCCGGTCACGCGACGCTGATGACGATCGGCTTTGTCGACTCTCGCTGCGGTTGCGGCTGCCGTGGCGGCTCCGGTCCCACCGTCTATCGGCTCGGATTTAGTTTATTTCGATCATCATCCCTCTTATTTGCTGTGCCAGCTCCATCACTGTCTGCTGTAGTGTGGCGGTATCACTGGCGGAGACGGGGGCGATGTCCGTCCGTATTGTGTTCTCCATCACTTTATCCGCCACGGCCGCCAGTGCCTCTAGATCCTGAGATTCACTGACAGCCAACACTGTGCGTACGGTGCTGGGGAGGTGGCCTGCCCACAGGAACTTCAGCGCCTCCGTGCTAACTTTGGTCCCGGCCAAGTCTTTCATCCGCCGTAGTAGGTGGGACGGGCGCTGGTCCCCGAGCTCCATCTCGCCGAGTAGTCGCTGGAACCTCCGGAGCTCGGTGTCGGCGTTGACCGAGATGAGCCTTTCTTTTAGGGCCTCATACTTCCGTTGTGCAGGCGGCGACGTCAGCATATCACTAACCTGCTGTAGATCTGTCAGCTGGAGTTTCGCGATGACGGACTGCCATCGTTGCTCGTCGCTCAGTCGCTGCGAGGCCGTGGCCGCCTCGAACTGAATGAACCACAGCCGTGGTTCCTGCCTCCAGAACTCGGGAATCCGGGAGGATACTGATATCGCGGCCAGGTTTCCCGCTACGTCGGAAGGTGTCGCTGCCGGCTGCGGTGCCACCGGTGGTAGGATGTTCGCGTACTGTCCGGCGGGATGAGCCATTTTTTTTTTTAAACGTTTTCGTCGAGATCACGTCGGGTTCACCACTTTGGCGTAAGTAAATGTCGACTCGCCAGTCCGGAGTGAAACGCGTGCAATCAGGTAGAAGGGCGTATATTCACTAAATAATTTCGCGCGTCGCAGCGCGCGTGGACTGAGGCGGGAGTAAACACCTATACATGTGTGTGTGCGGTATGCTTACAAAGCATGCCGCCACATCTGTATAAGCAACAGGCGACATTATTATATTGATGATTTGCCTCATACAAATGTACAAGCACCAGACAGGATCATCTCTTGGAACAAAACTGCCCACAAATAAGCCAAAATATCTAACAAAGTTAAGCATTTCAGAAGCTGACATTCTTATGTATGGCTTGGATCGGTGAATATGGTCCCATGCTATAGAGCAAGGTTTACCTACTGTTGTCAGGGCCATAATCAAAACATGAAATGCGATCATTCATGACTTGAAGAGAAAAAGCTTGTAAATCATTGATAAAGTAAGGAATTAGAAATGCCATAACATATTTACAGCATCCTTCAAAAAAGTCATGCATTAATCAATTCCTACCTGGGTAAACAAATTAAAGCCCTTAACAGACAACCAGATACAACACTCTTTTATTCCAGTTTTAGCAACATCTTCAATCATTAAATATTTTTGTCATGTTCTTGAGTTCGCAATAAAGTATGATCCTCAACAGACATATGTTTCATGTCGGCATTTGGCACTTTACATATGCGGCAGGGATAATTAGCTGCGAAACTTTCAACAAAGCCAGTCAAGGAATTATGCCAAGATTGTCACCAAGGATGGCACCTAATTAAAATTTAAGTATACCTTTAAAACCAATAATATAAATTACAAGCCCAATTTCTTTTAAAAAATTTAGTTCTTCAATGACAGGTTTAAAAATTATGGAATTACCAAAGAATAAACGGTCCGATGAGTGGAATAGCAAGATCAAAAAAATATTGTTTAACATTAACTGGTGAGCCGGAAGACATGGAACGCTTACATAAACAGCACCCAGTCTGTGGACCCCAGCTTGGCTACCTAATGGGGTACCAGTTTCAAAGTCATCAAAAAAGAGATTAAGAGGCAGCGTTATACCATCTTTATGTTCTAATTGTTTATTGTTTATTCATCATCCACGCAGCACACTGCACTCGGATTTGTCATATTTTATCATTAGCCAGTTCAGCGTTCACGGCGAAGAAGAACTGGCAAGAAACTTCGCTGATTTTTTTCAACGTCCACTTAGTCTAAGTTTACAAATTAGTTTGCCACTGCTTACAGAAATACGGGTTATTGGTACCCGTTTATGTCAATACATTAAATTAATATTAATTCACAAAAATCTACCATTCACGCCGTATGCAACAGTTCATGACAAATATCGGTTTATTCTGCAAAGTCATGTCCGTCATCTAACATGTTGCCAATTGGAGCAGGCCAGTCCTCACAAGCAGCACCCGTTCACGAGCATCACGCCGGGTCCAGCCATCGCCTCTCTCAACCATATTTTAGGGGAAGAGGTGACCCGAACCAAGCGTCACCACTAGCAAGGACCCTGAAGCGATGCTCTGCTCCAGTGGCAACAAGAAGAAAAAATAAAAATTGTTTGACATGTCCACGTTTAGTTTTATTACTATTCTTTCTGTCATGAACTACTACAGTAGTAGTAGTACAGTAGTACAGTAGTAGTAATATCTCTCTTTGCCAAGTAGACCCTTGTTTTGCTTACTTTGAGCTGCTTCGAGGTAGTCGGCTACTGTAGCTTTACACGTGAGGTCCTTGTAGCGTGTATTTTTTTTACGGGCATGCTCTTATAGAACTACTTATGAGAGGCTTGCTCAGGACTCCATTCCCATTGACCTGGAATTTCGGGATGGCGCGTGATCCAGTCCACCATTTGGCCACTTCGGATGAGCTTATCTAACCAATCCTTTCCTTTTTAGCTTTTGTCACGAAGCTTGTTAAGAAGAGTCTTAGCCCCCATGATGCTTATCTTTATAATAGGTCCAAGAGCTTCCATCCCTTCTTCATGGGGCGTAAAAGAGAGAATCTTGTCTTTTTCCACAATAACTGACATACATGGATGGTAGTATGTGCCTGGAAGATCAAGATTTATCTTTGGAGGGGCTCTATAATGGCTTCTCGGTATAACGGCAGGTTCGAATACAGAAGCTGTCCATGGCCAGGAAATAGCTCTTCAAAGTCGTCATTAAGCTGAAAATAAAATAATATTATGTTCTTGTTTTCAGAACTTATGCAAGTGTATGCCAGCGTAAAACAATGCTGACATATTTTGAAACACCATGAGCATATAATTATTTTAAAATTTAATTTAATATCAGCATGGTTATGCATACGCATTTGTCTATTGAAATACTAAATTAAGTTCGGTCGTATAAATTTTTGTCCCTTCTGAATAAACATTCCAGAATCGTATCATTTCATATATTACAATGATGTATCATATTTTTATTTCTAAATAAAATCTCAACAATTCAAAACATTAAAAAAAATCTCAAAGCGGTCTTTTCCTTTTATCTTAACACAAAACACAGAAGAAACCGTTTTTATGTTATAGATTACCTACCAGTAAGTGGCCTGTAGGTTTTTTCAATGCTGGGTACTCATTTAGGTAAGAGAAAATGGTGCCGTGCTGTCCTTGTTACTGAATTTTCTTCACTCGAATGGGCGAAGTCTCTTTCCAATTCAATTGAACAGTATTCCAGGGTTCCGTAGCGTTTTTCAGCCACAATAATTGATCTGCATAATCTTCTTCCCTTTTTTCGGCTGAGAAAAAAAAACATTTCATGGTAATGATAAACACAGAATCTCTTTAATATGCAAAGAGGAGCAATTTGGGCCATGTGGGTCCGACACGTAAAAAATTATACAAGTGGGCCCACTGCATTTCTTCCGGATTCCACATAAAACAGTAGGTCCCCTTACTAACTTGGTGGTATGGTTAATCCCGCCCAGGTTGGTACTGCCGCATTGAATGAACGAATGGTGAAGCGGCGTTTTCCATCTAGTTCAATGTAGTTCTCATGTGTTGTTTTGGGCTGATATCATGACAGTGGGTGTTATTAGCCATCAGGTTGGGGTTCCATAAAAAAAATCAAAAAGGGAATTAAAAAAGACGGACTGATCGTCAAAACAGGTCCAGTCGACATTTGTTGCTTGATAAAAAGGAATCCATTGAAAATCATTTACGTAGGATTTATTCCTCCATATGCAACACCAGACCAGTAATTTGTGGACATACTTACAAAATGACGTAACCGACGCAGGGGAATTCGGTGGTGTCGATATTGGTGTTAAAGTCCTTTTTCTTTCTATCAGCCCTGCCTTCCTATAGGCTCTTCTTTTATTGTTGTAGCAATCTTGCAATTTTCCAGAGGCTAAACGGCGCTGTCCTGGTCCTTATGTATGGGAGATAATAAGTAGTAGAAGCTTCTTTAGGCAACAGTACTTTTATATTATGTGCCCAATGAATTAATATTTCTGCAGTTATTGTTTTTCCTGGGTTGTTATAAAGCTCTGATCCAATAATCAAATTACACAGTTTGCTTCGCAAAGAGCCGTCTAATGCCTTGCCCTGATTTGCCAATATAACCATTCCATCGGCACTCCTACTCAATAATTTGTACAGCTCATTCTGAAATGAGAGAGGACATGAGAAAAATATAATAGAACATACCATCAACAAACAGTTTATTTGAATTATAGGTAAAATTCTTGCTGCTTAGCAGTGCCGCCGGGCGTTATGTTACAGTCGCATGCGGTCAAATCAAAAGTTCAGTAAAGGTCAGCACGACATACAGGCTTGTGAGGCGTGTTGGGTCGACTGTGAGCGACAGGTGGTCACTCAAAACAGCTCACACCCGACTCAGATTGCAAGCGGACCGTAATAGATTATTATGGTGATAACAAATGGAATATGAATGGAGAAATCAATCTTTATAACATTATCATAATTCACGGTGAAATCAAGAGTAATATTGCTGTGTTGTAAATGCAGCGACCACCAATCAGTTCAAGAATAGATTAGAAGAATACAATAAACAAAATCAAAGCTAAAAAGAAAACAAAAAAATTCAAAAACACCAAAATAATTAGTGAACATTACTAGATAGTGACTGGATTTAGACACATCAGCATTATGCTGCCTGTCTAAAAGGTATAAATATCCTCATATGAGGATGAATCCGGATGAAATAGTGACATGGAAGATGTGGGTCACAAAGAAACACGAGTTTAAGAAAAACATCGACTCCAACAAAACAGAGATCAAGGTAACAAAAAAAAAACTATGAAAGAGACGCAAACTGGAACAATACAAGACTTACTTGACTTATTTTCCAAAGACCTAAAAAGCTTTAAACGCCAATACTTTAATATGAATCACCAATTTCAAAAATATAAATCAGTGCAAAAACTAATTAAAACACACCGAAATAGTTATACATTGCGATTTCTCGGAAAATTATGCTTGTAAATTGACGGAAGAAATTCAGTCCATGCATTTTGGTGCATCCAAAGTGCAAATATCTTTGCACACCGGTGTGGTTTATGCTAAAACAAGTATTTCTCATTCTGTTCCATTTCACCTTCACATGAACATCATCCAGCTGCCATATTGGCTCATCTCATTCCTATTCTTGCCGATATCAAAGATTTATTTCCAAAAGTCAAAATATTGCACTTCTTCTCTGATGGCCCGAAAAGGCAATACCGGCAAAAAAAACTTTTACTTGTTTGATAAAATTACCCGAGAACTGGGATTTGATAAGGCGACGTGGTCATTTTTTGAAGCCTCCCACGGGAAGAGATAGGAGGAAGTATAAAAAGGACGCTAGATAGAAAAGTAGTTGATGGTGAAGATGTTAAAAGATGCAAAAACGGCATTTGAAATTTTACAAAAGGAAGAAACGAAAGTTAAGCTATATTACATATCGGAAGAGAGTATAGACGAGATAAAAAAAAAATTCAAAAAAAAAAAATCTTGTGCCAACTACAATGTCGGTTTACCAAATTGTAACTACAGGAAAAGAATTAGAAATCGGTTATCGCCAATTAAGTTGCTTTTGTGGAGAACGAAGAGGTTTCTGCAGTTGCTTCTCATTAAAGTAACATAGTCTGTTTCAAAGCAATGATGATAAATCAAGACCAAAAAAAGACCAAGAAAATGTTGTAATACCTCCTCAAATCTCAAATTGTATATTCACTGACACAGAAGAAATCACCAATCTCCAACAGTATCGTACTGACTTGACGCTTGATGACTTATCAGTTAGTGACTTGTTACCAGCGACATCGACACCAATTCTACAATTACAAGAGCCATCCATTTCTACACTTCATATATCTGGGAGCTACTTGGAAGTTGGTTCATTTGTATCCCTAGATGACATCCTCATATTACCGATGCAAATAGATTTACAAAATAATAATTCTGAAAAAGGTGATAGCAAATGTCATGACAAAATGAGAGAAAAATTTTCAAAATGTGATGAAGAACTTGTAAGGCTTCATACGCACTATGCGGTTACCCGCAATGCGGCTAGCCGTCCGGCTGACCGCAAGTACAATTATGTACGTAATATTCATTTCTATGCGCACTGCGATGCGGCTGCCCGCAGACCGCTCCGGTCGCTCGGAGTGCTGCGGCCCGAGTGACGGCCACCCGCACGGTTGCTATACGCACTGTGCGGCTCAGTTTGCGGCTGCCCGCCTTTGAGTGTGCACGTGGTACGTCTGCTAAAATGGAATTCGATACCGAAAAATTTATCATCGAAATCCAGAGTCGGCCAGCAATTTGGAACACCAAATTACCAGAGTATTCTGATAGAATATTAAAACAAAGAGCATGGGAAGAGTTAGTGCATATTTATCACGGTACGGAATTGACAAAGGAAGAAAAACAAAAACTAGGTAATTATCAAAATCATTTTATTTAAATGTAATTATCCTGCCATTCTACCCTCCCTTCATGCATAAAATATTCTGCAAATAATTCTCGATATCCGAAAGCAGTTCTATTGTTTCTTCGCACGTTATCTCGAGCAATAGTTTCAGTTAGTGGATTACTTAATGAGTCTCTAAAAGAATATCCGTCTCTGTCTCTTACAAAGTTGTGTAAAATGCAAGCAGACTTAATAATATCACTAACTAAATCGATGTGAACATTAATTGGTCTGTGAAAAATGCGCCACTTATTCGCAAGTATGCCAAAAGTACATTCAATGTAACGTCTAGCCACACAAAGTCTATAATTGAATATTCTTTTTGTAATATTTAAATTATTTCTCGGATAAGGGCGCATCATACTCGTACTTAAAGCAAATGCCTCGTCTCCTACAAAAACGAAGGGAAAACAAGTTGCATTGTTTCCTGAAATAGGTGCTGGTTCAGGAATGTTCAAGCGGTTCTCTTGAATTTTTTTATAAAAGTTTGAGTTTTGAAAGATTGCTGAGTCACCGAATCTTCCATATGCTCCAACATCAATCATCACAAATTTGTAGTTGCTGTCACAAATTGCTAGCAATACCAAAGAAAAATATCCTTTATAATTGAAGCACATTGATCCACTATTGTTAGGTGCTATAATTCTAATATGTTTTCCGTCACAAGCACCTATACAGTTTGGAAAATGTGCTCTAGTAGAGAAACCATTTGCAATTTGAAGCCACATATCTTTGGTTGGTTGTGGTAGGCATATATTTTTTAAGCAAAACCATATAGCTGCACATACTTCTCGAACTATTTCGGCGATAGTACTAATTCCAATCTTAAACATATAATGCAATTCTGCGAATGAACACCCTGTCGCCAAATATCTGAAACAATGTTTTTTTCTAGGTTTGAGTATTCAAAAAAAATGGAGAAATATTCGCGACTGTTTTGTGAAGGCCCATAAAGCGAAAGAGACTAAGAGCGGATCAGCGGCAAAAAAAAAGACTTCATATGTTTTCTACGATAGTTTGTTATTTTTAAAAGATACTGTAACTGTCAATAGCACAACGGGGAATGTAACTACAGAAAATGAAGATGGTAACACAGCTATGCAAAATGAAGAAACACTTCCATCAAATATTTCATGGGCACCAAAGAGAAGCAAGAAAAATAATAATGATGATCTTATCGGTAGAGAGTTAGTCGGGGCCTTGAATAGAAATTTAGAAAGAAAGAGTGTTGAAGATGACGACGATCGCCTCTTTTTCTTGTCTCTAGTAAAAGAATTTAAAAAAATTCCAGAGCATATGCAAATGCAAAGTAAATTAGATATTTTAAAGGTAATTAGAGATGCGCAGATTTCCAATTATTCGAACATTGATTATCCAAGGCCTAATTCTTACCGGGGATATCAAACGTCACATTATTCTGGTAATAGTCCCTATTCTCACCGTACAAACTTCTCGGAGGTTGGACGAGGGAATACCCATCATGGATATCAAACGGCACAATATTCAGGAAGTAATGTCTACATGCAGCCTGTGCAGTCTTCGGAGTTTGGACGAGACACGTCTCAAGAAATTGTGAGGAATCCGACGAATGCACAATCGCCAGTTTCAACTGTTGAAAGCGAAAAATCTCAGAATAGTGATTATCTGGAACTTTTTAATTCCATCACTGACGATGATGCTTGAAATGTGTACCTACATTATTTTAATAAAAATTTAATTATAAATATTTATTTTACTTACCGTAGCACTATTATTAACTTTGCTTCCGGTTTAATACTATTGCGAAATTGTGTGTCTTGCTTCGTTATAAATGTTTTTAAAATGTTCAATAATTCTTCAAACGTTTTTATGCTCATTCTAGTAAATCCGAAAAACTTATCTTCATATTTTTTTAGTTCTTCGAAAAATATTTCAAAGTGCTTGCTCTCATCTCGTGTTTGCAAATAAGGATGCACCCAGTACTTCTTTCTTTGTTTTTTCTTCTTTACGTAACGTGTGTAAATGTAGTAAATAGCTGCAACTTCGTCCACGTCCATCTTTGAAATGGATCGATATGACCGCAAATCGCAACGGTTCTTCAACCGCACGATGCGGTTGCGAATGCGACTGCCCGCGATCCGGCTGGCCGCATTCGCAACCGCATCCTGCGGTCAGCCGGACGGCTAGCCGCATTGCGGGTAACCGCATAGTGCGTATGGGCCCTAAGTGACACCGAAACTGAAGAAGCAACGAATGTTGGTTGCGACCAGTGCCATCGGTGGTTTCACCTAAAGTGTACCAAATTTTCAAAGCTAAGGTACTTAGAAGTAGCTACGAAAGCTTACAAATGTGATGAATGTTGACCAATCACAAAGTTGCAAACCAATGTTGATTTTTGATGATGTGCTAATTATAATTAATCTATCCATCCATGTAACTTAAAAAAAAATCTTATTACATTAATACACACTCTCTTATGAAAAAACAGCTTCCTTTATTTTATTTAAAATATTCATTTTTGAAGTATTAGATCCAAACATAAATAAAATCGTTTAAGGTGTTGCTATCCTAATCTATATGTAAAATCTACAAAACATAAATGATCAAAATGTTTGGTTAAAATCAATACGACCTAAAGATAAAAAAATCGTTTTTAGAGATTGGTTATTTGAGTCAATGTAACTTCATCTTTATTCATTCTTCTGTGTGACAAAAACTTCTTTTTTGTCACAGTTACAAAATTTCCTCTGTGTTTCTTTTGTGTTATGGTACAATTATTTTGAATTAGCTGTCCGCTGCCATCGCCGAAGCGACACTGCTTAGCAAAGAGGATGCAAGTCGATCCAAGATCCAAAAGGATATACAGTCTTTACAACAATATTATCTAAAATTTACGTGTACCCCGTTACTAATAAACCTAAATCATCCTCAGAATAGTTATACCATGTTTTTGCCCTTTCTATCGAATTTGAAACTGCACGTCAATGCAAAGGACAAAACATAGAATAAGTATTCCGGGGATGATCTGGGTTAATAAAGCCCGCAATGTCTAGTAATATAACATTGTCCTTACGTTTCTTATTGGATCCCAATTCTCAAATTGACGTTCATTCTCGTATTGACGTTCGTCATCAGCTGACCTGGCATTGTTTTTCAATATCTGCTCAGCTTCAGCAAGCTAATGGTTGTCTAGATCAAAGAATGTATATCTTTCCTGTGACTGAAAAATAAAACATAGCATGTACATATGCTCCACACATGCTATTCCATGTTGGGAAGCTTAATATTCAATACATACGGCTCCACTGCTTCCAGAACAATATTTCCCTCCACATCATTAGCTGTCCTAGAAATTTTGCTCGATCTCCTATGGGTTTGATTATTTCCGAACACATTTTCTCTGTGAGATGCTTCATCGAAGCCAGTGAAACCCGATTATCTAGAAGATAAAAATACAATCATATTACACTTATGCTCAGTATAAACATGGATGGAATGAAACACTAGGTAAACCTATTAGAAGTTGTCTAATACGTGAGCCAGGTCCCTCCATTCCCCATTATGCCTACAGTAATCTAGCTGTTAGCTAATTAGAGTATGCCACAACTCTGCAGTAGTCAGTATGCAATTGGCGCTTACGGAAATTCAAAGTTAAATAAAAACTTTAAGACCAGTGAGAATTTGTCCTTCGAAAGTACTAGCAAGCAAACATTAATTTCCATATGTATTTAATAACGCTCTACACTACACTCACATTGTCACAGTATTTTTGTTGATGCGCTTATTAATTTTGGAGTGAAACGTCTCGAGAACGTTGGTGGTTCTGTGGCGTTCGCCAAATACGCTTATCACAGTACACGAATGCATCTTATGAACATATCTATCTACTTGCATAGAAGGAAGTATGCTGCGACCGTGCCTTATGGCGTTCTATCGTGATGATATGTATTTAGGTTTTTTCTTGCAAAAATTGTTTACTTGTTTTTCATTCAAAGTGTCTGTTGCATGAATATGATTATGGTTCTTGTTGAGAGTGTTGTTGGCTGAAAGAAGATGTAGGTAGTGACCAACCAGAATAGCAAAGGGTATGTTGAGATGGCTTAGTCACGCAGGGCAAATCAGCGATGAAAGAATGACGAAGCTAATTCATAAAGCGAAAGTGAATGAATCTGTCGTACCCGCAGTGCGATTACGCAAAATTTGAGGATGGTGCCGCGGTACGTGTAGGTGCGCCCCCGTCATTTCTAAAGCGCGATTACGAAGCCGTTTTTTATCCACCTACATCCAGCACGGACCAATCTGTGTCGACACGATAGTTTTTTTTTTTTTTGTTTCTTTATCCAATGGACAGGCAAAAGCTTTCGCTATACAGCCTTCTCTTTATTGTATCTTATGGATTGTAGTCAATTCTGGAGTGTCATGTAGTTAAATACTTTCTATTGTCTCATGTATATATAGAAATATGGGTTCAAAGTTGGTCGGTTGACTTAATATCTTTTTCAGGTCGAGCGGGATTTTTTCTCTTTCTTTGTATGTAATTTCTAAGCATTTATATAGTTTTTCTCTTTGCTCATCAAAAGCACAGCAATGAAAGAAGAGGTGGTCCAGGGATTGATCAGCTAAGTTGCAGTGTGGGCATACGGCGGTGTCGATAAGGTTTAATCTGTAAAGATGGGATTGAAAAAGACAATGTCCGAAACGTAGACGACAAATTGTTGTATAATATTTTCTTCTTTTTGGTAAGGTTTTATTGAACCAAGGTGTTTTCCCAACTAAATCGTTTATTTCGGCGTACCAACGACCCGTATTGGACATTTTCCATTGTTCGGTCCATTCGTGGATAATTTCCTGTTTTATTTTCGCTACAAATTCCGATTGCGGTAGGGCAACATTCTTAATATGGCAAATATTCAGGTTGCTGTCAGCTATCGTTCTAGCTAGATAATCTGCTGAGTCGTGTGGCTTCAAATTTATGTGGCCGCGAATCCAGAAAAAACATATTTCGTAGCCTTGCTGTATCAAGGAAAAGTGTTTATCCCGTATTTGGTGTATGACATAGTGAGTATTGGCATCTAGTTTCGTATTCTGTAGGGCTCTATGAACGCTCATGCAGTCGCTTATTATTATCCACGTATAGTGTTGTTGAACTTCGATGAACTCGAGTGCGATTTGAATTGCCAAAGCTTCAGAAGTGTATATTGATGCAGAACTAGGAATCTTAATGCCATAACCTCTCTTGGTTGTCTCGTCATAGATCGCGCAGCCGACCCCACGAACTGTTTTCGAACCATCGGTATATATTCTTCTGTAACCTCTGTAACTTGAAATTTGTTCTAAAAATTCTTCTTTGCACTCCAAGTTTTCGTCTATTTGAATTGGAATTCCGTAGAATTTGCTGTCATATTTTCCCAAATAGCAAGGAAAGTTGAAATTGGCTTGTATTTCATATTCATTTTTGTAATGTAATATATTTGAAAAGTCTCTCAGGATGTAAGGATGATGACTAGGATCGGATGGGATGGAAAGGAGATGTTGAATTTTGGTAAACAGAGGATGATTTGATATGGATAGAAGCTTTAACAAAAATTTTAATTTCAGATATTTGAAGCGGATTCTCAGTGGAGGAATGTTACATTCTACTTGCATGGATACTATGGGAGTTGACATCATCGCTCCAGTTATTAAACGTAAGCTTTTATTTTGTATTTTTTCCAGTTTCTCTATAAGTTTCCAATGATGAGAAAAACATAGAAAACCATATTCAAAATGGCTACGTATCAAAGATTTAAAAAGCATTATTAGGATTTTCGGATCCGCGCCCCAATAGGTGCCCGCTAAGGACCTCAAAATGTTGTATGATCTTAACGCTTTGTCTGCTATGCCATCGACATAAGAGTTCCAAGATAAGTTACTGTTAAATATTATTCCTAAAAACTTAACGGTTTCAACTACCGGAAGAAGAGTGTTATTGTAGAAGACTTCGGCTTTTAATTTGTATTTATTTTTACTAAATATAACAACTTTGCTTTTCTCTGGGCTTATATCTAAATTTAACTCAGTAAAATATTTATACAAATTCTCCATGGCTTTATTTATACAAGTCAATGTAGTCGCTCTATCACCAATGGAACAATAAATAACCAAATCATCTGCAAATTGGAGGTTATTTACATCAAATCCTAGTTTTGAGTTTAATTTGTGAATATAAATTATAAATAAGAGGGGACTTAATATCCCACCTTGAGACGTTCCCCTATAGGAAAATCTGGGACCAAAAAGAGAGTTGCTGTCTTTCACATATACTTCCCTGCCATTTAAAAAATTATATATCCAATTTATTAATTTTGCTGGAATGCCCAAAGAGTTCAAGATCGATGCAAGTGTAAAGTGATCGATGTTGTTAAATGCGCCGACGACATCTAAAAAAACACACACGGTATCGTGATTTAATGAGAAAGCTTTTGAAATATCCAGATGTAGATGGCTGAAACTTTCTCTAGCGGATCGACCCCTCCTAAAACCAAATTGATTGCTAGGTAAAATGTTGTTTCTTTCTATAAAAAATTCTAAACGTTGCTTAATTAACTGTTCAAAAATTTTTCCAATGCACGAAGTCAATGCCACAGGTCGATAAGAATTTGCATCGTCTTTACTTTTGTTTGGTTTAAGTATTGGGATGAGACAATCTATTTTCCATTCCCATGGAATTATGGAAGTACACCACAGCTTATTAAGCGTGTTTAAAAATATTACCAGACTGTTGTGGTTTAAGTGACGTAGCATTTTATATGGAATCATATCTAATCCACATGCAGTATCTCGTCTAGAATTTAAGGCAGATTTCAGTTCTTGTAAAGTAAAATATTTTGTAAGGTACTCATTTTCATTATTGTTAGGAACAGAACTATTGATTGAATGTAGTTGATTTTCAACATAATCGGGTGTATACTTTTGCAAAAAATCATTAATCCAGTCATGATTTGTGTTGTGACTATTTTAGATTATTTTAGAAACGGGTGTATATCTGTTAAATGATTCACATAACCTTTGCCAGCTTTCGCTTCTTTCTCTTTTTAAAATGAGTTTTTTAAGTGCTTGCAATCGTTTGAATTCTATGTAATTTTCGTCATTACAATTTAGTTTAAATGTTGCATATGCTTTCCTGGAATTTTCTACAGCTGAGCTGCATTTTTCATTCCACCAGGGAACAGAAAGTTTGGGTTTTGAATGCCGAAAAGTGGAGTTAGGTGTGGATGAATGCTTCCGTTTGGGTATAGACTTCTCAATAGCTGCATTTAAAATATTACAAAAAGAATCATAAGATTCTATTGGGTTAAGATTATCAAAGTTAAAATGTTCGAGCTCTCTCGAAACTAAATCTGAGTATATTTTCCAATTTACGAGTCTAAAGTTTGGATGCTTTGGAAAATTGTTTGCAGTCTCTTGATTGTTGTATGTGTTGTTGGCTAATAATATTTTTGTTATTGTTGGCAGGTGATAACTTCCGAGAGGGTCATCATGGACCGTCCAGTTACAAGACAATGCTAAAGAAGAAGATACCATTGTGAGATCGAGTGCATTTGGCCGCCATCTACTGGAACCAACTGTTGTCACTTCACCGTTATTCAAAAGAACAAGATTGTTGTCATCAATTATTTCCAAAATGTCCCTTCCACGTGAATCAGTGTTCTTGCATCCCCAAAAAGTGTGATGAGCATTAAAATCGCCCGCAATAATCGTTGGCTCAGAGATATTTTTTACTAATCTATCGAACTTACTTTTTGTGAAAGGTGGAGTACAATTCGGGGGACTGTATAAACTAACTATAGTTACAAATTTGTTGTTGTAAGATAATTTGATAGCTATATTTTGTATCGAGTTGTCACTTGTGGTGATAATTTTTGTGTAGCTTAGACTATTATGAATTAATATTGCTACTCCATTGTGTGAATTTCCAGAATCAGATCTTTCCAATTGATATCCTCTAAATTTACAACGTTGTTGTGGTTTTAACCAAGTTTCAGAAATTATTGCAATATGTATATCATTTTCATATAAAAATTGAGTGAGAATATGTCGATGACATAGCAAACTTTGCGCGTTCCATTGTACAACATTCAAAGTAGACATTATATAACAGGTTTATTTTTTCTAATAGAGTCGTGAATAACGCTTTTTATGTTTTGCGCAGAGATAGGAGCCTCGCCAGTTTTGCTCATTGTTATAACTTTTACAATCATTTCGAGAAGTATGTTCATTGCTTTTTCAGAGTTTAACAAATTATTCAGGATAGAGTCGACTGAATTTTCTTTATTCGTGTGTAATATTTGGTTATATTTTAGTTGCGTATTATAATTTTTTTCTGTTTGATCTGTGTTAGTGGTAGGTAAGGAAGGGAATGACTTTTCATTAAATAATTCATTGTATTGAACTTTTCTGGTTTTATTTTTGTTTTCTTCAATTTTCTTCTTTTTTATAGGGCATAACCCTGATATAGCGACATGATTACCTTGACAATTATAACAGGTAGCATTGGCATGCTCCGTAGAGCAATTTCTATAATTGTGCCCTTCGCAACTGCATATTGAGCACCTCTCTCCGTTTTTACAATATTTTGATATGTGCCCAAAGCGCAAGCATCGGAAGCACTGTTTTAAACGGGGTATGTATTGAGCCACTCTAAATCTCCATAAGTTCATGTCAATATAGTCCGGTAGAGTATTTGATGCAAATGTAATGGAAATAGTAGGAGTGGGTTCTAGTTGGAAACCATTTTCATTCTTTACTTTACGCATGAATCTTCTTACTGATATAATTTTTTTTGTGCTTGTTATGTTGGTAAAAATTTTATGATTGGATAAGTTGGTAGGGACCGAGGTGATGACACCAGTGGTTTCAGTTGCAGATGCAGGTATGGAAGCCTTAAGCTTGAATTGATCCAAAAAAGTTTTGTTACCGAGAGCTGCATTGGCTAGCTCTGGTTTTTCAAATATTGCGCCTATTTTGTATCGATTTATCCTCTTGAACTGTTTGATGCCCTTAATGTATCTTTTGAAAGAGTTTGATAAGCTCATAATATCTCTGTCTCCAATCGGCTTGTTAGGTTCTGTGCTTTCTATGAATACGATAAAATCCAGTGCTCCCGAATCCTCAGGGTATGCACGGGTGTAGTCTTTAATGAAGAATGGTTGGTACTTATCGAGTGAATTCAATTTTGATGTAGTAGCTGTGGTGTTGATGTTGAGCTCAGTAGTTCCCGCCTGTTCCACAAGATCATCTTTTCCCGCCAAATTTTCACAGTCCGATAAATCGGACGAAAGTGACTCCTCTGGAGACCTCTTGTCTTCCTTTTTCCGTTTCCTCTTCGCCTTCATCTTCTCGACCGGTTTTCCGCGAAGAAAGACCACAAACAAACGAATTGGCAAATAAAAACTCGATAGCAAAAAAATCTCGACTTGTTCGGATTCCCGCCAAAACCGAACTCCTCGACACGATAGGTCAACTTTTGAGGTACTTGACTAGACGAGCAGACGAAATAGGCGTATTCGTAGGAATTCATAAATAGGCAATATAAAATATCTGATGACGCTTTTTGCATATAGAATAACATGTTATCTGTTACATCAACTTATACAAATAAAATATTAACATGATCATGGTATATTGTAGAAATTGGCCTTCCTTGATTAATATTTCTAATATATTTAATCGTTAAGGAAACATTCACGTGAAATAGTTGATTCGTTCAATGTTGTTCTAGAAATGTCATCTCCCTTTCTCTGTCATTATTAACAAGCGAAAGCAAGATGTCACTGCGCTGCAATGATACTTGTTAGAAGTGAAGTAAGAGCTTCAGTGTGACCATATGTGGCAGTTACCTGCAATTTTGGTTGGATTTTATTGATTTTAAACCTAATTAATTTAATTAATTTTGGCAAGTTTCAGTATTTTTTAGTTTTCACTTAATATTTCGAAGTCTTGGAAGGCCAATCTATTATTTGTTTTTGCATTGCTTTGCCTTGATTTGCTTCGTCCGCAGAAATTGAATATTGACCGTGTCCGGACGGTTGACCCTTTTTAATTTTTTGCTCGTGCAGCCGCCGACGTGGATTATTCTATAAATTCGGACACCGGACTTTTTCTGCTCGTGCGACTTTTTCCGTTTGGTGGTTTTTTTTTGGGCTCCCTGAATTAGCATAATTTATAATTTTGAGATGGTACCATAAGCAGTACCCACGTCCCACATTGGATATTCTGTATCCTCGTTCGTTCGTTCGTGTGTGCAGATTAAAATACTTGGTCCTGCTTGCTTCTCAGGGTTTACTGATTTGGTAAGTTAATGTTTCCACTTCAACTTTAGCCTTATATATTAACTGGCATCCATCTATTCCTTATAACACTTTTTAGATGATTACCGCGGTTATTTAACATGATTGAAACATCAAACATCCTTTCCTTGTAACTACAGCAGATGTTTTCTGCGGATGATGCTTCCCTTCTCTGTTTATAAGCGCTCCCAATGTCCAACCGAACGCCCGACAACGTTCAGGTGGTGACCATAGCTATGTAGATCTTTGGTATGTCTTGCCACCTCTGCATATTGCTTTGGTACTCTTAATGGCAAATACCACGTGGAGGATGTCCACTACCTATTTTCCAGATAGGTACGGAGCTGTAAAATCACGCTCACCGTCCGCAACCGCAGCTGGTCGGACGGAAGATAGGCTGACTCCCGTATCTCCAGTATGGTGCCGGAGTTCAGTTTGGCACATTCACTCCCGATGCACTTAAAGCATATTTCTAATACATGTCAACGCGACTGGTACGGCAACTACTTTTGCACTTCTAGTCCTCCAGACTAGCATTAGATGTGTCTTCCGGTCCTAACTCAGCTGCCCCCCGCCCCGTTCTCTCTGCAGCTCAGTGGAACTTAACACTAAGGACACTCACTGTGGGCGGAGCGGCCAGTCTAAATCCCACATTCTAGCTGGGCAACCAATGTTCAAATTGACGTGACAAGACATTCCATGTACAATCGAATTTAATAGGCACCTGCGGCGGGAGCACAAATAAAAGTGGATACTAGTCGAGCTCGAGGGATAAGAACTTATGTCAACGATTTTTATCGATTTTGGTAGCACAAATGGAAAGCTCGATTAATTTATTAGGGTAGAGTTTTGTTTTTGGGCAGCCGCTTCCGTTTAGAATGCACCCCGCCAATAATATTATATGTATACATATTTATGTCCAGCATCTATAATTTTTATTACAAACAAAGATCTGTAATCTAACAACTTTATTTCTTCAATGAAAGTGCCTTTATAGGGGTGCCATTAAGCATATTTTAAAATAATTAAATGCTACTGGATAATAAATGTGGTATGGAGATTCCGGTATATCATAAAGTAGTTATTTTTACAATTGTCTTTCTATATTTAATGTGTCCATGCTTTACACTCGATTCTACATACACATCACATTCGTTGAACAAAGGAAAGTAATTGCTTAGTACAAAAAAATATTTTACTTGGGTACTTCAGATGACGCAAATCGATATTCCGATATATACCCTGTATATAAAATGTGTGCGCTGCATGTGCCAAATTCATCGAATTTTATATTCACTTTATATGACATTGAATGTAGGATAGAAGCAATGCTGCACCTCTTACGCCCGGTTCCACCACCTCCAGCTACAAAAATCCCAAAGTTATCTTTCGGTTACATCATACAAATATGCAATGTAGCCGAAAGTTAACTATCGGATTTCAGGTAACTGGAGGTGGTGGAAACAGGGGTTAGAAAGCTAAACCTACTCGAAAACAAAAGGTTTCAAGTAGGTTTAAAGCTAAACCTACTTGAAAACATTTTGAATCGGATGTTATCATTTTGAAACACCGAGCCGGGCCTAAATTTTCTGTACATAGTAATATGACTTACTCTGTGGCGATAGAGACTTGAAGCCTTGCTATATTTATAAAGTACCTATTACATGTTTTTGTTGCAGAACGTATGCCAACTATGAATGCCCCCCCTCCAGGATGGTTTTCGGTTGGGGAGGTGGTCCGTGCCGAATCAGCAGATCGTCGTGCTGCCGAAATTTGTGCAGCTGTTGAAAGAGTCGGTGAACGGCAGGAACGGGCGATCGACAGGCTCACCGCTGTCTTAAGCCTTATAAATTTTAATTTAATGAAGGCGCAAAAGTGACACTATTTATTTATTTCTTTATAAGTTTTAGACAGGCAGCATATGCTGATGCGTCTAAATCCAGTGTTTAACTTGATAAATTTAGTTGCTAAGTGGTTTTTAATTTGTTTTTTGTTATTTTTCTTTACATTAGATTTTGTTGGTTATCCAGTCTTTTTTAAATTGGTTGGTGGTCGTATATAAATACTTTATTTTATGTATTTCATGGATACGACATTATCTTATTAATTTGAGGTTATCCAACAAAATCTACATTAAAGTACTGTAATCAGATTTTGAAAATAATCTTTAAAAGATTTTTGTCGTTGCTTTCATCGAAAGCAGAATTCGAACCTACCTTTGGATTACATGTCCACTGCACTGACCAATGAGCTTTGTTTAATTTTTAGTTTAATTTGTTTGTACAGTTTTTTGAGTGCTTTAATAATATACAATTGAAATAAAATAACTATATTAGTAGTTTATACTGTTTATAAATAGAATATGTCTCATAATGCCTATGCTTTGTTATAATCCAATTCATCCAATCCCGCCATACAAACGTGGAAAGAAGATCATGCGTACATTTCTTATCGGAGATCCAAAATAAAAGTAAAAACAGCTAAATTTAAACTAACTAGATGCTTGATGAGTCAAGCTGCTAAAACCGTGTATTTTGCCTATTTTCATAGCATGTCTTACGGTCTAATGTTTTGGGGGCTTCGTGCAAGCTGGGTGAGAGTATTTAGACACGTCTTTAAATGATGTCTTTAAACATCTTGGAATTTTGACATTGCCAAGTGGATATATTTGGCAAAATATACCGTATGCTTGACAAAATATAAAAGTCACACTTAAAAATGGTGATTGCCACAGCTACAGCACGAGAAAACGGGAATGTATCTTGACCGGCTGCAGCAGGTCTTGATAAGGTGTCTAAAATATTTATATGCTAAAGTATCAAACTACACGACAAATTACCTTTTTATTTTATTATTTAATTAAAGTGTATTTTCTTCTATCCAATGCGCCATTTTTCATGACACAGTTCACTCAATATATTACTAGAACAAAAATAGTAACAACAATAATAATAAACGGCAGGCATCGATACTGACAAGGCAGAAACAGTGAAGAAGCTTGCTTAATAAGCAAACACATGCAGACATGCTTACAGAGAGTGTCCCTTCACCCACACTCCACGTAGCATGCCCTAAAATTAAAAACGTCAGTCGATTTTTAAGCATACTACTAATAAACATGCTATATTCTAGAAAGTATGTACAGGGATGCTACTTAGTAGCATTTTTTCTATAATAGCATGCTTTCGTGCTACTAAAGAGCACAATACCTTAATTTTGTATTTTGACTCCTGGTGTAGTTTCTTATTGGTTCTGCGTCCGTGGTAATCGAACCGTCTTAAATAAAATGAAAAATCCAAAAGTGTGTACACCTAATGGAGGAAAATAAAGACAAATAACATACTATCAGTGCAAATTTCTGTCCCCTCTGTAAACATACATTTTTTCATACATGCTTCTCCGCTAAGAGGGCTACCTGACCAACTACAGGGTCCGTCACTCGAAGTGTTACCAATTGAAAATAATGTTATTTGGTTAATTGAAGTACGGTTAATAAAAAAATATATCAAAATACTAAAAAAACATTGAATTTTAAGACAACCATTGTTATTGTTCGATATAGCCTCCTTTGGCACGGATGATGGAACCAAGTCTTCCGGCAAAGGCATTGCAGGCTACATGAAGATGGGTTTGCGGTATTCTGTTCCATTCCTGACGGGGCGCTGCCTTCAGCGTATCCATACTTTCATATATTTTTGTTGACACGGCAGCCTCCAAAATGGACCATTGGATTGTTCTGAAGAAATGAACCGAGGAACGTGGTTCTGTAAAAAAAATTGTGTCAGGCGAGCTTTGTGGGATGGTGCTGAGTCTTGTTGGAACGTCCAGCTGTGTGTACTGAATTCCTTACGTGCCCATAGTATGAACACATCATTTAACACCTTTTGCTGGCAAACTTGCTGGTTGACTATAACGCCCTTCTCGATAAACACGAGTGGAAAGCGACCATTTGCAGTCACTGCACCCCAGACCATAGCAGAAGCAGTCGCTTGCTTACGAACGGCAACTCTACCGTCTAAATTCTCATTGGACTTGCTCTGCAGCCAAACACCATCATTTGGGGTTTGACATACTGTTGGACAGTAAATGTTTTTTCGTCAGAAAAAACAATGTTTTCCAGATCGCCACGTTCGTGCAAGGCTTGCAGTGCTTGAGCTCTTTGTATTCGGACTGCCTTCTGAGCTGAAGTAAGATGCTGTACTTTTTGTATCTTGTAGGGTTTCAGTTTCAGTTCTTTTTTCAGTATGCGCCGAATACTTGAATCGGATACTTTCAGACATTTCGCCAATTTTGCAGCACTCTGGCGAGGATTTCTTTGAATTCGAGCTTTCACCTTTCGAACCATATCACGTGATGTTGCTGTTTTCAGATGACCGCCTCCATGCCATTTAGCAATGCTCCCGGTTTGGTTATAACGCAAAATTTGGCGCGCTGTCATTATTTTGAAAATAGAAGCAGTGTGAAGTTAGTAACAGTTCGACTGACGGACTCTGCATAACCTACAATGACCTAAGACAGACCTTGTCCAATGCCGAGTGGGCGAGTGTCTCAAAATTATCTTCTTTCCCAAAGACGTGCAACAATGCGTTGTCTCTGGGCGATACCTGCCTGTAGATCGTCGTTGCGGTACAATCTTTGCACCGCCCCTCTTGGTAGCACGTAGTCCACCTCTTGCAAAACTAGATCGTTTTCCATATCTTGTGGATCGATGTGGGGAACAGGATCTGCTCCAGCGATGCCGATGTTGTGTAGCACACAGCACGCATATATTATTTTTCCTACCCTCAGGTGGTGATAATGAAGCGTGCGGTGTGCCAACGTACAACGCCATCGAGCTTTTAGTACCCCGATACACCGTTCCACCGTGTTGCGCAGTTCCACATGCTTATTTAAGTAGTGGTGTTCAGGAGTGCCCTCTTGTGGGCCAATAATTGGAGTAAGGAGCCATGGACAAAGTGGATATCCACTATCCCCTGAAAATATATAATAGGTCGGGGAAAAAGTCTTTTCGCATTATAGTATGTATGAACTTGTAATAAAATCTCTTTGGCTATACTATTTGTATCTGGCTGGTTTTGGTATCATTGAAAGTTTAAATTTTAAAGAACATAATTCCAAATTCAAATTAGGTAAATGTGTGATTCTCATTTGTTTTTCGTACTGTCAAAATGAGTGAATCTAATGAAGAAATTCGATACATTTTAAAATTTTACTACAAAAAAGGTAAAAATGCAACGCAAGCCGCGAAAAAAATTTGCGATGTTTATGGACCTAGTGCAGTGTCTGTGAGAGTAGCACAAATTTGGTTTAAGCGTTTTCAATCCGGAAATTTTGATGTCAAAGATGCACGTCGCTCTGGTCGCCCTATTACGGATAAAATGGATGCCATTTTTGAAAAAGTGGAGCAAGATCGGCATATCAGTAGTTACGACGTAGCTGAAGAACTAGGAATTGACCACAAAACAGTTTTGGCGCATTTGAAAAAAACTGGGTACACAAAAAAGCTCGATATTTGGGTACCTCACGAGCTCACTGAAAGAAACCTAATGAACCGTGTACTCATTTGTGATTCTTTATTACGACGTAATGAAACCGAACCATTTTTGAAGAAGCTGATAACTGGTGATGAAAAGTGGATCACGTACGACAAGAACGTGCGAAAAAGGTCGTGGTCAAAGGCCGGTCAAGCTTCACAGACTGTGGCGAAACCCGGGTTAACTCGCAACAAGGTGATGCTGTGTGTGTGGTGGGATTGGAAGGGCATTATTCATTATGAGCTGTTACCACCAGGCAGGACCATCGATTCTGAACTCTACTGCGAACAACTGATGAGATTAAAGCAAGAAGTTGAGAGAAAGCGGCCGGAATTAATCAACAGAAGGGGTGTGGTTTTTCATCATGATAACGCTAGACCTCACACGCAAAAACTAAGAGAGTTTGGCTGGGAGGTGTTAATGCATCCGCCGTATAGTCCTGACCTTGCACCTTCAGATTTCCACCTGTTTAGGTCTCTTCAGAATTCTTTAGGCAGTGTCAGGTTAACATCACGAGAGGACTGCCAAAAACCACTTGTCGCGGTATATTGATCAGAAGTCCCAATATTTCTATAGCAATGGGATCATGTCCCTACCTACAAGATGGCAAAAAGTTATCGAACAAAATGGTACCTACATACTTTAGTTAAATGTAAATAAACTATATTAAAAAATGTTTTGAATTTTCTTAAAAAATGCGAAGAAACTTTTTCCCCAACCAATATATATTTAATTTCCCGATAAAATTGTAAAATATATTGAAACCTAAGAGGAATCTGATTGCATAAAGATGATATGATAAGATCAATTATTTATTTAACAAACTATAATCAATTAAGCGATAGGTACCAAAAAACCACACAGCCTCTCCGTTGGCGGACAACTCCTGCATGTGGTCATGCAGCTCGTGCATCCTCCAAATAAAGCTGTCGTGCGCTGCTCCTCCGTATGATGCATCGGCATTCAATATGCGCAACTCATTGTCGCAAATCTGTCAATAAACGAAAGAGGTAAAACATTTCATGGTTTTGTATAATATCGACCATACATATTTATTTATTGCACAATCAAATTTACAATAGGCACCAACTCTATGCCTCAAGGCATTTTTCATCATTTTTGTCTCATACATAAAGTTTTCTTAGCAGTCATTATTTTAACTTTTCTGGGTTTTTAATGTGGCTTCCTTCCACCACAACTTACAATTTGGACGTTCCGTGAGTGGTACCGTTTCCGACAATAAAATATTTCATCATGTTCTCCAAGTGAGGGCCTTATCATGGCTACGTGAGTACAATCAATGCACCCTAATACACCTGGCACACCAAACTTGCGATGATATCTGAAAAATATAACGTAAGGTTAAAAGTGAACACACTAAGCAAAAAAGGTTCGTTTTTAGTTGAATACCAAGCTGGTGGTAATAAGTAGATTTCCTTAGAAACTTGTACACAATTCTAAGAACTTACCCCCTCACAACAGCCCTTCTTTCTTGTTCATTTTGTGGGAATCTTACATATTTATTGTAAATGGCGGGATCATTTAGAATGTCCACTTCTTCAGCTACCACTTGCGACACCTTCGATTGAGACATGCCCAAGAACATACTGTTGCCCACACCCCGTTGGTAGGAGCCTCCTCCAAGGAAGGTGAGTGTAGTAAGCAACTGTAAAGAAAAGTAAAATGAACACAAAAGGTATGCAAAGCAAAGGTCAAAATAGTAACTAAAATTGTTTATTTTTATTAACTTGTGCGCAGGAACGGGAACGCAAGCGGTGTGATGGACTGGAAGCGCTAATTGTAAAAATATAAAATAAAGTAAAAAACAGGCTAAGGTCAAGTAGTAAGGTTGTACCTATCAAGCATTGCAAGGATGCCTATCTAGATATGACTTGACTGATAGAAAAAAGTCAACTTACTTTGTTCATCTTTGTAATTGCTCCTTGTTTCTCGTTGGGCATGAGATGCTCAATCTCAGCATACAACTGTTGCACTGTACCCTAGAAATTCACACATTATTTAAGGAGATAGTAATTTTATATACATTATTGCAAATTTATTGTAAATTACTTTACTTCATAACTTATAAGTATGGCTTTAATCAGACATTTTTCATCCAGCAAATGTTACATGGTGTAGAAACGAATAGTAAATTCTCTGGTATACTTAACTGCAAGTTTCTCCCATATATATAAAGTTTCCTTCTTAATTATCATGTTATGAAATTAAACCGTTTTGGATTTAAAATCAGATGGGTAAAATGGGGAGTGCGCCGATAGTGGCTAGTTTTAAACAGAACTTTTAGATGACCGTAGAATTCAATGTTTTTCATTTGAGATCAGAAACTCGGAAAGATATGTAGTGTTCAACCAAAGTTATTAATACTTTAAAGTTTTTAATGACTAATTTATTGTGGAAGGATTTAGTAGGATGAATATATATGGTAAAACCTTTACTACACACAATCAAAGCCACCCTTTTAAAAATAAATGTGTAGTTACACTGAGAGAAATTTATAGTTGAAATTCAACTAAGTATTCATAGTTGGCCAGTTTATAGTATAATTAACCCATTTTAAAGGGTAGTTTTTACTTTTCATGAATAGTTGATATTTTTTACCGTAAAGATAACATGTTTTTTCGTCAAAACAACTAAAGTAATAGGTTAATGTTAAGCTTAACTTGTTTTGTTGTTGAATAAACTGTTTTATATAGTATTATCAACAAGAAATTGCCATTACCGAATTTTCAACAATGTCATAGGTTGGGTATCAAATACGTTTTAGTTACGCCAACATTTGATCTAGGTCAGTAATACAAATAATATAAGTTGTTAGCGCCCTAAAGATAATTTATGTTGAAAAAACTACATTTTAATAAAATCTACTTTACCTAAAAGTTGAATTTGTGGTAATATTTACTTTAGTTATATATACAATATTGCAAAGGTAAATAAATAACTTTAATTTCCGTTGTTTTAAAAAAACTTTTAATTGATTTAACTTTAGTATTGTGTTTTTCAAATTTAAACAATAATATGTTAGAATTAACTATGGTTTTCTTTTGATTGAACATAAGTTTAAGTTGACCATGAAACTACTAATTCTTTTGTTCAATTAACTAAAATTTTAATTGAAGTTGTTTGTTATTTCAACCATACAGTTACGTTAAAATTACACTTCATTTTGGTCAATAAGTTTCAACTCGTAATATCTGTTGCGCCAAGTTTGCAATACATTAAAAATAACTCATGAATTAGTCGTCTAATATCAACCAATATTGGATTTCCCCCAAATATTTGACCGGTAGAGTGAACTGTTTGGCATGTAGTTGATTTTAACAAAAGTAATAGTAAATTTAACAAAAGGTTATTGTTATTCACGACAATTTTTGTTTAATGAAACAAAACAAAACAGTAGTTTCAGTTGACTTTTGAACTGCTATTTGTTTAGTTCATTTAACTCACATTGAAATTGAAGTGGAAAGTTATTTCAACCTTACTGTTACGTTAAAATTACACTTCATTTTGGTCAATAAGTTTCCACTCATAATATCTGTTGCACCAACTTTGCAATCAATTAAAAATAACACATGAATTAGTTGTTTTATATCAACCAATATGGAATTTCCCCCAAATATTTTACAGGTTGAGTGAACGGCAAATGTGTTGTAATGTTCGGCATGCGGTTGATTTTACCAAAAGTAATCGTAAATTTAACTAAAGTTTATTGTTATTTACGACAATTTTTGTTTAATTTAATAAAATATAGTTTTTATTAGATTGAATATAAGTTTTAGTTGACCCTGAAACTACTAATTGTTTTGTTCAATTAACTAAAATTTAAATTGAAGTTAATAGTTATTTCAACGATACAATTATGTTAAAAATACTGTTTGGACAAACAGATTGATTTTATTTTAGTTCATACAATTCCAAGAGATGGCGCCACTAGTACTTTACAGTTGCGCCATTAACTGCACAGATTAGGTAACATAAAAACTACCTATATTAGTTGATTTACCTCTTGCATTCTCACATTTCTAAAAGGCGAAGCCCTTGCCAATTTTTCTCTCATATACTTATTTTCGTGTACCCTGCCAACAATAATTTGTAGTCACAGCCGCATAGTGCATTCTATCGCAATTTCACTTTATCCAACAGCCATACCTTGCCCTGTATGAGCCGGCTCTCCGTGTATCCGTTCCTTGAACATAGTGACGTTAGTGGTAGGTGTGCTTGTGTACTGTGAGAGACCCGGCAGAGCAGCCCCAGGTGAGTCCAAGCCTTGCGCTTGCCCATTTATCGAAACCCACCCAAAACTCCACGAACACCCGGTCGGTCAATCCAGAGCGACTTGGGCGCTCACATAAATTGGTCCTTTGAGCCTCGGATGCTGATCAGCTCCCAGGAATATACCTAGGTCGCCTGGATTGACTGCTGGATTCGTGGAGTTATTCAGCAAAATATAATTTGTTTCTAACCCCATACATTTTTATCTTTGCTAATATCACTTTTCCCAATCTTTATTTCATATATTTTACTTGTTTTTTGCGTTCCCCGTTCCCAAATTACCCTATATTTGTAGATTTTTTGAATATTTATCGGTGTATTGTTCTTTAAAAGCCAAAAAATGTCGACTGACAAAGCGTTACTTTTGTCCAAATTTCGCAGAGTCACTAAGCGAATGGCACATTTGTGTTCACAAAGTGCTCCACCCGCATCGGTCATTACTGAAATAACCCATGAAATAGGCCGTTTAGAGGAAATAGAGGACACTTTTGATCGCCTCACTAACCTATTGAGTTCCGGGACCTCCGCGGCTGCCGGACCTCCGCCTGAACTTGTTGAAGTTGATAGATCCTTTGAAGTATATCGCGCCAATATTTTTAAGTTAAAAGAACAATACAGCTCGCATTCCTTGAAACCATCTAAAGTCGAGAAACACGCTACTGATGAGAATGTTGTGAAGCTTCCTACCATCTCGCTACCCTGTTATTCTGGTGAGGACATGACCGCCTGGGTCGGTTATGAGTCCATGTTTCAGGCCCTTGTTATCGATAACAAGTCCCTTTGTGACATCAAAAGATTACACTATCTACGTGCGTCACTCACTGGTGATGCGTTGAAGGTTATTGAACATCTCCCGCTCACCGGAGATAATTTTAATGTTGCCTGGAAGGAGCTTAAAACAAGGTTCGCGAACATGAGACACATTGCTACTGCGCATTACAAACGTTTAGCAAACGCTTGTGTTGAGAATGCTTCCTCTCACTCTCTTACAAAATTTGTAAGTTCCGTCTCGGATAGCGTGAATGCCTTAAATGCATTACATTTTCCCACAAGTGAATGGTCATTCTTGTTGGTGAACATTATTCTTGATAAATTGGATGTACAGACTCGCAGACATTTTGAAATGTTGAATTCAACTGATATTCCCACCTACGATGAATTAATTGCATTCCTACGTAAGCGTGCTCAAGCGCTAGAGGCGTCCGCACCCCCTGCGCGTCCTACACCCCATACTTTCCAGTCTGCTGGAACACGCAAGTCCCCACACACTTCTGGGGTGAATACTCATTCAACACACCCTCGTACTATTACTATGTTGAACACTGAGTTACCTCGGAGCTGTCCTATGTGCACCCAGCCCACACATGCACTGTCGAAGTGCCCCGATTTTCTAGCACTTTCTTCTGTAGACCGATACAATAAAGCAAAACAACTTCACGTTTGTTTTAATTGCTTGGCTACGCAACACTCAATAAAAAAATGTATCTCCAAGTACGCTTGTCGCACATGTTCCTCAAAATCCCACCACACATTGTTACACTTTGACCGACCATCCACAAACGTGCAGGCTACTGCTAGCGCACCGAGTCCACCCATAAACGTTCAGTCTACAGCAAGCACTCCCCAAACAGTGAATGCACTCTCTACGCATTCCAGGGAAACGAATCCTCAACCCTCAAATGTCCTACTTGCCACTGTACTATTAAATGTCCGGGACAGTCAAGGCTGCTACCATAATGCACGAGCGCTTGTGGACACTGGCAGCCAATGTTCTTTTATTGTAAACAGCTTTGCTGAAACATTAAAATTGAAGCGTCGCCCCAACTCTGTGTCTGTCCATGGTATTTCTAATTTGTCTCTCGATGTAGATCACGGCACAGTTGATTTTGTGATTGCACCGTTGTCCGGACATCCCGTTCTCAAAATGACAGCCTTGTGCATACCAAAAATTACTGGTGACCTACCAAACGCACCTCTCCCTGTTTCTTTATGGAACCATGTAATCGGACTTCCGCTCGCGGACCCCAGCTTTGCAATACCCGCTCCTATCTCTATTTTATTAGGAGCAGATGTGCTCCAACAAGTCTTAGTTGGTGGCCTTAAAAGTGGACCTCCTGGTACACCCATTGCCTTGGAAACTATTTTCGGTTGGGCTCTTATGGGCCCTAACTTTGTACCCAATTTACCATCGCATGACCCTGAAGTTCACTCTTTGCATATCACGCTCGATGATATTGTAGAAAGGTTCTGGAAGGTAGAGGAACCCCCAGAACAAAATTTTCTCCATCCCGATGATGAAATATGTGAAAAATATTTTACTGATAGTGTATCCCGTGACTCTACTGGTAGATATTCTATTGCTCTACCATTTAAGACTCAACCCCCGAATTTGGGTTGCTCTCGAGAAATTGCCACAAAACGCTTTCAATCTCTGGAGCGTAAGTTTCGACATAATGAACTCTACAAAAGGGACTATGTAGAGTTTATGAATAATTATTTGAAAAATGGCTACATGCGTTTGTGCACTGACACAGCTCTACATTCATATTTCTTACCTCATCATGCTGTTTTCAAGGACAGTACCACAACAAAACTTCGTGTCGTTTTTGACGCTTCCTGTCGGAGCGATAATGGAATGTCCTTGAATGATTGTCTACATTCTGGACCGAAATTGCAGAAAAATTCTCTGGCGTCCCAACGAAACAGAACCCATATGCGAATATACCCTCACAACTGTCACTTTCGGAGTTACTAGCTCTCCTTATCTGGCCATCAGAACCTTGATCCAGTTAGCCCATGATGAAAGTAGTAAGTACCCCCTCGCTGCTCTTGCTCTACTCAACTCTACCTACATCGATGATGTACTCGCCGGTGCCGACACAGTCGATGGTGCTCGCATTTTGGTTGAGCAGCTAAACTCTATGCTGAAATGTGGAGGCTTTGAGCTTAGGAAGTGGGCTAGTAATTTGGAAAAGTGTCTAGACAATATACCCGCTGAATACAAGCAAACTAAGGATTATTCATTTGATCTTGATAATCACACATATTTGAAGGTATTGGGACTCCAATGGGATCCCATCTCAGATTGTTTTTCGTACAAAGTTCATCAAACTGAACTCATACCTACAAAACGTGGTATTCTCTCAGATATCTCCCGCATTTATGACCCTATGGGCTGGATCGCCCCTCTCGTATTTTTGTCCAAACTGATTATTCAAAGGTTGTGGTCCTTAAAAATCGGTTGGGATGACTCTATTCCACAAGATTTATTGAAACAATGGATTTCAATAAAGAATGAGTTGAGTATTCTCTCTCAAATCTCTTTACCTCGACACGTCCCCTCTACAGAAAATGCCGTGCGAGAACTCCATGGCTTCTCAGACAGTTCCCTCTCAGGCTTTGCTGCTGTCATATACCTCCGGATTGTTAAGCACGGAGCTGTTTCTACTCATTTATTGTTAGCTAAATCAAAGGTTGCCCCACTGAAACCAATTTCTTTGCCCCGACTTGAATTATGTGGTTGCGTCTTACTTTGCCAACTTATGTCGTACGCAGTGAAATTATATTCACAAAAATTTCACATTGACAAGGTACGATGTTACTCCGACTCAACAATTGCCCTGCATTGGATCCGATCCCACCCAAGTCGTTGGAAAATGTTTGTGAGCAACCGTGTTAGCTTGATTCAGGAGCATACATCACCAGACGAATGGGTTCACGTCCGTTCCGAACATAATGCAAGTGATTGTGCGAGTCGTGGCTTAACACCATCCCAGCTCGTTGGTCATGCGCAGTGGTGGAATGGTCCATCGTTCCTGCTAAATCTAAATAATGAGTGTGATTTATCAGAACCACCCCTTCTTGTGTCTGAAGATGATGGTGTTATGGAGACGAAACCTGTTCCATTAACTCTACTTGTAACTGAACACGACTCAACCCTTCTTGACAGAGTCTCGACTTTAACTAAGTTAAAACGAGTTACTAGTTACTGTTTACGTTTTGGTTCCCCTAAGTCTCGTCCGCTTATTAAAATCTCACCCATGCTCACTACCATTGAATTGGAAAATGCTCTAAGTATTTGGATAAAAATTATCCAGGCTGAACATTTCTTTGAAGACATATCCCGTATTAAGGCTAATAAACAGCCTTCTAAGGCTACAGTAAGGTTATCTCCCTTTATTGATGAAAATGGCCTACTGAGAGTAGGAGGTCGACTTCAGGCCGCTCATATTAAATCTCAACAGCAACACCCTGCGCTGTTACCTCATAATAGTCCATTGACTAAGTTGATTGTTAGACATTTTCATGTTAACTTTGGTCATCCCGGACCAAATGCTTTGATGTCCCTCTTGCAAAGAAACTTTTGGATTATATCCGCGCGTAGAGTTATAAGATCAGTAGTGTTTCATTGCTCGAATTGCTACCGACTGCGTCCAAAATTGTCGGCTCCCCCTATGGGTGAGCTTCCCATTGTTCGAGTACAACAAGTAAAGCCTTTTTCGAAAACTGGAATGGATTACGCAGGTCCCTTTAACATTAAAACTTCCAATTTAAGAAACTCTCCTCGCACCAAATGCTATATTTGTGTGTTTGTTTGTATGACTACCAAAGCATGCCATTTAGAACTAGTCAGTGAACTGACTACCCAAGCATTCTTGGCTGCACTACAACGTTTCATTTCACGTCGTGGCCGATGTTCTGATTTGTACAGCGACCATGGGACTAACTTTGTAGGCGCTGATAAAGAATTGCGTCAAATTATTCGTACCCAATCGAAAGACTCTACTGTTACAGATTTTTGTAGCACACTAAATATTCAGTTTCACTTTATCCCTCCCCACGCACCACACTTTGGTGGTTTGTGGGAAGCTCTCGTAAAAGGTGTCAAGGTTCATTTGTCTCGTATAATAGGAGCACAGCTTCTTACTTTCGAAGAATTTTACACTGTGCTTACCATAGTTGAAGCGTGCTTAAATTCTCGGCCTCTAACCGCAATGAGCCCCGATCCTAACGAGCTGACTGCTCTCACTCCAGGTCACTTTTTGACCCTGGAACCATTAAATGCTCTTCCCGAACCAAACGTATCTAACACCAATCTAAACCGGTTGAAAAGGTGGCAGTTGGTTCAGAGCCTCCATCAATCCTTTTGGAATAGGTGGCACAAAGAGTATCTTGGTACTCTACAATCTAGGCCCAAGTGGCACAAGCCCTACAAGAATTTGTCTGAAGGGATGCTTGTCGTCCTAAAGGAGGACAATTTGCCTCCCCTTAGTTGGCCGCTTGGACGGATTGTTTCTACTACAGCTGGTCCCGACAATATTGTCAGAGTTGTAGAGGTCCGCACTAGCAACGGTGTATACAAACGTCCTGTAGTTAAAGTAGCACCTTTGCCATATATTGAGGACTCAAATTGAGTGCTATATATTTTTGTATTAATTTTTTATGTTTGAACCCCTCATTTATAACTTGTTTATTTATTTTAAGTATATACATTTGTAGTAATTCCTCGTCCCTCTCTATTTAATTTGTAAATTTTGCTGAATACGTGGTTTCAGGGCCGGCACGATGTTTGGACAAACAGATTGATTTTATTTTAGTTCATACAATTCCAAGAGATGGCGCCACTAGTACTTTACAGTTGCGCCATTAACTGCACAGATTAGGTAACATAAAAACTACCTATATTAGTTGATTTACCTCTTGCATTCTCACATTTCTAAAAGGCGAAGCCCTTGCCAATTTTTCTCTCATATACTTATTTTCGTGTACGCTGCCAACAATAATTTGTAGTCACAGCCGCATAGTGCATTCTATCGCAATTTCACTTTATCCAACAGCCATACCTTGCCCTGTATGAGCCGGCTCTCCGTGTATCCGTTCCTTGAACATAGTGACGTTAGTGGTAGGTGTGCTTGTGTACTGTGAGAGACCCGGCAGAGCAGCCCCAGGTGAGTCCAAGCCTTGCGCTTGCCCATTTATCGAAACCCACCCAAAACTCCACGAACACCCGGTCGGTCAATCCAGAGCGACTTGGGCGCTCACAAATACATTTAATCTTGGTCAATAAGTTTCAACTCATAGTATCTGTTGCACCAACTTTGCTATCAATTAAAAATAACTCATTAATTAGTTGTCTAATATAAACCAATATTGGATTTCTCCCAAATATTTTACTAGTAGAGTGAACATGGGGTTGATTTTACCAAATGTAATAGTAAATATAACTAAAGTTTATTGTTATTCACGACAACTTTAGTTTAATAAAATTAAATATAGTTTTTAATTGATTTAAAAGTAGTTTCAGTTGACTATTGAACTACTATTTGTTTTGTTCATTTAACTCACATTGAAATTGAAGTTGATAGTTATTTCAACCATACAATAATGTTAAAATTACACTTCATCTTGGTCAACAAGTTTCAATCCGTAATATCTGTTGCGCCAACTTTGCTGTAAATTTAAAATTAACCATGAATTAGTTGTATATACTATCAACCAATAATGGATTTCCCCCAAATATTTTACAGGTTGGGTCAACTGTTCGGCATTCGGTTGATTTTACAAAAAAAAATTGTCAATTTAACTTAAGTTTAATGTTATTGACTACAATTTTTGTTTAATAAAATGAAATATAGCTTTCTTTTGATTTAACAGTAGTTCTAGTTGACCATGAAACTACTAATTGTTTGGTTTTTTTAACGAAAATTTAAATTGAAGTTGATAGCTATTGCAACCATACAATTATGTTAAAATTACACTAAATCTTTTTTTTTTGTTAATTTTTCTTATCGTATATCAGTCATTTATATTGACCGTGCGATGAAAGATAGATGAGACGGTGAATAATAAACCAACATACCATCCGAACCTAACCCAATACATATAACCTCTCTATTTTTTTATGTGTGAATAAAGAACATTTTAAAACCCTACCCCTACCCTACCCCTACCAAACCCCTACCCTACCCCTACCCTACCTCTACCCTACCCGTAACCTACCCCTACCCTACCCTAGCTATGTACATATATAGAAAAAAAATTGTCCCAAAAATTAAAGACATTTTTTGGGGTGGGCCACCCTTATCATATAGGGGGATGAAAAATAGATAACAACCTATTCTCTGACCTACCAAGGTGAATATAAAATTTCATCAAAATCGGTTTAGCCGTTTCGGAGGAGTATGGTAACTAACACTTTGACACGAAATTTTTACATAGATGGATAGACAAAAACAAATGAAAAAATAAACAAAATATTATTTTCAATTTAATTTTATTTTTGAACGACGAGACGAACATTAAACGTTTGACAGGTAGGAAATGTTCCTAAGGGAAAACGTAATTGTTGTTTTTACTATTTATTCCTAGCATTTTTTCATATTTACTCACCGATTAAACCTTCCCTGAACTTCCACAAATAATTCAAAACAAATATTAGCCAAATCGGTCCAGCCGTTCTCGAGTTTTAGCCAGACTAACGAACAGCAATTGATTTTGATTTGCATATCGATAGATTTGACTTTCTGATTCCGATAACTTACAATTTCACAATCTTTAGTCGCAAAAAGCTATTAAAATGGGATTAATTTACTTTAAATTATTAATGTTACCGAGGATGAAGCATACAATTATAAAATGATAAAAGTATTTCATATAAAATACACAGGTGTTGTACTAATCTGAAGGTAACTTAGTCCATCGGTTTTTAGTAATTATTTTTAGAATATCTAGTTTTCGGAAATCGTTGCTATATGACTTAAAAAACCTGTAGGTCTGATTGTAAGCATGAAAAGTTTCTAAAATACTTTTTTCAATGATTAACAATACCTACACCATTTGTTATTAAACAAAAAATATGCTAGAGTACGTAATAATTCAATGGGTTTAATCAATGGGATATAAGCGATTGGCAAACCTTGCAACAACATTTCTAAACCAGGGACTTTAATATATTATAATATAAAATAAAGCTTAAAATTCATCGTTGTATGGATAAAGCCTTTGCCTTTACATTAGAATAAGGATAAATAAAGCAAATCACCACGCAATAATATTAGTTGACTCTACAAAAAAAACTGTTGGTTTGTTATGACGTCATTACATGCTCAACATTGACATTATTTGAATCAACTATGAAATTTGTCAATTCACTACCGTCATCTATCTGGTTTGAACCTGTTTCGAGCACCCAACTATTCAAAATGTTGAATCAACAGTTAGCTACGTTTCTGTTTATGGCTGTAGTGTTGCTACTTTAGCAATTCCCCACATGCAAGGGAATAAGAACTTTAGGGCCTTCAAAAGTTTTGTGGAAACTTTATTAACATCGAGCTGAAAAGTTATAGAACTAAAAAAAGAATCTATATTTTTATGTGTTTTTCATTCAGTTCAATGCAGCCGAAGGGGGTTTTAAATTTCTTTAAGACATTCGAAGATACCTATTTGTGATGTGTAGGTTCCGGCATGCTAAAAGAATACAATTGGGTTGAACTGGGAAAGGGCCTACCACTGCATTTATTCCCATGCATGTCATAAGAGCGACTAAGGAATTCGTCATTTTTGGTTGGGATTCCACGTAAAAGTGTAGGATTTCCTTAATTACAATGTGGTAATCGCATTAAATGAACGCTGGTCGAAGCATCAATGAAAATTGTACGTGTTTTCAATCCAGTTCAATGTAGTTACGCAATGTAAGGAAATTCCTGGCATGGCAACTAGTTCCCATATTATGTGTTGGACTAATACCATGACAGCAAGCTTGGTATTAGCCATCCATTTCTAGTTACATAAAAAACCTATTGAAAGCTTCAATATTATAATATTGTGAACAAAGAATTTTAAATTACTATTGAAATATAATACAGGTTAGTTATGGAGGAAAAATTAATCACCTCACCATTTAATTTCTTCTTAAATAAAAATAGAAAGTTTGTAGTACATAAATTTTTTCACTAGGTACTATGAAACTGCGATACCTATATTTTTTCGCGACTTATGAGTAATAATTGTTTTACTAGTCTATGTCTAGATATTATGTAATAACTGGGTGAGGTACCCGGCTCCGCTCGGGTTTCTTGATAATGAGAACTTACAACGTACATATCAAGTGCAACTTTTTTTTTGTACACAACAAAGCTTTTAAAAAAAAAATGTCTTCCTCTTCAGTGATTGTTTACACGCATGAACCAACTTAAAATTAAAATAAACATTTAGATAGTTCTCTATTAAGAGAAAGCGGGGATTTAAATCAATTGAGAAATATTTAGCGGGCAACACCGCGCGATCGCATTTAACGTCACGCCTTTGCCTTTGCCTACTCACTTCTCGACCATTTTGTTTGTATTCTGCGTGCGCTTGATTCGTTCCGTGAGTTCGTTTCCGTGCAGAAAAGAAAACATGAACGAGGATTACTTTGAAGATGTTTCTCAGCTAGCCGTGGAAGACCTTCTTGTGTCTTGGGGACTACGGGAAGATATTTGCGAAGTGTTTCGAGGTAAGACAAAATACATTTGGAGGTACCTATCTAAAGCACAGCACCACACTAAACGAACATTTTAGACGATCATGCGGCACGATACGTATTTACGTTAATATCATGGTGCATGATCGACCCAAAATCATATCATAATTTTTTATCACACTTCCAGTCCAGCCTGAGCCTGTTCAGTGACCACAGAGCGTCGCATCCATGGCCTATAAGTTGACAAAAAATGCGCCGTCTGCGCATATTCTGAGAGAAAAGTAATGTTCTGTTGCTCCGCGAGCATCCGCGGTTGGTTGCACTAAAATTCAGAATTACGAGTCACCCCCGCGTCGCTGCTCGTACCGCACTTAGATTTATTTCCTAAATTAATTCAAGGTCACTGTTCAACTGGTTCAACCTACATATGCGCCGCATACTAACTGAGCTGTTGCAAGACATGCCACTATCTATACGATTTAGCGGCATGTCAGTCATAGCTTGCGAGATGAAAAATTAAAGGAATTGTCAATTATACATAGTTTGTATGTCATTCGTCAATCAATATTTAATAAAACGGTTATGCATGCATGACAGCACATAACGCATGTTCGTCTAGTGTGAGCTGACCTCATGATCTTTTTTTTATCTAGATGTTGCAGTGTGGCACCGCCTGTGGCACATCCTGGCTATTTCATTATGACAATATATAAGACATTATATCAAACATAAAACTGCTGTGAAATTCATAGATGTTACTTGTACTCAGCTTAGCCAAAGTTTTGCTTCCGACTGACGCTTTTGACATTAAATGTAAGGCAAAAACATCAAAACTTATAGTCGGAAGTAATTCTTTGGCTTACCCGTGTTTTCACCACCTCCAGTTACCTGAAATCCGATAGTTAACTTTCGGCTACATTGCATATTTGTATGATGTACCGAAAGATAACTTTGGGATTTTTGTAGCTGGAGGTGGTGGAACCGGGCGTTAGCCGAGTACAAGTAACTTCTATGAATTTCAACATAAGACTGACATGTCACTTTTAACCATGTTTACGCCAAACCGATCGACTGTCATTTTCAATGTACTTATGAAGAATTAGTGTGCGCTGCATTGTCAAACTGACTTGACAGCCGCGTCGTCGCCGTAAATACATTGACTTTGCCGCTCGTTACGGCGCTCACTTCAATTCTCTATAAATTGAAAACGTGCTATGCGGTGAAAAGTGAATAACCCCATTTACCCCTCAGGTCAATATATTTTCATTTTCGAAAAAATCGACTTGCAGTGTTTGCAAAATATAGAAGAGCAAGACATAAAAGAATTAATACCTTCAATAAGGGACCGCATATTATTCAGAGCTGGCCTCAATGCGTGGAAGAAAAAATCACTTTGTGTATGTATATACATATCTTTTCAATACGTGCTATGGTATTGCCGAACAGGCTCACCGCTAATTTAGCGATAGAAATTGACATTTATTCGTAAATTTCCATGAGCAAATGACTAGTGATTAGCGGTAACGGCGGTGACGCTTTTCCGCAATAAGCCTAATGAAACCAGGGGTTACAGTAATTGCTAGAAATTTTTATTATTTTGAATCTTTTGCACATAAAATATAGATCATAAAATTAAAATGTGAGTGGCGTGTCCAACAATGTAAGATAAAACTATAAGTCTGTGGTACTTTCAACCATCAAATCAGATAAATATGCATAAACATAGTTTGAACGAATAATGAGGCCATCAGATATTTACCATTATGTTTCAATTATAGCTAGGCAATCAGCTATCTAGTCGCAGTTATTTTTAAAAATAATTTGATGTTGTTTTACTTATGCTCTTTATAAATTGAGTACAATCGGCTCATGTTACACTCTTAAATATAAATTTACTTCTGTCGAGCGTCCCATGATGCCACCTGTGGTTCTTGTTGGAATCTACTTCATACTGTGTGCTTCATTCTTTTTTTAAGTATTTGGTGTGGTTAGGTTAGGTTAGGTGATTTTGAAATTGTACTTCAACTTACAGAACACTGATTCAGCAGATACATTATCAGTAGATTCATTGTCCGGTCTATCATCGACATCAGCTATTGATGAAAGGGAGAAGAAAGATGAACAAGAAACACCAACTCGACATGTATCGGTGAGTAATACAGCGCATTAACGTAATAGTGAGTTAGGCTTGTTTCAGTGCTTAACTGATAGTGAGTGCTGACATTGGTTGTGCGAGAATTTTGTATGGAGAGGTATGACACCCTTTTACTGCAGGTTGATGGCGGTCAGCCCTTACAGTACCTTTACTATCTATACCTATGTATTTAGGTATTGATAGTAAACCAGTTAGCTATGCCTTTAATTAAAATACTGAAATAAAAAATCCATACATAAAGAATTCATCGTGATACAATAGTTTGGAAACGCCATGTGACAGACGGAGTTCTGTGGACCGAATATTAGTTTATTTTTTTACTTTTGAGTTTCCCTTTTTGTTGGTTTCATTTTTGTTATCTTAGCTTTAATTCATTTTTTTAAGAGGACTAAAATAGACATTTTTTTTCAATTTTAATATAAAAATCCAGTGTCATGTGTTTTCCCAGTAAACTCGCCACCAAGTCAACCGATTATGATGAAAGCTGGCATTTATTTGCAATTTGGTCCAACTTGAGAGATAGGGATGATTTTTATTTCGATTAATGGTCTTAATAAATTATAATTAACAATGAACTGATTATCAATGTTGATTTCATCGTAAGTTTCAAACGTCTCCATTTTTCATTTCAACAACAACTCGCTTCCATTTTTAACAGAAAACTGCCGGACCGTCTATACTGACTTCCCATAGATGGCGCCAAGTTTAAATTGGAAATTTCTTTTTTAACTATACGTGGTGCATTGTGATTTTTTTTATCGATCTATAACGTAACGTCCCTTTTTCTGAATTATTTTTCATTTTATTTTCATGTTTGATTCATTATTTTGAATTCTATTTAATAACATACAGTTTTATTATCACACCAATTTCAACAAGCCGTTATCTTGGGTTACTATGGTTACCTGCGTACATTCTGTTTTGTTATTGCAGTAAAAGCGATTATCTATTAAAATTTTTGCTGTGCGATGAGTAGTTACTATTGTACCTTTGATTCTGAGATTTTTGGTAACCAATAAATATGCACACATATTACATCATACGCTAGTAATATAATAAGTCAATGATCATAGCCGACTACACGGAGCAAAAGGAGGGTTATGATTTTGCCTGGTATATATGTTTGTTCATCTCTTCCCTCATAATTTCTGAACTACTTATCATAATTTGACAAATGAGATATAGTTGGAAGCATCTTAATTGTCCGCTGTTTATAGGCTGACGGGCTGACGCTTTATAGGTGTAACGGCACATCATATTGAGTATGGCATGGCACCCTCTAGGGGACATAAAGTCGTGAACTAAAAATACTTTCTTAATGATGCTTTATTGGGTATACGTGGCTAAAGCTTGCATTCTGTACACTCAACGCTATGATAGCGTGCACGCTATCCAAGACGCTATCATACAAAAACACATCATAGCGTATCGTACCGTGCGCATTTTAGTGTACAGAATGGGGCCTCTGTTCACGTGTAGGAAGACCATCGAGTTGATTTGTTTTAAAAAAAGAGAGGTTGACCAAATATATGGCAATTAGCGCTTTAGTAAAGTTTAACTATGATTTATTTTAATTAAAGGTAATCAGAGTATTTATTCATGAAATGAATTGAAATGAAAATTATACGTTCATTTGTGTTAACTTTTGTCTTTTGAATCCTTCCTAGTGGCCGGGTATGCTAGTTAGTTTATAAATGTCGGAGGTATGAGGTAACAAAAAAAAAAGAATTATCAATCTATTTCTTCCATCTATTTCTATACAATATTTTTATTTTCGTCAGTTAAAAATATTGCGAGGCTTTAAAGAACATACATGCACGTATAATTAATGACACTTTTTTTCAAAAATATAAAAATAATCAGCTGTTTTTATCTGTATTTCTTCTCTCTAATGTTTTGTTCTTCTAATATTTTCTAGAAATATAATTTGAAGCATATTCTTGAAGAGTCTGGCCAAGGAAAGTTGGCATTGGCCAGTTTGAAAAAAAATAATAAATTGGATTCAAGTAGTCGAAGTTGCCTCGTTAAGGCCCTTATCGACTGGTACCTGCAAAGATACCAAAAGTTGGACCGTGACGACTTTCAATCAATAAGCAAGCAAATAGTCGCACTGGTCCCATCAGAATGCTTGGTATTTCATAATTTTACCGTAACATTTCAGTACCCATGTCGAGTAGTTCATAAATAGATAGATCTATGTCTATATATATATATCTATATATGTATAAATGAATCTCTGTTTCCCTTGGTCACGCCATAACTTGAGAATGACTACCGATATCATTCATATATTTTTTAAAGTTTTCTAATACTTTATAGAAGGTTCTTGCATAAAGATAAATTAAGAAAATTGGATATTAGGTGAATCTCTAAAACTACATTGACCCGAGCAGAGCCAGATACCTCAGCTAGAAAAAATGACAAGGCCACATAATATCTAACATCATATTAAAATTATCTGTAAAATGTATCTACTATCGGGTTAATGTCATAATTCAGGAATTTGCATCCTTTTAAAATGCACTTGTGCAAAGAGAGTCAAAAATGTTGTAACAGTTGAGTAGACAATACTTATGTATCTCAGTAAATCTTTAGATACTTACCTTATTTTATTTATGTTGCTTATGCTTTTCATAATACTAATCTAATGTAAAAAAAATCCTGTTTTTGCTGACTAAAATGTAGGCTAATAATTAGAAAGTAAAGTTTTATACATTTAATCTTGTAGCTTAGGTTAATATCAAATGGAAGATGATAAGAATTCAATGTCTTCATACCGAATATCAGGTAAAGTATAATATAAGATAAAGAATAGAAGAATATTTGAAATGTCAAATACAAGAATTATCTAAAATAAATTAATAAATATATTACCTAACAGTTAATTAATCATTTCAGGAAACATATTATGTTCCGAGCCGGAAAATTGGGAATAACTATGTACCCGCGAAAGGAAAATTAATCGATAGATATAATAATCAAAAACGGATCCTGTTAAAGGCAGGAATATTAAAAAAGAAAGGGGATTTTAGCGCCACGCAAAGCTCACCACAAGACAGAAAAATATCACATGACCAAATTTGTGAGGAAGAGTTTCAAGAAATAAAAATATTTCTGAAATACAATAAGGAGCCGTGGGATACCGTTTTGGACAAATGGACAAAAAGTGCACCAAATAGACACTCTGATGATTATTGTGGAAAGGCCACAAAAATATCAGATATCTTGGAAGAGTGGCCAATACTAAAGCACAGCCGTGGCAACGAATTGGTAAATCCTGTCTATATATTATAATAATATTATAATAGCATTGCCTAAAAACAGCTGGACTGATATGTTCGTAATAATTCAATAAGGATTTTAGCGAAACCGGGTACCGCAGCTAGTAAGATATTTTTCAGACCAACTTTGCCACTGGTCCGATTCCTATTTTTTTTTACTAATAATAAATTTAATTAATGTTAATAGAAAATTTCAGAGCGAAGCACCTTGAACGAATTGGATCCATATAGTCTTGCTAGTGTTTTTCACAGTAGATTTTGTGTTTTTATATTATATTTTCAATTATTACTCACACATTTCATTCATTTATTGTTAACTAGCTGAGGTAACCGGCTCCGCTCGGGTCAATGTCGTTTTGGACATTCACCCAATGAAATATTTCTTTCTGCGCAATTTTTCTAATTTTTCTTTCCCCAAGAACGTTCTACAAAGTATTATAAAACTTGAATTAAGTATATGAATTAAAATCGCTCAAGTCGTCCTCGAGTTATGCTGTGACCACGGGAAATAGGGATTTATTTTTATATATAGATCACATAATGTGCTTACTATAATTTGATTTAGTAAATTAACAGCCTAATATATTATCGTTTCTTTTTTTTCAGATCGAAATCGATTTTAACAAGTGCTTTCCTGACAAAGACATATGTCTATTTACAAAATGGCCGTTGTATTTGGAAAAAGCCTTACCGACTCTTAAAAAAGATGTTAAGTGTTTCTTGGACCTGTTTGATATCCTTATCAACAATCCCAAGGAAGGTAGTTATGTGTGTGTAATTGATTTATAATTTTAAGTTTTTGTTATTCATTTTATAAATACTTTACGTTTCGCTGATTCCTTGTGGCATTATCTTTATTTTAAAATTGAAATCGGTGGGAAATTTTCAACAATCTGTTGTTTATTGAATCATATAGTGTGCTGCTATAATTTTATGCTATACAAAAAAACTTTATTGATCGTTTTGAAATGAGACAGATTGTAATGCAACAGGGATTATTAATGCAATGTTGTATGTAGCAGCATATCTCCCATGCATTTCGTGCAATCTTTCGTCGAGAAACGAACACATCATCGTCAGTAACCATTCATTGTATTGCTATAAATGTTCTCAGTGAAATGCATTTATTTGAGCACATAATTATTATCATAAATATTTTCAAAGTGCTCATGTCACACTTGCCAATAACTTTAATTGTACACGCATTTGATTTTTGTTTTCTTTATTTAATTGTCCTAAACTTATTAACGCAATTCACTTAATAATAAAAGTGGTTCCACATCATATCTTCCCGTGCACATTGCAAGAGAATCTTGGGGTTTTGTTTCTAGGCTTGGATTTCATGTAAAACTGTATTATTGGAATTCATAGACGTTACTCGTGCTTGGGTTAGCTAAAGTATTATTTCTGACTGTAATTTTTGACATGACGGATAAAAATCAAAATTTACGGTCAGAAGTTATACTTTGGCTGAGCCCAGTACAATTAACTTCTATAAATTTCAACATATCCTCTTCCTAGGGTTAATTCCGCTCAGGTTGGAACATCAATCACATTGAATGAATGGTGTTCGTAAGCGCAATGATTATTATCTGTATATTTCATCCAGTTCATTGTAGCCATGATATATAAGGAAGATACTGGCATGGGACCTAGTTCCCATTTATTGTGTTAGACTATAATCATGACAGTAGTTGTGGTATAGGCCCGTTGATAGATGAAAAAATATGTATTTTTTTATTTCAGATACACGTGATTATGTCTTTTTGTCATTGACAAAACTAGTGCCGTCAATGAAAATAACAACAAAAGACTCGAAAAGGAAATCATATATAAAACCATCAATCTCGGAAGCTCGAGATGCATTTGTGCTACGAGTCAATGTGAGTATCTCTCTGATAATAATAACCTACACAAATGCAGAATAATTGCGTTTTTCCATCACAAAATGGTGAATTGGCTGGTAGCTTTAAATTTTAGTTAGGTGTTGGAACATTACTATCGTATGGTGTATGTATTGCGTGTGCTAGGGTAGGCAGAGCTTTTCTGCCTCTATGAAGTGCACCCCACTGGTACCACCGCATTGGATGAAACGATGGTCGAAGCTGCAATGAAAAATTGTCCGTGTTTTCCATTCAGTTCAATGTAGCCGTGCTCATATAGGAAAGGTCCTGGCATGGCACTGAATTCGGAGCTATCCCGCTAATATCATGAAAAGTATGTGTGATATTAGCCATCCATGTCGAGTTACATAAAAAAACATTTAAAATATTTGTACTACAGTAATATTTTAAAATATTTCAGAATGACAGTGAAATCGAAACACAGCTTGCTTCAAGACAAGAAAGGCAACTTGAAAAAGGACTGACATGCCAGCCACTTATCATTGTAGTGGGGCCAACAATCCTGGAGCTGAAGTCATTCTTTGTCGCTTGTGATAATGTCAAATATAAGTGCCCATCTCTTCTAAAGGCCGTGGATCTATGTTTCAAGTTGTACATGACCTTTAACGCCCAATATCCTATCGAATGTGCACAGGTTTGGACGTTTATTCAAAACTTCTTCTACAACATCACAACGGCTTCAGATAAAAAATATACCTCAGTCTCCTCTTACATGACCGATTTAAATTGAAAGCACACACTTGTCTCAGGCATTGAGCTAATTACCTCAGTGGTCTCAGGTATTATTAATTTTGTTCAGTAGATATTGATAAATCGGATTATTGTAGTATTCAGCCATCTACGCAAAATGTATGTATGCTTTGTTTGCAAAGCAATAGTGGAAAACTATAAAGGTCTCTTTTTGCATTTCCAATTTGTTCACAATCTAGGATTCAATGATAAATATGATTGCAATCAAACTGGATGTACACGCCAGTTTCAAAATATTAGAAGCTTTAGGAGACATTTAAGTAAGCACAAATTTAACACCCCTAATACTAATGGTTGTGAGGATGTAAATCTTTCCTCTGTTGTTTTCCCTACCCTTGATGCAATAATAAATGAGAATAAGGAAAGCCCTGTAGAACATTCATGTGCTACTGCACCTCAGGCAAATAGTATATGTAGCTATAATAAATCTGTTGAGTCATTTGTGCTCTCACTTTATTGTAATTCAGAGCTAAACCGTAAAACTTCCACAGACATTGTTCATAATGTCAGCATAAATGTTGTAAATAAAATGTGTGATGTGTTGGAACATGCAATCATAGACCCAGTAAGCAATAATAATGATAAAGAAGCTATTAAGAATAGTTTGCATGTTTTTAAGGAACCTTTTAAGCGATTAGACTCTGAATATAAAGTTATTAAAATGTTTGAAAATACCGGATGTTACCTTGGTCCAAAACAGGTAGTTATTAATGAAGTAGTGGTTCCTTGTCTAACAAATGGTAAAACTGCAATACAATCCAAAAATATAACCATAACAAAAGTCGATTTATCACAATTTGAATTGCCGAATATGTTGAATTAAGTACTCGAGAACATGGAAATGTTAAATAAAAATTGTGAAAGCAACACAATCAGTAACTTTATTCAAGGAAGTTTGTGGAAAACTCGCCAACAGATTAATAAGGAAAGGATTATAGTTCCATATTTTCTCTATTTTGATGAGTTCGAATCTGGAAATCCACTGGGTAGTCATGCTGGAGAACAAACAATAGCAGCCACTTACTTTAATTTTCCCACTTTGCCTTTAGAATTCTTGTCATCTTTGGATAATATATTTGTGGCTATGTTATTTAATAGTTCATTAAAGGGCCAAGGCAACAATTTACTGTTTAACACATTAATACAAGAAATACATCTTTTACAGGAAGAGGGCATTGATGTTAGAACTCCTACGGGAAATATAAAAGTGTATTTCATTCTAGCACTGATAATTGGTGATAATCTTGGTGTGAATGATATATTGGGCTACTCTAAGTCTTTTAACAGCAACTTTTACTGCAGATTTTGTAAATCACATAAAAACTTAATGCAAAATCAGATTGCACAGGATCATAATTGCTTAAGAAACCGTGCAAACTATGCTGATGATATAATTGTAAATGATGTTAAAAAAACAGGAATAAGTTATGAAAGTAATTTAAATTCTATAGGATCCTATCACGTTGTAGACAATTTAAGTGTAGATATTATGCATGATCTTTTTGAAGGAGTTTGTCATTATGATCTAGCGCACATTATTTCACACTACATTGATAGAAATGTGTTTAGTCTCAAGACACTAAATAACCGCATGATCTTGTTCGATTATAATAGGACTGAATTGGACAACCGACCAAGAGTAATAAAACAATCACATTTGATAGCAAAGAAACTTAAAATGAGTGCATCCGAAATGATTTCTTTTGTTCATTTCTTTCCTTTGTTAATCGGAGATCTAATTCCTCAAGATGATTGCGTTTGGGACATGTTTCTTGCGCTTTTGAAAATAATTGATGTGATAATGATGAGAAGTACAGATGAATCGTGTCTTAAATACTTGGAGTCATTGATTGCTGAGCATCATGAGCTCTATCTTAAACATTTCAATGATACTTTAAAACCAAAGCACCACTTTATGATACATTACCCATATATAATTAGAAAATCTGGACCTTTAAGAAACATGTGGTGCATGAGATTCGAGGCAAAACACAGACTTTTAAAGCAGACGGCTACAAATACTCGATCAAGAAAGAATCTACCCTACACGATTATGGTTAAAGAACAGTTGAGAATAGCTCATAGAATTTATACAAAAAAAGGATTAGACATAACAATTATTCGAGGAAAAGAAGATCCAACTGTTGTCCATAGCGATTTAAATAACTTAAATTTTTCTTTTGATCTAAATTTATGTGTCGATTTTCTAAAGTGGGTTACTTACAAGGGAGTCAGATATGACATTGGTACGTTGTTAACTTGTTATACTGAGAATGACATTATTTTCTACAAAATTAAACACATCATTGTCTCCGTTTGTGATGATATATATTTTATATGTGAACAACTTGAAGGCATAGGATTTAATGAACATCTTCAAGCTTATGACTTAACCCTTATTACTGTTTGTAAAAATAAAATAGTAACCCCGCAAGATTTAATAACATCTCCGACCTTTTCACATGTCATGTGCAATGGTGATAAATATTGTAGAATAGAATATTTATAAGACATTCCGTTGCAAATATATTTTGAAAAATAATTAAGAAGTTCGTGTTTAAAATATGCAATGGTGAGAAATATTGTAAAAAAATATATTTGTAAGACACTGAAAACCTACAGCTTCCTACGTCGCTAAAGGGGTTTTTGTAGACATTTCTTTTTTTGAATAGATCTTTTTTAAATTGTGTAAATTTACATGTTATTTCCTGCCTATTCATATAATGTGATTTGTCAGAGAGTAACAACTGTGAAGTTAGTGTAATCCAGAAACATGCATGGGAACGTTATATGATTATTTGTCATCCAAAGTGCATATAATCAAACTATAATTATTATTAATAAATCATTATTAATTTGTAATTGTATTTGGAGGAATAAACAAAACATTTAATATTTGAACATTTAATAGTAACCTAAAGTAATATGCTGAATAGAGTATCTCTGCGGAAAAAGAACCATCACAGGATTTGAGGAATTGTTTATGTCCACAGTTTTGTTATTATGTTAAGTTTCTTTTTCAAGATAGATTTTTATACTATTCTACTACTTATATGTAATTCTACTATTTATAGAATTTCATATTTTAAATAGAACTAAAGTTTTACTTCTATTTGATATTTTTTACCAAAACAATAATTAATATAGCACTATTTCCTTTGCACGCCACGACGCGGCGATGGTTCTCGTTCCGCACAGACGTGTGTATTTTTTTATAGGCAGGGCATTAGTAGCAGCAATATAAGTATTTAGATAATGTTTGACATAATTAAAATAACTTGAAATTCTAAATAATATTAAACATGATTAATGTCGATTACATTTGTTTTCATCTTTATATTTAGAAATAACCTAACCTAACCTAACATTTTGGTTACTTTAAATTACAGTTGATATTATTATTAGATTCTTTTTTCACCTACTTAACTGTTTTAAATCCACATGCTTATTAATAAATTTAGTAAAAAATGTATTACAATAGTTGTAATTACGGGCAATTTTATAGGTTCAACATTATTACTATGTACTGAAAACTTGTTGGTCAAAGTATTAGCATTGGATATTGTAGTAAGAATAACTCTATTACCTAAGTTGATTTGTCGTTTCGTCGTTAATTGTATTATATTTTAACACATTTTGTTTTTAAACTAAAATCATATGCATTTCTTTATTGTGGTAATTATTATGCGAAAAGTTGATAAGTATTATTAACTTTTTTCGTACTAAGCATGTACGTCACTTCTTTCAACGAATATAATTTGTATGTATAATCGCCCGTGAAGCTTGGACATACCAATTAAGACAATAAATCTGTGAGAAGACACCCCTCCTCTTTTCACATAACAGGCTGGGGACCGTAAATTGCAGAATTAATGTCTTCCACCTGCACAGCGTTTAAGATTCTACGAGGGTGGATCATAAAGTTCTTGGAATGACCATGAAAACAATGAAAATTTGATTGAAACTAATTTTTTTTGTCTTCATAATCTCCTTCCAATTCGATACACTTGGTATACGGCTTTTCTAGATTGATTATTCCATCCTTAAAAAAATATTGTTCGTGAGCATCGAAAAACTCCTCCACAGCAACCATGACCCCTAAATTATTCTCGAATTTGGTTCAACGGAGATTTTCTTTCCATTTTCAAAATACATGAAAATGACTGGGGCCTAACTCCAATTAATATGGCATGTGCTCATAAAGGTCGAAGCCAGAATCACTGATTGCAGTGTGGGAGATTTCAGATCTGTGAGCGGGCGCTTTGTTTTGATGAAACAGCACGCCGGACGTCAACTTTCCTCGTCGTTTTTCTTTAATGGTATCTCGCAATTTCGCGATTAAAGCTGCCTAATATGAACTGGGAATTGATTAAACTTTAGGCAAGAAGGCAAGCAGGAGAATTCCTTCAACCTCCCAGAACACAGAGGCCATAACTTTGCATGCAGTCGCAGCAACACCAAATTTCTTCACGGGAGGAGAAGACGGTCGTTTCCGGTACATGCTTTGTCGTTTTGTCTCGGGATTGAAGTGTTGCACCCACGTTTCATCAATGGTTACAAAAAAACCTAAAATGAGTTCAGGATCTTCTTGAAAGATGTCGAGATTCCGCTTAGAGATGTCAAGATGTTGCTTCTTGTTCTCGTCAGTGAACATTCGTGGTACCCATCTTGCTGACACTTTTTTTAAGTTCAAAACATGTGTCAATTTTTTTTTACCGCTGCCATAACTAATCTTTAGGGTCTTTAAGAGGTGGTTTATTGTACTCGTCTGTCTTCCAAGACATTTTTTTCCACATTTTGGACCTTTTCGTCTGTGAGGGAGGTGGTCGAGTGGCCAGAGCGGCCGTCATCTTCACAGCTCGATCTGCTACGTTTGAAATTAGATATCCAGTAAGCAACGGTGGAATAGGGTGGTGCACTGTCCCCTTATGTTTGCTGCATATTCAGAAAAAAATCCTTAGCAGAAATGTTTTTCAGAAACAGGTACTTTGTAACAGCACAAATCTCGTTTTTCTCCATACTTCGTAATTTTTTGCGACCACTTAAATTAAAAAAAATATTTCTTCAGAACTTTAAACCACAGCTGAATTATATTTTACGTCAAAACACTACAATAGTGACTGCTCACTTTCATTACAGATTACCCTCAAAATATCTGTTAGAAGTATGTGATTCCAAAAACTTTATGATCCACCCTCGTACTTACTTCGTTTTAACGCTTTACCTGCGTTGCGGAAATTGACTGCATAATAATTACCACAATAAAGAAATGCATATGATTTTAGTTTAAAAACAAAATGTGTTAAAATATAATAAAACGACCTTTTTTTCTCAACTGAAATAATACATTAATTAATGAACATTTTTCTTGTATAAAATAACTACGAGAAAATATTTTTTAAAACTTGTTTATTATAGTGTTGAAAAACACTATTCCTGGTCAAGACAATATCTTACTTTATTTTAATTGAACTGCAATTTAAGGTTATATTAAATATCAAACATCGTTAAAACAAGTTATCGTATAGTCAAATCAACTTAGGTAATAGAGTAAATACAACCCTTATTCTTACTACAATATCCAATGCTAATACTTGGACCAACAAGTTTTCTAGGTTAACGCAAACAAATTAATAATGTTGAAAACATAAGATTTCTAGTTATCACAACTATTTCCATTGTTCAGCTTTAACTAAAATCACAGTTTAATGTTACTGTGCATGTAGTTAAAACAAACACAAAAAAACAGTTATATCAACTGTAGTTTATATGTAGGCACAACCATTTTCCCTGTTGCAATGACTGAAATGCATAGTAGCTACGACTGAAGTTAATAGTTGTTTTAACAAGCATTTGAGGTTAAAGCAAACAAACAAATAAAGTTGCAACAACAACATTCTTAGTTATCCTAACTATTCAAAATATTAATTTAGAACTAAAATCAAGGTTAATTTAAACCAAAAAGTGGTTGAAATAAATAATTAAATAGTATTTTCAACAAAATGTTGTCGTAAGCATAACCATTTTACCTGTTACCGTTAATAAAAATTATATTTGGAAATACTGAAACGAATAGTTGTTTTAACAAGATTTTGATGTTAACACAAACTAACAATGAAAGTTCCAACAACAATATTCTTAGTGATCCCAATTATTCAAAATAGTCATGAGAACTAAAATGTAAGGTTATTTTCAACAAAAAAGTGGTTAATTTAAATAATGAAATAGTATCGCTAACAATACTTTTTCGTGATGAACACCCTTTTTAGTGTTGAGGTAACTGAAACAATAGTTGCAATTACAGAAGTTTAAAGTTGGCCTAACAAGGTTTTGAAGCTAAAACAAATTAATAAATAAAGTTGAAACAACCACAATTTTAGTGATAACAACTATTCCAAACAAGTATTTGGAACTAAAATCTAGGTTATCTGAAGCAAATTACCAACAATACTTCTTTTGTTAGCACAACCCTTTTTCTAGTTACAATTACTGGAACGAATTTTTGTTATTACTGAAGTTAAACATTGATCTAAAAGTTGCAACAACAATTTTCTTAGTGATCACGACCATTAAAATTTTTTTGGGAACTAAAATCTAAGGTTATCTTAACCAAAAATGTAGTTAAACCTAATAATAAAGAAGTTTTGCCAAATACATAATTGTGGTAAGTACAACTCTTCTTCTTGTTGCAATTAGTAAAAGTAATTGTTGTGGTAACAGGTTTCAATGTAAATTGAAACATAAAAAATGTATAAGAACAACAATATTTCTAGTAAACACAACAATTTAAAACGTTTGATTTTATTTCCATTTTAAGGTTATTTCAATTTTTTTTACATTTGTTGTAACTATTTTTGTCAAATGTTAGTCATGTCAAAGTAAACGTAATTTATAGTTCCTGTAACAATGTTCTTACTTTAAACTACTGATACAATTTTAAAATCAACAAAGTATGTATAGTTAGATTTACTATAAAAAATATTTAGAAAACTGGATTTACCATAGAAATAGTTGGAGAAGCCAACTATAAAATATAGTTAGAGAACGCGAACTATATAATATAGTTGGCTAACAACTTTTTATGAATAGTTTATTTAACTATAAATCACAGTAGGGCCTGAGCGAAATAGCGCGAATAGTTGATTTCAACTAGAAATTTCTTTCAGTGTACAGTGCAGCACATACATACCTTAGTAAGCCTAAATTTTTTCAAAAATTCCATAGTAGGCAGGTCAAAAGGGTTTGAGTTCTCGCGAATGCTGCGGCGGAAAACAGCTAATCGGCGATTTGCGGCTAAGCGCTCTTCGCGGAACGCGAGCTGCAACTCAGCAAATTCCATTTTGAATAAAACGAACAGCAAACAACACCGCAAATCGTAAACACGTAGGTTCTCTAGTTGCGATAAAACTACCGCGCAATAGAATCAATTTTGACAGCTGCGGGTTCATTCACGCAGGGACCTCCCCGCATTTGACAGTTCTTTGGCGTTTCGTTATACCTATTCGACGCGAAATGTATGGAGTTGACCTAATTGCTGCCTAATTCATCCAGGCGAGAATTCGCAGAAAAGACGTCCACCAGAAGGTTGGCCTTCTCTTTGGCGGAAAAAGCGAGTGATCCGTCAGGCTGGTGCAATGGTGGAAGTGAGGAGCGGCAGAAATTCGCTTCGACAGATTTAGCAAGGGACCAGAATTGACGGCTCCCAGTCGGGTGGCTGATCAACTTCTCGCCAATTCTGCCGATATGGTCGAACTTCGCTCTGGCAATCGCTCTCTTACTGGATCTGGAGGCTACGTTAAGAGCTTGTTTCAGCGCTTTTACGTCTGGGTCACGCCGTGTTCGCGCACGGGACCATGCACGGTGGGCCGCGTTCTTAGTAGAACAAGCGGCCACACATTCCGCGTTAAACCATGGCTGGCTTTTGCCACCGATCCAATCATTTATACTCAATCTCATATAAAGTTAACCTAAGTATTTAACTAAAGTATTACAGTAAAGTATTTTAGTATTAAAGTATTGTTTACATTCTTCTCATACTCTATAACAAGAAAACATGAAACTCGCGGAAATTTAAAAGAAATAAAAAAAGGAAAATAAAAAAATTTGGGCTATGTAATAATGCTAATAACTTTTACAAGGAGTGTGTTTATTTAAGACCTGGATTAAATGATTAAAAAAAATATAGAGACGGCTTGTAGGTATTTATTGCAGTCTAGTATCAAAACCGGTTATTAATAACGGCTTTTGATACTAGTTCTTACGCAGTAACGAATAAGGAATGAGATAGTATTGGAAAGTAACGTTTAGGCCCACCGCTAATTGCTTTAGCAAGCATTATTACAACTTGTCCTCATGGAATTTAAAATTCAGTGGAGAAAGAAGGTGATGTAAGTGATTTTATCGCCCGCATTAATGAACTGGTCTATGCCAGAAATTCGAATTTCGAGATAGTTCATCGCTGTTTTATCGATCTGTTAAGTGGATCCGCGCTTAAATGGTACAGGGCGAATCGCGAGAACTTGACAGACTGGGCGCAGCTCGAAACCGCGCTTCTGTTAGGGCACGAGCCGCGCACCGCGGCGGACGGCGGTCGCCCGGATGTTAATTTGTATAGGAATATATGGCAGACGACGCACTGGCATCCGCGCAACCGCGCGGGTGAGCGGACGCCGACATCGGGCGCGGCGCACGCGGAGGCCGCGCGGAGCCGCGGTTGTCGACTTGTTCAGACTCGTAAGAGAGACCACGCACGGCAACGCACGATCGCGCGGTTTTGCCTTCTATATTTTGGAAATTTCGTAGTGTGCGGGTGTAAGAAAATGGAGTTTGATACAGAAAAGTATATTTATGAAATTGAAAACCGCCCACCGTTGTGGAATATGAAAAGTAAGGAGTACAGTGATCGCATATTAAAAATCAAAATGTGGGAAGAAATAGTCGACATCTTCGGAGGAAAAGAATTGACAGCAGATGAGAAGAAAAATCTGGGTAAGTATTTCAGCGTTTATTGTTTACTTTATTTTTAATGTACTGATTATATAGCTATATCCTACATATTATAATGTAGTGTATTATAATGTAGTGTATGTAATAAGTACCTACTTATTGGTATTAAGTATTTTACACATTTAATTTCAACTTAATAGAGAAGAAAATATTGCTTGCACTATAATTAAGCGAATCTGTCTTGCCATGGCAAAGTATTGACGTTTAAAAAATAATCTGCCAATAAATTTCTGTTATTAATAACTGATCGGTTTGCTCTTCGAACTGGCCCTCTTGCAATATCTTCTAAGCCTTCATGTTGGGTATGTAGAGTGTGCTCAAAATTAACTCCATGTCTTTCACGTGTAAAGTTATGAAGTATACAACAAGCTTTGGTAATACTGAGTGCCAATTTTATGTTGACATTTAGGGGTCGATGGAATATCCGCCATTTATTGGCTAAAATGCCAAAAGTACATTCAATGTATCTGCGAGCTCTGCATAAGCGATAATTAAAAATCCTTTTATTTCGAGTTAAATTGTTTCCTGCGAAAGGTCGTAAAACATGGTGTGATAGACTGAATGCTTCATCGCCAACCAGGAAATACGGCATTTCACCTTCTATGCCTTCTATTTCTACGTCATCGGGTGTATTAACATTTCCATTCATCAGATTTTTGTAAAAATCAGAGTCTTTAAAAACTGAAGAATCACTACATTTACCGTATGCGCCAATATCAACATAGGTGAATTTATAATTACTATCACATACAGCCAGTAAAACTATAGAAAATAAGTGCTTGTAATTATAGTACAGCGTTCCAGTGTTAGCTGGTTTTATTACACGAATGTGTTTGCCATCTATTGCTCCTATAATGTGGGGAAAATTTGCTCTCGATTCGAATCCTTGGGCTATATCTAACCAAGATTCAGTCGTCGGCGGCGGAAGGCATTCTGTTTTCAGGTTGATCCAAATCGCTACGCAAACTTCTTGAACAATTTCACTGATTGTAGTTCTTCCCAATCGATAGCTGTAGTGAAGATCAGGAAATGAGCATCCAGTAGCCAGGTATCTATAAAATAAAATTACTTGTTACAGGTCTGTCACTGCAGAAGAGGTGGAAAAATCTTCGGGACGCTTTCGTAAAGGAATATCGTAAAGTCAGCACTTTAAAAAGCACTCAAAAATCCACTTATATCTACTTCAACCAGCTTATGTTTCTGAAAGACGTTATTGCTATAAATAAGAGAGATAACAATTTTACTGAAGATAGACAGGAAACACAAGAACTGGCAACTGAAGGAGACCAAAGAGAGAAGAGAGGAGGACCATATGAGACTACAATACAAAGTACTCCAAGACAGAAGAAAAAAAGGGCTAATGAAACAGAAGGTGACAACAACAACATAGATGCAGAGCTTATTAGTGTCTTGAAAGAAAATATATCTAGCAATGACAATGACCCAGACCGTCACTTTTTACTATCATTGCTAGACGATTTTAAACGCATACCCGATCGTTTGAAAGCAATAACTAAAATCAACATGATTAAAATGATCATGGAGGCTACAGACCAGCACTACAATTATCAACTGCCTCCACCGCAACCCCAACAGTATTCACGTAACGCCTATTTTACAAGGAACTCTTCAGCAAACGCCCCTTCATGCAGCTTCAACAGAAATACTACAAATGAGTACGACACTGTGACAAACGTAACTTCTCCTGATTCTGTATCTCACGTGTCAGAGCAATCTCAAGCGGGTTCTTTTTATGAGTTGTTTGCTACACAAAATCTGTAATGATTACATTTTAATAAAATTATAATATGATTGAGTTTTGCCTTTACTTACCTCAGTGTAACTAAAAGCTTTTCTTCAGGGCATATACATGCGCGCATGTTTGTAGTTACTCCAGTTATTTGCCTTCTAATTTTGTTCAGTAATTCATCAAAAGATGACGTTGACATTCTTGTATAGTTGAAAAATGTATCTTCGAAATTTCTCAAATCTCTGTAGAATATTACGAAAGCTCCCTTGGTACTTCTAGTTTGGAGCAGAGGATGAACCCAATATTTTTTTTTGTTACGCCGTTTTTTTTTTTCGAAATGAACCTGTACAAGAGCCAAATGGCCACAGCTCCTACCGCGGACACTTTCATGATGACTGCGACCGACCAACCGTCCGCGGCGGTTTCCGCAGAACAATCCGCGCTTCCGCGCGGAAGCGCGCGACCGCCGTCCGCCGCGGTGCGCGGCTCGTGCGTGGTTACCCTTAGAATTTGATAACGCAGATTACATATTTAACATTGAAACTCGCATAAGAGGTTTAAAACAAAAACCAGGTCAGCGTATTTCAGATTTTGTCACTGACATGTTGGACCTCTCGAACAAAATTAAAGGTCATTTAAGCGACGTTACATTCTTCGAAATCATAAAACGTAACATGTTGCCCAAATACAATCAATGCCTAATATACGGTGATGTCAAAAATATTAAAGATTTGTTAGCCTTTGGTAAAAATATTGAACGCTATGACGTAACTGAGCCCCTTCCTGCCCCGCCCACTTCGCTTAAGTCCGCGGTGTCAAAATTAGACACATCTAGCCCTGCGCCCGTGGCTCAGGCTTCTTCGAATAATGAGTTGTGCCTTAAATGTCGAAATGTGGGCCATTCCTTTAAACAATGTCATAATATCCTCATTCCAATTTGTTTTGACTGTGGTACTCTTAATGTGACGTCGAGAAACTGTTATGTTTGTCGCGCCAAACCGAGTCGGCGCAATGCGAACTCGCAGGCGATTGCTCCTTTTCAAAACAACGTTCAACCTGAGCAGTCGCGAAATTCTGTTAGACACCCTTATGTCGGAAACTCATATCGCCCCCCGATTTTATTTTCGGAACGGAATTTTGGGAAAAATCGGGCCTCGCCAAAAAAATTAAGGGTTGCATCCACAAAAATATTGCAAGCTCAGACCTTGAACACAAATATATTTCCACTTTAAATACAAGCTCGGATATTCTCTCTCCAATCGTCGATATTACTTCATCAATTCCTGATATTAAAGATAAAATAAACTTATTTAAAGGTTCTCGTCAATCATCAGATTTCAAAACTTTAGATGAAAGTTTAACTCGGCTTTTACTTAAGTTAGACGCAGTGCCCTCGAATGGCATCCCCTAGATCAGAGCGGCTAGGAAATCTGCAATTTGCCAAGTACAAGATTGTATTGAACTCTTAAATACTAAAGTTGTTAAACAAAACTCATCTAAATTTATTTTACCAGAATATAAACCCATGGCCGCAAAAATTACTACGTTACGTACCGAAGTTCAAAACGACCCACCCGCTTCGCCAACCCTCCCGACTAGCGATAAGTCTAAAAATTGTGTTCTTTCGGAAGCGGAACAGGATGTCCTAAATCAAACAATAAAAAAGTTCGAGTCCATTTCGTTCGAAAAATGCGGCCTAGGGCGCACTCATTTACTGAAATATGACATTGAAACGACATGCCCTCCGATTAAACAGAGATTTTATAGGATGTCCCCTTATAAACAAAATATTGTTGACAAATTGGTAGATGAAATGTTAGAAATGGATGTTCTCGAGCCATCGTCTTCTCCTTGGGCTTCTCCGGTTTTGGTAGTACCTAAAAAAGATGGATCTTTCCGTCTTTGTATCGATTCTCGCAAATTAAATTCAGTCACCAAAAAATGTAGTTATCCATTGCTCCGTATCGATCATATATTAGATAACAATTTTGTTTTCCAGTGCGAATACGGACACAAATAATTTTGCTCACCCATCTTATACCACCTAAAGGAAGATGCTCTAAGACTACCAAATACTCGATACAAGAAGCTATTGATAGTATATTTGTACAAGTGCTTGTAAGTATGAGAAAGAAATAATATTTTCTGAATTTTTTATTGTTTAATTATGGTATCTTATTTTTATGTAACTCTTCATGATGGGTAATACTACATCTTCTGTATGATATTAGCCAAACACAAACACAATTAGTTGCCATGCCAGGAACTCTCTTTACGGGTTGGCTTTATTGAACTGGATGGAAAAGACGGACAATTTTCTTTTTTTTTCATGTATCCCGACATGGATGGCTGATACCACACGGTACTTTGCATGATATAAGCCCAACACACCTGATTCCCGAAGGAATTAGGTGCCATGCCAGGACCTTCCCTTTATCAGCACGGCTACATTGAACTGGATGGAAAACATTGACAATTTTTCATTGCCGCTTTGACTATCGTTTTATCCAATGCGATGGTCCAACCCAGCCAGGCATAACCTTGCCACCTACTAGGGGAGGGATCTACAGTTTTACATGGATTCCGAACCATGAAACAGCTTGCGTTCGTAAGGAAATGCACTTATCCAACTTCAAAAGAGAAAGAACGGGCCGGGGATTAAACCTCAGAGGTACCCGCCGCTAAATGTGTTATTATTAGGTAATATCTGAATGACACTCCTAAGTATTTATGTAACCGATGAAAATAAATCAATCAATCAGTAATGTCAAGCTCTTGCATTTGGCTGTTTTTGTATATAATTTTTTTAAAAATTGTTTTTCTTTGTCCATAGAATCCAGGTGACGTAGAAACAACAATATCTAAGCAAAAAGAAACCTCAAAACAGAGGAAACAGACTGTCCAGCCTTACGTCATAATCGTAGGAGAGCTCAACGACTTTACTAACCTTCTCATCGTTGTCGACGACATCAAATATCAATTCACATCAGCTGCGAAAGCATTTGACACCCTGTTCAAGCTATATCACGCTTTCAACGCGACATACCCGAAGCCGTCGGAACACATTTTATTAGTATTGTAAAGGTGTGTATACAAGATAAAACCTCTTACTACAAAACTGCCAGTATGAAGTGCATATCGGAGAAGTCATATAATGCGTATATCGCGATGGATTAGCAAGTATACATACATGGCATCGGAGTGAAAAGGATTCGTCGATTAGCAAATCTAAAATCTAAAGGAATGATACCAAAAGACGGCCGCGGTTACCACAATAAACGTCCAAGAAAAAAAATAAGACCTTGTTAACTCTGTAAAAGCTGCCATTGAAAGTCTACAGTACAAACTTAGTATCTATGGCAAGACTGGGCAAAAGAAAAGATACTTACCCCCCAACGCGCGAGAAATGTTCTTTAAATGTACCTTCATGAGGAATCACGATAATATTCCATGTCAGATGGGAACCATGATACAGTTAGGGAAGGCGTGCCTAGAGGTATCCGTGGAAGCACGCGATGTGCGCGTATGACGAGATGCTCGCGGACGTCGTGCTTCTCGAGAAACAAATAAAAGATGCAACCCAAAAACTACGATATGGACGGTTCATAATGCTCGACTTTTTAACATTCACAAATTACATTCACAGAAGAGAAATCATGCTCGGAATCAAGTTCAGATGGGAACCATTTTGCAGTCGTGGAAGCCATGGCAAGATGTATTCGTACACCATGACGTATGCGTGGATGGCGAGGATCTAGCGGAGGTGGCACTGCTCGAGAAACAAATAAAAGATGCCAAGAACTACGAAATGGTACCTCGACTTTCTAATATTTACCAGCTACAGACTTAACCGTTTCCAGGCTCCTAATGGAATCGATACGAAAAATCATGAGAAGATCAAACCAGCCGCTCATTCTCCACCTGAAGGAAACATTCATGGGATTTAAGACTCGTTGGATGTGGAATCACGCTCAGGTTCCAGATCAGATGGGAACCCATCGTGCAATTAAGGAAGGCGTGGCAAGAGTTATGCATGGAGCACGATATTGGCGTGAGTGACTACATTGATTCTCAAAGGAGTTTGTTTGCGACTGGTGCGCCATATCCCCATATGACACCTACAATTCAGTGAAGTTTTCTAGAAAGAGGCTCCACTGTTATAAAAAGGGGGCCCGAGGGAAATTTTTCAGGTTCCGAAATAAGCTATACCAGGCGATGTAAAGCTCCGAAGTGAACTAGCTTTCGGAGCGAATCAGTTCAACGAGTGATTGAAAGTAAGTGTTTGAAGTGACGTATCGACGTGAAATAAAATTATGTTTCTTAGTTTAATTGTAAATTGTTTTAATAAAAGGAAAATTGTTAACGTTTTACCAATTGTAGTTTTTGCCATTTAACTACACCCTACTAGCGTAAAAGTATAAAAAAATATCAATCCACCCATACCTTTAGGTATTTAAAGTAAATAAACTGAATACCTAATGAAATGAACAGCTACCTAAACATTTCCAAGTGTGGAGATTCGTAACAGCATATTTAATGAGTTATTATTTTTCCAGATAATCAGTTTATAGCCTGCTGAGGATGACATTAATAACGTGCGGACAGATATTACAGATAATTTACACCGCCACACAACTTTCGGTTTGTTACGATGCAGCTTGATCAGCTTTCACGAGAAGAGGCAGCCTTGCAGGTGTTTCATTTACACACCTACACGTCCACATATGGTGTCCCGTATACGGCTGCATAAGATTATTCGTATAGCATTCGCCTAGAGCACCAGGCGACATAAACAAACCACCCGTATGAGAACAAATGCCTGTGCGACTGCTGTATTGGGAGTTTCGTACAACCTGGAATGAGGAGTACGCAGGGCATTATCGTATTTAAAACATGTCTCCAATGCAGAGCACTTACAGGAAGGCTGGACAAATACCGTGGGGACGGATGTTACAGATCATTTAATACCGCCACACAACGTTCAGTTTGTTACTGATCAACATTCACGAGAACAGGCAGCCTTGCAGGTGTTTCATTTACACACGAACACGAACACTTCAACTATGGTGTCCGGTATACGCCTGCTTTTAGATTATTCGTATAGCATTCGCCTAGAGCACCAGGCGACATAGACAAACCACTCGTGTGAGAACAGATGCCTGTGCAACTGCTGTATTGAACATCCTGTAATGAGGACTACGCAGGGCATTATCGTTCCTAAAACATGTCCCCAATGCAGAGCAGTTACAGGAAGGCTGGACAAATACCGTGGGGACAGATGTTACAGATCATTTAATACCGCCACACAACGTTCAGTTTGTTACTGATCAACATTCACGAGACAGGCAGCCTTGCAGGTGTTTCATTTACACATGAACACGAACACTTCAACTATGGTGTCCGATATACGCCTGCTTTAGATTATTCGTATAGCATTCGCCTAGAGCACCAGGCGACATAGACAAACCACCTGTATGAGAACAAATGCTTGTGCGACTGCTGTATTTGGCGTTTTGTGCATCCTGTAATGAGGACTACGCAGGGAATTCTCGTTCTAAAAACATATCCCTAATGCAGAGCAGTTACAGGAAGGCTGGACAAATACCGTGGGGACGGATGTTACAGACCATTTAATACCGCCACACAACGTTCAGTTTGTTACGATTCAGACTGATCAACTTTCATGAGAACAGGCAGCCTTGCAGGTGTTTCATTTACACATGAACACGAACACTTCAACTATGGTGCCCGGTATAGGCCTGCGTTAGATTATTCGTATAGCATTCGCCTAGAGCACCAGGCGACATAGACAAACTACTCGTGTGAGAACAGATGCCTGTGCGACTGCTGTATTGAACATCCTGTAATGAGGACTACGCAGGGCATTATAGTTCCTAAAACATGTCCCCAATGCAGATCAGTTACAGGAAACTCCTTTGTTTCTTTAGGTGCTAGTGCAAGCCACCGTAACAGCCCATATTGATAGGACGTTAGAAATGGTTACAAAAAAGACGATTAGTATTGATGAACAATGATATCAAAAGTGTATTACTTAAATATAACGAGTATGAATTAATGTGCCGCCACTGGAGTCAGTCGAAGAATATCACTTGAATAACGCTGGTATATGTATATTGGAAGCGTATGTATATGAATATTTACATCACGGAACACTTCGTGCTTCCAATGTGGGGCTTTGAGCATATCATCGTGCGTCCGACCGTCATGCTGCGCCCCGTATACGGACGCACCAGTCAGTGACCGCCCCTCAAAACTCGTGAGCAGGTGCCATAGATGCCAAGATGCTGTGGCAAAAAATTGGGTTGGAGGTGAAAATGACAGCAAGATGCTTTAGGGCGTATTTAGTAGTTCCGCGTTTCGCCGCAAAATTTGGCGCCGCCACTTGTTATTCTTCGGCGGCGTATTTGCAAAGTTTTTTTCAAGACAAAGACACGATTACCGCGCTTCCGTTTTGGTCGTTAAAACGTTGCCGCTCTTCAATGGCGCGGGGCGGCGGAGGGGTGTATTCTGTGGCGCCGGCGGCGGCGCACAGTATGTCGATTCATACAAGCCAGACGATAGAAATTCATATCGGAGTTCTTGACTGTTGACGTTACTAAAGCACTTGTAGATAGTTATGGGAACCATTGATAGTGTTTTGTTTGGTCTAATCTACTTCAACGAATTATGAGACGTCGTCACTTGAGAGGCAAGCTAATTTGCAGCGCGCAGCTACATTCATTGTTTAGTTGTCGCTTATGGGTTAAAGTGGCGTTATAGTAAAAGTTGGTGGTTTACAGTTGTGAAAAAAATTGAGGAAGCTCTGGAAGGTATGTCTTAAAGTTTTTTATCACATTTGATTTGAAAGTTTGTTGTATTGGTACCAAAAAAATATCTTACATTTTGCCTTGTTTTCGAGTCATAAAATAATGTTAAAATATTATTTCTCGAGAGATTATCTTAGAGAGTATATTTTTGTAGCACAATGATCCATATTAATTTATGTTCTACAACTAATACTTAACTGATTTCTGTAATAATTGGTTAGCGCACGACTTTGCAACACTTTTTTTTTCGATTTACAGTTGCAGAGGAACGAGATTTCAAGGAAGGATTTTTTCAACTATGGCGGATTTTTTCGAAATTATAAAGACCAGCGGGACTTTAAAATCATGTTTTAAATAAATTTAGACTGGAACAGCCGATAGAAAGTGGTGAAAAGCAGTTGAAGAAGAAAATTCATATTTAGTTATTATATAACAAGTATTGGATCGCAGCCGAGATGGAGTAATTCGAAGTACAATAGCTTTCGGATTGAACATATATTTGGATTTTTTTTTATTATGTACGGGAAAATAAGGAAATGTACCTAAATCTTCTCTATCCTTGGTATATCTAAGATGCCACAAAAGATTACACCATTCAGTTGATGTGATTCGACTGCGTATTGTACCAATCGGGCAACTGTCTGAAGAGGCCCAAGAGGCCAAAAGTAAAGACTGTCTCCGATTAAGGCAGTTGCACACACGAAAAACCGACCGTTCGTCTACCAATAGAGATTAATCAACTATGTTATTCATAACATCAGATCTATAAAATATATATATATAGAGAGAGGTTCCCAAAAAAGTTCCGGTTCTTTTCCTTCCGAAGTTTTAAAATTAATTATTCCCTTCTCTGAAGAAAAGGATAGAAGGTGTTAAATCACAACATTCTGATGACTCTTCTGATCAAGAATGAGATAGGAATACATAGTTCTAATTAAAATTGGGGTATCCAGTCAAGTAAAATTTTATACATATCTCTTACATAATGCTCGTTTAAAATATTCTTTTTTGTATTTAACTATACATAACATCAAAATCAAAATAGGACAAAAGTGTGAATGAAGTATGGACAAATGTTATTAAAACAGGCTATAATTTTAATTGTTTTGCATGCGAGTATTAATTAATGTGGTTGATTCGTCATCTTATTAATATTTAAATAATATGATGATTATTATTATTATTATCGATGAATATTATTATTAAATAAATAGTTTATTAAGTAATACTATGATATTTTACAAATAAACGAGATTAACTAGCATTATTATATAAATATTTTAATGTCCAGATTTTAACGGGTAAGACCGACGGCAATTTCTCTCTATTACTTCTTCCAATAAAAATAGCATTCACCTGAATTAATTCTAGAATATCGAAAACACTTTAAAATACTAATTTAACTCATAAAAACTACCCCAATATAATTATTATGAGTGCTAGGAATTTTTAGCGTCTAGCGTATATGAAACGACACACTGTGCGGCGTTGCCGCTGTGTTCACCATCGCATTCGCATCGCCTCCGCCGCCGGCCGCCTAGATTATTCCGTTTGCTTTTGCATACGCTCGCTTGCGCTTGCGTCGCTCGTGTCGCGTCGTGTGTTCTGCGCAATAACTGCCGTCCGTGCATTTTGGCGTATAAAAGGCCCTTCCAGCTGATTGAAATCATGTCCCAGAACGTGGAATTGAAAAGAAGCGCTCGCATCCTCTCAATGATCGGTAAGTTGATAACCAATGTCAGCCTCAGTGGCCCAGTGGCGCGACACTTCGGCGATCGCTCTCCGAAGTTAAGCAACGCTGGGTCCGGTCTGGTCTTGGATGGGTGACCATTCGACCGTTGAGAGAGGCTGGCCGTGGTTCGGATTCCACGTTAAGCTGTAGGTCCCCTTCCTCACTTACTAGGTGGTAGGGTTTATCCCGCCCGGGTTGGTACCATCGCATTGGATGAACGATGGTCGAAGCGGCAATGAAAATTGTCCGTGTTTTCCATCCAGTTCAATGTAGCCGTGCAATATAAGGAAGGTCCTGGCATGGCACCTAGTTCCCATGTGGTGTGTTGGGCTAATACCATGACTTGTGGTATAAGCCAGCCATGTCCAGTCACATAAAAAAAAAAAAAAAATATTAGCTAAAAAACAGTCTTCATCGACAGCAATAGTCTTACAAGTAGACTTTGCAGAAAACTTTGCAATTTTAAGCTCAGGACGAATTACAGGCTGCACACTGGAGTCATCCTCAAGTTACTCTGTTCACGGGATGTGCTTGGTCCAAAAATGGTGAAGAAAAGATGTCATATGTGACGTGAAACAATAGTCAGCAACGAACTAGCTCAAGACAAACACTCTGTCTGGATTTTCTTAAAAAATAATAATACAAGATTTAAAAATTCGGTATCCATGCCTGAACAAAGTCAAAATCTTCTCTGATGGTAGTGCTGCACAGTTAAAAAATCGCTACACTTTGTCAGCCGTTTGTTTCTCTGAAAGGGACTGGGGTGTGAAAATGTATTGGATATAAGATTTATTATTGGAATTATTTTCTTTGCCTCCAGTCATGGCAAAGGGGCTGTGGATGGCATCGGAGCAACTGCCAAAAGGATGCTGTGGGCTGCAATAATGACAAGAACCGAATCAATCAATACGAGCTGGGATTGTTACAAATACCTAGTATCTAAAAAAATAAACCGCATGCAAATTTTATTTGTTGCTATTGATGACATCGAAGAATACCGTGAAAACCTTGAAGAAAGATGGCAGAACTTACAACCGATTCCATATATACAGCGACATCAGTATTTTACCTATCAAAGTCAAAACAGCCTAAACTATGCTCTGACTGCAACATCCATTCCGAAGAAGGTTTTGTTTGTTCCAGAAGGAAAGTTAAAATATTCGTACGTGTTCACATCCAGCGACAGTGATAGTCCTGAAGTAGATTCAGTAGCGATAGCCTCAACTGCAATAGCAGGGACAAGTCGCATGAACACAGAAATTAATTCCAGAGCTTCTAACTCAAAAGGAATCTCAAACGAGGGTCTGAAACATGGTAGCTATGTTTTAGTCAAACTGGAGGCAGAAGGCAAAAAAGGTAAACAGCACAGATATGTCGCAGTCTGCCAAGGGAGCGTAGAAGAAGATGATGAAGTATTAGTTATGTTTTTAAAAACTGTTTCTGGTAACGAATCAAAACTGTACGTCATCGACGAAACCGACGTCGCCTACGTTCATGTGGATTAAATTGTGGAAATCCTTCCCGAACCAGTTCTAAAGACTTTGGGTGATCGTATATATTACGAATTTATGAATAATATTAATATTTTTGAACAATAAATGGTTTTGACTCGTTTTGAATTTTTTTAATTTCTTTATTTTCGTACTCGTCCCACCAGTCACAAGTCTCTGTCCGACCAGTCACAAATTAATTTATTTTTAATAATGATTCTGATCTTTAAGTCTATATCAATATTGCATTGGATAAAAGGTTAATTATTCAGCAACCAGTTAAAAAAATTCATTAAGAAAATGTTTCTAGTTGAACTGAAATATCTAATCTAATAAACAAAGGTAGAAGTATGAGATCATTTCGTGTCCCACCAGTCACAATCACTTAAACGTCAATTTACTATGATAAATATAATTTCTTTGGGACGTTTTGGATGGAGATGTATTATATAACTCTTTTGCTGTAGTTTAAGACAATTTTTGCTGTATAATAGTTTATAGTTGTGAATTCACAAGTCATAGTTGCTCTGATTCTGGAGTCAAATGTCCCACCAGTCACAATGGAATGCCCCTTTTATAGAATTTTCTTCAACTCGTTTATTTGAGAGTCGTCGGCTATAATGATGTTCAGCCGGTAACAATCTGCTCCCGCCAAGGAACCTCCCGGGAAAAGGGCAGATGTTCTTTTCCTTCATTCCTCTTCTTCTGCATTGATTTCGCCTAAATATCCACACATAAATATGGTCATGATCATAGTGGTATCAACAGCCGCTTGTCGTTGGAGGATTTCAATTTAAATTTCGCTTCCAAATCTCGTATATAATTATGAACGGTCTTGCAAATGATTCCAGTAGTGTTTCCGATGACTATAGGTACAATTTTGCTGCTTGTGTTCCAAAGTCTTTGAATTTCAATTTTCAATGCGTGATATTTGGACAGTTTTTCAATTTCTTTTTTTGTGATATTGATGGCACCGTGACGTCAATTAAATAGGTTATGTTAGTTATTTTGTTGGTATAAATTAGATCCGGTCGATTATTTGGGAGCGCATAATCTGTTGTTACCGGTATTTCCCATAGTATTTTAGCACTTTCATTTTCAATGACATGTGGTTCATTTAAAGGACATTTCTACCAAAATTTTGTAGTTTCAAAATTGTGTTTTTTTTCTCAAACAATAATATAATATAAAGAATAAAGAAGAAACATTATTCTGCGAGATAAACAATGAGCGACTAGATTGACAATGTGGACTGTGACTCATTCTTTGAGACATTTCGTATCTAATTCTACTTGGTATGAGCTTTGCAAAATTCTGAGGCAAATCATGAACAAGAAAACTTATAACTACCTCAACTCAGCATCTGATGCAGGGTCGCGTCACAATAATCTTCCAGAAGACACTAGATCGACCTCAGATGGATTCTTTATTTTCAATGTCCTCGCCCTTTCTTCCGCTGTAACACAACCCACGGTTGCATTTAAAAACTGCAAACTTTAGGTCTGAGTAAAGAAATTACACGATAGAGATGAATGCAAGGAGAGAGTACAGTCACATTCGTCGCTTGATATGCCCTGCCGTCACTTACACGTACTCAGTAGTTAGAGACGCTACCGTCTAGATGGCGTCTCTGTAAAGGCATCAGCCGCGACAATAAATATGTACTAGTTGGACACAATCAAGTTAATCACGGGTTACGACCTATTATTATTGCTCGACTATTATTGTTGTGAGAATCTCTGCTAATGATATCATCGCTGTCAATAATAGCTGTTCACTTCAAACAAGCAAATAGGAAAACGAATCGTTCCAACCTTGACGTCAGTCGTTAGCACTAATTAAAATGTGGTTAAATTGCTCGATGCGGTTTGTCTACAGTTGACTGTCGCACAAAACAGAAGCTTCTTGTTTTCCGTGGCAAATATTCAAAGTGCTCGAAGAAAATGCGTCGAAATAATGGGTTAATTCGTTCTAGTATAGTGAAGCGACGAAAAGCAGTCAACGCATCTTTGCTTTAATTCAAAGAAGAGAAAATTTGATACAGTGCAAAATGGTGAATCATTACATTTATGCGAAGGACTGTTCGAGTTCGACGGATGGAAACTAATATTACCACAGCAACGGCATAAAGACTTTAGAACAATTTAAAAGTGACGTGGAAAGAATAACAAGAGAACTAATGACTGCCGGTGAGTCACAAATGGAATCGAAAATCATTTACTTGCACTGGGGGTACATGTGTTGCGAAGTCGCTGAAGAAACCGTTGTAAAAAAGTACAACAAACTGACAGGAGGATACATGTGCACAGAGCCGAGTACGATCATCAGATGGATAAAACAAAATTATAATATATGCGGCGAAAAGAACAGAATCAAGCTTCTATATATCATAACTGATGGCTCTACTGAACCTGCGAGTGTCAAGAAGTGCTTCAAATTGATTAAAAGTGTCCAGTACGAAACAGTTGTCTTCCATGCATTCAACGAAAACTGGAGTGAAATTGACTGCATAAATTTTCAGGAAGCGTTGTCTGGTTTATCGAAATTACAAGCTTATTGATGACGCTGATATTTCTAAAGAGTTAAATACGATAAGATCACCGTTGATAATTGTGGAACCGAAATCAAAAGTTTGGAGTCTTATATCAAATTGAAGTTCATCAGGATATTTAAACAAAATGCTATAGCCTTGCAAGAAATAGATAAGCTGAAGAAGCTGAGAGATCGACAGTTATGAATAACCCCGACGACAAAGATAAAATCAATATAACTTACAAAGCAGCTGATTTGTATGACTTTGATGAAGTTGTGTCTCTGTATGACCTATTTATCAGTTGCGTTAAAGATTCTGAAAAATATCCCACCTTGCTTGGGTACATGGAGTATATTTTCAAGAAGAAAAAGTTCAACGGAGACTTGGTTAATATTTTCTCGCCTTATGTTTGTGACGATGCTCAACACGTGTACACGGAATATCGTAATATAGTGTCAAACTATAATTTTAACGACTTTGTAAAGGCGTGTAAAAATGGTGCTGAGTAATGTTAACGTATCAAAGCCAAGAAAGCAATAAAAGTAGCGTATTTATTTCTAGCGAGTATGTAGAAGTTGATTTCAATGAAAATTTATAGGTAATGTGTTTTAAATGGATAGCTATTGAGACTGGTAATTTCAAGTCTCAATGTCTATCAAGATCTATCAAGATTTAAGTTGATGATTATTATATGTTCAAGGAAAATTTACCTCGCAATTTCTAACGATGTTCCTCTTATTATTAAATGATTTCTGTAATTAAAATATATGACTCAAATCAGTATTGTTTGCATTTACCCTATTCCTCAAATCCAACAGGTTGCCTGTATTTTCTCCTGAAATAATATCCATAATGAAAAGGTCTAGGAGCTAAATATCTTCCCAAAGGAAGAAAGGACAAAATTACGCCAGTTTTGATCATTACACTTTTGGTAAGACTTTTTCGACTTAGAATCATTAGAACATTCGAAACAATCCAGAATAAATCTTAATATAAAAAACAATTTTCTTTTTAATAGTTTTATTTCATGAACAAGAAAACTTATAACTATCTCAACTCAGCATCTGATGCAGGGACGCGTCACAATAATCTTCCACAAGACACTAGATTGACCTCAGACGGATTCTGTATTTTCAATGTCCTCGCCCTTTCTTCCACTGTAACACAACCCACGGTTCTTTTGTAAATTGTAATTTTTTCTCTACTTTAACTAAGTAATTTTTTTCTCTAACTAAAGGTCTGAATTAAGAAATTATACGATAGAGATGAATGCAAGGACAGAGTACAGTCACATTCGTCGCTTGATATGCCCTGCCGTCACTCACACGTACTCAGTCACGTCGTTAGAGACGCTACTGTCTAGATGGCGCCTCTGTAATGACATCAGTAAACAGACAGCTTTTATATCCAATTGCTCATCATGAACCTTATCGAGTTGTAGGTTTATGTCAGTATATGTCCGCTCATGTCGGCCCAATACTTTGCCTCGGTCATTACCGAGTCGCAATAATAAGTAGATATCAGTTTGACATAAGCAAGTTACTCACGGGCCACGACCGAGTGTCCGCGGATACCGGTATCAAACGATTGGGTTCACCATGATAGACTATTAGACAGACTATTATGTATATACGTGGCATATGTGTGCATATCATATAGAACGTGACTCGTAGAATCGTGATATCTCAGGAATGGTGATTCCAAAAAAATATATTTGTTTTCCCTTTTATTCAAATTTCTCGAAATCTACTGGTCTGAATAGGTCCCAACTTACAGGAAATCTAAGTTGAGCCAAGCCCTTTGGAATGACACCAAGATCGATCAAATCGGTCAAGTCCTTCAAAAGTTATGAGAGGTTAACATACGGCCACACACACATACATACAGACATAGTGACATCACCGCAGGCTGTCAAGAAAAAAATGAATTTCAATTTGGAAATCTATAATATAAAAATGAATCGCAAAATGTGTTGGTAAGCGCATAACTCAACAACGCCTGGACCAATTTGGCCAAATCTTTTTTTTAAATGTTCGTTGAAGTTCAAGGATGGTTTTTATTAGATTTTTTTTAGAATTATTGCTGGAAAAACCCTAAAAATAGCCCTTTTCTTTTTCCCATACAAATGATTTGTAACTAAAACGTAGTCAATTTGAGCTTTATTGCTATGGTATAAAGTTCATATTACAAGCACTCACAGTTGTCTAAGTAAATCATATCTATCAAAACAATGTGCGTGTGTGCATTGAAGCACAGAATACATAGTTGGAGGAGTTTAATGTCGCGTTCCGAAACTCGCGTTTAAAATGTTCGTTGAAGTTCAAGGATGGTTTTTACGGCGAGAAAAAATCTGGAAAAACCCTAAAAATAGCCCTTTTCTTTTTCCCATACAAATGATTCCTAACGTCAAAGATCATATCTATCAAAACAATGTGCGTGTGTGCGTTGGAGCACAGAATACATAGTTGGAGGAGTTTAATGTCGCGTTCCGAAACTCGCGTTTCTTTTGTATGAATGGATTTTAATGAAACTTTACAATAATATAGCTTATACATCAGAATAGGACATAGGCTACAATTTATAAAGATATTGTGCCCATGGGCTTTAGAACTTTCACGGGGCTGCGAAAACGATGCCGGTAGCGCTACTTCACACCAGGGGGAGCGGGGCCGGGGGCGGGGTGGGCGGTCCGCCGGGGGCGGGTGCAGGGAGGGGGGGCGGGTAGTACAGCTTGGTATTTCCCGCAACTTTAGGACTACTTGGCAAAATCCTTGAGAACCAATTACTCGATTTAGATGCGGATTGTATCAACGTCTAGCCTGATTCTACTCAAAACGTATAGGCTACATAATATAACGCTTCATTACCTGAAGGGTGGGTAGTGAGTGTTAAATTCTTATAACTTGCGAACCACTAACCCGATTTATGTGCGTATTTTATCAATGTATAGGATCTCTGGGAGCTGTCAGGCTCGAGATGGGTTATTGTTTTCGATGTTGAGGCTGGCTGTGGGTTGGAGTCCACGCAAAACTTACCTACATTACACGTTACTTACTTACTAGGTAAACAATGTTGCAGTGCAAGTGCAGAAAGGTTCTGGCGGCAAATGCTTTTTTTTTAAATAGCCACTAAATGTCAACGAAGCTCTAAATGGGAATTATTGGATGTTTCTCATTAAATCATGCTATTTCATCTCGATCTTGAATAAATTTGGTAGATGGATACATTGTCCTGGACCAGTTTGACCCTATTTTGGATCAGTCATGTCGGATACTTTTTATCCATGAAATAATTTTGCCGACGCTAACCCGAGCGGAGCCGGGTACCGCAGCTAGTTAATTATAACTTTCAACATCGGGGTCGTTCCTGTTAAGCTTGTGCTTCTTCACACAGTGTATTATATTATTTGGCGAGCAAGCTCGAGTCTTCTCATTTATTTCTACGAAATTTTGACACTTAGGCAAATGAAACGTCCAGTTGCTGTGCAGATAAATTAGAAAAATAATTAGTATTTATTACCGATTAACAAACATTATTTGTCCGTTTTGTTAGCAGATGTTCAAGCGCTACGGGAAAACGGTATGAGGAGAATGGCACAAGGGGGCGGCGAGGTCGCCAGCGCTGCGCTCAACGTTCCTTTGGTTGTCGAAGAACAGATTCTTAGGGCCGAGTGCACGAAAGGACAAAAAATCAAAATCAACGTCAAAGTATGATCAAACACGTCACTTTGTATGGACAGTATGAAAGGAACTCTATGCGGATCACTAAAAGTGACGTGTTTGAACATTGATTAACTCAGCCGTCTCTTCGTGCAACCGGGGCTTAACCTCTTCACAGAAGACCCTATATTATCCGCGAGTGGCGCTTATGGTAGGAGGAATTTCGCATGTGACTGTGTGGAGAGTCTTAAAAAAATCGCCTTCATGCGTACCACTACAGACATGTTCAAGGGCTCACAGAAAATGATCACATTTCGAGAGTAATTTACTGTTAGCGCATGTTGAGAAGAATGGTAGATATTCCGAATTTCTTCAACATAATACTTTTTACAGACGAAGCGCAATTTACGAAAACGGGGATATTAAACCTGCATATTTTGCTTCAGTGGGCCGAGGAACCCCCGCATACCGTTAGGGAATCGTCGAGCCAATTTCTCTGTCAACATGTGGGCCGGAAAAATAGGTGACCAAATACGCGGCCCGATTGAATTGCCTGCCATGCTGAACGGCCCAGCATATTTAGAGTTCCTACAAAACGAACTCGGCGGGATTTCGGAAGACGTGGATCTTTGGACCCGGCGCAGGATGTGGTTTCAACACGATGGCGCCCCTCCACATTTTGCACTCCAAGTGCGAGATTACTTGGATGTCACATTTCCGGATGGATTGGATGAGGAAGTGTTCACCAACCAGCATCACCCGCTTGGCCGCCGAGATCCCCGGACCTTACACCGTGGGATTTTTACCTATGGGGTGCACTCAAGATCAAGGTTTATGCTAAACCCATAGCGACAAGAGAAGAGTTACTGGCGAGAATCCAAGAAGCAGCTGAAGAAATTGGATTGAATAGGGTTCGCTTGGTCGATAACAATTTGATTAGGTTGCATGCATGCATGCAAAACATTTTAAACGTATGGTTTTTTTTATATTTACCTACATAACATACAATTTACTTCTGTTACACTTCCGTGCTTACAAACAAGTATGTGTGTTTGTAAGTACTTTGTTAAAATTTGTAATATTGGAACGGTGAAAAGTTTATTTGTGCGACGCGACGACGCTTAGTAACATATTTTGTGTCATGTGTCCATTTTGCATGGTTTGTACCAATATTGAATATTGTTATTTGGGTTTTGTAAGCGTAGGCACTTATAGTTACTGTCACAGTTTAAACCAGTTTTCACACGGGAAAATTGTTAACGTCACCTTATATTTAGTAAAATCTTTTTTGTTATCGGTTAGAGTATTAGTGTTTTGGCAAACCTTATCCGACATTAAAATGTTTTAAGGTGGTTGGCGTCGGTCCAATTATTAATTCACCGGAAGGGTCGGAAACTGGCGTTTCTGGCCCGCGTAGCCAAGTTGGAGGATTACGAGAGCCAACTTAAGGCGAGTTATGAGGCTGCGCTCGCTTCCGAGGAAGTTTCTGTAGAAATGAGGAGCGAGTTAGATGCAGACTTCGCCCAGGCCACAGATCTTGTGGACGAGATTCTGGAGGCCGCCGGGAAATTGGATGTAGTCGGCGTCAAGTCCAACTAAATAGTCACAACTCGGAACCTAACGCACAATGCCTGAATTTCACACAAAATCAAATCAGAAAAAATCAGTTAATTCGGAACATCTTAATCAAGAGGAATACAAGTACCCTAAGGAAATATGTACTTTATTTTCAGACAATTTTCACCTAGACGGAGACCTCTTAACATCCACAACGGCTATTCGTCACCAAATCAAAACTGCTACCGATCAACCAATAAATGTTAAAACCTACCGCTACCCTGAAGTTCACAAAGAGGTAAATCGACAAATAAATAAGATGCTAAAACAAGACATTATCCAAAATCCACACTCGCCTTATTCATCCCCTATATTGGTAGTACCGAAAAAAATTGACAACTCCGGCGAACAGAAATAGAGAATCGTTATAGATTAACGAAAACTCAACGATATCACCGTTGGACACACACATTCCCAATTCCTAATATTGTCGAAATCCTAGACCAACTTGGAAAGTCAAAATATTTCACCACGCTAGATCTTGCGTCTGGCTTCCACGAGATCGAGATGGACCCTGCTGATGCTCCAAAAACTGCCTTCACAGTCCCCTCAGGACACTTCGAATTCAAACGTATGCGCTTTGGGTTAGCACCGGTAGCTCCAGTGGTGGCGAACCTGTTCATGGAGTCATTTGAACAGCGTGCCCTGGACTCGGCAGCTTTACAACCGGCACTATGGATCCGTTACGTGGATGACGTTTTCGCAGTGTGGACCCACGGACTCACAGAGCTCAGCAAATTCCTAGACCACCTCAACTCCATACATCCCAGGATTAAGTTCACTATGGAGATTGAGCAGGAAGGAAAGCTAGCATTCCTGGATGTATTAGTGATCAAGTGCGCCGATGGAAAGTTGGGTCATACGGTATATAGAAAACCGACCCATACCAACAGGTACCTACATGCATCCTCACATCACCACCCGGCACACTTACAATCGGTACCAAAATCACTTCTACAGAGAGCGGAACGTCTTTGTGATCCACTACACATTGCTGCGGAAATTAAATTCATAGAGACAGTGCTGCAAGGCAATGGTTATAAGGCAAGAGATTGGAGAACCAGAAGGAAAGAACGACAACCACAGTATGACGTCAAGAGGCGAGCCGCATACCTGCTGTACATCAGGGGAGTGACAGACCATATTGCGAGGATACTGAGGAGATCCAGCATACCAGCCGTGCTGTATCCTCAACGCAAGGTCTCAGCCATGCTCCGATCAGTAAAGGACAAGGTACCATTACTCGCCGCTGGCGTCTACAGAGTTCCCTGTTCATGCGGTAAATCGTACATTGGCCAAACGAAGAGGAGCGTCAGCACACGCATCACGGAGCACATACGGGCGGTTAAGAACAGAGATATCACGAAGTCAGCGCTGTGTGAGCATGCAGAATCTGGACCTGGGCACTGGTTGAGGTTTGATCAGGTGAAAGTCCTAGTACCTGAACAACGAAACCTCCCACGAATCATTCGGGAGTCCATCGAAATCAGCAAGCACAAGAACTTCAATCGTGAAGATTCCTACCGTCTTTCGCCCATATGGAAACCCGTGCTGAATAAGCTGAAAACTGAATTTCGGAGAGGTGCACCGACAACAGACGTCGAGGAAAACACAGTCAGCGTGTTTTGCACTTCACACGAAATTCGGACCGCAGCTAATCCTCAAGAAAATGTACGAGTGTTGCCATGGACGCTGAGAAGTGAAGCAAAGCGGCGGGTAGCCAGCAACGTGCCTACCTCCGTCGCGACAGGCACGTTCTCCTGAAGATGGAGCCCATGTGAGGCTCCGAAACGTCGAGCAGCACGTCCTGCTCCTCACACGCGCGGTAAGCCGTTAAACTAAATATTGTAGTTATGTCCCGCGTAAGTTTTAAAATAAATATTGTCACCGCAGCGGGCGCCGATATATCTTCTGTGCCGATATATCGTCTGTGCCGAAATACTAGCCACGGAAAATATATTCCCACCTTCTCACTCTGCGGTATTTAGCGTCGTGAGGGAAAAAGGGATAGACTGGTGACCGTACTTTCTCGCCTTCTCACTCTTGACGTATTGGGCCTTATAAGAGGAAAAGGGACCGACAGGTGACTGCCACCTCGCCGTGCGGTTTGGTCAACCTTTTTTCAAACGTATACTGATGAATTTAAGCACCGTTTCAGTTTGTTACAAAGATCGAATGTCACTCTATCTCTAGGCAGAATAAAGTAAGTCTGTATGTATATGCGTGTAACCGCGTCACCGGTTATTTTAAAATTCAGTCACCAGTAATATCGTGGCTAGCCTGTACCCGGTGACATACTAATTACAATAAATACGACCCACCGCTAGTAGGAACAATTTAATGAGTATAAAAACCGATGCAAGTATTCCTAAATTGAAGCGCTCCCCCAAATAAGGGTCTATATTATACATACGTTTCAAAACTTGCTTTTCTGTCGAAAAAGGGTCTCTATTGCGTGCTGCGCCTGCTAGAATATCAAGTATGTAATAATTTCACTGGCAACCCCATTTTTTTCCGCTTGGAAACATGGTTAGTCGTAAAAGGGTCCACATGTGGTCAAGATGGCGGACAACAGAACGTGTTAGTGAAGCCTTCGTCGTTAAAAAAGCTAAATATATGCAGAAAACGGAAGATCAACATGGAAAACTGGAAAGACAATGTAATAAAACGGAAAAAGAATAGAGGACAAGATTTTTTTAAGCTCATATACTCACCACGTAAAAGGGTCCATATGATGAGCATTTCCATTTTACTGTTAACTTAGTAAGTACTTACATTTGATATAATTTCTAAAATATTTAGAAAAAGTTATTTATTTTTATATCCTGCTCTAAGTAAGTTCCTTCCTAAGTAACAGAATATAATTAAATTAATTCCATTGAGCAAATACAAATTTTTTTCTGTTCCTGTAAAATTTTGGTCTCCACATACAGTGTGTTCCATAAGTCATGGATCAAACGAAAAGTGGTGATAGAGGAGGTCATTTCCAATCAAAATCACCCCATATATGGTGATGAAATTTTCAATGGTTTAGGAGTTTTAGCCAATTTAATATTTATTTAAATTTTCTCCTAGCTCACACAATTTTTTTTATTATACTTAAAGTTTGTGTTTTCTAAAAAAAAATGTTTATGTTTTTTGCTTACCAAATAAGCTTCTCTCTAGTCAAAGTGATTTCATGGTCTTTGCGTTCATAATACAATAGTAAATCATGTTTGTTGATATTTTTTTATTTCTTTCGATATAAGTTCAGACTTTGAAAGCAGTTCACTCAAAAAAAAAATTATTACGGAAAAGTGGAAACTTCTACAAGTTCTACTGTTTCTAGTAATTTAATTGTAGGACTAACTGGCAATTCTTTCATAAGTAACTTGAAAAACGAAAACAAATTAGCAGTGCGATAAGAAACATAATGCTCTATTATTATTAGAAGAGAAGATTATGCAGCTTGTGGGTATCTGGAAACGATGTTGTTTAGAAAACAATGGTTCCTAATGCCTTAATACCAAGAAAAATCTGTGGTCTGCGGCCTTATTGCCGAACAGCGTTAGCGCTAGAACGACCGAAATTTGACATCTAACCATCGAATGCGATCGACGATGCGAATGATGCTCGGTTTGCGAGAGTATTATTAACGCTACTTTTCCAACCGCACTGACGCTAAAAATAGATCGACACCCACACATTTGACAGTTGGTTGCGATCGCGTAACTTTTAACGTTTGCTTTTGACAGATAATTTTAACATCTTTGCTGCTATTACAACAGTTGTGTCAAACCCTATTGCTAGGTAAGTAACATTCAATGTTTTTAAGATTTTTCAGTGTTTTATAGGGTTTTGTGATTGAAAGAGTGGTTTAATGTGCTAAACGATAAACTAGTGACATCTTCTCCACCAATTTGCTTAATAGGAAATGTGAATATTACTTAAATACATATTGTTCCGAGTAGCAGTACATTTACAATCGAAAAATGCACAATACCTAATCAACCATTATGATTGCAGTGCTATTTGAGTCTAGTTGGCGTACAATAAACACAAGCGTGTTTTTGTTTTATGAATATTGTGTAAAGACATCAACCTTTGTCCATAACCTCAGACATTTTTAAAGCAGACATGGCACGTTACTTCCACGTATTGGAGGCCCTTCGTGAAGAGCGGCGACAGGAGCATGAAATCGCCTTATCGCGCCTGTCAAAACTAAGAAGGCAGGTGCGGGATAATGCGGAACCGTTCGCTCTCCCGGACACAGAATTCATCAAACTCTATAGGCTCTCAAAGAGCATTACGAAGGAGCTTATAAGAGAAATTGAGCCTTTCATGCCGGCCGGGAGACGATCGTCGTCTATTCCGAACCCAACTAAGGTACTACCTATTCTTTTATATGAAAAATAGGACTTAAATATTAAGAGCCATCAACAAGATATAGACGCACCTCCGAGCGTCACTGTTAGCCCCGCTAATATGAATAAAAATCAACTATTTATTTGTATTCTTTGCGGTCGGGCTGCCCAGGGTAGGCAGCGTGAGTTTAGGTAACGGGACGAGACACATTTGTGGAATATTCATTTAGATGCCTAATGTATGGAACGGCCACTCTATTTAAATTGTACACTATGCTCTTAGGCTCTCTTAACTATTTTTCCGACATAATTTGCATTCTGAACCAAAATTCATATTTCAATCTCGGATAAGAAAAAGGTGCACGCCAATATAATAAACATTATATGTTGTTTATATTCTTACAGATACTGACTGCGTTGTCCTTCTACGTGATGGGGGTCTTATCAACGTGGCAACGGGATGGACTTCATACAAGGGCTCTCACAGCCGAGTGTATCGAAGTGCATCCATGAAGTCACTGCAGCCCTGAACAACCCCGAAATCGTTCAAAACTACATAAAATTCCCGCATACACGGCAAGAGCGGGGTGCTGTCGTGCGTTCAGCTAGATTGCAAGAGATACTTCACACCACCAAAGTAGTGGGCTTACTCACATTGTATTCTTTACTTCAATTGAAGCTTCCCAGTCGAGAAGTGCGGTCAAAACTGTTAAGCCATGAGCAGGCATAGTTAAAAAAATAGCTCGGGCCCAAAAATTAACAAGAAAGAATAGCGAGATTTCACGTGAGCCTGTAAATTCAGTAAAATAAATTAGTGTACTTATTTATTTCAGGTTTTCTGAAAAAATCGATTTTCCCGGTGTTATGGGCTGCATTGACGGAAGCCACGTTGCGATGATAAGACCCACAGAGTAAGAAGAGAGGTTCTTTAACCATATCGGGTATCATTCCCGTAACGTCCAGATTTTAAGTTGCATTTCATGTAATAGAATCTTGCATGGCTATTATAAAACTTAGTGCCATAATATTAGCTCATCACACCACATTCCCAAATGAACTACATAGGTGCCATGTCAGGCCTTTTCCTTTTCTTCTTGCTAAGGCGATGCGATGGTACCGAATCCGGCGTGGTTAACCTTACCACTAAGGGTATACGGTCTTACCTGGGTTCTAAAACTTCTAAACCATGAAGTTATCGACATTCTGAATGAAACTGCAATTTCAATATCAGAAGATAACTAACAGGAAAGCAAATTCATAGCTGTGGTCTCCAACAGCAGAACAGTCATTAACCCCTAATATATGGGTTGCTTGATCTCTGATATTTAGTGCATGATAAAGTTACTCACGCACAAAGGGTTCCGTACCATTTACAAGACTTAAAGCTAGGTATGTACTATTATGAAGATCGAGCAAAAAACGTAAAAAAATCACGTTTCTTTCATCGTTCATCCCCATTTTATTTTACATTGTTTAAGATTTTTACTTATTGTTGTTATATCGGCAATATAAATACACCTGTGAAAATTACAATTGTCTACCTATTACGGTTCTGGAAATACAGCCCGCTGACAGACGAACGGACGGACGGACAGCGTAGGCTTGGTTATAGGGTTCCCTTGGTACCCTTCGGGTACGGAACCCTAACGACATAATTATGAAATAACAAGTATAAAACCTTAAAACTTACTTTCTATGATTATTTTTGCAGATATGTGATGTGGACCTCAACATAATGAATATGGATGCTTCTTATGGTGGCATGATTACTTCATATGGAGATACTCTTAAATCCATGATGACATGGAGACGTTGCACGGTAATGGTGAACCGTATTGCCTTCTCGGTAATTTTTATTTATTTATACCTACAATTACGATGCACTTTCCATGCAGTCATGACCTCTTTGAAATGTATGGAACTAAAAAATCCTGCTGCTCTAGTACGCGAGAACGAATTAGGTCTCTTCACATATTCATGCATCAGCATTTTTTAGCAGACTATTGAGTGATTATCAAAAAGTTGTCCACTGTCAAAAGTCAAAAATGTCTGCATGTGAAAAAAAATCATTAAAATTAGTCCAAGTCAATAATTTAGAAAAAATATGAATAAACAGACAGCCTAAATGTATTTTTATTAGTAAATTATATTCTTATTAAATTAAAAGAGTTTTTTGATACATATTTCGTAATTTGTTTTGAGTGAATTTATTTCTCCCATACAAATTTTCAGTGTCTGCACGTTGAGTCACCCATTTGGAAAACGTGTATTTAATTATTTATTTTACTTTTATGTACTTCTGTTAGTTTTTATAGTAGAATACAAGGTTGTTTATCATCCTGTCAATGAATTCTAGCATTAAATATAATATTTAATAAAAAATTTAATAAAAACGGTTTTGTCATTAATTTTGTTACAGTTTCTTGACACCCATTTCTTGGTGAAATATGAAAATCTGAGTGCACCCGTAGTAGTAGAATTCTATTATTTCGCTTTGGCAACCCCGAAATTCATCATAGACAAAGCATATCTCTTGCTGTTATTTTGTATTACCCGTCAGTGTTTCGTAGAAGTTCAGGTTACCTGCAGTGTCGAATTTAGTGACAGAGTTCCTGACGTGATTTGTAGCGTAAAATTCGCTAAAAAAGCGTAATTCTTTGAAGAAATATTATTAATTACTTACTTATCGATAAACGTTCAATGTTTAATAAATATAATTCTGATTGTTCAAATGAAATGTATGAAATATCACATTTTGGGTTGGTTTCTTGATGATTTCTTGACACCAGTTCGTGACATTTTTATAGCGTCAGTGAACTGTAAACAGGTTACTGACGATAATGGATGAGGTTATGCATGCTTTCTAGTTCTTGTTGACATTTTATAGAAATATAGTCCTGTTTGTACTCGTTTTAAGGCTTTCATACCACAAAAAAAAATTACTTTATATTATTACTCATGTTTCTCTTTGTCCGTCCGTCCCGTCCGTCACAACCGATTTTCTTAGAGAATAGGTCGTAGCAACAAGATTACATTTGGGGTACCTATTTATAATTTGCTGCCCCAAACACGACTGCATAGGTTTAATTCACATTTTAAGGGTTATGGGTCATGAGGTTCCGGGACTTAAAATTAATACAAGTTCCACCACTGCATTAATTCCTGTGCATGTCGTAAATTGACCATGAAAAATATGTGAAACAAAAGTTATTCATTTTAATTTTTCTAATTCTTACCTCGAACCCTGTATATGAAATGTGTTTCTAGACATTTGTCCATATCTTACTTAATAAATTGGTTTCAGATGCCGATGACTGCTGCTGAAAGACAAAAAAAATATATAGAAAAATTGAAACTTGAAAATCCGGAGAAATTTGAAGAGAAAAGGAAAAAACATTTAGAAAAAGTGAAAGCTAGACGTAAAAAAATTGAAGAATTAAATGAAGATGAAAAAAAAACCAAGAGAGAAGAATGGCGCAAACACAATAAAAAAAGGGCACAAAAAAAGAAAAATATTGACTTAACCACACAAGAAGACCAACTGAGGAGTATGAAAATAAAAGCTAGTTATCAAAGAAAAAGTCTATTAAAAAAAAATAACGAGCTTAAAGAAAAAATGCAGTTTTTAAATAACAAAGTTGCTACTTTACAAAGAAGTGTTATTCGCCATAAGGAAAAAGTTCTGAGCATGGAATTAGAGTTGAAGAATATGAAAAAGCGTATTGAAGATTTACAGTCAGCTTTATCCCAACCAAACCAAGAGGAAACAGGTACACGGAATGTGGAAATGACACCAATAACGAGAACTAATTCGTTTATAACTGAAGAATTGCCAAATATTTCCCAAGAAGAAAAAGAAAGAATTAAAAAGAAGATATTCGAGCTAAATGTGCTATCAGATTCACTCAAAATGGAATATTCTAAATCGGACTCTAATATCACAAAGTGTATGCTTAAAAATATAGCCAGGAATCAAGTTGCTACAAAATACAAAATGTCATCAAAAATATCGCATATCCTTGGAATCAAAAGAATACGAAAATTTCAGAGGTGTGTCAAGAATGCCACTGTTAATGCTAATAAGCAGGAAGTAAAAAAGATTTTTGATAGAGATGATGTGAGTAGGGCTACTGCTGGCAAACGAGAAACGAAAACTAAAAACAAAGCAAAACATCAAATTCGGTACCTATTAGATTCAATGGCCAACTTGCATGAAAAGTATAGAAATGAAAATGGGAAGTTATCATACGTAACTTTTGCTAGACACAGGCCTTTTTATGTATTGAAACCGAATGTAAGTGATAGAAACACTTGTGCTTGCGCTAAACACTCGAATTTGTCATTTAAAGCTTTGAAATTAAAAAATTTAGAAATCATAGGCACCGCAGATATTTCTGATCTTTTAAAAGAAGTGTCTTGTGATATTTCATCAAGTGATTGCATGCACTCGAAGTGTAATGTATGCAAAAATAAATTGCCTCTTATCAACAATTTTGATGTGAAAGATCTTCCAACATCGTGGTACCAGTGGAAGCTCATAAAACACTTCTATACAAAAAAAACCAAAGATGGACTAAAACAAATGACCACAAAGAAAATTTCAAAAGAGTTGATAAATGGAACCGTTGAACAACTAGTTAAAGAGTATGTAAAGGAGCTAATATCTATGAAAAAACATTTCTACAATATAACTCATCAACATAACGCATTCAAAGCATGTGTTAATACATTGAAAGAAGACGAGGTTGCAATAATTTGCGATTTCTCTGAAAATTATACCAGCAAACTGGCCAAAGAAGTGCAATCGAATCATTGGTGCAATAATCAGTTTACGTTACACACCGGGGTGCTATATGTAAAAGATAAATGCCCCAAATCGTTTGCTAGTATTTCCGGCTCAAATGCTCATGATCCCGGTGCCATTTGGGCCCACCTCAATCCCATCATTGAATACACTAAGGTGATATGTCCTTTAGTAAGAGTGGTACATTTTTTTTCGGATGGCCCAACCACGCAGTACCGTCAAAAGAAAAATTTCTTTTTACTAAACAAAATCATAGGTTTAAGCGGACTGGAATATGCTACATGGAATTTTTTTGAGGCATCGCACGGGAAGGGCCCTGCAGATGGAGTGGGAGGTGCAGTTAAAAGAAAACTTGATCAACTAGTTGCCTATGGTCAAGACATTCCTGACGCTAGAAGGGCTTATGAGACACTGAAACCCTTAAAATCTTCGGTTAAATTATTTTATATTCCTGAAGAAAGTGTTAATGCTATGCAAGTTTTGATACCAAGTAATCTTATAGCCATTCCTGGTACAATGACCATCCATCAAATCATAACCAAAAACCTTTATGCGACCGTGTGCTATAGAGACTTGGCTTGTTTTTGCAACACATTTGACAAAGGTTTGTGTGAATGTTACAATATAAAAAGCCACAATTTGGTTGAAAAAAACAAAGTTCCACAGAAAAGAAAACTACAAGGATTAAGAAGTGTTAACGAAAAAAAGAAGCGTAATAATATCCCAGACTCGTCTGCAAAAGATACGAATGCCGATTTGACATATTATTGCACAAGTATTGGTGACAATATAATAAATACGAGCGATGATAAGAAGATGATCGAAAAAGTGGCAAGCATACAAGATAAGCACGACATTCAAGATGAGTTTTATAAAACAGGAACATCCACACCAACGTTGACTGAACCAATAGAAAAAAACAGTATATTAAAAACAGTTGAAAAATCTGATTATGGAGCATTTATTGAAAATATCGAAATGGTTGAAACAGAAACAAAAAATGGAGAAACTGAGAGCACGGTAATCAACGAGCATATAAATTGCAACCCAGTTGTAAACGAAGTCATTGACTTCAGAAATGAAGATATAGAATCTATGCCCATCATTTTTAGTGATGATTTTGGGTATCAAGAAGAAATTATGATTGAATCGGAAAGCCAAACATCAAACGAACTAAAGACGAAAAATTAATAAATTAATGACGTTAAATTAGCATTCCCTTGGCCTTATTTCCCCCGGCCCTTGGATTAGAAGGAATATTCAGGTGTGCACAGAGTTTAGATTTTAAATTATGTATCAAGCTTGTGTTTTTTTAAATACATTGAACATGATTACAAAATTTTGTTTTCATTTATGTCTAATTACTACATCTAAAAATCTGCATAATATCATCCTCAGCATTTACGAGTTCATGACGTTTCTTGACATAACATGTTCTTGACTATTTCGTGACGGGACAACTTTTTGAGAATCACTCTATTACTTTATTACTTCAGTGTAGATGCCTCGGCTCAACCCATGTTAAAGTTTGAAGAAACACTGTAAGTTTTTCCTTGAAATCTCATATTTAACTGCGCACCCCTTTGGGTAATTCAGCATGATTGTAATTAGCGTAAAATATATGTGAAGACGCAAACTATCCTATTATATAATATTGTAAATGCGAAAGTTTTTATGCTTGGATGTTATGTTGTAATGTACCTTTGGCGGAATCCTGACATCTACACTATTCCATTAAATGTAATATTATTGCCATAACATTACTTAATAACAAATGGTTTGGCCGTTTTGACACGTACTATTCGAAATCAGCCGCCGTTATATTTGGCGGGACAGCGCGCACTCGTAAACATACACGAACTCAACAGTACACGTTCCTTCCCGCTCACCCGCGTCAAGAAAGAAGAGAGCAGTGCATCGACCGCGGAGACGCGCGCCAACGCGCCCAAGAGCAGAGACTTTGCAACGGCGTCCGGGCACGCGCACGAGAAGAGCTCTCCGCACAAAACCTTTTTTACCATTATCCGCTACGTACCGCAAAGTGATAGAACTGTTCCTCATCGAGACTGGAAGCCGAGAAGCGGCGTCCCACAGTCCTGCGCTGCTACCCAAGCTATCGAAGGCCCTGGTCGTTAAGGTTGGTCCCTAGTTTACCTACCATAAAATTGATCCTCACGACCCGGATAGGTCCTTCAGAGAAACCACCTCACACTATACAGTTCATAATTTTTTACCGCTTTAACCGCATACATTTAAACGAAACACAGTGCCGTGTGGGTTCCGGCACTCAAAAATAATACTATTGGTCCCACTGCAACTCATCCTATGCATGTCGTAAGAGGCGACTAAAGGAAATGGAAAAAAAATCCGATATTTCAGGCGCTTCACGCACTTAGTTAATTTACATTCGCTTCATAATTTAGATTCATTTTACATTACATCTCGCAGTAACTTCATAAAACGCATTTAAACTCATCACACTTACATTCATTCACATTATTACGCATTATTTCATTCTCGCTCATTGTATTTCGATCCGCGCGGCGTTTTATCAATCTACCTCACGGAGATCGACGATTTACGTAAATCGGTCGCGCGAACGCGCGCGCGTCGCGATTTCTTTTCTAAAGCCAGCGCGATTCATTTTATTTGCTTGTTCACAAAATGGCTCCTCCAGAAAAATCCTCCGCGATAGGGAATGTAGCTCGTATTCGCGTTTTGGAAGCGAAAAGACAGAGTTTATTTAAAGTGATTCAAAAGTGTTATGATTTGAGTAAGCAGCAGGACTCTGAATACATTCCCGCGTTTTCTGCTAGCTTAGAGTCGCTAGACGATACGAAATCCAAAATAACACAAGTGGTCGAGGACCTAAACTACGAATGCATTCTTAAGAATGAAGAATTCATCCCTGACTTCAGTGTGCTGGAGGCATTCGATGATCTTTATTGCCATTTTCGGGCAAAGGAGAGGCAGATTCGGAAACAGTCGGAAGTACCTAAACGCGAGGCATCCGCAGGGCAGCCAGGCTCTCGAACCTTCCCAAGGGTGGAACTGCCTCCACTACGCATTCAGTCATTCAATGGTAAACCAAGTAGCTGGAATATATTCTTTGAAAATTTCAAATCACTTATCCACGAAAACACGAATCTGTCTGACGCACAAAAGGTTCAGTACCTAATCGGACATTTATCTCATAAAGCCCTGTCTGCGCTGGTATTACACCTTCCGGTGAAAATTATGAAATTATTTGGGACGCTTTGGTCGATAATTATCAAGATAAAAGACAGTTAGCAACTTCTTATCTAGAACAAATGGTACAATTTAAACTATTCTCCGTCGCTTCGAGCAGTGCACTAGATGCCTTCTCGGAAAAGTTCTGCTCGACTGTGGCAGCATTAAAACATTTAAAACTTCCCGATCCATCCGATTTTATTATCACGCATATCGCTCTCAGCAAGCTAGATACAGACACGCTCAGATATTTCGAACAAATGTCTAATGAGGAGATACCTACTTTCTCTTCCTTACAAAACTTCGTGCGAGATCAATCAAAGATACTCGCTCTAACAAAATATTACCTTTACCCGCAACAAAACCGCAGCTAAATATTAGCGCTCCCGCAAATAAATTTTAAACTCATCCGCAATCATACATCGTGAACCATTCTAACCACTTCGATTCAGCGATCGGTTCGCATGTCCCACAAACCCAGTCAGGTTTGTGTAAAGTTTCGCGCCACCAATTATACAAGTGCGATAAATTCCTCGAAATGGCTAACCCGCAACGATTTAATTACGTTAAAAGTAAGGGATATTGCACGAATTGTCTCGGTTATCAAAAAACCTCGTTCTGAAGGTCGCAAGGGCACTGTTTGAAGTGCAAAGGAATACATCATACGGCAATTCACTTAGAGTGAACAATGTCCTGCCATTGTTCCCACCATTGTGCGTAGATCATTTCTTTTCAGATGCAAAAGCTTGTGCGTGAGGCGCTTATTGAGGGATGGGATGACCTCTCTGGCCTGCCTGCAATCTACCAGGTGTTTCCATCCGGTATTGTGAAGCATCTTGGTTCTATCTTGTAGCCAGTTTTTAAGTTGACTAAATGGTATAGGCATTATGGGTTCTGGATCCATTAGTACTGTACTGGATCCTCGTTTGGCCAGTTCATCTGCAGCGTCATTACCCACAGAGCCACTGTGTCCTCTTATCCACTGCAAAGTGATTGTGATTGTTGTTCGCTACTTTTTCTAGGGCGCAATGACATTCTAGAATTAAGCCTGAGGATAGTTACGGGAAACGCAAAGGATTTATCGCACATATTCATACAGAGGGTCTTCGTGGTGGTGCATGTAGTTTAATTATTGATAAATTAAATAAATGTAATTATTGACGAATTGAATTGTAATGTGAAGTAAGCTATCACAGCCGGAGTGAGATTTGGTTATGATTGTTTCAGAAAATGCCATTACATCGATGACAATGGCTCTACTGGGTGCCCCCGAAATAAAGGAGCTAATACCAATAATAGGGCACCGGACGCTCTTCACGAGACATTTAGATGAGTGGCGAAAGTCCATGCATCCCGAGGCAACCAGCACTCCAGTTATTGATTGTCATTGTTCTATACCCACTAAACTAAAATGTTTGATAACCTGCATTTACAATGTACCAACATTTTGAATTTACCTGGATCTACATTTTAGAATTTAATCCATTTCCACATTTCTATTATTGTTGTTCTGTGTAATGTGCTAACTTTTATTTTTTATTTTATATATTTAACATAGGTGCTTTGTGATTATATTACAGGTCTATGATGCAGAAGTCTCACTGACACAACTGGCAGATCTGAGCTTCCCAATAAGTCAGATTTTATCCACTGAACCTCAACCGAGCACTTCAGCGGGCTGTGCAGTACTGCACCCCACTCCAATTACAATAACATTGCCGGGCGAATCCATAGAAACAGAAAATGTGAGTGCACATTTATTTATTTGGCTAGCTTTATCGCTATACCCATAACCTTCAATATATGAATTAAAATTTTCTGTAACAGTTGTTAATGCCACCCGAGCCGTGCGTCGTCGCTCGAACGCGCCGTCGCCGCTCGGTAGCGAACAGAAGAGGCTCGATCGCTCAAAGCCCCGCTCGTACAATTCAATCAGAGACCAAAGTTCCACTCGATCTCTGACTGACGGACTGCACCGCCCCGTCGAACGAAGATACGAACGCGTCGCAACTTATACTCGTAGCGAAACGCGTAGGGCGAGAAACGTACTGAGCTTTCACGATAAATTTGACTTCGCAATGTAACAATCAAAACGAATAAAACAAAACAAAACTATTATCACGGGGACCGCTCGCGGTGGTTGCTAGAGACAGACTGCCGATTCGGTTCGGCCAGAGCCGACTGCTATTTCTCTTCCTAAAGAAAGCCGTGCTGCATGTAGGTTTGGCAACGTCGCAGGTGTCCTATGCTAGATATAACCTTGTCACCGTAATTCTGTAAGGCGAGCGAGTTCTCGATGTTGCCAGAATTATTTCATATGCCACAACATTTGTGTACTTTTAACTGTATGTTCAAGTTGACACCATAATCTCTACTCTATCAATGCATTTAATTTAGACTTCAGCTAGGTTTATTGAAATTTAACAATATGAATCTTAATAAATACTGGTCTAAATTAAGTCAAATAAACATTCAAAGAGGAAAATTTAGATTTTTGCAGTTTTCGTTATGGCAACTCAGGGCACTCTGCTGCTGACTTTTCATACACTGTGCTTCATTCCTGTCACCACAGAACATGTCACGAGTCTCTGCTTCGCTGCTGTTTCTGCTCGCGGTATAATTATGCAAATTTTACGAAGTTAAATCACACATGTGCGTTGAAATTACAAGATAGAAAAACGTTGTTCGAGAATTATAGAATTGAAACCTGAAAGAATACTGCGCACGCGGTGACAACTCACGGCCATACAACATAACCTCTCAAGGTAAGTAAACATTTTCATTGCTGGTATTTCTCGCTGGAATATTTTAATTTCATTAAACGTCTTCTGTATCGGTCTTAAATAAAATATGCGACGACTGTGCAACTCTTTCGCTAGACAATCTTACATTTCATTTTGAGTCACAATTGTATGGTAACTCACTGCATTATTGAGTGCAGTCCAAAGACTAGATGTTTAGCCAGGGCGATGCAAACCCCGTACTAACACAATCAGGAAAATTCATTCGTTTACTTAACTCTCAAGTTTTCTCGCTGCCGTCTCCCGTTCCACTTCAACACATGACTTTTAACTCACGACCATATCGTGGCTGAAGATTAAATGAGTACTTCACATGAAATTAGCTTAAGGCGCTAGGACTAGCCAACTACTCGCGCCATACAAATGCACTTTTTAACAAATGTAATAATATGTAGTGAAACGCTTCAGCAAATCCAAATAGAACTCCAGACTGATAATGGATTGTTAATATTTTTTTATTCCATCATTTATTTAAATAATAATAAAAATAAAAAAGCTGATTTTTCTCATTAGAAATCTGAAAGTAATTCGATTTCTAGATATAAGCAAAAACAGCATATATGCATAAACAAAAAATTCCATTTGCTTTTAGATTTCTACATTTAGTCAAAAAAGTTCGGAAATGGACACCGTTTCCGCAATGTATTTTGTATAGAAAAAGGAAACATACATTAACGAAAATAATTCGATTCCTAGAGAAGGAATCATATATTGTAAGAATGACACTTATAATCGTCAGACTTAGTTAGTTAACTTGGGGTGCCTCGTCTAACTTTGCGATTTGGCTAGTACCAGGCCCTTAATGAATGGAATTTTTAGAAACGTATGGGCAGTGAAGTAGTCCTGACGATACTTCCAACAATAAAAGCGTTGTTGTTGTCAATGTTGCTCAAAATCAGTTTTCATAATACAAAAATTATATATCACACTGATCTCACCAATGCCACGTCCAATGTAAGTAAGCAGGAAGTGTCTTTGTTGCAAAGTTAATTGTTTTTTTTTCATTCATTAGGATATAGCACAACATTCAATTCATAAGTGCGTATAAACGGCATCGCTCAGCGATAGTCTGCAAATCTGCTGGTGTAGGGCCTCGCTGAGCGTGGTTTCGCGAGGTGAGGTGGATTTGGCTTTTCTGAGTACCTTTGGTCTCTCAGCACAACCAACCATACCAGGTTTTTTATTAAAAAAAAACTTAATGTATAATCTATACCTAATACATTATTTATTTTATTTTCAGATGCCGACGCGCTGCTGTGCTCCAGGCTGCCGGTCGAATTATGATAGTTCTGTCAAAACTGAAGGAACAGTATCTGCTTTCAAATTCCCCAGTGATGAACAACTTCGGCGACAGTGGATACGTGCAATACCTCGGGCTAACTGGAATCCAGGAAAATCAGCCGTCGTGTGCATAAAACATTTTCAAGAATGTCATGTTGTGAAGACCATCAAGGGACCAGGAGAAAATGGTGAAATTATAGAAAAACCTAAGCTGCGACCGGAGTTGACAAAAAGTGCTGTTCCATGTATTTTTGAAAATGTGCCATCGTACCTGTCAACTCCGCCTGTGCCACCGAGACCAAGTCCCAGTGAACGCAGTCAGCGTATTTCTGAGCGCCATAACCAAGATGTGGAAACATTTTTAAAAAATGACATAATTGTGGACTTTAATAACTTTTTGAGCCGTCATAAAGAATTAACAAATAATAAATGGATGCAATGTGTAAAAGACGATAAATGCTATTTTTAAATTTTAAATTTTAACGAAAACAGTGTTAATGTTGCAAATAGTGTTATAGTAAATCAAGATCTATCAGTCAAAGTAGTGGTAAGTGGTAGAATTATAGATGATACGGAGCTGATGTGGTTGATGCCTCGGAAAAAGTTGAAATTATGGTCACAATTAGAAAATTTACTTGCTAGGTATGCTGATAGTGAATGCGAACCTCCAGAAGAGACGATACAGGATCTTCTTAAAAATCTCAAACACACATACAGAAAGCACTTGGCATGGCTTATGAAAGTGACAATAGCCTCTACAAAAATATAGGTGTAATATCGGATCAAATAAAACTGATCCTTAGCCCGCGTAAAGTTTATAATGCTCTCACCCTAATTTTTTCATACATCATATTTTTTTCATTCTCCAGCTGCTTATGAGGCACTGCGCACACACTTGATACTCCCGCACAAGCGCTGGCTTCAACATATAACTGCCTCGCTCAATGTAGCCCCGACAAACACGCAAGGTGCAGCTCACTATTTGTCATATAGAGCACAGTCTCTGACAAATAAAGAAAAATATGTCTCGCTCATTGTTGACGAAATATATGTTGAAAGTCAGGCAGATTATAAAGGGGGAAAACTTACTGGTTTTTCTGAAAATGGCACTACGTCTCCACTTGCAAAGACAATTGTGTCTTTTATGGTAAGCTCCAACTTTGGAAATTTCAAAGAAGTTGTAAGACTCGTTCCAGTTAATCCAATTTCTGGTTTGCAACTAAAAAAACTTGTTTCAGAAGCGTGTGATTTTGTAAGAAGATTAGGTTTTATCGTAACTTGCATTATAACAGATAATAACCGCATTAATCAAAACATGTTTCGGCGGATAAAATCAGAGTCAATTTTTGAAGGAATCCATCAGCTCTATGATATTGTACACATTTTTAAGAATATCAGGAACAATTGGATGAATTTTAAAACTCCATATCGAAGCTTTCAATTTCCAGATTTTGAATTTCGACAAAGAAAAACAGCCAAATTTGAAGACATTTGTATGATATACAAAACCGAAAAAAAAATGTACTATAAAAAAAGCATTCAAATTAAATGAAAAGAGTATTAATCCAAATAAGTTGCAAAGACAAAGCGTTGTCTTAGTTGATAACATTTTCCACGACACCACAATATCAGCGTTGAGATGTAATACATATACTCAGCATACTGCAGACTTTTTACAAATAATTAGAAATTGGTGGGATATCGTGAATGCGAAAAAAAAGAAAATTACTGTAATTATAACGGGTAGCGGTGCTGATGCCATATGCGATATGGGGTCCCTAGACGATCAAAATTGCTTGACAAGCACGTTAAATTAACGTGCTTGTCAAGCAATTTTGACCGTCTAGAACGAAGCTTGATGTGTGGACAATTCATTGTTTTCGTACTGGCAACATTATAACTGGTAATACTGAAAATTTTATAATCTATGTCTCTCTTCCGTTTCCGATGTTGGAGCGAATAAACGTATAATGTGAGCTCTCACAGTTTTATTTTCTCAAGTTTTTTATCCCTCGCTGAGGGCGTCCTGGTGGTTTGCCGCGACTTCGTGACGCCATAACCATGGCCGCGTGATCTTCCGAACTTCAGGAGGCGGCCCGCCGAGCGCAGTAAGGCACCGACATTTTCTTATAGCCTCGTGCGAGGCCGAAGACCCTCCATAAAATGGTCCTTCAGCCGGATAGTATCACGCGCGCCGTGGATGCGTCACAGATCACCGTCGTGGGCATGCCGCCGAACATCAGCGAGGGAAGTTACGGTTGCGCCTGACCGCCCCGTCGATTCGTCGATTGCGGGAGGCGCCATCTTGCCGTCGCATCGTGTCGCGCCTTGCATATAGCAAGCGTGAGCGAGCGCACCTACGGAACGGAAGTTGCAGCTATTTCTGCGCGAGAAAAGCATGTTGTTTTTGCGCTCGCGCGGAATATCATCGAGCGAAATGCGGAACTCGGGCCTACGGCCATGACGCTCCACACTCTAACGTCGGAGAGCAGCGGTCGGAACTACAAATCTACACAGCGGATGCAGATCGTCGTCGTTCGAGTCGACCAGCTGATCGCCGGCGCGATGGCGCGGAGCGAAGTGTACCGGGTGTGAGATCCGCATTGTTTCGCTCGCTTCAGTCGTCACGTCAAGTGGCTATAAGTGTAGGTAACAATATAGATTGTGCAAGTGTATGGGCAATCAGTGTTATCAGTGAACTATTTCCGCTAGTCGGAAGTGTTGTGTTGCGTCAACGGTTTACCAGACTGTTGCATCAGTTAATGTCTGCCAAGTCAGAAAGTGTGTGGTCGCGTCAGCAGCTATTTATCAAAGACTGTCTAACTAATATTTTGAGTTGTCACTTCACTGTTTTAACCTTAAATGTACCTAATTGTGTTTTGTGTTTCGGGAATTTAATTGTTCAGCAAGCTAGCGTGTTTTGTATTGTTCAAGTTTGGTTAGGTTTGTGTGATTCAACCTTCCACCCGGCAAATGTAGGTACATAGTGTGTAAGGATATTTTGATTGACAGCTTAAAATAAGTGCGATAACAAAATTGTTACTGTCCCTCACCGTCTTTCGTCTTAGAACCAAAAATGGCTCCTTCACAGGAACCTGCTTCAGTGCAAGGCCTAGTAAATAGACGAAAATATATGAAGGGCAGAATCACATCATTAGAAAAGAGCATCGGGGATATCGGGCTGATCGATAGTGTAGGCTTAATCCTTAGCTTTATTTCAAGGCTGAGTGATCTATTTAGGAAGGCTGAGGAGATACAGCTAGAATTGGAGGGCTCGGACACTGCTAGTACAGGGATTTATAGCGAGGAAGGCGCTGTCATCGAGGACAAGTATTTGTCACTTGATGCCAGGCTGCGAGGGCGCTTGGAGGAGTTACAGACCAGCCAAGCAAACACGTCGGCCTGCGCACCAAAAAAAGGTGAGTGTGATGTGTCTCTCCCCAAATTGGTTATTCCCCATTTCTCTGGAGCCTTCCTGGAATGGCAAAACTTTAAGGACCTCTTCCTGAATATTATTCACAGAAATGACTCTTTGCCTCCAATAAAAAAATTCTACTATCTAAAATCAGCTCTGAAAGGAGAAGCCTCCACTCTGATAGAAAATATAGATTGCTCCGACGCTAATTATATGGTCGCTTGGAATACAATTCTAAAACGATATGACAACAAGTCCGTGCTTTTAAATCATCACATCAATGGCATTTTTGAAATGCCTAATGTGAAGAAAGGTGAAATTAGACCCCTCCTGAATACATTTTCACAGCATTTTAATTCTCTCACTGCCCTCAAGGTACCTAACTTGGCTGATACTATTTTAATCCACATTTTGTCAAAAAAATTGGATCATGAAACGCTTATGGACTTTGAGCTGCAGAGAGATAATCAAACGTTACCGGTGTTGCAGGAATTCACCAATTACCTTGAGAAACGCTGCCAAGCGGGCGAGGCGCTAGCTCGAGACGACTGTCCGAGCCGCTCGAAGCCTTCACTGGCGTGCGTTATGAGCAACAAGGTAAGCAAAGTTGACATCATATGCAAATGCTGTTCTAAGGGGCCCCATGCATTAAAAAAATGCTACACCTTCCTAAAAAAGACGCCACAGGAAAGGCGAAAGTTCATAGAAACTGAAAAGTTGTGTTGGATTTGCTTTAAGGCGAATCATTCGTCTTCAAAGTGCCACAGTCAGACTATGTGCACGAAATGCTCTGGTAGACATTGTAATCTACTGCACATTGAGTACCCTCGTGCAAGTGGAAATGTTGCTGACGCTGCGTCTCCACCCAACTCTAGCGGCTCGCAGAGCGTCAACGCGAGCCCCACCACGTTTAGCGGTAACGCTACGAGCGTGTCCTCGGACGGTACGAGAGGCGTCAAGTTGCTTTCCACAGCCTTGGTGCTAGTACGAGGGGCCGACGGACACGAACACACTGCTCGTGCGCTCCTCGACAACGCGAGTGAGCACAACTTCATTTCGTCTGAACTAGCGAGTCGGCTGAAATTAAGCAAGATGCCAGTGCGTTGGACGATAGGTGGTGTGGGCGGAGAGGTCGCAACTTTAGTGAGTCACACTGCAAATATCAACTTAAAATCTCGCTTTGGTTCTCACACATATTCCTTGGATTGTGGTATCCTAGAGAACATAACTAGCGACCTGCCTGGGTCCAGCTTTGATAAAAAATGTCTTAAGTGGCCGCACTATATTCAACTTGCGGATCCCACTTTTAATATCTCGGGAAGAATTGACCTACTTTTATGTTCAGACTTCTTCTACAGAGTTATCTCCAAGGGTAAGATCGACCTGGGTCCAAAAAATCCTGTCTTAGTTAACACCCGCTTGGGTTGGATTTTCGGTGGAACGTTAGCCAGCGACCTTGTATCAAAATCAGGTACGTGTCATTTTGTGGGGTCAGCTAACCCGGATACTTATGAATTGAATAAATCAATTACAAAATTCTGGGAAATTGAAGAAGTTGGTCGCTCGTCTTCCATTCTCAGTCAGGAAGAAAACATGTGCGAAGCGCTATATAAAAAAACTGTCACCCGTGATAGTTCGGGCCGATATCAAGTGGAATTGCCTATTTTCCCTGAGAAAGCTGGTCTTCTTGGGAATTCTTATGACCTAGCTCTTAACTGTTTTAGGTCTTTGGAACGCCGCTTCGCCAAAAATCCTAAATTCTTCACAGAATATAAAAGCTTTATCGATGAGTTTATAGAACTTGGTCATGCCAAGGAAGTGAAAGATTTTCCGTACGTTTCAGCTGAAGCAGGTTTTGAGTATTACCTCCCGCATCACGCTGTGATCAAGGAACACTCGACGAGCACTAAGCTGCGATGTGTCTTCAACGCGAGCGCCCCCACCTCATCCGGTACCTCTTTAAATCAAATTTTAATGGTTGGCCCTGCCACCCAGGCGGATCTATTCACAATTCTGATGCGGTTTCGAATGTTTGTATACGTCTTCATAACAGATATTACGAAAATGTACCGTCAAATTGCTGTAAAGGAAAAACATCAAGCCTTACAGCGTATTTTGTGGAGAGATGCGCCCACTGAAAAAATTAGATGCTTTCAACTCACCCGTGTTACGTATTGACAGCTCCAGCTAGTTTTTTAGCGACTCGCTGTTTGAAACAACTAGTTGAGGACGAAGGTAAGGATTATCCGCTCGCGTCGAAGACTCTGCTGAATAACTGTTATGTAGATGACATCATCAGTGGTGCAAATGATTTTTGCACTGCCGCTCAGTTGCAAAGGGAATTGATAGAGCTCCTGGGCAAGGGTCAATTTCAACTTCATAAATGGTTTTCAAATAACCAAAAGTTATTGGAATTAATTCCTAAGGACCACCATGAAAAATGCAATTTTGAATTGAGCGATGGCACTCCATCGTTGAAGACCTTGGGTATTGTGTGGTGTCCTACTAATGATTCATTTCAGATTAAGGTTCCGGCTACCAATGTAAAAAATACCACAACCAAACGACAAATACTTGCTCACATTGCTAAGATTTTTGATCCTTTGGGGTTGGTGTCGCCGGTATGTACTTGCGCAAAAATCATTATGCAAAGAATTTGGAAGGCCAATGTAGACTGGGACGATGTAGTGCCTAGTGACATATTTGACTCGTGGTCAGACTTTTGGAGCAATCTAGAAGCATTAAATACTATTGTAGTGCCTCGTTTTGTTTGTCAGGTGTCCAATGTGTGTTACGAATTACATGGGTTTGCCGACAGCTCTACGAAAGCGTATGGGTGCGTCATTTATTTGAGATCCACTGACAACAATGGAAAACATATGGTAAGATTATTATGCTCTAAGTCTCGTGTGGCTCCTGTCCGGCCCGTTAGTCTTCCAAGACTTGAATTGTCTGCCGCAGTATTATTATCAAACTTAACAAAGAATGTCCTTGAAACATTAAATATGAACCATATCAAGGTTTCTTATTACACTGATAGCTCCATTACCTTGTGTTGGATAAAATCTGAGGCATCTCGCTGGAATGTCTTTGTTGCTAATCGCGTTTCGGAGATTCAGTCGTTGTCCGCCAAGGAGGACTGGCATCATGTGCGGTCGGCTGACAATCCTGCCGACTTAGTTTCACGTGGAGTTCGTCCCACTGAATTGAAAACATCTGACCTATGGTGGTCCGGTCCCCCTTGGCTGTCACAAAATGTGGACAGTTGGCCCCCTGAGACTACTTTCTCAGGGACGCACAATCTGAATTTAGAAGCACGATCAAACAACGTTTCTTGCGCAGTTACAACCGTAGCTGCTCCCAGGAATACTGTTTTTTTAGACTTTTTCGAGCGATTCTCATCGCTGTCGAAACTCCAGCGCAGTATGGCGTTTGTCCTAAGGTTCATTCATAATGTTAGAACTGACAAATCAAACAGAAATATTGAATTTGTGTCAAGCGAAGAATTGAACTATTCCTTGACCGTCATTGTGAAAATTATACAACGAGAATGGTATGGCAAATTAATGGATTCTCTGTCTGATCCGAATAAATCAAACAGTGTTGATTTAAAACCCTACAAGTTACAATTCTTAAATCCTTTTATGGATGAAAGCGGACTATTACGTGTCGGAGGCCGACTAAAATATTCAGACCTTAATGATAAACAAAGGTTTCCTCTGATCTTGCCTCCGGAAAGTAATGTTACTAATTTAATAGTAAGTTACGAACATGAGCGCTTATTGCATGCAGGCGCTCAATCAACTTTGGCTAGTTTACGCACTCGTTTTTGGTTCATAAATGGACGTAATATAGTACGCCAACTTATACATAAGTGTATTGCTTGTTTTAGGTTTAGAGCAGAAGGAATGAATCAGATTATGGCTGATTTACCGGCGGTGCGTATCACACCTGCCAGACCGTTTCTTAATGTAGGCGTCGACTACGCTGGTCCTATCTCAGTGAAACAATCACGCATAAGAAGTGCTGTCATTACAAAGGGTTATATATGCTTGTTCATTTGCATGGTTACCAAGGCATTGCATTTAGAATTAGTTTCAGATTTATCATCCCGAGAATTTATTAATTCACTAAATCGTCTTTGGTATCGTAGGGGAAAACCTGAAAGGATATTTAGTGATAACGCAACCACATTTCGCGGAGCTCATAACGAACTCAATAAATTATATTTCTTGCTGAACAATTCTAATTCTGAAATTTTTGATTGTGTTTCAAAAGAAGGTATAAAATGGTGTTACATACCCACCTACTCCCCACATTGGGGTGGCCTGTGGGAAAGTGGTGTGAAAATGGTTAAGCACCATTTAAAACGCATTTTAGGAAAAACAACATTGTCATATGAACATTTGAATACCGCTTTGATTCAAATTGAAGGTGTCATAAACTCTCGACCAATTTGCTATTCCAGTAATGATCCTAATGATCTCAATTGCTTGACACCAGCTCATTTTTTGATCAATGACAGGTTAACGTCCTTTCCAGAGTCAAATGTTCTACAGGTGGATGTTAATCGATTATCATTATATGAACAAATAATAAGATGTAAACAGCAATTTTGGAAAAGATGGCACAAGGAGTATCTTACCTCCTTACAAGCAAGGTATAAATGGAACAAAATTAAACCTAATTTGAAACAAAATGATATTGTGTTAATTAAGGATGATAATTTGCCGCCTCTTTCATGGTGTATTGGAAGAATTGTTGAATTGATAACCGGCCGTGATGGTCACATCAGAGCCGCCAATATAAAAACTATTAATGGCATTATTACGAGACCAATCACCAAAATATGCATTCTACCTATTGAATAAATTGCATGATCTGTCTACAAATGTGTGCATGACCTTATTATTAACTGTATAAATAATCAAAGCTATTGTGTCATATTAATGTTTGAGACAATTCGGTGTTAAAATCCTAAGGCCTCTTTTATTATGAAATGTTTTGGTTATATAGAATTTATACGCTTATGCTATATTACATTATAGCTTAGTATAGCCTTATGCGTTGCTTAACATCAACCGACATTCAGTATGAGACGATTATTTAAAATGTATGTCCTATAAAATTATTTTGTTCTCAAATTGCTGAATCATATTATTGGAGTGCTTATATAATTTGTAATATTTTTGTCTTGATCAATTCATTCGAATTCTAAGTAAAGGTTTTACTATCCAAATTCATTTATTGTCATGATCACATTAATTTAATTGCAAGGTGCATTCTATATAAATTTCATAGACTGCATGATAATGTCAAGCCTAAGCTACTATTTTTTGTGCTTGACTGCATTATTCCCACCAAAATTATTATGTCGTGTTTCTGTAAGTTGGTAAAGTGTCGAACCTATATGTTAAAAAATAGACCTCTTGCATTCTTTAGTAATTTGGTTGTATAATGTGTTCTCGCTATACTATGATATGTATAGCTTGTAGCTATCATGCATGTTTCCTTCTTCAAATTAACTTAATTTCAATGCCTAACTATTGTTTAAAAATCTATGTTATGTCTTACAAACTATTCTGCTCTTAATTCTGTGTAAGTAATTATTGGGTTATTTTGTGTAGATTGTGAGATAATATTTTTATAAATATTTAAAGTCAAGGTCATTAAATTTCAGGATTTTGCCATTGTCAAAAATGTATGTCTACGATGTGTCGTTGATACTTTATTCAGATTTTAGAGTTTCTGAGATGTTGAAAGATGTCCTTTCAAGGGGGGAGTTATGGACAATTCATTGTTTTCGTACTGGCAACATTATAACTGGTAATACTGAAAATTTTATAATCTATGTCTCTCTTCCGTTTCCGATGTTGGAGCGAATAAACGTATAATGTGAGCTCTCACAGTTTTATTTTCTCAAGTTTTTTATCCCTCGCTGAGGGCGTCCTGGTGGTTTGCCGCGACTTCGTGACGCCATAACCATGGCCGCGTGATCTTCCGAACTTCAGGAGGCGGCCCGCCGAGCGCAGTAAGGCACCGACATTTTCTTATAGCCTCGTGCGAGGCCGAAGACCCTCCAATGTGCTTGACAAGCAAACTCGATGCTTGATGAAGCTTGATGAAAAATTATATTTTTGCAATGCTTGTCAAGCATGCTTGATCGTTTAGAACATGCTTGTCAAGCAACACATTCAGTGTACTACGGAACGTTATGGAGAGACCACGCGACACGAACAGCGCCGGCGCCAGCGGTGATGATGGCGGCAGCGGCGCAATTAGTGATCGTGATTTTACTTTGTTGTTGATATCATTATACAAAGATGCGACGATATTGTGGGACATTAAGGCTCGGGACTATAAAGACAAAAATAAAAAGAATATGGCTCTCATGAATATGGTGGATATTTTAAAAAGATATAAGAGTAATTTCAGCATTGAGGAATTGAAGAAAAAAATTAATTTGTTACGAACAAATTTTAATCGAGAACATACAAAATATAAAAATTCTATTAAGTCTGGAATGGGAGCAAGTGAAGTTTATAGCCCAAAATTGTTTTATTACAACGACTTAATGTTCATAGCAGACGGAACGGAAATCTCGCCAACAATCAGTTCGGAAGGATCACAAGTAAGTTCCCCTTCTTATCATGTTACACTATTAAGTACTACGCAGTATTCAAGCATCTATTTTGCCATGGAACTGCTCCTGTTGTATTAAAATATTCGCAAAACTCATCTCGGACTGCTTTGGCTTCAATAGTAGGATTTCCCCTTAACCTTGGTGTAGGGATCAACTCTTGTGATTCTGTTCTCCACGAGCCTGGCCTAATTTCTCCTGTATTAATATTTTCAAAATCAACGTCATTATTTCGAATGTATTTTTCTGACTTCGACAGATAATTATGCAAGTGACAACATGCTAAAACTATTTTACTGACTTTTTGTGGATCTAAATTAACAGATCGCTTAAATATCTTAAAACGTGATGATAAAATCCCGAAGGCATTCTCCACAACGTTGCGGGCACGTGATAATCGATAGTTAAAAATTCTGCGTTAATTGTTTAAAACAGTTTTATTGTAGGGCTTCATGAAATTGGGAGTTAATTGAAATGCTTCATCGCCTATTAAAACGTATGGCTTTTTTTTATTTGTTGATGGTAACTCTGACTGTTCAGGTAGATTCAAACAATTGTCACTGCTGGTGAATTTTGACCAAAATTCTGTATTTTTTAAAACACCTCCGTCAGATATTCTGCCATTTGCTCCAACATCCATCATTATAAACTCGTATTTAGCATTTACAATAGCCATTAAAACAATACTATGTGTTTGTTTATAATTAAAATAGTATGATCCGGAGTTATAAGGTTTCTGTATTCGAACATGTTTTCCATCCACAGCCCCGATCACATTAGGGAAATTCCATCGAGTTTCAAATTCCTTTGCAATCTTTTTCCATCCTTCTGAAGATCTGGGTACCTTTAAATAAAAAATATGTTTCAGTAAATGCCACCACCAACCACATCAAGGAAGAAAAAAAAAGAAGATAGTTGTGAAACATCAGAATTATTTTCTGCTGCTACTTCCTATTTCAAGAATCGTACTGAAGATGACGCTGATGTCATCGCAAAAGGTTGGGCTGTCAAGATTAGAAGATTAGCTGCAGATCAACGCCGATATGCTGAGAAGATAATTAACGATGTTTTATTTAAAGGAGAAATGGGCACATTAACTAGACATGGTGTTACTTTTTTACAAAATCCTTTGCCTAGTCCACTTTCATCTCAATCGCCAATGTTCAGATATAACTCACCTAGTTCCAACCATTCTTATATTTCCGAGGAATCTCCCGCTCCCATTCAATCACCTCTGCCATATCAATCACCATCTCATCAATCTCACAATTTTCAGCAATCTCCCGCTCCCATTCAATCACCTCTGCCATATCAACCACCATCTCATCAATCTCACAATATTCAGCAATCTTCCGCTCCCATTCAATCACCTCTGCCCTATCAGTCGCCCTCTACTCAGTCCTACAATGTCCAACAATCTTCCGCTTCCAATAAAATTCAATTCCTTTCTAATCAGTCCAATATATTGGAGGAATACAACAACGAAGATACAACAGCAGCCGAATTTCTTAGAACATATTCATCTTTTTAATAAAATTCCTTAATACTTTTGTTAATTAAGATAACTACCTAAATAAAGTGTTAATTTCTACTTACCGCAATGTTTTCTTTTAATTTCTCTATGATAGCCTCACAAGTTTCCATTATTATACCTTCTAATGTGTAAGGAGCAATAGCACAAGTAAATTTTAAATCTTCCAAATCCATGCCAGTAGCCAAGAATCTTAAAGTCACAGATAATCGCTGACTAGCAGGAATCGCCTGTCGCATGTTAGAGTCCTGTTTTTCAATGTTTGGCCTAACAATTTCCAATAATGTCTCAAATGCTTCATTATCCATCCTCAAAAAATTTTTGAAATCATTGGGCTCCGTCACTTGTAGAATATTTTGCAAATGCTCATGGGTAAATCTATCTCTTAACAAATACCACTGCTTAGACCATCGTCTTGTTCGTTTCTTTTTTGTTTTCTTCAACAAAGCAATTGTGAGAGCAAGAAAAGCCATATCTGCATCTAGAGACATTCTACTACTTTGCAAATGTTTCTGTTTTAAGCGCAAGTTCAACACTGGGTCACTCCGACAAAATGATGCGAATGCTTTGCAAATGTTTCTGTTTTAAGCGCAAGTTCAACACTGGGTCACTCTGACAAAATGATGCGAATGCTTGACAAGAATGTTTTTTGATGTCGTGACCTCGTTCAAGCATGCTTGTCAAGCACGTAAATGCTTGTCAAGCAATTTTGATCGTCTAGGGACCCCTTTACAAAATGGTTCGCATACAATGAGATGCAGAGCTTGATGAGCTGCAACGTTCCACAGAATTCAATATCTAATTTGGATAATTATGAGGTGAGTTAAATTAAAAACAGTAATTTTAGGTTATATTTTTTTTATTACAACTTTCTTAGTATCTATTATTATACAAAGTTTTGCCATGGCACCATTCCTCTCTCGCTAGCAAAATAAGCTGCAAACTCGTCACGTATTCTGTTAATATCTGCTGGTGATCTTCTTGGCACTCTTTGCAATGGTTGGAAAGCTTCTGCTGAAGGTTCATTTCTCCATTGGCCCGGTATGAATTCACCATTCTCGTCTGCGTCGAGAGACCCTCTTGGTGAATACAGGTCTCTGCTGGTCTTATTTCGTCTTAAGTAGTTGTGTAAGACAACACAAGCCAATGTGACTGATATTACAGTTGATAATTGCACTGTCATTGGTTTTTTAAAAACCCGAAATACTGAAGTCATTATGCCAAAGGATTTTTCTATTATTCTGCGTGCACGACACAATCTATAATTAAAAATCCTTTGCCTTGATCCTTGTTGATGTTCACCGCTGTACGGTTTCATGAGATAATGCGACAACGGAAATGCGTCATCCCCTAATATGACATGGCATATTAATATCTCCTCCAGGCAAAGGTTCATTTTCAGGAATGTGTAAGGTATTATTACTCAATCCATTAAAGTGGAATTTCTAAAAACTCCTCCATCTGATATTCTACCCTGACTGCCGACATTTATGTATAAAAAGTTATAATTGTAATCGGCTAGTGCAAGAATTACCACACTGAATGGTTTTTTATAATTAAAATATAGGCTTCCTGTATTCGCTGGAGCTTCCATTACAATATGTTTACCGTCTAAGGCACCAAGAGCATGAGGAAAATTCCACTGGGATTCCAACCCTCTAGATATTCTTCGCCATTCATTTTCATTTGAAGGCATCTGTAAGAAAAAACAAAATTGTTTTAATAATTTGACATTTCAGGAAGAAACATCAAACTCATTTGGTCCTGCAACGCCGACCTCGCCACCTGGTGCGCCGACCCCACCACCGCCACCACTAGCGTTCACTCCGACCGCACCGCCACCACCACAGGCTACTCAATCCTTGTCAATAGAGCATTTAAGGGCACGTGTGGTCCATCAAAAAGAAAAAATACTGGGTTGTAGTCAGAGGCAATGCAAACATTGAAAGCAATAAGGAAAAAAAACGAACTCAAAATTTAGAAGACGATTTAACTTCCTTTGGTTTATTAATTGCGGCTCAAGTGCGAAATTTCCACCCCCGTCTCCAGAGCAAAGCAAAATATGAAATTAATAAACTGATATATGAATTGGAAATTGAAAACCATAATTTTAATTCTGGTTCAATTATTGAAAGAAGCCAGCATTCCAGTTCCAGCGATTATTCAATGATTTATCCCGAAACACCGCCATCAGCCCAAAGAGAAAACATTTTTATTGAAGGCATTGACCCCTCGTTGATTAATGCACAAAATCAGCAGTTTTCACAATCAGATCCGATTTACGAAACACCGCCATCAGCTCAAAGAGAAAACATTTATATTGAAGGCATTGACCCCTCGTTGATCAATGCACAAAATCAGCAGTTATCACAATCAGATCCGATTTTCGAAACACCGCCATCAGCCCAAAGAGAAAACATTTATATTGAAGGCATTGACCCCACGTTGATCAATGAACAAAATCAGCAGTTATCACAATCAGATCCGATTGCCAGTGTGGCTACCAAAAGCGCCCCTATTGAACATACTAGTATGGTAACAAAACCAAATAACCATCTACATACCACGAATAGTTATATTAAAAAATAAAATATTACGTCCTGTATCTACCCACGTGAACAGCGCCGGTTATGCTGCATCGCAATCATCAGAGATTCAAGAGGCAGAAACAAAGAAAGCTGTTGAATACTTATTAAAATTTAAAAAGCAATAATTTTGTTAATTCATAAATCACTTGGCACCATGCACGCCGAATCTTTGCTGACATGATTATTTCCTCGATTTTTCATTCATTACGTTATTTTTGTTAATTCCCGTTAAGGTCCTGTATTATTGAATATATTTTGATGTAACTGAATATGAATATTTATTACCATACCTCATCAGTCATAATAAAATATTAAATTATATTATTCAATGAAATAAAATATATTACAAATAAATTTTACAGAGTTTTAAACAACAAACCTTCAGATGTATATGTTTCAGCCTATTGTAGAGAGCCATGCATACTTCGGGAATAATGTTTGACAACTGTTGTTTATATATTCTTAACAGATACATTAAACTGGTATAGCTGTCTCCTGTAGCTAAAAATCGTAAAGTTACACCGAGTCTCATCTCAGGCGGAATCACATCAGTTCGCCATATAGTTTTCTTCTCAATATCGGGTAATATTAAGGACAATAATTCTTCAAAATCGCTTTCTGAGCAGCGAAAAAAATTGCCCACTCCAAATCGATCTTCAACGTGTAATTCTCGATATACATTAAAATTACGTCTCTGTAAGTACGGTGTAACATGAAATCGGTTTCTATTTCTTCTTTGTAGCACTAAATCCACAACTGCTAACACCGCAAACACGTCTTCCTCGTCCGAACTCATTTTGAATCAATCAAACATATTCAATGCTCGGAAGTTGCAGGAGACTGCGTGTTTGCCTAACATGTTTGCCTAACATGTTTGCAAACAATGTTTTGTTAGAAATAACATCGCTGCGGACCCGGCTTACAAATGTCATGCAAACTTTAGTGGCATTATTATTATTTGAAACCGGGTGTCGTGCCCTACAGCCCCTTATCAGTGTCCGTAGCCCGACGTCACTGCGACCTGAAAAGATCTATTGTGACTTTACCCCTTTTATAGTTCGCTCTCTAACCCTACACTTTTTATGAAATGTAGTAGTTTTTGGGGAGCGATCGATCTGATATCATCTGGGTGCATAATATGCCCGCCTAGGTGGATACTTCTTTTGCGTCCTAAGGGCCCACAGTCGCATAAAATGTGAAGTGGAGTTTCTTTCTCCTCGCGACAAAATCTGCAAACATCAGTTTCGGACAAACTCATTGCGTTCATGTGTTTGTTTAGTTTGCAGTGACCTGTTAGAGCTCTTACAGTGACCCTAAGTTGATTTCGAGTGAGTTTCATAAGTTCACGCGACCGTTTTTCCGAATAGCCTGTAACCAGGGCTTTCGCATGTGTGAGTCCCGGCAAGTTGTGCCAGATATCTTTACTTTGGTTCTTTGCCCACTGTTTTATTTCGCTTAGTGCGGTGCTTTTTGTTATCCCACAAAATGGTTCGGGTCCCATTCTGGGCTTTGATGCACCCTCTTTTGCGAGTTCGTCGGCCACTTCATTGCCCTCGAATCCTTCATGTCCTGGTATCCACCTTAGAGTGACATTGTTTGTCTTTCCCAGGTCGTTTAACTTTTGTACGCAGTCCATGGTTAGTTTTGATTTGACCTCTGGAGCTTCAAGTGCCTTGAGGCATGCTTGACTATCCGAGAGGATAAATATATTTTGGCTTTTGTAGGTGCGTTCAAGGTTTTCGTGTACACAGTCAATTATTGCGTACATCTCTGCCTGAAAGATGGAGGCAAAGGACCCCAGGTTTATAGATTTCCGAACCTTAGGTCGCTCCCCATATACTCCTGCCCCTACTCTGTCCCTGCTTTTGGAGCCGTCTGTGTACCATACTAGATCTCCATCCCTGAAGCTAGGTCCCTTATTAGACCATTCACTTCTTTCAGGTATTTCTATTGTGTACAGTTTAACAAAACTGTATTCTGTTTTCAAGACATCTGATGTCATTCCCAATATTGGAATTTTCAAAAGATGGGCCTGCAGTCCCTGCATTTCTTTTGATAGCCAACTCCTCTGCCCTCCAGCCTCAAGGAATCTCTGCATGCTGGCTCTGGCTTCCTTTTGTACTTGAATATACAGAGGGACGAGGTTAAGCATTGCCTCCATAGCTGCAGTTGGAGTTGAGGAGACGGCCCCAGTTGTGATGGCACAAGCTAGTCTTTGTAGACTGCTAAGTTTAGTTCTGCATGTGATCTGTGTGGTTTTATTTTGCCACACGATAGAGCCATAGGTAACCATTGGCCTGACTATCCCCGTATAGAGCCATATGGCTACTTTCGGTCTAAGACCCCATTTCTTTCCTGCTAGACGATAGCAGGATCCCAGCGCGATTTTCGTCTTTTGGGTAATATACTCAATGTGTGGGTTCCAGGATAGCTTTTGGTCAATTATAACGCCCAGGTATTTAACTTCCCTGGAAAAAGTTACAGTGCTTACAAGGAAGGTTGGTGCTTTGAGTTTCTCCAAATTTCTCAGTTTTGTGAAAGGCACTATGGTTGTTTTGCTGGCGTTGACAGAAAGCTTGAATTCTTTACACCATCGCTCAACTATTTTGAGGCCTTTTTGCATTAGCCCAGAAATTGTGGTAAGGCATTTTCCTCTGATGACGATAACGACATCATCGGCGTAGCCTCGAGTGTCTATTAAAGAATTATTGAGCTCAATAAGTAAGAAATCTACTACAACAGACCATAGCAGTGGTGACAACACGCCTCCTTGTGGGCAGCCTCTTGTGGTTTTGATTTCTAAAGTATCATCTAGAAGAGTAGTTTTAGTGGCATGGCAATATTTTCTCGAGCAATCAGGAATGTTCCTGATTGCTCCTTGATAGAATATTAATATCAATTAATTTACATTCAGATTATTTAGGTATAACCATAAACGGAGCTTGACATAAACTAGGTTACCAACTCGGCTTTACATTAACAAAATAGCTTAATATCTAGCATCCACAGAAAATTATATTCGTGGTAATATAATATGACTGTTTTTATGTACCTGGTAGTTGATAGGTATGAGCTTACCTTATTCAATTTACCAATAGTTCACAATGATACTTATTTTAAACAGTCTCAACCCTAAACTAGTTCATTTATTGTTATATAGGCACCCATTATGGATGCTAATACTGTACTCGATTCGCAGATATTACCAAATAGATATTTATTTTATCTCCTTTTATGACCACTTGCCATGATTTAGACACGACCGATCCGAGACACACAATTTAATCACTTCGATTCATACGATTTATTTTACACACCTGTACATGTCTTTATTGTAAACATCTAGATTTCTTAGGTATTTTATAATAATTAAATGCGTCAATCTACATACTTTATGATTCTGATCAACTAATTATTTGCATAGCATACTTGCGGTATTGCAAAAAAGAACAATTTTACAATATTTTTACATTTCTTATAACGTTTTAATACAGATACAGACACAAAACACATTTATTACAACATGTAGGTACCTCTTATGTGCCTACTCGGATATGCAGCTTTAGGGTAACCACGCACGAGCCGCGCACCGCGGCGGACGGCGGTCGCGCGGATGTTAATTTGTATAGGAATATATGTGTAGACGCATATCAAACTCGCCTAAAGCCGATGATGTTCCACGGTCACTTTTGCGTTCACTTTGCTTGTTCATCTTTGCTTGTTCATCCAGGATGAATGGTGGAAACACTAAAATGAACAAGAAGTGAATCAATCATCGCGAGTGCTAGCAAAAGTGAACAATTGTGCCGTGCATCGTTCATCGTGGATGAACACAAAAGTGAACTTGGAAACAAGAAATGAATCGTTCACTCGCTCCGTAGATTGCGGCGATTAAACGTGTCCGAGCTTGCTCCGTCCGTCGCGTCGTCGCTGCCGTTCGCTTCTACTACCTACGAGATTCTTTGCCTACCTACGAGTACCTACCTACATTGCGTGTACGTGGCAAACGTGTTGCGCCGCCACCATGGTTTTTAAATGGAAAGACAACCATACACCGTTGTTTCTGGAACATTTTAAACACTACCAGTGTTTGTGGAATTTTAAAATCGAAGCCTATAAAGATCGCGACATGCGTGAACGTGCTTTACAGTCGCTATTAGAAGACCTCAAAATAGAGGGGTTAACGAAAGAAGATCTCAAATTAAAAATAAAAACCATCCGCACTCGGTATGCTGCGGAGACGAAAAAAATTAAAGATTCAGAAAAAAGTGGCTGTGGTACAGATGACGTATATGTTCCACATCTTTTTTGGTTTAAGCAAGCAGATGAATTTTTGAATGGAATGTGCGCACCACGGCAAAGTTCTTCGAATCTCGTAAGTATCTAATGTCTTGCATTAAGTAGGTATTTTATTATTCAATGTATTATATTCACGACTATTCATGTAAGGGTTGATATAGGAGCTAAAAATAAGGACCTTTCTAATAAGATATTTTTGTCTGTAAGCTTAACAAAAACGAGGTTCCCATACATATAAGTCACGAGATCGGAATGTACCTATACATTTATACCTAGGTAATGAATAGTCATGATTATAATAATACATTCCTCTGTTCTAAAGGTGTAGAAATAAATAAATACCAACCATGTACATATACAATTTATTTAAGTATTTTTAATCATATCCCATTGCCAGGGTACACTGTCAGTTGTAACAAATTTATTCGCATAAAAATTCCGTAAGTTTCTAGCAGCATCAGTGTGGTTTCCAGCGATGGATGGTATATTCCGTAAACCATCAGAATGTAACTGGCGCCACTCTCCTGGTATCACACGCCCTTCTGTCCACGATTCAGTGTCCAGGAGATTTCGGTTCACGTAATTTGCGTTGGTTTTCCTAAGCCAGTTATGCAGAGCACACACAGTTTTTACCATCTGTTCAACTTTTGAAGACATGATACCGAATGTATTCTCAACGACACGTCGAGCCCTTGAGAGCCTATAATTAAATATTTTTTGTCTCTCATCTAGTTCCCCTCTCTTTGCAAATGGTTTAAGAATATTAGTTCTCAAAGGAAATGCATCGTCTGCAACTAACACTCCTTCAGATGGCATATTTAATTGACCACTGGCCAAAGCTTCATTAAAAGTCGATTTAGCAAAAACTGCAGCATCATTAACTCTGCCGTTTGTGCCAACATCAATGTAAATAAAATTATAATTAGCATCTACCACAGCAAATAAAATGATGCTAAAATTTTTCTTATAATTAAAGTACTCTGAACCACTGTTTGGTGGACATCGAATGGAAATATGTTTTCCGTCTATAGCTCCGCAGCAATTTGGAAAGTTCCACATTGTGTAGTATTCGTCCATTATTTTCTTCCATTCTGCTTAAAGGGTAGGTACCTGAAACAACGTTTTAATTTATTTACAGACGCAAAAGTGACCGTGGAACATCGGCTTTAGTCACGTCCAAACCATGTGACGTTTCTTTTTTTTTTTCGATTGAGCTAATATGGCCGATGTTTTGTCTTTAGTTCAAAACAATCTTAGTCCATAACTTCATTAAGAAAATAAGGATTAAAGTTGATAGATTTTTTCAATTCAGCCTAAGTCACGCACACGCTTCAAATCATACCAGCCAAAGTCCATTACAGCCAATCACAGACCGTCTAGAATGTGTAATGGCGGCCATTTTTTTATTATACTATAATTATTACATACTTTAATTATTTGTTTTTGCACGGTGCTGAACAGACGACGCTCTATTTAATTTATTCAATAATGGATAATATAATACAAGTTGTGCCTCCAGAATTAGCAAAAAGGAAGAATAAAGGAAGTGCTACGTCTAAAATACAGCAGAAGAAGGATAAACGGTAAGTTAGAAGTACAAATTACACTTTTATCTGAACACCTTGTGGTCCGGGCTAGCCATTTCAAAAGTGTCAACAGGGCCGGACTATTTTGAAGTAGTATGTAACGTTCACTAGAGGAACTTACTAATTTTATTGAAAGTAGTTTTTAGGGTGCCGTATCCGAAGGGTGACCAACGGGCAGTGTTGCAACGGGCTGTCTGTCACCGGGTTGTATCTCGTAAACCGCTATACCTAGGAAGCTGAAATTTTCACAGAATGTGTATTACCGATGCCGCTACAACAAAAAATACTAAAAACTGTTACAAGTTTTATCCTCTAGAAGTGTTAAAAAGTTAAATATGTCAGCCGTTATTGATGCTAGCTGGTTTTAATGAACAAAGATTGTGTAGAATATCATTATCTACTATACGGCACCCTCGGCGTGCGAGTCGGACTCGCACTGGCCGGTTTTATTTTTAGCATTAAAATTTAGGTTAGGTTAGGTTTCATTTCAAAGTAGTTATCTTCAACCGATCCGAGAGCCGGAAGGTGGCAGTCGTTTTGTGTAAAATCCATTACTTTCACAATTTTTTCTGACCTAAAGGTAGTTAGCCTACTAAGTATGATGATGTTATGGATTAAATTTTGAAATCTTTTCAGGTACTCAGCAAAGTCATTGCCGAAGAAACCCACATGTACGCACAATAAAAAAAAAGACACGTACAAATGTCACACTTTAACTTCAAACTGCGTTTTCTACTTCCATCAAAAGTTTTATACCAGCGCAAAAAAAGTGGACCAAGACAATTTTCTCCTGAAATATATTTCCACAACACCAGTGCAGCGAAAACGATCAAGAAAAAATGCGAGAAATCCAAGAACTTTTTCTAACAAGTTTTTTATACCCCAACGTATCAAAGACCAAAAAACTTATTCCAGTCTGCCTTCAAGCCTTTTGTGGTATCCTGAACATTAAACAGGGGAGAATAAAGGGTGTTACTAAAAGATTCGCTGAAAGTGGAGTTAGCGCGTCAGAGAGAAGAGGTGGTGATCGCAAGAAATTTGCTTACAGATCGAAATTGGAATCCGTCCAGAAATTTATCATGAAATTCAGACCTTTGGATTCGCATTATTGCAGGAAAACGAAGAATATACCTAGATCCCAGTCTCAGCATTGCCAAGATGTACCGGATGTATGAAAATCAAGCCACTCCCGGATTGTCGGTGACGAAGTCATACTTTAGAAAGGTTTTGAATACATGTTTCAACATCGGATTTGGATCGCCGCGACAAGATGTTTGTTCTGATTGTCTACAACTCTCAGAGCAATTGAAAAGATCTCAAAACAACATTGAAAAAGAATCTATACGTGCACAGTATAGGATCCATAAGTTGAGAGCAAAATACTTTTTTAAACTACTGAAGGATGAAAATCCGGAGATGCTTATTCTCACATTCGACTGCCAAAAAAATTTGCCTATGCCCAGGGTACCGGATCAAACAACCTACTATTCGAGGCAGTTGTACATATATAATTTTACTATTGTTGAGGGCAACTCCAAATCAAGCTTAACACCTAAAAATGTTTACTCCTATGTTTGGACCGAGGATGAGGCCCCAAAAGGCTCAAACGAAATTGCATCTTGTGTTCACCATTGCTTGAACACTTTAGTAAATTTAGAAGGAAAAAAAAATCATCAGGCTTGCGTGCGACGGTTGCGGAGGACAAAACAAAAACTCCACTATGATTGGGATGGTTGCGAAATGGCTACATGATTCGCAAAGTGATGTTTCAAAGGTAGAACTAATTTTCCCAATAACAGGCCACAGCTTTATTCCTCCAGACAGAGTTTTCGCGCAAACCGAAAAAAAAATCCGACGCCTGGAAAACATAATAAATCCTGATGAGTATATTGATGTAATGTCTTCTAATGCAAGTATCTACCGAGTGACTCTTCAAGTCCCTATTTATGATTGGAAAGAAGCTTGCAAAAATATACTGAAAAATACACAGAGCCAGCACTTTCAAATAAGTAAATGCAAACGAATTATTATAGAGAAAGAGTCTCGAAAGATTCTTGTGCGTGGTGAAGTGTCCTTCAGAAACGACATAAGCCAACCTTTGCCTATCACAAAAAGAGGCAAAAAGTTATCACAACTGATACCCGACAGAACAGAACCCACTGTCAACATCAAGCAAGAAAAGATTAACGACGTAATTAAGTTATTGAAAAAGCACTTCGGACACCAGTGGCAAGACATTCCAGAACTGAAATATTTCAAAGATGTGGTATGTGGACCTGTTGGCCCTGGCACAGATGCTGCTGATGGTGACGAGGACGATTGTGTTCCGGAAGCGATATTTGATTTTGTATAGATATTTTCATAATATCTCTACACAGGGTTATTTCTTAGTCTTGCCAGTTTTTTTTTGGTGGCTCAGAAGGTGATTTAGAACAACTTTCTCAAAAAAAATTTGGCCCGAAACCATTTTGAAAATCCGACTCCTCATACAATTAGATCCGGTCAGGTATGTACCTTTGTATGGGGAGACGGATTTTCAAAATGGTTTTAGGCCAATTTTTTTGGGAAAATTGTTCTATATCATCAGCTGAGCCACCAAAAAAAATTTTGCAAGGTTTTTAAAAATAACCCTGTTATAATTATTATACTATCTCTAAATATCTATATTTTACCTCTGTCTCGTAAAATAACTCGTCAACGTTAATAAATGTTTATTGATTTACTAACTACATAATAATATTCTTTATTTCTTACCCTAGTTCGTCCCCTGGTCATCAAGTTACATCAGTCTCGCCTAAGTCCCATTTCTTCATTTCAAACTCACCCAAGTCCATGAACGATTATTTCAAAATTGACTAAATCCGTTAGCATTAAATCATATACATACACCTAAGTCCAAAGTAATTTCCTTTTTTTCTTAAAACTTTTCTAGCGTACTAGTTTTCCTGTTTATTTATTTGGTGTTGCTAGTTCAAGAAGTATCCAATGGTAATTTTTCATTAATTTTAATAAAACTAGGGTTGCAATTTAAAAAAACCTTCATTTACCAATAATTTCTTAGACGGGACTTAGGCGCTTCTGATATGTGTCTACACATATGGCAGACTACGCACTGGCATCCGCGCAAACGCGCGGATGAGCGGACGCCGACATCGGGCGCGGCGCACGCGGAGGCCGCGCGGAGCCGCGGTTGTCGACTTGTTCAAACTCGTAAGAGAGACCACGCACGGCAACGCACGATCGCGCGGTTTTGCCTTCTATATTTTCGAAATTTCGTAGTGTGCGGGTGTAAGAAAATGGAGTTTGATACAGAAAAGTATATTTATGAAATTGAAAACCGCCCACCGTTGTGGAATATGAAAAGTAAGGAGTACAGTGATCGCATATTAAAAATCAAAATGTGTGAAGAAATAGTCGACATCTTCGGAGGAAAAGAATTGACAGCAGATGAGAAGAAAAATCTGGGTAAGTATTTCAGCGTTTATTTTTATTGTTTACTTTATTTTTAATGTACTGATTATATAGCTATATCCTACATATTATAATGTAGTGTATTATAATGTAGTGTATGTAATAAGTACCTACTTATTGGTATTAAGTATTTTACACATTTAATTTCAACTTAGTAGAGAAGAAAATATTGCTTGCACTATAATTAAGCGAATCTGTCTTTCCATGGCAAAGTATTGACGTTTAAAAAATAATCTGCCAATAAATTTCTGTTATTAATAACTGATCGGTTTGCTCTTCGAACTGGCCCTCTTGCAATATCTTCTAAGCTTTGATGTAGAGTGTGCTCAAAATTAACTCCATGTCTTTCACGTGTAAAGTTATGAAGTATACAACAAGCTTTGGTAATACTGAGTGCCAATTTTATGTTGACATTTAGGGGTCGATGGAATATCCGCCATTTATTGGCTAAAATGCCAAAAGTACATTCAATGTATCTGCGAGCTCTGCATAAGCGATAATTCAAAATCCTTTTATTTCGAGTTTAATTGTTTCCTGCGAAAGGTCGTAAAACATGGCGTGATAGACTGAATGCTTCATCGCCAACCAGGAAATACGGCATTTCACCTTCTATGCCTTCTATTTCTACGTCATCGGGTGTATTAACATTTCCATTCATCAGATATTTGTAAAAATCAGAGTCTTTAAAAACTGAAGAATCACTACATTTACCGTATGCGCCAATATCAACATAGGTGAATTTATAATTACTATCACATACAGCCAGTAAAACTATAGAAAAGAAGTGCTTGTAGTTATAGTACAGCGTTCCAGTGTTAGCTGGTTTTATTACACGAATGTGTTTGCCATCAAATGAAGATTTGCAAATGAAGATTTTTTCAAATTGCAACCCTAGTTTTATTAAAATTAATGAAAAATTACCATTGGATACTTCTTGAACTAGCAACACCAAATAAATAAACAGGAAAACCAGTACGCTAGAAAAGTTTTAAGAAAAAAAGGAAATTACTTTGGACTTAGGTGTATGTATATGATTTAATGCTCCTATAATGTGGAGAAAATTTGCTCTCGATTCGAATCCTTGGGCTATATCTAACCAAGATTCAGTCGTCGGCGGCGGAAGGCATTCTGTTTTCAGGTTGATCCAAATCGCTACGCAAACTTCTTGAACAATTTCACTGATTGTAGTTCTTCCCAATCGATAGCTGTAGTGAAGATCAGCAAATGAGCATCCAGTAGCCAGGTATCTATAAAATAAAATTACTTGTTGCAGGTCTGTCACTGCAGAAGAGGTGGAAAAATCTTCGGGACGCTTTCGTAAAGGAATATCGTAAAGTCAGCACTTTAAAAAGTGGGTCGGGTGCTACTCAAAAATCCACTTATATCTACTTCAACCAGCTTATGTTTCTGAAAGACGTTATTGCTATAAATAGATAGAGATAACAATTTTACTGAAGATAGACAGGAAACACAAGAACTGGCAACTGAAGGAGACCAAAGAGAGAAGAGAGGAGGACCATATGAGACTACAATACAAAGTACTCTAAGACAGAAGAAAAAAAGGGCTAATGAAACAGAAGGTGACAACAACAACATAGGTGCAGAGCTTATTAGTGTCTTGAAAGAAAATATATCTAGCAATGACAATGACCCAGACCGTCACTTTTTACTATCATTGCTAGACGATTTTAAACGCATACCCGATCGTTTGAAAGCAATAACTAAAATCAACATGATTAAAATGATCATGGAGGCTACAGACCAGCACTACAATTACCAACTGCCTCCACCGCAACCCCAACAGTATTCACGTAACGCCTATTTTGCAAGGAACCCTTCAGCAAACGCCCCTTCATGCAGCTTCAACAGAAATACTACAAATGAGTACGACACTGTGACAAACGTAACTTCTCCTGATTCTGTATCTCATGTGTCAGAGCAATCTCAAGCGGGTTCTTTTTATGAGTTGTTTGCTACACAAAATCTGTAATGATTACATTTTAATAAAATTATAATATGATTGAGTTTTGCCTTTACTTACCTCAGTGTAACTAAAAGCTTTTCTTCAGGGCATATACATGCGCGCATGTTTGTAGTTACTCCAGTTATTTGCCTTCTAATGTTGTACAGTAACTCATCAAAAGATGACGTTGACATTCTTGTATAGTTAAAAAATGTATCTTCGAAATTTCTCAAATCTCTGTAGAATATTACGAAAGCTCCCTTGGTACTTCTAGTTTGGAGCAGAGGATGAACCCAATATTTTTTTTTGTTACGCCGTTTTTTTTTTCGAAATGAACCTGTATTAGAGCCAAATGGCCACAGCTCTTACCGCGGACACTTTCATGATGACTGCGACCGACCAACCGTCCGCGGCGGTTTCCGCAGAACAATCCGCGCTTCCGCGCGGAAGCGCGCGACCGCCGTCCGCCGCGGTGCGCGGCTCGTGCGTGGTTACCCTTAGTGACCGTGGGAGCGCTTTTGTCTTATTTGGACAATTTATGCTGGAAATATTTTACAGTATGGGTTTATTACAGCTAAAGCCGCCAATGGTTCTTGTCGGCCCGCCAAAGGCGGAAAGGAAATCAATTGTTTAGGGACGTCAAAGAAGTCCAAATTACGGTTGTGTATTATCCAACGGTAAAATTTCACATTTACCGTTGCAGGCCTTTACACCCTGGACAAACTAATGGTTTTATAGCCTGGGATGTTTTATTTTTGTAATTTTACGCAATATTTCTTCAAAAGAGTCGGTATTTCAAAGGCTCTTGGAAGGTTGGCGAAACGAATAATTACTGATTTCCCACGGTACCAAACTAGCACGTGTGCAGAGAGGGTTTATTCCAGGCGTGTCGGCTACAACAGTGTTGTCAGGTTTACCCGTTGCTGTACATAATTTTTGTCGAACGCACAAATTCCCGGTGTGCGATGCCGTACTGGGCCGACATGTTTCGCCCCCAACAACGGAGGCATCGTCGGGGCCACTGCTTCCACGAAAAATGTCTGTCCAGTATAGTATCGCACACCGGAAATCTGTAGCGCTGTATTACAATAATGTATTTCCTTTTCCCAGGACCTACAAGTACTACTAGAAGGTACCCTAGAGGGCAAAGGGCTTTTGGGTGCTGACAGGGCTGCTCCACTGGAAAATGTTGCTCGAATCCGCTTAGTGAGATTAATTTGCACGCACATTTTAAAAAACAACCCGGAGAGAAAAATAACATCAGAAATATATGCCCGATGGGCCCACGAGATTGTGCATATATTTCCACAAGAGCAGAGATCTGTTAATTTCTACATTACGTTTGCGGAAACTATTCCGGGAATCTCCAGGAGGCTGGGAGGAAAACTCCCAGACCAAATACATAATTTAAAGAGGATAGATATACCGTATATAATAGTAAAAAAAAACCGGGTATAATAGTAAAACGGCGAAGATCACCATCCATATCACCTGCTTCAACTGGACCCAGCTCACCAAAATCACCATCATTTTCCCATATGCCACATTTTGAGATAGAAAAATGAGGAAATTGATCAAGAAAATTTACAATGGCTAAATAATTCAAGAAACCCATCGAGTCTAGTCGAACAGAAGTGGAAAAGTACAACTAATGCTCGGCTTAACAAATATAAAAATATATCTATCAGCGAATATTTCAAAGAGTTTCCCGCTCTACAGAAACCGCTGGGATATAAACTTGTAAGTATTGAAATAAATATCTTCAATTTATATACTATTTATTAAAAACAACCATCATGCACCTGCTTGGTCACTTGGCATCGACTTCACTGTTGTGTATTTTTTTTTGTGAACGAATGGTAATAATAAGAAAACCTTATTCGCAGCTGGAGCAAGACTTTGACTCAGTATACCCTGAAAGTTCTTCGGGATTAGCGGAAAACTTTCCTCCACTAAAAAATAAGATATTCGACGTAGCCAAGAAGCGGCTGGCCTCCAGCAGAGATCAATACGCCCAGCACCTTCTCGGTTTGGATACCGGTGAGCATATTATTCCCTTCCTTAGTAGATAATTCTTAATCAATGTTTATGCGTTTATTGTTGTAGCATGGTAAAAAAAGTCTCCAAGAGGCTCTTAAGATGATTCGAAACAAACTCCTCCCGCCGCGTGAAAGCCTAAGTTTTACTAATGCGAACGAAGGTTTTCGAAATCAGTGCAAATAATTTCAGAGCGAAGAACCAGGCTTATTGTAACAAAGGTTTAGCAGTTGATGTTTTTAAATGTTAATGATAAATAAAAATCAAACAATAATACCTTGACTTTTTAATATGCGTAAGGTCCTCTCCCTACATAACAAAAAACACATGCCGCTGGTAAATATTTTTTAAAGTAGCAAAGCATGCCTATTATCGACGCGGCACCGTCACTCTATTTTTATTATTATTTTCCCACAGACTGCTGCTTTACCTGCCTACCCTATTATTAGGCTATTATTTGGTAATAGTTAGAAGAACCTATTATTAAGAAGCAGCTTAATCAATAATAGGGAATGTCAGAAAGTAACTATTATGACCCATCGCTAAAACCAAAGCGAAAGAAGGAAATTTTCATTACTTAAGCCGAGTACAAAAGCTTATTATACATTTTCACAAAATATTATTGTTCTTTCATCTCGTCGGATATTGACAAAATTGATGGAAACGCTCAGAAGTTAGTCATGGCATAGTAAAAATATTCATTTTAAAGAATTAAACGGCTTTCTACTCATGGCACTTTCTACGTTTCGAGCCAAACGTTTGGCTCGTCTTCAGGTGAGCTCCCGTGTCCAGCGGCGGCCAACGGGAAACTGTCAATTTGACGTGTTCCGCCGTTGGCGAAGATTGTAGTTGTGGGTAGTTGCGGGTAGTACGTCTTGAGCGGCTGCGTTCCGGAGATCCAGGGAAAGGCAAAAGGCGCTAAATGTGTCTTGACTTTCACTGCAAGCCTTTGCCTTCCGGTTTTTTAGGGGAGCAAGTACTGGATTCCACATGGGAGATAACTTAAATGAGTCTTCTCGATTAAAGTTATCGTGCTTGGCGATTTCAATGGACTCAATTCAATGGATCTCCGGAACGCAGCCGCTCAAGACTTACTACCCGCAACTACCCACAACTACAATCTTCGCCAACGGCGGAACACGTCAAATTGACAGTTCCCCGCCGCTGGACACGGGGGCTCACCTGAAGACGAGCCAAACGTTTGGCTCGAAACGTCGTGCTCCGCACAAATCATGCCGTGAGTAGAAAGCCGTTTAATCCTTTAAAATGAACAGTAACCACGGTAATCTAAAAACTTACATTAGTAAAAATATTACTGGAAATAGTAAAATTGTGGCTAAAATGGAATAAATATGTAAGTATTATGTTTGATGAAATGGCACATATTGATTATTATTCTTCCAGTGATGTAGTAGTTCGATTATACGACTTAGATTGACGAAGGAAGGACTGATTCGATGACCATGCATTGTTAATTATGATTACAGGTGTTTGTAGTAAATGGAAGTTAGCAAACGCCGAGTCGAAGGTCATTGGATTTTGGGCATGATAGAGGTGGCTCTGAAGATTTGCGGTTGGAGCTTGCATCTATAATGACCGTAGCCAAGAAACGCTGCTGCCCTTATTTCAGAAGCACGTGCGGCCCGGAACGGAAATCCACACTGATTGTTGGCCTGCGTACAACTGTTTGGCGGCAAATGGTTACGTACACAAAACTGTTAACCACAGTGATCATGGTGTTCGCCGAACGGGTCTTACGTACGGTGGCCATCGAGAATGGTAGCACGCAGTTCTCGTAACAGTACGTCCTACCAATAGTTTAAATTTCGTTTGTAGTCAGAATTTGAATTTGTTATCATTTTAATGAAATGAAAATTACTACTTGACTAAACATAAATAATGAAATAATTAGGCATCAATGTAACATCATGTAACAATGCAATAACAATGTAATGCAATAATGTAGTCAGGTTGAATGAAGCTCCGCATGGAGAATAATGTGAAACGAAATGTTTATGGCATTCGTATTTGGCTTTGTGTATGGTATTTTCAATAAAAAGAAATTAAGAAGTTTCACTAAGCTGCATACGGCGTCCGGTGACGGATCCGGATCAGTTGCCCATGTCCCGGCAATTTACAGCCGGGAAGAATATAGGGGGAACGAGAAAAAAAACCACAGTGATCAGGACAGAAGATAACGATTTGTGAGGGATGACAACACACGAAGAACACACACGACGCACACGCAGCGGATAGAGTCGCAGTGGCGCGTCGTGAAACAATGTTTCCGTGTTGGTGGTGGCGGAAGTTTTCACGACGAACGATTCGCCGACAAAATTGTACCAATGGCGTCGTTGTTTTTTCGTTGAGCTTCCCAGAAGCAACATCTCCTTTTTTCTCGCCTTTTTCATTCTCGACAATTTCTGCTAGACAGTGCCTTCGCTACCATTACTTAGCCCTGGTTAGCCTCGCGAAGTGCATTTGCTAAGATAATCATTGGCGGGATCCCTAACCGGCGAAGAGTTGCGGCGTTGCACCTCAACGGCGCCAGAGTAAGGTAACTGCGAACCCCCACAATTATGCATCACTTTTTTCGTCGTTGTAAATCCCTTTTTCATTTACCTATACAGTCCACCTTCTCGTTTTTTCTCACAACAATATAAACTCAATAATGCAGCCCAACCAGTTGAGCCCTAATCTTCAACACCATAATTTTGTGGTAGTTGACAATGTTCCTCACCACAAAGAGTTATTGATGAAACAACCAGACACTAGAAAAGCACATATGAAATCCTGGCTGCAAGAGCACAATATACCTTCAACCCGACCTTGACCAAACCTATGATATGTCACTAATTTAAAACTTACGCGAGACATACTAAGCGATATGAAATAATAAAGCGCCACAAAAAAAACATACTTCATTTTCTATAGGTCGTCTACTAAACAAACATCACACTCAGTTTTACGGTTCCCAGCGTTATTATTTATGGGATGTTAGGTAATTATATACCCATGAGATATGATTTTTGGGTAATCAAGATACGACTTAGGTATATTTTATTTGGATTTATTGACAGATAAAGTACGTATAGTATAAATTTATATGTTTGCAGAAGATGTTCTCAGTGGAAGGCAACAGGGGAGACGAGCAAGCTTAACAAGGTACGAAGATGGAGAATCAGGCTAAAGGAAAATCCTCACAAACGGAAGACCGTTAGTCATTAAGCTCATCGATAATCAGCGGGCTCTAAAAAAAATGGCGTCAGAATGCATTGAGGTAGAAGCTTTTAAGGGACAAAAAGAGCAGCATAATAACAGTTAGGACAACTGGTTCCAACCAAGAACCAAACAAAATACATTTACGGCGCGAAATTCACTACCTACGTCATTAGAGTTGCTCAAGGCAGCGAATACAAGTTTTATTTTCTCGATTATTGTACCGAAAATGGAAAGTAAAAAATGAAAGCCATTACCGGATGGAGAAGGGACTCTACCTTTTATACTCAAGGTGATGGAATTCTGTATAAATGCAACAATTCAACGCATCGCATGGTTTTCCTTCGATGCATTGTAAAATTGTGCCCTGTTCGTGCTTCTATGTCGGTGCTCGTCACTCAAAGCAAAGCTATCGTGAAGGAACAGGGAGAGGAAAGAGGAAGGGAAAAACTTCTATACGCATTGTTGACGACAAGCTTTAGATTAAAGTGCATGCCTACATCATATTGTTAACTGTAGCTAGTATAGACATATTATGACGTAAGGAAAGGGTGCGGCAGAATTCCCCGAGCGCGACCAATAACCGACGAAAGCTCGCCAGGGTGACAATACACGTCAATTACGAGATAAAGTTTTTAATTTATGAGTAAAGTCGCCAAAAGAAAAAAAGACGCCGAAATTATTAGCGGCCATCGCAAAGCTCCCTTCGAACGCCTGCGCATCCTACATAGCTGCCGGTTCAAACCTTGTCGAAGACACCCGTACCATACCGGTCGACGCGACGCGACACCGGTTAATAACACGCATAAAATACTAACCACGTAAATTCATTCCGAGCATATGAAGTCCTAAAACTGATTGTGATTGAAGAGCTTAAAACAACAGGTAAAAAGATAATGTTTGCAATGGATACCATCACACGTAGGATTAGCAGGTAATGGAGTAGCCGATACGCTCGCAAAATCGGCTGCCGATGATTGAATACCATTGGAGTGCATGTTTAAGCAAACAAAACTGCTACCAGCAGCAAAAAATATATGCCTTGCGTTGTGGATAAGAGAATTTGGGATAAAACTGTTCAGTGTGAACCCCCCGGATAATATAAAACTGAAGAAGAAATATCTGGTTCTTGCCTTCCGGTTGCGTTTAGGTCACATTCAGTTTAACACTTTTGCACATCTGATGAGGGAGGTAAATCACCAAACGGCGACAGTACCGGAGGATGCATATCATATTTTGGCTGAGTGTGTGCGGGGCGCGACCGCGAGGAAAGTACTAAATAATTTTAATGTCGGTAACTATCAGACGATTTTAAGTCTGCCAGCTTCAGAAAAGTTTTACCAGCGAAGAAGCTGTATTATTATCTACCGGTCGGTCAGATTCTAGAAGCAGAAAATAATGATGGCGCTGGCCAAGTAAACAATACTGCAGACAAGCTGTGATTTAATTTGAAGTTTTAATTGTAAACATTCCCGAAAGAAGTGTAAAAACAGTCAATCCGTGTAAAGTATTGTACCAGTTAATAGTGAAAGTGTTATTTAAATGTAAAGTGTTGTAAATAATGCTAAAATAGAAAATATAATGTTATGACATTCAATCACAAATTCCGTATTTACTAGAGATCAATATATGGTTTTTTAGTTCGCAATATATTCAGTTTAATGAAATGTTTTAGTTTCACAAATAACATTTTTGATATCATTTGGGGAAGAAAAGTTAGTTTTTTTTTTTAAAAACATTTTCATTTCTTACCTACAATTATTCGCAAACAAATGCGCACAGCGCCATCTCTCACCGAGTGGCCGAACTTCTTAATTGACAAGCTTGCTGGAGCAACCATCTACTTGCCGATCGAGAACCTACTATATTTCTACTCGACAACAGAGGGCGCTCACTAGCCAATCAAGAATTGGCGAGTCCTGCTCGACAAAAGAGGGCGCACACCGCCAATACTCCGCTGACGTGCGAATTTCCTACGAAAATTGTAGCCACACGAAAATCGTTGGCGTGTACATTAATTAATATTGTACTTAACTGACTTGAATACTTAATCTGTTTTCATGCGCACACGGAGCAAAACGCAAGCTGCAATGGCCCATAGTAACGAACTGCCTCAGCATATAGAGGAGCTGCGTGAGCTGAACGGACGTCTACTTGCCGAACAAGAAGAGAACTCGGCTGCATTTGACAAAATGTTAGCGGACCACGCTCAGCTCAAGGTACTGTTAGCAAAAAAGGAAAGGAGCCTTGTGGAGCTTCAGGAGAGCGAGGAGAGGTACATGGACATTATCTACGAATATGAAAATAATCAGAAAGAGTTTGAGAAAGTCTTGGACTCCAACAACGCACTTCACAAGGAGCTACTGGAGCTACGGCTTAACAAAGACAGTAGCTCTACGTACTCCTTCGACGGGACAGCGGAAGAACTACAAGTACTGAGGGACCAGCTTATGAGTGAGAGGAAGGAGAACGTGGTGCTGAGAAAAGACATCGCCATGAAAACATCGGTCATTCGCGAGCAAATGCTTAAGCTACTAGAGTTTGAAGCGGCCGCATGCAGCAGCGCATCTGCACGCTCCACGACACCTCGGCTCATTCGCCCCCCCTCCCCCAGTTCAGCCGTCGACTGTGTCGTTATTCTTGATACCCCGATACATCAGCAGCCTCCATCTTCACCAGGATGCTCGCGGAATACTCTCCCTTCCATAGAGCCTCTTGGTCTTGATAACCCCTTTGGCACCCCCACCCCCTTCAGAACCACGAAATCCGGTCAGTCACCCGCATCGGCAAGTACTAAATGTGACGCTGCCTTCCCGCCCAAAATGGAAAAAGCACACAGCGTGGACACCACTGCAACCACTAGTGGGAAATCTTCCAAGAAAAAGGGAATGGGAAAAAAGAAGACAGCAGCTGCTAAAAAGGCCCGCTCGGCTAATGTCCCCAATGTCCCTAGGAAAGAAAAGGGCAGGCAAGGGAAGCAGCCAGTCGTCCGTGCCCAGACTAAGAAGACTAATAAAGATAGTTTATCATGTCCAGTTCCATGCACGCCCTCTCCCATTTCGAAGAGCCGAGAAATATCGAACGAAATAAAGGAAGAAAAACGAAAAGGAAAGGTTTTAATCTTATCCGATAAATATGGTAAGAATCTATCAAGATGTATTCATGGAGCTCTTGACTCAACTAATATTTGCAAGCCTAACGCTCCACTGGAAGAATTGGTAAAAGACTTACCTGCCCTCATTAAGCCACTTGGACCGGGAGACTCCTTAATAATCATAGCCGGTGATAGTAGCGCGAATCGTAAGGTACAAAAATATGTGACTAGTTTGAACTATATAGTACAAACTTGCAGAGATCAAGGTGTCAGCTTGTACATCAGCTCAATGATATATGTTAATAATGTCCAAAATTCTGCAAGAATTAATAATAATATTAGAATTTTAAACACTTACCTGCTAGATATAACTAAAAAGAATACTAACACTACATATCTTGAGTTAAATTGCCCAGCCCCCGGAATGTATGACAGGGTAGGTGCATTGACTTGGAGGGGAACTGATTACTTATCAAACTTAATTCTATACCCAAACAAATCAATCTGCATGTCAAATCTACGGGAGACATCCATATGCAGCACAAATGTATGTTTACCTATAGGAAATAAAACCCACTTAAATACTAGGTGTAATAATGCTGCTAATTTTCGGCAGAACCTGGTAAAACTTCGCGTCACATAAATTACAATAGAAAAACTCTTATTGTTATGCATCAAAATATTGAAGGTATGTCAAAAAAACAGCTGGATATTTCACTTGCGATTGAAACTGAGAAAATAGATATATTATGTATCACAGAAACTTGGTTATGTATAAATGAAAATATAGTAGTTGAAGGAATGAAATGTGTAAGTAAATTTTGCAGGAAAGAACTGAATCGAGGAGGAACAATGATCATGGCAAGAGGTTTCATCAAAGGCAAGGAAAGGACCGACATAACCTCCAAATCGATTGAACTTCACTTTGAAATCTCCTGTTTTGAAACGAACGAATTTATAATAGCTTCTATCTACCGTTCTCCAGATGGAAATCTTGATTTGTACGTTACCATATTGGAACAAGTCCTTCATATCCTATTAAAGACGAATAAATCACTTATTATTTGCGGAGATTTTAACGTAGACTTTATTGGCAATAGTGCTCAGTCAAAAAAAGTGGAAAATCTGTTCACATGTTATAACCTAGAAAGAAAAATACATGAACCAACGAGAGTTTCTTCAACATCGTCTACATGTATTGACAATATTTTTACAGACATTTCAAATATTGAAAGCGCAAACGTTATTTGCTGCCTACCGTCCGATCACTTTGCACAAACGATTTCATTCACCTATCTCAGCTCAATTGAAGAGGTAAAGGTATACAGTTCAATTACCAGGAAAATAAACACACGGGCATTAGAAAAACTTCACCAGTCCTTATTAGCAGATTTACCAAATCTGAAATTGTTATCACGTAGTGCGGACCCAGATTCAATGTTTACAAGATTCCATGAAAACATTGTCAGAAAACTCAACGAGCACATTCCATTGCAATCCAAGCTTAGAAAAGGAAAAATCTCATTTAATGACTGGGCCACAAAGGGAATACGAGTTTCCCGCATTCATTTGTATGAACTTTATGCAAATAAATATCAAAGTGCTGATTCAAATGAATTTACAAAAGCATATAGTAAAATCTACAAAAAAGTTGTTGATAATGCCAAAAGACTTCATCTTTCTCGTCGCTTACATAACTCCGATAATAAAATCAAAACCAGTTGGGAAATCATAAGAGAGGAATGTGGTATACTCGGAAATAAATCTGATGTCAGTATGACAATTGAAGGGCACAGGAATAAAAGGGGCTCATCGACATTTTACCCATTTTTCAAGTAAAAATGTCATTCGATAGGAAAAAATATGGCCTATCTTTTAGTGGAAGCCAAAACTACAAACAACAGGCCGATTGCTCTAAAATTATAAAACAAAAAATCACACACACGAATAAAAGGGGTTCATTTCTTAACAAACTAGATTAAAAGGGGCACATTTCGAGCCAAACCGCGCAATAAGGGGCACAATGCACACGATTTATGAAAGAACGAGCCCATTGGCGGCCATTTTGAACATTCCTTCATACTTCATATGACTGACATTTAGGACGTCAAACATTATTTTTACGCTGTCAAGGGAAGAGGTTATGTTTACATGCTAAAAGTGTGTCGTGTTTTACAATTTTAGCAAAAGTAAGTGGATGAACGTGCAAAATGGATGAAGATAGTGACCAAAATGAGGTTTTTGTTCCGAGTATGACAACTAAGAAGAGAAAATCCCACGGCCGCATGCAAGATGTTATCAAAAAAATCAAACTCTCAAGTCATGAACCGGGCCCTCGGTGTCAGTGCAGAATGATGTGCTTTGATAAAGTTCCAGAGCAAGCACGCAAAAACATTTTACAACATTTCAATCAGCTGACAACTCACGATTCCCAGAACAGTTATTTGAGTGGTTTAATCTCAATATTACAAGTTAAAAGGGCTTCTAAGAAGGCGGATGCACGTCACTACGATGCTGTATACAAGTACAGGGTTCTTGCTATGTTTGAAGAACAGCTAAAAGATGTACCGGTTTGCAAGAAGGCGTTTATGGCGATTCACGGAATAACTAAAAAGAAAATAGAATATATAGTTTCAAGTTTAAAAAAATTTGGAGCAGCACCTACGGACAAAAGAGGTAAACACGGCCAACACAAAAAATTAAGCGATGAAACTAAGAGTCAAATTCGTGGACACATCAATTCTTTCAAAGGCAGATCCAGCCATTATAGTCTTCACGACTCAGCTAAGACATACCTTCCAGAAGATCTAAACGTCAAAAAAATGCACAAGATGTTTCTCGATGATAATCCAGGGGTTTCAGTATCGTACGAGACTTACCGAAGCATATTTTGCAAGGACTTCAATATTGCTTTCGGATATCCACGCACAGACACGTGCAGCGCTTGTGACGAATTTTTGGCTAAGATTAAATCGTTAGAAGCTGAAAAAAAAAGTACAAATGATCCAGTACACATTTCATCACTGGATTGTCAAATCATTAAACTGTACAACCAAAACAAATTTCACAAAATGCAAGCTAGTACGTTTTACAGCAGGAAACGGATTGCCCGGATTGAAAGCAAAGATGCCCTTAATGCAACAGAAGCAATTTGTCTTGACTATGGCAAAAACCTCCCCGTACCTAACATTCAGACTAATGATACTTACTACAAGCGTCAGCTTTCTGTCTACGCTTTCAACATTCATCAATTATCGTCATCAAAAAGCGTTTTCTATATCTATCCGGAGACTGAAGGAAAGAAAGGTAGTGATGATGTATGCTCTCTCATCCATAATTTTGTGTACAACTATAAGAAAGACACCACAAAGCATCTTCACATTTTCTGCGATTCATGCAGCGGCCAAAATAAAAACTTTACGGTGTTTCGTTTTTTACATCATTTGGTCCACGTTGAAAAAAAGCTCGAATCGATAACAGTCACATTTCCCGTAAGGGGGCACTCCTATATGGAGTGTGACAAAAATATGGGACTTGTTAAGACCGCCACTCGAGCTGAAGTTCCTGACGACTGGCTCGAAATATTTAAAGATGCTCGGCAAAATCCATCCCCGTTTGCGGTCGTAAAAGTTGATCGATCATATTTTCGAGCTTGGACTAATCATTTGGATACGATCTATGCCAAAAAATCGACTTTTCCTTCACGTCCGATAAAAGAATTAAAAATAGAAAAATCGACAAGCAATATATTATTCCGCACTACGTACAATGGTCTTTGGGAGAAAGCCTCCATCAGAGGGAGGAATAAGCGAAGCGCTATGAGACTCAAAGGAAATGAGTTTATTTTGCCAAATTTGTCATATGAAGATAACTTGCTGATTTCAAGCGAGAAATATAAGGATTTGCAAGATTTAAAAAAGTTTTGTTCACCTGAATCTGCAACTTATTTTACTAATATTAAGCACAAGTGATGGCCTTTTTGTCTAACAATGAATAAAATATTTGAAATAAAATAAAATATTGATTTTATTTAAAACTTAGTTATTACTTCTATATAATGTTTCCTAACAAAATAAAGGTGCAATGAACCCCTTTATCCATGCAAAATGCAAAATGGAGGCCATGCGTGCAATGAGCACCTTCTTACTTTGTACATTTCTGACTCACTTAGTAAAATAATTTATATCTTTTCCTGAAATCACACTACATGACTAATATTTAAATATGTTATGAATTACTAATTTTCCTATAAAAATAAAATAATGATGTTATTGTTTCCATATATTTTTTGGCCAGTATTAAGGATTTTTTCCTTTATTTACGATTTACTCGAAACATACAAAATGTCAATGGGCCCCTTTTATTCCTGCACCCTTCAATTGACAAAGATAATTTTTATTCAGCTAATAAATTGAACTATCATTTCTCAACGATAGCGAACAATGTCACCAAAGGTCTTAAGACAGATGATACTGCTTTGGATTTATTAAAATCATACTGCCCACCAACTAAAAGCTCTTTCACATTAAACTCAGTTACACCTCATTTGATAATTCAAACATTTCGTAAAATCAAAATAAAAAGGTCAATGGATTTGTGGGGTCTATCTACTAACACTATTTCATACATCATTCGTGACATTGCTCCTTTCCTGGCAGATATTTTTAACAAATGTTTCTCTACTGGTTCTTTCCCTGACTTGATGAAGATTAGTAAAATCATTCCAATTTACAAGAATGGAGCTAAGATAGACTGTAACAACTATAGACCCATATCAATCCAGCCAGTATTAAGTAAGATACTAGAAAAAATTATACTTGATCAACTTGCAAAGTTTGTAGATACGCATAATATCCTCAATAAAAGTCAGTTTGGATTCCAAGCCCTAAAAGGAACTAATGATGCAATTGCTAATCTTTTTACTTATGTACTTAATTCATTGGAGAACAAACATAAAACGGTAGGTATTTTTTGTGATCTCTCCAAGGCCTTTGACTGCGTTCACCATGAGTTACTATTAGATAAGCTTGCCCATTACGGAATACGGGAAACACCCCTAAAGTTGCTTAGATCATACCTTTCAAATAGACGACATTTAACAGAGGTAAATGGTGCTAAATCTCAGTACACACCCAGCCATATTGGAGTCCCCCAAGGATCTATTTTGGGCCCATTCCTATTTCTAATTTATATTAACGACTTGGCAGACTATGTCAAGGGTCTAGGAAATATTGTACTATTTGCTGATGATGCATCCTTGGTATTGAAAAGTGTCTCCGTTGAGGGCATGGTGGAAAAAGTTGGATATGCACTTAAAATGTTGACCAAATGGTTTTCAGCGAACAACCTGCTCCTCAACACTAGAAAAACGAAAACAGTAATGTTTTCACTGAGACCACAGCTTGGTGTACCAGAAGTTACCAATTAGTTATCCTGTTGACAATTCTGTTGATGCTAGCTATCTTTTTACTGGTACTTTAATTAAGTAACTATTTGACAATTCTATTGATGCTCTGTATTTTATATTTTATGTAGAATAGATTTTGACGACTCCAAGTGCTCCTTATGTGTTCCAAAGGCTGATTTATATATACAAATACAAATTAGATTAGACAAAACTGAAATGTTTGGGCACAATCGGCTTTGAAATTAAGGCAATTTAGACATTTTCGGTTGTAACAGTGCTAATAGAAAAAGGAAATCAAGTTTCATATCAACAAATTCTAGAATGACTGAAGATAATGTTACCCGGATTTGCGCCACGAAGGATTATCATTAGCAGGCGTTCGGACAGGCGTTTCCAAACACAACATAAACTTTGTTGCCTGTTCTCAGGTTATTTTTATAAGGTCAGTTAGGCTACACGGTGCAAGAGCGTCTATAGGCTCTAATTCGCACGATGCACATTCGCACGCAACGTGGTCGCATGCACGAACGGTGGCAATTATGCAATATATGCACATCACTGTCAGCTAGATATTGCTAGTTAGAGCCTAAGGCCACCAAAGTGGGTTTCGTCACAATGTGTTCTTTGACTGTCTCATAATCGCAATTAGTCGCATTTATGTTAATTATTGTATGTAGGGTGGTTAAATTGTAAGGGCCGATGTTGAATATGAACCACACCTAAACGCCAAGTTTTTTTCCGAATTTTATTTGACATTTCTCTATTTCAGACTTACTCAATTTGAACCATGGAGAGATAAACAATCCAACAACGTGTTAAAGTTATCCAGACTTATTATGAAAATGGGCGTTCAAATCAAAATGCATATCGTGAACTTCGTGATTTTTTTGGTCAATTTGATCGTCCAAATGTGCGTACAATCGCAAAAATCGTGGAAAAATTCGAGCAAACCGGGTCTGTAGAAGATGTGAGAACACCAGTGCATGCTCGTTCAGCTCGTACTGCAGAAAATATTGCTGCTGTTCGCGATAGTGTGGCTGAAGAGCCGTCCACCTCAACTCGTCGTCGTGCCCAACAATTGCACCTCTCACGCTCGTCGTCGATGAACATTATGCATAAAGACTTGCATTTACACGCTTACAAGGTGCAATTGGCTCAAGAACTAAAGCCTCTTGACCATTCCAAACGTCGTGAATGGGCAGAATGGTGGCAAGAAATGGCAACAGTGGATGATCAATTTTCGAAGAAAATCATCTTCAGTGATGAGGCACATTTTCACCTCAGTGGATTCGTCAATAAACAGAATTGCCGCATTTGGGCGAATGAGAATCCAAGAGTGATTGTCGAAAAACCAATGCACCCACAAAGAGTGACTGTTTGGTGCGGTTTATGGGCTGGCGGCATCATCGGGCCGTATTTTTTCCAAAATGAGGCCGGTCAGGCAGTTACTGTGAATGGTGTTCGCTATCGTGAGATGATAACGAACTTTTTATGGCCCGAATTGGAAGATATGGATGTGGACGATATGTGGTTTCAGCAAGACGGTGCCACTTGCCACACAGCTAACGAAACAATGGCTCTTTTGCGCAACAAATTCAATGGCCGTGTTATCTCACGTAATGGCGATGTCAATTGGCCGCCAAGATCATGTGATTTGACACCGTTGGACTTTTTTCTTTGGGGTTATTTGAAAGAAAAGGTGTACGTCGATAAGCCAGCAACAATTCAAGAGCTAAAGGATGAGATAATTCGGCACATTAACGGCATAGAACCTCCATTATGCCTCAGGGTCATCGAAAATTTGGACCATCGGATGGAGGTGTGCCGCCGTGGTCGCGGCGCCCATTTGGCCGATATTTTGTTCCATACATAATTGAGTAATACCAATATATCATAATAAAATAAAATTACAATAATTTCCTAAATAGTTTGTGTTTTATTCAAAATCAACATCGGCCCTTGAAATTTAACCACCCGTTATTAATTACCCAGAATACACTTGATATGTGAGTTTCACCCTAGCTGAGCTAGCTCTGTGTAAACCTAGCTACAATAGGCTCCGATTAAATTCCGGCAAAATTATTTGTGAAGTACTGGATATTTTTTAGATATCGACAGCTTTTAAAGTTTCTGGACATTTTGCCATATAACATTAATATATGTCCGATGTTATCGTCTATTTACGTCGACATGTTTCGCCTGACAAACCGCGAGCTTCTTGTCGACAGTGTCGGCTTTGGAGCAATGTTTCACATACCTCGCTGCCAAAAATAGCTATGGAAAATACATCTGATGGTCAATTTTAGAAAGAAAGTATGCTAAACATGCCGGGGTAAAACATATCGATAGATACAAATACAACAGATACATGATGCCGAAAAACCTATGGATGATGATGCAGAGATGCCTATAGATGATATACTGTACCTATTGTCACGTAGTGGATTTTTGGTAAGCCACTACAGTGTTCATAGCTCCTTGGCCAAGGCTAATCCAATCGCCTTCCTCACTCCGTGGTTTCACCTAATTAAAATCTTGCTTACCCTCAGAAATAAGAAACGTAAACGTAAAATAAGAATCGCCCACTTTTCTGGCAGCCTTCCTAAAGAGCACACCTCCAGAAACCGCGGTCCACTACCTACCGGTAACCTTACTTTAATTTATTACCTTTAGCGATTGCTCATAGCCTTATTCATTCATTTAAATTCATATTTTCCTTGGCCACTATTTTACCTGGTTTTATTAAGCTCTTCAAGCACCCCTGTAACCCATTTTTAAGGCGCTCACGCTTCATTTTTATTGTGAGCGTTCGTTTATGACAGAAAATTTACTTCACCGGTTCCTGCGGGGCTCACCTAGTGAGCCCCAGTTATGACTTCCTTCTCTTCGAGACACGGCTCGCTGATGGGTCGCCGTCGCCAGCAGCGACGTGGCGAGGCGGGCGAGCACGCTGGCCGGCCATCCGCGCAGCCGCGCCGATGCGCCCCGCGCCGAGCCACGCCGCCCTGAGTAGGCGTCCCCGCGCACCGCACCCCAAGCGCGCGCGCAACCACGCTGCGCACCAACGTGGTCCGCCATAGCACCAATCAATGATCGTGGCAGGGAAGTTTTTACCCTTAATGGAGGCCTCAACAGGACAGAGATTAGAAATTACGAAACCATTTTAAGTGACCGCTTTGACTTGTATAACTAGTATTTAAATTCTATATCGTAATAAACACCAACCTCTTAATTTATCTATAACAGTCTTATTCTTTTTCCCTGTCCCTGGTAGTGCTTGGCTCGGCTACCCCCTAAGGGTACATTTATTCTTCACTTTATTTGGAGTGGTGGCGTGTGATGACGTGGATGGGGTCTCCGCAAAAGCGAGGGTTCCGGACGAACGTCACACTATTTTGTAACTATTCCTACTCATTTTAGTAAATTAAAAACAAATTGAGATATGGAGAAAATTCTAATGTCGAACCTTTCCCACCGGCCACTACTTCCTCCACCTCCTCCTATGGTGAATTCCTAGATACTTAAATAGATAGTGAATGACTGGGCTGCCAAGAATGCATTGCCTAATGGCAAAATGGTACTTCGTTGGTTAACTGACTAATAAAAACAAAATATGAGTTTTTGAAATGGATGTTAATCATGTAAGTTAAGTGCTATAGGTCTGTGCCAATTTACGTAATTTTTGGATGCCTCCGGGGCCACCTCAACATACGAACATCAGACCCATATTGTAAACCTTGTTTGGTTTCAGTGTATTATATGTTATTAGGTTCATCAGTACGTAGACGCACCCCGCGCTGACATCGTGAAACACCATGCACCTCCGCTTCAAAATATACTAGCACCTTCACCATTACCAATTCTGGGAGCAGGACCTGCAGCTCCAGCTGTAGCAAAAATAGCACTTGCTAATTACAAGCGTGTAGGAGTTACTTCTCGTCATTGTGCTTTTAATGAATTTGTTAATAACCCACTTGAGTTAATACCAAAAGTTGTGAAGGAAAGGTTATTTGTGGGTTATAATTCGTACCTACCCTTATTTGGTTTCAGTGCAATATATGATATTAGGTTCATCAGTATGTAGACGCACCGCGCGTGACATCGTGAAAGATCATGCACCTTTTCGCACCTTCACCATTACCAATTCTGGGAGCAGGACCTGCAGCTCCAGCTGTAGCAAAAATAGCACTTGCTAATTACAAACGTGTAGGAGTTACTTTTCGTCATTGTGCTTTTTTTAATGAATGTGTTAATAACCCACTTCAGTTAATACCAAAAGTTGTGAAGGAAAGGTTAGCACAAGACGCTCCATTGAATGATTTTACCAGTATACAGATCGGCCTTATGTTTGCAATGATACAAGATCAAACACAAAAGAGGAATGATTTTGACAACATTCGAGAATTGGAGACCCTCATCTTTGTCACTAGTGGTTTGAGTATTCTGCAGAGGATTTTTATCATATCCTTGAAGAGAATGGGTATGCAATACATGAGAAGAGAAGAAATTGTTGTCCAACGAAATAGGATTATTCCCAACGGATTGTCAGGTCGACCTGAATTAGCTTTGCATAATCAACTTGCAAGTACTTTAAATGATGGAACATACATATATTTGCAAGAGAGTTCCAATTGTTAATAAAAAAAGACACACATAGTTTGCACAAGTATACAAATCTTGACAAACCTTTTTTAATGTGTTTTGATGGGAACAAGCTGGCCATCCAAGGGCTGCCCCTGGAAACCAAATCAAATCAAATCAAATCAAATTTTATTTTATAAAGGTACAGTAGAAAAACAGTTATGTTCCCTCTTTCCCAAACTAGTGCTTGACTGTATCATGGGAAAGAGGTTGCGCATTAAAAAAAATATAAACAAATACATGAACATCGATCCGAAGTTGTGATTTGGATGTTATGAAACGCTTTGATTTTATGTTAAGTGTATGTGTATAGGTATTGTGTGTGATGTTGGTATATGTGTGTAAGGTGATAGGATGTGTGGTGTGGTGTAATGTGAGGGAAGGGAGGGGACTCGTAGAAAATAGTTGGCTTTATAAAGTCGTTACTAGCTAACTATACAGAGTAGATTTTCTGTCTGTTCATAGTTTTGTGCTAGTAGCCACCCATTTACCTGCTGTTTAAAATCGTGCTTGTTAGTCCTAGTAAATTTGTTGTAAAGTCATATTCTGTTATATATGTACGGGCCAAGAAAGTAAGCGAAACGCTGAGCGAAACGATTTTCAGTTTTGGGAACTGACATTTGATTTGAAGAACTTGTGAAACGAGTTAGTACGCTTGCTTGGAAACATTTAGAGCGCTGTTCGTTCAGTATAGAAGAAATGAAAAGTTGCCTTACTGTTAAGAGATTGCTCTCATTGTGTAGATTGTGCGTTGGGTATCTGTATGGCTTTTTTTGCATTACCCTCAGCACAGCTCGTTGAGCTCTTTCTACCTCTAGCATAAGGGTTTTGGCAGCACCTCCCCAAGAAGTAATACAGTACGTGAGTATAGACTGGCATAGATATGTGTAAACTAGCTTCAAGATGGATTTGTCAGAAATGTTGCCACCACAATACCACAACCACGCCAGAAGAAGTAATTCAAGACTTTTGAGAGAAAGGCTTCGAGGCCACATACCGCCACCGCATTCCCCGGCGTAGGGCAGGATAAGGAGACCCTTCTTCAGACAAATTATTCGAAAAAAGTTAATTTTGTATAAAATTCGCGCAATATGAAAGCGCGAGCGAATTGAGCGTTTTCAAGCTGAACGCTGATACTAAAAACAATAATTAATTAATAACTCACTTAGTACTTTTGTACGCGAGTGTACACATATGCCCCCACCTTTTTCGCCGATCGTTGATCACTCGTGACGATCCGCAAAAAATAAAACTACCCTCATAAAAACAAAACGTAGGTAAGTTTTGCGCTTCTTTCCTTCATATTTTATTTGTTATCAACTGAACGGTCAATCGAGAGCTGAATAATGTTTGAAATTCGCCTTGGCGATGAAAACGGTGAGTTAAATATCAGAGCAAGCTAAGAATGTTGAAACGTTTGCAGATAATTTCAGATAAGCTGTCGTGTTTATGGGACTGATAGCGCAGCTAGGATTTTTAAAAAAATCTACTAATATTGCGGGAAGTTGTAAAGAAAATCCAGCCTGGGTTCCAGGCTGGATAGCATATTATGGGTATAACATATTTAGATAGCGACTCGCTACCGCGCCAATCCTGATCAAATACAGCTCCTGAATGAGGCCACTTACCTTTTTTAAAGCATAAAAGTAGTTGATGCGACAAATAAATATATTTAACCCATTCGATGAATGCTTTCAAAATTTCATAATATCGAATAAATCTATTCGGTAAATATTTGATTTCGTTAATCCCTTAGGCATCGATTTCTTATACAAAAAAAAATTAAAATCAAGACCCATTAGAGGAATTTTTTGGCCAAAAAAGGCACCAAGGCAGCGATTGCCGTGAACCGACTCGCGTACAATTTAGGATGGCTTTCGGAAATTATTAAGAGTACTCCGAAGTCATCTAACTGTGTTGAAGATCTTGATAAATTCTTAGTTAAATCAGAAGATTTAAAAAAAATATTCAGATAACAATGAAAAATCATAACTGCAACTTCAGGTATCTGCAATAAAAGTTGGAGTTACAGATTTATCGATTTCACCTACCGGAACAAAACGCCATCGCGTATGTAAGCAGATATTTATTAGACAGAGAAGCACCAATGCCCTTCGATAAATAGCTACGGGCCGGAAAATAAAAACCTAGACCCAGATATATTATACACACTGTCAGGATATCATTTTCGTGGCCAGCTTTATATGATATGTAATTTTATTTGAATAGAAATTAGAAACAGAACTGCATTCTGATTTCTGATGAATGACGACGACGAAAAAATTTGAAAAATTGGCAGGCACTAGGGCTGTGCACCTCGAAGAGGCTAGTTGTGGGTATAGCGGGAACAGTGGGTTAGTGGCTCTAAAGCCTTAAGCTAATTTCATGTGAAGTACTCATTTAAGGCGCTAGGACTAGCCAACTACTCGCGCCATACAAATGCACTTTTTAACAAATGTAATAATATGTAGTGAAACGCTTCAGCAAATCCAAATAGAACTCCAGACTTATAATGGATTGTTAATATTTTTTGATTCCATCATTTATTTAAATAATAATAAAAATAAAAAAGTTGATTTTTCGCATTAGAATTCTGAAAGTAATTCGATTTCTATATATAAGAAAAAACAGCATATATGCATAAACAAAAAATTCCATTTGCTTTTAGATTTCTAAATTTAGTCAAAATAGTTCGGAAATGGACACCGTTTCCGCAATGTATTTTGTATAGAAAAAGGAAACATACATTAACGAAAATAGGTTGATTCCTAGACAAGGAATCATTTATTGTAAGAATGATACTTATAATCGTCAGACTTAGTTAGTTAACTTGGGGTGCCTCGTCTAACTTTGCGATTTGGCTAGTACCAGGGCCTTAATCTTCAGCCACGATACGGTCGAGAGTTAAACGTCATGTGTTGAAGTGGAACGGGAGACTGCAGCGAGAAAACTTGAGAGTTAAGTAAACGAATGTATTTTCCTGATTGTGTTAGTACGGGGTTTGCATCGCCCTGGCTAAACATTTACAGCCTTACTAATAAAAATATTGAACTCCGTACACACCGTATGCACACCATGCATAACTTAATCATTACTAATAAAACACTTCTTGACTGATTCCCTGTTTATCGCTATTTTAAACCCATTATAACTTCCTTGAGCAGCTAAACAACCTAAGACCCATGTATAATGAGATAAACAACAAGATGGCGTCCTATCATCAGCTGTTTTTGCCTCAGTGTCAGTCACAGAATTTAGCCTATTTTGGTGTTGAGGTTACGTTGTTTTGTTGATTTTGCGCCGAGTGCAATAATGGATAAATTCGATCAGCTACAGCAATTAGACGTATTGGATCAGTTGGATGCAATGGACGAGGACGAAGCAAGAGCGGAAAGAAGAAGGAAGCGGTACAAAGAAAGAAATGATCCATACACCCTTGACGACATCGACTTCAAAAATAAATATCGGTTTTCAAAAGAATATGTGACCAAAATTACAGAGCTTGTACAAAATGAAATAGAAATAGACAGAAGAGGAAAAGGCATACCTGCGAGGCTGCAAGTCCTCGTAGCACTTCGAGTTTGGGCGAGGCAGGAGGTAGGCCTGTGCATTATAATATTTGTACCTATTCTTAATGCTGATGAACCTACTTTGGGCAGACATTTCCCCTTGTGTTAATGATAGTTTGAGTTTATGATAATAGCGTTCTCAGTGACCAGCCGAGCATGCATAGGGAGCCGCTTTACCCCTTGACTTACAAGTGCGACAGAGGAGACCATCTGCGGTAGGCCTTGCCGTTCGCCTTGCCGCTGAAGTTTTGCATGTAAACGCTCCAGTTGTACCTACCAACTACCATTGGAACTGTTATGTCGCTCACCACCCATAATATGTTTACACTTCTAACAATTCGATCCTTTCTCGGGACGTCAGGGGTTCAGGCAAATAGCTGGATTCCCAAATGTTATAGGAGCTTTAGATTGCACCCACATTCGAATGAAAAAGGTGACAGGCGATGAGGCCGAGTTCTACATCAACAGGAAGGGCTATTAGGCCCGTCCCCGGACGGTTTGAGAAACACATGAAATCCGAAATGAATTTTTTTTTCTCAGAAATATACAATTACATATTTATATGCTTACATTAAGTTTCCAACATTGAGTGGGGCCCGGAAGATAGAAAAAAAAATTCAAATGTATAAAAAAATATATATCTCCTAAACAAATATTTAGAAATGGTATTATAGAAATGTATTTGTTAACTCTTTTAAGGCGTAATGTAACGACGAATTTGCAACAATTTACTAGTTATGGAAATATATTAAAAAAAATGTTTTTACTAAAAAAAATCTACGCTGAGAACCTTACTTGCTATGGCTACCTTTCTTTCTAGAATATGTAAACAAAATTATATTCTTTATCCTGTAAAGTTTTTAGAATGTTGCAAGTCTTAGAACAGTATTTATTTTTAAATCCAAACTTTCTAATGCTATAAACGGTAAACAAAAAATCAGAAATAAGATTTCCGTCATTCAGTGTTAACATAAATCAACTGTGAACATTTCCCTAATTTTGCAACATCGCAAGAAGTCTGGAACAAGGTAAAAATGAATTAAATCTGCAAGCGTTTTACAGGTGCCGCTCTCACAGGTGTATTTGTTGCGCAGCCATATGCAGACATTTATCAGTTATAACTGTATGAGTGAGTAGGCAGCGGCACGGGGAGACGGACGGAGGACGCTATCGCCGGGTGGTGCGGGGCGGGAGTGGCACGTGCGTGCGACAGTTACATGTGTAGGTACTTTCGGGTATTACGTCTTGGAAGACGCAATATCCACGAATGGTATTTTAGATGGTTCGGACCCAGCCTAGCAGTATATTCATACAGTATTTATTTTACGGGGCTCTTTCTTTATTTCATATGTTCTTGCTTCACGGTCGAATAATAGATATTTATTTTATTTATTTAGCATGAGTGACCCTTGCGAGCCGTGCACATTTTATAACATAAATTAATTATCTTAGAGTTTATAATAAAAAATAATTATAAATACATTATTAAAATTCACAATACATTTTCAATACATAATCTGGTTCAATAAATGTCAATATTAAATTATTCTAAATTACAATTAAAATTATTGAAAAATTTTTCTATATTATAAAACGGGTTACTTAACAAATATTCTTTTAAATTAATAAAAATTGGTTATTGTTAAAAATTGTTTGATGGAAATAGGTAAATGATTGTAAATTTTTACTCCAGTATAAAAAGATTAATTCTTAAACAATAAACATTTTGGGCCTTTTTGTCAAAAACTGTCGTTATTTCTTAAGGTGGCCCAACCCGCTCATCTCCCCATACAAAAGGGGAAAGAAGATCACGCCCATATTTCTTGTCAGAGATCCAAAATTTTGCTCAAAATAGCTTTATTTGATCGAACTAGATGTCTGATGACCATTGGCATTGTAAAATTGTGTTTGGTTTCTAAGTTATAAGGTCGGAAAGTTCGAATTTTTCGCGCGTTTTATACAATAACTTTGGAGGTAGATTACGCAATGATAAAGTAAGAACATCGTAAAAAGATTAGTCATCAGACATAGCTTGTTAATTCAAGATTTATGATCTATTTGGTTTTTGTTAGATTTTTGATTACAGCGGTCGTGGTTTACTTTTAGCTATAAGTCGTTTTGAAATTAAAATTTTCGTAAACCTTACCAAATCATGCACTATGCACATTGTCTTTTTTGTGGACATGTTGCATCTTCCTCATCACGGTGCCTGTCTTATTCTTTGAAACAGAGAAGGTCCCAGAGCGCAACAGCACGGTTTTGTACCGTGCCCGCGAATGAGTTAGGCCCGCCGGGTTGGGCCACCTTAAGTCATATATCTGCAATTCCTTCACTTTATCTAAGTATTAGTTTTTCTTATATACTCCAATGCATATTATATTACAGTCATGATTTTTTAGGGTTCCGTACCCAAAGGGCGAAAACGGAACCCTATTACTAAGCCTCCGCTGTCCGTCCGTCCGTCCGTCCGTCCGTCTGTCCGTCTGTCACAGGGCTGTATCTCAGTAACCGTAACAGATAGACAGCTGAAATGTTCACAGAGTGTGTATTTATTTTGCCGCTATAACAACAAATAGGTAAAATCAAGAAATAATTAAAATTAAAGGGTCCCCATACAAAAAACCTGATTTTTTTTATACATTTTTTACGATGGTACGGAACCCTTCGTGTGCGAGTCCGACTCGCACTTGGCCGGTTTTTTATTTTACGAAAAGGGGTCGGCAACTTTCGTCATATTTTGCTCCACAAATAATTCGTATAACTTTCTTTTGAAGGATGAGAATACTTTTTTTAACATTACAATTGTTTCCCCACACATCTATTCCGTACCTTAAAATCGATTCTATATAGCTAAAATCAATTATTCTTAAAGTTGATATGTGCACAGTGTTTTTTATTGATCTCATCGCATAACATGCACTGGCTATCTTCCATACATATCATAATATAACATACATATCACACTCCTTGGAAAAAGCGACGTACTTGTTTAGCACGAAATATTATCCCTGTTACTAATAAACCTAGATCATCAGCTGAATCGTTATACAATGTTTTGTCCTTTGCATTGACAGGCAGTTTCTAATTCGATAGAAAGGGACAAAACATTGTATACCTATTCAGACGATGATCTGGAATTATTAGTAGCAGGGTTAATGTACATAATAGGTTGGGGAAAAAGTTTCTTCGCATTTTTTAAGAAAATTCAAAACATTTTTTAATATGGTTTATTTACATTTAACTAAAGTATGTAGGTACCATTTTGTTCGATAACTTTTTGCCATCTTGTAGGTAGGGACATGATCCCATTGCTATAGAAATATTGGGACTTCTGATCAATATACCGCGACAAGTGGTTTTGGCAGTCCTCTCGTGATGTTAACCTGACACTGCCTAAAGAATTCTGAAGAGACCTAAACAGGTGGAAATCTGAAGGTGCAAGGTCAGGACTATACTGCGGATGCATTAACACCTCCCAGCCAAACTCTCTTAGTTTTTGCTGAGTGGCTAAAGATGTGTGAGGTCTAGCCGGTTCATTAGGTTTCTTTCAGTGAGCTCGTGAGGTACCCAAATATCGAGCTTTTTTGTGTACCCAGTTCTTTTCAAATGCGCCAAAACTGTTTTGTGGTCAATTCCTAGTTCTTCAGCTACGTCGTAACTACTGATATGCCGACCTTGCTCCACTTTTTCAAAAATGGCATCCATTTTATCCGTAATAGGGCGACCAGAGCGACGTGCATCTTTGACATCAAAATTTCCGGATTGAAAACGCTTAAACCAAATTTGTGCTACTCTCACAGACACTGCACTAGGTCCATAAACATCGCAAATTTTTTTCGCGGCTTGCGTTGCATTTTTACCTTTTTTGTAGTAAAATTTTAAAATGTATCGAATTTCTTCATTAGATTCACTCATTTTGACAGTACGAAAAACAAATGAGAATCACACATTTTCCTAACTTGAATTTGGAATTATGTTCTTTAAAATTTAAACTTTCAATGATACCAAAACCAGCCAGATACAAATAGTATAGCCAAAGAGATTTTATTACAAGTTCATACATACTATAATGCGAAAAGACTTTTTCCCCGACCTATTATTTACTGAAACTGCCTGGTTTAATATTTGTTCGTAACGATATCTTAATCAAAATTTAAATATTTATACGATCGTTTTTGTTTGAGTCGGTATTGTAATGATTTTTTTAAAGAACTATAAATGGATGGCTAATACCAAACTGAACGTCAGATATTAGCCTAAAACATGACATGGGAACTAGGTGCCATACCAGGAATTTCTTGCTCGGCTACATTGATCTGGATGGAAAACACGGTCAATTTTCATTGCCACTTCGATCATCGTTCATTCAATGCAATGGTACCAACCCGGACGGGATAAACCCTACAACATAGTAAGTAAGGAAGGGGACCTACAGTTTTACGTGGAATCCGAACCACGGCCAGCCCTAATGGTCTAAAATGGTCACCCATCCAGAACCCAACCGCGCTCAGAGCTGCTTACCCAGCTTATAGAATGTGCTACCGAGGCTGACAATGATAAAAATCTCTTTAGGGTGGCGTAGTTTGTCTTCGAAAGAGTATTTACTACTTCACGTTTCATGGTAGTTCGGATTAAACATAAAACTGTAGGGGCTGGACTATCGCATTGAATTAACTACGGTCAAAGCGGCAATGAAAATAGACGATATTTTCCTTCCATTACAATGTAGCCATGAAATATAAGAAAGTTCCTGGCATGGCACCTCGTTCCTATATGTTGTTTTGGGCTAATATCATGACACTAGAGGTGATAATAGCTAAAGATGTCCACTTTTTTATTTTGTAATTTGCTGATTTTGTAAAATTTAAGTGGGGTTATAGTTTATTTAAAAATCTAGACTTAAGGTGGGTCTTCCCGCTCAACTCCCCATACAAACGTGGAAAGAAGATCATGAGCATATTTCTTATCAAAGATCCAAAATAATACTCAAAATAGCTTTATTTGATCGAAATAGATGTCTGATGACTGTCGGGCATTGTAAAATTTTGTTAGGTTTCTAAGTTATAAAGTCCGAAACTTCGAATTTTTTGCGCGTTTTATACAATAACTTTGGAGGTGGATTACTCAACGATTAACTAAAAAACCTTAAAAAGATTTGTCATCTGACATGGCTTGTTTCATGAAGATTTATAACAAATTTGGTTTTTGTTAGATTTTTGACTACAACGATCGTAGTTTACTTTTAGCTATAAGTCGTTTTGTAATACAATTTTTCGTAAATCTTACCAAATCAAACAGTTATGCGCATTGTCTGCTTTGTGGACATGTTGCATCTTACTCATCACGGAGCCTGTCTTTTTCTGTGTAACAGAGAAGGTCCCAGAGCGCGATAAATCGGTTTTGTACCGTGCCCGTGAATGAGTTAGTTCCACATTCGTAAAGTAAGGCAATGTCTTTGATGTGTCCGTTGATTCTGCATTAATAACACATTTGTTGAACAAAGCGACGTATGTAATTTTAGTACTAAAATTTATATTTTATTCAAATATTTGCTTATCCGTCCTGAAAGAAAATAATAATAATAAAGAGTTTACTTACACCCATTTTCACTACCGACAGCTACAAAAATCCCAAAGTTATCTTATGGTTACACCATGCGAATATGCAATCTATCTGAAAGTAAGCTAACGAATTTCAGATAGCTGGAAATAGTGAAATCAGGGGTTAGTGGAGTGGCTGCTGTATAGACGGATACCCCCTTCTTCAGCCACTGGCCGTATTTACTTATTTATTTATTTATTCATACAACAATATACCTAACATTACAGCGTAATGGCCAAGGCGTTAGGCAATTTATAGATAAAGTACACACCTTATTTAAAAATTATGCAGCTTCAAAGTAAACAGCAACTGCCTTCTGGAACTCGGCCAGAGTGCAAGCATAGATGTATATTTTGTCAGATATATCATTTAGAGCTGTAAGCGCATGGGTGAGCGGCGCGTGACGCAGCATGTTGGTGCGCGAGGAGGGCAGCGCGAAGCGAGGATGAGAGCGCGCGCGACTGTAATTTTCTGGGGCGAACAGATTAACACTCTCTAGCACTGAAATATTTTGCACGTGTCCAATTACTAATTTAAACACATATTTTGTTAACTGCGATTCGGATAAATCGGATAAAAAATATAATTATTTTTATAAAGGAATCTCAAAAACTTTTTTCGCACTCTTTCAAGCATGGCAGTATATTAAGCCTCATGAGGGTTCCATATCATTGCATTGCATTCTAGCTTGCTTCTCACAAATGTGTTGTACAGGATTTTTACGGCATCTGTACTGCGCAAATGGTACGCTTGTCTCAATACAACACCCAGGGTCCGAAAGGAGCTTTTGCATAGTTTGTCGACGTGATCATGAAAAAAGACAATTTGGTGTCCATGATGACACCTTAATTTTTCTGACTTGTCACTCTCGAAAGCAAGACATCACCAAGTCAATTTTGGTATTGAATAGGCTCTCTGGAGTGATTAAATGTCAATATAGCGCACTTGTCAGTGTTGAAATAGAGCTATCGCCAGTTATCGCCCGTAGTATAGGGAATTGATAGAGTAACAACTCTCTTTAGAGGTTTTTATGCTAGTGTGTCGAGATCAATTTCGTTTAAAAAAGGCCGAGAACTCGCGAAAACGAGATCTTGCGAGATCGGGATTGCATTCTTGGTATTAAACTAATCTAATTAATAATCTTGCTATATCTCGCGGAGTTAGGGTGGTTAACCTTAAAACTCAGAAGGGAAAAATAAAAATACTAATATTGAGTCAGCAATTTAAGTTTGTTTGTTACGATACGGGGTCATATCAAAACTTCTTGTTATGTTTTTCGCTTTTCTGATAATTTTTTCGTCGGTTGAATTTCTTGAAAAATTTTTTTTCCTGGTTCAAATCTTCCTATTATTTCAGATAATGACTATGCGTGGCGAAATCGGTAAAAAGGTGAAATTATTAAGGCGAACAATTTATCATCCAAAATAAAAATATAGATAAACAAGCATTATGGTATGCTTGTTTTATCTATATATGCCGTGCCTCTAGTCCTTTTATTTTTAGCATACTAAGAATGTTAAAAATAAAAGGACTAGAGGCACGGTCGGCATCCCGTCAAAACATTCTTAGTAATTGCCAATTATGATCGCATCAATTCTATTCCATTTTCATCTCAACACACCGCATTTAAGATGGAATAAGTGCCATGTCAGGATCACCCCTTTTATGAGCACGGCTTCATTGAACTGGATGGAAAACACGGACGGAAAATCCGTATGATGGAACCAACCCGGGAGGGCTTAACCCTACCCCCTAATACGGGAAGGGAACCTACAGTTTTTCATGGATTCCGAACCATGGAACCGCTCGCATTAATGACGAAATGCATTTATCCAACTCAGAAAGAGAAAGATAGTGGTGCATGTGCATTATGGGGATTTGAACCCAGACCTCTGTCGTGTAAGGCAAATCCACCCGACACTGTGGCACGATCGCTCTATCGCAAATGTCCACAGCAATTCTGTATTATCAACAATGTAAATCAATTTACACATGAAAATTGCTCCCGAACGAACACAAAATAAATGCGGCGATGTTTAGGTAGCAAGGCGGGGAGAATCTGTCGAGCCGACCGGCCCCATCCCCCCGCGTCCACCGCAGTCTTCCTAGCTATGTTTACACGCGCTACACTCACACAGATAAGTGGCTTTACGTCCGTGTACGAGTGAAAACTGGTAATTATAGTAATGTTTTAATTGAACCTAGTTCCGGACGATTTGTATTGTTGCAAAATTAATAGCATATTATTGAAAGATAAAACTACAAAATGAATGATTCAAACCGCATTTCGAATTTTTTGTTTAGCTTATATTCGAATCTAAAAATTATAAATGAAAAAAAATGTGCTTCTAAGTAACATTTTAAATTTCTCACAGAATATAGAGTTTTAGGCCATATACATATTCCAGAAAATAAAACTGAGTTAGCAGTATTTGCTTTGCAGATATTACGGAAATAGTACAAAAAAAATATATTTACACAGTTCCGTAAATAATAAATTGTTGCAAATTTACAGTTATATTACACTTAAAATTAGTTAACATATTCGATTTTGAAATACCATTTCTAAATATTTGTTTAGGAGATATCATTTCTTAAACATATTTCATATTTTATTTCTATCTTCCGGGCCCCCCAAAATGTTGCAAACTTAATGTACACACGTCCATATGAAATACTACGTTTCTGAGAAAAAAAATTGCATTTCGGATTTAATGTTTTTCTAAGTGCTGATTTAAGTCTAAAGTTCCTGGAGTATATCCCTCTTTGAATGTTCAGGTAATACTGGTTGAAAGTGCCTACATACATAGATCAAGATATTATTTACATATAAATCTATGTAATTAGACCTAAGTATGTATTTCATTACCGTGGACGGAAAACCAGTAAATTTATTTGTGGATTCTTCTTTACTGAGTTGCTTGAATCTGTGGATCTATCAGTTTTTAACGTCACTTATAGTATAGTATGGCTGAATATAGCATGGCTGAATTGAGCTGGATGGAAAACACGAACAATTCATTGTCGCTTCGACCATCTTTCGGGCTTAACCCTGCCACTGAGTAGGGGAAGGAGCTTTGCATGGATTCTGAACCATGGAGCAGTTCGAGTTCGTGATGGAATGCACTTATCCAACTCAGAAAAAGAAAAGTGCATGTACTGGGTCGGCATTTGGCCATATAACTACGTGTATTGTACTATGGATGTTCGTGTCCACACTCAAATATTTTATGTTACAATTTTTTTTCAGGTTGTCTGTGATGCCGACCTTCGTATACGGGATATTGTAGCTCGTTGGCGCGGCAGTACCCATGATTCTAGAATATTCAGAGAAAGTCGTATTAAAGAGCGGTTTGAAGCAGGGGAGTTTGTAGGTCTCTTGCTGGGTGATGGTGGATACGCATGTACACCATATTTGTTTACCCCGCTCTTGCACCCAGCTGGTCCAAAAGAACAAGGGTATAACAGGGCTCATATAGAGACAAGAAACACAGTTGAGCGCTGTTTTGGTGTTTGGAAGCAGCGCTTTCGTTGTCTTCTTCATGGTTTTTCCGTGTCCCTTGAAAATGTAAAGCTGTATGTGGTGGCGTTGGCCGTACTGCACAACATAGCTGTGGACATGAAGGAAGAAATACATGGGACAGTTGAACTACCTCCAGCAAGACAGCCTGTGCCTGTACCACCTGCGGCAAATGGACAGGCAGCTCGAGCGGTTTTTATTGAAATAATTTTTTAATTATTACTTGTTTCTTTTAATTGTTCTTCAAGTATACTTATTTGTAACAGAAGTTTTCTTTTAATCAACGCTCGCTCCTCCCTCCTCCACTCTATCTCTTCCATCTCCATCTCCTTCTTCCACTTGTGCTCCTCCTTCATCATCTCGAGCCATTGTTGACGAGTATCCTCCGACTGAGGCTGATTACTGAACTGAAAAAAAAAATGCAATTCATTTGCATGCTGTAAGCAACACAAACAACTACAGATGTTCCTCTATGAACGATTTCTGGCGATTTGACATAACAATGTTCAGCAATTTACAAGGTTTATTGACAACCATGGACCAATCTATTATTATAACTCTTGCCCAGCAATATGTTGCCTGAATAAAATTGTTCATATACAAGCACCTTTAAAGTACGTCCACCAGTACCTACATAATTCGAGGGGTAAAAAATTAAACTCTACATTTCAGAAGCATAACGTCTCAAGAATGAGTAAAAATAAAATAAATTGTGCTGTGTGTGGCAAGAAAAATAATACACTCCATTTCTTCCAGTGCATGTCATAAGTGGCAACCAAGGGATTTGTCGTTCGTGGTTCTGATTTCGCGTTAAACTATTGCTTTCGACCCCCTTGCTAACTACATGTTAAGGTGGCGACTGACAGAGAATATTCGCTCGCTGCGAGCACGTTACAAGTCGAATATTCGGCCTGTCAGTACAGCGAGCCGAGCAGCTCGCCGGCGAGCGGCGAGCAGCCGAGCGCGCTCCACCTCGGTGTCGGTTTTTTGGCGAATCCCTTTGAATGTTACACCGCGCAGTCAGTCGCTAGTGCGAGCACCTGTGGCGAGCACCGCCAGGAGCACACGCGCGTTTCCTCGTTCGTATCGCGGAGTTTGTTAAAATGCAGTGGACTCAAGAAAAAACACTTTTATTCATCGATAAATATCGTAGTTATCCCCAACTCTGGGACCCTACCCATCACGACCATTTTAATAAATTGAAGAAAAGTGACGCATGGGTTGAAATAGCTGACGAAATCAACGAAAACGTGGAAGAATGCAAGAGAAAGATGACCAGCCTACTTGCATCTTTGCGAATCATCTCATCTCATTCATCAGATCTCATCTCTTCTTTAAATAGCAATATCGAACTAAAAGGAACGCAGCACACACTAACTCTTCGTCCGCCATTTCGGATACAAGTGGCTGGAGGTGGAGCACCGTGTAACAAATATTCGCGACGAATATTCAGGTGGCTCGAGCATTTGCTCACAACGAGCAAATGCTCGATGTGAATATTCGCATCGAGCAAATGCTCCAGTCAGTCGCCACCTTTAGGGTTAATTTTGACGGGATGGACCCTTGATTGAACTATCGTTGCAGCGGCAATGACAACTGTCCATGTTTTCCAACCAGTTCCATGTAGCCATGCAATAAAAAGAAGGTCCACACAGCACATAACTTTAAGATATTTACGTTTATTTTCCGAGCTTTTTTTTTCTAATGCTGGATGAGCGTGGCTCATTAATCTTCTTGCTTGCTGGTGTAATGGATGTCTCAGCATTCTGGAAATGGAAAAAATAAAGATTACATTAATCTATTATGCATTCCTACACTAGGGTACCAGATCCTGTGTTATAGTAAGTTAACATTCATTTATAACAGTAATACTATTAAATCATCGCTAATAGATTTAAAAGGACTTCCTCGGCTGTCAAAGTTAGGGAACCAGTTTAAAGAGAAAGTGACTTGCTTGCTCATTTCACCCCTCCTCTACCAAAATCTCCTACATTGAAACTTTCAGCATTCCAGAAAAATGCAAACAAACTTGTACAATATGACAACCGGTTTTATGTGTTCAAATACTGACTGAATAATAATGTTTTTGTAATTTGACTCTGTTTAGAAGTCAATGTAGTAGTTCATGACTGAAATAATAGTATTAAAATTAAATCGTACAAAGTTTTCAAATGTTTCTTGTTGCCACTGGAGTCGTGCATCGCCTTTCTTGCGGTGACGCTTGGTTCGGGCTCCTCTTTCCCTAAAATATGGTTAGGAGAGGCGATGGTTGTGCCCCGCGTGATGCTCGTAAACGGGTGCTGTTTGTAGGGACTGGCTTGCTCCAATTGGCAACATGTTAGATGACGGGCATGGTCTTTACAGATAAACTGATATTTGTCATGAAAGACATCAATTGTTGATGTCTTTCATTTCATAATCATTTCATTTAATAATTCGGTATTGGAAAATGGTTAGTAGTCTACCTCTGAAGATAAAGTTTATGACAATTTCCAAAAATATCAAGAATTTTATCGAACAATTTATATACGATGCTTCAGCGGCCGCCCTGCTCATGTGGCCGCAACCTAATGGAACACAGTACATGGCATACGAACTAGCATTAATATGTTTATCTTTATTTTTCAAGGAGTGACAGAAGTAACGGGTATGGCAAAATTACCTTATTTAGTGTCAAAACCACCTGCTGAGAAGCACATGGTTCTGCTCTTCCAGCATTCTGAAAATGTACAGAAGAAAATAATAATCTGCCATGAATTTTTACATTTTTTTAGGGGGCAGTTCCTTAAGGTAGCCGACTCCCTGTACGCACGTGGAAATAAGATAATACGTATATTTATTGTCGGGGATCCAAAGTTATAATTACAACTTCATTTATGCTTGATGGTCATCTTGGTGGCATCGAAAAATTGTGTTTGTATTCTAAGTTATAATGTCCGAAAATTCAAATTTCTTTCTTTCAAAAAATCTTAGTCATCAAGCCCAGCAAGTTCCATGAGGATTCAAAGATTCAAATTTAGTTTTTGTTTGATTTTTGACTACAGCGTTAGTGATTTACTATGATTCGTTTTGTAATAAATCTTTTTGTAAATCTAACCAAATCAAAAACATGCATGGAACCTGGTTCCCATGTGGTGTGTTAGGCTAATATCTGACAGTCAGCTTGATATTAGCCATCCATGTCCAGTTACATAAAAAAAAGAAATATTATCCAATGCAAAGCAAATTGACATTTAACGATGGATGTAGAGATAGCTAGTAAATTTACCAAGTAATGTTTGTACTCTCAATTATCGATAAGTTTGTATACTGACAGATCAAAATCGATACTATGACGATTTTTTGTGCTCCGGCATCTGTTGTGGCTGTACAATGGTAGTACCATAGTATAATAGTTGAATAATATATTTGTTAAGATGCTTTACTTTTCTGACTTCCAAGTAAAAACATTATTTTACATACCTGTTGTTCTATAGAAGAATATTCGAACAGAATGTTCACGCTTGCACCGTCAGGAATTTTCTCTTTCTGAACCTAAAATAAAAGGATGGGTGTTATGGTATATACAGAAATGAAACTTACACATCTGTACTTTCTACCCAATCGATTCAGTTTCTCGATACAGATACACATTTTCAAGCGGTTTAAGTATTTAGTAGTAAGTAAGTAATAAGAGTAAGATGGGACATAGACACCATTATTGATTCATTGGCTCGTTCCAAATGCTGGTAGCGGCATATAACAAGAGTTTTAGCGCACAGCTAAATACGCACTAATTTGTCAGTCTCACTAGTTCAGTGGCGCAGTATTCAATCATCCAGATAAGGCAACACTGAGTGTGTTCGGCCTCTGGGTGGGTGACCAACGCCTACCGTTGACGGTGGCTTTGGTTCAAATCCCACAAAAAACTGTAGGTGGTTTAATTACTAAAGTGGCACTGATTGGTCAAAGTTAAGTGAATGCACTCGAGCATATGAAGCGCATATGAATATGTTGACTATCCCAGATGGGCATGTATATTGTAGGCATTGGTTTCTATTCCCAAAGAGGAATGGATTTTCAGTTATTCAATGTGCTGAAAAAAACCTAGATGTACATAAAACATGAAAGCTATCCTCGATGCTTGCCTAGTTACAATGAGTGCATAGAACTGGGCGGCCTGAAATGCATTACTTTATGTCAATATTATGTCCTGTGTGATTGGTGATCAAACGAACTTACCTGTACGTGAAGTTCGATCATAATTATGCGTACTGCCCAGCCCGAAGAGATTACATGATTTCTACTTGTAGTAACGCCAAGCGTTCCCCATTTTGCACTGTATTTGAGCTATATTCCTTAAAAAAAATGGTAAATATTAGCACACCGTTACTGGCAACCCACACGGCCGCCATCTTCATTAAGTTTAGAGTATTTGATAATATAATACCATTTCACCAATCATAGGGTCTTTGTCATAGCACATTACGAAGGTTGTCTATCTGACTTCATTCGATGGCTTTGATCATGGGTAGGGTGGGTTGTAATCTCTTCGGGCTGGGCAGTACGCATAATTATGATCGAACTTCACGTACAGGTAAGTTCGTTTGATCACCAATTATGCTATCTGCCCAGCCCTCGAGATTACATGATTTCTACTTGTAGATGTTTAGAGCAGTGTGAAATGGTATTGAGACATGTTTTTCGTATATTTGAATTGTTATGATATCAAATATAACAGTTTATCTCTTACCTCTGTACTATAGCGGAAGGAGCATTTAATAATCCGTTTCATAATTAATAATCTCGTTATTATTATAGCAGTAGATGTAATTAGATGTAAGTAGCGTAATAAGAATTAAAATAGTACATGTACATTGATTCTTATAATCTTAAACATGGACTCTTAGATTCATGATCATTGTGATTCACATACATAATTTATAAACTAGAATTACATATTGTTATCGCGAACGAGTCAGATGACTCACTTACAATATTCCTATTGTAAAATTTTGCGAAAACCCTTGAGTTATCACTCCATCCCGCGGTTTTTCTTATTATATCTAGACTTATGCCTAGTCTCTGAGCGGCTGACGAGGCTGCGTGCCTCGTACTATGTGCTGTAAAGATGGAGGTATCAATTCCGCTCAGGCGTAAGGTATCCTTAATCCATCTGCTTAGTGTTTGCGATGATACAATCCGAAATGGTTTTCTAAAACTTAAAAATAGCGCTTGTTGGAGGGGATTACGAATGTCTTTCGTACGCTCTATATATGCGATGAGAACATGAGCAGGGCATATCTCAGGCTTTTGTCTAAAAAACGGAAGAATGAGGTTCGGTTGAACGGTTCCCACCCGAGACGTTTTTATAAGGTCTGGAATCTTTATACATATCTCATTTGTAAATAATGTGATATTATTAACATTAATAACAGCTAGTGTCTGCACCCTGTGTGCTGTTACCAGCGCCAGTAAGGTAACCAACTTTTTTGATAGATTCTCTAGGGATATCTTTTCATGAGGATAAAATTGACTTAAATGATTAAGAACTATATTGGGGTCCCACGTAACATTATACCGTGGCAGGGGTGGGCGTAGCCTGGACACTCCTTTTAGGAATCGTTTGATCCTTTCATCGTTACCAATATTAGAACCATTAATTATAGATATGGCACATTTACAGGAATTTAGTGTTCCGTATTTAGCACCCAGATGGAATAAATCGGTCAAAAACTGGATTACAATTTCAACGGGGGCACCAAATGGATCATTCGAATTATGATTACAGAATTTGAAAGATTTCTTAAGACAACCGTCATATTGTCTAAGAGTATTGTCCGAGAGAGAGGCTATCATTATCTCGCGTGCTGTTGAGGGGATTCCCCTCATTCGGAAGGCCTCCCAGATAACACTCCGGCAATTAGTGTAATCTCTTGGTGAATGGTGCTGTGGCTGGAAAAAGAGTGCAATAAATCATTACTATTTTGGAATACAATTGGTTGTGATATAAGCATCCTTTTGAATAATGGAAACCATGGCTGGGTAGGCCAATTTGGAACTACGAAAATTCCCACAGCGTTGTCCGTAATTACTTTATGTAATGATTTTAGTATGAAGGAGAACGGAGGAAAAGCATAAAATTTAAGATTCGACCAGTTTATAGTAAAAGCGTCGATTGCGTATGCATCAGGATCTTTTTGCCAGGATATGTATAGGGGGCATTTTGCATTTATTCTACTAGCGAATAAATCTATGCTTGGATTACCAAATTTATTAACAATATCGTAATACGCGTATTCCGCAAGCTCCCACTCTATATCCGGGTGAACGCGTCGAGATTCTGCGTCCGCAATGACATTTTCCTTTGATTGTATGTATGATGCAAACACAAATATTTTTCTCTGTTCGCACCATTGCCATAAATCCCGGGCAATTCCTGATAAGTGGGGAAATTTTACACCGCCCATTCTATTGATGTATGCTATTGCCGTGGAGTTATCAATGCGAAGGAAGATTTCACAGCTAGTGAGATTTTTGGCAAAAATTTTTAGACCAAAGAAAGCAGCAAGCAGCTCTAACTGGTTTATATGCTTTTCTTTTTCCTCGTGACTCCATGGACCACTGGCCGTTTCATTATTACATACTATTCCCCATCCTGTTTTGGAAGCATCAGAGAAAATTTCCATAAAAAAAATATTGTTTCTAATGGGGTTGATTGCATGTGAGATGCATTCGATCCACCAATCGAAGTCACATTTTAGCGTATCTGGTAGATACATGGTCGAGTTATAGTTATAATTTTTCTTTAAACTTAAGTATTTACAGCGTTCTAGTTGTTTTGTATAAAGCCAACCGTATTCTATGGCAGGACAGGCAGATGTAAGTAGTCCTAGAATACGAGCAAATGTTCTTATTGTGCAAGTTTTTAATGTTCTGAACTTCAATAGCTCATTCTTTGTGAGATTTCTTTTAGATTCTGTAAAGGTGGCGACTGACAGAGAATATTCGCTCGCTGCGAGCACGTTACAAGTCGAATATTCGGCCTGTCAGTACAGCGAGCCGAGCAGCTCGCCGGCGAGCGGCGAGCAGCCGAGCGCGCTCCACCTCGGTGTCGGTTTTTTGGCGAATCCCTTTGAATGTTACACCGCGCAGTCAGTCGCTAGTGCGAGCACCTGTGGCGAGCACCGCCAGGAGCACACGCGCGTTTCCTCGTTCGTATCGCGGAGTTTGATAAAATGCAGTGGACTCAAGAAAAAACACTTTTATTCATCGATAAATATCGTAGTTATCCCCAACTCTGGGACCCTACCCATCACGACCATTTTAAGGCGAATAATTCCCTTGAATTTCGTTAGGTTCTAAAAATAGGGCAAGTTTAGAGGTCCTGTGTATTAAAATTATCACTTTCCAGAGTCTAAAAAAAATATATTCAGATAAAATGATACCTGATCCGAGCCGCTATTGTTTTCAAAACTTTTAAAAACAATACAATACATCGTAAAAAAAATAACCTTTTGCACCAAAAATTTTGCTATTCACGTCCATTGTGTTAGTATAAATATAGTTACAAGAAAAATAAAACAATCAAAAGGTAGGTTTTATGATCAACGGTGACGCTATTGTTTTCTTTTTCACCTTTATGTTTTCAGTAAAGAGAACTGTTAGGTTTTCCCCAAATTCGCTTATAGTGCCTACTTGACAAACTGCCATGAATGCTGTATGAAGATGGACTAAACGGAAGGTCTAGTTTTGGCGTCGTTGAAATGTTAGGCGCTCGCACGAATTTGTGTGCGAGAAGCAATAAGTCAATGGCGGGAAGCGTGGAAGTGCGCTGTGTAGTGCGACCAGTGCCCAACATAGGTACCTGCATCGGATGTCGACGCCTAGCATTGAGCTATATGCATAGTTATATGTTGTAATAACGGCTATTCACTATGTCGCGCGGTATCCAATCGAGAATGTTGTTCGCGTGGTTGTGACCTCTAGTACCTATCTCCCGGTGGTTAGTTCAATATGGGGAATAAAAAACAAAAAAAAATATTTTTCAGGAAAAGCAAAACATGCTTACAAGTATAGAGGTCGTAGAATGAAGTAAGTACTACCTACCTTACCATTATCCAGCTTATAGCGCGACATGTGCATTTCGAAAGGAAATGTGGGTTGATTTAGGCGCTTATTTTTACATCCAAACTCACCCCTGCAGTTGTGTGGGCATTCAAGAACACGTGCATAAAACGTGTCTCGGTACCTATGTAAATTATACATATTCACCGGTTTACAATAGTAGACAGGTACCTTCTTAGGTAGGTACTATTTTATCAATGATATTATTTTACTAGGTCTGTTGTAGGTAGCAATAGTAACACCTATGTACGTAAATACGAAAATATCTAAAAGTTATGTCGATTTGGCAGTGAAGTTATCAAAGCAAGACAATTATCAGCACATTCGCCGCTATCACAGCCCCAAGTTGCGGTGCCTCCCACTTCGCTGCCCTCACCAGCGCCACCGTCGTCGCCGTCAACGTCAGCTATGAATTATTTGGCTATGACTACGCCAGCGAGCCGAAGTTTGAGTGTTGTGACGACACACAGTGAAGGAATGGAAAGAGAGGCGACACACAGGTAAGGATAACATTGTTTTTTTATAGTGATGTTTGTAACTAATAACCTAAGTGAATACATGCTATGTTGTTATACAATAGCTACGTTCATGTGAACATAAACATAGTTTTAATAAATTATGTGTCTATATCTATACTAATAATAAATGTGTAAGGGGTTGGCGAATGGAGTAATTTACTTTGGTTTTTTAACCGACTTCAAAAAAGGAGGAGGATATCAATTCGTCTGTATGTTATTTTTTTTTTTGGTTTTTTTTAATTTTTGTTACCTCATAACTTTTGCCTGGGTGAACCGATTTTGATGATTTTTTTTTAAATGATAGCTAGTGCTTCCCAAGTGGTCCCATTTTAATTTGGTTAAGTTCTGACAATGATATCCATGAGAAAATCATAAAAGTCTTAAATTTGTATTAAGATGTGCGCGACAAATCGACGAATAACTCAATATAACGCCAACCGATTTCAGTGATTCTTTTTTTATTGGAAAGGACGTGTACAAATTAGTAAATTTACTTCAGATTCACTAAAAATAAACAAATAAAAAAACAAATTTAACAAAAATAATAACCGACTTCAAAGGAAAAGCACTAAAAAGTAAAAAATAATTTTCATTTTTGTAGTTACGATTTCTGTAATTTTTTGAGTAGGTGTCAGCCAAGGTTAGGTTAGGTTAGGTTAGGTTAGGTTAGGTTAGGTTAGGTTCTCTTGATTGGCGCAGCGCGTGCCCGGCTGACGCCGACTCAAAAAATAACAGAAATCGTAACTACAAAAATGAAAATTATTTTTTAATTTTTAGTGCTTTTCCTTTGAAGCCGGTTATTTTTTTTGTTAAATTTGTTTTTTATAATACTGCGTTTGTAGGTTCTAGGCATGATGCTAAAGCTAAATTGACAATATCTGTATGTATGTATGTATGTATGTATGTATGTATATACAGCGTGTCCCAAAACTCAACGTTGAGCGGGAACCAGATAGTAGGCCAGCTTATGACTACCCAGGGAAAAATAAGAAAAAAGAATCGGAGTCATTTGTTTTTCATGATGTGAGTATTTTTTTAAAAACGTTGTAAATTTAAATCTAGTACAACATTTTTAGGTACTACGACTACAAATTTACAAATAAAATTGTCATATTTTTTAATAGGTAGCCTAAATAACTCTGCTATTGATTAGTATCCCAAATTAAACCAAAATTACCATAGTTTTATAACAAAAAAATATTAAGTAATAAGATTACTAAACATTTTCAAATATTATTATTTTTAGTTATTTAGTTAACTTTGCTACTTCATAGCATAAAAAAATGTACGTACTGTCACGCGGAAAAACTTAGAAGTCTTTTTAAAAAATAAAAGTTTTTCCTAAAATTAATTACACTTTATTCGATTTATTTCACAGTGGATTTTCGTTAGGTAGATATTAGAATTATACCCTTAAACACCGACTAGCGCGCACAGGATATAGAAAAATAGGAAATAGAAAATGAGCGAAGCGAGTATTCTGCTTGCTCGCTGAAAGTCGGTGACGAACTGCGGCCTTATTGCCGAACAGCGATAGTCGCTGCCAGCGTCAGTGTCGCTGCTAAGGAGCCATCGCATACAAGAATTTTCGGCTACCATCGACTTACCGATACCGACGACATAGATTATGTCGATGGCGGCTACGGATAAAAATTAATTGCGGTTGCCTATCTTTTATCCGCAGTAACGGTAGCCGCAAAATTTGGTATGCGATGTCTCGTTAGCAGCGACACTGACGCTGGCAGCGACAGTCGCTGTTCGGCAATAAGGCCGCTGGACTGGCTCGCGCATCGCTACTTAGTATTCTATTTATATAGACTATAAATGCAATCTCAGCATTTAAGGGATGTCACAGTACACTACTATGGCAAGTTTTCACAAAAGTTGGCGTGACTAAATATTTGATTGATTGATTTTCCAATAATTCTAAAAACTAACTGTCCCCATCATCACTCTAGCACTGAAGGCAATTTTCACAAAGTAAAGTATTATTTTACATTGTCAGGACCACGTCTTTTTTAAAGCATGACGTGGGAGGTGTTATATCATCTTAATCCTAATAAGTAGCGCCAACTTGTGTGAAAACTTGCCATAGTAGTAAACGTACATTTTTTTTGCGCTATGAAGTGGCAAAGTTAACTAAAAATAATAATATTTGGAATTTTTTAGGAAAACACTTTACAAAATTTTTTTTTGTGATAAAACTATGGACATTTTGGTTTAATTTGGGATACTGATCAAAAGCAGAGGTATTAAGGCTATCAATAAAAAATGTAAGAAATAATAACAATTAAATAAATTGTTTAGTCTTAGTACCTAAAAATGTAGTACGAGATAAAAATTTTCAACGTTTTTTTAAAAAATTCTCATATCATAAGAAAACAAATGACTCGGATTTTTTTTCTTATTTTTACTTGGGTAGTCATAAGCTGGCCTACTACTTGGTTCCCGCTTGACGTTGAGTTTTGGGACACGCTGTATGTATGTTCCTCCATAAATCTTGAACCGTTTATCCGAATTCGATGAGGTAGTTCAATTTAGTCGTGCGGTCTGAGGAATGTCCTGGCATAGCACCTAGCTCCCACATAGTGTGTTGGACTAGTATCATGGCAGTACGTGTTGTATAAGCCGTTCATGTCCAGACTTATCAAAAGAACTGTACAAAGAATTATATACCCTAAATTTTAATGCAAAGTATATAGAAAAGGTAATTGGTTTCAAATCCCATCAAGACTATAACCCTGAAACCATAACACAAACTCCAGAAAAATCTAATGAATCGGTAAGAAACAATAAACATTGCATGTGATTAATAAAAAAAGGTGTTGCAAATGATGAATATATTTCAGTGATTTCCAGTTGTGACTTTTTTATCATCGTGACTAGCAGGCATACTATGAGCATTTTTTATGATAAATAGTAATACTGTGATTTGAGTATAATGTGTACTTTTTTTGTTTTAGGTCCATAATAATGATTGCACACTAAAGATCAAAGGACAAAAGAAGACAATTGAAGGACAATACTATACTGGATTGTGGCTTGAAATATTTGCAAATTATTTCAGAAAAAAGAACTGGATTAAAGTCTATGTTCAAACTAAGCTGCAATATGTGTAATTTAACATTTGTAATCGACAGCTGGGATGTGGGCTGTCTCAGCTGCAAGAGCTGTCAGCTGCAATGGACTTACCAACAATGTCATCCAAACGAGATGTCATCCGAAAGAGTATGCTTTCAGATTGGTCCCGCAGAAATTTTATCAAAATCACTAAAAGTAAAAAATAAAAAACTTTTCAACAAATAATTAAACGGGCGAAACTAAAAAGTGAAAAATAGCTTATTTTGAGTCGGCGCTAAAAAATCAATTAAATAAACCGTCTGTAAATGAGTAATTTTTCACTTTTTAGTTTCGTCGGTTTATTTTTTAGTTTTTCGAAAACTCTATCCTGTGTGAAACCACAGAGGAAAGTAAATTTTTTTTAGTTTTTTTGCCTGTCATTTGACTTGGTTAGGATTAAAAAAAATTCAATAAATCAAATAAATTGGAACAGTGTATTTAATTTCTACAATGTTTCTCTGTGTAGATGCATGCATTGCTCTGCACAAAAGAAAGAACTGATGGAGATTATTATTTCTCTATTTGTTCCAACAGACAAAGGTAGACAGATATAATGCTGTTCCCCCCAAGAGAGAAAGAGCTAACATTATTTTCGAAACTCGCTTTGTATTAGTACGCATGTAAAGCATTTTATGTCAAGAGACGCTAACACGCTCTTCGCCTATGCGTCTGCAGACGTGAGACGATTTTTGGGTATGTTTATTTTTATGACTTATCTATCGGGTCATGTCTTCTGGTGCAAGACTGACAAGTATTTGCGCATGAGATGTGTTTGTGTTGTGCACACACACACAAACACAAAACAATACAGCAGGCTATGGATGGATGAGCTTATTGCGATGCTTTGATGGTCGTGTGGATCGGATAATGCATCTGACTTATTGACAATAAATATAGTACCTAACACTTTATTTCCAGCTCGTAGCTTAGTGGCGCGGGGACTTGCTTTCCATGCCAGATGTTATGGGTTCGATTCACATCCCGTTCATGTACCACTGTCTTTCGTAGACAACAGTTATAAGACCTTCATTGACAGTTTCTCACAGTCTATAGGCAGGTATTTTAGTTACTCTGAAATTTGATATCTAATATTTTATGACTTACTTCACTATATTACCTATAGATATTTGTACGTATTTACCTACAATAAAAACAATAGAAATGAAGGTTATATGTATATCTCAATGTTTTGTGGTAAGTAGGTAAACAGGGACTACCTACATAGGTGTCTACACAGGAATTTGTAGGTAATGTTGTAATTATATTATCACAGCATGACACAGCACAGTAAGATAGTAACTATTTAGGTAAATGTAGCTAATATATGTGTTATAAATAATACATGCTAATATATGTAAATAAAATATGTATTTCATTAGTACCTAGATCCAGTAGGTAACAACCAATTTTTATCGCAATTCAAATTTCCCGCGCTACAATTGAACTACTATTCTAGAACGCGGCAGAGAATGAGGCGGGAAGAAACAACGGCGGCGCGGGGCGGGGAGGGCGACACGCGACGCTTGAACCTCCTCGTGACAATATCGGCCGACCACGATCTCGCATCTCTGCGTTTGGGAAATTTATTCCCGTGGTGGTTTTTAAAGCGGGTACGGAGCCGCACAGACGTGCGCACCCCCCCGCTGAGAGGATGGCACTGACGATATTTTGTTAGGTGCATTCTGTTACGTACGATGAAGGGTACCTGCGCCTTAATAAATTGAAGAAAAGTGACGCATGGGTTGAAATAGCTGACGAAATCAACGAAAACGTGGAAGAATGCAAGAGAAAGATGACCAGCCTACTTGCATCTTTGCGAAGAGAAAAAATTAAAGGAAAGAAGACTATGGGAACGGGAAAAGGTAAAGCCGTTTTTATTTAATTAATTAATTTTATTTATTTTAAACTTGTATCAATTCGTGATAACACCTGATTGCATTCAGTACTATAAGGGCGTAAGTGAAACCACATTTTAATAATTTTTTAAATAAATAAATTTGAAATTTTAAAAAGATGAAAGATCTATTGAGACCAGCTATATATGACGTATAACGATAAATATCGGGCGCTTCAATTTTTGTTCAAACTTTTTTAATGCATTTTTATGCATACTTGCCTAACTTGAGAAAACGAAGCATCAGATAATTACAGTTATATCTTTGAATTACGTCTAAACCATCAATACATACATAACATACATACCATCACGCCGGTTCCCCGCAGGGGTAGGCAGAGATGATAGAGCGCCATACGGTACGATCACAGCATACTTCTCTTGCTTCCTCTACAGACATACATCTTTTCATACATGCTCTACGATTCCGGGTGCTACGTACCTGACCTTTACGTAATATTACATCGATTTGGTTATGGTACGTTCTCCTAGGCCGCCCGGGCACGACACTTCCACTCGCTTCTCCTTTGTAAACCATCAATCTACATAATATTTACTTTTTTGATTGTCGAAATTGGTTGTAGTTATTTTGAAATTTTATTAAATGTTGTTTTACTTACGCCCTTATAGAACTGAATGCAATCGGCTCATATTAGGGCCTTAAGAGGATTATGATGCAATCAAGTTCAATACAACGGCGCGTGCCTGTTTTCTCAATCAAATTAAGAAATATTGTCCTGAAATTTTGCACATTAAATAAATCAACCAAGGGCTTTTGATACATTTACTTACTTCCGAGATATACGCTTCTAAAAATTTGTATACAAATACAAAAACGCGTATATCATGGATACAAGTTTAGTTATAAAAAAAACTAAAACGGACAGACGTAGCTCTCGGTTGATTTATTTAATGTGCGAAATTGACTGAGGAAACAGGCACGCGCCGTTGTATGGAACTTGTTTGCCTCATAATCCTCTAAGATGGGTCCGTAAGCATCAGAAAATTACGCTCTTCATACAAACGGAGTTTAAAAATCATTTAAAAAAAACCAAAAACTAATTTTAGGAAACAAATATCTATGTGTGCACGTTTTTGTTTTTTCGAAAAATGTATCCTATGTCAAACCACAAAGAACAGAAAATTAGTATGAGGAGTTTCTTTTGCTTGTCATTTAACTTGGTTTAGATTTATCAACAAAACAAAAACGTGCAGACATAGATATTTGTTGATTGATATTAGATGCCAAATATCAAGTAAATTGGAAAAGTGGTTTTCAATTGATTAATACGATTTACGTTTGTATGGGGAACATAGCTTACGGGCGTTCTTTAGGCGCCAGTTGCGGGATGAATTGTCAGTAAAATATAAAAGCAAACTGCGGTAATTGCCGTACTCAAAATAGTGATGTAAACAAGTGCAAAAGTTTAAAATTATAAGTACATTTTTTGTAAAATTGTTTAAGGTGCTGACGAAGTATATACAAGCACGTGGTTCGCGTACAAATCTCTGCAATTCGTACTAGATCGAAATGATCCACGGATGACAGATGACACCGTAAGTTTATTTTATGTATATCTTTCTTGCCAGCTCAGTGCCCCCTCCTGCACACAGTATGCGGCAATTTCATTACGTATTTCTTGCAAAGATCTGGTAGTTCGTCGTGGTCTATTTGGCAGGGGTAACATACCCGTGTTAGTTTCAGTGTCGTTTCTCCAATTTCCGGGTGTCACATTTCCTTCTATTTCCTTATCAAAAGTTCCTATTGGTGTGTAGGTGTCACAGGACTTTTCATTTCTTCTTAGAAAATTATGGAGGTGTACTATTGCCATAATTATCAACGAAGCTTTTTCCGGTTCCAACAACATCGGTTTTCTTAATACTCGGAAGACTGCTGATAATATGCCGAATACGTTTTCCACAATTCTTCTGGCTCTGCAAAGTCTGTAATTAAATGTTCTCTCCTTAGATCCTTTAGCGTGATATCCAGAATAGACTTTCATCATATTTTCTGATAGAGCAAAAGCTTCGTCACCCACAAAGTAATATGGAATGTTTTGAGTCCGCATCGGCAATGGAGTTGGTTCCGGAAAATTTAATGATTTGTTTTCAATTCGCTGATATAATTCACAGTTCTTAAACACTCCCCCATCCGAAATTCTACCTTGACAGCCTACATTTACGTATATAAAATTATAGTTTGCATCAACAATAGCAAATAGTACAATGCTAAAGAAATGTTTATAGTTATAATAATCACTGCCACTGTTTATCGGTGATTGTATCATTACATGCTTGCCATCCGCAGCACCCACACAATGAGGAAAATTCCACAAAGATTCATACTGTTGCGCTAAATTCAGCCACTCGTTTTGAGTTGTTGGGACCTGTAACAAACAAAACATTTTATTTTTCAGCTGCGCGATGAATATGCCTCGGGTATAACACAAAGTGCCGAGCAAAATAGGGAACCTACACCAAATCCGCCACTCAATGATCAACGATGTACTCAAAAAAGAAAACGTGGCTGTAATTCGGACGAAATAATGACTTCGGCGTTTGACATTTTGAAGAAATCAGCTGAACGAAAGCAAATGGAAACACTGTCGAAAGATAAAATGGACGAGTGTGACTCTTTTGCATCTTTCATCGCAAATAAATTGAGATCATATTCGCGGCAGACCAGGACCAACGTGCAGCAGAATATATCTAACATTGTCTTCAGTGCCGATCGAGGCGAATATGAATACAATATATATTCTAATAACTGTCAACAGCCTACATCCTCATTCCGCTCAAATAATATGTCTACACTTTCTCATCAAGCTTACGGTAGTCAACCAACTAACCGTTCCCGTTCCCACTATGTTTCTGTGACATCACCTTCAACGTCCTATGTCGATATAACTTCGCCGTCACCCCAGGAAAATAACCGAACCAATTCTTATCCTACTTCACCGGTAACGCCCCACGCTGAAGTCACTTCGCCAGCACCTCAAGGAAACGACCAGGAATCCTCCTCAGTACAAGTATATAGCCAAGAATTTCTGGAAGAGTATGCTGATTTAATTGATTAGAATAATAAATAACTCTGTTTTAAAAATTACTTACTTATAAAAAAAAAAATCTTACCTTTATGTGGTCTTTTAATACTTCAACAATCGCTTCACTGACTTCTTTAACGATGAATCCAATCCGTTGTCTGGAGATTTTAAAAAGATACTGCAAGCTTGTAAATGAATCACCAGAAGCATAAAAACGCAATGTTAAAGATAATCTTTCTGTCACTGTTATAGCTTTTCTCCAATTAGTGTTTTTTTTGCACACTAAAGGTCCAATTAAATTGATTAGGCATTCGAAGTCAGTCGAAGACATTCTCACAAAGTTCTTGTATTGACCGCTGATTTCTTGATTTTTCAAAATATTCATCAAGGTCAAACCGCCAGCTTTATTTCTCATTTGGAGCAAATTTGTCGTCCAAATGCGCTTTCTTCTCTTCTTTAAATAGCAATATCGAACTAAAAGGAACGCAGCACACACTAACTCTTCGTCCGCCATTTCGGATACAAGTGGCTGGAGGTGGAGCACCGTGTAACAAATATTCGCGACGAATATTCAGGTGGCTCGAGCATTTGCTCACAACGAGCAAATGCTCGATGTGAATATTCGCATCGAGCAAATGCTCCAGTCAGTCGCCACCTTAAGTCCTACACACATTCTATTTGAATCTAGAATAAATCCTAGAAACGTACAAACTTTCGATGGAGATAACTTGCTTTTCTCGTAATTGATAACGAACCCCAAATAATTTAATAATGATATGGTGGCTTTCGTATTATCTGTGCATTCCTGACTATTTCTTCCAATTAAAAGAATATCGTCCAGATAAATAACTGACATGTGCCCTAATGTGCGTAAGTATTTAATGATGGGTTTCATTATTTTAGTAAATGTAAAGGGGGCTGTGCTGAGTCCAAACGGGAGTACCCTGAACTCATATACTCTGCCCTCCCATTGAAAACGTAGGTATTTCCTATGTCTTGGATGGATTGGGATTAAGAAATATGCGTCTTTTAAATCAATAGTGCACATATATGAATCGTTTTCCATAATTTTCAGAACAGTTCTATGGTCTTCTAATTTAAAATGTTGAGTATCAATGAATCTGTTCAGATTTTTGAGATTTAAGATAAATCTCTTTTGACCATTTGGTTTTGGGACCAAGAAAACTCTCGACAAGAATTGATCGGGTCGAGGTCGGCACAGAGACACGGCGCCAATGGATATGAGTTCATTTATGTTTTTACAGAATTCTTTCCTTTCTTGTTCTGAAGAACAGTGGTTTTCAGGGATGAATGTCTGTACGACCTTTCTTATAAACGGTATTTTGTACCCTTTGATCCAGGAAAGTATAATAGGGTCGTTGGTAATGTTCTCCCACTGTCGGTGGAAATATTTTAATCTGCCACAGTGAGACATGCTAACCTGTGTTAACGTCTCCATGTTTGTCGCTGGAATCTCCCAGTGTTGTTCGGCTTGGTTGGTTGGCGGTGTTGTCGGTGTTTCGGCCCGCTGTTGAATCCCCCGCCGGCAGCCTGTTTTCTGGTTTGGGGTTGGACTGGGGATGGGGGCGGGCCTTTCCAGTTTAAAGACTTCGATGTTGTTTGTAATTTTTTGAAGTTGTTGAATTTCGATACCGCTCCGCCAAACGCTTTAAGATCGGCGCTTGATTTCTTCACTGATTTACAGGCTTTCAACTTGTCAGGTAAATCCTCACCAAAAAGATATTTGTCTATATTTGATTCTTGAAGCACCTCCTTAATATCCTTGTGCAGGGATGGTATTATGCATGCCCTTCTTGCCATTGATTGGGTATGATGGTAGTCGCAAAATAAACGGCCCGCGTCACTCATTCGTTTTATGAGATCGGTGTTCCCAACGTTAAGAGCGGAGTTAAGGGCAGTGCCAATGCACGAAATAGCCGTGGTCAACATCTTTTGTTGCCTATATAGAACATCGTCTCTCTTCTTTATAGAGGATGAGATCGCCTCTCTAATGTGCAGGTTCAGATCTGGAGCTGCGACATTACAATTTTCGGGGGGGAGGTACCGCTTCTGCAGTTCTTGTCGCGCTTCTTTATTGAGGCCTTCTTTTAAAATGTGCTTCCAACGCAAGGCTACGTCTTCATGGAATTTTTCCCCATTTTCCCGATTTTGGTCGGGATTCTCACCTAGGATATTTAAAATTTCTTCCGCTAGTGGTGTGGGAGATTGAACGTCGGTGGGTGTCTTGTCGACAGCTAGGCCGGTATCGGGCTGTCCATCCTCCAATTTTTCCATTCCCTCGCTTGTATTTCCTGAAAGGAATTTGCATATGTGAGATATGGCAACTCTATCATAGAGTATGAGGGCCTCGCGGTCAAACAAAGCCCGGCATTGTTTTGCTATCGGAAGCCAAAACATGTAACGGGCAAGGCCTGTGGCGCGGCGCGTATTCCCGCCTGGCCGCGACCCATTGTAACACTATAACATAAACAATGTGGGTCAGGTACAAGGTCGGTCGATATATTCAATCTTGCGCAAGATCTGAATATGTCGAGCGCTTGAAGTGAAGGAAAATAATCACTAAGAATTATTCGCAACACTTGTAATTAGCGCAGTGAAGCACTTTTGGCTGACGGTGTGAGGAAACAATCGCTCGAATTGCACACAGCACACCTACGTCTGCCTGGTATCCATTGAAGGAATAACATTTTTCTCAGCCTGAGAAATACACCTGGAGTGAGGAAACAATCGCGCTAATTGTACACAGCACCCACTTACGGCTGGCACTCGAGTGAAGGAACCAATTGCACGAATTGGACACAGCACACGTGTATATGCCTTCTTGCAGTCTTCTTATTTTTCGTAGCACTTCCTCGTCACTATCGGCGTCCAGGTGACGTTTTTTGTTTCCCATTGTCGGGGTGCGTGCGAATTCGGGGAGCACTGAACGTGTAATGAAGATGGCGGCCGTGTGGGTTGCCAGTAACGGTGTGCTAATATTTACCATTTTTTTTAAGGAATATAGCTCAAATACAGTGCAAAATGGGGAACGCTTGGCGTTACTACAAGTAGAAATCATGTAATCTCGAGGGCTGGGCAGATAGCATAATGAGCAATTCATATCCAGCAGTTTCTCCAGGACAAATCTAATGAAAAACTAAAAATATTTACCGTGTCAGAATCAAATTGATTGCTGCCCACTTTAAATTCCAGTGGAATTAAATTTACAAGTTCCAGATCTTCTGGGGGTGGACTTGGTGGTGCTGGTCCACCACCGGTAGCATTGAGGGCCCTGCGATGATCAAAAATTGTCTTTTTGGCGCTCATTTTCATGCAGCGCCATTGCTGCCTTATCTCGGTGACCGAGCGGTCCCTGCTGTTGAGGGCATTGAACCTGGAATGCATAAAAACAATTTTTTTTTTAAGAAAAAAAATATTTTGTTAAATTTTTATTTTACTTTACAGTTTCGCTTAAGAATCGCTGATCAAAAAAGGAAAGGGGTTATGAGATTGATGTGTGTATCTGTCTGTGGCATCGTAGTTTCTAAACGGATGAACCCATTTTGGTTAAGTTTTTTTTTGTTTGCAAAGTCACTTGATTAAGAGTGTTCTTAGCAACCATTTATTGTGTTAAAGTTTTTTTAAATTAAATTTTTCTTTTATTACCTTCCTTGAACATCTGTCCACGCTTTCTTCTTTGCTTGGTTAACATTCGTATCAGTGTTCTTATTTTCGAGGATGGGGATTAAGTCCTTGATGACCTCTCGCAGCAGCATCTTTGAAAAATAACACACCAAACTTATACTCGCCCTTCCTAATATAGAGCAAGATTCACTATTGTGTCGGCCGTAATTTGATCATCTTACTCCCAGGAATCAAACATTTTCCACCGGAAATTAATAGTATTCTGCCTGCCGGAAGGGGTTTACATTAGAAACTTGAAAATAAATAAAAATTTAATACCTACAAAACACCCAGAAGCAATGCATTGGCGCTGTACCGCACCATGCATGTAACCTAACTTAACCTAATCTAGCCTAACCATATTTAGGAAATCACGATACACCCAGCCACATTGTGACCTTGATTTAGGTTGCAAGTAAAGTAATTTCGTAGGGTTTATAAAAAAAAAATACAAAAGGATCATTTACAGAAGACAAATCGCTACCGCTCCGTGTCATCTATAACTTAAGCTTAACCTACCCGGTACATGTCGAGGTGATGCACGTCAATTTAACAGACATCAGAATATAATAGTTATAATCCTACTACTACTTCTTCAGTTCAGTTCAGTATGTTATTAAAATGCTAATTTTGATATATTTTTTTTTACCTATGAATGATTCTTTTTCGCAAGAAAATTTCTTGTCTCACAAAGTCCTAAAGAGGTAAACTTTCACCCTATCCATCCAGCGTCACGTTTCTAATGGAAACCCCATCCTTATATTCATTTAGCTAGCTTCTAAAAAGTAGTTCCTGTCGGAATAGACAGGCGCGCAGTGTCCTATTGCACAGCATGAATGCCATGCTATACCCTCCCCATTGGAAAGCCCGAGGTAAATTGACAGGTGGACATTAGGGGTGACTATTAAATTATGACCAATTTTGTTGTGGGGCCAGGGGAGAGAAATATAAAAATCTTTCATCTATAAATCTTCGGCCAGAATAACTTAAAAAACACTGAACAAATCTGAATTGCAATTGCAATCATAAAACTGTTTATTACCTTTTCTTTATCTTCCCAATTCGGTGACCTCTTCTTTTTCACTGCAGCTGCCGTCGACATAGTTATCAATTCCTCTGAGCTCATCACGAAAGGCGCAGTAATTTAGGGAAAAGAACTTCCGAAATTTTGAAGCAAACCGCGAAAGCACAAATCGTAATAATAATGACAGCAGTCTTGCTTTTGACAGATTTATTTCTTAAATCGTGCAAAGGAGACTAAAAAGTTAAACTTGATTAAGTATTATGCATTAACTGGTATCACTCGTGATGTGAAATGAGTCTTATCCACTGTACAACTTTACAGCACATGATCAGTGTTTATTAGTAACGAATTTGAGAACTGGTGCATAAGTGTTTATGCACTGGATACTTATTCAGTGTTTTATCTGCTATTTATGAGATTTTTATTAGTAAGGCTGTTAGTCTTTGGACTGCACTCAATAATGTAGTGGGTTACCATACAATTGTGACTCAAAATGAAATGTAAGATTGTCTAGCGAAAGAGCTGCACAGTCGTCGCATATTTTATTTTAGATTCGAGTAGAAGTCGAAACTGTGTGTTCTGTTTTATCTTGATATAGATTTCACATTTCGTTTATAATATTGTATTAATTCACTTTGAGAAATAATGGAAAAGGACATTATACTGATAAGCTAGTAATAATAGCTATTTCACTGCGTACATAAAAAACCCACAGCATACGATTGAGATGTTATTAAATTATTCGAAGGAAGATATTAAATGCTAACCAGTTACGCTACAAGTAGGTGTTAAGGGTTTTCTGATAAGGTACATTTTATTAACTGTCGTATTGTGTTGAAACTTGTTGGGCAACGGAAGAATAAATAATATTTGGCCCTAGTAACGCAGGGAGAAGACACGCGTGTACATTAAACAAATACGCAGCAGTACGTAGTTAAATTAATAAATAATAAACGTTTTGAAATATATATTCGTTTTTGCTTCAACGTTAGATTCAACGAATTCTATACAGATTGTCGTAACCGGCAGTTCATTAATTTCGCCAGCGTAATCCTCATGTTTTTCCAAGACATTTTATTTCTCTTAAGTAAAAATACCGTCGTCGGTTCCCTAACCGCCAAGTACCAAACCCCAGGACGTTTGTACAGGTATGTACCTACTTATTATTATTAATTTTAACCTTCTGCTAATGTTTTATGTAACTGGACATAGATGCCTTATTCCACACCTACCGTTATGATATTAGCCCAACATACTGCATTCCCGAGTGAATTAGGTGCCATTTCAGGACCTTCCCTTTATGAGCTGAGAGTTGAAAATGAAATATGAAATTAGATGGAAAACACGGACAATTATTAATTGCCGCTTCGAATATCTTTTCTTTCAATATTCGATGGTAGGTACCAACCCGGGCGAGTTTAACCCTATCACCTACTAGGATAGCGTAAGAATAGGGTAGCAGGGCTGGCAAAATGCCACGGGCCCCCGACCCAAGAGGGCCTCGGCCCAACAAAAATATGTTTTGGCATTGTACCTGAGTATTTTATTTGAGTCCAAAGTGAGACAACTAAAGACCATAATACAATTTCAAGTTAATCGTTAAGCATTTCAACCAACCTAACCCTTTCCCCGCCAGGCGCACATATTTGTGATTTAGAGGAGTGCTTATTTCTGTCCAAATAAAAGTCTAAAAGTCTAAAGTGTTGTAATAATTGTACTAGGTGGCGCTAACTTCTACGTAAAATAACTAGCCAACTAGTGGCATTCGGGCATTCATGTCGTGACGTAAATGCATACGATATGAGTCCCGGTGCGAAGTCTAAAGAATTTTTAAGCCCTTATTAAGTTGAGATCTTTCCTCCCAACCCGCGCCTCAGTGGCCCAGTGGCGCGACACTTCGGCGATCGCTCTCCGAAGTAAAGCAACGCTGGGTCCGGTCTGGTCTTGGATGGGTGACCATTCGACCGTTGAGAGAGGCTGGCCGTGGTTCGGATTCCACGTCAAGCTGTAGGTACCCTTCCTTACTTACTAGGTGGTAGGGTTTATCCCGCCCGGGTTGGTACCATCGCATTGGATGAACGATGGTCGAAGCGGCAATGAAAATTATCCGTGTTTTCCATCCAGTTCAATGTAGCCGTGCAATATAAGGAAGGTCCCGGCATGGCACCTAGTTCCCATGTGGTGTGTTGGGCTAATACCATCACAGAACTTGTGGTATTAGCCATCCATGTCCAGTCACATAAAAAAAAATCGTATCAAATGACGAGTACACTGCGGAGGGGCGGGGGTCGGCGAGGGGAGACGGAAAAACCGCCGCGCGGACGCCGCCGCCTGCGCCGCGAGCCAGTCGAAAAAGATCAGTCGCGCAGATCAACGGCTTGACACGTCATACCATTTTTAATTCCTATAATAATCAGTTTTTTTTAAGTATTATAAAGCTAAACTCGAACTCTTATCATTGCTAACCTGGATAGGCTACAACGTCTGAAAACTGATCCGGCAAACGTCTGAGGCTCGACATCCTCAACAGCTGGTCCTTCGAGCTGGATTCAGTGATGTGGTCTATTCAGACCCGCAGCAAGACACAGAAGATGGAGCCCGAGCAGCCACACCCACCGTCCGACGACTCCGGTGAGCAGAGATCCGATAGAACGGCGACCCAGAGACGCGACGGGGTGGCGTTATCGCAACCGCCACCAGTCACCTGATGACGTGACAAACCCTGACGACTCCATCCGAACAGTGATCGAGCCCCCATCCGCGGGCCTCTCAACTCGCTCGCGCCGGTCGAATGCTTCATCAGCGCGCCTGCGGCGTCTCGAAGCTGAGTACGAGGCGTCGTTCCAGTTGGCCGAGTTCGAGAGGAAGAGAGAAGAAGCGGAAGAAAGAAGGCTGCGTGATCTACTCAAGCAGAAGGTACAGATAGCCAGAGAGAAGGAACTATTAGGCAGCGACAGTCAATCAAGCTCGCGCATCGTTTCGCCCGTATCTTCACGTGTTATCGAGAGAAAACCCCAGAGAAATAATGTGCTGTGGAATTCCCCATCCGCACCGCGCGCCCTTGTCGAGGTCACGGCCGCCCCCGCACCTGCCGAGCGCGCTCGGTCGCCTGCCCAAGACAGAGAGGAAGGACGCAGACATCGACACTCAGAAAATAACCAGCCTCAAGATACTATTGAGAGACTTGCGAAAGCGATGGAAAAAGTCGCAGAACGTCTCACCGCGACCTTCCACGCTTTAACGGAGACCGCAACGAGTGGCTAGCATTCGTCGCATCTTATCGTGAAACGAGTGGTACCTACAGATATAGCAAGGCAGAGAACATGGCAAGACTTCGCGTCGCACTGACAGGCAACGCCCGAGAACAAGTGAACGCACTGCTGTTTACGGAGGGCAGAGATCCAGAAGAGGTCATCTCTACTCTAGCACGAGTCTTCGGACGACCGAGTGACCTCATCGATGCCGTAGTGAAACGCATTATTAATAACAACTTTTCATTATTTCCATAGTTTTAATGAGATGCGGTGCCAAATAAAAAAAAGCAAAGAACTATAATAGCAGATGTTAAGACTACAGGGTCTGGACGCCCCATAATAATAACGATAACGGACATCGAGCAACGCTATCTCAACCTGTAAGAATCACAGTAGAAGAGCATGGTGATTTGTATGAGGTTGGAGTTGCCATAAACAAAGGCCAGATTGAAGTCTCGGAGGTAATTTACTTTTTATTTAATGTATTTTTTTACTTAATTGTAATGATTTATGTATGTATTTATGCATTTATAGATGCGATATGGCAGCATAAATGTTAACGTATCCCACATATTTGCAGTGCATTTTTTGTGCATTCACGCTCAAACCATAGCCTTTCTGTCGACTGTGTTCCATGTCTAGCTTGGAGTAGTTAGAAATTTATTTATTAAAGGGAAATATATTTATAGTTTTTTAAATGCAATTATTGTACCATGTACGGAATAGAAAACACAGGAGGTTAATCCATTTGCACAGACTGAGGTATCAAATTTTTGATGCTAACCATTTTTTTATATCTTTTTTCCTCCGCTACTTATTAAGCTCCACTATATTTATTGAACTGGATGGAAATCGCAGACAATTTTCATTGCCGCTTCGATCATCATTCATTCAATGCGATGGCGCCGACCCGGGTACAACAACGTAGTTTTACGTGGAATCTGAAACACGGCCAGCCTCAACGATTGAAAACGGTCACCCATATAGAACCCAACTGAGCTCAGAGTTGCTTTAACCAGCTTATCGAATCGCAAGGCGTCGCACAAACGGCAGCTTAGTCGATCTGGCGGGTAATAAATCAGATTTTTTTTCGTCTTTAATCATTAGTAATTTGATAAAACGTTAGTTCATAGTTCAAAATATTTATTCAGTAGAGTATGTTATTTAAAGTGCAGCTAACTGCACTTAATACTATAGAACATGTCTACATTTTACTATGAGTAAAATAATAATAATTCATACCTTATGTGTAAAAATGCTCCGTCGGTTGTCAATTAATACAGACATTATAAGAATACTGACACTATAATTAGGCAAGTACAAGTCAATAAACACGAATAAGTGATTAAAATTGGTGATATAAAAAATCTTCAACAGAATAAAAATACATTTTCAATTAATAAGTTTCTCACATCCTTCATAAATTGTTCTATTTGCAGACTTTTCAAATGGCCTGTGTCACGTAGCAGACCTGGAAGGGTCCAGGTCTGCTCAGTTCCCTACTCCATGGCCTTCCCACCTCCAAACCACCTTTCTTGCTCCATGGGCCGACTGCTGACTCCATTGTTTAAAGATTAACCTCCGACCCTCAAGAAAAAATGCAACCGAAATGCCGTTCTCTTTATGGATCGGAGCTGTTGACTCGTTCATTTACTTTTCTTCAGTCACCGAGTCGAGAGCTCCGACCCATCCAGATCGCGGTTTTCCGGTTAGTACTGGCCCAGGCTGTCGCCCGCCTCCATTTTATTGTTTAATAAGTGTTCCTTGCCCTATTTTTACCATTTAAAACTTGATTCTTTTTTAATTATGGCCTTCTGGCCCTGCACCCTGGCTTCGCTTCCCAGGCCGGTGTACCACACAGACATTTTTATTCATTTTAACTTTAATTGCGCCGGCCGCCAGCGAAGCCCTATCTTGCCTGTTGCAGTCGCATCGTTGCGATTTTTGTTAAAAAATAATTATTTAGAAAAGTAGTTTCATTCGTATTTATTCCATGCTAACGTGGCCATTTTGTGTGCCACTAGCGATCTACCGGGGGCTTAAGAGCCACCCGTATCATTGGTCGCTGCCGCCGAACGACTCCCACCGTTGACGCCTGACGCCGCTGCGCGAGCCGATGCGTTTGCCGCTGCGCTGCGACCAGAGGGCGACCGGTCGAGCGGGGCCACCGTAGCTGCCCTGGCGCTCGGACGGCGCACGTGGCCCCCCAGCGCCTCCACCACGTGGCCGCTGCCACGTGGTGCCATGCCAGGCACCGCCCAGGGCCATACGAGCCGCCAGCAGCCAGCAGCCGCGCCCGCGCCGCTCAGCCGAGCCCGCGCGCTCGCCGCCCCTGCGCTCCGCGTCGATGACGTCGCCGCGTCGACCAGATAAGTCCCCCCGTGAAGAGGGACACCCCGGAACAAGAAGCCATTAACCATCGCAGGCCCCTCAGGCGCACACCGTATTATTATTTACCTTGTTTGTTAATTTTCCTAAAATAAATAGTATGTGAAGATTTGCTAGTGTTCTCCTTTGTGTTTTCCCAAGCTCAGTTCGGCAGGCACAGCCCTAGAGACCCTTCTGGTCCCCACGTCGTGGGGAAGGGAGGGCCTCACCCTTCATTCTTAGGGGTTGGAGGGTATGATCCGTGGCGGATCTGTCGGCATCGCCGACTAAATTTAACTTCATTTTTCTTTAATGGTCAAATCATGATTAACTTCAGTCCCTTGTTATTATAGACTTAAATTCATTTCGCTTTTCCCTTTTTCGGCTTCACCTAAAAGTAGAATCGTGAATTTGGGAGAAAAATTGGGTGACCCTCTCGCATCTAATGCGAACACCATCTCCACGTAAACTCATTCATTATTAACCCCTCCACTTATAACAACCCCATTTCATCATTTTTTTTTATTCATTTTTTTTTCCGCCACGTGACACCTGGTATATTGTTAAGCCATTAGAATATTAAGTGCATAATAGGGGAAACCGCACTAACATTGGCACCCCCCCAATGATCGGCACTGTAAATTTGAATTATTGTGGATTTACAAATTATTGGACTAACAGAGGCGTAAACATCGTTGAAATCGCTATTTTATTTAGTTTCATACTGGCAACACTGTCACCTGTCAACATTTTTCAATGGCGATCAACGCGAGTTCCCTTATGGAGCCAGAAAACCCACACGAGTAAAAACTGAAATAGTTTCAAAACCTCGGGGGTGTCACGTTGTGTGATTGTTTCATTCACAAAAATCAAACCAGAATGAAATCTCATAGTAGTTTTGTGTTACTATGATGTAAATCGGACCATATAACCACAGATAACTCCATTTATTTGCACGTCTCTGTAAATTCATAGCGTCTCGCCACTTCCCATACATTCCAGAGCGAGACGACACTATACCAACACACAGCTAGGCGCGCGTTACAGGATTAGAGCCAATGCCAGACTCAATCGTCACTGTATTTCCTACCTTTGAGGAACAATGGTGTGAAGTATTTATAACCTCCATGGCAGTGCTCACCTCGCGCAGAAGTGCGCTGATATAAATACTTAAGACAAATATTAACCTAGGTAAGCACTACATATTGCATTTATCACTCCATATTGTAAATTCATGACATTGTCATTTTTGTCGATCGAACCTAATCGATCGACCACGCGGCAATCTGTCGTAATATCTGCATTCAGCACCCATCATTAACATTTTATAACTACTTATGCCTTTATGCAAAAACATACAATGTGACTGCTTGTCACTTTTACCTTAACCTACGGTGAGTCACCTTCACCATCGACACACGTGTGAGAAGAAACACAATCAGCAGCACACCTCTCAGCCAGCAAGACTGGAGGACACCCATCACATCCTAGAAGCTAAGTACCCAGATTACACGTAGTAGGGAACGGCTCGAGTAGGTAGATGTGTGCCCAGAACCTCCAGAAAGCTGGCAGTTAATAAGTGTTGATAAATACTTTTATAAACTCTAAGACCATGTAATTCTATATCCCTTATTTTGTACATTGTACACACTATGTTATAATAAACTTCATATCACTATATCAGCATATCACTTCTTTAATTTCCGACCTTCATTTTGTCAATGCATACCACCACCACGTGTAACCCTACGACCCTGCAGATATATATACCCTATACCTACCATACTACCTTACCTACTTTACCCCCTGATTAAAACGCCACCCGCGACAGGGGTACCACATATTTTGAGACGCTATGAAACGACCATTTGGTAAGTTATTACATGTTTTTTGATATTTATAGGTTAAAACGGTGTCCTCGAACATATCTAAGTGAAGCGTTTTGATGAGGTTATGTTTCTTCCTAGATTTTTACTGGTGCCAATCACTGCAATTTTTAAATGTATGGAGTTGTAATTATTGGCACAGGGTGTCAATATTTGTGTTAATCCGAATGCTTTCAAACAATTGTTAAAATGTTGTTAAATCATATTACTATCTACTATAACTCTTATGCACAATGAAATTAAGGTTATTTTTGCCTCAATATTTTTCTTGGCAGTGCCAATCACTATGATATTATTGTGTGCTGCATGATTTTCAAACTAGTTTGATATATTTTTTTAGACAAGACATCACGCTTCGGCACCGACCTGGAGAGAAATACAAAGAAAAGGATTGTCCAATTGGCAATTGATGCCATTTTGAACGGCATGCCGAAAAAAAGGCATCATTCCAGTTCAATGTTCCAAGACCGACGCTGCAATTTAGACTCGCTTCATCAAATCCACATGCAAATGTTCGCCCAGGCCCACCGACCGTTTTGACATCGGCAGAAGAGGCTAAAATTGTTAATTGGATCATAACGAATGCAAGAAAAGGACAACCAGAACGGAAACAATCGGTCTTAGACTAACACAAAGACAACAAAACGGGGGATGGATGGTATAAATTATTTCTGAAGAGGCACCCAGAAATTTCACAAAGACGTTCAGAAGCCATAATGTCAGCTAGTTCGAACATTTCTGAAAACGATATCAGAAAATGGTTTAAGCAAATTGAAGACTACCTTGTTGAATTAAATATTTTCCAAATTTTGGACAATCCGACGCGAGTTTTTAACGGTGATGAGACCCATTTCATTATCTGACCAAAAATACTAGAGTACTGGCGCTTAAAGGGGAGAAGAAAGTCTACGAAATAGATCACGCACAGAGTAAATCTGCCGTTACAGTTATGTTTAAGTTCTCGGCGAGTGGCGACGTGACTCCGCCTATGATATTTTTTCCAGGGAAGCAAGTAAGAAGTGACCTCCGGAACTCTGTCCCTAAAGAATGGGGCATCAAATTGATCATATACAATTTGAACAGTACTGTCACGATACTGCAGAACTTTGTGTTCGTCTGTACCCTCGGTATTATACGCCTCAGAGTGTACACAAACTTGTAATCCATGGGGGAATTTGAATTAATCAGGCCGTTGTGACAATCAGACAAATGTCTGAAGAGGCCCAGGAAGCTCGCAACAAAGACGCCAAACAGTTTCAGGAGCATCATTCGCGTAAGTTCAGCCGTCGATTGGAGGACATGATGCATTTGCTCCTAATTACATCAAACCCTCCGATCATAAGCTCCAGAAAGATAAAAAAGAAAGATGCAGTCGTTGCCCGAAGATGTTATTTTAATGTTAAAGGTGCCTCAAGTAGTACGTTCAATGTCTAGTAGTGATGATAGTGAATAAATGTAGGAGTAAAGTAATTAGTATTTATTTTTGTAATTAATGATCATACTACTTTTGTGTTTTATTGTATGTTCCGGGTACTTAGACCCTGATTATCAATATTGATAAACCTTAAAAGATTTAGATTCCAAACAAAATGTTTCTTTACTTGCAGAGTTAATGTGAACATTTTGAAAGCATAAAATAATATTTCCCCGTCAAATAATAGAAAGTGACCACTGTGCGTCGCCCCACTGGGCTACCGAGGCCGACGTTGGCTATTCAACGTTGGATTCGGTTAATTCCATACTCAATAAGTGCTTCGGTATAAACCTGTACCCGTGTAATTATTTCCAGACAGGTTTCCGTATTCAACTTTAATCATGTTTCTATAGTATTTTTTCATGTCATTTCAGGTGGTTTACGTACCAGAGTCACGGGAAGTCGATAAAGCGAATGAGGTATGTAATTATTATACAGAAGGCAAAGAGTATCGCACTTTTAGCCATTAATTTATTATAAATGTTAAATATATCCACCATAGTAGTTGAGAATTCAACTTGCGTTACAGAATTTTAGGTTCATTGTTTTTGTTACAATTTTCAAAATAAGAATTTTATCTAGTTTTCGTCACAAGTAAGAACAGTCCTGACCTACCTGACAGTCCACCATTAGCTTCACGCGAGACTGTAAAAACCTCTGGACGTACTGTGCACGTACACGAGTCCACAAAACACTCGTGCCACGTCCATTTGACGTTGGCTAATGTCAGAGGGTACGTCACTATAGAGTCCCAGCATGTGCCTGTGATAACTTTTGATAGTCATGCACCTTCGTCGTTAAAGTTACGTTAAGTTATACTAGTACTGCGTAACTTTGCACTGCCACAGTCACAACAGCCTATCGACAAGTGTTTCTTCAGTATCTACAACAAGCTGCACGCCATGTTGCACCGCACTAGTTACAAATTGATGTTAACCGACCCCGGTAGCAATGGAATATGAGAATACTTCTAAAACATTTATCAGCATCCTGTGCATAGGTGGATATCCCCATCACAGCGTCATTCGTTATCAAAACATTAATTATGGACGCTCGCCAAGGTGTCAACGTCATAAGACAACATATTATGACCAGCGGTTTATTATTTTTGTCGATTCCCATAAAATGAAAAGTTTGTTTATATAATTTCCGCACTTCAAAAGAATTTTATTCAAGGAATTCCAGATGTCAATACGTTTCAGAGTATGATTTAAAATATACAGGTAGACATGAAATAATTGGCAAGGTAGCGTGACGGCTTTATCAGTAAATCGGTGCCTCCTGAGCAACACTGACGTGTACACCTCCTAAGAGTTCACCATGCGGAACCTGATAAGCGCTCTTAAGAGCTTAGTGAAGCTGCCGATAGTGTCAATCGACAATGCATTTTTCCGGTTGCATTACCAGCTCACCGTGATCATCCTCATCGCGTTTTCATTGCTGGTGACTTCGCGCCAGTACTTTGGGAAGCCTATGGATTGCAATTTTCCGGACTATACCCACGGCTCCCTCAATGACTTCTGTTCCGTGCAACCGACCTACCTGGAGGTGAACAGTGCCACACATGATATTGAAAACCCCGTCATGCCACATAAAGCTCTCACATCGAAGCAGCATCGAGAAGTCAAGTATTACGGCTACTACCTATGGGTGTTCATGGTGTTGTTCATCCAAGCAGTCTTCTTCTCCATTCCGCAGTACATCTGGAAGTCATGTGAAGGAGGTAAAATGAAGACATTGGCTCATGACCTGACTTCACCGTTCCTGAGCAAAGAGTGCATCGCAGAGAAGGTGGAACATCTGATGGATTATTTCTTCATGCAGCTGCACGCGCAAAACTCTTACGTCTACAAGTACTTCAGCTGCGAGCTGCTGAACTTTATCAACGTTGTCGCACAGATATGCTTCATGAATGCCTTCATAGGCGAATACTTTGTGTTGTACGGAATCTATGTTATCTTCTTCGACCAGAAAGCCCATCCGAACATGACGAACCCCATGAAGCAAGTCTTCCCAACAATGACTAAATGCACTTTTTACAAATTCGGTGCTTCGGGCGGCCAGGAAAACTACGAGGGACTCTGCGTCCTCACGGAGAACGTGGTCAACGAGAGGATCTACATTTTCCTGTGGTTCTGGTTTTACGTGCTAGCCATCATCAGTGGAATCGTCGTTCTGTACCGCATTGCGCTGCTAGCGTCCCCTGCACTCAGATTGACCATGTTCCGATCATGGAGTCTCACGAACCTCTCCGAAGACGTTGAACTGGTGCACGAACAGCTACACATCGGAGATTGGTTTCTGTTACATGGACTCTGGAAAAACATGCTCCCAATGATTTACAAACAACTTGTATCGCGCATTGCCCATCGTATCCAGTTCGATGCTTAGTTTCTTTGTATCAGTCTTCATTTTTTATACACGAGTATAATCTCGTAACAAAGTGTGTGTGTGTGTGTGTGTGTGAACTACAAGCTTCCATGTGTGCCCCAGGTAGTCCTCATTCTCTTAGGCGTAATTGAAATTTTATTAGATGTATTAACCAATTAGTTTTCGGTTAGCGTTTATAAGTTAGCGCAATAAGTTAGCGTTTGTTATTAATGTAACGAGTGGATTGTAACAATAACTTGTTTTTGTTTGTATTAACATATATCCTGGCACCCTGCCATCACTTGGCAACTCTGAACATCACGTTATCTGGACGCATGCAGCATCTGGCAAGGTCCAAGCCTCTGCAGCACACTGCACAAAGGCAGTGTCCATCTAACTAGGTTCTTGGCTCATAGTGGAGTCCGTGATACACGATCATTAGTGAGAGTCCTAAGCAGAGTCAAAGGCAGTTATGTTACAGGCTTGAGATCTAAGCAGCTCAATTGCGCTGTACTCAGCTACTCTGTCAAGATATAAAGTTTTTTACTGGATCCATGCGTCATCCAGATGGTGACTCAAATTTAAATTATAATAGTTTCATATACAACTGAAATATAGCGTTGTTTCCTGCCGCCGTACCTTATCGCTCGAGCGATAAGCTGACTCGGTGAACCCGAAAGGTCAAAATTATATTTAGATAAAATTTTGTATGCGATTGAAAACCGGATGACGTACTGTGTCATTCAATCACGACACTTGCTCGGCATCAGTTGTTTCATCTGTGAACAATGGAGTCTTCTAAAATCACTAAACTGTTCGGCAAAAATGCTGAAACGGAAAATAACATCTTCCACGAGATCGCCGAAGCCGGAGCGCTCCCGCTGCTGCACCGCATCCGTGACACCCTCGAAGAACCAATTGCTCCTTTCCTGCAAGAGAAGAATAAAGAAGGCAATCTCTGCACCCACGTTGTAGTGACGGCACACAAAGGAGCGAAGGTGATCCAGCTTCTTAAGGTGCTGGTCGAGCTTGGAGCTGACCTCAACGCAATCAACGAGACCACGCGCTTCATCATACTCCATCTGGGAGTCGTCAGCGCCGCCTACGAACTGGTGGAGTGGTTGGCGCAGCAGCCGCAGATTGACCTGAACATCAGAGGATGGGACCAGCTGACGGCGTACGAAATGGCGTTCATCGAGACCGACTACCGTATGATGGAGCTCCTGAAGGCCCACGGCGCTTGCGGTCCAGAGCCAGAGATGGTTCAAGACTGGAGTTGCTGCGTCAATATGGATGAATAGATGTGCGGCAGTGCGTTTACCGATTATGTATACACGGTGATTAGGTAATTGTGCAAACTTAGCATATCATCGAATACATTATTGACCTTGAATATTAGTATCATTTATCCTTAATTTGCATTAACGTGTGTCTCTATAGCTTCTGGAGCTGCAAGAGGGTCTCTGTGATAAGTATTGAGGAGAACGGTTCAAAGTGAGCTAGAGGCAGAGAGTAAGTATTTGTACAGATGATAATGCTTTAGAACGTGTGCTTGGTGCCACTCGATGATTAGAGTTATGCACACATGTCACGTAGAGCTTCTGATACAATGTTCCAACGGCGTTTGCACAATAGATTCTTTGTCAGCGTTATCGCAGCAGGCGATACGACAGAGATGGTTGGACTTACCTTACCAGGCTGCCAACCAAGTGCAAAATGCACTCTTAAATAACTACATATCGTCGACAGATTTATCTTTGTTCCCCTTGATCTACAAGCCTCTGCAGCTAAACTACACGAGGTTTCGGTCTCCGCGATAACTGGATGCCATTGTCAGGCGTAAGTATTATGACGGTGGTGATGTTAGGCGCTGCTTGAGGAGGTTGGTCAGCGACGTCGACGTATAACTTCAGACATAACACTGTGAGCTGTGAGGTATGGTAGACGTTCGACCGTCTCGCAATCACGCTGCCGAGAACACTTTGTCCATCGCTCAGGCTCTGAGTACTTAAGGCAATCAAGTTCTGGACGACAAACGCCGGACGCTAAGTTTTGTTTCCATAGATCACATCGTAAAAGCCAAATGTGCCTGTCACACTTTGCTTCGTTTGAATGGACCTTAGAATTTAAAAATACAAACCCTATTGTCTATGCCACCAATCCAATTTTAAAATCCAACTGCCATTTTAACACTTTTTCGTTGAGCTTCCCAGAAGCAACATTTCCCTTTTTCTCGCTACTTTAAATTTTCGACAATTGATGCTAGACAGTGCCTAAGCTACCATTACTTAGCCCTGGTTAGCCTCGCGAAGTGCATTCGCCAAGATAATCCTCGGCGGGATCCCTAACCGGCGGAGAGTTGCGGCGTTGCACCTCAACGGCGCCAGAGTAAGGTAACTCCGAACCCCCACAAGGTACAGTCTGCACTCATGCTTATTCATCGCTTTTTTTCGTCATTGTAATTTTTTTTTTCATTACCTATACAGTCCACATCTCGTTTTCTCACACCTACTAACGATATAAAACTTCTAATGCCTAATTACCACAAAACTATTTAACCTTAAATTGTGAAAATGTGTTCGCATCAACTGCTATCGCTATATTTAACATGTACAATTCATTTATGGCTCAAAGTGCGAAACTTGTTGCGTTCTGTGTACGTTTACTCTGAAACCGGTACACCTGAAGTAGAGACAAATTCGAAATCTCATTCTGTCATATTGATGTCAAACAATTGAAGACATTTTTCCAAAAACCGCACTTGTCAACTTTTGAACAAAATGAGATTTTAACAGGAGCAGATAAAGGGCGCCATTCTGCACATTTCCATGTAGCTGGATTTTACAAAAATAGCACTAGTCACTCGGAACTCATTGTAAATCATTGTATGGATAGAGCAAAAACAGCACTTGTCCATGTCCATTTTTACAAGAACAACACATGTCAAGTGACATGTGCGGTTTATGCCGGAATCTGTCAACGTCAGTCACAGACTATAATATAATATCAGTCAGTCTAATAACCTCAAACATATTGTTTCTGTGAAGAGCGCTTGTGCTGCCTGTTTTCAAAGTAATTTGAATACAAATGGACCCACTTCGAGAGGAAGTCAGTTCACGGAGAAAACGGAAGAAGGAGAAAAAGAAGGTCACAATCAGGAACAAAAAGTTAAAGGGTGAAGAACACATAAATCATGTTGGAAAACTCGTTGGAAGAAAAGAGATTGGACCAGACTGCAGGTAAATAAACTTGTGTCCTTGTGATGAGCCTCTTCTTGTAGCTATAAATGTAAAAGTATTTTTGTGAATTCATACTGCGATATTTACCTAAATCTGTCTTGGTTTATTGTTACAGATGCAAGCGGTACGAATGTTACAAAAATATTAGTCAAGAAGAAAGGCAACGAGTGTTTAACCGTTTTTACTCGCTGGAAAGTAAGAACCTTCAAGATTCGTATCTTAGTGGATTGATCACGATGGAGACAATCAAGCAAAGGCGTTCCCGTAAGCCAGTAGACTACGAAAATTCCAATGGAAAGGATTTACATTCAGCATCATTTTACTACTAGGTTCGCACATTGAGGAATGATGTCGCTCATGAAGTTCCGGTATGCCGAACAGCATTTATTAATATTCATGCTACAACAATACCGAAACTAAGACGTATACAGCAGTCACTCATCAATACAGCAAGTGCTCCTGCAGACCAAAGAGGAAAGTATAAAGACAGACCTAATACTATACCCAAAGAGTTAAAACAACTGGTGGATGACCACATTCAGTCTTTCGCGGCAAGGAAATCGCATTATTCACTAAGAAAGAATCCAAATCGCTCATATCTCCCCGAAAATCTGTCAGTGAAGCATATGTATAGAATGTTTTTAAAACAATATAATATCAATATTCCATACCACTCCTAATGGTCAATCTTTCATAAGGAGTATAACATAAAGTTTGGATTGCCTAGGTCAGACACCTGCACAGTGTGTGATATGCTGAAAAGGCAAATAGATGCATGCACCGAAGAATCCCTTAAAACAAAACTACAGTTTGACCATACACTGCATTTAAGGAAGGCAGAAACTTTTGTTACACTGAAAAGGCAGTGGAAACAGAAATCTCGAGAGGGCTTAGCAACAGTTCTAAGTTTTGACTATATGCAAAATCTTCCTTTACCTCATATACAGACCAACACAGTATTTTATTGTAGACAGCTCTGGCTCTATGTGTTCGGTATACACAATCTATGTGATGATAGTGCCTCAATGTATGTTTATCACGAAGGTACAGGTAAAAAAGGGCAGAATGATGTAACATCTCTCCTATTTCACTACTTGAAAGGCCTGCCGAATCCGAAAGATCACTTGGTACTCTTTCCAGATGGCTGTTCAGGCCAGAACAAAAACTACGTGATGGTACATTTCTTATACACGTTGGTCCATTGTTTCAAGATGTTTAAACAAATTACCTATATATTTCCTATTAGAGGTCATTCCTATCTGCCTAACGACCAAGATTTTGCAATAATCTCAAAAAGAAAAATTAAGGAAACAGCAGAAACCCCAGCCGAATGGATTGACATAATCAGTGGTTGTAGAGAAAGCCCTTCTCCGTTTAATATTGTGAATGTAGAACGCAGCATGTTCCATGATATGAAAGAAGCCACCGATCCTTACTTCTTAAAAACCCCTAAGCCTGCGGTGGCACTAAAAAACTTGCGGATGTATAGGATGCATGCAGAAACCCCTGTATTTGTAGTGCGTGATCATTATAATAGCGCTTGGAGGTCCTGCATTATTCGCAATAAAAAAAAACTGCCAAATGAGATTCACTTCAGAGCAAGTTACCCGGACAGTTTACCCATTAACAAGAACAAAATGAAATATGTATAAAATAAAATACTAATGATGAATAAAATGCCTTCTATTTATATAAGAGAATGTAACTTTTTTTTGCAAAAACAACACTTGTCAAGCAGTATGTCATTTTGACATTTTTTTTATAATACTGGGAAAAGTTTGGAGGGCAAACTTTTAATAGTCTTGTAGCATATATGTTTAACAATGACATTAAAAAATATTATTTATGTACATGTGGAGCAGATGGTGTTATATATGTCGGAGCGTCACAGGTGTGGGCTGAGGTTTCTTGAGGGTCCATCTTGCAAGCACTGGAAAAGCGTAGATAGGTTCGTGTCCTCCGAGTACAGACAACCGTTCGAGCCGACCGCCACCGGACAAGTGCGTGTGTGGCCCGCGACCACCGCTGCTAGTGCTATTGCACTCACTCGAGCTATAGTATTGTCTCGTTCACTCGACGTTCTCCGTCTCTTTTACACTTTTCATATTACAAGGCGCAGGGCTGCAGAAGCCCGCGCGCCGACACGGCCATACTGACATTCACACGTCCTCGTGTGTATCCTCTTAAACAGCCATCAGAGCAACTGTATTCATGTTGCTCAGCCTACCTGACCAAATTCAAGTGAACGCTCCCTCATAGAGACCTTTCATTTCCGTAACAACATTCATTTAAGTTATTATTGAAGATTTACTTCTCAAATTTATAAGATCTAAATTGATTGACATTCATATCAACATGAAATGTACAGTCGATGCAAACTTTCTGGAAATAAATAGGTGGACTCCCGAAGACTCAAATAGAGTACAATGAAAACCTTTTGATGAATTAGGTTACCACATGCCTGACTCAAAACAAAGAGAGTTTCAAACAACTACTTCGTAAACAAGATAACTTTGCAAATTCCGTGCCTTGAATACCTTGTTCCCATTTATGTCCATAAAAATGTTTCATCACAATTTACTAGGTACTTATGAGCATTCCACCACGTGGCCTCTGCTGACAACGCAGCCTCAATCGCCTCATGCGACTCCAGCCGAACATTCGACTCCAATCAACCACGTGATTGCCTGCCGCCCATGCGACACCAACCGACCATTCGGTTCCGGTCAACCATGTGACCCACACCTGCCGCCCATGCGACACCAACCGACCATTCGGTTCCGGTCAACCATGTGACCCACACCTGCCGCCCATGCGACACCAACCGACCATTCGGTTCCGGTCAACCATGTGACCCACACCCGCCGCCCATGCGACACCAACCGACCATTCGGTTCCGGTCAACCATGTGACCCACACTTGTCGACACCAGGTCTCCACACACTACCCCACCAGCCGTTACATCGCACCATCTCCGTCCACCGAGGTGGGTTAGGGTTTTTGTGACTTGCGACTAATAAGCTAGGCAGGTGCGCTTCGACCGACCAACCGAGTTTCGTGCTCATCTCTACTCATCAGGAGCGCCGTCACGGCACATCCTGGCTCTAAATCACTGATATGGTTGTTTATGTCTATGGGAACATTGTATTCAGGCATTTTCTTAAACGATCATGTGAGTACTTGTAAGTGCGTTTCCAGGTAAACTTTTCAAAACGTACCTGTCACCTGCTAATATTTGCCTTTGAATTTAGGATCCAACTTGGTTTGATTTCTCTCTTCGTTCTTAAATAAAACATGGTCACCAATTTGGATAACTTGGCTTTGGTACAAACGGTTATTAAGTAAAGCATTATTTGCAATATTCTGAGCTGCTTGCTATCTCATTTGAGAAATGTCGATATGACTTTCCTCGTCAAAAGTTACTTACCAATCATACGTTCTAATGGACTCGCTTTTGTTGTACAATACACAGAGCAATTAATAGGTAACTGAATATCATTTAATGAATCCTCCCATGAATGGTCACTATTACTAATTTCAGCATCTATGAGCATATTTTTAAGTGTATTCATTACGCGTTCAACTTGACCGTTACCACAGCTGGCACCCGTTGCAATGAGGTGAAGGTCAATGTTATGAGTCAAACAAACATCTTTGAGCTCCTTGCTAGCAAAACAACGGCCTTGATCAGCGATAACCCGAACCAGAGCGCCAAACAATGCCTCGCTTGTTAGGGCTCCGCACCCAAAGGTCGCCAACGGAACCCCATCACCAAGCCTCCGCCGTCCGTCCGTGCGTCCGTCCGTCACAGGGCCGCATCTCACGAACCGCAATGAGCAGGCAGCCGAAATCCTCACAAAGTGCACATTCACTTCTCCGCTATAACAACAAACAGGCACAATCCAAAAATAATAAAAAATAAAGGGAAACCATACAAAAAAACGTGATCCTCTTGTGCCCCCGCAAGACGGTACGGAACCCCTTGTGCGCGAGTTCGCACTTGGCAGGTTATTATTATTATGATTTTTCTTTATTTTTACTTTTTTTTTTTTTAAGGCACGTATGCGACAATTTCTATCAATGCGGACAGAACGGTTGTAAAACATACTTAGTGGAGAAGTCAATCAAAACAAACACGTATTATTTGCAATCATTTTTACCACTGAGCTTTCCGGTGTACGAGGTGCAAGGAGGTCGTTGCTTTTGGTATAGGTGTAATTCATTCAACTTGAACTTTACCTGACTGAGATTTTGATACTTTACATGTAATGCAATTTTTATACAAATGCACGTACATACTTGCTCATTGTAGGAAACCAATAATGATCATAAATAGTATCTAAAGTATTTTCCCATCTCAAATGCATCACAGACTCATGCACGTGATTGATAACAAACCATTGTAACGCCCTTGGTATTATCGATAAACAGCGCTTTCTATTAGTACGTTGAACTTTTCTGTAAAGTACATTCGATCATAACTCATAATATTGGTTAATATCCTCAGGAAGTAAAGCATATTTTAGCTTAGTATTGATTTCCAAAATTTTGTTATTACTCAGTTCCTCCAGTTTTCCGATAGTTCTGTTAGATTAACGTGTTTCTGCTCAAATTTAGTATTCAGGGTTTGGCCAGTCACCTTTAGAAGGTGGTTGTGCGAAAATAAATCGACATGGCTCATTCGCTTGCCCTCTCTGTACTCGATAACATAGTCAAACGCTTGGAGAAAGTAAGTCAGTTATCCATATAGCACACAGTAAACATAAAAAATGGTCCTAACGCCTTCATTGTAGATCTTTTAAAAACAGAAAGAGCATTATGCTAGCTGTAGGTACTCGTACTGGCCGTCCGGTGTTACGAACGCCGTATGCTCTATAGATTAAGGATAAACTGGGTTCTGAAAAGACCCGCTCACCATGTCAAGGCATGTAAAATAATTTGCTCCGTGCATCTTGGCTGTCTGATCAGGTATAAGGCAAAGCATAACTATCGAGTACCGTATTACTGTTTAACTTAAGATATTCGACACACATTCTGTCGGGTCCATTGTTTTTCTTTACCAGAAGTGCAAGGCTCGCAAATGGTGAACAACTATGACGTATAATTCTGGAGCGCGAAAGCTCTTCGATCTAATCTTGAAGTAACTGTTTTTCTTCGGAACTAAAACGGTATGGACATCGCTGTACAGTGCGGTTAGGGTCAATAAGTCGTGTGTCTAGCTCCTCGGTAGTGACGTAACTAGTAGGTAGCATAGCCTTCCACGAACGACAAATATAATTCGTTCAATAACGAGATAAATTGTGATTTTTCGACTGACGAAATATCAGTATTGGCGATATCAAAAGTTTTCACTTTAGTTCCGATATCACAAATATTCACAATCTAATTTTAAACAAGAGTCTGCGGTCATCGAAACTAAAAAAAACCTTGCTGTAAAATGTCATGACCGATCACATTGTTTATTTGTTCGACACAACGTGAAACAAAACTTCAAGGATAAAATTATCGAATATAACTTCAGATAAAATTTGAATTTAACTTTACACGTTATCAAATTTTTAAAGTTTGCCAGACATTTGACTTGAAAGACTTTCTTTCACAAGAAAGCATCAACACCAGAATCATAACAAAATGGGTACTGCTCACCGGGAGTTGCTGTACACTCCAAAGGGAGCTTCACAGCACACATGTTGACTCTCCGCTCCGACCTGGCGCTTCCGGTTCCACCTGCACGGCTCACCGCTCCCACCTGCGCGTGCGCCTCCGCCTCCTTCGGTGCTCCTAGTTGTCTTGGGGCAACGAGGGGCGATGTGGCCTTGCTCGCCGCACTTGTAACACGTTATTAACATCTTCTTGGATGGGACAGTAGGAGTAGAAGTTTTCCAGGTCGTTGATTGATTCTGTCCATCGCATCGGTGAGTAGGACTGCACCTGCAATGCGCTGACTTGTTTCCCAGCGTGTCGCACGCGAAAAATTTCACAAGCGACAATGACATCATCTTCTGGCTCTTATCTGCAGGTTCGTCCTTTTTGTGTGAGGCGCTGTGTCCTCGTTTGCGGTATGAAAAAGCCATGAGTTCTTGTTGAAGTTTATTTTGGGTAGTTATATCGGACGTGAAGGCTTAATGCTGGAGCCGAGGTTTGATTTGCGCTATATGTACAAGTACAACTGAAAGTTCAGCCTGTTCAATGTCCATTGACTGCAGCCGCCACATGAGGACCCTGAGTGAGCTCATCGCGCAAGCCGCGTACGCCGCGAGACACTCTCCTTCCTTCGGTCGGTTGTTCATAAGACGAATCCATGTAGCCGTTGTTTCTATGCAGTACCTCCGGAGAAACAATTCTTTGAACTGAAGCCACGTCATTCCGCTAAAAGTATTTTGGGAAATCCACGTGGACACAGAGCCCTTTAACGCTCGACTCAACACAATTAAAAGTGCACCGCCGGTTAATTGTTGTTCTTGCATGCAAATGTCTGCAGAGGTTGTGAATTAAATCCGTCTTTATCCGGATCAAAATCAGGCATAGCGATACGAACGGAATTTGTAAACGCAGGATTATTTATCGCCTCGATTACGGCGATCATATTTCCGCGCTGTGATTCAAGCAGGGCCTCCCAACGATGATTATTCGTACTTGCGTCATCTTAGACAAACAATGGCGGTAATTCACTAGGCGGCCGGGCTTGATAAGCTGAGTTCGGTACAATGCCGACGTACCTTCCGAATCTGTGTGCGCTTGCAAGGATCCAACTTCTGATGTCGGAGCGTCACAGGTGTGGGCTGAGGTTTCTTGAGGGTCCATCTTGCAAGCACTGGAAAAGCGTAGATAGGTTCGTGTCCTCCGAGTACAGACAACCGTTCGAGCCGACCGCCACCGGACAAGTGCGTGTGTGGCCCGCGACCACCGCTGCTAGTGCTATTGCACTCACTCGAGCTATAGTCTTGTCTCGTTCACTCGACGTTCTCCGTCTCTTTTACTCTAGGAACACGACTCCATCCGAACGCACACACATAGGCGTTCCACTTTTCATATTACAAGGCGCAGGGCTGCAGAAGCCCGCGCGCCGACATATAGTTATTATCTTCTCCTGTAAAATCAGTTTTTTTGACAAGTGTCGTTCTTGGAAAAATGTCTTCAAATGAGTAAATGAGACTTAGGCCTTCTTTTTATTTCCAGTGGTCATGTTTGATCGTTAACGTCCTTAAAAACAACTTTGTATAGGTCCGTACACCGTTGAAGTTTAAATTAAGAATTTTTCAAAAATTGTTTTAATAAAAATAATAATAATATAAATAAAGTCTTAGTCGCCAGATTTATGCTTCAGTTAGGGTGTGAACTTAATGTATTTAGAAAGTATAGCGTATCGAAGAATTCGAAACAATTTAATTCAAAGATTTTAAAATAAATTGCACTCATGGAAAGTAAAATAAAACTAAAATATTCATAAACTCAATAAATATGTATAATAATCTATTATTGTTTTGTCATAGCATTTAGCCGATTACCGAATGTTAGTCAGCAGCAGGAACAGGTTGAAGGCGAAACACCGAGACGTCTCCAGGTAATTCTTTCAAACATTTATTTAAGCAATTGAGCATTTCTGTAGGAGTACACACTTTTGATAACGACGAGTTTACAAATTCCCACCTTACACACATGTCATCGATGTAATCGAAATGTATATTCATACGATTGAGAAAAGACAGAAATTAATAAAGAGCAAATGTATTACCGACGTCATAAATATTACAATTTAAGGTTTTTAATCATTATGAGGTTCATTTTACACTAACAGAGGATAAAAACATGAGTATAGTGCAAAGCTGGACTTGAACTAACAAGGAAACCATCCGCGGGCTGTGCGTTAGCTTGCTGGATCGAATCGGGCTTTCTGCTATATTCATAAAGCAGTTCTTATTACAGCTTTCATTATTTTATTATTGTGTCCTTGCTTCATGGGTGAATCTACATCGTTATTAAATTATATCTGCCTTACAAATAAACATTTATACCATCGCTATTACTCCGGTATTCCATGCTGTCTGGTACTTCTAGCTAGAAGTCATGGAATAATGGCGATGGTACTAATGTTTATTTGTAAGGCAGTAGGTTTATTGATTAACTCATGAAAAATGTAATTATATCGGTCGGTGTTTTGTTATAGCACGTGGCTGACTACCCAAGCTGCTCCGGAGTCACCGCCTACCACCCTCGGGGCCCAAGTCAGCAGCGAACAGGGTGAAGGTACCACAACATGACGTCCCAACTCGGCAACCACCTGTCGACATTCCATACTTGCTACGCCATATCGACGTCTTGGAACTGCCCCAACAGCCTCGACTGGAAGTAGAGCAGAAAAGGCGGCTGAAACGTTCGCATCTGCTGCTCGAGCTCAGGCGGATGGGTTCAACGCTATCGCTGCTGCTATATGTAGTACAACAGAGCGATTTGATACCAGGCCTGAGATCGTCATCAGGTCGTTCGATAGGCTCAGTGTGGCTTTGGAAGCCTATTAAACAAATTTCAGACGCTAAAATTTTAATATAATATTGTTTATTGTTGTTTTATTATTTATTTATCATCCATAGACAGTAAACTGCTCTCGGATTTGTTATATTTTATCATTTGCCAGTTCAGCAATCCCAGCGAAGAACTGGCAAGACACTCCGCTGGTTTTTTTTCAACGTCCAGTTAGTCTAAGTTCACAAAAGTATTCAGAATCACAGGTAAAAACACAAACTCAATATGAATTGACGAGAATTAAAAATTCAGTCATATGCAACAGTTCATGACAAATATCAGTTTATTTGGAAAGATCATTCCCGCCATCTATCATGTTGCCAATTGGAGCAAGCCAGTCCCCACTAACAGCACCCGTTCACGAGCATCACGCCGGGCACAGCCATCGCCTCTCCCAACCATATTTTAGGGAAAAAGAAGACCCGAATCTAGCGTCTAGAAAAATAAAAAAGAGACATGTTATTTTTTATTTAATTAGTTCGATAAGCAAATGGCTCACTACAACGCGACCATTCCAAGTGGAGCCGTTTGAAATAAAACGTGATAATCATGGCTATTCTTAACGATCCAATCCTGTTATCTAATTATGATAAAGTTATCCACCAGGCTCAAACTAAGCTGAACAACCAAAAAACTAAAATTACTCTCATATCCAAAATAATAAAAAAAATTGCTTTGAGAGGCAACAGATTAGTGCGAGAAGTTCTGAGAGAAATAAATAACGTGAACAATGAAAACCATCTTGCATTATGATTGCTCAAAATATGAATGTGCGAGCCTGCAGCTATTACGGAGAGCATATAAAAGAGGGCGGAAAATACTGGATAGAGGTGCGTAGAGAGGTGAATCTGCAAGATTTCGAACTTCATAATGTTGAAGTCACCGGCCATGTTAAGAGGGCGAATACAGTCATGACATTTACAGGCCATAATTAGCCGCCTTTTGTGCTAAATCCATCTACCGGAAGAACCGGTATTCTGGTAGCAGCTATTCCGAGAGCTATTCTTAGTGGTTGCAAGACTACAACTAGATGACGCCTTTTACTATTCGTTTTTCTAAAAAGAAAACCTTCGAAATTTAAATATATGTATACCTTCGCGCGGATTCAAATAATTTTAATTTCAAAATGTCATAAAAATTTGCATCATGAGATCAATATTTCTTACCGTACAAAGAAAATTATTGCGCGCTATCTATCGGCACATAGCAAGAGCGATACATCGATACAATGCTCGAATATTGACTCAAATTATAAAATATGAGGTGTTTTACTGACAAATAAAACTTAATTCCACCTACAAAGTTTAGATTAGTTTGTCCTGTGTAATGTTTGCAACATTTTACACAAAATCTCATCGTGTAATCGACTGTTCGCTGAAAATAGCGCCGCAGACCATAATATCGTCCCACAACCTAACACCGCCAGCGCCATGTCGCGAATGACGCTAAGCCACGCCTTCTTATAACGTGGGCTGTGACGTAAAGACCCACTTGGTGGACACAGACCCAGTTTGCTAAGACCATCTACTCTCTACCTCCCTCCTCCGTGGTGTTAACTATGTCTTTCGTACTTTTAGCTTTTCTTTCTCTCGCGCATGTTATCCCTAAATGACGCGTCGTCTATGTAGGGAGCTGTCGAAATAAGGGTCGGCCAGAGATTCTTTAGTACTCTTTGTTTCAGGTCGGTGCTAGCAAGCGAAACTATTGTGCAAACAGTTTAAAATAAACACTAAAGGTAAGTCCTAATTGAGTAATGTATTTATTTTTAGTCAGTTTTAGGTTCCGTACTTATACCTTATAATATATTTTCGCCGGCACTGAATATACATAGTTCCATACAGTTAGGGATGCACCTAAAAAGCGGCAACGGCTGTGGAGGAAAAAAAAAGTCTCGAATTATACCATGAAAATACTCTCCGAAATACCTACCCCTCATCCTTCCTACCATCAAATATAACAACAACACAACGAAAGTCTATTAAGAAATAATCGAACTCTCCACTGATAATCTTGATTTCCGTCAGAAAGAAACACAACCACTATCCTACGACATAACATCCGGATCAGGTAAATTCTATGTTTACTTATTCCTTGTAGCATGTGAAATCCACACATGGATTTAATGCTACGAAAGCGGCAGTTACGTGTTATGTTAGTTCACAGCACTCTCCGGCGGCCAATCGTCAAAGATAGAAGATTTTGCATAGTAAAAACAGTATTTCGAACAAGCGAGTGCGGGCGCGATAGATGGATCAGAACGTTAACCGCACGTTACTACTGAGTTTCTATCAGATGGGATGATACAATAAAAGAATAAACTATAATAGTAAAAAACGGGACACGTTTCTCAGGAGGTTTCTAAACACTCTCCCTGATATTCTTATATTTGTTACGTAAGCTCCTCGATGCATACACTGATGTTTCAGAAAAATCAAACTTTCTCGATCGAACGAAGCATTCCTGAAGCCCTCTGTGCAATATTTGGTGATGTCAGTAGTATCTTACCACCTGGTATTTTTCTTCGAAAAAATACCTCATGGTAAGATACTAATATGGTTTTGTTTTGATCTTGAATGGGTCCATTTTTTTCAATTTTATTATAGAACAACCTATAAAATAATAGTAGTGCTTTAACTACCTGAGTTCTCACCCTGCCTTTTTAACGTAGCAGAAAATGTTTAAAGGTGCATGGATTCCTCAATAAGGTTTTTGTGTTTATAGAGTAGGACATAACAGAGCCAACACAGGTACCCGCAAAGTGGTGCCAGTTGCGTCCACTTGCAATTTTATGCATTTAAGCCACGCTACAGTATTGAATACAGAAGTTTTCTACTTTCCAGTGTTACAAAAAAAAACTAATTCCTGAATTGTGTTTTCAGGACATACACTTAAAAACGTGCAGACACCGCGTCAAGCGTTTTTGGAAGGTCTGTCCACGGGCCTTAAAACACCAACCGGAAAAGGACGCCGTTTGATCATATCCCACATCGGCAACGAAGACGGCTTCGTAGATGATGGTTTGTTGATGTTCACCTCCAAGACGGGGAAGGAAGATTACCATCAAGAGATGAACAGTGATTGCTTTGAGGAATGGTTTCGGGAGCATACTACCTAAATTGAAACCGAATGCTGTTGTGGTGATAGATAACGCCACGTACCATTCCCGAAAAATCGATTCCTTCCCCAACATGGGCTGGACGAAAACCAAAATAGTTGAGTGGATGGGAAAATAAGGCCTTGAATTTCCAATAAGTGCCACAAAAAGTGACTTAATTGATATTGCCAAGCCAAAGAAACATCATTTCAATAAATATGTTGTTGATGAAATGGCACGAGAACACGGTGTCACTATTTTGCGATTACCTCCTTACCACTGCGAGCTGAAGCCGATTGAGCTCGTATGGGCGCAGGTGAAGGGGCACGTCGCGAGAAATAATAAAACTTCCAAGTTGGAGGATGTGAAGCAACTTTTTCTCGAAGGACTAAATATGGTCACACAAGAAAAGTAGACAAACTGTGTTCACCATATAGTGAAGACGTTAAACAAAATGATGGATTTGGTCCATTTAATAGATTCGGTATCTGACAGTTTCATTATTAATGTAAGTGACGATGGAGACTATGACAACGAAATTACTGATTGCGATGATTCTGACTGAATTATAAATACCAAGTAGTTAGTGATTGTTTGAATAAGTTTCAATGTATGTTTAATGTCAACACCTTTAAACTGCCCATTGTGTTCTAAAATTTATTTTACGAAACTATTTGTTGTTAGCTTCAGCTTAGCGTTTTTCTAATGTTTTGGTAATCATAATAACTAAGGATAGTAAGTTTATTGTATTCTTATTGCCTGTTTAATTTATATACCCGATATAGGTTGATAAGTTGACGCTTTATTTTACACCAGAGTGTATTTGTAATACTACACTATTTACGTTATCTAATTAGCAACTATGATAGTTACGTAATTTATATTTTCATTAATTTACACGGAAAGTTGCCGTTTCTATGAATCTATGTATCGCTCTTAAACTGTTCTACCAAAAAATTGTTTGGCAGTAGCATTTAGATAAAAGTGTCTTGTAAATGTCCTTTAAGAGGTAGCCACGTATTTTGTAAAGGTAAATAAATTATCTCAGTTTTATTTGATATTCTCATTTTGAGTAAAATTGAACAAGCCAAAAGCAGTAAATAAACAAATACAGAAAAACATTACCGATAGTTTACTAATAATTTAACCAAAAACTTTTTTTATTTTAGGTTCTATAGCGTAGTTGCACCCTCGGCCGCTGCAAGCGAGTAAACCGAAAAATAAAAGTCAGCGTCACCTAAACGGGGCGACGAAATTCCCTGAAAATTGCTCAGAAGCTTAGATTCGGTCTAGCGTCTCCCTACTACACAAGTTTATTTTTCCAGTTTTGACTTCAATGTGTAGTAAAGAAAAATATAAATAAATACATGTCACCTAGGTTAACATTACTGGAACATAAATTAAAGAGTATTTTTAAAATCAAGTAAATATAATAAAGCAGCTAAAATTTTAATTAAATAGTGCAGAGTATTAAACAAGATATAAACTAATAATTTATTTTAGAACTAGCTTTCACATTTTGAAACATTTAATATGCTAATAATTATTTTAGAGTAAAGAAAGAACAGAATAAAATGTCATTCCAATACATTATGAAGCAGGACTCACAAATTCTAAGACTGTACGGATGTATTCATATTTTAGTGGCGGTTTCTTTTGCCGAATTATAGCATCGACTTAAATTATCTGCCACAGTTAAATATTAAATATCGACATTTTCCCCGTTACTATTAAAATTCTTCCATAGCTGGCCACACTCTATCAGTCAAACTAGTTCGCCTAATTTTGGTCTCGACTTTAGGTGACCTACGACTACCGAGACGCTACGAATTTCGAAACACTCTCCCTGATATTCTTATATTTGTTACGTAAGCTCCTCAATGCTACACTGATGTTGCATATCGGTGCAAGCACACTTCAAACAAAGGATACGACAGTCTTCGCAGACAGCAAATACCGCACCGCTAGGTCGTGCAACGATTTCAGACAGGAATTGCAAGCCGCGCTACTGGGAGTCCGACTCGCTGCTACAATCGTACTTGAACATTTTAGACAACCCACGGAAATGTTATATTGGACCGATTCTTTTTTAAAAGAGAAAGAATAGAATTTTTAAAAGAGCTATTAAGGTACCTGAGGTAAATAAGGCCAGAGTAACTAATAAGCATCAACTGACACCACTGCGCCCAGATTTACGCACACAAGTTCACATACACATACCCTCGATGCAACCGACACGCCACGCCGCTCACTCGCCTCGCGCGCCGGTTCAGTATCGTCACGGAGTTTGTGGAGGGAGCGCGTCGCCGCCTGTTTTATAAAATCTTCGCACAGACGACGTAAGTAATTACTTATTTTTTTCTCTAAATATGCTGCTTTCTTTTATTAGTTGCACGCTTTACGTATTGTGCTATGCTGTATTACAAGGGTTGTGTAAGAATCCGTATGAATATTTTTTTGTATTTTTTTTGTCTTCAGTCGTCTGTCGGCCAATAAGGCCTGGCCTTAATACCCGCTGGCCTTAATACACGTCCGTTATTTTTAGTGTGTGAAGTCTATAAACTTTACGAAAAGTTTTTTTATATTGTTGCAGATTTCCATAATGCCGCGAAAAGAACGTTATGGACTGAGGAAAACCTGTCAGCAGCCGTTCTTGCTGTCAGAAGAGGTCAACTATCACAACCCGCCAGGAATCATCTTAAAAGTGGGTCCCTATCAAAGAGATTGGGTCGAAAATCTGTCCTGAACCCTGAGCAGGAAGCTGATTTAGTAAACAGAATAGTTCGCTTTGCAGAGATCGGATTACCTATCGCACCGAAATGTTTGAGGCGAATGGTATACAAGTTCTGTTCCATTTACAATATTCCGAATCACTTTAATGAAACCTCGAAAATGGCAGGAAAAGACTGGTTAAAACTCTTTCTAAAGAGGAATCCTATCATTTCCAGTAGAAAAGCGCAATTCCTCAACCCTGCGAGGGCTCAAAAACTTAATCGATTTATCGTACAGGACCATTTCAATAAGGTCGAAGACGTATACACAAAAATGGACATAAAAGAACATCCTGAAAGGCTGTATAATATGGACGAAAAAGGTTGTCGCTTAACTTTTCACCACCAGCAGATGGTTCTGGCACGAAAAGCGACGGTCCCAACGTATACTGCGCTATCTAGCACTTTTAGGTATTTTGTCTTTTTCACACAAATCTTCCTAAATAATGAATACGCAAACATTTTATAAACAATGAAAAAAATATCTTAAAAATTAACGATTTTTTCATACGTATATGGCGCTATCTACGCAGCTTTTTTCAAACTGAGCACAGTAAACAACGCCATGTTACTTTAGCGCTCTTTACGTCGTCCGTCAAGGCCAACACATCACGACAACTGCCAGTTTGAGCTGTGTACGCGGCGTGCGCACGCGTTGCTGTCTCGGGAGCTTAAGAACGGCCCGTAAGCTATGCTCCCCATACAAACGTAGTTTACTAATAATTTGGAAACCGCTATTCCAATTTAATTGATATTTAATATCTAATATCAGGTAACAAATATCTGTGTCTGCATGCTTTTGTTTTTTTGAAAAATCCAAACCGAATGAAATTAATGCAAAAAGAAAATCTTCATACGAATTTTGCTTTCTCTGTGGTTTGACCCAGAATACATTTACCGAAAAAACAAAGGCATGCAGACACAGATATTTGTAGCCTAATATTAGATACCAAATATCAAGTAAGTTAGAACAGTGGTTTTCAAATCATTAGTAAACTACGTTTGTATGGGAGGCGAAATTTTCAGGTGCTTACGGGCCGACCTTAATATTTCAAACTCGTCTTTATTTCGCATGCAGGCCAAGGACCCATGGAATTAAAAAAATCATTTGGTGGATACTTTGTGTGTCGAAAATAAAAATGAGACGAGAAAGAACTCAAAATATTCTGCAGCTGGCTAGGCGTTATAATGAAAGTCCTCCACAAGATCGACATAATTTACAAGGTGAGTTTTTATAATGAGTTATGTTAGTTTATTCTCATCGTGATAATATTAGTAATAATATGAAATTATACTCATAATTATTTCGGTGAAATGGCTTTATTGAGGAGATCCATTGTATACACCGACATCTACCACTTAGCGGAGTAAACATCGGAGTAGGCATGTAGATTGCGGTGTTTTCATCTTTGTAGTCTTTTATTTTGGATTTCTGGAGATCCCTATCAAATTTAATGCTCTAATATGACCTTTTGTGCTTGTGTGGCTATAGTTCCCTACATTGTGACTAATTTAATTAAATTAAAAATTAGGGTTCTATACGTCAAAAAATAAAAAAAACGGCACCTTTATGGCAAGTAAACACTTGGCGGGTTGTTTTTTTTATGTTAAGCGCGACATATGGCGTAAACCGGGTCCTCAACGAGGAGCCCGGCCAAGCCCATGGGCTTTCGAACTTTCATAGGGATGCGAAAGCCATGCCGGCCGGTCAGGTGCTTCTTCACACCATGTTTGAAGGACCCCAGGCTGTACTTTGGGGGAAATACCTCGGCAGGGAGCGCATTCCACAGCTTACCGACCCTATAAATGAAGGATTTACATGATCGGTTAGTTCTCATACGAGGAATGTTTACAGTTAATGGGTGCATTCCCTGCCTGTTGCGCGTTGAGCGATAGTAGAAAGGGGACGGTGGGATCGCGTTATGCAGCTCCGAAGAGCATTCTCCGTAGTATATACAGTAAAACACAGAGAGTGACCCAACATCTCTACGGAGTTGAAGGGTTATAGTGACGTTTTATATGTTTCAGATTCACCATTGCCTCCCGGCGCTGACTTTTCGCCTGGTTTCATGGCATCGTTCGAGCATGTATTTGAAGAATCTTTGGATGAGCTACTACCGATTTCTAGTCAAACAGAAAGGTGCTCTCCTATTGAAGATCACACTGCAGTTGATGTTGGTAATCAATGTAACCAGTCCCAAGCTGCTACATCAGCAACAGTATCGACGATCCCAAGCCAACAATGCAGCTCTCCGGTAAATCGTGGACTTGCTGAAACATTTTTACTAGAAAATAAACATAACTCTGTGGTCAGCCCTAATCCGAACATGAACTGCACTGTTGTACCGACTCCACAGTGCGAAATTTTCATTTCAGCTCCACCATCAATACAAGATACTACTACACCCATAACACAAAACGTCGATCTCGTAGAATCGTATGCAATTTTTTTTCCTTCAGTCCATTCGGAAATTAATAACACGCCGATACCGTCACCCATCGTTGCCTTTTCTGAAGACGATAATAACATTTCTGAATCATCAGAAGCTTATGAAAATATTGCTTCGTCAACACCATCTTCCTATTCATTTTCGCCTGCAACATCTGAACTAACATCAAATCCTTCAAGCATAATTTCATCAAGAAACGGTTCAACCCCAAGCAGAAAACGAAAAGCTACCTATAAAACAAATCCTGGCAGAAAACGTTCAAGGCTTGAGCAGAAATGGGTTGATAATATACGCAAGAATTTATGCAACTCAGGTAAAGCATACAAGAGTAGAAATGGAAAAGAACGGGAAGAAAGGAAAATGAAAAAACCTTGTGCATGTCGGAATAAGTGTCAACTAAAGATCCCGGAAGAAGAAAGAAGAAAAATATTTGAACATTTCTGGAACATTGGAAATCATGCTAAGCAATGGGATGCAATCGGGAAATTTGTTATTCGTGAGGAGAAAAAAAGATGCACAACGGAAAGCAGTTCAAAACGGAATTACACTCATAAGTATAGTTTGCCAAATTACGAAAGCACAGAAAAAAATATCACTGTGTGTAAAACTATCTTCAGTAACACCTTTGGAATATCTAAGGATTTTGTTTCTACGGCTCTTGATAAATATGAAAATAAATTAAATACCTTTCAGTGTGCTATTGACAATAGAGGTCGGCATGATAAACACAAGATGATCATAACATCGGAAGTTAAGAGGAGCGTAATTGATCACGTAAATTATTTCGTGCCTGTAGAATCACACTACATAAGAAAGGATTCAAATACACGGAAAAAAAAAGCATTTGAATTGAGAAATCAGTGTTTCTTGGTCCACAGAAGTATAAAATTTCATTGCTTTAAGAAAATATTATTGAATAAAAATGACACGTTTTCTTTAAAAGAGCATAAAACATTCTTGGAAAAAATTCTCGTAGCAAGTATATTTTATTTACGTGAAGTAAACCCGAAAAATAATTAGGAAATACTTTCTTACGATAAGAAATAAGTATATTCTTAACCAGAAACAATCATAATTCTTATTTTAAAAACATAGCATTCTTGATAAAAGAATTTAAAATTCTTGAAAATTAATTCTCCGTTTGAGAACGCTTTCTTACATGAAAATACTTTTAATCTTTACGGAAGTTTATTATCTCTTATGTCAAGTAAATCATTGCACTTAAACTGAATCGATTTAACGTTTTCGTACAAGTATGATTACTTGAATTGAGAATAGTACATAGGTGCTCAAGAATATTTTTTTCCAATTTCAAGTAAATCATTGTACTTAAAGTGAATCGATTTAACGTTTTCGTACAAGTATGATTACTTCAATTGAGAATGGTACATACATAGGTGTTCAAGGCTTTTTTTTTCTTATGTTAAGTAAATAATTGTACTTAAGCTGAATGGATTTAATGACATTCAGCCAGTTACTTATTGAAAAAAATTCTGTGTAGGAGCATCTAAAAAAAGGTTATTTACGTCTACTAGATATTTAAAAGAATAAAAAGAAAAAAAATACAATAAAAAATGGATCCACAAAATCCGAACCAACATCCTCCGTGGAACTTTTAGAATTATCGTCGAATCGTGTTGCGCATTACCCCAGAAGAGCTTATAACTTTGGTGAAAATCTTTGATGCTTCAGCTTCAGTATAGGCAGCAGACAAAATGGAGCCTGCGATAGAGGCGGCATGAAATGTCATTGTGCTTCTCCGGAAGTACCATATGGCGGATGCTATCGGCCTTGTGTTTGGTTATAATATGAGCATTGACTGCCGTGGTGGTAACTATTAGCCACCCATGTCCAGTAGGTGATTATAGGTGGGTACCTAAGTACTGTTACCTATATGTATACCTAGTTAGGTAGGTTACTTTAACCACTGTGGAGTCGAATTCAAAAATCCAGGAGCATTTCGCAGAGCGGTTGATATGAATTTATTTTTGTTTATGTCTGGTTTATGTCGCAACAAACGCTCCGCCCGAACCGGTTAGCGGGGGACGGGGTGTGTCGGCCGCGCAAAACTAACGCGTACTTAATGTTGTCGACTCCACAATAACACAGGTAAATACCTACGTGAGTAGCAGGTGAGTAGGTACCTACCCGAAATATTTTACGACCATGACATATACTAACTTACTTGCATCCATTCGGCATCAAGCCGAATATCCTGAAGCCAACGACCTAACCTAAAGTTTTTGATGCGTAAAGCCAATCGACGTGATCATCCATGCTGAAGACTGAAGAGCTATTCAGCTAATTATAACTGCGCGTGGTTTGGTTTGTGTATTGTCTTATGGGGTCCCTAGACGATCAAAATTGCTTGACAAGCACGTTAAATTAACGTGCTTGTCAAGCAATTTTGACCGTCTAGAACGAAGCTTGATGTGCTTGACAAGCAAACTCGATGCTTGATGAAGCTTGATGAAAAATTATATTTTTGCAATGCTTGTCAAGCATGCTTGATCGTTTAGAACATGCTTGTCAAGCAACACATTCAGTGTACTACGGAACGTTATGGAGAGACCACGCGACACGAACAGCGCCGGCGCCAGCGGTGATGATGGCGGCAGCGGCGCAATTAGTGATCGTGATTTTACTTTGTTGTTGATATCATTTTACAAAGATGCGACGATATTGTGGGACATTAAGGCTCGGGACTATAAAGACAAAATTCCTTAATACTTTTGTTAATTAAGATAACTACCTAAATAAAGTGTTAATTTCTACTTACCGCAATGTTTTCTTTTAATTTCTCTATGATAGCCTCACAAGTTTCCATTATTATACCTTCTAATGTGTAAGGAGCAATAGCACAAGTAAATTTTAAATCTTCCAAATCCATGCCAGTAGCCAAGAATCTTAAAGTCACAGATAATCGCTGACTAGCAGGAATCGCCTGTCGCATGTTAGAGTCCTGTTTTTCAATGTTTGGCCTAACGATTTCCAATAATGTCTCAAATGCTTCATTATCCATCCTCAAAAATTTTTTGAAATCATTGGGCTCCGTCACTTGTAGAATCTTTTGCAAATGCTCATGGGAAATCTATCTCTTAACAAATACCACTGCTTAGACCATCGTCTTGTTCGTTTCTTTTTTGTTTTCTTCAACAAAGCAATTGTGAGAGCAAGAAAAGCCATATCTGCATCTAGAGACATTCTACTACTTTGCAAATGTTTCTGTTTTAAGCGCAAGTTCAACACTGGGTCACTCCGACAAAATGATGCGAATGCTTTGCAAATGTTTCTGTTTTAAGCGCAAGTTCAACACTGGGTCACTCTGACAAAATGATGCGAATGCTTGACAAGAATGTTTTTTGATGTCGTGACCTCGTTCAAGCATGCTTGTCAAGCACGTAAATGCTTGTCAAGCAATTTTGATCGTCTAGGGACCCCATTAACCGTAGGTAACATACGTCAAAATCGTATTCAAAACCACGCTAGAATACGATTTTGACGTAACTTGCCGTTAAGACAAAACACAACCTAAGCCACCCGCAGTAATCATTTAGCTAAATAGCCCTTCAGGGCTATGGAATATTCGCCATTACTTACCTAGATAGGTACCTACGAGTATGATTATTCTAAGCCTACGAGTATAAAATACGAAAAAATACGGTGCAGTATGACTAGATACCTACCTACTTCTAGTATGAAGCATCATCCGTTTAAGGTAACCTACATCCAAGAATATGTTTCCGGATTTACTACGCTCAAGTAATTGTTTTCTTAGTTTCCTGCCGGCGGCGGGTTGCGGGGAGTGGAATGCGTACCGCATCGCCACATTACCTTATATGGTCACGTTCGATCACAGGCACTATCCCCCCCACACTGATTCTAACGAACTTTGCACACTGGTCCATTTACACATTTTGGTGGACAAAAACATTGTCTGATAATTGTGTGGGCTGCAGGCTATCCCGACACTTTTCATTGTGAAAATGTGCCAGTGCATTTCTGCATAGCATAACTAAGTTTAAGCTCCTCCTCTAAGATGTATAATATTCTGAATACGTTTATTAATTATGGGCGTTTTGAGACATCTACGGGCGCCGCGGTGGGCGTTACACGAACTAACATTTGCGAGTCTGAGTTCTATTTGACAGCTTACGTATCGTCGCCGTCAAAACGTTGACGTTGCCGTTTACGCCGACGACTCCGAGTTTTCATGCAAATCGGTAGCCCGAGTTTGTTTTTGACAGCTCACAAAAGTAAAAGTTTGACAGATTTACGTAACTTTGAAGTTCCGTAAACGCCACTTTCGGTGAGAACTCCGACTAAAGGCTCTGGACTCCACAATCTGTGTGAAAGCATTTTGTACTGCTTTCTGAGTTTTTTTTTCGTGCAAACAATGGTATTCGGTTGGGGCGACGCGGCAACGTAGGAAGACGAATGGTTTCACGGCAGGTCTAGTTGTGTTAAAACCAACGATGCTACGATCCCGCGCCGCTGATTTGGTACCTCCTTGTTCAAAACGGTTTCTCGGGCAGTGTGAGGTCTTGCGTTATCACTGAGAAACAATGGTGAAGATCGATTGACGAGTCGGGTCTGTTTTGGTGCGAGTTTCGGTATCATTTTTCGGATTTCTGATTAGTAGACATCTGCTGTTATTGCTTGAACGGTTCTGACGAAACTAGTGAATTACTCCATGAAGTGGCCACCATCTTTGGGGAATGAATGAAGGATGATGGAAGCGGCAATGAAAATTTTCCGTGTGTTCCATCCAGTTAAATGAAGCCGAGCAATTAAAATTAAGGTCCTGTGCTGTGTTAGGCTAATATCATTTCAGCCTGTGTGATGTAACATGGATACTTAGCTATAAGCTACATAAAAAGGGCATTGTTGTGGTGTTTGACCTGGGGTCCGCCGTTGCGTTGGCCCTTCGCGATATTCGAAAACAATCCACAATTTATCACAGTTACAAAATTGTCAAAATCCCTTAGAGCCCGCGCACACAGAGAGCGGTCAGGAGTTCAGAGTTCCGAGTTCTGCGTTCGGCGTTCATTAGAATGTACCGAGTCTATAACAACAACGCACACAGCGGGCAGTCAGACCGCGGTGGTCAAAGCGGAACGTCGCGTTCTAAGAGTTCTTTGCCCGCCGAGACAGGGAACGCCTGAACGCCGCGATGTCTGAGGTAGCAAACACAGAAAAGTTAATTGAATTGGTTAGGGAAAGGAGTTTATTATACGATTTAAGTGATGTAGACTATAAAAACCGCGACAAAAAAGCCGAAGCTTGGCTTGAAATTGCCACAGAAATGGGATTTGGAGACAGTAAGTATCACATTGTAATAGTAATTTTATTTCAATCATTTGGATATCAGTCTAATATTGACAATTGGTATTTCTTACCCTACCTATTGATTAAAACAAGCGATATATTCGTCCCGAATTGCATACGCTGCAAAGTTGGTTCTGTTCATATTTGTTTGCTGAAAATGTTGAAAGGCGGCACTGCGTTGATCATTGTCTGGCTCATCATCATAGATGTGACAATCTCCTTTTACTCTAAGGTAATTGTGTAAACAACACGCTGCTTTTACAACATCAACGACAGTGTCTACATTGAGTTCCAATGGCTTACAAAATACCCGCCATTTTTGAGCCAAAATGCCAAATGTGCTCTCTACTATGCGTCTTGCACTACTCAGTCTCTTATTATATGTCTTTTTTCTTAAATCCTGTATGGTTACATTAGTTGGAAAAGGTCTCATCAAAAATGTTTCTAATTTGAAACCGCCGTCTCCAATAAAAACGTGAGGCACTGGCTTTTCTCGACCTGGTAACGGCTTTGACCCGGGAATGTTCAGCTGATTGTTAACAATTTTTTGATAGAATGAAGTCCTTTGAAAAACCGTACTGTCACTATCTTTTCCATAGCTGCCAACATCAATCAAAATAAATTTGTAATCTGGATCCACCACTGCAAGCAACACAATAGAGAATCTTTGTTTATAGCAAAAATGTAATGTTCCCGTATTCGGTGGGCATTTTATATAAACATGTTTTCCATCAATACTGCCTATACAATTTGGAAATCTCCACTTCTCATTGAAACCAGCTTCTGCCTCCTTCCATGTTTTTTCAGTCGGCTCTGCCATATATAGTGGTTGTAATGTTTCCCATATTACTTTACTTACTTCCTTCACTATTTTACCAACAGTTGTAAATCCCATACGGTATGAATGGCCAATTGTTTTAAACGTATCTCCTGTAGCAAGGTACCTGAAAAATTTTTTTTTTAGGTAAAGTATGGATAGCCAAGTGGAAGAGTCTGAGGGATAACTACAAAAAGTACAAGAAAAATAATGAATCTTCTACAGGCCAGGCTTATAAAAAGTATAAGTCTTGGCCATGGGCTTCGCAATTGAGGTTTTTAGACGATTTTAATATAAGAAGACAAACAGAAAGTAATAGTCAGCGTTCTCCAGTCGACGATCATACCACTGTTACAGCCGACACAGAGAACTCTACGATGAATGAAACACAAAATCTCACACATGCAACTGGATCAAGCCAGCAAATTACGAGAAAACGAAAAACGAGCGCAGACCCCAATGATAGTGAGAAAATAATAGAATATTTAAAAAATAAAAATGAACAAAAAGCCAAAATGGATGGAGTTGATCATTTCTTTTTAAGTTATGCTCAAACTTTTAAAACATTCCCACCTAGAATGCAAAGTATAGTAAAGCTAGAAATGGCTTCTCTATTTGCCCGGTACGAGCTACAAGTGATAGAAGGGAGTGATGCAAGTGCTTCTCAAGTTGCACCGCAATCAGTCAATCGAAGGTCTTGCAGTTCAACAACATATTCGGAGTCGGTTCCAAGTCCCTATGATCATAGTTCAAGGTTGTGGGCCGTTCCAAGCCCGGTTTCTGAAAAGCTTCCGGAACCTGATAATGTATCTAATCAAGAAAATAGGGTGGTTTATGTCCTTTCACCACAATCAACTCCAACATTTCAAACAGCTAGTACACCGCAGACGCAGTTGACTGGAAACCTAACGGAATATTACGAAAACATGTCGTTTTCGGTACATTCGGATAACAAATGAACATTTAGTATATTATGTTATTTTGTTATTATTTCTAAATACTCTAATGTCTTTTTTATCTTAATAAATAAATACATACCTTAAAAATACAGCCTGCCTTTCTTTTGATGAAACACAGTTCCTCCAGTTAGTATTTTGTTTTTCGATCTCAGGTTTTATGATGTTATACAATTCATTAAAACTATTAATCGACATGCGAAAATAAATATAGAATCGTTGTTCATCTTTAAGTAAATCCTGAAAAATACTACTAAATTCGCCTTGTTCTTCTCGCGTTGCGTTAATTGGATGCACCCAATACTTCCTTTTCTTTTTAGAAGCTGCTAAGCTCCACAAGAGCAATAATTCGTCATAAGATGATGATGAACTTTCTAGTGACATGTTGCATGTGCAAAGACCCAAACGAAACTAGAACGCGAGAATTTGAACGCCGCTTGTGTGCGTTGGAACTCTTGAGCGGTCAACGGTCACTAGAACGCAGAACTCTGACCGCTCTGTGTGCGCGGGCTCTTAATTTCTGTTCGCGTTTGACAGGGTAAGGCTAGCTTTAACGCTCGCTGCTCTCCAGTCAAGTCATTAGGCATCCATTTTTAAGTGTATTTATTTCATCGATTTGGTTCAAATGGGTAAATATTGTGGGATATCGACTATATGTCTATTCACTTCGGCTACAAAGTTTTACTTCAAAAACAAAACCGAACAGTTTGTGAACCGGCTCCGAAACTGAGGTGGTCGGAGTGGAGTGACCTACTACTCATCCTTTCTAATACTGGTATACTCGAATAATAATGTTTTTGTTGCCGCCACAATACTAATTTTTTTTTTTTCAAAATTAATACAATTCGTAACTCTGTGCACCCCCGCTCCGACGTCGCCTCGGCTCGCGCGAGCCAGCGAAGGGCGCGCACGCACAGTAGTTGCGTCACAACTTTTGTCGGTGCCCGTCGCGTCATGGATATTCAACATATTCAAGAAGCTAAAGATTTGCTAGGCTCATGGGAAGTGCCAGAAGAAGTGATTTCGCGATTTGTCGGTAAGATATTTTATCCACAAGTTATTTAGTTGATTGCTAGCATTTATACCTACTCGGGTGGTTAGAAATAAAGTAAACTACGGTGACACGATGAGTCGGTGAATCGTTTGAGCGAGTGAGTTCGTCACGATGCCGATGGCGCCCAGGGGCTGGCATGACGTTTTATTAAATTATAGGTTTCTTGATGGAAACTCCCTTTCTACCTCTGCCTGTACCGGTAATTCTTTACTTACTTCTATTCTATTAACCTTGATTTTTTTTTCATGTTTTTCGCTAGAAGTTGTGGCCCGTATTACGGTATATTAAATCAAAATTAAAAAAATAAACAAGGTTAATTGATCTGAAGATGAATATTAAGCTAAAATTAGTGAAAAAAATACTATGTATTTTCGGCTAAAAAATAAAAAAAGCAAAAATATAAGCTAAAACTAAACTAAAGACATCTTGCTCACTAGTCTACGTTTAGCGCATTGTGCTACGAGAGGCTGTGATTGTTTGAAAGAATTCATATATAAAAGCATGAGGGTTGGTAGGTACAAAAAAGATGAAGCTTGAAAAGCTTGAATTTCTGGAAAAACTAGAAATTAGCGATAACAAAAAACTATTTTCCCAAGCTCAGGAACACCATTTATGTTCCATGAAAAAAATTGTCTGTAATTTTCCGACTAAATCTGGTAATGTAAAGAATTACCCGACGCTGCTTGTGAAAGCGAATTGTGAACGTATTTCGTCATTTATTTTTTCTTGGTTGAAAATATTTTTGCTCCACATAAATGTCCAATGCGGATTATAATATATCTACCTTGGTATGTAGGTATCTATTAATTTTTAATTGATGAAACAATCCTTCATTATGTTACCGTTTCAGAAAATGGAGTGAAAGTCGAACAATTTGAACACCTAAATGATAACATCTTAAAGGAGCTATGTCCATTGATTGGATCAAGAATTCACCTTAAAAACAAGATATATGAGTATGTGGAATCTCAGGTAGGTACCTAGACCAGATATTTATCATACATGTTTCATAGGAGGCCTCTTTCGTTATGATTTAGCTCGACCTCCTGTAGTAGATGCAAAAGCACTTAATATTTTTTTTTCTACAAAACATTTGTATTTTGCAGGCTCGTACAGAAACCATGTCTTCATGTAGTGAAAAGGAAAATGTAGAAATTGAACCATGACCTTCGATCGAACTTTTTGAAGACCTTTTCGATTCATTGCTTCAAAGACCACCATTTCCTGAATTTGATCTTAAAACTTTATTAAGAACATCTCCCATGGGGAACAGTATCATGCGTCATTATGAGACGAATGGGATATTAGATGATAAATTCAAAAACAAATTAACCGACATCATCATTCGTCATTTATTTACCTTCATTGTAAACAAGTAAGAGAAATATAATTTAAAATACATTGTAGCAATGATGTATGTATGTATATGTAGAATAGGTGGTTGAAAATGTTTTGGAACTGCTAAAAATACATCTCATTTCATAATGTGTAAACGTAGTTTATAGTCCTCATTTAAGGCTTCATGTAGCTTTAGTTTTTATGTGGTATAATATTAGGTTGGGGAAAAAGTTTCTTCGCATTTTTTAAGAAAATTCAAAACATTTTTTAATATGGTTTATTTACATTTAACTAAAGTATGTAGGTACCATTTTGTTCGATAACTTTTTGCATTCTTGTAGGTAGGGACATGATCCCATTGCTATAGAAATATTGGGACTTCTGATCAATATACCGCGACAAGTGGTTTTGGCAGTCCTCTCGTGATGTTAACCTGACACTGCCTAAAGAATTCTGAAGAGACCTAAACAGGTGGAAATCTGAAGGTGCAAGGTCAGGACTATACGGCGGATGCATTAACACCTCCCAGCCAAACTCTCTTAGTTTTTGCTGAGTGGCTAAAGATGTGTGAGGTCTAGCGTTATCATGATGAAAAACCACACCCCTTCTGTTGATTAATTCCGGCCGCTTTCTCTCAACTTCTTGCTTTAATCTCATCAGTTGTTCGCAGTAGAGTTCAGAATCGATGGTCCTGCCTGGTGGTAACAGCTCATAATGAATAATGCCCTTCCAATCCCACCACACACACAGCATCACCTTGTTGCGAGTTAACCCGGGTTTCGCCACAGTCTGTGAAGCTTGACCGGCCTTTGACCACGACCTTTTTCGCACGTTCTTGTCGTACGTGATCCACTTTTCATCACCAGTTATCAGCTTCTTCAAAAATGGTTCGGTTTCATTACGTCGTAATAAAGAATCACAAATGAGTACACGGTTCATTAGGTTTCTTTCAGTGAGCTCGTGAGGTACCCAAATATCGAGCTTTTTTGTGTACCCAGTTTTTTTCAAATGCGCCAAAACTGTTTTGTGGTCAATTCCTAGTTCTTCAGCTACGTCGTAACTACTGATATGCCGATCTTGCTCCACTTTTTCAAAAATGGCATCCATTTTATCCGTAATAGGGCGACCAGAGCGACGTGCATCTTTGACATCAAAATTTCCGGATTGAAAACGCTTAAACCAAATTTGTGCTACTCTCACAGACACTGCACTAGGTCCATAAACATCGCAAATTTTTTTCGCGGCTTGCGTTGCATTTTTACCTTTTTTGTAGTAAAATTTTAAAATGTATCGAATTTCTTCATTAGATTCACTCATTTTGACAGTACGAAAAACAAATGAGAATCACACATTTTTCTAATTTGAATTTGGAATTATGTTCTTTAAAATTTAAACTTTCAATGATACCAAAACCAGCCAGATACAAATAGTATAGCCAAAGAGATTTTATTACAAGTTCATACATACTATAATGCGAAAAGACTTTTTCCCCGACCTATTATGATAAAAAAAACTAATAACGTTTTATGTCTCTATTGCAGTCGCATTACGCACGATGAGTACACCCTAGTCACGGGAAAAATTCTGACCCTTTTTCCACGAGAAGTCCCTGGAACTTATTTTACCAGACCGGTAAAAAAATCCATGTCTACATGTGGCAAACCGTTGATAGCAAGAGGCAAGCTCGTGGACAAGGTCAAAAACCTGTTGTATCAGTCAGGAGATCGGAGACGCTCCACGGCTGTGAAAAGGTGTCATGCACAGGAGGACGAAATCATCATTTCGGAATTGGAAGGTTTGTATGACATATTTATAGGTACCTATCTCATCAGCTAGAATCAACTTAGTAAGATAAACACGTTATCTTACCGGGATGATTCTAGAGAATAGGTTAATTGGGTCAATCAACTTTTTTTTGTCCACACCCAGTCCCAGACACTGACATATTTTTTTCTCAAAAAGCGTGGTCGCTAATCCGGAAACTCAAGGTTTGATAAGTAACTAAGATTGTATTAAATGTAGTAAGAATAAGGTTTTTTAAAAAAACATGAAAGTGTACTTAAATATTGGTGGTTGTCTGATGGACGCAATGTATCATTTCATAGGACAACTAGATGTCCCCACGCAATATCAGTGGGCAAAATCAAGCTCAGCAAGAAACTTCACCATTGAGACATAAAAACTAATTTTGCCACGTTATTGATCATCATTATCCAGTTTGTTAAAAGTTACGAATTTATATTTTTTATTGCCATCTATTGTCAAATTTTAGAATCATTTAGTTGTCCCTTGAGCTTCATGCAAAATCTGTGTCCATAAGACAACCTCTAAAAACTCCCAGAAACTATCACAGATGGCGTCGTAAGAATCAATTCATTAAAATAATATATTTAGGAAGCGACACAGTACTTTTGCCATCTTTGTTTTCGGAGAAATTTCGAGTTAGTCGTCCAAGGTCAGCCTGAGAGTTCGTGTGTGTTTATTGTGTGTCCACTGAACCACTGCACAAACATCGTAAGTAAATTGATATTTTATTATAGATGTTATTAAATTAGTTTGGTTTTGTTCTTAGAGTTACGGAATAAGTGAGAATAACGGTATTATTTTGATAATTTAGCAATAGACGTCAAAAACCTTTAAAAATGTCCTTAGGACAACCGGTCACTCGGACAACTAAATGGTTGCCCAGTGGACCATCTTAGTTGTCCCTTGGACCAAACAAAAAACTTTGTGCTTTTTAAGGTTCCGTACCCGAAGGATATCCAACTGAACCCTATTGCTAAGACTCCGCTGTGCGTCCGTCCGTCCGTCACATATTCATATTGTTATAGCCCCTCTCTTTTTTTCTCAAAAAGCATTTGAAAAGTGCATAGTGTTATATCTTGCACAAAGGTATGAAACCATTCGTGTGCAGTCAGAATTGAACTTGGCCTGCTTTTAAAAAACTAACAAAAATGAATAATATTTTTAATCTTAATCATTGATTTTAGTCTTATTAAATGAACTAAAAACTAAGCATCAAAATTAATTTGATTTGTTTTTGTTTTACATAATATAAAATAAAATGGGGATGACATACTATTGTATATTTTTTGCTGTGTGGGTTGGAAATGTCGAAATGCCAATACAAATGGACCCACTGCATTTCTTCTCGTGCATGTTCAGGTTCCACTTTAAATTTTAGGTTCCTATTTTGTTGCATACGCTAGTCCCGCCCGGGTTAGCACAACCGCATTGAACGAACGGTGGTAAAAGCTGCAATAAAAAAATTGTCCATGTTTTCCATCCAGTTCAATGAAGTCGTGCAATACGAGGAAGGTCCTGACATGGCACTTAGATCCCATTTTGTATAATGGGTAAGGTTAAATAGGCTAATATAATGAGTAACTGTGTTGTATTAGCCATCCAAGTTAGTTACATAAAAATATTAATGAACTTCATAAATTAACTAAAACGTTAACATACCCATTTATGTATTTTATGTTTGTTCTAGTATTAAGCAAAATGGGGATGACATCAAAAGAAAAGTCGAGACGATACAGAGAACGACTTAAAGACAATTCTGAAAAATACGCTGAAAGGCAAAGAAAAAAGCGGGAGAGTTACCATAAAAATAAAGTACTCATTAAGGATCGCAGGCCACAAGAAAAAGTTAATTGCAGAATAATTTGGAAACTAAGAAAGCAAGAACAAAGAAGACGCAAGCAAGCATTAAAGAATATATTTGCCAACACACCTCCAAGTTCACCTTCAATGCTACTTCAAGAACCAATCGGCCATCCGCTTTCTCCAACTGACAGTGACAGCCCGGAAGCAAATGTAAATTTGGAGAATAAAAGGAAAGGCAGAAAGAAGGTACGGCGTGATAGAACAAGTTTATATAGAGAAAATAAACGACTAAAGGAAGAAAATGAAAAATTGCAGAAAAAATACGAGAAATACAAGAAAAGAGCCCAAAGAAATAAAAAAAAGACTAAAGAGATCACAGAATCTACGAAAACATTTACAACTACACAAAACGAAACAAACAAATACAAATTATTAAGCAATGCTATTAAAGACAGGTATCGAAAAATACACAATAATAAAGAGAAGTCGTTCCTGAAAAAAATATGTCAGGGACTGAAAACTCCAGAAAGAAAGATTATTATAAAAGAGACATTGGGCTTAGAAGGAAACATCCGAATTTCTGCAGGAGATTACCGAAATGACACTGACTTGAAAAAGAAAATAAGCAACTTCTTTAACAGAGATGATGTCACAAGAAATACTGCCGGAAAAAAAGAAACTGTAGGGAGAGGCAACAAAAAGACTCAGAAACGGTTTTTACTGGATACGATGAAACATTTATACAAATCGTTCAAATTGGAAAACCCAGGAGTCAGATGTTCATACTATTATTTTACGAAAAACCGACCTTACTATATTGTGAAGCCTACTATCGACGGGAGAGAAATGTGTCTATGCAAGATACATACGAACGCCACATACAAGGCAAGAGCCTTAAGAAATAAAAGTGTAGTGGATACTTTTCACCTTAGCTCACATATTATGCAAACGGTATGTTATGCTGAAAATAAAGAGTGTATGCTGGGCGCTTGCAAGGAATGCGAAAACAAAAAAATTAAATTCAACATAGATACAAGTAAATCTAAAATACAGTGGTTTGAATGGGTGAGAGAAGAAGAAATCTACACAAAAGAAGGGAAAAAGTCGAAAGCTGTTAAAAATGTGAAAAAACTGAAGGAAGACACAGTAGAAAACCTGATTTTGAAATATGAAGAAGAATTAAAAGTCCTGAAAAAACACGTGTATAACTTAAAAAACCAATACAAAAACTTTCGCCAAAGTGTGGACAATGTTCAACCAAATGAAGCTGTAATCTTGGTTGACTTCAGTGAAAACTATAATGCGAAATGTACGGAAGAAATTCAGGCGCATCATTTTGGAGGATCGAGAAAACAAGTGACACTCCATACGGTGGTCGTTTATGTAAACAATGGAACAAACAAGCACAGGTCTTTGTCGTTTTGTACTGTATCTCCTTGCAATATACACCAGCCTGCTGCCATATGGGCACATTTGCATCCAATTTTAACAAATATTCTTGCCAATTATCCAACGATAAACACTGTTCACTTTTTCTCGGACGGCCCATTTTCACAATACAGGCAAAAAATTAATTTCTTTTTATCTTGCACGAAAATATTCAACTATGGGTTTGAGGCTTTCACCTGGTCGTATTTTGAAGCAGGGCATGGTAAAGGCGCCGCTGATGGGATCGGAGGATATTTAAAAAGGGCTGCAGACAATCTGGTAGCAACTGGAACAGATATAACCAATGCTTTGGATTTTTATAATTCTCTTAAAGGTACAAGCAAAATTAAATTGTTCTTTATTAGCAAAGATCAAATTGACATGATCCAGGATCAGATTCCCACGAATATTGTCCCTCTTACGGGAACAATTCATGTACATCAAGTTTTTTCCAAGATTCATGGCCAACTTAAATACAGAAACTTAAGCTGTTTCTGTAAAAGAGGATTTTGTGAATGCCTTAACCCAAAAGTTTATCATCCCTTACCAAAAACAAAACAGAAAACAGTTGCTGAAAATGCCAGTGATAGCGATGACAATATGCCATTGAGTCACTTGCTCACACAATCAAGCGGGAAAAACTTACGTTTCAAGGACCAGCGGAAAAAACTAGCTGTAAACATGTACAAGTACGTGTACGGTTCTTCAGATACCTCGGATGAAGACAGCTCGGATGAAGCTTACAATAATGACTTACCTGGACCTGGAGATTATGTCGAACGGCAGCCATCTATGTTAAGGCAAAAAAATGACTTAACTGAACTCGGTATTGATGGCAATCTCTTGCATTCTACATCGGTGCACGCTTATAACTTACTTGGACGCGACTTACCTGGACCTGCAGATTATGATGAACGGCAGTCATATATGTCAAGGCAAAATAATGACTTACCTGGACTCTGTGATGATGTCAATCAGCATCGATCTACATCGGTGAACAATTTTATCTCACTTGGACGCGACATACCTAGACTTGAAGATTATGACGAACAGCAGCCATCTATGTCAAGGCAAAATAATGACTTACATGGAGTCGGTATTGATGGCAATCACTTGCATTCTACATCGGTGCACGCTTATAACTTACTTGGACGCGACTTGCCTGGACCTGCAGATTATGATGAACGGCAGTCATATATGTCAAGGCAAAATAATGACTTACCTGGACTCTGTGATGATGTCAATCAGCATCGATCTACATCGGTGAACAATTTTATCTCACTTGGACGCGACTTACCTGGACTTGAAGATTATGACGAACAGCAGCCATCTATGACATCGGTGCACGCTTATAACTTACTTGGACGCAACTTACCTGGATCTGGAGATTATGATAAACGGCAGCCATCTATGTCAAGGCAAAATAATGACTTCCATGGACTCGTTATTGATGGCAATCAGTTGCATTCTACATCGGTGCCGGCTTATAACTCACTTGGACGTGACTTACCTGGACCTGGAGATTATGTTGAACGGCAGCCGTCTATGTCCAGGCAAAATAATGACTTACCTAGACTCTGTGATGATGTCAATCAGCATCGATCTATATCGGTGAACAATTTTATCTCACTTGGACGTGATTTACCTGGACTTGAAGGTTATGACGAACAGCAGCCATCTGTGTCAAGGCAAAATAACAAAGTACCTGGACTCGGTGATGATGTAAACCAGCAGGAGTCTACATCGGTGAACAAATATAACTCACTTGGACTTGACTTACCTGGACTTAATGATAACGAAAAAGAGCAGCAATCCGAATCGTGCGAAAATTCCACTTTACCTAAATCTGGAGACCATGACGATCAGCGGCCATCTATATCAGGGCAAAAAAATACATTACCTGGACCTGGAGATTATTTACTTGTCAAAGTTTACGGTGCCAAAGGGAAATCGTATACTTATATTTGTATTGCTCAAAGTGACATCGAAGATGACGGTGAGATTAAAGTCACTTTCCTTAAAGCCGTCAAAGGTGGGAAACTGTTTGTGCTTAACCAAAAAGATGTTTCATATGTTGCGTATGAAGATATTATAAAAAAGCTGCCAAATCCAGATTTAGAGCACAAAAGAGGACAAGTATATTACAAGTTCCCATGTAATATACAAATTTTTGAGAAATGAGGTCTTCAATTTTATTTAAAATGCGTATGCGTTAATTATTTTCTCGAAGTTTTTGTTATTTTTGTACTCATTTTGATGATTTTTAAGTTTTTGGTATTTGATGTCTCAGAATTTGAGTTTTCGTTAATTTTTGTTGCCCGGTACAATATTATGTAGTTTCAAAAACATATTAATCTACATTTTTGTGAAAATATGTAATAAATGTTTGGAACTACCACTATTTCTTTTCTTTTCCTTTTCCTTGACAACACAAAAAGTAAAGTTGTATGAAGAATATAGTCTCATGGACAACCGTTAATATCTCTTGGACAACCGCCTTGTCCCCAAATTTTGGATATTAAAATCTTAATCTGTCCGTAAAGTTAAAAAATTTGCTCAATCCAAATAAATAAATTGGTTTTGTTAGTAAACAATAAACACAACTTTATAAGGTACTCGGCATTTTAATTTGCATTGTTGATTTTATTATTACTTTCATACCCGTTACTGGTCAGCAGTTGTCCGAAAGACTTGATATTTGAAAATAAATTAATGATTATCAGTTCAGAAAGAAGTAGAAATATTTTTCATAACTATTTATTCATTCTATGAGAGAATTTAACTGGGTTTTTCTACTTTTAACTGGTGCTTCTGCGTTAAAAAAAATATTAACTTTCGTTGTCCAAGGGACATATTAATCGCCCGTTATCGAGTTTTTTTGGTTCAAAATCTATTTAAAATATAAAAAGTGCAATGCATGTAATAATATTAAAAAATATAATAAATTTGCTAGCTATTTATTGTCATTCAAGGTAAAAAAATTGACGTTGTAATTTATTTAAAATTCTTCCTGGTAAGACAAGAAAAAGTTGATTGACCCAATTTCAAGGTTAATAAAATATCTAAATTTTTTGCTGAGGTGTCGTGAGATACTCGACAGTAGCAAAGCTCCTTAAAATTTTAAACTAAAATGTAATACCTAATGTTTTCTTCTCCCGAGTGGCTACAGAGCCGGTGGCAACTGAACTGCGTCGTAAAAAAAACCGCTGACCGTCACAGTTCCCTTCTCTAATACTGTGTCGCTCAATCCGCAATTCCCTTCCATTCGCACTTTCATAACCTTTCATATTAGTTAGATTGTCACAAACCTGCATTAAAAAGCTTCACTTGAAAAACTTGTTCTTGGGGGTGCAGCATACTGTCCTAAAACTTTTTTATATCTGTTCACAGATGATACCAAAGAACATAATATATTGTGGTTAAATACTCACAATGAGCCATTTGATACTGTCATTGAAAAATGGAAATTGACCTTTCGAGCCCGACGAGGCACAAAGTGCGATAGTGTTGCAAGTTTCATTGCAAATTGGAAGATACTTAACAATTTGAAGTCTGAAGTATTGGTAAGTGATTATTTATTTTTGTGTTATTTGTTACGGAATGTTATCATTATCCTATTTGTTACGGAATCCTCTCAATTCTATGCCTCGGAAAACTATGACTGAATCCTTTATCCGCATCCTTCATTTTACTTGCAAGCCGGATATGTAAGTATGTAGTGAAGTGCCGGAACCCACACAGCACAACACATTTTTTAAACATAACATTTTCAAGATAAATAAACCCCTTATTACGTAGAGTTCCTAAAATAAGAGCATAAACCTACATTGAAATATTTGAACTAAAAATAACAAATTTTGTGAATTATTTTTTTTTGTATTTTTTACTTTTATGTATTTTTCATTCTATTAATTATTTTAAAAAGGTCATAACCACGAAACAAAGCCATTAAATAAATAATTTATTGATTTAAAGCCAAAAAAATTTTTCACTAAATAATTAGCTTAACTGTTATTATGATACTTTTAAGATTACCGCGGTCGTTAGACATGTTTGAAAAATGTTACGGCTTTTGAGAATTTCTTTGGAGAGTGTATCTTCCTGCCGCGTGAAAAGCCGTAACATTTTTCAAACATGTTTAACTGTTATTAGCTACCTACATCTACTACTATAACCTACAACTAAAAAGTATTTAATCGAAAATCATAAAAACTATTTAATTCACTTATTTATAAGGATAACTAAATGTACAACATATATTAATGGGTCTAGTTCTGAAAAGAACTTTTTGAATGCGTTTAGTTACCTACTAAACTAATTATCATCAAGCGACAAAATATTATCAAGCGACAATTTCTTAAATTCCGCACACGGCTGCTGCGTAGGGAGCCGACTGACTCCCCTCCCGGATCTCTGAGTGACGCCTACAAACTCTAAAACGCATAGTTTGCCAAAGGGAAGTTTTTTCTAAATTTTAAACTCATGATATCTTTCGAATGAAATGTCGGAATCGAATAATTCAAAAAGTAATATAAAGGTATTCATATCTAGGTACAAGCGGCGGTATTTAATTTTTTATTTTAAAATAAATGCACACTTATTGTGACATAACTATAATAGTTAGATGTATGCTGTCGCGACATTTTTCGTAGATAATAATGTGTTCTATAAAATTGTACTACATCATTTTGTTCTATCGTGAATAGTTTTCCCAGTGCACGCGATGTAAGGAACATTCTTGGTAATTTTTTTGCACCTTGGGTTACATTATCGGAGTTTTGGTAAGGATCCCTAATTTTTTTAAGATAAAACAGTCTATGTCCCTCGGATAGACTGTAGCTTTCCAACGGTGAAATAATTTTTCAAATCCGTTCAGTAGTTTCCTATCTGTTCATGTATTTGAGCCTATTCGGTTCAAATACACAAACAATCAAACCTTTCCTCTTTATATAATAGTATAGATAGAGTATAGATTAGAGAGCTCCGATAATCGCGTCCGATCGCTGCTAAATTCAAAGTGCTAGAACCGCAGCCTCCGACGCACTATTTATAGGCACGCTCCCACCGCCCCGGCCGGCCAGTACTGCCACAAACCTACGTCCCACAATTTTTAAATCTGTAATATCTTCGAAAATATTCATTTAAATCATATGCTGTAAACGGCCATATAAATCTATATTAAATCAACAATGTATTTAAGGTATTTAATTGGATAAGGATTAATGCTGTATTGGTTAAAATCGCCTCGAAAATTAGCCATTATTTGTCGTAAAAAGTTAATGACAAAACAATTTTATTGTGGTATATCCATAAGAGATAGACATATACCATCGCGGAGTTTTCTGTAGACTTTTTCAATGTGTACAATACTTAGTACATTATTTCGATAAATCTCGTAGGATTCAGCCTGCGTTTGCAATGTAAGCGGAAAAAATGTAATTTATTACGACATCACATTGGAAACCTCAAAAATAACAGTATTTCTCCACTATTTAATGGATGTTATTATACATATAAACCTTCCTCTTTAATCACTCTATCTATTAAAAAAAACCGCATCAAAATGATGAAGTTTTAATGATTTAAGCGAACATGGGGATATAGTGACATAGGGACAGAGAAAGCGACTTTGTTTTATACTATGTAGTGATAGTGAAGTGCAATTCAGTTTAACAGTGATTCCGAACCATGCACTGAAATAAATCATTTTACCTAACAGTTTAGCTGTTTTGCATTTAACTAATATTTTGAAAATAGTACCTAAACTACAGCTGCATTTGCTAAGTCTGTTTAGTTGTGAATACATTTGATTTTTAGCTAAAAAATTGTTTTGTAGCAACAACTAAAACATTAGGTACTAATTACTGAACTGCGAGCATTAGCTGAACATTTGGTTGTATCACCAAAAATGATATTCATTTAGTTATTAGTTACTAAATTCGATCAGTTGTTACTACCAAATTAATTAACTAAAATTAAATTATATCAGCCATACATGTTTGGCTGTCGGGACTGAAGCACGATACCAAAGTTTAGCTAATCCAACCAAACCTTTAGTTAGTTCAGACAAACATGTTTGGCTAATCGAGCTGTAGTTTAGTTATTAATAGCTAAAGTTAAGTTAACAGCTACGCTGCCTGTAGAATATTTTAATAACATTTTACTTACGGATTTCATTTCCTTACTGTAATTCAAAGATAAAACATGTGAAAAAGCGTTCGTCTGTCCGACGGACGGACATGGACGGACGGACGGCGTCCATGTCCGTCCGTCCGTTTGTGTTATCTTTCCTAAATCCTAAATCCTGAATAAGACAGAAAAATCTCTCCTCGGTATGGAAGTAATGTGTGTGAACAATAATCTATCTGCGAAGTGATTATAAGTGTAAGAAAATATTTCAAGACATTAACAATAAAAAATAGCATCATTGCGTTGTGTGCAACCATATCATAGATATAGCCAAATCCCTCTTGCATCTCGCTCGGATTCCGTGCGAACGTGCGAAATCATGCAAACTATCTCCTCGGTATGGAAGTAATGTGTGTGAAAAATAATCTATCTGCGAAGTGATTATGGGTCAATCTCCTAGAAATGTCAAATCCCATATTTTCGAAATTTTCGAGCCTTAAAACTTACTATACGAACTGATTTATATAACACACTGATACATTAGGTAACCAAGTTTAACGGCCCACATTAAGTATAAGTTAATTACGTATATATTATTCGATAAATGATTCTTCTTTCGAATTTCTCATAACCGTGACCTGGTATAATAGGACTGATTATTTTCCATCTTACTAAAAAAAATTAAAGGCTTGTAGAAACTTATTTTTAATATTGTAATCCACAAACAGGATTACTAAAGGTAATATAAAAAGGTTTTATTCATAAACAAAATTATTCGAACCCTGCCATATTCTATCAGAAACTATTGTACAAAATTCCCTTCATTCCCGTAACCTCAACACAAATCCAAACGTAGCCAAGTTCACTGCAGAAGTAGCGCCACGGTCCACAAACCCTTTACGGGCGAACTTCATTGCGTTCACCGTGTCGTGGCGACTAGTGCGTTAACACACAAAATCGCAGACAAATATCGGAATTATTCCTCAGAGTCGGAGTTTGTCACGGTAAGCACTCATTGCCAGAATTCTTTGTAATTTGAATCCTTTAACCTAACAACTATTATCTAAACTTTAAAACTAGTATTTAGATGTTCTCTTTCACGTGGCTTACCGCAAGGTATCATTTTGAGGTTAGTTTAGGCAAAATATTATCATAACCACAAAATTCTCGTACCGTGACCTTATTTACCGTAACCTTTTATGAGTTCCGGTAATGAGTGTAGGTAGATGGTAATGACAATTTTAAGAAATATGTTTCATAATTAGGTATATTATGATATTTTATCATAAGTGGGTACATTAGAAAGGTATAAGCTTGTTGAAAACCTTTTAATTAATTTTAAAAATGTATATGATAAGTTTCCATTTAAATACCTTCATATTTCATGTTAAATACCTGGCCCACTTTTTTATCATTTTATTATTTGGATTTTTAAATTTTTTTAGGTTCATCCAAGATTAAATTTACTACCTAAAGATGCCAAGAAAAAAAACTAAATCTAAAGAAGAAATATTGGAGAGGAGAAGACTGGCAAAAAGAAAAAAATATGAAAAGATAAAAAGCAACCCTGAGCTTTACGCTAAAGAAAAAGAAAAAGAGAGGCAGCGGTACCTCGAAAGAAAAGAAAAGAAGAAACTGTTGCCTATTTCAGATAAAACTAGCAGAGAGCAACGGGAACAGAGGAAAAGGTGGAGAAAAAATTCGAAGGTGTATCAAAAAAATCTTACAGAAAAGAAAAAAGTTGAAGAAGTGCTGGTGGACGCATGTTTAGAGCAGGAGGGTGATAATGAAATCAGAACAGATCCCCTAGAAGAATCAATAGTTAAATCACCTATAAAAAACTCAACTCCGAAAACTCAGCTTAAGAATACAGTCAAAATCAAAGATAATAAAGTTCGAAAATTGCGGTACATATTTTCGAAAGAAAAGAAGAGACTAGAAGATAAAGTTTTCCTTCTTCAAAAAACAGTAAAAATGCTGAGACTTAAGATTAAAAAACTTGAATTAGAAATAATTAATTTAAGGAGAACTCCAGGAAAAAAAGTAGATGAGCTACTGGATAAAGTTTGTTCCAATGAGCCTAAAGCCAGAGAGGAAGTTAAGAAGAAGTTTCTTTTCCAAGAGCTGGTATCGCCCGTGCTCAAAGAAAACTTTGAAAGTTTAAAGACTAGAACAGAAAAACGACTGTTTACAGGTGCTATTCTCAAAGATAAAGACAAATTTAAGAAATAAAAAATGCTTACAGCAGTGCGTGATTTCACCAGTAAACGTGACGTCCGTGTACAAATAAACCTCGCTGAAGATGAAGTCAGAAAAAATATAAAAACGTTTTTTGAACAAGATTGTAACAGTACAATGACTGCTGGTAAAAAAGAATTCGTTACAAAAAAGGGGGAAAGAAAACAAAAAATATTCCTAATAGATAACCTTAAGAATTTACATAAAAAATATACTGCAGAAAATGAAATCAAAGTCTCGTATTCTTACTTTTGTATGAATAGATCATTTTGGGTTTTGTTCCCAAATAAAGAAAGAGATACATGTTTATGCAAATTACATTGCAACACAGATCTTTTGATCGAATCCTTGCATAAAACTAATATTATAAAAGAGAAAAACTCCGAAGAACTACTGCAGACCATATGTTGCGATAAGTATAATGAGAGATGTCTCGCTAGAAAGTGCTACAGATGCAAATACCGAAATATAGAATACCAGGAGTTCAGCAATGACGAAGATATTAATTACTTTGAGTGGGGAAGAAAGACGGAAACATACAGAACAAAAGATGGCATTGAAAAAAACACAATATTGACAACCAAAACTAGAAAACTGGATAAACCCCGCAATATAGTCACAAAACTGGAATCTCTTTGGCCTACATTTATGAACCACTGTCGAAATATATTGTCGCAGTATTTGGCCATTAAGGAAAAGAAAGAATCATTACGTGATAATGAAGCATTGGTTCACTTCGATTTCAGCGAAAACTATTACTGTAAGTTTTCTGCAGAAATCCAGTCATTCCACTTTGGTGGAAGCAGGAAACAAATCACACTTCATACTTCAATAGTATACATCAAAGATACCAAAACAGGTGGCATAAGAAATTACCCGATGTGTACATTAAGCGAATCACTTCGACACGATGCAGCGGCTGTTTGGGCGCATATAACACCTATTCTAAAACTTCTACAAGAAATACAACCTCAAATTAACATCCTTCACTTCGTGTCAGATTCCCCATCAAGCCAATACCGGAATAAATTCATGTTCCATATAATAACTCAACTTCAACTTGAATATCCCGGACTTAACAAAGTAACATGGAACTACCAGGAAGCTGGACATGGGAAGGGAGCTCCTGATGGAATTGGGGCAGTTTTAAAAAGAACTGCAGACCAGATGGTTAAATATGGACGCGATATAGGTGACTTCGACGAATTCATAAAAGCCCTAGAAGGAAATGTAAACATAATTCTAAGAGTAGTCACAGAAGATGATATAATTTTACACACTATAGACCTGCAATGTGCTTCGATCAACCCTATCCCAGGAACACTGCAAGTCCATCAAGTATTATGGAACAGTGACAAGGATTTCCTCACATTTAGAAAACTAAGCTGCTTCGAATGTGCATTTGGCACAATATGTTCGCACAGCAAACATTTTAAATTTTTTAATGTTCACAATGCTGCTCCTCGAAAACAAAAAAGACCTAAAATACAGATTTTAAAAAATGTATTGATAAGTACACCTGTTTCTAATGCAAACACATTCTATCCTGAACAGACATCCGAAATAATGGAGGTCACAAATGTACAGCCAAATTTAACTGTAGACACTAAAACCGAAGAACCTGAAACAACCATAACTCATTCGGTCACAAAAGAAGAGAACAAAGGCATGGAAATGACATTGTCGGCTATAACCAACGAATTAGAACTACCAGATGAAACAAATATCCAACAAGCGGAGTCCTCACGTTCACAATCAAGTTTTTTTAATAATAACATAATAACTCCATTAAAAAAAGAACATTATAAATCAAACGAAGATCATATCGAAACAAATGGATCACAAAGGACATCTAGTGTCACAAACATAAAAAAACAAAGCAAAGAAAATAAAATATCGTGTGCTGGAAAGGAAAACACATGTATATGCACGTATTGCGCTGAAGAGTACATTGAAGTAGATGGTCAGCCTTTTGAGGACTGGATTCAGTGCATTAAGTGTATGCAGTGGAGCCACGAAAAGTGCACAGCATACGAAGGCTCTGGGCAGTTTGTCTGTGACTTATGCCAATAGTTGCCAAAATATTGAAGTAATTTAAATATGTTCATTAATTAAGAGTGTTATTCAAATTAATATTATTGTTCGCTTGGTTTTGTTTCCTAATTATTTTTTTCAATTTCTTTCACAAATTCATACACGTATTATTTTTAGTTCCGACTATTCACCTGACATTTAGTATCATGATAAGTATGCGTTCAATTAAAAAGACATAATATGTTAGTGTGGTATTTTTTATTTTTTGTTCCTACTCGAATTTGGAATCAGAATGTTCAAAAAGCAAGACAATAAAAAGAATATACACACATCAGTAGTCCTATATAATACTTCCTAGTAATATTTGACTTGCCTTGTAATTACCGAAAATAAAATATCATTACCGTTAAATAGGCATATAATTACCGTCACTTTCTTATCATTACCGTAACCTCTTGTTTTAATGGCTTTAAAAAAAAAATTTTTCTCTGAAGTCTTTAACGGTGGTGAGACGCCTTTTACAGAATATCTTATTTATTTTCTACATTATTTAACACAAGTCCTAAAAGTGCGATATTAAAAAAAAATTTTTTTTTTTTAATTTCCACCAATTTGACATTTCTAGGAGATTCACCCTTATAAGTGTAAGAAAATATTTCAAGACATTAACAATAAAAAATAACATCATTGCGTTGTGTGCGACTATGCCAAAGCCCTCTTGCATCTCGCTCAGTTTCCGTGCGAACGTGCGAAATAATGCAAACCATGATAAGCATCCAAATTTCGAAGAAAACATCGAATAAACTGGTATTTAAGTCGTCGCTTGCGACGCTATAACGCCGACCGCAATTGGTGTTCACGAAGAGGGAGGGGGAACCAGCCAGCGACGCGACCAACCGACCACGGCGGCGCCTGCGCCCCGGGCTGCTCAGTCATCGTTGCCGACTCCGAGCCTGCGTCCGTGTGTGTCTCGAAGCGAAGCGAAGCAAAGCATTTTTCTGCGCGTTGTGTTTTAAAATGGCCGACAAATCAGTTGAAGACCTTCTGGATTCTTGGGGGCTGTCAAAATACAAGGAAAAGTTTAGAGGTAACTAACCTTAACTCTTTTATATTACATTTAATTAGCTAACCTTTGCCTATGTTCAATAAGTTTATTTCATTGCTAATTTGACGTAAGAGAAATCTTGCCAACTTGCCGGCGATAAACTGATCACGTGATACGATCAAATTCGCTCAAGCCAGATAGGTGAGGCGTGCGTAGCTGTCGGTTCATAGAAACGTCACACCTGCACCCAAGGAAGTTAGTAGTATACAAGTTCCTTGCCTGCACCACATAAATCATAGGCGAATGACAGGAGAACTTTTTACATTTTAACGTTTTTCTGAGTGATCTATGCGCCTTACGTTTGACGCGTACTATACGAATTGCATATGTATGCTACCAATATGCTCTTTTAATAGCTTAATTTAAGAATTGTCTTTTATTAGACTGAGGTACTATTTTTTCTTTGTTCAAGAGGAAAATGTCACACTGGAGGCGCTGCACGTTCTGTCCAAGGAACATATTAATCGTCTCGTGCCTTCCATCGGAGACAACGCGCTAATCGAAGCTCATATAAATGGATTGAAAGTGGGAGCCTCCTGCACCAAGGAACCATTGGTAAGTAGATCAGTTGCACTAAAACTACGTACCTACTTACCATTCGTTACGAATAAGAGCTGTTCCATGGTTCGGAACCTATGTAAAACTGTAGGTACCTTTCCAAGGCGCTAGGTTTACGCCCGTCCGGGTCATTACCCTCGCATTGAATGAATGTTTGAAATTGCAATAAAAAAATGTCCGTGTTTTCCATCCATTATAATATTTCTTCGAGAATTCTGTACTTTGGGCTAATATCCGTATATAAAAACTATAATATAAACACCGTTGTGGTATTAGCCATCCATGTCCGGTTAAGTGAAATAAAATGTATAAAGAAAAAATAGGGAAATCATTTTTTTTTCTTGCAGGAACCTCCTCTTCTGCCTGTGGCTGAGAATGTCGCTGACTCATCTATTTCAAATTTATTAAATGATAGCCTATTCTGCGGTGTTTCAACACCAACTGCTTCGGGCCAACAAGACCGTGTGGACGCGGCAGTTTCGGAAGGTGCGTACTACACCTACATTGTGGGTTCTGAAGCTGAACCAAGCTGGAAACATTTGCGAACCTATCTGGAATCCACAAATGAAGGGAGAGCTCTGCTCGTGCAACATGAACCCCTCGGATTGTTGGACAGCTCCGCGAGAAGAAGACTCAGCAATCTCATCATTAGTCGAGAGTTGCAATTAAATCCCCATGCAACAATAACCAGCCAAAAGTCATTGGCGATCAGTTGGCGTGTGATATTGTAAAAATTTTTAAAAAGGAAAGTGTTCCAGTCTATTTTTCCCCATATACAGGGTGTCCCAAAAGTCATGGTCCAAACGAACTGGGGTGATAGAGGAGCTTATTTGCTATCATAATCACCAGGGATGTAGTTACCGCATTCTTAGTAGTTTAGAAGTTAGAGCACTTTTTACTGATTTATTAATATAAGCTCCAATTCAAAGAAAAAAAATATTTAAAAAATACAACATTGTGTTTATGTATTATTTTATTTCTGTGATGTGTTAAGTAGTGATGTGTCTTTTTATTAAAAATGTTTCCACTAAGATAGCTTTCATAATGTTCTTGTAGCAAATACATTTTAGAAAACCAATATTAAATCCATAAAAAATATCTGAACTTCGAATGAAGATTATCAAAAAAAAATGTTCTACCGAAAAGTGAACCGATGTTGAAAAAACTTCTGCCATTCATGCCCATTCTAACAAGATATAAAACATCAGTCAACCTTTAATGCGATTGGATTTTTAATGGTAATTACTGGAACACTAGCTATTGACGTGACCGCGCTGTTTTGAGAACAGGATAATCTGCATGTGATGCGGCCGGTAGAAATAACTTAAAACAATAGAAATAACTGGAAATCTCGTCTGGTTCCGTTTCCCACTAATCCTCCCCCCTTCCCCTTACCTTACCTCCCTTATCTCTTTGAGCTGCTCCTACCTAGCGCCCAGCTCAGTGACTCGCTAACTGCTTGTAACTACGCACACATATTCTCGTTCTCGTTTAAATATCCCACGACTTGCCTTGTGTTTATTGACTTCATCAGTGACCAGTGTTAAGACCTGTGTTTATTATTTGGACTCCGTTTTTGCTCGTGGTTTGGAGACTTTAGTTGCTGCTCTGAAGATGCCACATCAGTATACGCCGCGTGAATATGCAGAAATGAATTTCATTTATGGGTTCTGTGATGGCAACGCTCGACGTGCTGCAAGAGAATACCAAAATCGATTTCCGAATCGCCAACGTTACCCCGATCACCGAGTGTTCATACGTGTGCATAACGCTTACATGCAAGGCGAAATACCTGGTGCTCCACGCCGAGAAGGACGACCTGTGGTCGACGGGGAAGAAGCAGTGCTTGCCATGGTTCGGGAGGACCCGACTATAAGCATACGAACCATCTCACGACGTAGTGGCGTTCCAAAGTCTACAGTACAACGGATGTTGAGAAGGAACCGTCTACATCCCTACCACGTGCAACGTGTGCAAGCCCTCCTGCCCGCTGACTACGCTCATAGGGTGGCGTTTTGCAGAGAAATGCTTCGGAAGTCGCGAGAGGATGCACAGTTCTTCGACAATATTTTGTGGAGCGATGAATCAACATTTAAACGGCTTGGGATCTTCAATATTCACAATCTTCACTCTTGGGCAGTAGTAAATCCAAGAATAATAAGAAACGACCGCTTCCAACACCACTTCGGAGTAAACCTCTGGGCAGGCATACTAGGTGGAAGGCTCATTGGGCCGTTTGAGCTACCGCCGAGGCTCAATGGTCGACGGTACCTGCAGTTCCTGCAGCGAGACCTGGGTGAACTTCTGCAAGATATCCTGCCTGAGCAACAGGAGAGAATGTGGTTGCAGCACGACGGGGCACCAGCGCATTACACACGCATCGTTCAAGACCACCTTAACAATGCATACCCAAATCGGTGGATAGGGAGAGGGGGGACAATCCACTGGCCAGCGCGCTCACCAGACCTTAACCCACTCGACTTCTATGTTTGGGGATACTACAAAGAAATTGCCTACAGTAAGGAAAACGCAAACATACATCAGCTTCGGGACAAGCTACAAGCTGCCGCAGAGATAGTTCGGAACAATCATCGAGGCATGAGACTATTAAAAAGAAACTTTTTAAGGCGATGCCGTTTGTGTATCAGGGCTGGTGGCCGGCATTTTGAGCATTTACTGTAAAAAATAATGAAATAAACTGATCACACTGAACCCGCATTTTTTTATTTTTTTTCTTTTGAAGGTAATTTACTTCAATTACTGTCCATGTGTCAGAGAATTATTAACAAATTATACCTTGTTAGAATCGGCATAAATAGCAGAAGTTTTTTCAGCATCGGTTCACTTTTCGGTAGAACATTTTTTTTATTATAATCTTCATTCGAAATTCAGATATTTTTTATGGATTTAATATTGGTTGTTTAAAATGTATTTGCTACAAGAACAATATGAAAGCTATCTTAGTGGAATTTTTTTTAATAAAAAGACATCACTATTTAGGACAGCACAGAAAACAAAAAATAGATATACACAATGTTGTATTTTTTTAATATTTTTTTTCTTTGAATTGGAGCTTATATTAATAAATCAGTAAAAAGTGCTCTAACTTCTAAACTACTAAGAATGCGGTAACTACATCCCTGGTGATTATGATAGCAAATAAGCTCCTCTATCACCCCAGTTCGTTTGGACCATGACTTTTGGGACACCCTGTATATGCGTCAGTCCAACACAAAAGATCGCAGCAAAGGGCAAGTTGCTGGATACGTACAGACAGCGCCGTAGAGAATACTCAAGGTCTGGGCTGATTGTGACAAGAAAACGAAAGCCCTCAACAAGCTCGTCATGCAGCAATCCTGCGTCACCTATACCAAGTACATCCTCCATCGTTTCAGAGGCAACTAAACGACTTCCCGAATCTTCAGACGCAGCCGAAGATTGCTTGAAATGGTTGAAAAACTCATGTGACCCCTGGATGACCGTCGAGTTGTACTGGGAGCAGACGAGAAAGGCACGCTTAAAATATTTTTCCGTAACATCAATGACGATTGCGGACTATTTCAGCGAGTTCCGAGCTTTGGGGCAATCCGGGGGAATGCACTTGGTATGTATATATGGAAATTTATAAATAAATTAATTAATCGGTCTAGCGATTCAAAGGCGCAATGTTCTCACTCTTAATTTTTTTATGTAACTGAGATGGATGGCAAATACCACACCCACTGCTATGATATAAAGTTCATATTAAATTACAAGCACTCACAGTTGTCTAAGTAATTTGGTGTGTTCCTAACGTCAAAGATCATATCTATCAAAACAATGTGCGTGTGTGCGTTGGAGCACAGAATACATAGTTGGAGGAGTTTAATGTCGCGTTCCGAAACTCGCGTTTCTTTTGTATTAGTTTCGGCACGCGAGATAAACTGCATCAGTTTCCACGTCATTACATCAGTCAAACAAAAATCGCGTTACCAACAGTGTTTTATTATTTTTAATATCCAAATTTTAAATAAATAAAACAATTCGTACGGCTTAAAAGGATTTGACTTCAAGTCATATCAAATTAAAAAAAAAAAGTTGTCTGTTACCTAATCTACTGAGTTTGCTTTTGTCAACTGATACACGAAACAAATTCGTATATCGTGTTTTGTGCAGAGTGTTTAGTTAGTTAGTGTTTGTTTAGTTCGTGATTAGTGAAAAAATAATTTATATTTGATATGCCTCCTATAAGACGAAGCAATTTAGGTAGAAGAACCAGAAATGCTGCAAACCGTCAAAAATAACTTCAGCACTAAATGCCGTAAATGGAGGCATGAAGGTGGCAAGAGCGAGCAGAATCTACAAAGTACCGAGGAGCACTCTTAGAAACAAACTTTCTGGCAAAGCTCCCCTGACCTCAGGTCACGTTGGGCCGCAGTCAGTGCTCGGACAAGATATAGAAAACGCACTTGTTTCATGGATAAAAGAGTGCGCGAGAGCCGGATTTCCAATACATAAAGACGGATTATTGGACTCTGTGAATAAAATCGTCACTGCAGGGAATATTATTAATCCTTTTATTGATAACCGACCAGGAAGAAAGTGGTTCGATGCATTTATGGTGCGTCATCCTGACTTAAGCAAAAAACACGCAGAATATATTAATAAAGCGAGGGCCTTAACCCCTAGTCTGCTTTGTCACGGATCCATGTTACCCCCCTCAACTGCTTAGGCACAGATCCGAGCCAGAGTGACTTGGGTCTGCTTTGAAGCAAATAAAAGATTTATTACGAATGAATAAGGTTCTTTGTTGTACGAAATAGTTTCCCAATGAAACAATGACCCATAAACATCTTTCATATGTTGACATTGAAGCTGTCAAACAGCCAACGGCTCATTTCAAATTGAAGAGTCTTGTTGTGTGAGTGTTTTGTTGGACCCTACAGAAAGAAGGAAATAATTCAAGAAAGTTATTAGAAAGGTAAGTAGATGTTACTTTTTATAATGACTTACGTACTTAAGGACATGTACCATCTAGTATTTGCCCATGGTTTCCTTTTTTATATAGGAAAAATTGAATTTTGTTTGTTTGGTTATGAAAGTTTTTCGTGATTTTACGCGTATGGATTATGTTCTCAGTGAAGGACTTCAGTAATTTTGATAGAAATATTATTCCAATCATAATTTCTTTCGGTTTTTGTAGAATAAATACGTAAAAATTGATAGAAATCGATATTTTTCATGCATTGGGATCAAATCCACACATACATACACACGAAATCCGCCATCTTTATCTTGTACGTGCACGACCCAGTGGCACTGCCATACAGCATGCTCCATGAAAATGAAAAAATAATTTGAAGAACACTTTTTTATGAAAAGTCCGACATATGGGCACACGCCAGGCTATCGCAGACGAGCAGCCCGACGGCGCCGCGCCCATGGGCATTCGAACATTTACGGGGACTGTGACTACCATGTCGACTGGCTGGGTGCATCTTCACATTGTGTTTGAAAGAAAGAAATACTTTATTGTGCAATTACATTAGAACAAATCATACACTGGACAATTACATTTAACATAAGAAACTGCACAAAGGCGGACTTATCACTGAAAGTAATTTCTTGGTGATGAGGAAATCATTTTAAAATTAGTAGGTAATGCATAAATTGAATTATATGTATGAATATAATGTGTTTGAATGTTGCGATTAACCATAAACTACAAGTGTCGGGGCGAAAATTTTAGTTTTTGCGTTAATTTAGACTTAAAGTAAACAAAATAAAAAAATCATATCTCCTAAACTAAACGCGAACGCTAATAAACATTTTTGGTGGACTCTCCTTTTGACTATCAGGTCAATCTTGAAAACAAGATATTTTTTTATAATTCTTTGCATAAAAATTTATATTAAAAAAAATCATAAACTAAATATGAGCCTAAACTAAATTGTACCTCTATCAGGTAAACGTTACAAAGTTAAATAAAATAAGGCTACGCTAAAATGCAATGGTAACAAAAGTTTTAAACTAAAACCAGACTATGCAAAAAAAACCGTTTTTTACTTTATAAAAGCTTATACTTTGTATAAGCTTTAAATTTTAATAACTTTACCTGATTTTTGTCATAAAGTGCTGCTAAATATATATATGCAATATTTTTTAGAGAAAAACAATGGATGCTACCCCAAGCACGAGTGGGACAGCCCCCCTAATGGTCGCGACGAGGGTGGTGAGGACACCACAGGGAAGTTTGATAATGTCGAACGAAGATGTATTGATCCAGAGAAGTGCATCAGGGAGCCTTCGAGTATGTAATACACCTCAAATGTTACCATTTCTTGTTATGTATCAGTTACAATAGTGTGTAAATTATCTAAATTGTACACAGGCTTGGCGCCCTGAAACGTTAAATGTGGGAGAAGGAATATCCCTCTTAGATGAAACAGAGCGTCGCCTCAGGCCGCAGAATCTTTTTCCTAAAGAGTCAGAAGAACAAAATAACTGTACGTATATGTTTTAACATTCTTTTATATTATATTATCGTTATTATTATTATTCCGTATATAAATTAATTTTCACATAATTTTTTATATTATTTTTACATATTTAAAACACAAAATAATATAAAAAGATGGTTGTTACTCCACCGGCGGCGGCGAGAGGGACCTCCTCCAAAGCACGCCGGTGGGTGCAGGCCATGGTGGCGGTGCTCTCTTATTATTATTTATATTATTATTATGGGACATTTATTGATTATGGAACAAACAAGTACCTATTTTAAAACGGTTTATCATTTTAAAAATCTGACTACAAGAATATATATAAAGATAAGGATTATGAAAAAGATTTTTCAGACCTTGTTTGTGTCTTGTTTAGGTCAAATCATGCGATAGCTTTTTCAACCTCTTCCACTGAACCGATTCTTATGAAACTTTGCACACACTATGAGTTCCGGTGACAATACAATATTATGATAATTTCAAAAGGGTCTGATGATGTAGTCAGGAGGTGGACAGTGGAACTCTTTAACCGTTACTGGTAACCACCTCGAGTTTGGATTCATTTGGTTTGGTTCGGACGAGTGCCTACTGGTTCCACCAATACACTTGGTGCCAAGGGTCTGATGATGGAGTATGATATGGGATGGCTATTGTTTTTTTTTTTTTTTTTTTATGTGACTGGACATGGATGGCTAATACCACAAGTTCTGTCATGGTATTAGCCCAACACACCACATGGGAACTAGGTGCCATGCCAGGACCTTCCTTATATTGCACGGCTACATTGAACTGGATGGAAAACACGGACAATTTTCATTGCCGCTTCGACCATCGTTCATCCAATGCGATGGTACCAACCCGGGCGGGATAAACCCTACCACCTAGTAAGTAAGGAAGGGGACCTACAGCTTAACGTGGAATCCGAACCACGGCCAGCCTCTCTCAACGGTCGAATGGTCACCCATCCAAGACCAGACCGGACCCAGCGTTGCTTAACTTCGGAGAGCGATCGCCGAAGTGTCGCGCCACTGGGCCACTGAGGCTGTTTCATTGGATTAAAATATTGTGTATCTGGTGAAGGGATTGTATGTTCATTGCTTGATGGGGTTATTGGATTAAAATATTGTGTATCTGGTGGAGGAATCGTATGTTTTCATAGGATGAAGACAACATCTTGGACCCGCCTCTTGCCGAGGCTCTGGCCATTGATTCGGGGAGCGAGGCAGAGGACGAGGAAGAGCTTACGCTGCAAGAGCTACTACAAGCTGAAGATGATGAAGTGGAGGAGGAGGTAGTGGAAGATTTGGAGTTGGGAGAGTTTAATTGGTCCGAGAACTTTAACACTTTTCGGGGCCGCCAAGAGCAGTTCCATGAAGAGACTGGTCCCAATATTGAGGGAACAAGCCCTTCAGGCTTGTTCACTCAACTGTGGGATCAGCCTCTCATGGAAACCATAGTGATGGAAACCAACCGGTATGCGTGGGAGCATGTAGCTTCTCAGTTTGAGGCACAAGAGGGTCTACCGGTTTCCTCCCGGTTGCATAGATGGGTCGAAACTTCTGTTTCGGAACTTTACAGGCTCATAGCCCTTATGATTATTATGGGAATATGTGTCAGGGGCCGCATCGATGAATATTGGAGTACCGGAATCATAGGCATGCCTGGATTCCGGCGTGTCATGCCAAGAGACCGTTTTTTATTATTGATGCGGTTCCTGCACTTCTCCAATAATAATATTATACACTCTCAAGGGGCCGAGCGAAAGCTCGCTAAGATTAAGCCCCTCTTGGACTATCTGAATTTAAAATTCAAATCCGCATATAAGCCTCGCAGAGAAGTCAGCATTGACGAATCGTTGCTGCTTTGGAAGGGTCACTTGAGTTGGATACAATGCATCCGTACCAAAGCAGCACGATTTGGTATAAAAAGCTACGAACTCTGCGAGGCTGTATCCGGATATGTGCTCAATGTAATTCTATATGCAGGTAAGGGGACAATAACCGAAGGCCCAGTTTTTGGTTTTACCTCCTCCACAGCTAAGATAGTCCTTGAGCTTTTCAAGGATTATCTTGGTAAAGGTTTTTCCCTGTTTATGGATAATTTCTATAATTCGGTGAGTCTGACCAGATTTTTAAAAAGGCAGAACACAGACGTAGTGGGGACACTAAACAGGCGCCGCATCGATTGTCCTCAGGAGATCAAAGCAATCCCTGATAAGAGAATACCAAGAGGCACAGTGGTAGGCCGACACTGTGGTGATGTTTCTGTCGTGGCCTGGAAGGACGTGAAACTAGTCACCACAGTGTCGACTTATCATAACGCAAACATGGCTCCAGGCAGGAGGGCGGGCCAAGACTGCAAAACCCGAGGTCGTGCACGAATATAATAAATTTATGGGCGGTGTTGACCTCAAAGATCAAAAGTTATCGTCGTATCTCTTGGAACGCAAACGTGGCATCAAATGGTATATCAAAGTCTTCCGCCGCTTATTAAATATATCTATTTTAAATGCATATATTATATATTGCTCTAACATTGGCCAAAACAAGAAAAAGACTCACCGAGAATTTCGCTACAAGCTTGCTGAGGAGCTTTGCGCCCGATTTGGAGACAATGTCACGGCCCGAACGCGACAAGGTAACCCCGGTGCCAGGTTAGACATGTTCCTGGAACACTTTCCTGAGCAGTGTGAGGTTACTCAGGCGCGGACGCCTAAACAAGACCGCTTCAAGCGAGGACGTTGCGTTCGATGTGCCGCAAAAAAAGAGCGAAAGCTAACAAACATCGTTTGTAGCCACTGCAAAGTGTTTCTTTGTATTGGCCAGTGTTGGAGAGACTTTCATACATTAGAAACCTTATAATATACTAGCTGCATTAGTAAATACGTTTTATTAGTTATAAATTTAATTTTAAATCCGTCCGGGCTAGGCTTAAAATCAGCGGCCCTTGTGACACTCACAATCGGTCATATGCTGCGCCTACGCCTTTTCCATTGTTTTTTATCTGTGTAGTGTTTTTTGTAATTCCCTTGTTCCTTTTTCTTATTTTCATTTCTTCCGTTTCTTATCGCCTTACATGGTCCCGTGATATATAGTAGAGTCCGCCTAGCAAGGAATAACCGTCAAGGAAATTAAATTTTTAGTCATAGAAAGTGCACGTTGGACTAAACATCAGTACCTATTATGTACGAATATTATGTCCGTTAACATAGGGCGCGTCTTTGTTCATTTAATGCGCTCGACCATCGTTCATTCAATGTGATGGTACCAACCCGGGCGCGATAAGCCCTACCACCTAGTAGGTATGGAAAGGGATCTACAGTTTAACGTGGAATCCAAAACACGAATCCCTTAGTCGCCTCTTACGACTTGCACGGGAGGAAATGCAGTGGGACAGCTCTTTGGTAATATTTGTGCAATTTCCGTTTAGACGAAAGCGACAATTCACTCCGTTCATGCATACATACTTCAGTACACACGCGCGAAACACAATGAGTTGGGTGGGTAAAACTAATATTTAATAAGATTTTTATTGTATCTTTTACTAAGTATATAATTGTGTGCCATAAAGAAACATTGAAACAATACATATGTACACGCGAAACAGAATACCCTCCTCTAGCTTCGCCGAAGTTGGGTAAATATTTAAAACAAGCTTCCATTTTAAAAGTAGGTATAAATATAATATGTTAAGGGATTTATTTTTGAGCCTCTTTAGTATGCTACTTGTATATTTAGTTTTAATTCATATTTTAAGCTTATAAAAATATACTTAATGGTTCTGCATACCAATTGTGTTTTATTTATCTGAAAATATGAACAACCTGTATCACATGCACGCCTTGCACGGATCCGAGACAAAGCAGATTGGCGACTATCAGAGACCGCCATCTTGGATCAGATCCGTGACTAAGCAGACAAGCATTGTAAGCAGTCACGCACACACACACAACATCTGAAAATAAAACTAGAAAATATATTGCAGTTTTTCGTCAATTTTCTCTATGAAAGCTGTGGTAGTCTCATACACGATCGGATAGAGTTTTTGATAAGCTTGCCACCCTTTTATTTAGTAAAGCATAGACACATTGTCAGCCTCAGTGGCCCAGTGGCGCGACACTTCGGCGATCGCTCTCCGAAGTTAAGCAACGCTGGGTCCGGTCTGGTCTTGGATGGGTGACCACTCGACCGTTAAGAGAGGCTGGCCGTGGTTCGGATTCCACGTTAAACTGTAGGTCCCTGTCAGGCTGGCCATCTCGGACAACCTGTCGCCATACTTTTATAAAAAGTTAAAATGTCTGGGTGTCAAGTAATTGCTTCCAAAAATATCATGTCCTTTTTCTGTATTTCAATTTTCTAGATTTTATTACTATTTTGTAAACGTTTAACTTTTTTGTTCGGCAATACAAGAAATATGTGGATTCTTCTACTTTCATTTATATTTTAACTGAAGATAGCTAGCAAGAAGATATATAGAAATTAAAACATGACCAAAGCGTTTCTGGCGCTACAATGGTGGAGGCGCCGGGTACCCAAGTATGTACGTCTCGCTAAGAAAGTGAGTAACCGCCCCAACCATCCCCAACATGATGTCCTCATCAAGATAAACTTCGGAATCACTATCATACAATTATTGATATGATTGCGCGCATGGAGGTTCACCTCCATGATTGATTGTGCGCGGACGCCATGCGCATGAAGAAAGAAAAACAAGATGGAGAATTGGACAGAAAATGTTCTCAAAATATATTCTTGGAAAAATGTACATAGGTAAAACGGAAGAATCGAAGCTGTTCTTATTTGCAAGCATGTACATTGCTTACCGGGAATTTGATTGAAAACTCGCCGACAAGATTTGCGGATTTTCAAGACACTGTCGCGATATCTTCGTGCATGCTAAAACACGAAGATGTTTTTCGTCCTGCGAGGTTAGGATGGAATGGACCGGAAGAGGTCACAGAAGTGGTGACGCGAGGATTCCACTACTTAAGAACCTCTTTCGGAGGGTTTTGCCAAAGAACCTCGGCGCATTTTACGGATGCGAGGAGCTCCAGCAACGTTTAGAACTCGATTCGTATATTAACGGCTGCCAAGTGATGAGTTGTGTGCGAGCACCAACCCTCACTCACAGCGGCTGGAGGAAGCAAGATCCTGACCATTAGAACCTTACTGTCCACGACGAGAAACCGACTGGTCATGATAATTCCAAACATGGCAAATAATCAATCCCGGAAAATAAGTATTTTCTCAAGGGCTATATGTACAGTTTTACGATTTTACACATATTTTGTGCAACATAATTCTTCGTCTCCGCTTTTCTTCGCACATGGAAGTAACAAGTAACCCAACCTCTCTTAACCAGGGAAATGTTCAGTTTCTAAACATCCCACAGACCCGGGGAAGGATGTCAGGCTGGCCATCTCGGACAACCTGTCGCCATAGTTTTATAAAAAGTTAAAATGTCTGGGTGTCAAGTAATTGCTTCCAAAAATATCATGTCCTTTTTCTGTATTTCAATTTTCTAGATTTTATTACTATTTTGTAAACGTTTAACTTTTTTGTTCGGCAATACAAGAAATATGTGGATTCTTCTACTTTCATTTATATTTTAACTGAAGATAGCTAGCAAGAAGATATATAGAAATTAAAACATGACCAAAGCGTTTCTGGCGCTACAGTCCCCTTCCTTACTTACTAGGTGGTAGGGTTCATCCCGCCCGGGTTGGTACCACCGCATTGGATGAACGATGGTCGAAGCGGCAATGAAAATTGTCCGTGTTTTCCATCCAGTTCAATGTAGCCGTGCAATATAAGGAAGGTCCTGGCATGGCACCTAGTTCCCATGTGGTGTGTTGGGCTAATACCATGACAGAAGGTGTGGTATTAGCCATCCATGTCCAGTCACATAAAAAAAAAAAAACCGACGAATGGCAAGAAAAACATTATTGAAAAAAGGGTTAGTTCAAGGTGCTAGTTCTAAGTTTTTATGTAAAAAAGTCGACTTTTTCTATAATTTAGGAGTGTTTTACATGAATTATGTGAAAACCTATAAAGTGTTTACGTAAATAAGTACTTGAAAGCACCTAAGGTCGAATCAAAAGAAGCGAAAAGTTCAGAGTAAACAAATGCAAAATGGCGAAATTATGAACATCATTTGCAATTTTCGAAGTTGTATTTATAAGTTAATTACCATTGGAAATAATAACTCTTTTATATCAGTGCAGTGTTGATATATTTAACTGCGTGTAATAATTAATAAAACTAAGATTGGATTATAAAATTCATCGAAAAATCTTTAACATTTAGGAACAGGTAATTTTCAGGTCGGACATCTGTGTTCAAGGGCCTGTGGAATGTAAATAAAACTTGTTTTTTCATTAGAAAATTTATGTACAAGATTCATTACTTATGTGGCTTTCAAGAACAGTCATTAGTTTGGAGAGTGACTAACAAATTTATGAAGATTTTTAATTATTTCTAACACACGGCGCGCGCGCCCGTCCGCCTTCGCGAAATCGGCGCAGTTGACTGGTACATATTGCGCGCCTATTCCCGCATACTATGGGTTAATCACGGAAGAAAAGATCAGAAATTGGTTCAGTGAAGTAATGGAACTGTTGGATCCCGAAGAACGCAAAATACTAGAAGATCCCAAGCGAGTGTGGAACTGCGACGAAAACCTCGTTTTTTCTTGCCCCCAAAGGTGGGCTTGTATTGGCACCTAAAGGAGAACACGTTTACAATACTTCTAAAAACAGTGATAAAGAGAACATCACTAATCTGTTCACTGTTAATGCTCTCGGCGAACTTGCTCCACCTTTAACCGTTTACAAATATAAACGAATGAACCAGGAGGTTACCCAAAATGCGCCTAGTGGGTGGTCCATTGGTAAGACCACCAAAGGTTGGATGACCGGGGAAGCATTCTACGAATATGTGGGAAACGTATTCCTGCCTTTTCTAAAAGAAAAAGAAATTCAACTTCCAGTAATATTATTCTTAGATGGGCATAAATCCCACCTCACCATGCATCTGAGTACATTTTGCAGAGAAAATGGCATCATAGTAGTAGCTCTTGTTCCGAATACCACACACATGCTGCAGCCACTTGATGTTGCTGTATTTTTTCCTCTAAAGCAACACTGGCTAAAGCACATTCGCAAGTGGAGAATTGATCACGATGGACAAGAGATAAGAAAATTTAACCTTCCATCAGCCTTAAATGAGATTTTGTTAAAAGACCCTAACTTCTCAAAAAACGCGCAGGCCGCTTTAAAACATGCGGAATATATCCTTTCGGGGCAAATTTCGTCAACTATAAAAGAGTACTGCCTACATCCAAAACTACGGTCAACCAACCACTGCCACGATCAACAAGCGTGCGTACAGGAGTGACCGAGACCACTTACTTAGAATACTTGGAGAAAAAAAATCCTCCCCATATTCTTAATGAATTTAATGTTACGTACACTGCTGGAATGGATTGGAATGGCTGTGTGGAAGCGTCCATGTTGTATACTGTTTGGTTGAATTGCAAGGATGATGCCGATGTGGTACCTCTAGATGACTTCCCTGCTGTGAACACAATTCCCACTCAATCATCTCACGAGACCCAAACAACATCTGAAATTGTACGCGTTTTAACACCAGTAACTACTACGCTCTCAGATATTTTGTCTCAAGAAAATACAATGGTATATGAACCCATCGGAGAACCATCTCCTCCGATCTTATGGTGGCCATATACGCTACGAGAAATCGTTACGATCAGACTGTACAGTTCGAACGGTACCGATAAATCACTACGTGTATGTTATAAAACTGTGCAGTTTTGTCCGACTTTTTAGCACTGTGCAGTTGAACGGAACAATACAAAAATTTCAATTGATTTATCGGAATCGGACGAACTGTGCCGACTGATCGAAACGTGTATGCGCTCGTTCCGTTTTCGTGTTCAGTTTTGTCGTCGATCGACATTCGGGTAGACGTGCGCACGCGTCATGGCGTCTCAAACTAATCGCAAATGGCTTGAAGAATTTATTGAGTTATATCGCAGTGAACCTTGTCTTTGGAATATTAAAGGCAAAGATTATCACAATCGTGACTTAAAACATTCAGCATATACTAAGCTGGTTGAAAAATTGAAAACAGTAGACCCTATGGCTGACAAAGATGCTGTTGTAAAAAAAATAAACAACATTCGCTCTACTTACAAAAAAGAGCGTAAGAAGATCGCTGATTCAAAAAAATCAGGAGCAGGAACCCAAGAAGTGTATAAACCAAAACTATGGTATTATTCTATGTTGCTGTTTTTGGATGACCAAGAAGAACCAAGGCGTTCACGCTCTAATATGGACGACGAATCAACAGACAACGATGTAAGTCATCTTACTCTATAGTTATTTATATTATTACATGAATAAATAATAAATAAAAGTAAATAACTTTTTTATCAAATCGTTTATTCTCAAACAGTTAACGTATAAAATTATTTTGCCACGGAACGCTGCCTTCATTTGCAAAATATTCCATGTACTCTTCTCTGACTTTTTTTGCGGCAATCGAAGTATTACCAAGATTTCCTCGTTCCAAATTAACTATCGCTGAATTCATTGTATCATATCCTTGGGTTATTGACCCGTCATCAACATTTTCTACGTCGAAGCATTCTTGTTGACAGTAAGAACTTTCTGAAGTCTTCATTAAATAATTATGTAAAGCACAACTGGCCATCACGACAGACTCTATTCTTTTTGGATCAATACTAATTTTTGTGTGAAAAATTCTAAATCGAGATGCCAAGATCCCAAACGCATTTTCGACAATGCGCCTTGCTCGTGATACGCGGTAATTTAGAATTCTGGTTTTATTTGTGGTCAAGTTTGCTTGTCGAAATGGCTTGATTAAATCTGTTCTAAGTGGAAACGCATCGTCAGCCACAAACACATAAGGCAACTTTCTAGTGCTATTTGCGACAACTGTGTCGGTTGGAATACACAACTGATTATTATCAAATTTTTCAAAAAACTTTGTGTTTGTGAGTACGCCACCATCTGAAATTCTTCCATTTGTTCCAAAATCACATAAAAGAAATCGATAATTTCCATCAACGATTGCCAATAACACCATGCTATGATGGTTTTTATAATTGAAATACTCTGAGCCACATCCATTAGGAAGAAAAATTGCTATATGCTTTCCATCCATCGCGCCTAGACAGTGCGGAAAGTTCCATCTCTTTTCGAACACTTTGGCCACATCCTTCCATTCTTCTTCCGAGCGTGGAAACTGTAAAAATGTTTTTAATTAATATTAATTGTTTCAGGAAATTGAAAGTGAAGCATCTCCAGCCGCCCAGTCAACTCCACAGTCACCTCCAGCCGCCCAGTCAACTCCACAGTCACCTCCAGCCGCCCAGTCAACTCCACAGTCACCTCCAGCCACGCAGTCAACTCAACAGTCACCTCCAGCTACACAAACAACTTCACAGTCAACTCCCGATACTCGTTCAATTACAAACACATTGTTTAATAAGAGTCGGCCAAAAAGAAATGCAAATGAAAACCTAACTACTCAAGTTTTACAGTCTGTTCAAAACCATTTTAAAAGGCCTGCAATTACTAATGATCGATTTGATATTTATGGAGCAAACGTCGCAGCTAAGCTGAGAGACCTCACAAAACATCAACGTATTTTGGCCGAAAAAATAATTAACGAAACATTATTTCTGGCAGAGATGGAAAATTTGACTATTTCACACCAAGTGATGGATTCAACCAGTGTGCGTTTTAATAATTATGGTTACAACGTTCCCAGCCCCGTTGCACATACTCCCAGCCCTTTAGGAAACAATCCTAGCCAAGTACCTTATCAGAATTCAAATTATGATTTCCAAACACATCCAGGCTCCCAGACAATTCTCCAAACCCCAATAATGCAAACTTCTCAACAAGATCAGTCCCAACAAGTGCAAAATTCAGCGGCTACTTTTTTGTCTAATTTTACTTAATGTATTATCCACCATCATTATAAGTACAAATTAATAAAAATTACATTCTAAGTAATTAGTAGTTTTTTATTTCTTACCTTAAAATAGTCTTTGCGGAGAACCTTATATATTGCTTCACAGGTTTCCGGTATTATGCGCCCCAAGGCTTGAGATGAAATGATGCTAGAGAATTTTAAATCTTCATAATTTCTTCCTGTTGATAAAAACCTCAAAGTAGCTACAAGCCTGTCGTGGGGTGGAATAGCATTTCTCATAATAGTGTCTTGCTTCTCGATAATTGGTGCTACCAAATTCAGTAGATGTAAGTACGTATCGTGATCCATTCTTAAAAAATTATGCCAGTCTTTTGGAAAAAGCTTTAATTCCGCCAACAAATTGACATGAGAATAAACTCTTCTTTTCATTAGCCATTCTTTACACCAGATGCTACGATTTTTCCGCTTCACTTTTTGTTTCTTCAGGGCGAATATTAATCCAATAATTGCTAAACCGTCGTCCGTCGAAGCCATCACTGACACGTGTGCGTCGGCGCCGCTTATTGTACCGTCTGATCGCAACGATTTCTCGTAGCGTGTATAGCTTGTATGCCAGCTACGATAAACTGCACCGTTCGAACTGTACAGTCTGATCGTAACGATTTCTCGTAGCGTATATGGCCACCATTAGACATATCAGTCAAATCATTAACTCCATCTTCGAATCTGATAAAAACATCAGTTACTCCGACTGATGACACATCAGCTTCGTCAACAATTTTTTTTAAAAAAAATACCACTGCAATGGAGCTCGTAAAAAATTGTGTTGTGTGGCCTGAAAAGAATGAAAATAATAACTTGAAACGAAAAAGGGAGTATGTTCCATCCGTATTGACATCTGATAAATGGCAAGAAATTATGAAGGCAAAGGAGAATGAAAAAGATAATATACAGAAAGAAAAACAAAAAAAGAAAGAAAAAGCAGAAGAGATACGGAAAAATAAAATACAGAAGAAAAAAGAAATTGTTGAAAGCTCCGAGTCGTCCGAAGAAGAGAACTTATCCGACACTTCTAGCTCAGGGTGCGAGGATTGGACCCATCAGGATAATACTTTTACTTTTGAAGAACTCCAGAGAACGCTATTTGAAGGCGAATATGTTCTGGTAGAATTTAAAAATACTAAGACTCCAGTATTCTACGTTGGCAAAATAATTCGTTCTAAAGATGGAGATAACGATTTAGAAATAAGTTACCTTAGAAAATACAAAAAGTCTGGTAACAAGTTTGTAATGCCCCAGGTCCCTGATCTTGCTTCTGTATCTGAATCGGATATAAAGATGATTCTACCACATCCGACGTTTATGGGTTCAACTAAGAGACAGTGCTCATTTTATACTTTTGAAATAGACCTTTCTGGAATAAATAACTTGCGTTAGTTTAAGTTCTAAAATCATATGATAAATTATCGAGTAAATTTTCAAGAGTTTCTGTTGGTGCCGGCCTCGCGAAATTGTGCAAAACAGTTTTAGTGAAGTTGACATTCCAGTATTAGTTCTGATAGGCGCCGGTGTCGCTACCATCGCGCGGCCGCGACACTCCGGGACTCTGAAAGTGATAAATTAGGTAGCCGCGGATAACTTGTTTTCATATTTTCTTGATATTTAACCGTTGAAATTTCCTGAAAACTTCTGTAATTGAATCATGTTTGTTTTCTTCACATGTTGATATATGATAGCTTTGTATAGGTGCACTGTATTACCAGAAAATGTATAGAATACTTTGTTACTTATAAAACGTGAAATATAATTATTTTAACGTATTAATCTTATTCTAGGTAATGTTTTTTTGTAAATGACTGTAATAGAATAGTTTTGTACTAGAATAAGATTATTTGAAATGTAAAGAAAAAAATAGGTGAATAAATGCATGAATATTGTGTTTTTTACTTCGGCGAGGCTTCGACTGGTGGAAGCTGGAAAATGTAGGAAAACCCTCCACTCCCGTGAAATGACAAAATAAAGAAAAGTCTGTCGGCCGGCGGCCAAGATTGACAGAGGGGAGGACACGGGAGGGGAGGGCGGGCGATAGTTCCCGTCTCTGCCGTCGCGACGCCAACGCCCTATAAATATGGGCATTATTTGTGTTATAAAAGGCGGGCGTGGCGGCAGAAAATTGTCAGTTCCAGTCCAGCTCCATCAGAAGAAACTCGCCGGAGAAGAAACGTACAAGACGAAAAGAAGATTTTCATTTCTCTCCTGCTGGCTGAACCGCTGCACCATACCTGCTATACCACCTTCCCGCCGCCGCAGGGTTCTAAATTTCTTTCCCTGCGGCCGTTGGAAGCGGGTTCACCTCGGCGGCATAATCGGAAGAGAAGACATCCTGAACCGGCGCCAGACGCCGACGCCGACGCCGCAACATCTGGTCCTTCGAACGCGGATCCGAAATGTCATCGAGGGAGACCCGAAGCAGGAAGGCTGCGAAGACAGAGCAGCACCCGACATCATCATCGCCGTTGCCGCCGCCCACCGACTCCGGTTTGGCCGCGAGCAGCCGCACTGGCGCCGTCGGTCCGACACCCGCGGCCGCCATTCCCGACTGGCCAGCGAGTCCTAGCCGAGAGAACTCACTGGACGGCACAGTCATCCCGACGCATACGCCGACGCATCGCACCACGCCAGCCGCGTCGCTCAGTGGTCTGTCGCACCGCTCCAGCGCGTCCGCCGCCCGCCTCCGCCGGCTGCGAGCGGAGTACGTAGCCTCCGCCGAGCTCGCCGAGGCCGAAAGAAGACGGGAAGAGGCGGAGATCGCAAGAGTACGTGCACTGACTGCGCAGAAAATCGAGCTAGCTCGCGCGGAAGAGCAGCTTGAGCTAGACGAAGCCTCGCAAGACGACGTTGCCTCGGAGCTCCGCGACGATGTCACGGAGGGGAGGGACGGGCCCGCGAAGCAGATTGCGACCCCACCCCGAGGTGGGGCGACCGCAGCTGCTCCCCTCCCCCCACCGCTGGCCCCGGAGGCCGCCGCGTTACGCAGTACACGTCTCGCGAGTTATGGCTGTGCGCCCGGACAGGCTGCCGCCCCCGCGTACGCCGCCCCCGCCGTGCGGCCGGGACCCACCGCTGGGTGCCCCTCGCCCCGCGCCGCGTCCCCGGCGCACCGCGACTTGCCATTGTCTGCTGCCACGTCGGACGCCGGTATCGCAGCTCTGGCGGCTGAGCTGAAGAAGCTCGCCGATCGACCCGCGCAGCTGCTGCACCCACGACACCGCGACTTGCCTCGGTTTAGTGGCGAGAAATCGGAATGGCTGGCCTTCCTGGCGTCATACCGCGAGACGAACGCGGCATACGCCTACACCCCGGCGGAGAACATGACGCGCCTCCGAACGGCGCTCACCGGCGGTGCAAGAGAACGAGTGGAGGCCTACCTACTCAGCGGCGGCTGCGACCCAGACAAAGTACTGCAAGATCTGCAGCGCATATATGGACGCCCGGAGGACCTCGTCGAAGCGATGAAAAGGAAGGTCCTACAAACGAAACCGCTAGAAGATCACCGCCCTGACCTTCTGGACGAGTTCGCGTGCCGCATCAGAAATCTGTCATACCTGATGCGCCATTTCGAAGAAAATCAAGACGAATCGCGCTTCATCAAGAACATTTTGGAACATCTCACGCCGATGCAGAAATCACGCTACGGAGACTACGCCGAACGCTACGAGCACTCCGGGCAAGCACAATTGGAGCTCATCAGCGACTTCCTGTGTTCAGAAGCAGACAAAGCGATGAAGTTCAAGTATGGGAAGACGCAAGAAACGTCGAGCCGCCTACCTCGCCCCGCGCCGCCTACCGCACCCGCCGCCCGAGCTCCGCCCGCGCGCCCCCCTCCCCGCGCCGACCCCGCTCGCGCAACGCACCACACGAACGCCGCCGACACCGCCGCATCGCTGCCGCGCTCGGGTGACAACAAACTGTGTCACGTGTGTGGAGAGCCGCACGCACTGTCCAAATGTAAGAGTTTCGCCGACAAGACAGTCGACGAACGCTGGGCCGCCGTGCGTGAAGCACTATTATGTTTCAAATGTTTGCGCGGGAAACATCGTTGGGGCTCCTGCAAGGCATAATCGTGCGGTGAAAAAGGGTGCAAGCGTCCGCACCACCGGCTGCTCCATCACGACTTCCGTGAGAAAGAGACGAAAGATGAGAGAGAGACGGAAACACCGCATTCCGATGACGACGCTGCCGCCGCATGTACAAGTTCGTGTTATGCGGCCGGCGCGGCTCGGCGGGCCTACCTCAAGATCGCCCCGGTCGTTCTGCGCGGACCCCGCGGCACTTTCGAGACCTACGCAATGCTGGACGACGGCTCTACGACATCGCTGCTTGAGTCGTCTGCAGCCGACAAGGTGGGGGCGAAAGGCCGGCAGATGCCGCTTCGCCTCTACGGCATTGGCGGCGCGCTGGCCGACACCGGAGCGTCGCGGCGCGTGAACCTGGAGATGCGAGGCCGCTACGAGGACACATGGCACACGTTGGTCGGCGCCCGCACTGTGAACAAACTTGGGCTCAACGCGCAGACAGTCGACGCGGACGTCCTGAAAGGCTGCGCGCACCTGCGAGATATAGAAAGAGAGCTACAATACGCCGACGCTCGACCTACGGTCCTGGTGGGACAAGATAACTGGCACTTGCTCGTGTCAAAGGGCACGCGCACCGGCAGCAAGAATCAACCGATTGCGACGCGAACGGACCTCGGTTGGGTCTTACACGGATTCAAGCCGGCGCGCACCGAATCCTGTTTCACTCTTCACGCGCGCGAAGCCGAACCGGACGACGAACTCAAGCAGCTAGTGCGTGATGGCTTCGCCTTGGACTCGCTAGGTGTCGCCCCGCGCACGCCGCGCGTACCTACCCAAGAGCGCGCGATGCGTATCCTCGTTGAAACAACGAAGCAACTTGACACCGGACGTTATGAAGTGGGACTTCTTTGGAAGACGGAAAATGTCGCCATGCCACCGAGCGAGGAGCAATCCCTCAGACGACTGCGCTCAGTAGAAAGAAAAATGCAAAAGGATGCAGATTTCGCGCGGCAATATAAAGAAAAAATGAAAGCGCTGTTCGATTCCGGCTACGCTGAGCCGTGTCCCCCCGCGCCCCCTGGCCGCGCCGTATGGTACTTGCCCCACTTCGCAGTCAAGAACCCGAATAAACCAGGCAAGATAAGGATCGTGCATGACGCCGCCGCCTGCGTGGGAGGAACCAGCCTGAACGAAAATCTACTCGCCGGGCCGGACATGCTGCAACCGCTGCTGGGCGTACTCCTACGCTTCCGGGAAGGAGCCGTGGCGGTGACGGGTGACATTCGCGAAATGTTCATGCGCGTGCAAATTCGTGAAGAAGATCGGGACGCGCAGCGTTTCCTGTGGCGCGATAACCCAAACCAAGTACCGAAAAGGTATAGAATGAAGTCGCTAATTTTCGGCGCTACATCGTCACCGTGCACCGCGCTGCACGTGAAAAATGAGAACGCCAGACGTCATGCGCCGAACGAGCACATCAAAGAAGTGATAATAAAGGATCACTATATGGACGACGCGATCCACAGTTGCGCGGACGAAATAGAAGCCGCGACTACCGTGCGTGACGTCACTGCGGTGCATGCGGCCGGCGGCTTCGAGATACGAGGCTGGGCGAGCAACCGATCGACCGCGCTGCAACACGTCGCTCCCGACCGGCGCGGCACTGGGGCCGTGGATCTGACTTCACACGAGGCGGCCTACGAAAAGACACTAGGCCTTATCTGGCGGCCCGAGCAAGACGAACTCGCCTTCAATTTGAGCCTGCACCGAGTACCGAGCGACGTCGCCGCGGGAATCGCAAGACCATCGAAACGACAAATGCTAAGCTTGGTGATGTCCATTTTCGACCCGCTCGGTCTGCTCTCTCCGGTCACCACTCAAGCGAAGGTTCTTCTGCAGCAAGTATGGCGCAGTGGGATAGGCTGGGACGACAAACTGAAAGAACCAGAATACGAAAAATGGTCGGCGTGGGTGCGCCATCTAGCGGACCTGCGAGAACTACGGCTGCCGCGATACTATGGACAGAAAGTCGGGGACACGGCGGAGCTGCACGTCTTCTGTGATGCGAGTTCCACCGCCTACGCAGCCGTAGCGTACTGGCGCTACCCAAAGGAAGAAGGACCCGCCCATACTACGTTAATAGCGAGTAAATCGCGTGTCGCCCCGCTAAAGCCGATATCGATTCCGCGCCTCGAGCTACAAGCGACTATACTCGCCGTACGGCTCGCCGAAACGATCTTGAAGGAGCATCGCACTCAAGTCAGCCGGGTGATCTACTGGAGTGACTCACGGACCGCTTTAAGCTGGATCAAGACGGAAGCGAATCAATTTAAACCGTTCGTAGCGCACCGCGTGGCAGAAGTACAGGAGCTCACGCGACCCGAACAATGGAAATGGGTACCCACGAAGGAAAATCCAGCCGACCTCGCGACGCGGGCTCCCCCGGACAACTTCGACGGACAGCACTGGTGGTACTCGGGACCGGAGTACCTAGCACACTGCGAAAACGAATGGCCAGCAGGCGACGACTCGCCGCATCGCCCGCTCGACGAAGAAATGAAAAAAGTGTTTGTGGCGAGAGAAGCCGATCCGCGCGTGGCCTTGCCAGACATTCAGCGCTTTTCGCGATGGAAGCGCTTGATAAGAACTACAGCGCGCGTGCTTCAATTCGTAGCGCTGCTGAGGCCTTCAGTTCCGACATCCGCCGTGCGCGGCGCGACGGTCGCGGCAGCTTTGCTAAATAAAAAAAAAATCGCGCAAGTCAACCAGCGGGCCCGATCGAGTGAAAACTGATACGAAAAACTGGATAATGTTGGAAAAGCGTTTCGTCGATGCGGCGGAAACATTATGGATTAAATCAGCACAGTCAGATTTAAAAGAAAAGAAAATTCCTCAACTCGCCGCGCTCGCTCCAACGCCGGACGAAAATGGCATATTACGCGTCGGCGGCAGAATAAACGCCGCGCGCGGAGTCTGCGAAGATCTGAAGAGACCTATCATTCTCCACGGCGACCATCAGTACACAAAACTGTTGGTGGAAGAATACCATCAGAAAATGCAACACGGTAACCACGCCACAGTGATGAATGAGATTCGACAAAAATTCTGGGTGGTCCGTCTGCGGAACACACTACGAGCAGTGGCTCACGCGTGCAAGTGGTGCCGCGTGCATCGGGACGCGCCGCGCCTCCCCCCTCCCGGTGACTTACCCGCTGAGCGTTTCAGTCATCATCAGCGGCCGTTTACCAGCACCGGCGTGGATTACTTCGGGCCGATGGAGGTGACGGTGGGGCGTCGGCGCGAGAAGCGCTGGGGCGCCCTCTTCACCTGTATGACCACGCGGGCGGTGCACCTCGAACTAGCGGCCGGGTTGTCGGCCGACTCCATGCTGCTCGCCCTGCGCCGGATGGCGGCGCGACGCGGAACACCAGCCGTCATCTGGAGCGACAACGGTACCAACTTCGTGGGTGCCAACCGGGAGCTCGCGGAGGCGAGAAGAGAACTGGAGCAGCTGGGCGAGGCAGCCGGGAGCCTGGGTATCGAGTGGCGGTTCCTGCCACCCGGGGCCCCCAACATGGCCGGCGTGTGGGAGCGCATGGTGCGCTCCGTGAAGACGGCGTTGGCGGCGACGCTGCGCGAGCGGGCGCCGCGGGAAGAGGTCCTCGCCACACTGCTATGCGAAGCGGAGCACATCGTCAACTCCAGGCCGCTCACACACGTCTCCTGCGACCCCGAAGATGAAGAGGCGCTGACACCCAACCACTTTCTGCTGGGGACGACGTCGGGAGCGCCGGCGCCGGTCCACACCACCGATAGAGACCTCGTGGGGCGTGCGACGTGGCGCACTGCTCAGCGCCTAGCCGATCACTTCTGGAGCCGCTGGCTTCGGGACTACCTGCCGACCCTGCTACCTCGAGGCCACACAGGGAAGACCCAGCGGGACCTCGCTCCGGAAGACATCGTCCTGGTGGTGGACCCGAGCTTGCCGCGCAACATCTGGCCGCGCGGTCGAGTGGAGCGGGTCTTCCCCGGGCCGGACGGACGAGTTCGGGTGGTCGACGTGCGGACGACGGCAGGCGTGAAACGACGCCCGGTACGACGCCTGACGTTGCTGCCTACGGAGGAACCGGCCCCCCTAGGACAGGAGTAGGACCTCCACGACGTCCTACGGAGGGGAGAATGTTGGTGCCGGCCTCGCGAAATTGTGCAAAACAGTTTTAGTGAAGTTGACATTCCAGTATTAGTTCTGATAGGCGCCGGTGTCGCTACCATCGCGCGGCCGCGACACTCCGGGACTCTGAAAGTGATAAATTAGGTAGCCGCGGATAACTTGTTTTCATATTTTCTTGATATTTAACCGTTGAAATTTCCTGAAAACTTCTGTAATTGAATCATGTTTGTTTTCTTCACATGTTGATATATGATAGTTTTGTATAGGTGCACTGTATTACCAGAAAATGTATAGAATACTTTGTTACTTATAAAACGTGAAATATAATTATTTTAACGTATTAATCTTATTCTAGGTAATGTTTTTTGTAAATGACTGTAATAGAAAAGTTTTGTACTAGAATAAGATTATTTGAAATGTAAAGAAAAAATAGGTGAATAAATGCATGAATATTGTGTTTTTTACTTCGGCGAGGCTTCGACTGGTGGAAGCTGGAAAATGTAGGAAAACCCTCCACTCCCGTGAAATGACAAAATAAAGAAAAGTCTGTCGGCCGGCGGCCAAGATTGACAGAGGGGAGGACACGGGAGGGGAGGGCGGGCGATAGTTCCCGTCTCTGCCGTCGCGACGCCAACGCCCTATAAATATGGGCATTATTTGTGTTATAAAAGGCGGGCGTGGCGGCAGAAAATTGTCAGTTCCAGTCCAGCTCCATCAGAAGAAACTCGCCGGAGAAGAAACGTACAAGACGAAAAGAAGATTTTCATTTCTCTCCTGCTGGCTGAACCGCTGCACCATACCTGCTATACCACCTTCCCGCCGCCGCAGGGTTCTAAATTTCTTTCCCTGCGGCCGTTGGAAGCGGGTTCACCTCGGCGGCATAATCGGAAGAGAAGACATCCTGAACCGGCGCCAGACGCCGACGCCGACGCCGCAACAGTTTCAAACACTGTTTTACTTATGTGCATGAAATTACCTACTCCGAAATATTTCAAAATGAGTGGCCACAACTGGTGCATGAAGGTGGCCACAACCGATGCAAAAGTGGCCAAAACTGGTGAAAACGCCCTTTATTTATTTAATATTTTTTTCTCAGAATTTATAAACCGTAGCATTACAATATAAGCGTAAATCATAAATTGGAATGTTAATTAACTAGAATGTATGTAAAAAAAAAGTTCAACTTTAAGTATACCGAGTCATGAATTTTCAAAGTTTCACAATCCCTTAAAGTGGCCACAACCGGTACACCTACCCTACGTGTGTGTGTAAGACGCACGCTAATATGGAAATGACGATAAAAGCCCTTAAAAGAGCTAATATAATTAAAGAGGGAAGTTGCAGCGAGCTCTGCAAATCATTATGTTGCGAATACAACAATGTTCAATGCTTGGAACGTAAATGCATTAAATGCAGTAACAAGGTGCCAAATTATAAAGAATTTGACGATTCTAAATCTATTGTTTACTGAAAATGGCAGAAAAAGATCAACAGTTATGAGAAAAACAGTATTGAAAAGAAATCGATTATTATCGAGAAGATAAAAATAGAAACGAATCCACGGAATGTCATTATAGAACTAGAAGATTCGCTGACACCTTTTCTCAACCATTGCGCAAACATAGCGAACCAAAATGCCGCTACAAAATTTATCAAAGAAAATCTGACAAAGGACGAATGCCTTATACACATTGACTTTAGTGAAAATTACAGCACGAAATTCGCTGAAGAAATACAGTCACTACACTTTGGAGGAAGCCGCAAGCAAATTACCCTTCATACTGCTGTTCTGTATTATTACGATCACTCTTCTAATGATGGAGACAAGTATAGAACACAAGCTTATTGCACATTAAGCACTTGCTTTAGACATGATGCAGCTGCCGTATGGGCACATTTGATACCACTTCTCCAGCACATAGAAGATAATGCTTCACGTGTTAAGGTACTGCATATTCTTTCAGATTCTCCATCATCCCAATATCGAAACTGTAACATCTTTTACATTATATCGAAGTTATGCTGGTACTATAATTGCCTAGAACGTGTTACTTGGAATTATTCCGAAGCTGGACATGGCAAGGGCGCACCTGACGGGGTTGGTGGCCTTGTAAAGCGTACAGCAGACCAGCTTGTAGCACATGGTCGAGATATTTCGAATATTATGGATTTGATGGTCGACTTGCAAAATACTATACAAGGTGTCATTCTTAAAATCGTCGATGACTATGAGATTTATGAAAAAGATCTCCTCTTACCTGGGCCCGAATTAAAATCATTCCCCGGAACTGTACAAGTTCACCAAGTTGTATGGAATAAGAAAAACAATGCGAAACTTGCGATGCGAAAGCTGACATGTACTGAACCCGAATGTTTGTCAAACGCAATTGTTTGCGACCATGGAAATCATATTGGATTCTATGATGCTGGCATTGGCGAACATACATTGATAAACCGCCAATCACTTGCTAAGAAAAAATCTTCAGTTTCTATCAAAGCATCCGATATATTGATCAAGCCTCTCTCTTCAAAAAAGAAAACATCTGAACAATCAACTTCGACTACTAACGCAAAAAACAAAAAACCAATCACCATTTTGAAAGTGGAAAACGTTAAATTGTCCCACTTGAAACCTGCATTACCTGATTTGGATAACGCTAATGCTTTGCTTACTATGAGTCCATTGTCATTTGTGTCTCCACAGAACGAGTTCTCATCTAATACAGCAAATTCAAAATTATCGCAAAATGTAATAGACGCTGACTTGACCACGGCCCTACAACACACCCCTGAAACAGCACTTGACTTGCGTAAAAAGTTTTCTTCTGTTGCTTTTGAAGAAGTTATTGCTGTTGCATCAGTGACCAAATCCCCTGCTGCGACGAGTCTATGCGATGAAACAGAAATATTAGAAACCGGTATACAGCAAGCAGATAATTCATTAATTTCAGATGTCGGCTCTTTCTCGAACTATTGTTATCAAGGTAATTTGACTGGTCTGTCTCAAATAGATGAAAAAGATTTGTTTTCAGAAAATACAGAACCATTATGTCAAGATCCATTGAAAATTGAGTCTTCTGAAAATTTTAAAACAAGAAAAGAAGCTACAAATTATCACGACTCTTTCCTTCAGTTTATAAAACATAATAACATTGAAAATGCCCTTCATGAAAACGCTTCGGAAGACAAAGAAAACAATTTGACGGCAGCGAATACTCCAGAGCTATTTTCAGATAATGACGGTATTGAACTAAATACATACGCTGTTTTTGAATCAGTAAACAATGCACAACAAAGTGATGATCTCTGCAACAAAATTGATCCTGTGCCTATTTCAGAAACTGACTTCAAGGAGCTCCAAAAAAGCCCTATGTTTAATTCAGTCTAAACTGCACAACCATCTGATGACTTCTCCATGGAACACAACACATTCGAGGTTTTTAATTTAGTCGAAACTGCACAAAAATCTGTTTCAGAACCAACTACAAACACTGACTGCACGGAACTTAACATATTCGAGGTTTTTGATACAGTCAAAAATGCACAACAAACTGTTTTTGCCTGCAACAAATCGATAGCTGTTGATTCTTGGGTTCTAGTTGAGTACATGGTAAAAAAAAATAAGAAACACTATGTAGGTAAAGTAACCGAATCAAAAAACAATGAAATAATAGTTTCTTTTCTTAGACGTTCGAAAGGAAAAAAAGTGCCAATTTTTAACTGGCCTATGACAGCTGATATTGACACCATCAATGTGGACTCGGTAAGACAAGTTCTTAAAGAGCCAACATTGAACCGTAGGGCCCAATTCATATTTCAAGGTATTGATGATACCACTTCTTACAATTTTGAGTAAACAAAGATGTTGGAAACTCTCTTCTATTGGACTAATTTTAGCATAAAAGAATAAATATTTTACTTTTGAGATTTGTTGAAATTTAACTTAACTTAACATTGTATATACACGGTATTCGGTAATAGGTACTACAACCAGAAAACCTCATGCAAAGTGTCATGGACAGATTTAATTGCGGTATGTCTTTTTTTATTAAAGGTAATCTTTTTTCGTACTTTGTATACATATAGAGGTCTTTGCATGCAGTAACTGTATGCAAAGTACGAAAAAAATAACCTTTAATAAAAAAAAGACATACCGCAATTGATTCTGTTCATGAAACTGTACATGAGGTTTTCGAGTTGTACTACCTATTACCGAACACCGTGTATGTATGCAGAAAGTTTTATATTCTAATTTAAAACATTTATGTAAATATACTATAAATGTTATTTAAATTAAAAAAGATTTCCTTGTTTTTTAAATAATAGTGGTAGGGTACTAGCTTATAATTTGAAATAATTAATAATCATCACTTTTGTTTAACTGGGTACGGGAAAGAAGAAGAAGAAGAGAAGAAGAAGAGTTATATTATTTTTAATAATATACTGTATTTGAGAGAGTTTCAGTATTAGAGTCATTTACATTGATGTTGATTATTTTTCCATTAAATAATCATAACAAAAACTTGCCAAATACCAAAACTTGTTATCATTTTGGAAAATGTTGTGATTCCAAAATCTCAAAGTGATAAAAGATCATAGATAATGTTGATTATTTATCCACTCTTTTAACGTAAATTAGAGTATTAGAGAAATATTTCTGAAATAATTTGTCGTTTTTTTTATTAAAAAATTATGGATGGCATTGAGTTTTATTTATTATTTAATAAGTAAGAATGTAAAATAAAAAGATCCGAAGATAAAAGCTTTTAACCATTGCAATATCTTGTCGCTTGCTATAATTTACCTGGACTTACATCTAATTTACCTGGACAACGTATAATGTACCTGGTCACTATTTTAGCCTAGGCGTTTTCATAATTTACCTGGCCAAATATTTTTTTAAACTAAACAATTCCTATGTTTGAAATCCTATTAGTGGCAAAAATATATGTTTATGTAGTATTTGGTAGATGTACTTAGATGTGCTATCTCAATTATTAAAAACCGGCCAAGTGCGAGTCGGGCTCGCACACGAAGGGTTCCGTACCATCGAACAAGATTTAACATTAAAAATCACGTTTTTTGTATGGGGATGTCCTTTAATTCTTATTATTTTAAAATGTTACCTATTTGTTGTTATAGCGGCAAAATTAATACACACTCTGTGAAAATTTCAGCTGCCTACCTATTACGGTTCATGAGATACAGCCCTGTTACAGACGGACAGACGGACGGACGGACGGACGGGCGGACGGGCGGACGGACGGACGGACAGCGGAGGCTTAGTAATAGGGTTCCGTTTTCACCCTTTGGGTACGGAACCCTAAAAATGTAAGAAAAAAAGTGAGCCAGGTAAATTAGATAAATTTGCTCGAATATTGAGAATGACCGTTAAGCATCCACAAGAAGTTGAAGGCGTTAAAGATTTCATTTTCAAGAAAAAAGATAAGCATACATTGTCCCCAGAAAAAGCTTTAGGTGTTATGTGGTCCATGAAATTAACAAAATGGCAACACATAACTATGAGGAGAACGGCTCAAGAACAAGGCGTGGATTTATATCCTTCCTATTACGCAATACAAAGCGCAAAGAGGGAATGTTATCCGCCAAGACCAAATTGAAGTATCTGACATGGCTGCTAAGATAAAATTACAGGGTCTTTTAGATGTGATAGCGAAAAGGCTCTTAAAACAGATCCATATCGGCGCAGAGCACAAAGAGCTAACATTAATTAGCAAATGGGGTTTTGACGGAGCGTCAAACCAAGCGACCTACAAACAAACCATTGTTGGAGATGAGGATGATTCAAGCATATTTATGGGGAGTTTAGTACCAATCAAATTAGTTAGCGGTGAAAGCGTACTATGGATAAACGAGACACCGAACTCTACCTACTTCTGCCGGCCAATTTTTTTTAAGTTCACTAAGAGCCAGTCCACACGGCGCGTTGCGTTGCGTTGCGTCGTCGCAGCGCTGTCCTTGCGTTGTTTTACATACAAATAACCAAGGTGTTCACACGGCGCGTTGCGTCGTCGCAACGCACACATGACGGACAGCAGCCCCCGAGACGAAGCGAGAGGGGGTGTACTCGTGCGACGTCGGAGCGCCAGCGCTCAGTTGCTTGTGCGTTGACAGAGAGGATACACGGAAGCTCATTTCGTTTTACGTTTACGTTTTTGTATTTAGTTTTATTTGCAGGGTAAAATGAATACCATTGAAGAACTTGACATAGATTACTTGATTACATTGATACAGGAAAGGGAAATTATATGGGACAAGTCAAACGTAGATTTTAAAAATAAAAATTTAAAAACAAAAGCCTGGGAAGACGTATCAAAAGTTTTATTTCCTGATTACGAGAATTTCACAGCTGAACGAAAAAACAAAGTTGGTGAGTTCACAGTACAGATATTTATGTTTTTTTTTTATTTAAGAGGGCTTTCAAGATTTTCTTGCACCGCCAATTCCGCGATCAGTACAAAATTAATATCTCGACACTCTAAAATTTTAAAACTAAGGGAATCTAGATTAGCGTGAGTACTATTTTATTACTTAGCTCAAAACTAACCTAGATTACGCTGAGTAGGTATAAAATATTATTTTTTTACTGATCGCGGAATTGGCGGTGCAAGAAAATCTTGAAAACCCTCATAATACAATTATACCTTATTTAGCTGCCAAGGCAGAGTTCCTCTAGTCATAAAATAGGTCGCATATTGCTGTCTTATGACATTCGGTGCTGTCTGTTCTTCATGTGCGGGTTGTATTGGGAGAAATTCATCAACACTTATAGCAAATTTATCTCTTTGTCTAAAACCATCTCGATCAGCGACAAAATTGTGTAATACACAACATGCTTTTATAATGTCAGTAGCGAAGTCATAGGACACGTCTATCGGTCTGTGAAAAATGCGCCATTTGTTAGCCATAATCCCAAAAGCGCATTCGACATATCTTCTGGCTCTGCTTAGACGGTAATTGAAAACCTTTTGTTGTAAGTCGAGATTTTGACCGCCATATGGACGCATAATATGTTTGCTCAGTCCAAAAGCTTCGTCACCCACAAATACATACGGGGTTGGTATATTGCTACCAAAGAGTGGCTGGGGTTGAGGTAGTGGTAAGTTGTTGTTAATCATTAGCTCGTACAGTTTAGAATTTTGTAATATGGTTGAATCGCATTCTTTTCCGTATGCACCGATGTCGACAAATACGAATTTGTAATTTGAATCTACAATAGCTAGCAACACAATCGAAAAAAAGGCTTTATAATTAAAAAAAAGTGAGCCACTATTTGCAGGATTACACACGCGGATGTGTTTGCCGTCGATGGCACCAACACAGTGAGGAAAATTTGCCTTTACATCAAAACCCCTCGCTATTGTTTGGAAACTTTCAGTTGTCAGTTCAGGGATGTTGTCTCGAAGAAGATTGGTCCATATAGCACGACAAACTCTTTGTATCATATATGCAATAGTAGATTTTCCCCGTTTGAATTTTAAATGTAAATCAGTTATTGAATTTCCACTTCCTAGGTATCTGAATCGAAAATAATTATTATAATATGCATTTATGAGATAGATAGATACCCGAAAAAAAATACTGACATATTCAGACATCGATAGCAAATAACTTTCTCTATGTAACCAATTAATTCTGGAATCGCGAAAAAAATAGCAGCTGTTGCATACATTTTGATTCAGTAGGTATTGCTTTTTGTATGTAACAGCTGTTATATTTTCACGATTCCAGAGTCGGTCACATAGTGTTTGTTAACGATATCTGAATATGTCATTAAATTTTATCGAGTAATTCACTATGTATAAATTATTAAATCATGTTTACTATTGGTTTTGCAGGTAATGATTTAATAAAGAAATGGAGAAGTGTAAAAGATAATTACTTCAGATATTCAAAAAAATTAAAAGAAGCATCAAAATCGGGCTCGGGCGCTACGAAACTGAAGAAGTATCATTTATATAATCAACTTCTTTTTTTGAGAAAAGTGGAACAAAATGCCACCGAATCTAGCTTAGACTCGCCTAGAGAAATCAACAATGAATCTACGTCTACAAATGATGACATTATCACAGACAACACTCCGCGCTATGTTCCAGTCGCGCGCAAAAGGGCAATGCAAATGGATGAGTTTGAAAGAGAAGGACTAAAACTTCTCAAGGAGCCGGAAAATCGCCATATGTCCTTTTTCAGAGCTATATTGCCATCTATTCAAGAATTTTCCGACCGAGAAACTCTCCGTTTCCAAAGTAAAGTTATACAAATTATAGATGAAATGCGGTATGGACAAACATCATCATATGTGAGTGGCCCATCAACGTCTCACCAACCATCATATGGGTATCAAACTGCAAATTTTCAAAGTACATACATTTCTGATTATAATAATTCAATTACATCTCCAGAAACATCTCAAGCAAGTGAAGAAACTGAATACGATTTTTCTAATTTGTAATTACTGGATGACATCTCTCTTAAATAATGTCTAAATTTAAAATTATGACAATTGCTGATTATTTGTGAGTTGATTACTAATTAAACAAACCAAAAAAACTGTTATATTTTTATTACTTAAATATATTTATATAGTTACCTTAAAGTAATTCCCAGCATTTCTACTGGTTCCACTGGATTCCTCATATTAGTATAGTTTTTTCGTATGTGTGGTTCTAAGGACTTCAATAAACATTCGAAGTTGGATACACTCATTCTAAAAAAATTATAAAACTTCTTTTCGTCTAATAGCAACTCCCGATATTCTAAAAAAAAAAATGTCCATCACGATTTCTTAATGAAATGAAAGGACTGATCCAGTAACGTCTTGTGATCTTGCGTCGATTTCGGCGGTGACGTAGTAATAGGAGCAATGCTAGACGTCTTTTCCGATCCATGATTTGCTATAGACTGCTGCGCCGACGGAACGTTAACACTGCGTCATAGTAACGCTGCGATGGCGCAGCGCCCGTGTTGTCGGCTATGCGTCAAAATATTTGCGTTGCGACGACGCAACGCAACGCAACGCGCCGTTTCTCTAAGGAAACGAAATTCAACATAATTTCCGAAATGAACTCAATACAAATGGAAATAAATGACCTGATACCAACCGATTTTATGGAAAAGTCTGTATCTCATTCATTGGCGATGACAATGATAGACGGGAAAATAACATCGGTAATATCAGATACCTCAGCACAACGTTGTGATATTTGTAAGGCCACTCCGATGGAAATGAACAACTTGGATTTGATTTTAACAAAAGAATATGACACTGATTTATATAAACATGGGCTGTCATCGCTGCATGCTTGAATACGTTTTATGGAATGTATTTTGCATATTTCTTATAGACTCGAATTTAAATCTTGGATGGCGAAAGACGAAAATAAAAGAAAGATGGAGTCAAGAAAAAGAGAAATTCAAGAAACCTTTAAACGCAACACCGGATTATTAGTAGATATTGTGAAGCAGGGCCACGGTACAACAAATGATGGCAACACGGCCCGAAGATTTTTCGAGGATGTCAAAAATACGGCATTAATCACAGGAGTGGATGAAAATCTTATTTACAGATTTTCAGTAATTCTGCAAACACTATCATCGGGACTCTCAATTAATATAGAAAAATTCAAAGAATTCACCAGAGACACCGTTCATGTATATCTAGAACAGTATCCGTGGTATTATATGCCCTCAAGCGTGCACAAAATACTCGTACATGGAGGAGACATCATTGAAAGCTTCGGCCTCATTTCCATAGGGAGTTTGTCTGAAGAAGCCGCCGAGTCCAGAAATAAAGAATTCAGAAGATATCGACAAAACCACTCGAGGAAATTTAGCAGGAAAGCGACTAATGAAGATATTTTGAACAATTTGCTTATTACTTCTGATCCGTCCATATTAATGAAGCGACCTAAGTTAAACAGGAAGCATAAAATCCTATCAGGGTAGTTCCATGTTAATGTATCCTCATCACAGAAAAAAAAACTTTCATTTCAGATATTTATTTTTGCACAATATTGCACCAGGGAGTGTGTATTTTGCATATTTTAATATGGCGACCCTTTTAATAGCATATCCGGGCAACACAATTACTCCAAAGTGACACCTGTGACAAAATGGCAGCATGTGTTGTTTTTGCAGTGCATTTGGACTAAAATTTTCAAGGTATGTTTATTTCTTTTTCAAGAAATGTATGGTGTGATTCCAATATTCACAGTACACACTTGGATACTGAAACAGATTTGTTCATCTTTTGTTTTAAATAATGCCATTTAGCAGCCAAACAAGTTAATAGGTTATGATGTAGTGTAAGTCACGGAAAAGCAATGATTTTTTGTACTCAAAAGTAATTATTGAATTAGTTACAATATTTAGTTTAACGGCTTACCGCGCGTGTGAGGAGCAGGACGTGCTGCTCGACGTTTCGGAGCCTCACATGGGCTCCATCTTCAGGAGAACATGCCTGTCGCGACGGAGGTAGGCACGTTACTGGCTACCCGCCGCTTTGCTTCACTTCTCAGCGTCCATGGCAACACTCGTACATTTTCTTGAGGATTAGCTGCGGTCCGAATTTCGTGTGAAGTGCAAAACACGCTGACTGTGTTTTCCTCGACGTCTGTTGTCGGTGCACCTCTCCGAAATTCAGTTTTCAGCTTATTCAGCACGGGTTTCCATAAGGGCGAAAGACGGTAGGAATCTTCACGATTGAAGTTCTTGTGCTTGCTGATTTCGATGGACTCCCGAATGATTCGTGGGAGGTTTCGTTGTTCAGGTACTAGGACTTTCACCTGATCAAACCTCAACCAGTGCCCAGGTCCAGATTCTGCATGCTCACACAGCGCTGACTTCGTGATATCTCTGTTCTTGACCGCCCGTATGTGCTCCGTGATGCGTGTGCTGACGCTCCTCTTCGTTTGGCCAATGTACGATTTACCGCATGAACAGGGAACTCTGTAGACGCCAGCGGCGAATAATGGTACCTTGTCCTTTACTGATCGGAGCATGGCTGAGACCTTGCGTTGAGGATACAGCACGGCTGGTATGCTGGATCTCCTCAGTATCCTCGCAATACGGTCTGTCACTCCCCTGATGTACGGCAGGTATGCGGCTCGCCTCTTGACGTCATACTGTGGTTGTCGTTCTTTCCTTCTGGTTCTCCAATCTCTTGCCTTATAACCATTGCCTTGCAGCACTGTCTCTATGAATTTAATTTCCGCAGCAATGTGTAGTGGATCACAAATATTGTAGTTATGTCCCGCGTAAGTTTTAAAATATTAATATTGAATTAGTTGTTGAAAACACCCTTTATTGTCCTTCTTTAAGCATAGACACGCACGGTGATACTATTTACAGACCATTACACTGATTATTTATTGAAATATTTACGAATGAATGTATGTTGTGTAAGTCACAAAGTATTGTAAGTCACGTAGTACCAGTAATGTTTATATGGAGTCTATCTTGATATTTTGTTTTTCTTTAACAGATGCCAAAGTCTGCAGCCGAGAGGAAGAGAGAACAAAGACAGAGGTTAAAGGAAAGTGAGCAATTTGATGCTTTCAAACAGAACGAAACTATAAAACAGAAAGAACGGCGAAATAAGAGAAAGGCTAACGCTACAACAGATGAAAAAGAATTGCTAAGGAAGAAGAAAAGAGAGGAGGTGAAAAAGTACAGAGCCAAAAAGAAGTCTCAAAATGCTTTACTTAACAATAGCGCATCAATGCCGTCGAAGATTAGTCCGTCTAAAGCGTTTAAGAACCGTAGTTCCTACGGGAAAGCAGTGGCGAGAGTTAAGAAAAACCTTCCACTCAGCCCGAACAAATGTAAAGCCGTAGTCACTAAACTGGCACAAACGATAACCCCTGAAATACTGTCACCCGGTAGAGTAAAGCGTCAGAGGAAAGGATTAGACGAAGATGTCATGTCTAAAATTCGAGATTTTTACGAGCGCGACGATGTAAGTCGACAGAGTCCAGGAATCAAAGATGTTATCACTGTGCGTCAGGACGGATGCAAAGAAAAGATTCAGGTTAGGCACCTCTACAATTCTATCCAAGAAACGTATGCACTGTTTTGCGAAGAAAATGGCACCGTAATCGGCAAGAGCAAGTTCGCAGAGCTCCGACCTCAAGATGTACTGCTAAGCTCCAAACAACCGCACAATGTGTGTTTATGCAAATACCACGAAAACTTTATCCCAGCAGTTAATGCTCTATCGAAATATGTACCAGAGTTTCCATCGTACACTAATCTTTTTTTCAATGCTTTTTTGTGTGAAGAAACATCTGAGGCTTGCTGGTATGACAAATGTGACAACTGCAAAAGCAAGATAAATGTCGCCATATATGATGTTACTCATGCGATCAAGGAGAAATACGCAAGCTGGAAGACATGGAAAGAAGAGGGTCGACTAAGAAAGGTGACTGAAGAAGGAACAATAGGAAATCTTGCAGACCACATACTGAAACAAGTTGCTGCTTTCAAAGAGCATAGCTACGTAAAGAGAATGCAAGCTCAGTCTTATCAAAAAGCCAGAGAAAATAGCATCAACCGAACAGCAGACAACTTCGCTCTACTTCAGATTGACTTTTCGGAAAATTACACATGTATAGCACAGAACGAAATTCAGAGTTACCACTGGGGTCAACCACAAGTTTCGTTATTCACTATATCACTGTGGTATGACGGAGAACAACATCCAATCGTAATGGCTTCAGACAACTTGAATCACAGCAAAGACACAATCACTGCATACCTCGACCGTGCTTTCGAGGAAATTCCTGAAACTGTAAAACTTGTTCACATCTGGTCAGACGGACCAAGTTCACAATTTAAAAATAGGTACATAGCAGCATCACTATCTGTACTGCAGATACTACACAACGTCAACATTGTATGGAATTACTTTGCCACTAGTCATGGAAAAGGTCCTGTCGATGGCATCGGTGGCGCCATAAAGAGGAAAGTGAGAAGTGCAGTACTAAGAGAAGAGGTGATTGTGTCCAATGCTCAAGAATTTGTAGAAGTGGCCTCAAAAAATTCCAAGGTGAAAGTAATTCTTCTGACAAACATTGACATTGAGAATAGCAATGACAAATTGGGTACTAAAGAAATATTCGATAATGCAGCTGGCATAAAAAATATATCCAAAATGCACAAAATCTACATAAATGAAGTAGGAAAAGTACAAACTAGTCTCCTATCTTCACACGTTCGATCATTCTACTCAGAATTGTACTCCAGCGACTCAGAGGATCAAGCCGAACCAATTCCTGGCTCCAGCAAATCATCTTGTGCAACCATTAACAGTAATACTGACATCACACCTACTATACATAATATAAAACATGGAACCTATGTTCTAGTAAAATTCGAGAAGAATTCCAAAAAATCAGCAGCAAATCCCGCAACCAGTGATTATTATCAGTATGCAGCAATTTGCCAAGGCCCGGTCGATGAAGAAGGAGAAGTGAAAGTGATGATATTGAAAGTGTGTGAAAAACAATTATTCCGAGTGGACGATAATGTCGTTTCATATGTATCCTTCGAAAACATTGTGCAGATTTTGCCTAATCCTTCAATTGTCCTTAGAGGAAACCGAATTCTGTACAAATTTCAGCAAGAAGTGGAGGTTTTTGAGAAGGCATAGTGAATGTAGTGTAAGTCACAATTTGAAATGTAGTGTAAGTCACGATATAATTCTGAAATAAATAAAAAAATACTACATTTTATTGGTTTATTTTTTATCAAATCTTACCACAAACTCATAATCAGGAGTTTCTAATTGATTACGAAATAATTGAGGAATTCGTGAGGAAGATATATAACTTTTCCCAAAGGTCTCAAAATCTTTGTCCATTACTGTAGTGTAAGTCACAAGTGTATAAAAGTATTATTTAAAATAAAAGTTAATATTTAGAAAAAAATATTTCTTGGTTACATTTCAAGATTGACTATTTCTTGTTGCGGTTATTATATTAAATACTGTAAAAGTTTGCTCATTATTTAATTGTTTCCAAATGAAAGGTTAAATCTGCCTCACTTGTAGTGTAAGTCACACGTGGAATGACCCATCAGAGGATTCACGGAAGTTATTCATTTTAGACAATGAGATTGAGGAGGAAAAAGAAAATATTTTATTCGTCGACATTGATGCAGTGCAAAATTCAGACAGCGATTGTGGCATAGGTAGTGACAGCGATTAACAAGCCTACTACTTATAAAATGGAAATTATTGGTTTGCCAGTTTATTGCATATAAACAATACTTATTCATATGACGAACAATAATTCAGTGTATTTGAACTATAATTACAATAACAAAGAGCTAGCGTACAAACTTCAAACTAACTTACAAAACTGACAATAATTACAGCAGTAAGACAAGTAAACCACTAAAATGAATACAGGGTGCTTCAGAATCACGTGAAAGTGGAATAGGCCTCATGGGGATACCACTAAAAAAAGCGCACCTAGTTCTTAACCTCAATGGGTGGTGTGGAATAAAGAACTAGTATTTTAGGTAAATTTTAAATTTTGTTTTTGTTTAGATGATTAACTTTTAGCCAATCGATTGAGTTTTATGCTGGGTCGACTACCTTGACCATTAAAATTCAACATTTAGAAATAAATAAAAAATATTCTTGAACTACAAAGTATATGAACTTTCTTCTCAGAAGTTTTAAAAAGCAAGGAGCAATGGATGCAAAGACTGATATATTCGTTAAAGGATACTGTATCCATTGCACACAGTTTTTTTTTTATAATTTCAAAGCATAAAATCTCTAAGTTCCGAGGATTTCCGAGGCCTAAGACTTGGTATATAAATAGCTGACATGGCTAGTTACATGAATCTCATGAAATTATTTTGAGAAAATGTGCAGTCAGGCGAGAACATGTGTTTCGAGCGGTCGAATCAATACCTGTGCAAGTGTAATTAAATAATAGAATAAACATCTTAAAGTATAAAACGGGCTGTTCATTTCTACACCTACAATGTTTAACATATGATTGAAAAAAAAAACAGGAATATCCCCGAATTACGAAATGCTGATTGGTTAAGTGATTTATCTTTTATGGTTGATATTTTGAATCATTTAAATATGTTAAATACAAGGCTTCAAGGTAAAAATCAACTGGCTTCTCAATTGTACAGCTCTTTCGTAGCATTCCAGCGTAAATTAAAGTTGTTTCAATCACAGTTAGAAGCAGGAAACTATGTTCATTTTCCTAACTACAAAACAATGTCGGAAAAATTTAAATTAACATTCAAACCATTATGAGTGACAAAAATTAGGGACTCAATAACCTCTTTTGAAGAACGATTTGCGGATTTTAAAAAAGTCAAACCGCTTCTCGATCTTTCTAGCAACCCATTTTCGGTTTTGCCGGAAAATGCACCTGAAGCCGTTCAGCTTGAATTAATTGATATTCAAAACGACGACAATTTTCGAAACAAATTTAATGAAGGTGCTTTACTGTGCTTTTATCGTTGCCTCAGTGCAGATATGTTTCCCACATTGATAGATAACGCACTCAAATGCACTAGTTTATTCGGCTCAACTTATATATGCGAGCAAACATTTTCAATAATGAATACTAATAAATGTAAGAACCGAAATCGTCTTAACCACGAAAATCTGGAAGCTATTTTGCGCTTAGCTACGACTAAAATCACCCAACATACCAAAAATAGTGTCTTCTACTCAATGTCATGTATCTAACTAAGAATAAAGATACTTACATGCTAAAATCGTATTGACAACACATCGTACATTTTGTACTATTATTATATTATAACATTGATACGTATGTGTACGTAAGTACCTCATGTGTAAAATTTGTTAAAATTTAAAAGAAGACAAAATAAATGATAATTCGTAGACAATAAATGAATCATAACTGGGGCTCGTAAGTTAAACAATACCGCGACAAAAACAAAGGGTCAACACTTTAAATTACGTTTATTTAAACCCCAATTCATAATTTAAGAAATGACACCTTGTATGAAGGAGTGCACGGTCCCAAAGTTTCACCAAATCTGGTTGGTCGAAGTGGAACATGTTTTCTAGCTAGTGAGCCAAATCGCTCTAACATATTATTCAGACATTCAGGGCGATCGTATAAACCTCAATTCATAATTTGTGAAAAATGAATGACACATTGTATGAAGGAGTGCACGGTTCCAAAGTTTCTCAAAATCTGGAAAGTTGAAGAGAAGCATGTTTGTGTTTTTTGTCTAGTAAGCGACATCGCTCTAACATATTACTTAGACATTCAGGGCGTTCATATAAACCACGTATATCATAATGTATTACGGAAATGACACCTTGTATGAGGAGTGCATGGTCCCAAAGTTTCACCAAATCTGGTTGGTCGAAGTGGAACATGTTTTCAAGCTAGGAGCCAAATCGCTCTAACATATTATTCAGACATTCAGGGCGATCGTATAAACCGCAATTTATAATTTGTTAAAAATTAATGACACATTGTATGAAGGAGTGCACGGTTCCGAAGTTTTACAAAATCTGGAAAGTTGAAGTGAAACCTGTTTTTGTAGCTAGTAAGCCACATCGCTCTAACATATTATTTAGACATTCAGGGCGTTCATGTAAACCCCAAATCATAATTTATTACGGAAATGACACCTTGTATGAAGGAGTGTACGGTTCCAAAGTTTCACCAAATTTGGTTGGTCAAAGTGGAACATGTTTTCTAGCTAGTGAGCCACATCGCTCTATATTATTTAAACATTCAGGGCGCTCATATAAACTCCAATTCATAATGTATTCAACAAATGACACCTTGTATGAAGGAGTGCACGGTCCCAAAGTTTCACTAAATCTGGTTGGTCGAAGTAAAACATGTTTTCTAGCAAGTGAGCCAAATTGCTCTAACATATTATTCAGACATTCAGAACGATCCCATAAACCCCAATTCATAATGTATTCAACAAATGACACCTTGTATGAAGGAGTGCACGGTCCCAAAGTTTCACTAAATCTGGTTGGTCGAAGTAAAACATGTTTTCTAGCAAGTGAGCCAAATTGCTCTAACATATTATTCAGACATTCAGAACGATCCTATAAACCCCAATTCATAATGTATTCAACAAATGACACCTTGTATGAAGGAGTGCACGGTCCCAAAGTTTCACTAAATCTGGTTGGTCGAATTAAAACATGTTTTCTAGCAAGTGAGCCAAATTGCTCTAACATATTATTCAGACATTCAGAACGATCCTATAAACCCCAATTCATAATGTATTCAATAAATGACACCTTGTATGAAGGAGTGCACGGTCCCAAAGTTTCACTAAATCTGGTTGGTCGAAGTAAAACATGTTTCTAGCTAGTGAGCCAAATCGCTCTAACATATTATTCAGACATTCAGGGTGATCGAATAAACCTTAATTCAAAATTTGTTAAAAATGAATGACACATTGTATGAAGGTGTGCGCACGGTTCCGAAGTTTCACAAAATCTGGAAAGTTGAAGTGAAACATGTTTTTGTAGCTAGTAAGCCACATCGCTCTAACATATTATTCAGACATTCAGGGTGTTCATATAAACCCCAAATCATAATTTATTACAGAAATTACACCTTGTATGAATGAGTGCACGGTTCCAAACCTTTACATCGAAGCTTACACAAAATGTGACTGGTCGAAGAGGAAAATTATTTTTCTATCTAGTGATCCCATTGCTATTAATGATTATTAAGACTTTCAGGCTGTACTTATCAAGCTCGTTGAATAATTTATTAAAGATATGACACATTCTATGAAGGGGTGTACCGTTCCAAGTTTTATATTGAACCTTGCATAAAATCTGGCTGGCCAAAGTGGAATATGTTTTTCTAACATATTTATAGATTCAGAGTGTGCATTTGATACAAATTCAATAATTATTAAAGATATGACAAGTTATCCGAAGGTTCACATCGAAGCTTGCACAAAATCTAGCAGGTTGAAATGGAACATATTTTTCTGGTGAGTCACATCAGTGTAAAATATTGCAGGTCAACTAGTCCAAGCCACAATTTTTGGGAAAATGAGACAAATAGAAAATGAGATAGAGAGATACACTCAAGTGAATATAGAAAAAGGAATGATAAAGATATGTGCCAAAAAAGTTAAATACCACAAGTGTACCACCCATTTTTCAACAAGGTGGATGAAGGTAATGAAGTAAATTCTGAAAGTGTCTCAGGATCTGATTAATTCAGCAAAGAAATGAAAAATTATGGTCAGCAAGGTTTCGTTTTAACTAAGCTGTAATTATTGAGTCTACAGCATTATGATTTAGTACGTCATCTCAGCTGAGTACTTTTTTTATCATAATGGCACATCAGGGTAAAATTAAACATCAAACTTTTTCCTTCATTTAGAAAGCAAGTATGTTGTTTACAGTTCGTAAAATATAGCGTGGATCCCGGAACAAGAGACATCAAGCAATATCTTAGCAAAGTGACTGAGATGCAGTCTCTAATAGAAATGCTGATCCTGCAGTGGCATTGATGCAAGTGGATTTTGTAGAAAAATTCACTTGCATCGTGCAGGACAAAATTCAGAGCTTTCACTGGGTGCAACCGCAGGTAACAGTTATTCTGTTATCGTTATATCTGAAAATCGTAGCCACAAAAAGATACTGCTATGGTTTATGTGGACAAATTCTTGATTGAACTACAAGAGAACAAAGGAAGTTCATATGTGGTCTGATGGGCCAGTGTCTCAATTTAAAAATTTGCTTCGTAGCACCTGCCTTGGAAACTATCAAAGAAAGAAAATCATGTGAAATTACTTCACTGTCGATGGCATTGGATAGGCTTTAAGATAAATGTTCGAAGCATTGTAATGTGCAGATGCGCTATCATTTTTATTAATAGACAGTTGGCAGATGCTGCTGCTAAGTCCACTGTTAGAGCAATTCATATGTCAAACGAAAGGAATCAAAGAGGCCTTAAAAATATGAAACTGCAAGTTTTCGACAGTGCTTCATCTGTTTCTTGAAGACAAATAGCTGCAAACTTTGCTTGTGTCTTCAAACACTGATAAAGGAATTCAAATAAAAAACCGGTCCAGTGCGAGTCGGACTCGCACAAGAAGGGTTCCGCACGATCATACAATGAACACAAAAAAGTCACGATTTTTGTATGGGGGCCTGTTTTAATTTCTTTCAAATGTTTTTAATACTTTTTTTTGTACTTATTTGTTATAGCAGCAAAATAAATACAGTCAGTCCGTCATCGTTGCAAAAACGGATACACGACGACGCATGTTGCGAATGAGTTCAAGAAAAATAGTATTATGTAGTACCAAATTGTTGGAAGACGAATTCAATAATGAAAAGTGGATTAGGGATTGAATGATACGTAGAATATTCAATGCGATTGTCTAAATTGATTCTTAAAGAGTTAGAAGAGGCAGATCCTCAAGAGTATAAATTGTGCATGAGAATTTCACCACAGAACTTTAAATTGCTACTAAGCCTCGTTTTGCCAAAAATTCAACTCCAAAATATAGTAATGAGGGATAAGCATACTTGCTCGGGTCACAATGCAAATTACAGAGCGTTTTTAGGTGACATTTTGACACATAAAACCAGCCCAACGAGCGGAGCGAATGAGACTCCTGTCTTGTCCGTGCACGTTCACACGCGGAAGATGCGGGCACCGGCGGGTGGTGAGGGTAAGACACCGTCCTGCGAATTAGCCTGCCGTCTATTTAGAGGACAATGTCTTGCTATATTGTCCTGTCCTGTAAAAACCTGTCACACGAGGGCAATAGCTCCGGAGCTTGGACAAGACAATATTGTCATGTCCTCGTGTGAACTCTACTTTCATACAGTAAAAAACGATGAAAGACTGAAGATGTGCCATCATCGCACCTACCAAGAGACAATACACTCAAACTGACAACCCAACTATACCAAGAATCGTCGCAGACGTTTTAGAGGGTTTATGGTGGGGGGAACTAGGTAGGAATTGACTTGGCGAACGCATTTTAGGTGATGATCGGACTGTGTGGCACACCTGCCATTTCAATGCCTACACAATAGCAAACTAGCTTGAGCTTACGACACCCTGCGTGCCTGGCTCTTCAAAGCATTTATTTTCTTGCAACGAAGGATCTTGCAACACGGATTGGGTATCTTGGCAGAACGTGCATGGATAAAACCTTGATGCCCCGCCATTCTAGTAGGAAAAAAATGGCGAAATGGCGACGCTAACTTCTCAAAAGGTTAGGTAGAAGAATACGTCATACCTGCTCCGGTGATAACTTTGGATGAAAGGATCTTACTCAACTTGCACTCGAAAATTCTCGTAACTAGCAATCATCGCTGCAGCTTCCCGTTTTAAATATTCAACGTAACGTCTTTCGAAGCAGCTCAAAGGACGCAGAAACACAGACTGACTACCATAGAATATTCCAGAATACAGGAGCGTTTTATTGTACACAGAATAGTTTTTTTTTTTTTTTTTTGTTTCTTTATCCAATGGACAGGCAAAAGCTTTCGCTATACAGCCTTCTCTTTATTGTATCTTATGGATTGTAGTCAATTCTGGAGTGTCATGTAGTTAAATACTTTCTATTGTCTCATGTATATATAGAAATATGGGTTCAAAGTTGGTCGGTTGACTTAATATCTTTTTCAGGTCGAGCGGGATTTTTTCTCTTTCTTTGTATGTAATTTCTAAGCATTTATATAGTTTTTCTCTTTGCTCATCAAAAGCACAGCAATGAAAGAAGAGGTGGTCCAGGGATTGATCAGCTAAGTTGCAGTGTGGGCATACGGCGGTGTCGATAAGGTTTAATCTGTAAAGATGGGATTGAAAAAGACAATGTCCGAAACGTAGACGACAAATTGTTGTATAATATTTTCTTCTTTTTGGTAAGGTTTTATTGAACCAAGGTGTTTTCCCAACTAAATCGTTTATTTCGGCGTACCAACGACCCGTATTGGACATTTTCCATTGTTCGGTCCATTCGTGGATAATTTCCTGTTTTATTTTCGCTACAAATTCCGATTGCGGTAGGGCAACATTCTTAATATGGCAAATATTCAGGTTGCTGTCAGCTATCGTTCTAGCTAGATAATCTGCTGAGTCGTGTGGCTTCAAATTTATGTGGCCGCGAATCCAGAAAAAACATATTTCGTAGCCTTGCTGTATCAAGGAAAAGTGTTTATCCCGTATTTGGTGTATGACATAGTGAGTATTGGCATCTAGTTTCGTATTCTGTAGGGCTCTATGAACGCTCATGCAGTCGCTTATTATTATCCACGTATAGTGTTGTTGAACTTCGATGAACTCGAGTGCGATTTGAATTGCCAAAGCTTCAGAAGTGTATATTGATGCAGAACTAGGAATCTTAATGCCATAACCTCTCTTGGTTGTCTCGTCATAGATCGCGCAGCCGACCCCACGAACTGTTTTCGAACCATCGGTATATATTCTTCTGTAACCTCTGTAACTTGAAATTTGTTCTAAAAATTCTTCTTTGCACTCCAAGTTTTCGTCTATTTGAATTGGAATTCCGTAGAATTTGCTGTCATATTTTCCCAAATAGCAAGGAAAGTTGAAATTGGCTTGTATTTCATATTCATTTTTGTAATGTAATATATTTGAAAAGTCTCTCAGGATGTAAGGATGATGACTAGGATCGGATGGGATGGAAAGGAGATGTTGAATTTTGGTAAACAGAGGATGATTTGATATGGATAGAAGCTTTAACAAAAATTTTAATTTCAGATATTTGAAGCGGATTCTCAGTGGAGGAATGTTACATTCTACTTGCATGGATACTATGGGAGTTGACATCATCGCTCCAGTTATTAAACGTAAGCTTTTATTTTGTATTTTTTCCAGTTTCTCTATAAGTTTCCAATGATGAGAAAAACATAGAAAACCATATTCAAAATGGCTACGTATCAAAGATTTAAAAAGCATTATTAGGATTTTCGGATCCGCGCCCCAATAGGTGCCCGCTAAGGACCTCAAAATGTTGTATGATCTTAACGCTTTGTCTGCTATGCCATCGACATAAGAGTTCCAAGATAAGTTACTGTTAAATATTATTCCTAAAAACTTAACGGTTTCAACTACCGGAAGAAGAGTGTTATTGTAGAAGACTTCGGCTTTTAATTTGTATTTATTTTTACTAAATATAACAACTTTGCTTTTCTCTGGGCTTATATCTAAATTTAACTCAGTAAAATATTTATACAAATTCTCCATGGCTTTATTTATACAAGTCAATGTAGTCGCTCTATCACCAATGGAACAATAAATAACCAAATCATCTGCAAATTGGAGGTTATTTACATCAAATCCTAGTTTTGAGTTTAATTTGTGAATATAAATTATAAATAAGAGGGGACTTAATATCCCACCTTGAGACGTTCCCCTATAGGAAAATCTGGGACCAAAAAGAGAGTTGCTGTCTTTCACATATACTTCCCTGCCATTTAAAAAATTATATATCCAATTTATTAATTTTGCTGGAATGCCCAAAGAGTTCAAGATCGATGCAAGTGTAAAGTGATCGATGTTGTTAAATGCGCCGACGACATCTAAAAAAACACACACGGTATCGTGATTTAATGAGAAAGCTTTTGAAATATCCAGATGTAGATGGCTGAAACTTTCTCTAGCGGATCGACCCCTCCTAAAACCAAATTGATTGCTAGGTAAAATGTTGTTTCTTTCTATAAAAAATTCTAAACGTTGCTTAATTAACTGTTCAAAAATTTTTCCAATGCACGAAGTCAATGCCACAGGTCGATAAGAATTTGCATCGTCTTTACTTTTGTTTGGTTTAAGTATTGGGATGAGACAATCTATTTTCCATTCCCATGGAATTATGGAAGTACACCACAGCTTATTAAGCGTGTTTAAAAATATTACCAGACTGTTGTGGTTTAAGTGACGTAGCATTTTATATGGAATCATATCTAATCCACATGCAGTATCTCGTCTAGAATTTAAGGCAGATTTCAGTTCTTGTAAAGTAAAATATTTTGTAAGGTACTCATTTTCATTATTGTTAGGAACAGAACTATTGATTGAATGTAGTTGATTTTCAACATAATCGGGTGTATACTTTTGCAAAAAATCATTAATCCAGTCATGATTTGTGTTGTGACTATTACTTTGGTAGGTATTATTAAATTTTTTAATAGTGTTCCAAATTTTAGAAACGGGTGTATATCTGTTAAATGATTCACATAACCTTTGCCAGCTTTCGCTTCTTTCTCTTTTTAAAATGAGTTTTTTAAGTGCTTGCAATCGTTTGAATTCTATGTAATTTTCGTCATTACAATTTAGTTTAAATGTTGCATATGCTTTCCTGGAATTTTCTACAGCTGAGCTGCATTTTTCATTCCACCAGGGAACAGAAAGTTTGGGTTTTGAATGCCGAAAAGTGGAGTTAGGTGTGGATGAATGCTTCCGTTTGGGTATAGACTTCTCAATAGCTGCATTTAAAATATTACAAAAAGAATCATAAGATTCTATTGGGTTAAGATTATCAAAGTTAAAATGTTCGAGCTCTCTCGAAACTAAATCTGAGTATATTTTCCAATTTACGAGTCTAAAGTTTGGATGCTTTGGAAAATTGTTTGCAGTCTCTTGATTGTTGTATGTGTTGTTGGCTAATAATATTTTTGTTATTGTTGGCAGGTGATAACTTCCGAGAGGGTCATCATGGACCGTCCAGTTACAAGACAATGCTAAAGAAGAAGATACCATTGTGAGATCGAGTGCATTTGGCCGCCATCTACTGGAACCAACTGTTGTCACTTCACCGTTATTCAAAAGAACAAGATTGTTGTCATCAATTATTTCCAAAATGTCCCTTCCACGTGAATCAGTGTTATTGCATCCCCAAAAAGTGTGATGAGCATTAAAATCGCCCGCAATAATCGTTGGCTCAGAGATATTTTTTACTAATCTATCGAACTTACTTTTTGTGAAAGGTGGAGTACAATTCGGGGGACTGTATAAACTAACTATAGTTACAAATTTGTTGTTGTAAGATAATTTGATAGCTATATTTTGTATCGAGTTGTCACTTGTGGTGATAATTTTTGTGTAGCTTAGACTATTATGAATTAATATTGCTACTCCATTGTGTGAATTTCCAGAATCAGATCTTTCCAATTGATATCCTCTAAATTTACAACGTTGTTGTGGTTTTAACCAAGTTTCAGAAATTATTGCAATATGTATATCATTTTCATATAAAAATTGAGTGAGAATATGTCGATGACATAGCAAACTTTGCGCGTTCCATTGTACAACATTCAAAGTAGACATTATATAACAGGTTTATTTTTTCTAATAGAGTCGTGAATAACGCTTTTTATGTTTTGCGCAGAGATAGGAGCCTCGCCAGTTTTGCTCATTGTTATAACTTTTACAATCATTTCGAGAAGTATGTTCATTGCTTTTTCAGAGTTTAACAAATTATTCAGGATAGAGTCGACTGAATTTTCTTTATTCGTGTGTAATATTTGGTTATATTTTAGTTGCGTATTATAATTTTTTTCTGTTTGATCTGTGTTAGTGGTAGGTAAGGAAGGGAATGACTTTTCATTAAATAATTCATTGTATTGAACTTTTCTGGTTTTATTTTTGTTTTCTTCAATTTTCTTCTTTTTTATAGGGCATAACCCTGATATAGCGACATGATTACCTTGACAATTATAACAGGTAGCATTGGCATGCTCCGTAGAGCAATTTCTATAATTGTGCCCTTCGCAACTGCATATTGAGCACCTCTCTCCGTTTTTACAATATTTTGATATGTGCCCAAAGCGCAAGCATCGGAAGCACTGTTTTAAACGGGGTATGTATTGAGCCACTCTAAATCTCCATAAGTTCATGTCAATATAGTCCGGTAGAGTATTTGATGCAAATGTAATGGAAATAGTAGGAGTGGGTTCTAGTTGGAAACCATTTTCATTCTTTACTTTACGCATGAATCTTCTTACTGATATAATTTTTTTTGTGCTTGTTATGTTGGTAAAAATTTTATGATTGGATAAGTTGGTAGGGACCGAGGTGATGACACCAGTGGTTTCAGTTGCAGATGCAGGTATGGAAGCCTTAAGCTTGAATTGATCCAAAAAAGTTTTGTTACCGAGAGCTGCATTGGCTAGCTCTGGTTTTTCAAATATTGCGCCTATTTTGTATCGATTTATCCTCTTGAACTGTTTGATGCCCTTAATGTATCTTTTGAAAGAGTTTGATAAGCTCATAATATCTCTGTCTCCAATCGGCTTGTTAGGTTCTGTGCTTTCTATGAATACGATAAAATCCAGTGCTCCCGAATCCTCAGGGTATGCACGGGTGTAGTCTTTAATGAAGAATGGTTGGTACTTATCGAGTGAATTCAATTTTGATGTAGTAGCTGTGGTGTTGATGTTGAGCTCAGTAGTTCCCGCCTGTTCCACAAGATCATCTTTTCCCGCCAAATTTTCACAGTCCGATAAATCGGACGAAAGTGACTCCTCTGGAGACCTCTTGTCTTCCTTTTTCCGTTTCCTCTTCGCCTTCATCTTCTCGACCGGTTTTCCGCGAAGAAAGACCACAAACAAACGAATTGGCAAATAAAAACTCGATAGCAAAAAAATCTCGACTTGTTCGGATTCCCGCCAAAACCGAACTCCTGTACACAGAATAGTATAAAAATGAGGTTTGTTCGGGCAAAGATGATGTTTCATCCCGTCCCCGGCCCCGTACCAGTGCCCGTACTGTCCGTTAGCGGAATCGGGCAGAACCGTTCATCAACGCTCCAGCCCGAGCGCCAAAACGAAAAAGGTGCAGAATTTAACGTCAATTTGACATTACAGAAACTAAAATCCTTCTAATGTCATAAGGGAAACGCGCAAAAACAAGCAATTTATATCTAAATTCATACAAACTCAACTTATTTAAAATCGATACAAAATTCCACTCGCCTACATTGACACTGCGTTCCTAAATTCGTATATTGCAGAGATTGCAACAATGTACGCGTACACAATCGTTACGAATTGCTTATATTCACTCCCGGTTACGTTCACTCCCGGTTACGTCATATTGACATAAGGGACGTGACTACGCCCCACACAGATCGTACAAAGCGCGTATGGTTGAGGGAATGTGCGCCGTGTACGCTGTCAAATGGCTGTCATCGAAGTGTCATTAAGCGTGTTTTATCTGTAGTGCTCTGATCGTATGTAATCTTGTAATCTGAAATAACGAAGGCCTTTCGCCGTTTGTTAGTCTAGTTAGACAATTTTAGGCCTGAAAAAACCACTCTCGAGACTTGTAAGTCATTTTCGCGGTAGTTAGGTTAGGCTTTGACGCATATCTCTGCTCAAATTTGTTCCATTTTGATATCGTGGGATTGTGGCTATGAGCAGTGATATCAATTCGGATCATAAGTATTCACTGTATTCGCTTTCTCTGCGATCTTTGCAATGAACGCATTTTGGAACGTAGGGTGAGCTGATGAATCACCGCAAAAGTGACAGTTGACAGCAGTAGATATGCTGTAGATATTCAGGGAAGCGAAAACGAGTAAGTCACAGATGAAAGTGAAACGCTTTCGCCTGACGTCATCAAACATGAAATTTTGTTTGTGCCATCGCGCCCTAATTAGAATAATTAGATAGGGATAACACTGGGACGACTCGTGGCTGTCATTTCATGAGTACGAAAGCGTTGTGACTCACCGGTGAGAATTCATGAGTAGACCCCCAGATCTTGCTTCGGACAGTATGTATCGGAACGCACGATTAGTTCTGTAGTATAGTTCCACATAGCTTACTTTGCGCATGTCTGAGGGCACCACTGTCTTTTAAGAGTTAACACATGAAAAAAAAAACCCATCGGGAAAATATTTACAGCCTGCTGTAAAAAAAAAATTGAGGAAATGAAAATTACTATTTTAGTTAAATAATATTATTCAAAATATAACTAAATTAGATCTTTCATCATTTTAATACAAAAATGGTGGTTGTAGATGGTTCAAATCTATGAAGAAAATAAACCCCAACGTCAATCCCAGAGGTTATAACTCTGTCAAACGCTATTGTTTGCCATTCAATTTAGATTAGACTTCATACAGCTTTTTTATTTTGTTAAAATCTAACAAGGAGAGAGTAACATCTCGCGATGGCATCAAACCACTACTAACTACTACCCTTCCGGGAAAACAGCGTGAAGGTATGTATGTATGTATGTATGTATGGCTAACCTAAACCACAAACATAACTTCACAAACTAATAATTACTTAACAAAAAATACCTCAGCCTAAAATTAATGAGCAGTGGGTAACTTGCACTGTTATAAAGGCAACACATCCCCGTAGCCGCGAAGATAAACGATCAAGATGACGACAGTTTAGTTCCGATTTTGGCCACGCGCAAAATAAGCTTTGTACTTGCTAGGCACTATAACGACGCAGGTATAGTCCCACAACCGTTATTTTGCGCCTGGCTGAGGGCACCACTGCCTTTTAAGAGTTACCACATTAAAAAAAACCTCCATTGACCGGGAAAATAATTACAGCCCGCTGTGAGAAAACAAATTGAGGAAATGAAAATTACTATCTTGGGTAAATAATATTATTCAAAATATAACTAAATTTGTACTCTCATAATTTTAATAAAAAAAATGGGTGTTGTAGAAGTCGGGTTACTTACTACCGCTAGTTTTGTTTTCTTGAATTCTATGAAGAAAATAAAACCCAACTTCAATCCCAGAGGTTACAACTCTGTCAAACGATATTTCTCTTAAAATGATTAAGCAGTGGGGTTCTAATGGCAACACATCCCCGTACCGCGAAGATGACAGTTCAAGATGGCAACCATTTAGTTCCGATTTTGGCCACGCGCAAAAAGAGCTATGAGGCATTCTATCTGAACACTATCTAACACTTACTATTGTCAACTATCCCCTTGATCCGAATTGGGTTGACAGTGCTTACAAAACATTCGTGCACACACCTGGTCCGAGTTCTGACATTTTTGCGATATCAAATTGGACCGATTGTGAGCGTGCTAAAGGTGCTCACAAAATAACCTCCAGCTATTGTTTGAAGTTTCTTCAACAAAAAAATAGTATTTAATGTTTAACAATGAACAATTTGAAAGCGGATAACTATTTACTAACATTATGTGACAATGAGAGTGATGATGAATTTGATTTTGATATGTTGATAGACATAGAATTTGGCAAATATGAGCAATAGTAGTAGAACGATAATGGAGCATGGAGGTGAAGAAATACATTCTTCACCTCCATGCAATTTTTTTTTATGCGACCTTACATAGATGGCTAATACCACACAACTACCGTTATGATATTAGCCCAATACACCACATTCCCGAAGGAATTAAGTGCCATGCCAGGGCCTTCCCTTTATGAGCACGGCTACATTGAACTGGGTGGAAAGCACGGACAATTTTTCATTGCCGCTTCGACCACCTTTTCATCCAATGCGATGGTACCAACCCGGGCGGGCTTAAACCCTACCACCTAGTAGGGGAAGGGGACCTATAGTTTTACATGGATTCCGAACCATGGAGCAGCTGGCATTCGTGACGAAATGCACTTGTCGAACTCGGAACGAGAAAGACAGTGGTGCAAGTTGGAATTGAACCCAGGCCTCTGGTACGCTAGTGTTATATTTCAGACTTTGAGAATAAAATAGTGCTTTCTGTAAAGAATCTCGTTTTTATTCAGCAACATGACACAAGTGACAGCTATCGTTTTTACAGAACTTTATGTCGGTTCCTCAATATATAACACATTTTTACCTTTCTACATAAAGTAATTTCTTAATTAACCATTAATAAAATTAAAGGTTAAGCCTATCAGGAGGCTTGACCATTCTGGCTGATCTCCTTAATGGAGTAGGTTCTGGAATGTATATGACATCAGCGTTAGGTGCAGCCGAGTCGTTAGCGTCCTCATAATGATTTTCTTGATCTGGCTGATTAATAAAGTAGCCATCAAGTGCTGGGACACCAATATCCAGGTCTGGCGATACCGCGAAATCATCAGTTTCCAAAGAACTTGGCCTCATGGAATCCGCATGGTATTGTTTAATTGTGCCATTCGTTACCACTAAATAATTAACACTGCTTAAAATTTTGACTACCTTGCCTTCTAACCAGCCTTTTCCTGTTTGCAAATTTTTACACAATACAGATTGTCCTACTTTAAACAATGTTCTATTTTGTATTATATCATTTTGCGTATGTCTTACTACATTATTAGGCTTCAAAATATCAAATCTAGTTCTAGGCTTTTGTTTAAAAATTAACTCATTGGGAGTAACCCCCGTGCAATTTGGAGCATTTCTATAAAAGAACAAAACGTTTTGAAGCATCATTTCCTTGGAAAGTTTACAATTGTTGTCATCCAATTGTTTACACAAATGCTTCTTTACTGTCTGTACACTTCGTTCGGCTATGCCATTCGATTGTGGATGATATGGAGGCGTCTTAATTGGCCTTATATCATTTGCTTGTAAAAACTTCGTAAACTCTTCCGAAGAAAAGGGTGGACCATTGTCACTGACAATCTCCATAGGCAGTCCGACAATCGCAAATGTTTTGCAAAGTTTCAATATCGTCTGTGAGGCAGAAGTACCTGACATAATATGTATATCAAGCCATTTTGTCCTTGTATCAAGTAAAAGTAAATATGTTGTGTTATCTTTATGGAAAAAGTCAATGTGAAATCTCTGAAAATTCACATTGGTCTTAGCCCAAGGAACCAATGGAACGCTATTGGTAAAGTTTTGTTGTAGCTGACAAATTTTACACTTAGAAATCATGTTTTCTACATCATTCCCAATGTTGGGCCACCAGCAATAATTACGAATTAACATTTTAGTGTTGACTATACCCATATGAGCTTCATGGAATAGAGCCAATACCTGGTTTCGTAAATTGTTTGGAATTATCACTCTATTACCCCACATGATACAGTTCTGGTCAACGGAAAGTTCTGATCTTTTATAAAAATATGGTTTTATATTTTCTTGTCTCATGTGATCTGGCCAACCTCTCAATATAAAGTCATAAACTTTACACAATTCCGCATCTTTTCGAGTATGTACGGCTGTTTCCTTGCTCGATAATGGAATACATTCATCAAAGGAAAAAAAGTTTATATTTTCACATTCCACGTCATTTTCAATTGGTAACGGTAACCTCGAAAGTGCATCCGCATTACCTATTGATATACCCTTTCTGTATTCAATATCATAGTTATATCCTGATAAAATAACTGCCCATCTTATGAGCCGACTGGCGGCGGTTGCAGGAATTCCTTTATTTTTATCAAATATGGCTTTAAGCGGTTGATGATCAGTAACTAAAATGAATTTCCGTCCTATTAAAAATTTATGAAATTTTTTCACAGCAAAAATTATTGCTAACGCTTCCTTCTCGATTTGTGAGTAGTTCTTTTGAGCCTCGTTGAGTGTACTTGATGCGAAATATATAGGTTCACTGTTGATCCTATGACTGAGCACAGCCCCTACCCCATAACTACTTGCATCGGAAGTTACGTAGAGCTCACTTTTTGAATTATAAGGTACGAGCAAATTATTCTCCTGAAGGAGCAACTTACTAGATTCAAAGGATTTTTGACAATCTGAAGTCCATACAAATTTCGTATCCTTAGTCAACAGTTTATAAAGGGGTAACAGGGTCTCTGTTATATTAGGCAAAAACTTCCTGTAATAGTTCAAAAGTCCCAAATATGCTTGTAGCTTAGAAACTGAATCGGGCACAGGTGCATTGCTAATAGCATCTAACTTTGACTTCATTGGGTGTAACCCAGATGCATTTACTGTTTGCCCCAAAAAATCTATTTCACTTTCGAAGAATTTACATTTATCAAAATTAAGACGAATATTGTAGTACACTAACCGTTCCAAAACTTGGTACAGCCTTTTGTTACAGGCGTTTATCTCTTGGTAAACTATCACAATATCATCAAGATAACAATACACATTCTCTATTCCTTGTAAAACTCTATCCATCACAGATTGGAATATCGATGGAGCACTTGAAACCCCAAATTGCAAACGGTTTGTTTCAAAAAGACCCATGTGTGTATTAATAGTTAGGTTCTCTTTTGATCTTGCATCTAAACGTAGCTGTTGATAAGTACCGGAAAGATCTAAAACGCAAAATACTTTACCACCATTTATCGCAGTTAATATATCTTCTGGAACAGGGAGAGGGTAACGCTCTAAATCCAATACTTTATTGACAGTTACCTTATAGTCCACACAAAGTCGTATATTGCCATCCTTCTTTGGTACGATGACTAATGGGCTACCCCATTCACTGAACCGAACCTTCTTAATTATTCCAGCCTTCTCTAAACTTACAAGCTCTTCTTCAACTTTTGACCTCAATGCGTACGGTACAACATAAGGCTTGCGAAACAATGGTGCTGTATTTTCTTTTAGTCTTAAATTTGCTATAAACATGTTTATGCTGGATGACCTGTCCAGTGTAAACAATTCACTGAATTTCTCTCTTAATGCTGACATTACTTCTTTAGTTCTAACATCTGAATTATCTTGATGAGTTAATGACTTAATTACATCCTTTTTCGGCTTAAAAATATCCATCCACTCAGGAAAGAAAACATTTAACCAATCCCTGCCTATCAGAGCTACAAAAGACTCTTTCGACTCTATGACCACTAACTCTAAAATAATCTTTTTCTTATTCAGTTCCACATTTACTGTTGATACTCCCAAAACCTGTAACTTGTCACCAGTTACTGACTTTAACTTGTAATTCACTGGACTTAAAGGCTTACCAGGAAATAATTTGGTATACTCTTGAGCTGACATAACAGTTCTACACGCACCCGTATCTATTTCCATATATACAGGAACTCCATCTAGTCACAAAGTCATCATGTGTGGATCAGCACCGCCGACACGAGCCACGGTCACTTCCAGCTCTGGTTCATCTTGTTTTGATCCTGACACTTGGTCGTCTGGGTTCTGAATAAAGCGCACTTTTTGCTCAGTACACTTTAGTGCTAAATGCCCATACTTGTTGCACCGATAGCATTTCCAACTCTTGACTGGACACGTTTTCACAGGGTGTAAGCGTCCACATCTCCAACACGTTGCGTGTTTTACGTCTATTACCCTGTTTGCTGAATTATTTTCGATGTTCGAGAATTCATTCATATGTATGAGATGTTGCTCAACTTCTGCGCTTTCTAAATTTATTGCAATGACGCATGCTTTTGAAAAAGTCACATCTTCTTCCACTAACAGACGTCGTTGAATACTTTTGTTCTTGAGACCACATATAAGTTTATCCCGCAGTGCCTGCTCCAAAAAAGTACCAAATTCACAAGTTCCTGACATTTTCTTAATTTTTAGAATATACTCATTAACTGTCTCCTCTCCTTGTGTGTATTTGTAAAACTTAAATCTTTCGGAAATCACCAACTTCTTCGGACAAAATTGTTTCAGAAGTGCTTCCTCTATTTCATTGTATGTCTTGCTTGCAGGCAACTCTGGTGATAATAACTGTTTTAGAACTCCATACGCGTATGGACCCAGCAGCGTCAGAAATAGCGATACTTTCTTTTCGGTTGTTACATCGTTTACTCGTACTAACTGTTCAAACCGTTCCACGTAGCAAGCGAAATCATCACCTTCTTTAAACTGTTCGATTGCTCCCACTAATGCCGACATGACGCTTTTTTATCGGTGGATATTTCAGACTTTGAGAATAAAATAGTACTTTCTGTAAAGAATCTCGTTTTTATTCAGCAACATGACACAAGTGACAGCTATCGTTTTTACAGAACTTTATGTCGGTTCCTCAATATATAACAGCTAGGACAGTCCCCGCGCCACTGGGCTACGAGCCGCTCGAAGAGAGAGGGCGCGCATTTCTGCAGCATTGCATACGGTTAAGTAGTTACTGCAGCTAAAGGACGAGTGAAAGCGGTGACACGTTTTATTTTTTATTCTGTGTCCTCTACTTGCAGTATCAAAATCAAATTTGCCGGGCGATCTATAGCTGCCGCTGACAGCTCTCACGGTTTTGCACTAAGCACCGTAAGTACTTGAACCATGACGTCATACCTCACAATCTTGCATTTGTGAGCACTGTCAGCGCATTTCGGACTAACTGTATGCACGCTGTCAGCATTTGAGCGAAATTCGTACCACAGCCTATGCAAAAATACCAAAAATAAAGTATTTACAATCGCACGTTGTTTTATATGGTAGTCCATATGTCCATCGCCCATATCTGCATCTCCAACATCTGCCTCGCCAATATCTGCATCGCCAGCGACGGATCTGCGGCCGGACCGTAGATGCGTCGCCTGCGATGGAGATATTAGCGATGCACATATTGACGATGAAACTTGGCGACGGAGATATTGACAATGTAGATGCAGGGCACCGTTTTATGTTGCTGACCATGTGAACAAAGAACTTCTTGCTTTCGCTTCCCTAAGTAGATATGCAGAGCCATTCGGCGCAAGGAGCAAAAAATGGCGATTTGACTAATACTATGACAGTTCCTTGTACATAGACCTAGCATGCGCATTCTTGTCTCTAGGTGTCTAAAAATCTTGTCTAGGTAACTTCTTAATAATCTTAAGAGAAAAAAAAATACTTTTGTTTTGGAAAAACATGAGGATTATGCTGCCGAAATTTCTGTAGTGGCCGTTGCAACACCTGTATAGCTTTCCCAACGTCCAACCATACAAAAACGGAGACGCTATTCTCACCAACTTGCAAGGAGCTAGGATATGTTCGGCGAAACCATTGGTAGCCGAGATGATTGTCTCGATAACCGATTTCCTAGTAAGTCGAAAATTATTCGACTTAAGGTCGGCCCGTAAGCACCTGAAAATTTCGCCTCCCATACAAACGTAGTTTACTAATGATTTGAAAACCACTGTTCCAACTTACTTGATATTTGGTATCTAATATTAGGCTACAAATATCCGTGTCTGCATGCCTTTGTTTTTCCGGTAAATGTATTCTGGGTCAAACCACAGAGAAAACAAAATTCGTATGAAGATTTTCTTTTTGCTTTCATTTCATTCGGTTTGGATTTTTCAAAAAAACAAAAGCATGCAGACACAGATATTTGTTACCTGATATTAGATATTAAATATCAATTTAATTGGAATAGCGGTTTCCAAATGATTAGTAAACTACGTTTGTATGGGGAGCATAGCTTACGGGCCCGTTCTTATGGGACCGAACATCGAATGACGGAAACATATAGTGATGCACGAAGACAGAAATATCGGGGATTTAAATGTACAGTAACATTGCTCTGCTCCATAAAAAAGATAGCACATAATTGGTGGGTGACTTTTCTAGGCGTTTCTCAAGCTTCAAGAATCAAGAAGTGAAACTTGAAACTGGCAAATTGTCTACACTGGACAGAGCCCAAAAATGAAATAAAAAAAAAAAGCTTGCTTTTCCGATAAAAACTAAAACATGTTAACTTGGTTTAATTTGCGAGATTTCTCAAAATATTTGGCATTCATATAATCTACTCCAAATTATTCATCCATTACTTCATTAAAAGTATTTAACCGAAAAAGATCAAGTGAAACTCGACGCTGGCAAATTGTCGCTGTAATAACGACAGAGGCCACAAAGAAAATAAAAAAAAAATGTTAACCCATAGCGATTTATTAGAAAGATAAAACAATTTCATTTACCAGTACACAGCATTTACTCCTAAATGTCTCGCACATAATTTCACAACAGAGCCTGTACGACCCTTAGTAAACTCCGGTAGTACATTGTAGTACATCTAGCACAATTTAAGTTCATATGAGAGGTGACGCAAGATAGTGTACTCATCGTAAAGTTGTTTACATGCACGAAGCCCCGTAGGTAGTTAGGTTCATGACATGCACAAGAAGTCCCACTATGAAACAAACAAACAGCTTCGCATGGGCCAAAGCAAGTTTCGTTAGTGGTACGTTGAGTTGACGTCTCACTCCCACGCTTTGTCCGTCTTGTGAGCACAGCGCGCTACGCTAGGTGTATGGTCGCTACCATAGATAAAAGAGAGGAGATTTGGCATCGGGCGCGCCCACTCTCCCCCGGCTGTCTCCAATTTTCTAAAACTACAAAACTACAAATCCAAGATGCCAAATTAAAATATAGTCGTAGGCGTATTGGAGGCTTTGTGTGGGTGGGAACTGACTGGACGGATGCTATTTTAGAGCATATTCGCGCGCGATGGCGATGTTTCGACTGTGTGGCATACGACGTGCCGGGGGATTGCCGTACAATTATATGGTCATTTTGACCATACAGCGGAGACGCGATATTGAGCGCAAGCCCCTTCTCTCTTTTTCTTCAGTGGTCACTACTATATGAAAATCTCTTTGCGTCGGAGTGGCCGACGCGTGCGGCGCCCGCGCTGCCGCGGCGGGCGTTTAGCGCCAGTATCATTGCTTGCCGCGCTTGGGCGCCTTCTGCAGCTGGAAGCTGGCGCCGGCGTCGCTCGAGGAGCCCAGCGAGCCGAACCCGCTCGTGTTGAAGGAGACGCCCTGCGGCGCCGGCGGCGTCGACCAGCTCAGGCCAGCTGTCACATTGTACGCTTCAAGTTAAATGGAAAAAAATTGCTTATTTAAGGCGCTAGGACTAGTCAACTACTCGCGCCATACAAATGCACTTTTTAACAAATGTAATAATATGTAGTGAAACGCTTCAGCAAATCCAAATAGAACTCCAGACTGATAATGGATTGTTAATATTTTTTTATTCCATCATTTATTTAAATAATAATAAAAATAAAAAAGTTGATTTTTCTCATTAGAAATCTGAAAGTCATTCGATTTCTAGATATAAGCAAAAACAGCATATATGCATAAACAAAAAATTCCATTTGCTTTTAGATTTCTACATTTAGTCAAAAAAGTTCGGAAATGGACACCGTTTCCGCAATGTATTTTGTATAGAAAAAGGAAACATACATTAACGAAAATCATTCGATTCCTAGACAAGGAATCATATATTGTAAGGATGACACTTATAATCGTCAGACTTAGTTAGTTTACTTGGGGTGCCTCGTCTAACTTTGCGATTTGGCTAGTACCAGGCCCTTAACATGACAGGTGGCGTCTAAGCGAGCTCACCTAAAGACTGTCAGATAGGTCGAATAAAACAGAATGGATTTGAAAATTTTATTTACCCAATCTATGTAATTGAAATGACTACATTTTCTCCATTTTATTCCGAAAATAAATTATTCTTAATTATGCTAATCAAAATAAGTTGTGGGAAAGAAAATGTCACTAAAATATAACCTATAATATTTCGATTCATACTTTGAGCTGGTAAATGGAATTTAAATTTGTTTGAAGACAAGAAAAGCTCTTCTTTTTCTGTTAACCTCATTCTAAGTGCATCATGCAGTACATCTTTCATCTAAAAAAACTGGACAAGTGCGAGTCGGACACACGAAGGGTTCCGTACCATCGTACAAGATTAAAAAAAAAAACCGTTTTTTGTATGGGCCCACTTAATTTTTTTTTATTACTTATTTGTTTTTATAGCGGCAAAATAAATACACACTCTGTGAAAATTTCAGCTGCCCACCTATTACGGTTCATGAGATACAGCCCTGTGACAGACGGACGGACGGACAGCGGAGTTTTAGTAATAGGGTTCCGTTTCCACCCTTTGGGTACGGAACCCTAAAAACTAGTAAACAAAACTTGACAGGAATGACAGTTTTGACGTTTTCAAGGTGAGGTCGCTCATGCGACATCTACAATGATCTTCAAGTTTTCATCCCCAAATTCTACATACATTGAAGGATTCTAATCGGATCTTGAAAATAACAGAAAGCCTCCTCACCTCGGTAGCTCAGTGTGCGACGCCTTGCGAATAAGCTGGGGAAGTACCTATTAGCGCGAATAGGTTCTGGATGGGTGACCATTTTCAACCCTTGAGGCTGGCCGTGGTTCGGATTCCACGTAAAACTGTAGGTCCCCTTCCTTACTTACTAGGCAGAAGGGTTAATCCCGCCCGGGTAAGTACGATCGCATTGAATGAACGATGGTCGAAGCGGCAATGAAAAATGTCCATGTTTTCCATCCTGGCATAGCACCTGATTCCTTCGGGAATGTGGTGTATTAAGCTAATATCATAACAGTAATTGTCTGGCATTACCCATCCATATCTGGTTCCATAGAAAAAAAAATGTATAAGCGTGTATCTTGGGATCACCCGACAGTTGACTATGAAGTCAGACACACTCTAAAGGTATGTCACAAACTATCCAATTAACTAGATCCCCGTAGCTGACAATAGTTACCGGAGGAGTCGGCGGCAGGCAGAGATGAGAGCGTGTTGCCAAGGTGTGTGAACGGTGTCGGGCCGGCCGTGCGCTGCAGAGACCCTATGGACACACGGACAAACCGAAAGTCAAACTAACAGCATGATTGGGATTGTAAAAGAAAATAAATATAACAGGTTTGTGGCCCGAATGAACGATAGTCGAACCGGCAATGAAAATTGTCCGTGTCCCAGTTAAATGTAGCTGTGCAATAAAAGAAAGGTCCTGGCATGGCACCTAGTTCGTATGAGGTGTGGGGAATAGAATATAAACCGTATTTTGAGAAAAAAACATTAAAAATATTTACATTCCTTTCCCTACATTAGCCCTTAGGATCTTTTATAGGAAATAGAGGCTAAACATGAAATTGGTGTATCGGTTAGAGAAATGGTTGATAGTTTATATTATTTAAGTATGTGTGTTTACAAATGCTTAGGGTATTTGAATTTGACTGTTATGTATACGTGGTCCTAAAAATTGATTGAAACATTGTCTAAGCGTGTAGTTGTGTGTTTTTTGTAAATAGCAATTGATCGTGTTTGTGTGTCGTGCGATTGATGTGCATGTGCGAGAAATATGGTTTTGTGTACATTTGTGAGGATTGCAGAGTAGAAAAGTTGCCGTACTGTAAAGTTTGCTTCTGTATATAGTTAGTGTGTCGGGCATCTATAGCGTTTTTAAAAGAACCTTTAGGACAGCTCTTTGACAGTAGGTGTCAGCCATTAGCGATGGGTTGTTCGCAAGATATTCGCGACCCAGGTCTGTCCAAACGATTGAATTGAACGGGTATTTTTGACCCGTTTGGTCATTCGTTGGCGTGGTCAATGCGACCAGGAGGCTAATTTGGAAATTCAGATTCACCTGTAAATCACAGTGAGTTAAATGTGACTCACTGGTGAGTCACAATACTTTCAGAGGCGACCTGCAGTAAGACTCTATGGCCTGGTATGGACTATATGGTACATCAAATGTGTTGTAGGACCAAAGAAAATAAGGCACGACCCGTTTCTTTTGACCCGAGGTATTGATTGCGAACGAGAGAGCCGATCGGTCGTTTAGCACAGACGACCCGGGTCTTCTGACCCGTTCCTTCGCGAACCGACCCATCGCTATTAGCCATGCATGTCGAGTCACGTTGGGCTGGAGGCCGCGACACGTACCAAGCGCGGCGCGCGGGTCGCTCAGCACGGCGCGCGCCATCGAGCCGTCGGCGAGGCCGGGCGACTTGCTCCGCTTGCGCGCGCCGTCCGTCTCGTACATCAACTGCTCCAGACTGTCGCTGGCCCCTGTAGGGATAGCAAGCATTATACTAGAGTTTATAGGGATCATTGATTTAGCCAGCCTCGGTAGCTCAGTGTGCGACGCCTAGCGATTCGATAAGCTGGGGAAGCACCTCTGAGCGCGGTTAGGCTCTGGATGGGTGACCTTTTTCAACCGTTGAGGCAGGCCGTGGTTCCGATTCCACGTAAAACTGTAGGTACCCACCTTACTTACTAGGTGGTAGGGTGAATCCAGCCCGGCTTGGTACCTCGCATTGAATAAACGGTGGTCGAAGGGGCAATGAAAATTGTCCATGTTTTCCATGCAGTTCAATGCAGCCGAGCAATATAAGGAAGGTCCTAGAATGGCACCTAGGTCCTATGTCGTTTGTAAGGCTCATATCATGATATGGTGTTAGCTATCTATGTCCAGTTACACAAAAAAAAAAATTCACTGCCACGAATTATTTACGATTAGAATTGCTCAACATCATCATTAACTTATTTTTGAGTGTCAAAATGTAAAATTTACGAATGTTATTAGTGGTAAAACCGACCAAGTGCGAGTCTAACTCGCACCCGAAGGGTTCGATACCACAGCACAAGATATAACACAAAAAATCTATTTTTTGTATGGGGCCCCCTTTATTTTTTGAATTTTATCTATTTGTTGTTATAGCGGCAAAATAAATACGTACTTTGTGAAAATTTCAGCTGCCTACCTATTACGGTTAACGAGATACATCCCTGTGACAGACGGACGGTCGGACGGACGGAGGGATGGACGGACAGCCCAGGCTTAATAATAGGGTTCTGTTGGCACCCTTTGGGTACGGAACCCTAAAAACCGGCGAGCATGGAAGGACGGAAGTAGCGATCGAAACCAAATCGTATGGCAGCAGCGTCGCCACGAGTTAGTGGAAAACCACTGACCGTAGTTGATTCTCTTACGAATTCGGGACACACAACATCGAATGTTCGTTGCACTAAATAGCATCCTGTGAAGTTCTTACGTGTCGTTGGAACTTGAGAACATCCGTACAGAGCGAATTCGTAAATGAACTCACTCGCTGAGGCTACCGTTTTTTTATATAAAATTGGTCCCCATACAAATGCAATCCGGTCGGTCCGGTTTCCATGCTCGCTGGTAAAAATTACGTCAGAGATTGTAATATGGAATCTTCTTGTCAGCTCTCCCACCTGAGGTGTGGAAGACGTCGGTTGTATCCTTCAGCAGGTGTCTGCGGAGCTGCAGGTACCGTTCCTTCTGCTCCTGGACCTGTGACATTCATTTTTAAATATTGCACACAATAGATGTTGTTGTTGGTGTCGGCGAGTAGCTGCCGACGCTTGAACGCACTTGACACGAGGCCGTTGTGCTCAGTAACCCGACTTTTGGCTCATTTCAGCCAGCCGAGCTCTTCCACAAAGCGTAGCCGCCCTTTAGGGTCTTTCCACACTTGCGGGTCGCTCCTTTCGGAGCTAAAGACCCCCGTACAATTGATAACAATCTTACTGATCTGCTGATATTTATTTTGGAATCATTTCAAGTTGAATGCTTGAAGTAAAGTGGCTCGGCCTGAAATGTATCGAAATGTTGTGCAAATGGCGGTTATTTCAATATTAATGTCAGGCAGTTTTAGATAGTGAGTATACACATATTTAGTGAGTAAATATCGATATTTATCAGAATCGTTTTAATGCTCGCGCACGTTGCTGCACGTGCAATTTTTCACTTAATAAACGATTGTGTCTTGACTAAGCGCAGGTTATGTACCTAAGAACTAGTAAATCCAATAAACAGTGCTCACCTGCGCATGCACGGTCTGCAGCCGGCCCGCCAGAGCCACGAGCGACTCGTGCATCCGGCGCATGCCCAGCGACAGCTCTGGAACACCGAGCAGACAATTGTTGTAGCTGGGACTATTTTAAGTAATTGAAAACAGTGGGCTAAAGCCACAGGTACTGTATTTATATTAGCCCAATACATCACATGGCCGCTAGGTGTCATGCCAGGGTCTTGCTTATGTCGCACGGCTGTATTTCAGTGTAAGAAAAACCGGCCAAGTGCAAGTCGGACTCGCACACGAAGGGTTCCGTACCATCGTACAGGATTTAACACAAAAAAACACGTTTTCAAATCAAACGGTTTCACACCTGTACCTGAAGTCCCAGTTGTCACCTAAATTGGCGTTTACGGCAAACTGATCGACTGGCGTTATAAAATGTATGGAGAAATTGAAGAGCGCGCGCAGTGGGCGTTAAGCGAACCAATATTTGCAATTCCGAGATTGATTGAGCTTACTCAACGTTGCCGTAAATACGTCGACATTACCGTTTACGCCGACTCCGCGTTTTCATACAAATCGGAAGTCCGAGTTTGACTTTGACAGCTTGAAGAAGTAAAACCACAGAATTTCTAGTAAAAACTTGTATGGAGTTTGACGTTTTTACGGAAAACGCCAGTCGATCGGTTTGCCGTAAACGCCAATTTAGGTGACAACTCAGACTGACCACTCTGTAATGAACGCTGAACATAATAGTCCTGTCACATTCATGCACACATTAAGCCCAGCTTCTCCTGCAAGACGTAATCGCCCAATTCGGAGTCCAGCCCGCGAATAGCACGCCTTAACACACCTTGCTCGGTGAGGAGTCGCTGCGGCGCCTGCATCTGCCGGTCGGCGATGTCCATCTGGCGGCGGAACGTGAGCAGGTGCCCCTCCAGCTCCGCTATCAGCTCCAGCACGTACGCCGGCGGCGCCAGCTCCTCCGAGTCGCCTCCTGGAACGATTTTAAGGTGAGCCTTCCCGCTCGACTTCCCATACATACGTGGAAAGAAGATCATGCGCATGTTTCTTGTCAGAGATCCAAAATTATACTGAAAACTGATTTATTTGATCAAACTAGATGTCTGATGACCGTTGGCATTGTAAAATAGTGTTGGGTTACTAAGTCATATCCAAAAGTGTGAATTTCTCGCGCGTTTTATATAATAATTTTGGGGGTGGATTACTCAACAATAAAATAAAAACACCTTAAAAAGAATAGTCATCAGACCTAGCTTGCTTTATAAAGATTCATAATCAATAGGGTTTTTGTTTGATTTTTGACTACAGCGGTCGTGATTTACTTTTAGCTATAAGTCATTTTGTAATTAAAATGTTCGTTAATCTTATCGAACCAAACACTATGCGCATTTTCTGGTTTGTGGACATGTTGCGTCCTCCTCATCACGGAGCCTGTCTTTTACTTTGAAAGAGAAAAGGTCCCTGAGCGCAATTGCACGGTTTTGTACCTTAAGGGTTGTTACAACACACCCTGTTTTGGCAACTTCAAAATCTTTCTCACATTTCAAAAGAAGGAATTCCAATTGACCAGAAACCCTTTAGCACTTTTTTCATGCTAACTGACATGGATGGCTAATTTCACACAACTATGTACCGCTATGATGTTAGCCTAATACACCACATTCCCGAAGGAATTACGTGCCATGCCAGGACCTTTCCTTTATGAGCCTGATACATTGAACTGAATGGAAAAACAGAATTTTGTTTTAAGTGCCGCTTCTACCATCTTTTCGTACATTGCGATGGTACCAACCTAGGCGGGATTAAACCCTGCCACCTAGTAGGGGAAGGAGACCTACAGTTTTACATGGATTCCGAAACATGGAGCAGCTCGCATTCGTCACGAAATGCAGATATCCAACTCAGAAAGAGAAAGAAAGTGGCGCATGATCGTGGCGAGGATTTGAGCCCAGACCTCTGATACGCTAGGCAAGTCCCCGCGCCACTAGGCTACGAGCTGCTGAAACATGCATGGACTTCAATTAATTTTAGACAGAACATTTGAAACAACTCCTGCCGTTATGTTAACGTACCTGGCGGAGGTCGGCCGGCGCGCTCAGCGGCGGCGAGGGCGCGCGCGGCGGCGGCGCGCAGGCGGCGTGCATGCGCGCGCTCGCGGCCCGCCTCGCCCGCCAGCGCCGCCGCCGCGCGCGCCGTCTCCTCCGCCAGCCGCGACACCTGCCGGACAAACACACTGTGAATACATGGGAGGGCGGCGCCTCTCCGTAAACTGTCATAGATGGCTTAACCCTTCCTCAGCTAGCCTTTTGCGCACGCGTCAATCAGTCAGCTTGTTTGCGTCCACTGCTGGACATACGCCTCTCCAATTTTTCTCCAGTCCGCCCGGCCCTCAGCGGTACAGAACCACTGCTTTCCGCCGACGCACTTGATGTCGTCGCCCCACCTGGCGGGTGGTCTTCCCACACTCCGTTTTCCTGTCCACGGTCGTCAGTGTAGGACACGGTTACTCCAACTGTCGTCGTCTCTTCGGCTGACGTGGCCAGCCCACTGCCACTTAAGCTTAGCCGCCCGGTGTCCAATATCGACTACTCTGGTACGTAGCCATCATGGCTTGCTCCATCGCTCGCTGGGCAACATTCAACTTCTGAACAACGGCGACCGTCAGAATTCACGTTTTACACCCGTACGTCATAACCGTGCGCACGCGTACCTTACACGAATTTAGATTGAAAACATTGGTGTATAGTGAAATGATATAATGCAATGAAAAGCCCATTAAATATACTATCCGCTTTACCCGTATTTAGGTGATTGATATACCATAGCATTTCCCGGTACTACAGTGCAATTTTCACTTTGATAACAGTTGACACGTTGCCTTTGGCAATAAGCTCGCCTTTGCTACTATCTAATAGTTGTAAGCAATAAAGAATATTTTCATTTCATTTCATTTTCACGTAACATATGTAGTTCACTTGGAACAGTTTCTTCATTCTTTAGGCATTCAAGATCGAAAGATGTCATACGAGACAGATACAGTACTGGATGCTATTTTGTTCATCCAAGCAGGCTATGAAAAGTCGAACTCGGTCTGCTTTGATTCCATCCCATCGTTCAAGTGCGTATTGCCACAATCAAAGTCATCAAAACTACTATGTCGAAGTGGACATGAAAATGTTCGTTTCCTAGCGCCCTCATATTTCCCACATAGCAAATCAGTGATAAGTAAAAAGGTAACGATATGCTCTTTCATACAATTCTGTCGCCTGTTGCGGTATTCTCATATTCCGCCTTTCTTTCCGTTTTTTATGTAATTCTTGCACGGTTTTACCACACAATTGGGCATTTTTGGGGCGCATTTTCAGCCAGGGGCAACGCATAGGCGTATGACCACAGCGAGCGTCTGTCTGGCGACAAAGTGGTGCCCCCGCGACGCATAGAACACAATTTTGTTCCTGTCCTTACTTAGTGATATTTATGTCAATGGAGCACTTTGAAAAGAGAGTAAAACCAATTTGAGTATGGGTTTCATTTAAAATACCTGTATTGAATAATATATGGCTCGCTGCTCTTATTAAATAAAATGAAATGTGGTTTCACTTACAAGAGGCGTGAGACGGATACAAAATGCATGAAGGTGGCGAAGAAATGATTAGGGTTTCTAGCAGTGAAACTAACCTTCTGCAGGGGCTTTATGGAGACACGCATGACGTCGGAGCTCAGAGATTTCTGCTTCTTCACAAACTCCTTGAAGGTGTCCACTGAAGTGGATATCTCGTTCGGGAGTTTCGTCTGCTTCGGCTGCTGTTCCGATGAACCTGAAAGATTTAAGGCCTTTTTAGATCGAGCTATAAACATTTGTAATTTTACAAATATTGTAAATATGCGTGAGCGAATGCCGAATTCGATGATACGCCAAAGCACCAAGGTCACTGACGTTATGCATAGGGTTGCTAAACTCAAGTGACAGTGGGCAGGTCATCTATATCGCAGAGATGACCACAGATGGAGCACTGAAGTTTTGATGGGGAGGGGGAGGGAGTTTTGACACAGGGAAAAGAAGCGTCGGCAAACCGCCAGCACGTTGGTCAATATACGTCAGACAGCAGGTGACAACTGGCGAGGAAAAACAGGAAGCCTACGTCCAGCAGTAGACAGGAAAAAGCTGAAGAAGAAATATTTCATGATTTTTTTAAAAAAAATGGTCCCATCGAAAAAAGCGATAAAAGGGACGCTTATCATCTGTTTCTGGTGTCTGTCGGTCACAAGCATTTTATCCTGAATTGTGCTCGTAGGTCAGGGGCGCGGGGACTGACCTTCTATAACGGATGTCATGGTTTCGATAACGACCCCGTACATGCACCACTTTCTTTCTCTTTCTGGGTCATCGCATTTTCGTCACGAATGCGAGCCGTTACATGATTTGGAGTCTATAAAAAACTGTATGTCTCTTTCTCCTACAGTTTTTCGATTGAACTGGATTGAAACACGGTCAATTTTCATTGCCCCTTCGACCATCGTTCATTCATGCGATGGTGCCAACCCGGGCGGCAATAACCCTACCTCCTAGTAAGGAAGGAAGGTAAGTTTAAGTAAGGATAACGAACCCTTGCCCGCTGCGGAGGTGTCGGCAGAGCCAGCGACGCCGGCGGTCGTCGTGGCCAGTCCCCCGAGCCCCACATTCACTGGTGCTGCAACACAATGGTGGATTAGCTCAGATTGGAATAAGAAAACATTAGACGTTGTGATGAATGTAACATGTACAGCGACCGCAGAAGTACTCCATGACGTGGGGGGGGGGGGCACATTTCTTTGGTCATCCCCTTTTCACCCGTCTTTTTTAGGGTTCCGTACCCAAAGGGTGAAAACGGAGCCCTATTACTAAGCCTCCGCTATCCGTCCGTCTGTCACAGGGCTGTATCACATGAACCGTAATAGGTAGGCAGCTGAAATTTTCACAGAGTGTGTATTTATTTTGCCGCTATAACATCAAATAAGTAAAATTAAAAAATTATAAAGATTCCCCTTTAATCTTTATTATTTATTAAGCCTCATACAAAAAACGTGATTTTTATAGAGATTATATATAAGATTTAACTTGAACGATGGTACGGAACCCTTCGTGTGCGAGTCCGACTCGCACTTGACCGGTTTTTCACCTTAGGGAGGCATTTGGTATCCACTTCCCCCACTTCTGCGGTAGCTGTAAGTGAGTTTTAAAATCCAGTTACGCATTTATTTCTGTCTCTGGGCTTGTCCAGGGAGGTCTTCTCATGAGATTCTCATCTGTGTCACCGGACTGGTGACTCACCAGTGATTCATAAGACTTTCATACTCATGAAATGACCGCAACGAAGAAAGTTCTGTGACTCACCAGTGAGTGACCTGTGACTCAACGGTGACTAATAGGTGAGAATCTTATGAGTAGATCGTTTGCTGCTAGTCGTAGTGGCAGTAATTAATTTTGGGATTAGGCTCAAAACAAGCCATAATGTCAGCGCTAAGGAGGGTGGCCAATCCTAGTGCCAATCTCGATTGAATGCCTTCTCTAGCGCAAATGGGCCTGATGAGTTCGATGAAGCGATTGAAAGCCGAGTTAAAAACCTTCTTTCTTTTCTACCTGATGTGGTTGTTAGGCTGACGTTGGTGGCTCCCAGCGATGTTCCTGAAATTTTATTAAAAAACATTAATACAAAACAATAAATTCGAGAAGCATGCAATTGTATCATGCAGATCGCACTTTTATAATGCACTGGATGCCACTACTGAACTTGGTAGATCACTTGTAATTTAGATTGACATCCTTTTATTTTATTAAAAAATTATATTGCTTACGCACACGCAACTTTAATCGACGGTGAGATTTAGTACACATTTGGAAGTGAGACAGTTAACAAGTTTTGCATTGATACTGAAAGAGTTCAGTGTAGGAAACGATTAATCGATGCAAAATATAAGTGGGTATCTGTTAGTATGTTTCTCACTCTTTAAATACATATAATATTTAAACATTTTGGTTTTTTGACCAAAATGTAAATAGTTACATGGGAGGTAGCTCCCATGTAACTATTTACAGAATTGTCAAACTTTGCATCTGCTTGCGACCTGAGAATACTTAAATAACAACTGGTTGTGGTGCTGTCTCAACAGCAAACACAAAAAACAACAATCCATGTTATTAATATTATTTCTGTCTACAGAATGAATTACATGAATAAATAAGAGAGACAATAATTAAGAACTGGAATTTTATAACGAAAAACCAACTAAACACACGAAACTCTTACCAAAGGAAGGAAGGACAATTGGATAGGCATCTCTCCTCGACTTTTTTAAATACACCCGTTCGGTAGGATTCACACAACTTTCGTACGACGTTCCGGGTGGAGGCGTTCCATAATAGTCGTGACCCGCTTCGAGGTGCGAATATGGTGTTTGGGACGGTGCAAGCATTTGGAAGGTCTGTGTGATGGGAGGCGATGGGAAATGCTCGGGAGGCACTTGGGAGTCTTGAAAAGGCGTTTGCACGGTCGGTTCTGGAGGGTAATATTGTTCAATTATAAATAATTGATTAGTGACATAGACTTTCTAAATTAAATTGAGGTTTAGATTGGGGACGCATCATAAAGTCCAAAAAGCACAAGGTCCAAAACCCATACCGTCCAAAACACTAATGAATACGGAAGTTTTTAAATAAGGTAAGGTTAGGTTTGGTTTGATTATAGTATATGTATTTTATAATATGTACACGCTAAAAATATGTACTTTTGGATGTTCTGGATTTTGGACCTTATGCTTTTTGGACTTTATGAAGGCGACCCTTTAGATTCATCCAGATAATTGAAGTTAAGATTCATCGATGAAACATTGTCAAACAACTTATTAGCTCACATTGAGGAGTTGATAATGATCTAAGATTAATAAAACCTTAGCCCTAAGATAAGAAAAACTGTTAGTAAATCTGTTTCTGGTTAGTAAGAAGGAAGCAGTTTGATGGGGTGAGTCACAAAATAATTTACTGAATTTATATTATTCTGGCTTTGGTATATTTTCACAATTGTAACTGATTCTATTCGTTAGAATATTTTACAATACTTGCAAATTATATCTATTGACTTGTAAACTTTACTTGAGTATAGTTTAATGTTGCCTGCAGTAAACAAAAAGTTTTTAGTTTTTCCGAGAATTTGTTTATAATGAACTGGAATTATTATGTTATATTTACGGATAAACAGTGTTCAGCTTACTTGTTTAGCAACTTTATGTTTTTAATGGATATGACATTACAGTTATGTCATTAATTGGAGTTTCAGCAATATCTACATTTGAAGCATTGTAATCGGATTATTTTGCGAATTTGTCATGTTCAGGATATCCGTACAGTTTATTCAACAATAAAACCGATAAAAACACTGTTAATCCGTATATGTAAAATAATATGTCAAAAAACTGTGAAAATCTAAACGAACTAAAAGGAATTATTACGTTAAAAGAAAACATTAAGGTACTAAAATTTGATAAATGTAAAAACTTACCAAACAAACTAGGTGCTGCGGTCGCGACTGTTGATCCCAAGCCAAATCCAAGACTCTGAAAAATAATTTTTCATGCAATTCATATTATAGTTCAGTTACAGCCTTTTAAGAGTGGCCTGACAAACATACAAGTCGACTCCTGTCGGCACATTGATGAACCAGCAAGCAGCAAATTTTGCTTGTCAGTCATACGGCAACTTCTGAGCAAGATGGAAGAAGTCGAGATGGATATTATAATAGTTACTTTGCTCTGTGAGGAATACAAAAGAAGCAAGGGATATCGTTACACGACGTTTCGAATTTATGATGTGAAAAAGGAGATTATCACATACTTTTGCCACGGCTTAAAAGGGATCAGAAAAAACGGTTTCGTACCCACTCAGAGCAACAAGGTCGACACAATGGCGTGCAGTGTCACGTCGCCTGCTATATCGTACTAGCGGCAGCCGAACTACGCGACAGGCCACAGCTTGCCATGTTAGGCGAGTTGTTCAACTTTGCCATGCAGTGCTGCAGTTCCGCAGCCGCATAGTGCATTATATCACATAAAATTTCGTACAAATAATATTTGGCTGCGCCACGTCGCTCCGCTGCCGAGTAGTTACGCCTAGTGCGGTCTTACCTTTAGACTTCCCTGTCACAATTTCACACCCACCACTGGTGACAAAAGATCATAAATTAAGGTCTCATGACCCTTTAACTACTCACAGGTGCAGTGGATGCTGCGGTGGGTGCTCCAAAGCTGAAGCCGCCCAGGCCAGTAGTGCTGGCAGCTGGCGCTCCAAAATTCAATCCTCCAGTCGTGGCCGAGGAGATAGGGGCACCGAATCCCAGACCTGCAGCAGAACGCATTGTGCTCATCATGGATCGCTTAAATAACATGGGTTGGGATTGGATAGACTTACATTTAACTAAATACATTTTGAATTATTAAAATCAATAATTATACCCGCAACCCCGCTTTGTCCGGATGAATTATTAAGCTTTCATATTTTGTATTTGTGCTTTACGCGATTGGTCAATGCAGAACTTGGACAGTGATCTCCATATTTCAATTGCGCGTCGGACAATCAAGAATAGTGTCGAATGTTACGAGTCGAATAGTGACGATAAAACTTTGGATGTATATTTTTGTAAAATCATTGCCAACTAGCTGAGCTATGAGATGATTTGGACCTTGATTGCAAAACAACTTATAACTAAAAGTAAATCACAAATTTAGTCAAAAATCAAACAAAAACCAGAAAAAGTGCGAGTCGGACGGAGAAGGGTTATTATTATTATATTGTAATGCACTAGCAGCATTATGCTGATGCATGCACTTCTTTTTATGCACTTGCACTTTTGTTGTTAAGCACTTGCACTTATTTATTTATTGTCTTGTCTATGTTTTTATTTTTTATTTTAAGTAAAGATCCAGTTTGTTTTCGAAAACATTTGCTGACGACGGACTTATTATTTCCTCAGGTAGGCCGTTCCAATTATCCACAACTCGGTTTGTTAGGAAATGTTTTCGAGGATTTGTTGATGCGTGGGTGCGATTTATCTTTAGCGAGTGACCGCGTAGCCTATCATTAGTGTTGAATGTGTACATTGTTTTGAATTTATTGACATCATAGGAATCAAGCAGTATTTTATATGTTTCCATAAGATCCCCACGCTGTCTGCGTTTTTCCAGTGTTGTGAGGCTTAATAGCCTTAGTCGGTCCTCATAATGTTTGTTTTTCATGGTGACTACCATCTTTGTTGCTCGTCTTTGGACTTTTTCAAGTACATCTATATCCTTCTTGAAGTAGGGGCTCCAAATTTGGTAGGCACATTCAAGGTTCAGTACCATCGTACAAGATTTAACAAAAAAAAAAAGTTTCTTCTACCCCTTTACTTTTTATTATTTTTAAATTTAAACTATTTGTCGTTATAGCGGCAAAATAAATACACACTATGTGAAAATTTCAGCTGCCTACCTATTACGGTTCATGAGATACAGCCCTGTGACAGACGGACGGACGGACAGCGGAGGCATAGTTAACATCCCGTATTTACAAAGTTTATTGCAATTCAATTACCCGTTGAGGTCGTAATGGTGTTACTGCCCGCCCCAAAGTTCAAGGCCGTTCCACCGAGCCCCGTAGAGCCGAACCCAGGCGTGGAGGTGGCCCCGAAACCGGGAGTTGAAGTTGCCCCAAAACCTGGGGTGGATGTAGCGCCGAAACCTGGAGTAGAAGTGGCCCCAAACGTTGGAGCTGCAGCTGCCCCAAAGCCCGGTGTGGCGCCTCCGAGGGTGCCGAAACCTGGGGTGGACGTGGCTGGAGTTCCGAAGAGAGAAGGCTGGGATGTCGGTAGGCCGAAGGTATTTGCCGGTCTGAAAATCATTACAATATAAGGCTGTGTATTTATATAAAGCCCCTGGATTTGAAGCTAGCTGGATGGATAGGATTAAAGATCGACCTTCTAGGACCTACCCTTGAAAATATTATCGTGCGGAAACAATTCCTCCATAATAAAAAAAAAAATTTAAACTTTCCTATACGTTTGTAATTATCAATTGGCGCGCGCTCGCTAATGGTCACTCCGTTTCACGGTCATTACGTAGTTGCCAGGTGAAATGCATTAAACCCACTTTGTGTGGTAATTGTAGTATTTATGGACGTAAATTAATACTTGGTGTATTTAAATTGCTCCGAAACCGACTTAGCCGCCCCGACATTACATGTTGGTGTGCATCATCCCTAGAGTGTTTTTTAGAAATGCGGAGACGAAAGCTCGCGCAGGAGGTCCCGAGCGTAGTGAGCGGTACGAGACCGTAGCCGCGTGGCGGTAGGAGGTCGCGAGAGAAGCGAGCGGGCGACCACCCCGCCGCGGCGAAGGTCGAGTGCGGTCGCTTAAGCGAAGGGGCCGACCAAGCGAGTCTTTCGGCGTAGCCACCAACTTCACTTGGTTGGGCTTTCGAAATAGATCCAAAAACCATAATACATAAAAAGAATAGGTCGGGGTAATTATAGTATGATATAGTGGCAACACACGTTGTGCAGTTGGTTTGGATTGTTCAGTCGACTGTTCAGTCGCCCTTTCGTTGTACTGTGCGGTGGTCTGTTATCGTTTTCTCTTTGTGGTTAACGTGTTGAGCATGTCCGTGTCGCCGCGCCGCCGGCGTTGCAGGCGGCGGTGTAGGTTAGGTTAGGTTAGATACATTAGTTTATACTTTGTGTTCTGTGTTGCGTCGCTGTTTTTAGTGTTAACAGTGGGCAACTCGCTTCCGGTTTACTTCGCGGCGGACAAACAAGGTCCCGATGCCATTTTGTTAGGTTTCTCAAACATGATTTCTGATTTTTGGAAATGTGATTTTTTTGGTTTCCGCAAACGTATGTTTTTGAGGTTTTTAGTAGGTATTTATTTTATTTAAAAAAAATTCTAGGGGCTTCATTCAAACACAATCCCTAATATAATATATAGCATGAATTTTTTTATGTAACTGGACATGGATGGATACCACCCCCATATATTATGTATTATATATTACATAAAAAACATCTTCAACTTTAACATAACAATAATTTGCTCTTATCAAACCTGACAAACAAATAATGCCACACAGGTGGTTATATGTTCAAAGCATATATTTTGAATAGTAGTCGATGAATAGGTAAATTTTGTGAGTGCGACTAAAATTCTAAAGTAAAGCACGAATTAAGCGTTTTTAAAAAAGGCGAGACCTTAAAAAATCTACAGGGTCTATGGGCGACCAATTTTAATGAGTTGAAAACATGATCTAGTAAATATTGATAAGAGATGGATCGGACAGGTCAATTAGCAAAAATTATGCCAATTGCTTAACTCGGTAAAAATGTGCAATGTGTTGAAACATACTTGGTAGCGTTGGCGCCAAAAGAGAAACCGCCGCTCAATGATGAATTGGCCGGGGCGCTGGACGGAGCAGTACCGAAGTTCAGCGCCATTGTTAACTGCTTTTAAAGCAAACTGATGGCTGGCAAAATGTTAAATATTGTAGCCAAACTAAGTAGTGAAGATAAAGCTGTGAGGCAAACTGAGGGAACGTTACGAATTAACACAGATTAGTTGTGAAATTTTCATGACGTTTGACAGTTGTTGCTTGTTTACTGCTACGGAAGGGCAAGGGTGTTTAACCATACAACCCGATTAAACAATTTTTTTTTAAATCCATGATTATACATACTTACTGAAGAATTCTCCTAAAAAGTGAAGAGGTTAAGAGGTATGACAAGATAAAATGGAAAAAGATCGGAAAGTTGAGCCAACCAAACGCTAGTCGTGAGTGGTCGCCTTTTTTATTACTTATCAGGGTAGGTAAGGTAGCGAGTCGAATTCCAAGTTACGGGTACACAGCAGCTAAATTGGAAGACGCAATAACCTCGAATGGCAGGTTCAGGTCCATCCTTGCAGTACCTAAATTCATGAAGTAGTTCTTTTTACAGGGCTCTTTAATGTGTTCTTGCTTCACGGTCGATTATACATACTTACATATCACATTCCTTACATAATGCTTAGTTTATTTTCTGTTTGCTAATCTTATAAATACATACAATGAACGGATGGAAAATGTAAGCTAATGTTGGGACCGCCTATCATATTCCACTGGATATCGATTGAAAATCGACAAACATTTAACCAGTGCCCAAAAAAGGCGATCGATCAGACTCAGCCAACAACCGACCCGTAGCTATAATAGTGTCTTTTCTGCAAAGTGAAGGATTACATTATTAACTCTCTTTTGATAAGGTCACAGAATAACTAATAGTGCTACGTACAGAAGTTGCACTCCCCGACAGTAATTTTTCAATTTTGATCCTAATTGTCGTTAAGCTAAAGTATTTATTACGTCGCTCATTGCCGGCGCGGCACCGAGATGAAACGCGTCGTCGCTCACCCGCCCCACTACACAATATTGTCGCTGGAATTCGGTTTGCGCTAGGGTACTCACGCACGGCCGCCGCTTATCGTTTTAAAGTCAAATAAAATACAAACAAAACTTTCAAAATTTCTATAATGTGTCTACAATTATTATTATTTTAAGATAATTTGTTTGTTGTAAAGGGAAGGAAGGCATGGCACCTTCGGAAATGTAAACCACTGGTTTGTGATTGGGCTAAAATCATAAGGGTAGATGTGTAGTATTAGCTATCCTGCCAAAACTGGAAAGTGAGTGATTAAATCTGACGTTTGTGTAGTTGCATTTGGTACCACGTTAACATGTAAATTTCAGTACGTCGTTTGACATTAAGGCGCTAGGACTAGCTAACTACTCGCCCCATACAAATGCACCTTTAAATAAATGTAATAATATGTAGTGAAATGCCTCAGCAAGGCCAAATAGATCTCCAGACTGATAATGGATTGTTAATTTTTTTTGATTCCATCATTTATTTAAATAATAATAATCATAAAAAAATCTATTTTCACATTATAAATCTGAAAGTAATGTGATTTCTAGATATAAGCAAAAACAGTATATGTGTATACACAAATAATTCCATTTGCTTTTAGATTTCTACATTTAGTCAAAAAAGTTCGGAAATGGACACCGTTTTCGCAATGAATTTTGTATAGAAAAAGGAAACATACATTAACGAAAATAGGTTGATTTCTAGACAAGGAATGATATATTGTAAAATTGAAAACTTCTAATCGTCAGAATTAGTTAGTTAACTTGGGGTGCCTCGTCCAACTTCGCGATTTGGCTAGAACCGGGGCCTTAAGCATACCCCGTACGAAATACAACCAAACGTCACATTTAAATCTCACATGCCGGTTCTCCTGTCGATTAAATTGGCCATGGTAATGCCCCCGATTTTATAACGAAATCAGTAAGATATCTTTATATGTAAAAACCGAAACCAAAAGACTGAATGGATAAAGGGTTGCTCGTGTTGGGGGATTAGAATATCTACAAGAGAATGGCCTCCCGAATTCAGAAAAAGATCGCAGACAAAGTGAAATTGATGCTTTCCCGGCACCAGCTTACCCCGCACGGTAAGATAAATCACGAAAAGGGTGGAGTCTACTCACAAAAAAGGAATTACGTTATTCTCCCCTCGGACATTGCAGAAAATAAAATGAAACACAACGTTACACTTAATGCATACCATAAATTGTCGCGGTTGATCCCACATATTTCCCCAGACAGCATATCGCCGGACAGTTTTAGATTACAGTCTTAGGATGTCTCCCCGCGCGCCGTGGTCGCCGGTGTAGATAGAAGTTATAACATTTGTTTGTATTTAACTTGCTAGTCCGAAACATTTAGATTGAAAGGAATGGTCCCTTTTTTCTCCCGACCTGTTGATGTTTTGTTGATCAGCTAGTTAGCCCAGCAGCTCAGTCCAGCCCGCAAGCGACATGCGCGACAATTTTGGGTGTAATTATTTTCTCTTTATAGACTAGGAGGTCGCAACAAAAATGGTAACGATAACGAATGGCTGAAACTGGGTTCACGGGATAAAGTACAACCCTCTGAAGCTAAATGTGTCAGTCTGCCTGTTCCAAGTGGTTGCGTTACGTAGATAAGGCGCCTAAAAAAGTAGTTATGGTGACACAAAATACATATGATAAGGTAAATAGATGCAAATAACGAAGCATGAAAGTATCAATACATACTTGCTTAGCAATACAAAAACTGAACAAATCTTTGGTTATATTTAGTAGTTATAGGCGATTTAGGTTACAGATATAACTTTAGGTATATTTAAGTATTTAATGAAGTAACCGTCTGGTTATTGTTGTATAATTAATAGGTATCAATGTTTCCAGATAATCAGTGTATTCATCAGCAGGTACATACCAGCATCTATTTTATATAGCCAATCTAGAAAACGCAACCACTTGGGACGGGCAGACCGACATATTTAGCATCAGAGGGTTGGTTTCTAACATAAGAACCCAGATTCAGCCATTTACCTTATCGTGACCAAAAATGTCGTGACCTCCAGGAATATTACCCCGGTTCAGTCCCTCAGGTGCTGAGCTGTGCAGAGGAGAAACCCTGCAAGAGTTTTAGATGGAAGGAGATTGTCATGTGGTCGTTACACGCGATGCTGCTGCATGGAAAAGTTGTGCAGATGTTTTGCAAATGTTGTTTGGAAAAGTTGTGCAGAGATTGTTTGTGTGTTTATTGGCTTTTTACACATACAAAGGCTAGGCATTTGCGACTATGTCGGCAAATGCAAGGATCTCGGCAAGGATTCAATAAAAATATTGCATTTCACTCGTCTTTTCATACGTAAACGATACAACTATTACAGCAAACCACAAATTTTATTGTATTTGACTGGCTGAAATCAGAATTTCGAAAACCGGTTAAGTGCGAGTCGGACTCGTACACGAAGGATTCCGTACCAAACTTAACACAACAAAATCGCGTTTTTTGTATGGAGGGGGTCCTTTTTAATTTATTTATTTAACCTATTTGTTCTTATAGCGGCAAAATAAATACAGACTCTGTTAAAATTTCAGCTGCCTACCTATTACGGTTCATGGGATACATCCCTGTGACAGACGGACGGACGGACGTACGGACGGACAGCGGAGGCTTAGAAATAGGGTTCCGTGGCACCCTTTGGGTACGGAATCCTAAAAAGCCTAAACCCGTTGAACGGATAGACCTTACAATCTATACGATGGAAAGGACCAACGAACGATGTAGTCGGCCAAATTAGTGACAAAGCATTAGTAGATGATATTAGTGACAAAGCAGGAAAATGTTGGTTGACGCTGGGCGGAGATAGAGTGTGGAAGAAATTGTAGAAACCCCTTCTCCCCCAATTAGAAAGGAACAAATCATTAAGATATAAATAATAAGGAAAATTACTTTTTTTTATGTGACCGGACATGGATGGCTAATACCACACCTTCTGTCATTGTATTAGCCTAACACACCACTAGGTGCCATGCCAGGACCTTCCTTATATTGCACGGCTACATTGAACTGGATGGGAAACACGGAAACTTTCCATTGCCGCTTCGACTATCGTTCATTCAATGCGATGGCACCAACCCGGGCGGGATTAACCCTGCCACCTAGTAAGTAAGGAAGGGGACCTACAGTTTAACGTGGAATCCGAACCACGTCCAGCCTCTCTCAACGGTCGAATGGTCACCCATCCAAGACCAGACCGGACCCAGCGTAGCTTAACTTCGGAGAGCGATCGCCGAAGTGTCGCGCCACTGGGCTATTGAGGCTGACTTACTACCAACACTTAAAATGTGAAACGAGGATATGGAAATAAAAGGCATTGTATTATTATTATTATTATTGTAAACATATGTTAATTCTTATTTAGCAGCTATTGAATTTGAATGATCTAATTTTTGACGTCGACTTCACCTATAAACAGTTATGTTTCAATACTGTGAAAATGCTAGGTTGGCACTTTTTAGGGTTCCGTACCCAAAGGGTGAAAACGGAACCCTATTACTAAGCCTCCGCTGTCCGTCCGTCCGTCCGTCCGTCTGTCCGTCTGTCACAGGGCTGTATCTCAGTAACCGTAACAGGTAGACAGCTGAAATTTTCACAGAGTGTGTATTTATTTTGCCGCTATAACAACAAATAGGTAAGATTAAAAAATAATTTAAATGTTTTTTTTTTACGATGGTACGGAACCCTTCGTGTGCGAGTCCGACTCGCACTTGGCCGGGTTTTTGCGATGATTCTTGTTATTGATTTTTGTTTCTTAGGGTCTCTTCCACCAAATACTGATTAGCCTAATCCTCACATTAAAGGACCTTTCTTACCATTTCACAATCGATACCAGCACAAGATAATGATCACTTTATTAGTGAAGGCCCTTTAAGTGTCGATTAAAATAATCAGCACTTGGTGAAAACCAGGCTTAGTTACTCTTTATTTATTTTCACAAAATGGTTCGTTTTCGTTGCAATTAATATGTACACATACGGCGTGAATGTGGTAGATTTTGTGAATTAATATTAATTTAATGTATTGACATAAACGGGTACCAATAACCCGTATTTCTGTAAGCAGTGGCAAACAAATTTGTAAACTTAGACTAAGTGGACGTTGAAAAAAATCAGCGAGGTTTCTTGCCAGTTCTTCTTCGCCGTGAATGCTGAACTGGCTAATGATAAAATATGACAAATCCGAGTGCAGTGTGCTGCCTGTGGATGATGAATAAACAATAAACAATATGTAAACTGTAATAGGTATGTCGACAAGACATTTGTGTTACAAGGCTGTTATACGGATATAGGCGGACGAACGAATTCAGCAAGCCGATATCCCACTGCTCTCTTAACACTGGAAGGGCCTATTTTATCACCATTCAATAAGGTTGTCTTTAGCTATCAAATACGTACCCTACAAAGTCCTTTAATAGGAAGCTACGACAATATCCCAGATATGCCAAAAGTGTAGAGATAAATTAATTTATTATTTTAAGGGGAATTAATTGGCTAATAAAACTATTAATTGATGCTAAAATACAGTCTCTAAGGAAATATGTTATAATAAAAAATCTGGACTAATATTGAACAGATTTTCAAGATAGATATCTTTATGTGTTCGATAGCTAATGAGAACTTTATCGAGAGGTGGTAAAAAACTCGCTAATACAACTAGACGATTCTGCATACTTGGTTTGGTTCAATAATTGAAAGCCCTTACCAAACGCGAATGCCGACGAAAGCTATGGATGTGCAGTTAGTATCCAGGATGTATACGAAGGACCAAAGTGAGAGGGAGACAGCGTACGATCATGCGTACTGCGGCGTTCGTGAAAAGCGAGCGGTATTTTCGACTTCCCGCTCTGAGCGGTCCCATGGTGTAATGGTTAGCACTTTGGACTCTGAATCCAACGATCCGAGTTCAAATCTCGGTGGGACCTTGCTTTATGTTAATTTACTTTAAGATACTGTTGTCAAGGGTACTATTTGTATGCATTGACTACATACACTATACTTCATACAAAAGTTTAAAAATTATAAAAGTTTCCAAGGAAGTTCGCCTTTTTCTTTCATTGCATGAACATTGGTAAAGAGTTTATGAATTAGATAATCAACATTGATAAACAAACACGTAGACTTGTGCACGCAGACTCGAAGAAGTATGTACCTATGTTCAAAATCCTGAATTCGACAAAAACCCTCACAACAAAAGTGTACACAACCTCTGAAACGTCTGATTAGAGGTTTCTTCAGAAAACTAGATATTTCCAGACTTCAAATAAAATAGTGAAAAGCATCGAATCAACTGGGAATTTCGAGGGAATTCTTCCTCGCACCTCGTTTGATCCGGCGACGCTCGCGTCACTTCGAATCTTATTCCCAGGGGTCAAGGTATAATTTTGCTCGAGCTAAATGTGTAAATTAGGGTTTGTTGTGCGAAATTTTTGGGGGATATTCGGTCGAGGGAGGCGCTTGATTTCTTATCTGCCGGTAAGAAGGTCGGATTCAGGGTTCCGTAGCTGTTATTTGCACGAGCACCCGCTGGCACCTTCTTTGAGTTGATTGAGGTGGAAAGGTGGCATTTGCATACATATGAGGTGCTTTTGTATGGTCCCTCGCTCGTGCCGATACGAAAAATAAGGTTCTCTTCCCCTATTTACAATCTCGTTACTTCGGATATCTGTCTGTTCCTGATGTGTTTCCCAATACGAGAAAAATACATTAATATTCATCGAAACATATAAATAGATCGCGAATGATAGAAAAACATAATCGTCAAATGGCTTTGCTAAGTAAGACTATTTTGATGTCCCTTTTAACCGAAAAATACTGTCATAATTACTATCGAGCTGCATCAGTTTGAAGTTATTTTTTTAGGTCAAATATTATACCTACTAGTCCAGATAGCTCAGCGATAGTCCGCAAATCCGCTGGCATGGTGCCTCGCTGAGCGTGGTTTCGCGAGACAAGGTGTTTTTTGCTTTTCTGAGCACCTTTGGTCCTCACAGCCACCCATACCGGTTTTTCATAAAAAAAATAAAGTTAGAAAAAAAGGATCAAGTCACAACCCACTCTGATTTTTATGCAATAAATATGATTAAAATTAAATTTAACCTGAGAAAAAGAACAATTTTAAAATACATTGAACCGACTTCAAGCAATCTGGAGTAGAATGCGGTACAAAAGCACAGAAGGGGTCCATCATACATTTTCAGGTGTGCTGTTGTACCGCCTTCCACTCGAGGCTGCTTGCAGTCTGTTTAATGTTTTTTAAAACTGTTATTTTTTCACTCTTCTGAGTATTTCCCACCCTTAGGAGTGGTTTTATTTCAAAACATTTATGAAAAGACCGCCCCTGAGATATAACTACTAATGAGAAAAATAATTATTCAAATCGGTTGACAGTTAGCGGAGATGTCGAATAACATACTCACAATGAAACAAATAAAAACATACAGACGAATTAGGAGCCTCCTCCCTTTTTGAAGTCGGTTGAAAATATGTTAAACTCGATTTTCATTTTTAAAGGCAGTTTTTTGTTAATTTTATACAGATTAGTATAATATCAACAAAAAACTCACCCTCGGAGTAACCGCGTCCTACACTGGCTGCCGTGCACAGGCAAACGGAGTGTGGGAAGACCACCCGCGAGGTGGGACGACAACGTCACGTGCGTCGGTGAAAAACAGTGGTTCCGTACCGCTGAGGGCCGGGAGGACTGGAGAAAAATTGGAGAGGCGTATGTCTAGCAGTGGACGCAAACACGCTGACTGACTACACGGTTTACAAATTACGACTGCTATGATTCTAGCAGTCATAATTTCGGCATCTCGGAAAAGTATCTAGTCTAGTCTAGTCAAGTCCGCTTGCCCGACATCAGCCTTACCCCGTCAGTGTTCTTTCACATTGATTTTTTGAATTTCGCAAAAATAAAACTCTTTACAGCACCATGGTAAAAGTAAATATACTTTTTCGTACTAAGCAGGTACGTCGCTTGTTGCAAGGAATGTGACATGTATGCATGTATAAATCCGGTGGCGAAATTGGTACATGCAGTACCCGCGAATGGTATGTTTTGCTGGTTCGGGTCCAGCCTTGCAATATATTCGTAAAGTAGTTATTTTTACTGGGCTCTTTCTCCAATTAATGTATCGTTGCTTCACGGTCGATTATACATAGACATTTCTTTTTTGTATTATTGGTATAAAATATATTAGCTTACGAAATGTCAGACTATGCCGGCCAAAATTGTTTGGAAACAGAACCTGCGCATAGCATTTTAAAACTAAAATATCAAAAACAAGACTTAAAATATATCTGCCAAATTTCCGAAATTCTCCATTGCAAGCAGCCGTCGCGCGTCGCAGGCTGTAGACAGTGGTGTCGCTAGCTAGCAAAGGTCAAGAGTGCGAAATGATTTGGCCCCCCTTCCGTGACATTTTAGTACGGGCTTTGAATGATCTTAATGCAACTGACTAGTTTATTGTCGCTTGTAATTTGCCCACCTTGTCAGAAGCGAGATCTGCATGTTCTGATCCTTAAAAGTTTAAGGGCCCTCATCTGCAGCAGCTGTCTGCTGACGCCGAGAAGGTATTCGTCAGAGAAAATTATAAATCTGAAAGTAATGTGATTTCTAGATATAAGCAAAAACAGTATATGTGTGTACACAAATAATTCCATTTGCTTTTAGATTTCTACATTTAGTCAAAAAAGTTCGGAAATGGACACCGTTTTCGCAATGAATTTTGTATAGAAAAAGGAAACATACATTAACGAAAATAGGTTGATTTCTAGACAAGGAATGATATATTGTAAAATTGAAAACTTCTAATCGTCAGAATTAGTTAGTTAACTTGGGGTGCCTCGTCCAACTTCGCGATTTGGCTAGAACCGGGGCCTTAAGCATACCCCGTACGAAATACAACCAAACGTCACATTTAAATCTCACATGCCGGTTCTCCTGTCGATTAAATTGGCCATGGTAATGCCCCCGATTTTATAACGAAATCAGTAAGATATCTTTATATGTAAAAACCGAAACCAAAAGACTGAATGGATAAAGGGTTGCTCGTGTTGGGGGATTAGAATATCTACAAGAGAATGGCCTCCCGAATTCAGAAAAAGATCGCAGACAAAGTGAAATTGATGCTTTCCCGGCACCAGCTTACCCCGCACGGTAAGATAAATCACGAAAAGGGTGGAGTCTACTCACAAAAAAGGAATTACGTTATTCTCCCCTCGGACATTGCAGAAAATAAAATGAAACACAACGTTACACTTAATGCATACCATAAATTGTCGCGGTTGATCCCACATATTTCCCCAGACAGCATATCGCCGGACAGTTTTAGATTACAGTCTTAGGATGTCTCCCCGCGCGCCGTGGTCGCCGGTGTAGATAGAAGTTATAACATTTGTTTGTATTTAACTTGCTAGTCCGAAACATTTAGATTGAAAGGAATGGTCCCTTTTTTCTCCCGACCTGTTGATGTTTTGTTGATCAGCTAGTTAGCCCAGCAGCTCAGTCCAGCCCGCAAGCGACATGCGCGACAATTTTGGGTGTAATTATTTTCTCTTTATAGACTAGGAGGTCGCAACAAAAATGGTAACGATAACGAATGGCTGAAACTGGGTTCACGGGATAAAGTACAACCCTCTGAAGCTAAATGTGTCAGTCTGCCTGTTCCAAGTGGTTGCGTTACGTAGATAAGGCGCCTAAAAAAGTAGTTATGGTGACACAAAATACATATGATAAGGTAAATAGATGCAAATGACGAAGCATGAAAGTATCAATACATACTTGCTTAGCAATACAAAAACTGAACAAATCTTTGGTTATATTTAGTAGTTATAGGCGATTTAGGTTACAGATATAACTTTAGGTATATTTAAGTATTTAATGAAGTAACCGTCTGGTTATTGTTGTATAATTAATAGGTATCAATGTTTCCAGATAATCAGTGTATTCATCAGCAGGTACATACCAGCATCTATTTTATATAGCCAATCTAGAAAACGCAACCACTTGGGACGGGCAGACCGACATATTTAGCATCAGAGGGTTGGTTTCTAACATAAGAACCCAGATTCAGCCATTTACCTTATCGTGACCAAAAATGTCGTGACCTCCAGGAATATTACCCCGGTTCAGTCCCTCAGGTGCTGAGCTGTGCAGAGGAGAAACCCTGCAAGAGTTTTAGATGGAAGGAGATTGTCATGTGGTCGTTACACGCGATGCTGCTGCACAAAATGGTTCGTTTTCGTTGCAATTAATATGTACACATACGGCGTGAATGTGGTAGATTTTGTGAATTAATATTAATTTAATGTATTGACATAAACGGGTACCAATAACCCGTATTTCTGTAAGCAGTGGCAAACAAATTTGTAAACTTAGACTAAGTGGACGTTGAAAAAAATCAGCGAGGTTTCTTGCCAGTTCTTCTTCGCCGTGAATGCTGAACTGGCTAATGATAAAATATGACAAATCCGAGTGCAGTGTGCTGCCTGTGGATGATGAATAAACAATAAACAATATGTAAACTGTAATAGGTATGTCGACAAGACATTTGTGTTACAAGGCTGTTATACGGATATAGGCGGACGAACGAATTCAGCAAGCCGATATCCCACTGCTCTCTTAACACTGGAAGGGCCTATTTTATCACCATTCAATAAGGTTGTCTTTAGCTATCAAATACGTACCCTACAAAGTCCTTTAATAGGAAGCTACGACAATATCCCAGATATGCCAAAAGTGTAGAGATAAATTAATTTATTATTTTAAGGGGAATTAATTGGCTAATAAAACTATTAATTGATGCTAAAATACAGTCTCTAAGGAAATATGTTATAATAAAAAATCTGGACTAATATTGAACAGATTTTCAAGATAGATATCTTTATGTGTTCGATAGCTAATGAGAACTTTATCGAGAGGTGGTAAAAAACTCGCTAATACAACTAGACGATTCTGCATACTTGGTTTGGTTCAATAATTGAAAGCCCTTACCAAACGCGAATGCCGACGAAAGCTATGGATGTGCAGTTAGTATCCAGGATGTATACGAAGGACCAAAGTGAGAGGGAGACAGCGTACGATCATGCGTACTGCGGCGTTCGTGAAAAGCGAGCGGTATTTTCGACTTCCCGCTCTGAGCGGTCCCATGGTGTAATGGTTAGCACTTTGGACTCTGAATCCAACGATCCGAGTTCAAATCTCGGTGGGACCTTGCTTTATGTTAATTTACTTTAAGATACTGTTGTCAAGGGTACTATTTGTATGCATTGACTACATACACTATACTTCATACAAAAGTTTAAAAATTATAAAAGTTTCCAAGGAAGTTCGCCTTTTTCTTTCATTGCATGAACATTGGTAAAGAGTTTATGAATTAGATAATCAACATTGATAAACAAACACGTAGACTTGTGCACGCAGACTCGAAGAAGTATGTACCTATGTTCAAAATCCTGAATTCGACAAAAACCCTCACAACAAAAGTGTACACAACCTCTGAAACGTCTGATTAGAGGTTTCTTCAGAAAACTAGATATTTCCAGACTTCAAATAAAATAGTGAAAAGCATCGAATCAACTGGGAATTTCGAGGGAATTCTTCCTCGCACCTCGTTTGATCCGGCGACGCTCGCGTCACTTCGAATCTTATTCCCAGGGGTCAAGGTATAATTTTGCTCGAGCTAAATGTGTAAATTAGGGTTTGTTGTGCGAAATTTTTGGGGGATATTCGGTCGAGGGAGGCGCTTGATTTCTTATCTGCCGGTAAGAAGGTCGGATTCAGGGTTCCGTAGCTGTTATTTGCACGAGCACCCGCTGGCACCTTCTTTGAGTTGATTGAGGTGGAAAGGTGGCATTTGCATACATATGAGGTGCTTTTGTATGGTCCCTCGCTCGTGCCGATACGAAAAATAAGGTTCTCTTCCCCTATTTACAATCTCGTTACTTCGGATATCTGTCTGTTCCTGATGTGTTTCCCAATACGAGAAAAATACATTAATATTCATCGAAACATATAAATAGATCGCGAATGATAGAAAAACATAATCGTCAAATGGCTTTGCTAAGTAAGACTATTTTGATGTCCCTTTTAACCGAAAAATACTGTCATAATTACTATCGAGCTGCATCAGTTTGAAGTTATTTTTTTAGGTCAAATATTATACCTACTAGTCCAGATAGCTCAGCGATAGTCCGCAAATCCGCTGGCATGGTGCCTCGCTGAGCGTGGTTTCGCGAGACAAGGTGTTTTTTGCTTTTCTGAGCACCTTTGGTCCTCACAGCCACCCATACCGGTTTTTCATAAAAAAAATAAAGTTAGAAAAAAAGGATCAAGTCACAACCCACTCTGATTTTTATGCAATAAATATGATTAAAATTAAATTTAACCTGAGAAAAAGAACAATTTTAAAATACATTGAACCGACTTCAAGCAATCTGGAGTAGAATGCGGTACAAAAGCACAGAAGGGGTCCATCATACATTTTCAGGTGTGCTGTTGTACCGCCTTCCACTCGAGGCTGCTTGCAGTCTGTTTAATGTTTTTTAAAACTGTTATTTTTTCACTCTTCTGAGTATTTCCCACCCTTAGGAGTGGTTTTATTTCAAAACATTTATGAAAAGACCGCCCCTGAGATATAACTACTAATGAGAAAAATAATTATTCAAATCGGTTGACAGTTAGCGGAGATGTCGAATAACATACTCACAATGAAACAAATAAAAACATACAGACGAATTAGGAGCCTCCTCCCTTTTTGAAGTCGGTTGAAAATATGTTAAACTCGATTTTCATTTTTAAAGGCAGTTTTTTGTTAATTTTATACAGATTAGTATAATATCAACAAAAAACTCACCCTCGGAGTAACCGCGTCCTACACTGGCTGCCGTGCACAGGCAAACGGAGTGTGGGAAGACCACCCGCGAGGTGGGACGACAACGTCACGTGCGTCGGTGAAAAACAGTGGTTCCGTACCGCTGAGGGCCGGGAGGACTGGAGAAAAATTGGAGAGGCGTATGTCTAGCAGTGGACGCAAACACGCTGACTGACTACACGGTTTACAAATTACGACTGCTATGATTCTAGCAGTCATAATTTCGGCATCTCGGAAAAGTATCTAGTCTAGTCTAGTCAAGTCCGCTTGCCCGACATCAGCCTTACCCCGTCAGTGTTCTTTCACATTGATTTTTTGAATTTCGCAAAAATAAAACTCTTTACAGCACCATGGTAAAAGTAAATATACTTTTTCGTACTAAGCAGGTACGTCGCTTGTTGCAAGGAATGTGACATGTATGCATGTATAAATCCGGTGGCGAAATTGGTACATGCAGTACCCGCGAATGGTATGTTTTGCTGGTTCGGGTCCAGCCTTGCAATATATTCGTAAAGTAGTTATTTTTACTGGGCTCTTTCTCCAATTAATGTATCGTTGCTTCACGGTCGATTATACATAGACATTTCTTTTTTGTATTATTGGTATAAAATATATTAGCTTACGAAATGTCAGACTATGCCGGCCAAAATTGTTTGGAAACAGAACCTGCGCATAGCATTTTAAAACTAAAATATCAAAAACAAGACTTAAAATATATCTGCCAAATTTCCGAAATTCTCCATTGCAAGCAGCCGTCGCGCGTCGCAGGCTGTAGACAGTGGTGTCGCTAGCTAGCAAAGGTCAAGAGTGCGAAATTATTTGGCCCCCCTTCCGTGACATTTTAGTACGGGCTTTGAATGATCTTAATGCAACTGACTAGTTTATTGTCGCTTGTAATTTGCCCACCTTGTCAGAAGCGAGATCTGCATGTTCTGATCCTTAAAAGTTTAAGGGCCCTCATCTGCAGCAGCTGTCTGCTGACGCCGAGAAGGTATTCGTCAGAGAAATTTGCTGGTAAAGGGAATTTGCTGTGTCGTTTCCGGCAGCTAAAAATAATACAATTGTGCCCACTGAATTTGACCCGTGTATGCCGTAAGAGGCGAGGCTTCCACGTTAAGGCTGTCGTGAAGGCAACGGAATCGAATATATGAAAATTTTAAGAAATTAATTCTTTGTCCATTGCCCAAGACGCAATTATGCACTGCCATTAAACTAGCGAAATCGTCTTCAAGGCCATAACGGTTACATATCCCTAAAAGTTGTCAGATTTTATTTAAAATTTAATCGTCTTTCAAAAATGTTCCGGCTTTTCACGCGGCAGGAAGAGACATTCTCCGAAGTTTCGAGCTAATCATTCAGCCCGTTGTCAAGGAGGCATCCGCCATCCGCAATGTCGTCTGCTGCGTACGAACGCGGCGGATGCCTCCTTGACAACGGGCTGAATGATTAGCCGGAAACGTCGGAGAATGTCTCTTCCTGCCGCGTGAAAAGCCGTAACATTTTTCAAACATGTCTAACGACCGCGGTAATCTCTAAAGTATCAAAAGTTTAATCACTTGAATGTTTCAACTAATTAAATGTTTCATTAAATTTTCCCCCGGTAAACTGCACCGCTTTTCCACTTTAATTGTTACGCACTGGCTGCAGACAGACACACATCTGCTACCGCTGAGAGATGGGTGGCGCGCGCTGCTACGACCGGCGCGGCATATGATGCTGCCAACACTAACTGCAGATCTTGCAAACATTGTTCATACATCAGATCGATAAAGAAAGGAGATGTGCCATTTAGTGCGCCTGAAATGAAACCCGCGGTCGCAAATTATTTAAGGTGGGCCTTCCCGCTCAACTCCCCGTACAAACGTGGAAAGAAGATCATGCTAAATATTTCTTGTCAGAGCGAAAATTTTGCTTAAAATAGTTTTATTTGGTCAAATTAGATGTATGCTGACTGTTGGCATTGTAAAAATGTGTCAGGTTTCTAAGTTCCGAAAGTTAAGCTCCAAAAGTTCGAATTTTTCGCGCGTTTTATACAAAAACTTTGGAGGTGGATTACTCTACCTCCTATTATTAAATAAAAACATCTTAAAAATATTAGCCATCAGACATAGCTTGTTTCATGAAGATTTATAATCAATTTGGTTTTTGTTTGATTTTTGTCTACAGCGGTCGTTTTAGCTATAAGTATTTAACATTTTCGTAAATCTTACCAAATCAAACACTATGCGCATTGTCGCTTTGTGGACATGTTGCATCCTCCTCATTACGAAGCCTGTCTTTTTCTTTGTAACAGAGAAGGTCCCAGAGCGCAATAGCACGGTTTGGTACCGTGCCCGCGAATGAGTTAGTCCCGCCGGGAAGAGCCACCTTAAAACTACCAACCCAACTTGAACGCACATGCCCCATGAATATTAATTAAACTGTTTACATAATTAATTAAACGGCTTTACTATGTTTAACATAATTAAACATAGTCAAGCATACAAACAAATAACCATATTAATTATTGTGTGTAAGCATGTGAGGAATTAAAATACGTTTGGTTGATACGATATCGTTTAAGTAGTAGCTCTTTTCTGGCCCATAATATCCTTAATGTCCTTTCGATAAGTGATTTGTTCTCGTGATAGCCTCAGGTAGCTGTTAACAATGTATAGATATACTTAAGTAAATATTCTTTTTCGTACTAAGCAGGCATGTCGCTTATTCCAAGGAATGTGACATGTGTGTATGTATAATTGACCATGCAGCAAGGACACATTAACATAATTCAGTAAAAGGAACTACTTTACGAATATACTACTACTACTACTTTACTGGGCCCTTTTTTAATGAATGTGTCCTTGCTTCAGGGTCGTTTATATGCTGGCGAATTCTCATCTTAAGAGAGTCGTTACCCTATCAATTCCACATACTACGGGCGATAATTATTTCCATTCTCTTAATGTTTTACTAGGTTTTTGAAATTATGGATTCTTAAATATATTGCAGAAATCTATGTCTGCATGTTTTTTTTTTTTAAATACCATTTAGATTGGAAAATATTGGCTAATAAACATCGGAAAAAGTTGTCTTGATTACGTTTATTTTCGAAATGTTTGCACTGAAAAAATCGGATACAAATATTTACAAATCAATAAAACATACGAACATAAAATCAAGCTTTCTCAAGTAATAAAAAAATATATTAAAATCTGACAACGCTAGGGCCTCCAATACGATTTCGCTATTTTAATCGCATTCACTGTACAAAATTGTGCCTTGGACAATGGACACAGAATGCATTTCTTAAAATTTTCAAATCTTAGATTTCCTGTGACTTAACGACAGGCTTAACATAGCGGCTGCACGTTTAATAACCTACGTATTTAACCCTTCTCTCTTACACAAATAAGTCAGGCCAAAAAACGGTAAATTACAATAATTTAATTGTGTTTTAAAGAAGATTCGCGATGGGTTCATTCATTTCGCGTTTGAAGTGAAGGGTCCATAATTGACTTCAAGCCGCAGCGGGAGAGCCTCGCCGAAGGGGTAGAAAAGAAGGCTTCACTTCAGACGAAAATACTGAAAATAAATTTTAATTTCCTCGTGGTCTCACTGAAAATTAGGCTAGATAAGCTTGGATGTTTTATTATTTTTTTATTTATTCACACGCAGTAAACATTAAGTTGGAAAAATACACGCGCAACCTGCAATATTTATCTGTAAACTTTCCTGTAAACAGTGTTAAAACACTTTGAATTGACTTTGAGGTTTTTAAATATTTATTGCTTACTTCAAACTACATACAGTCAGTCAGTCAGCGTGTTTGCGTCCACTGCTCGACAAACGCCTCTCCAATATTCCTCCAGTCCTCCCGGCCCTCAGCGGTACGGAACCACTGCTTTCCGCCGACGCACTTGATGTCGTCGTCCCACCTGGCGGGTGGTCTTCCCACACTCCGTTTTCCTGTCCACGGCCGCCAGTGTAGGACACGGTTACTCCAACGGTCGTCGTCTCTTCGGCTAAAAATACATACAATCTTTACAAAACAAAATTTAACTAGCAAATGATCGCTAACTAAAACGATACTAAATAAAATAGAAAATTTCCTCTATGACAGCCGAGCTGCCTATAATACCTTAAGACTCCAACTGACTCCAGCGATCAGCAAACAAACATTAATGGCGATCTCCGGAAGCATTGAGTTTGCGTTAGGGTTCATTGTTGTATGCGCGTGACAATCGAGCGCGACGAAGCGAAATTTAGGTTTTTGATCTATAAAGTCAACCTTTTAAAGTGAATTAATATATGTTTTACGCTTATTCACTAGATAAATATGTGATCTTGTACCACAAAAAAGATTTTTTTCTAAATCATGCAAAGTTTCCAAGCGCCGGCTTGAAAACCTAGTAAATAGGTGTTTACAAACATATATTTTTTAAAAAATATATAACACTCGTAACAATAGTTTTACATTATGCACTAGATAATAGTCCAAACTTTGATAATTTGATTTTTCTACGTGTGTTTATTCTTAACCCACGCTGAGATAAAATAAAAATAAACCCAAAATATTGGAGGTTAGCGTCATATGGAGCCTTAATGCACCTATACGCCCACCTTAACGCACCGTGTCGTTTCCTATCAAATGTGAACACCTGAAAGAGAAGGAATTCCTAAGTCCCTTTTACACTATGGTTGACGTCAGCATGACAGAAAGAAATTTATTTTTTATTATTTATTGTCGACATCGATTAAATGTACCTGAATAAACAATTATTATTATTTACTGTCGAAATCGAATAAATTAACCTCAATAAACAGTTATTGTTATTTACTGTCGACGTCGAATAAATGTACCTGAATAAACAATTATAATTATTTATTGTCGACATCGATTAAATGTACCTGAATAAAAAAATATTATTATTTGCTGTCGACATCGAATAAGTCGATCATCGATCTGTGCTTCTAAAGTACACGAGAACAGTGCGAAGAAGAAGCCACAGGATCAATAAAACCGTTCACCGCAGTTCCGCTGCCTGAAAGCCCTAGGCACGGCGCGGCGGGAGAAAGAAAGCAGCCGGTAATGAATTCAAGTGTTCGGCAAACAAGAGAAAATATTCCGCAGCTGGAGCGGCACTTAGCGGGGCCAATGAAAATTACCCGATAAAAATGCAGAAAGCTCTCCAAGTAGAGCATATTGGCCTAAGCATACGTTTACTTATTTAACTACTTTCGTCGTTATTATTGGGGAATTCTGATAAAATACACTTTTTCGTATTAAACAAGACGTTGTTGTGAAAAGTATGTGAAATCGACCGTACTTGCTTAGTAAAAATAAGTATATTTTACTTAAGAGGATTATTAGTTGATCGAGTTCCATACAATGGCTTATGCCTGTGTCCTCAGTCAAATTATGAAATATTTTTCTGAAAATTTTCACAATAAATGAATCAGCTACGTTTTGATTTTTTTGATAACTTATCGTATATCCATGGTATAAACTTCTAAAGACTTGTATCAAAATGTTTAAGGACGTATATCCTGGAGTTATTAAACAAATTAAAACGTACAGACGTAGCTCTGAGTTGGTTTATTTAACGTAAAAAAAAATCAGAAACATGTTTCTTAATTTGAGTGAGGAAACAGGAACAAGGCTCGTGCCTTTGTATGGAACTCGATCGCCTCATTATCCTCTTGAGTCCGCTTAAGACTGGCTCTGTTGACAAATACGATTTTGGTGACGAATGTTTGCTCGCTGGTTCAAGTCGTAAAATACTTATTTTACAACTTTCTTTCGTTAATTTATGTGCCCTTGCTTCGTGGTCAATTCTACAATAAATATTTCGTGTACATAATACACCTCAATGCCAGCATTTTGTAAATTGATTATGTTAATATATGTTTTTCGATCGACGAAATTTTTTGCATAGTTTATAGGCCAAGGAGTGACTACTGGAGCTACTTTTTATTAAAAAAACCTATCGGTATTGTGTGTACAGCAGGGATTACAGTCACTGCTTGGTTATTTGATAAGACATCACCGTTGTTGTTCGTTAGCATAAAAAAAATACGCTCCACACATGCTACGTTTGAAAACCACTGTTCTTATTCACTTGATATTTTTGGTTTCTGATATCAGGCAAAACATATTTACATTAACAACACGTTTTTGGTTTTTTTTTTTATTGAAGAAATTTGTATGAAATTTTCTGTTTGCTGCTATTTGACTCGGCTTACATTTAACAAAAAACAAATCAAAACGTGCAGATACAGATATACGACTCCTAATATTGAATACCATAAATAAAGTAATTTAATTGTTACAGCGATTTTTCAATCATTAGTAAACTTTGGTTAACTTGTTTATTTTCTTCCAAACAAGTTCGATAGCTCAGCGATAGTGCACAAATCCGCTGTTATGGTGCCTCGCTGAGTGTGTTTCGGGAGGTAAAGTGGATTCGGCTGTTCTGAGTACCCTTGGTCTCTCATCACAGCCTGGATTTTTAGAGAAGAAGTAGTTGTGCCGGTGAAAATAACCTTCTGCAACGGTATAGGACCCCCAGTTTCTGCGATGCAATTTTGGCCTTTGACTCAATAAAGCGCGGAAACCTCACATCTTTGAAGATGTTGCAGCCCAGTATGTAGGTCCAGATGCTCCAAGACAGGTACGAGACTGCCCTGGAAACTTGCCAGGAGAGGATAGGGACCTTGGCAGAGATAATACATCATTGCGTCTTGCGAACATTGAAGGCGGCAAGGTTCTCCCGGCCCCAGATGGCAACTTTTCGAGAACATTATTGACCTTATTAATTACAGAATGTTGCGCATCGCTGGGCTGTGCATCTCTGCTCCTCCAATCCCTGACATACACCTCATGCTCCGTGCTGTCATCAGCGCAGCTGTGAATTATACCTAGTGACAGAATATAAAGATAAAAAATAACGTGTTGTATTGGGCTAATATCATGTCGGTAGTTGTGTGGTATTAGCCATTCATGTGAGCTGATATATAACAACCTTTTTAGTGCTACCCGTCTGAAATAACGATACTAAACTTTCACTTGTTCGATCCCTACTGTGGCTTGGTTTTTTCCGGGAAATGGAAAACTCGCCTCGGCTCAACGAGAGAACAACAAACAACTCCAAGGAAACCGCTGGGTGCAGCGGGAAACGCTCTTTGTACAGTGAATCTGTAATTATCTTTCAGCATTTTCAGTATACGATATATAAAAGAACACGCAATTTATAGCCGTGCTTTTATTAATTACAATTTTAATTCTAGAAATTCAAATGTGATTTGCGTTGGCTCTTCTGTCCTTCCATTGGCCACTATAATTAGTACAAAAATAACGATTATAATCAATTTATATTCAAATGAAATATAAAATTCGGTAGCTATTGAATATTGTAACGGAGCTCCCTGCTGGCCAGTATTATTTGGCAGCCGGATGGGTAGGTCTGTTATTTCCAAAGGAAAATCATTTTCTAACCTAACCTAACCTACACCTAACCTAACATAACCTAACCTAACTTAACCTAACCCTACCAGCCTACCTATTCGCTGCGGTATAGGTGGAATCTAGGGAAAGGTTATCTAGGATGTGAAATAGGTTTGGACGGTGAAACGGTAAGAAGCCTTGGCGACCACCATTAAGAGCCACCAGACGACCTTAGCAGGACGGAGTCGGGTGGAAGGTAAGGATTCCAGGCGGGGACCACTGAGAGCCACCAATCGACCTGGACAGGACGTAACGGTATGTGGATAGGGATTCTAGGCGGGGACCACTGAGAGCCACCAATACACCTGGACAGGACGTAACGGTATGCGGATAGGGATTCTAAGCGGGGACCACTGAGAGCCACCAATACACCTGGACAGGATGGAACGGTATGCGAATAGGGATTCCCCAGGGAGATCACTGAGAGCCACCAATCGACCTGGACAGGACGGAACGGTATGCGAATAGGGATTCTAGGCGGGCACCACTGATAGCCCTCGACCGCTGACCCAAAGGGGGGTTCTTTTTGCTTATCTCCTAAGGGTCGTAGCGTGATGTTGATGATCCTATAACCTTACTTGAGAATGGGGCTATCAAACGCAAAAATATTATTTCAAATCTGCCTGGTAGTTTCAGAGATTAACGCGTTCAAACAAAAATCTCTCAAAATCGTAGGATTTCGCTTTGGACCGTCTCTGTTTCATATAAAAAGAAAGTCTCCTTATAGGAAGGAAGCAAAATTTACACAAATTAGACAATTCCCGTTCGTTTTGTTTGATTTACAAAACAAATCGTTACCAAACGACTTATAGCTAAAAGAAAATCACGAACGCTGTAGTAAAGCAATTGATTATAAATCTCCATGGAACAAGCTAGGCATGATAACTAAAAAATTTACATGTTTTTGTTTAATCGTTGAGCAATCCGCCTCCAAACATATGGTATAAACCGCGAAAACGTCGAACTTTCGGACCTTATAACTATGAGACCAAACAGAATTGTACAATGCGAATGTATCACATACACTTCATTCGTATCAAACTTGACGAGAGCTTTATTTATACACCTAACATAGGTTAAGTTGAAGACGGCTTTAACACCAGGGAACACTTGTAATGCTATAAATTACATTAATTTTTATTATTGCATTAGTAACTTTGTTAGTTGTAAGTAATTTAAACTTTTGCTGTTTCTATTGTTCTTTGTTCTTTGCCTTAATCTGTTCTACCAAGGAATTATTTGGCAGTAGCATTTGGATCTAAGTGTGTATTTCATAATTGTGGATGGAAAATCATGTTATGTAGTTTGACTACCAAAAAGTTTAAATAAATGAAATGAAATGTTCATCGAGCATCTACAAACTACCAGGCAGATCAGAAATCTGAAAGCTATTTTGAGTATAATTTTGGATCTCCGAAAAGAAATATGCCACGTTTGTAAGGGAAGTTGAGCGTTGGTTTTTATCGAGCGAAGAAAACCTAATCGTGTTGATTTGATTGAGCTGATTGATGAATGTGAATTTAGATAAAATTTTACAAATGTTAAACCTGAACATTTTACTTGAATAGTTTTGATAAAAAACGCCCTTACAATGGCGTCATTAGAGCAAGTCGATGCCGCCTTGAGAATATGTAGATGACCATAAACTGAAATCATTATATTGAAGAAAAAATAAATATAACGATCAGCGCCAGCGATATTTTAAAATGAGGAATCCTTAATCGAAATCCTGTAATTTAGGGAGCCGCGGAAATAACAGACCTACCCATCCGGCTGCCAAATAATACTGGCCAGCAGGGAGCTCCGTTACAATATTCAATAGCTACCGAATTTTATATTTCATTTGAATATAAATGGATTATAATCGTTATTTTTGAACTAATTATAGCGGCCAATGGAAGGACAGAAGAGCCAACACAAATCACATTTGAATTTCTAGAATTAAAATTGTAATTAATAAAAGCACGGCTATAAATTGCGTGTTCTATTAAAACACGTACCTTTCAAAATAAACCCCGTTCACCGGCAGTGACTTAATAAAAATCAAATGGCGCTCAACCTGAATTCAACTCAACGGTCATTGGTTTTAGGGTGGCAAACTGAAAAACGTCTTCGGCGAAAAAATTCTCCCCGTATTTGCAGCCCAAGCATTGTGGTATTTACATATTTGAAGGGTTTAGCCAACAAGTGCGCCCCGAAGTCGACCTGAAAAATTCAGGCCATCCTTCCTCGGAGAGCAGTCGCTGTGGAACCAGCAAACATTTTGACGGATATACGTGGCTTCTATTTCTTCTTTCGACGGGTGCTCTTATGCCTTAAACTTCAGATCAAAAAGGAAGATGTGCCATCTAGCGCGATTACTATGAGATCCGCTATCTCCAATTTTTTTAAACTACCAACCCTACTTTCCACAAGCAAGCATAGTCGGTGACGTATTGGAGGGTGTGTGTAGATGGGAATTGACTTATTGTATGCATATGGTACACTGAAAAAATGATTTGCAACGATTTATTGTTGTTGTGCACCGTCAAAATTCAGTAATTAATTGTAAAGTATGTCTCATTACTATTAATGTTATACGGCAAGTAAATATTAACGAGCCAAACAGTTACTTTTAAACAGTTATTTTGAAAATGACAACAAATATCGTAAGGATAAAAAAACATATCAAGTGATTTTGAAACGGTTATCTTAAAATAACGGCTGACTACAAAGTAGGCATGCAACTGTCCAGTATCAAGAGGAACTGGAATTTTAACAGTATGGACAGTACCTTTTCACTGAATATAAAACGTAAGTAAGAATGGAAAAAATCTCAAGCTAAAAACAGTTTTCACACAGGTAGGGAAATAGTAAGAGAAAACAGTCATTGCACTTAGTTAAAAAAACAATTAAAAGATACAGCAACATTTAATGTTAAAGTTTAACTGTTTTCACTCAGTCAGAGTAAGAGATTTACTTAGTTGGCTCTATTTTAACGTTGCAAGACGGTCGTTATTAACGTAATTACAGTTAGATTAGCTGATAATTTTTTTCAGTGTAAGTTATATCGTAAGTCAGTTTAGCTAAAGTAATCTTGGCGTGGTGCACGATTTCGTTGCATGAAAATGAAGGCCGCATTTCAGCCGAACTTAGAGTAAGACGTTCGTCGAATTCACGTCAAAATATCCAGCCATTTCGTCTCCGCTGACATTGTTGTACTGGCTGTTGATAAAATATGGCAAATCCGAGTCCAGGGAATCCAGTCTGCCTATGGACGATGAATAAGCAATAATGAAAAACATTTTAAGATTTTCTGTTATCCTGCATATTTTTAAAATTAAAAAAGTTCTACAAATCCTTTTGTTTTTTATTTTTGTTTATCGTTTATAGAGTATACCGGTTTCGCTGTCTCTAATGCGATTCTATAAAATAATTATACTTTTCATGAAACAATTTAATCCACGTGGCACGTGTGTTCGAAAATGTGTTCATTCCGCTGGGAAAGATTTTCTGGGTCGCATTACCCGCATAGTGTCGGTGGCTCGCAGTTCGCAGTCGACTGACCGCGCATTTGTTATGCCGCCCGAACACATTCATCACTTAAACATTTATGCTTAGTTCACGGGACACAGGCTTGACGCCCAGTAAATTATTCACGTGAACATTCTCGTTGACGGGATCCATACGTTGCGTAGAAAAGTAATCATTGTATTTTAATATATTTTAGGTCGATCTGTTTCTTAACATTTTGGAAAATCATCTTATTACATTCGGAATTACGGGTTTCTCACAAGCGTGCCTGCTTTTAAATTGTTTTTGCCACAGCGGCGAATGAAATCATACGTATCAAATCAGCTACCAATACTCAGAAATTGGGGATAAAAATAAAAAGCTAAAAACTGCTCCTCTGCAAGGCGCAGATAAGGTCTTGCGTGGAGTATTATTCACATTTCTAGGACGGCTCGGCTAAGTATCTGGAATCTTGAATTAAGAGACCATTTTCTTTAAGAGAGATGTATGGCATATTTATGTTCTAATATCTTACCGTGGAGAATGCTCGTCGGAGGTGCATATCGGTATATCTCCTTGCCCTTTCTACCATCGCTCAACGAAAAAAAAAGGCAACGAATGCACACATTCACTGTCGACAGTCCCAAAATCATAACCAACCGATCACATCTACAACCCATATTGAAGGATATTATTGATCCATCATAGTGATCCCCAGAGAGTCCGATGCAGCTCCCCAAGTTCCCGTTACAATATTAAAAAGTTGCAGTCGCTGTGCCCACCGTGAGATGAGTTGCCCGCGAGAATTCTGCCGGCCTTGCGCCTTTTTATTTACGCTAGCGGATTAACCCTACATCAAGTAACACAGTATGACCTGATACCACCAACACAGTATGACCTGAAATTCGAACTACAGCACGGCGAATCGCTTAGGCGCTTCTTGCGACATGTACTATAAGAATTGTAGTGGACTGGGCCCACTTGTATCTTTGTATGGGGACCACTTCGTACGTGCAATAGTCGTCTAGATTGATCCGTCATAGTGGTCCCCAGAGAGTCCGATGCAGCTCCCCAAGTTCTTTTTACAATATTAAAAAGTAGCAGTCGCTGTGCCCACCGTGAGATGAGTTGCCCGCGAGAGTTCTCCCGGCCTCGCGCCTTTTTATTTACGCTAGCGGATTAACCCTACATCAAGTAACACGTTATGACCTGATACCACCAACTCAGTATGACTTGAAATTCGAACTACAGCACGACGAATTCCTTAGGCGCTTCTTGTGACTTGTACGAGAAGAATTGTAGTCCGGTAACTTGTATCTTTGTATGGGGACCACTTCGTACGTGCAATAGTCGTCTAGATTGATCCGTCATAGTGATCCCCAGAGAGTCCGATGCAGCTCCCCAAGTTCTCGTTACAATATTAAAAAGTTGCAGTCGCTGTGCCCACCGTGAGATGAGTTGCCCGCGAGAGTTCTGCCGGCCTCGCGCCTTTTTATTTACGCGAGCTAGAAAGGAATGCTTACCGAACTCTTAATGAAACTACTTTATGCCTTTCTTCGGTTCGCGGAAAATTTCCTTGGAGTTTTAATGAGGTTTTCTGCTAAATTATTACGCGGGGGTTGTAATTACGGTTCGCGTTGGAAGGAGGTTGGGATTCCAAGAAGTTCCTTTCGAGAGGAAACTGAAGAAGGCTTTCATGTTATATGCTGTGTGGGTTCTGACACTTAAATACTGTACACGTGTTCCCACTGCGGCTCGTAGCTCAGTGGCGAGAGGAGTTTTCTTCTACGCCAGAAGTCGTGGGTTCGATCCCCGCCCAGTTCATGCAACTCTTTCTTTTCCTGAGTTGGATAAGTGAATTGTTTTTGTCGAATGTTGTACCTATATTCTAATCCGTGTAAAAGGTTAGGTCCTTCTACTTGTTGGTTACCATCGCATTAGATGACAAGATGGTCAATGCGGGAATGAAAAGTTGCCCGTTTTTTCCATCGAGTTTAATTAAGCCATGGGAAGTCCAGGCCAGGAACTTCCCTTTATAACAATGCGACTCATATATCACGACGGGATTGTGGTATCAGCAATACATTTACAGAAACATCAAATTGCCTATTTGTTGTGATAGCGGCAAAATAAATATACACTCTGTGAAAATTTCAGCTACCTACCTATTCATGAGACACAGCCCTGTGACAGATTGACGGACGGACAGCGGAGGCTTAGTAATAGGGTTCCGTTTTCACCCTTTGAATACGGAACCCTAAAAATGTTCAAGAAAACTTTTAAAATTAGAAAAGAAAGCCTTTCCGTCGCCGAATTTTCATGGGTTAAAGTTTGGCAAATTAGTATTTTTTTGGTGTTAACAAATTGTGTAAATCCTTCACGTGCAGCAAAATACGGCAACAATCTTTTGTATGAAAGGATCATCGTTTACACTGAAGAGAAAGGGAATGACTGACCGCATTATTGCCAAGAGTCAATATTTTCCTCGCAGCTGTAACCATAGAAGGAATAATAAGAAAAAATATAAAGAAGGAATAATAATAGGCTACAAAGCTACGATAGGGTTTCATAAAAAAATAAGCAAACTATATTTTCTGTAATTGGACGTGGATGGCTCATACAGCACACTTAGCCCCGGTTGCACGAAGAGACGGCCGACACGTCACTTTTAGTGATCCGCATAGAGTTCCTTCAGTACTGTCCACACAAAGTGACGTGTTTGATCATACTTTGAGGTTGATTTTGAGGCGACTGAGGGATAAGTCGTTCGAGGTTCGGATTTCTTGTATGACTGAAGGTCCTTTTCCTTACATACTAATTGGTAGGGTTAATTCCGCCCACGTTGGTACCATCGCACTCAATGAACGACGGCCGAAGTGTCAAAGAAAATTGACCGTGTTTTCCATTCAGTTAAATGTAGCCTTGCTAATAAAGAGAAGGCCCTGGCATGGCAACCGTCAATTCGTTCGGTAATGCGCATGATGGAATAACATATACCGGCCGCCTTGGGTTCGGTCGCTGGTGTAAGCCTTGACTAAATCCGGTTTTACATGACAGCATTGAACGTGCCGACTGGTCCCTCGCAGAGGGACTTTAATAAAACCGCCTTATTATTGTAATTAAAATTATAGTTTTTTAAATTCCATCAATTTTACTATAATATTTAATAGCAATAAAAATAACGGAATCTGGTTCACAATTTACCGCAATATTTATAGCATACAAAAAACACTCAAGTCTAAGAAAGACACAAACTGTATACATCCTTTCCATGGAGGCTAACGGGTAACATTCATATTCTTTCCACCCTGCATCCAATACCCATGTACTAACAAAGTGAATATACTTGTTCACAAATGGGGCGTCCATACAGATAAAGTAATAATGGAAAAGCCATGTGTCGCGGGAGCTGAACACATTTTCCCGGAGCGCGATGTCATCCGGTAATAGTGTACGATCCACTAGCCAGCGGAGTTCCATCTGCCCGCCACCAGCCACCTCTCCCCACTCCCTACCGCTGCGGGCGGTATGTCTTCATGCCCCACCGTAACACTACGCCGCGTATCATATCTCGCTCCATTTTCACACGTTGATGCATGCCGTGCAGTTTGTTACCGGGAAAATAAGTCGCGCGCGAATGGACGGAGGGAAAATGGACATTTTTCTTGCTAGCTTGTTGCTAATGATAAAATATGACAAATCCGAGTGCAGTGTACTGACTACGGGTGATAAATAAACAATAAACAAAAGCACAAAAAGTGAATAAAAATCATGAAAAGTTGTATCAAATGAATGTGCATTGAAAAACATTTTGTTGTAATGGTTTGTTTGCATTGTAGTTTGCTAAAAAGTTCTAGTAATAAGCGTTTTATTAATTTATTAAATTGATTTCCTCTTAAGAGGATAATGAGGTGATTAAGTTTCATACAATGGCTTCAGTCAAATTAGGAAATATTTCCGAAATTTTGCATATCAAATAAATGAACTGATAGCGACGTCTGTACGTTTTGTTTTTTTTTTAGTAACTTAACTCCTGGCCATGATATATTTCTTTTTGCATTTTTATACAAATTTTTAGGGTCATATATATCACGGATATAAGTTAATTTGTTAAAAAAAATAAAAACATGCAGACGTAACTCTCAAGTGATTTATTTAATGTGCAAAATATCTGAAAAAATATTCTTCATTTGACTGAGGAAACAGGCACGAGCCATCACTTCATTATCCTCTTAAAATCCTCGGACGTAAAACTGTATGTCCCCTTTCCCTACTAGCAAAGAATATCTAATAAATACCCCTACTAGGTTAAGGTAGCACCGCATTGGGTGAAAATATGGTCGATGTAGGAATTAATAACTGTCCGTGTTTTCCATCCAGTTCTGTGTAACTGTGCTCGTAAAAGAAACGTCCTGTCATGGCACCTAATTCCTTCGGGAATGTGGTGTGTTGCGCTAATATCATGACGATGGTTGTGGCATTAACCACCCATGTCTAGTTACATTAAAAATTAGATAATACCGACCCACGATAAGATACTACAGGAATAACCCCTACACTACACTTACTTACAGCTTCGATAAAAGTTGCTCGCTCGATGGTTCCATTCGACACCTGGCATAGTGGATGGAGTGCATCCCAGTAAACTGGTGTCGGGCGGACGTCTTATCTACCCGGGAACACACTTGCTGCAAGGGGATTACTATGAATGCCCGACAACAAATATTAAACCCACTGAGAAATTAATGCTGAGGACCTCAGTCGACCCATACATAGCCTCGGGGTTGGTCTCTTGTGGCGAAAATCACGGACACGAATTAACTGGACATGGATGACTAAGTTAAATATACTATTAATACCATTATTTTATGTTAAGCGCGACATATGGCGTGCCTAACTATGTCCATGGGCTTTCAAACACTCACAGGGACTGCGAAAACCATGCCGGCAGGCCAAGTGCTTGTTCATGCCATTCTATATTTATCAAAGCAGCCGTGGATTACCCAAAATCTTCTTAAGTGTCTCATAAAACGAGACCAACTCCATGCGCTCGTTAGAAAGAACCCTGACAACCTGAGTATGAAGCGCCAATACAATGTATATAGGAACATAGCAGGGAGAGCAGCCAAGACTGCAAGAGAACTGTATCTCAGTGACGACATAAAAGAAAATATCAAAGATCCGAAGCGTACTTGGAAAACCATAAAGGAAGCAGCTCATATCGGCAACCAAAACAGAAAGGATGCTACTGAACTACTACAAAGCGACAACATATATGAAAAAATGAATTCTATTAATAACTACTTTACGAATGTAGGAAAAACTCTTGCCAATAATATACAAGCATCTCTAAACAAAAACGAAACAGATCTATTGAATGAAATGAAAGACCCTTACGAAACCAAAAATTCCTTTTTTGCGACACCAACTGATGAGTACGAGATCAGAAAAATTATTAATGAGCTAAAATCAGATAGTGCTGCGAGTTGGGATGGCATTAGCTCAAAATTTCTAAAAACATTTAATCAACAGCTACTTGTGCCACTGACCCATATTTTTAATCTTAGTGTGAAGGATCGTAACTCAGGAGGACGGTGCTTCCAGGTTGCCTCGACGATCCGCCGGGTCTCGACGCTGACGGCGGTCACACGGGAAGAGATGCGGGGCGCGCGAAATAGAAACAACTCTTTTCTTGCTCTACGGTACCGCAGGCGGTGCGCACCGGAGCGAGTCGCAGAGACGCCCACTCGAGACGGGCGAACGTAGTACCAGGGTCCTGAGCGGAGCGTACACTCACGCTAGAGCAACGGACGAACAGCCAGTCGGTCCGGACGAAAGTCCGGCCACCGAGACCCTCTGGCTGCGTCAACGACACCGGCAGCGAGCAAGCTCAACAGTCCGGCACGTCCGTGCTCTATCGGAAGGCTGGCGGAGTGTACACTCGCGCTCTCCCAAAACCGAACCGAAGCTCAAGGTAGTGGTGCCAACTCTAGGTGAACCCTGGTAGGAGCTCTAACCCGAACTGATTTTCTGGGCCGAAACGTGCGGTTTATCATCGCGCCAGAGCGACCGCCGGCGACGCGCATCCCGCCCCTTGCGCTGGGCCGCCGGCCAATAGGATCGCTCCGTACAGCGCCCCCGCGCGTCTCGGCCCGAGTACCGCTATGCGTGACTCATCATAACGGTACTCTGCGATGACTCATACTTTTGTTTACCGTCTCGAGTGAACATCTCAGCTATCGCTCCAGTGAAACACAGTCTGCGGTATATTTTATTCAATAATACTAAAACTAATGACATACAAGCTATTTTACAAAGTAATTAAAGATATCAGTATAACTATATTACAATCTAACATATATAACTATCTATATTTAATATCCTATACTTATATTCTTTATTATTTATATATCTATGCAATTTTATTTACAGTATTTTAAATTACATTTACAATATTATTCTACTCTGTTGTCGTCGTCCTGAACATTCTCCCGCCGTCGCTGCTCGCCACGATCATTCCCTGGCAGGACGACGATCCTCTTCGCCGGCCGCCTCATGATCTTGCCCCCGGCCAGACGGACGTCGACGACTCGGACGATGTTGTCTGGGCCCGGGTGCACGGCCTCGATCCGTCCGCGCGGCCAGGTGTTGCGTGGCAGATGCGGGTCCGCGATGATGACGACGTCGCCGACGATGGGGGTCCCTCCGCTCCCTCTTGGCTCCCGCCGGTGCTGCAGTTGAGGCAGGTACTCCCGCACCCAGCGCCTCCAGAAGACATCAGCCAGCCACTGCGCCCGCCGCCAGAGCGCCTTTGCCGTGATGTCATCGGCGCTGAAGTTCCCGGTTCTGCTGCTCGCTGCGCCCAGCAGGATGTGGTTCGGTGTCAGCGCCTCGACGTCTTCTGGTGACACGGCGACGTGGGTGAGCGGGCGGGAGTTCACCGTGTTCTCCGCCTCAGCCAGCAGTGTAGTCAGCGTCTCTTCGAAGGGGTAGCGCTCCTTCAGGGTGACGTCCAGGGCCGTTTTCACAGACCGGACGAGACGTTCCCATGCTCCGCCCATGTAGGGAGCTCCAGGTGGGATGTACCGCCACTCGATCAGCTTGTTGGTCGCTGCTCCTTCTGCTGCCTCGTACGCCTTCTTCAGCTCGCTTTCTGCTCCCTTGAAGTTGGTCCCGTTGTCGCAGTGGATAGCCTTCGGGCAGCCCCGTCTTGCGATGAACCTGCGGAGTGCTGCTACCGCCGAATCAGCGCTCAGGGACGCTGCGACTTCCAGGTGGACGGCTCTGATGGTGAGGCAGGTGAAGAGCGCGACGTATCGCTTCTCATGGTGGCGGCCGACTGTGATCTCGACCGGTCCGAAGTAGTCCAGGCCGACATAGCTGAACGGCCTCACGTGGTGTGCCAGCCTCGCTGCAGGGTGATCTCCAGTGGCAGGAGAGACTGGTAGCGCCTTCTTCACTCGGCACAGCAGGCAACTCTTGAGCGCGGAGCGAACCGAAGGTCGCAGGCGGACGATCCAGTATCTCGCCTGGAGTTCGTTCACGACGGTCTCGACGCCCCCGTGGTGTAGTTGTCGATGTACATGGTCGATGTACAGCCGCACGTACGGGTGGTTTCCGTCCAGGACCGCCGGTCGAAGCTGGTCGCCCCCGATGTCCTTGACTGCTGCGATGCGGCTCTTCAGCCTTAGCAGCCCCCGCTCGTCAATGATGAGAGCCAGCTGCGCCAGTCTGTCTTGCTTGCAGGGCGGCTGACCAGCCTCGATTCTCTTGAATTCTGCTCCGAATGATTGCCGCTGGGAGTGCTTCACCAGCAGATGTTCTGCGGCTTTCAGCAGTCTCGCTTCTAGGGGCCTGTACTTAATCGGCTCCTGTGTCGGCTCGGTTTTCTTCTTCCGTGCTGTCTGGCGCCTGGCCGGGCTTCGCTTGCTTCTTGTCCTCTTCCGTCGGCCCGCTGCGGCTGTTTCGGTCTTCCTGCGCACCAGCTCCACAAACTGAAGTACTCGAGCTGTGGTGCGGACCAGCCTTAGCCAGGACGAGAAGCGCTGCACGTCAGGTACAGGGGCGTCGTTCTTGATTCCGTGGTCGACGGCTGTATTTGTCTTCTCTTCTTCAGTTCTCTTCTGGGATGTCGGTCTTTCGGATTCTCTCGGCCAACTAGATTCGTGCCGCCGGAGGAATGCCGGTCCCTTGAACCACCGGTGCTGAGAGTTGAAGTCCGGTGGTGTGTCGCGGGTACCATCATCTGCTGCGTTCTCCTTCGTGGGTACCCAGCGCCATTCGTTGACCTTAGTCAGGTCTTCTATCTCGGCCAGTCTGTGTGCCACGAATGTTTTGAATGTTCGTGGATCGGACCGGATCCATGCCAGGACCGTCGTCGAGTCAGACCAAAATGTTCTGCGCGTCGCCTTCCACTCGTGTTCTGCTTCGACCGTGGCTGCTAGGCGGCTTCCTAGTAACGCGGCCTGCAGCTCGAGGCGAGGGATCGAAGTCGGCTTCAGCGGGGTGACGCGGCTTTTTGCACACGCCAGCGCCACTTCAATTGAACCGTCAGGTCGAGTGAACCTCCAGTACACTGCCGCCGCGTAGGCAGACTCGCTGGCGTCGACGAACGTGTGTAGCTCTCTTGATTTGTTTTGGCATACGTCATAGCAGCGACGTATTCGCAGGCTGCTTAGCTTTTTTAGGTTGCTCAACCACTCGTTCCAGGGCTCTTTTAGCTCGGCTGGCAGCTCCTCATCCCAGCCGGTCCCCATCCGCCACGTGTCCTGTAGGAGGCGCTTTGCAGGAGTGATGACAGGTGTCACCAAGCCGAGTGGGTCGAAGAGTGACATCACGATGCTGAGAGCCTCCCTCTTCGTCGGCATCCGCTGGGCGTGCAGCACTTCCTTCGACGTTCGGCCGAAGTTTAGCGCGTAGCTGAGGCGATCGGCCTCCACGTCCCAGCGCATCCCCAGGGTCTTTTCATAGTTTGTGTGTCCGCCCAGCTCGACATGTTCTGCCGCTGTCTCTTCATTGGGCACTGTCCCTTTGTGGTTGGACGCCCATCCACGCAGCTCGAAGCCCGCTGCCTTGTGGATGCTGGCAACTTCTTTAGCGACGCGTCGGGCTTCCACTACAGAGTCAAAACTTTGTAGATAATCGTCCATGTAGTGGTTCCGGACCACTGCATTAGCTGCTTCCGGGTGACTCTCGCTGAAGCTCTCCGCGTTCTTGTTCTTTATGTAGATGGCGGTGCATGGCGATGACGCGGCGCCAAACACCACTGACGTCATTCTGTATTCTGTCGGCGCTCCGTCACCGTGTTCCCTCCAGAGGAAACGAAGCGCGTCCCTGTCTTCTTGTCTCATCTTGATTTGAAGGAACATCTCCTTCACGTCCGCTGTGACGGCGATCCGCTTCTGTCTGAACTTCATCAACACGCCCGGCAATGACTGTAGCAGGTCGGGGCCGGGCAGCAGGAGGTCATTTAAGCTGACCCCTTGACATTTTGCTGCTGCGTCGAATACCACGCGGATCTTGGTCTTCGCTGGGTGAGTGACGGCGAAGTGCGGCAGATACCAGGTTTTTCCCGTGGTTGCTGCCTTCCGTGCTGGCTCCGCGTATCCACTTCTCAACAGATGTTCGATCTGCTGCGAGTATTCTTTCTGCAGGCCTGGTTCCTTTGTCAGTTTCCTCTCGAGGTTAACCAGTCGTCTGAATGCCATCTCTCGGTTCTCTGGAAGCACGAAATCGTTATGCTTCCACAGTAGCCCCGTCTCGTACCGGCCGTCGGGCAGACGGGTAGTGGTGGCTTCGAGGACACGCAGAGCTCTTTCTTCTGGGTCGTTTTTCTGCTTCTTGGGCTCCACTCCGAGGGACTCGAGACGGAAGTATTCTCGAGCCAGCTCATCGAAGCTCTCGTCCGGTTTTTCGGCCATATGGCTGCAGAATGCCACTGGCTCCGCGGCAGAGTTTCGGCAGCCGTGCAGCACCCACCCGAGCTGGGTAAGTGATGCCACCGGCTGGTCTCGATGTCCGCATCTCAACTCTCTGGATACGATGAGCTCCCAGTTATCTTGTCCGATCAGCAATGTTGGGGCCGCGTCGACGTAGGTCAGCACCGAGCTGAGGTCTGTCAGGTGCCGGCAGTCGGTGATACTCCCGCCGGTGATGCTCTGCGGCGGAAACTTGAGTGTCTTTACCGTCCGCGCTCCCCTGAGCTCGTGCTCCTCGGCTGCGTGCTTGCCTCGGATCCGTAAGTCAATGCGGCGTGACGTTTCTGACGTCACTGTGATGCCACCGATTCCCAACACGCGCAGCGGATCCGGTTCACCTTTGGCTCCAAGTTTCCGTGCCACCGTTGAGTCAATTAATGTGACCGTCGACCCTTCGTCAAGCAATGCGAAGGTGTCGATGCTTCTTTTCGGCCCGGTTAGAGTCACGGGCACGATCTTGAGAAGGGCTCGTGCGGTTCGCGCTGCAGCCGTCACCGTAGTCGACACGTTCTGTGTTTCCTTTGGCGGCCGGTCGGCGTGGAGTAGGCGGTGGTGACTTGCCTTGCATTCTCCCACGCCGCAAGCTTGTGCCTTGCAGCTCCACCGACGATGACGGCTTTTCAGGCAGCGAAAGCACGTCCTTGCGGTCTTGGCGATGGTCCACCTCTCATCGACGTCTGCCGCACGGAATTTCGGACAGACGAGTAGGTAGTGCTCTGCCTCACACACTGGACACTTTATTTTATTTTCACCTTCGGCCGCGAAGCTTTTCTGGGGTCGCCGCTCCGGTTGCGCCTGGTTCTTTTGTCGAGCGCCGGCACCGCTCATTTCCTGGAAGTCGGGTTCAATGTAGTCGCCACACTTATCCGCTTCCTCGTTCAGGAAACTTGAAATCTTGAGCAGCTCCGGTCGCTCGTCCTTGTTGGCGGCGGCGTAGTCGTACCACCGGTAGCGCAGAGTCGTCGTCACCTTGTCGAGCACGATGCGCACCAAATCCGGGTTGTGTAGGTGCTGCGGCTTGTCGAGCGCTCGGATGGTCGCCACGGCGCTGGATACTTGCCCGGCGAACACGCAGAGTTCCTTCGCCGTGTCTCGCAGTCGTGGCAGCCGCTTCAGTTTTTCGACCTCGTTCAATACTAAAAACTGCGGTCGGCCGAATCTCCTTTCCAGCTCGGCGATGACGTCACTCGGGTCCGGCGTCGACAGCATCAGGCTCTGCGCTGCTTCCTTTGCCTTTCCTTCCAGGGCGTGCCGGATTCGTGCCACATTCTCGAGTCGCGAGAAGTGACACTCCGTTTCCTGGAAAGCTCTCTTGAATTGCAGCCAGTCCCCGGGCGCACCGCTGTAGTTCGGTAGCTGCTGGATGTACTTCGGTGCACACTTTCTCTGATTTTGAGCCAGAGCCGCGGCCAAGGTGTCGATAGTGATGACACCTTGACCCATTTGACTGTGGGCGGCTGGCTCTCTGTGTGTCGTACCCGCGTTCGGTCCTCGCAGTGACGGGTCGCGTCCAACTGGTGGGCTTGACGGTTCGGGATGTAGGGCAGGCAGGCGCGGCAGCGGCGGCGGCGGCACATCCAGTCGTGACGGCTGACACAGGACTTCGCCGACAGGCGGCGCTGGCGTCGCTCGCAGAGTTCGCTGCGATGACGTCACGCTCCGTTGTTCGGCGTCCGTGGGTGCGGGGTTTCGGCAACGGGTGGCGCTGGCGTCGCTCGCCGTGACGGCTGCGGTGACGGTGGGCTCCGCTCCCGCCGGTGCTCGCTCTGCGTGCGAAGCCAGCTCGTCACTCGTTCCTCCTTCCCAGGGACGTCGTCCTCTTCGTCGCTGTCTGTATCTTCTTCCATGCGGGCTAACTGAGTCTTAAGGAGTGCGATCTCAGCTAGCCGCAATTTTTCTTCGAGCGCCAGCTTTTTCTGCCTTTTCTTGGACGCCGACGATCGCACTGATCTCTCGATCGGCGGCGCCCTGGCAGCTGGCGCCATCTCGTGGACGGTAGAGGCATCGGTCGGAGCCTCCGTGGTTCCGTGCGTCCACGTGTGGGTCGTCTGCGTAGTCCGCGTTCCGGTGTCCGGCGACGTGTCTTGCTCCGACGCTGACGCGAGCGCGGGCGCGGCCCCGGGCGCAAGTACGGGCGCGGCCGCGGCGGCGGCGGGCACAGGTACAGGCGCAGGCGCGGCGGCGGGCGCGGCGGCGGCGGCGGGGGCGGACGTGGACGCGAGCGCGGGCTCGGTCGCGCCGGAGACCGGGACGGCCTCTTGCAGTCGCGCCGACGTAGCTCGCTCGCCGTTCTTCTGTGACCGCGTCACGGGCATCTTGATCCGGCTCGAAGGACCAATGTGAAGGATCGTAACTCAGGAGGACGGTGCTTCCAGGTTGCCTCGACGATCCGCCGGGTCTCGACGCTGACGGCGGTCACACGGGAAGAGATGCGGGGCGCGCGAAATAGAAACAACTCTTTTCTTGCTCTACGGTACCGCAGGCGGTGCGCACCGGAGCGAGTCGCAGAGACGCCCACTCGAGACGGGCGAACGTAGTACCAGGGTCCTGAGCGGAGCGTACACTCACGCTAGAGCAACGGACGAACAGCCAGTCGGTCCGGACGAAAGTCCGGCCACCGAGACCCTCTGGCTGCGTCAACGACACCGGCAGCGAGCAAGCTCAACAGTCCGGCACGTCCGTGCTCTATCGGAAGGCTGGCGGAGTGTACACTCGCGCTCTCCCAAAACCGAACCGAAGCTCAAGGTAGTGGTGCCAACTCTAGGTGAACCCTGGTAGGAGCTCTAACCCGAACTGATTTTCTGGGCCGAAACGTGCGGTTTATCATCGCGCCAGAGCGACCGCCGGCGACGCGCATCCCGCCCCTTGCGCTGGGCCGCCGGCCAATAGGATCGCTCCGTACAGCGCCCCCGCGCGTCTCGGCCCGAGTACCGCTATGCGTGACTCATCATAACGGTACTCTGCGATGACTCATACTTTTGTTTACCGTCTCGAGTGAACATCTCAGCTATCGCTCCAGTGAAACACAGTCTGCGGTATATTTTATTCAATAATACTAAAACTAATGACATACAAGCTATTTTACAAAGTAATTAAAGATATCAGTATAACTATATTACAATCTAACATATATAACTATCTATATTTAATATCCTATACTTATATTCTTTATTATTTATATATCTATGCAATTTTATTTACAGTATTTTAAATTACATTTACAATATTATTCTACTCTGTTGTCGTCGTCCTAAACACTTAGTCTCTCCACTGGTATATTTCCTAAAGCATTTAAAAAAAGTATTGTCATTCCAATTCACAAAAATGGCGATAAAAAGGATCCCGCCAACTATAGGCCCATTTCACTTCTAACTTCAATGACAAAAATATTGGAAAAACTAATGAAAACCAGAATAAACTGTTACTTAGAAAATATTTTTAAATAAAAAAAGGACCGCCTTCAAAAAAACCGGAACTAAAAAGCAAAAAATAATTGGTTACTTTTAATTCATGTACGAAAAGCTATTTTAATTCTAACTAATTATGTACAATTTCTTAATTTTTAATCATCTTTTGAAGTCGGTGCCTTGGGTAGAGTTCGCTTCGCACGCTGCTGACCGAACAGACACTATTTCAGCCGAACACACCCGAAGTCTACGAGAGCGTAAACAACCTGAGTCAGCAATGATTGGTCCACAGACATCGTCATTCCACAGAGCATTTTAAGCAACCGTTCGTCTAACTGGAGATGCCCTTAGCGTTGGTTTACGTGCAAGCTGATATCGATACAGCGCAGCGTACTGCAATTGGGTTTCAACGATTATTAGTACTTTCGGCTTTATGAAGGCGCGCACTGGTGAAGGAGTACGTTAATTCGCTGCTCTGTGTTGATTGGTACTTCCCTGCAACATCGTTGTCTTAACGAGACGATTTCTGCCGAAATTGGTGAGATATGTACTAACCGCACACTCGTTTTGACACGTAGTTGAGAGCAGACACCTCAAAGTCGCTACCTATTGTTTTCTGTTCTTTTTTATATTTGTTTTTTTTTGTTTTGTGTTGTGTAGGTATTTAGGTAGAATAAAAAGTACAAGCTACACCTACCTAAATATTTGTCATATAAGTGGTCGTTGTTTTTATATTGGTTTGTTCGTAGGGTTTTCTTGTAAATATTTTGTTTTTACTGTGTTAGGTATTTAGTTTAAGTATAAGGCATATTTAAATTACAAAGTACTTGCCTAAATACCTACTTACATACGTTTTTCCGACCTGTTTGTTTATTTAATTTTTGTTTTTGTGTTTTGTTCAAGTAGGTAAATGTAAGTAGCTACCTACTTATATTTCTTTCTTAGCCATAGGTGATATTAATCTAACTACTTGCAGCCCTTAAAGAACGTCTACCCAAGGCACCGACTTCAAAAGATGATTAAAAATTAAGAAATTGTACATAATTAGTTAGAATTAAAATAGCTTTTCGTACATGAATTAAAAGTAACCAATTATTTTTTGCTTTTTAGTTCCGGTTTTTTTGAAGGCGGTCCTTTTTTTATTTAAAAATATTTTATTTTTTGCTTTTTAGTGGTGGCGTAACTTTTGACTCAAGGTGGGCGAGCCCTCCTGCTCAACTTCACATACAAAGTGGAAAGAAGATATACATACATATACAATACAATACAATACAATACAATGAACGAGCATTAGCAGAAATGAAACCATTGAGAAATCTCATTTCTGACGAAAGGTAGACCGGTAACTATCTGGATTCATTGGTTCACGGTTGATACGTACGATAATTGATACGATGAGATCACGTGAGATAGAGTGCTGTGACGGACGGACGGACGGACGGATAGCGGAAGCTTAGTAATAAGGTTCCGTTGGTGTCCTTTGGGAACGGAACCCTAAAAAGACAAAACAACGAATGACCGGAACCGCTGAGCTTCTGAATTTCTCATCCTTACATCGTTCCGGATAGTCTGTTTCTTGCGTAAGTTGAGGTTGTATGAAAATGTGTACATATCGGCCTCGTTTATCCCCCCTTAACAGTTGAATTTTGTAAAATCCGTTGTGACTGAGCATTTTCGTCTTAACAAGAAGTCACTGAAAATTTTAAGTTTCGAGGACAATTGGTTTCAGAGATCTCAACATGAGTGGTTTTCGCCTAAATGTGTTCATTTTGACCTGTTTTACCCCCCTAATAGTATAATTTCCAAAAATATTTTCTTCTTAAGCATTCCCATCTAAAACAAACATACTCTGACATTTCTGGGTTCAGCGGCTCTAGAGATAGAAATGTGTACAATTTGCCCTCTTTTACCCCCTTGAATACCCCCAACAGTTGAAGTAAAAAAAAACCTCTCATACTGAGCAATCTCACCCGAAAAGAAAGCTACTGTATCTAAAAAATCACATTTCTGGGTTCGCAGGGTTAAGAAATTCGATGTTGGTATAGTTAAGTACCAAACTACTGAACCGATTTTGATAAAAAAAAAATGGGACCAACTAGAAAGTATACCCTTTCGAACAAAAAAAGAATTTTTCAAATCGGTCCAGGGGTCTTCGAGTAATCGGTGAACATACATAAAAAAAAAAAAAAAAAAAAAAAGATTCCGACGAATTGATAACCTCCTCCTTTTTTGAAGTCGGTTAAAAACAACAATCTACTTGCAGACTGTCAGTTTGGCTTCAGGGAAAAAAAATCAACTGAAGATGCCGTTAGTCTACTGACAAACCACATTGTTGAAAACATGGACAAAGGACTACGTTGCATGGGAATTTTTATAGACTTGGCAAAGACTTTCGACACGGTGTCCATTCGTATCTTACTAAAAAAGCTAGAATTTATAGGCATACGAGGTATCCCACTTAAGTGGTTTGAAAGCTACCTTAGCCAACGAACTCAAACAGTCAAAATTGGAAATATGAAGAGTGAAGAGGCCATGATAGAATACGGTGTTCCCCAAGATAGCGTTCTTGGGCCTATACTTTTTATTATTTATATGAACGGACTTGTTAAGCTTAATCTTCAAAGTTGCAAAATCATCACATACGCCAACGACACAGTTTTTCTTATTACAGCAGAAACATGGATGGACACATATAGAAAAGCTGAAATATGTTTAAAAAAGGTAAAAGAATGGTTAGATCTAAGCTTATTAACATTGAACGCCACTAAAACTAACCATATGTGTTTCAGCATAACAGAAGCAAACCAACCTACTGAGGAATACTCACTAAAAATTCACGCTTGTGATACCCAGTCCCATCAATGCACGTGCGAAGCTATACAAACTGCGAAAACAATAAAGTACTTAGGAGTTATGATAGATAATAAGCTAAACTGGGAGACTCATGTGTGCTATATTGCTAAGCGTGTAAGAAAACTCATGTACGTTTTCCGCGCCCTGAGAAACATAGCTCACCGACCATTTCTCCGAACAATCTATATTGCACTTGCAGAATCAATTCTTACATACTGTTTAACCTCATGGGGCGGGGCTTCAAAAATCATCCTTATCCAAGCAGAAAGGGCTCAAAGAGCGGCGCTAAGGGTGCTAATTAAGAAGCCATACGGATATTCCACACATATGGTACTGAGCCAGGCTGAAGTTCTAAGTGTCCGACGGTTGTATATCCTACAAATTATAAAATGGTCCCACACACAACCAACAACATCTCAACGTGTCACCAGACAAACGAATCAGCTCACTATTCCCTTAAATAGGTCAAAATTTGCTCATAGATTTAAATATTTTCTAGGTCCATTCATTTATAATAAGATTAATACCGAATGCAATTTAAAAAGTCTACCTAAAATAGTGGTAGGAAAAAAAGTAAAAAATACCTTTTGCTGAAAGACTATGATAGAACCGAAGAGCTTCTGCGGGTAATAATATGATAATGAAATACAATACAAATACAAGCACTAAAATACAGTAACATTAACTACACAAATGCAACCCACAATCATACCCTCACACAGCATGCCATACCACTTCTTCCTTATTCAACCTCTTAGACCTCACACACACACACACCCTACACATATCTACACACCCTCACACTCCATAACACACCCTCATTTATTAAAAAACCCCTTTTAGATTTATTTGTTACGTACCTTCCTGAAAATCAATTCTCATTTGTTAAAATTATGATACCCTTTCTACCCAACTTAAACATACATCATCTGTCATCCTAAAATACAGCCATAACGGCCAGTTTAGGTGACAAGGTTTTGACTACAGGTATTATTCAGGTACATTAAATAAATACAACTACTTTTATTATATCATCAAATGAAGTTATACTGTTACTTTAGTAAAAACATTGTTTACTTGTACCTTTTTCTTTTTAATAAACTATTTCTTTTCTTTCTTTTCTTTTTATTAAATAAAATGTGTCTGGATTTCATGTGCGTCCCGGCCGCAGACTCGATCAGGCACCGGGCGGGAGCACATTTCTCTCTTTCATGGACCTCGATATGCTCGTACTAAATTTCGCAATGGATCCTGGTGCCGTCGTAAGGTGTAGGTTGTCCCAAATTTAAGCTATCCGAAAATATACTCCTGCTTTTCCAACAGCCAGGCAATACTTATTTATTGTCTTTATGATTTCTTTAATTTTCTCCCTCATACTTCTTTAAGTTTGTCAGAATTTATTTTGATTTTTTATTTCTTTTTATAATATATATATGTAGTATTTAGTATTTATTTATTGATATCTATGTAGTTTATGTACAGTTATATAAGTTATATATTTAGGTTTATGTATAGTGTGTATTATTTTAAGTAGTAACGTATAATTTTATTAACTGCTCGTAGATTTTTGTAAAATGGACTATATCATATTGTTTTTTTTAGTTAATTATGTATATACGTGTGTTTTTGGAAAATAAATTGAAATTGAAATTGAATTGAATTTGTTGTATATTGTGTAGGAATTATGTTTCCTCTAAAGCTATTTCTCCATAGTTACTACTCGCATTACTGCTCACGATACCCAAAGGTAGACTGGTAGAAAATGCCTCCGGCATTAAGTTGTACCTTTTGCCCGAGTTTTTTTTTGAGTGCAATAAACTTATATAAATAAATAAATAAATATAAATACTCTACATCTACATCGTTTTGCTTAACATCTTTGCAGATGTGTTTAATTTATTTATAATTCAGCTGTTTTTTTCTTATTGAATACACTTTACGAAAGTAAACTAGTTTTTAGGGTTCCGTGCCCAAAGGGTAACAAACGGAACCCTATTACTAAGCCTCCGCTGTCCGTCCGTCCGTCCGTCCGTCTGACACAGGACTTTATCTCATGAACCGTAATAGGCTGAAATTTTCACAGAGTGTGTAATTCTATTGCCGCTATAACGACAAATAGTATAAATAAAAAACAAATCCAAATTAAAGTGGGCTACCATACAAGAAACTTATTTGTATCAAATTTTGTATAATGGTACGGAACCCTTCGTGTGCAATCCCAATTCGCACTTGGCCGGTTTTTGTTGACACTTCTCATGTTTCAGCATCATGAAGAGTCGATTGTAAAAGATGTGTCTTTCTCCTACAAAGTAACTACGTCGCTTTTTTCGATGACTTACTAATCATACACATATCACAGTCTCAATCACTATCATGACTTAGTTTTTTTTTAGGCAACGGCTAATACCACACAACTACCGTTACGATATTAGCCCAATACACCACATTCCCGAAGAAATTAGGCACCATGCCAGGACCTTCCCTTTATGAGCACGGCTACATTGAACTCAATGGAAAACGCGGACAGTTTTTATTTGTCGCTTCGACCATCTTTTAATCCAATGCGATGGTACCAACCCGGGCGGCCTTAATCACTACCACTTAGTAGGGGGAAGGGACCTACAGTTGTACATGGCTTCTGAACCATGGAGTAGCTCGCATTCGTGACGAAATGCACTTATCCAACTCAAAAAGAGAAATAAAGTGGTTCATGAACGGGGCGAGGATTTGAACACAACCCCTGGTATGCTAGGCAAGTCCCCGCGCTACTAGGCTACGAGGTTGTGCACACCGAGCCACATTAACTGTGTGCTTGTTGCACAACTGTCCATCCCAGTTGTAATACTGTATGAAGATATCTACAGTGATTGTATGTAGAACTTACTAGAATGAAATGATTCTCTTCGATTATATTCCAAAAATGGTCAGAAATATCAAAGAAGGTGGCAGAGAGTGGATGCGTCATGTGAAGGTATGTATATTTAAATGCTTGTCGAGTATCGAGACGTTGGAGTGCTATGCACAAGCGATCTAACCGGCAGGTTGTATTTTTATACATGAAACCTATCTTTCAAGTAGTTCATTACATATGAGTAATTTAAAGTTGGTTAACTATTCAGTTAGTTAGTTAACCGTGCAACAAAAGGACGGTCTTGTCATGGCACCTAGTTCCCATGTAATGTTTTGTGTTAACTGCATGTCAGTAGGTGTGATATTGCTACGAGCGCGCCATCTGTTGGAGCTCGGCTGCAACGTCGATGCGTTTCGTCAACAGATGGCGCTGCTTACAACTTCTATCGCGGTAGTGATTCGGCAGTGCTGGGACAATATAACAAAAATGTTTGGCGCATCTGGCTGGACGCGAGGTCCCCGACACGCCCCAGCGCGTCTCCCCGACACGCCCCAGCGCTTCACGCAACGTCCCTTAGTTGCACAATATACACTACACACACTTTCAGGCTCGTGCGCCTTCTGCGCCCGCCAAGCGACCGGCTATCCTTTTTAACGCCGACAGGCCAAAGGACATTAGGGGGGTGTTTTAGTGGGTAGGTCTGGCCTAGGGTTAGGTTAGACTCGCCAACCAGTCCCACATAACCTGATTCCGGAATCAGGTATGCGTAAAGCATTTCACCTCCCCAGCCTCTTGCAGCCTCCGCTGGGCTACAAGGAGGTTCGAAAAAAAAAAAAAAAAAAGCATCTGGCTGAGAGCAATTTCTGGAACGGTCGGGCGATTCCCGATGGAGATTGTTCTCGGCTGGCCCGCCAGGTGGGGGGGCGCCTAGGATTCGGTGGAGTTTTCTAGAAAGAAGCAGCGGTGGGCCTAAACGTTATTTTCCAATACTATCTCATTCCTTATTCGTTACTGCGTAAGAACGAGTATCAAAACCTGTTATTAATAACGGGTTTTGATACTAGACTTATATCAATGGCTGACCACTGCAAAATATTATTTTTTTTATCATTTAATGCAGCTCTTAAATAAATACACTCCTTGTAAATATTTCAGCTACCTACCTATTACGGTTCATAAGATACAGCCCTGTGTCAGACGGACGGACGGACGGACGGGCGGATGGATGGACGGATGGACAGTGGAGGCTTGGTAATAGGGTTCTGTTTACACCCTTTGGGTACGAAACCCTAAAAATTATTTAACTTATAAATAAAAAAATATTCTCATTAAAAAGTTACATGAAAAAATCAGACCTTCTAAATTCTTAAATAACATTTTTTTATAACTTAAATTTCCAATAAAAAACTGATATTTAATCAACCTGGTGTTAAAATAGTTGTCAAATAAATCCCTGTCATGCACTGTACTCGTACATTAGAACAAAGCGCGAGATCCCGTTCCTGAAGATGTTATTGTAATAACAGGTTTCGTAGTAAGAGGCGCCCGCATGATAGTATTGTAAAGACGTTACTGTAGGAACGGGTTTCGCAGAGCTAGGCGCGCGGCGCTCGGGCGATCCCGTTCCTGAAGATGTTATTGTAATAACAGGTTTCGTAGTAAGAGGCGCGCGCGAGATAGTATTGTAAAGACGTTACTGTAGGAACGGGTTTCGCAGAGCTAGGCGCGCCGCGCTCGCGCGATCCCGTTCCTGAAGACGTTATTGTAATAACAGGTTTCGTAGTAACAAGCGCGCGCGGGATAGTATTGCAAAGATGTTATTGTAGGAACGAGTTTCGCCGAGCAGAGGCGCGCGGGGCGCACGGGATAGTGTGGCTTAAGGCGGCCCAACCCGCTCATCTCCCCATACAAAAGGGGAAAGAAGATCACGCCCATATTTCTTGTCAGAGACCCAAAATTTTGCCCAAAATAGCTTTATCTGATCGAACTAGATGTCTGATGACCATTGGCATTGTAAAATTGTGTATGGTTTCTAAGTTGTAAGGTCCGAAAGTTCGAATTTTTCGCGCGTTTTATACGATAACTTTGGAGGTGGATTACGCAATGATAAAGTAAGAACATCTTAAAAAGATTAGTCATCAGACATAGCTTTGAACAAAAACAACATAATCCCTAAACAAAATTAAACTAACAACTTACTATAATAAACTAACAACTAATACTATCCTAAACTAAATAGAAAATTTCCTCCATGCCCGCCGAGCTGCCCATAGTACCTAAAATGCTCTGTGCGTTTCCCCTTTGAATTTCCATGCTAATTCGCCGTATGAAAAATGTCTTAGCGCGATGGTCACCGGATTTCTCAATAAGCAGTTTTCCAATGCAGTCAGAAAAACTTTTCGCATCCGATGACCATGCGCCAAGCGTTTCCACAGCGAACGCAAGGAAATCAAAGTGGTCACGCACAGACGCATATTTCTTGATTTTATTTGCTGCGGCAGTATTAGCGGCGGCCCCGGCTGACTTGGAGGATGCTAAAACGTGGCTAGGAGCCAACGTGTCAACACACGTGGCGTCCCAAACCAGTGCTTTGCCTCGACACCACGGTACTAGAGTTAGCCCATCTGGTCTTTTTCCGTCGGAGCGGCTAATTCCTGGTGGCTCCAGGAGGCTCGGAATATTCACTGTGGCCAAGGATCTTTTAATAATATTATTAATACCACAGTGACGGGGTATTCGACCAGAGCTCCTTTGACACGATAGTCCGTGGTGTCCCAAAGCATCGACACTAGTGCCGCAAACGCAGACGTGTGGTTGACACAGTTTGACGCCTATACGTAGGCCTATCGTTATTCTCAGACTGGTTTTGTCTAGGAGAGTTCCTAAATTTGGAGACGGAAACGATTTGAGCCATGCTCCAGATTCCGTTTCTGAAGAACCAAGAATGCGAGCCCGGTCAATTTCTGAACTTTCTTCTAAAAGCTTTTTGTGACAAATTTTGGTAATCGGGTTATCCCATCCGAATTGAGTTTTTACCCTCGCTGGCAATTCCACTCCTGGACACACACCTTTCCATCTCTCGATTGCTTCATTCAAACCGTCAACCTCACAATCACCAAGTGATGGAAATAGAATTTTACCTATGAGGTTCATACTGTTATGAGCTGAAGCAAGGAATGCAGGAAGTGCGACATCAGAAGGTCGTCTAATACCAATTCCGCCAAAATCGATAGGAAAACATGCTTGTTTCCAAGAGCTTGATTCTAAATTTAAATTCAATATTTTTTCTAAAGTTTTCTTCAATTCCACGTCAAGTAAATACAGTAAAGAATCATTTTTCCAAATAGGGCAGCATCTTAAAAAGTAGGTAAGACGCGGTATACCAAAACAAAATCTAATCAAAAGTAATGCAACATGTGGCTGTAAATTCGTCATGCGATTCGATACAAAATTAAAGAAGTGGTTCTTGTTTTCAACTAGAAGTTTTACAGAATTATCTACTAAAGGAGCACCTAACAAGAATAGGTTTTCATCTTTCAAAATTTGTATACCCGGGCTTAGAATGTTAAGGTTATCCAAAATATATTTTCTCCTTTCTTCAGATACTGATTCAAAAAAATATACTTCACATTTCTCCGTATTTAAAGTTAACCCAATAGATTGAAATTCCCTAATCAGAGCTTGCAAATCACCAAGAACTTTGTCTGCATCACCACCAAGAATACCATCATCAAGGTACCAAACATTTAAATCTGACATCATTTTTGTTATGATACTGTGAATACATAAACTAAATATTGCTGGACCTAGCGGGTCCCCTTGCTGACACCCAACGGATGAAGTTAAAGTTTGATTTTTGTAAAATAAAAGTGATGGATACGCATAACATTGCCAGATATATGGGTATAAGGTTGGAATGTTGTTTTGAACTGACGCGAGCATGATATCTCTCTCCACTGAATTAAAAGCGTTTCGTACATCAATCTTAACCATTATTTCCGATGTTAAACATGTTTTGACATAAGTTCGTACGGAATGTACTGCTGCTTCAGCTCCACCTTTTGTGGCAAATCCGAGTTGCACAGGACGGAATGTATTGCCTAAGTGTTCTTGTAATTGACTGCATGCTACTTTTGAAGTCAATCTTCGTAAAGTGCAACCTATGGCAATAGGCCTAATACCTCCATCCTTTTTTTTCAAGGCAAAAAGCGATGCTCCATAAATGAATGGTATAAAATCTTCTAGCACCTTACCAGATAACATAAAATTAACTAACTTAGTGAGAGACTTTAAAAAAATTTTTCTTGCGTCGTCTGATGTTGTGATCAAAAGATCTTTTAAGTGTTGCGGTGAAAGAGAATCAATTCCAGGTGACGATCCAGTCGGAAACGACATGACTGCCTTGTAGACTATATTTTCCTTTACAATTAGAACCTCGTCCGAGTCCTTGGGAGGTTCCGGCATGTCTTGAGGTCTCGAACTAGATGGGTGCTTGGAACGTAGAGCAGTAATTGTATCATCATCGTGAACAGCAATCTCATCGGTGGAAGTGAGCAAACGGACGGCACCTCTTAAGTCCCCATCGTAAACCTTTGTTTCAACTCTTTTATTAATAGGAGTAGATGAAATGTAACCAGGTCTTCTAGTTTCCATATAACTTTCGGGATCATAGTGTGCTGTTATGTTGTTCTTAATTTTGGATGCTAATGTGCTCTTTGTCAATTGGTCGCTCACGTGAAGAACATTGTATGGAAACGTAAAAAGTTCCTCCCAAATTTGTTTTGAATTTTGCGAAATGCAGCTCTCAAAAATAGATGCAAGTTTTCTCGCTACAGCATCTCTCGCTGCGCGTGGAATCCGCTTGACCACTGGGAAATTATTTTTCAAATGCTGTAAGTAATTCGTAAACGTAGTGGCCGGTGTGCTGGATGATGAGAGTGATGAGACATTCTGGGCGTTTTGCACAGATTCAGAAGCAGGTGGAGCGCGGTGGACTTTTGATGAATGGATTTTCAGTCCTCTTTTTGTATGGAATTCTTTATTACACTGGCTGCACTCGAACGTTATTTGGGTTGATGACTGCGGCTGGAGCTGAAGCGATTCGACTATCCTTAATGGTGACGGCGCCGAGAGGATATTTGGAGGAGTTGGTGGTGCGAGCTGCGACAGCAAAGATGGCGTGGGCGGGGGCGGGATCACCAGCGACGACGCCCCGCCCGCGCTCGCTGCATGGCTTGGTGACGCTATCTGTGGTTCTTGGGGTGCAGATTCACTTTAATGAACCTAAAATGAATATCAAAGGCAATCAAATCGAAAAATAACACTTTTTATAATATTTAGAAAATTTAAAACCAACCGTCACGTTTGACAGTTTTTTCTTCTTTTCAGACATAGCTTATTTAATCAATATTTATGATCTCTTGGGTTTTTGTTAGATTTTTGACTACAGCGGTCGTGGTTTACTTTTAGCTATAAGTCGTTTTGAAATTAAAATTTTCGTAAATCTTACCAAATCATACACTATGCACATTGTCTTTTTTGTGGACATGTTGCATCTTCCTCATCACGGAGCCTGTCTTATTCTTTGAAACAGAGAAGGTCCCAGGGCGCAACAGCACGGTTTTGTACCGTGCCCGCGAATGAGTTAGGCCCGCCGGGTTGGGCCGCCTTAAGACGTTATTGTAGGAACGGGTTTTGTGGATGATGAATAACAAGAACGACTTGTTCTTTTCCAATACTTGTTATTAATAATCGTTACGTTAATATCGGCCCGCCGCTAGAAAGAAGCTCCACCGATATAAAAGGCGCCTCAGCCAGCAATGCCGCCAGTCTATTTTGAATAGTGAAACGAGCGACAACAAGCGATAGTGCAGTGAGTGAACTAGCTCTCAGTGATACAGTTCAGCGATAATTAGAATTTGGTGATCGAAGTGACACAAAATTGTCGTTGTTTGTGTTTCATTTGTGAATTGTTTTCAATAAAGGAACATTTGTTAACTTTTGGTGTTTCTACTCTAATCCGCACCCTACCCGCGTAACAATATTCATGTCCATGTCCAGTTAAATTAGGATAATGAAAAAAAAAACCCTTGTTTACAAAATTATTTAACGAAGCGGTTAGTTTGCGATATTACGATTTTGAAGTTGTGTTGCTTCTCTGCTTCTTCTGCTCTCTAGGTGACTGCAGTATCAGTGCGTTTTTAGCCCGAAAATGCAGCTATAATAAGCAATGCGACCTTGCTTGCATTTTAGGAAAAAATATTAAGAACATATAAAGGCACAACAATTTGAGTTTTGTGCATCTTCCTTATTACGAAATTATTATATGTGTCTAACTATGAAAGTTAGACATTTTCAATACCTATCAGTCGTGAAAAACTCGAATGAAAATATACAAGCAAAAACTTTAAAACGAGACCGTAGTGATTATTTTTCCAATATTGATTCCTCTGGCAAAAAAATGCAATTCGAAAATCGTTGGAGCGCGCTTCGGGCCTCATATTGAAGTAGGCGTGTGTTTCCCCAACGGACAGCTGACGAATTTCCCTCGACTTTCGCAGTTTCCCGGTAGCACAGCTGACGGCGCGGCCTGACTGCCTCGGGGCTAGCTCGCGGCGCTGGTCAGCCTCTGTATTTTGCACAAGTCTAGGGATGTGCCGATGTGAAAATATCGATGTATCGAGTACCCTTTGGCACGATACCGCTCGCGATTTTGAGATGTTTTGAGTTGGAGCTTATCTCCGCTACGTGCCCTTGCTGGCAGGTAAAATAGGTTTTTTCTTAGCCTGCGGTATATGTTTTTACGTTGTCCAATTATTAGGAATAATTTTTTGAATAAAATTTACACAAAATGTAAAGCATTTTATCTTTTTGAAGTCATAATTGCATCAAATCGATGCTGGTAACGACGTGATTTCGCGACAAAAACGATAGCAGCCTATTTCTAATGATTTTATAAAAAAAAACTTAGGTTGAACACTCCCCGGATGACAATTTAACACTGGGGAAAGTAAATAGTAGTAGGTTTCCAGTCCAGCCGTTAAGGGTGTTCCGAACCATACAAAGTGGTTTGTACACAGAACGCAAAAAATATTGCAGTTTAAGCCATGAATTAATTATATATGTTAAATGTAACCATAATAGTTACGGCGAAAACATTTTCACAATATCAGGTTTAAAGGTTTTGTTGTAATTAGCGATTAGAAGTTTTACACCGTTAGATGCCTCTGTTAAATAATAATCTTATTTAAAAAAAATAACAAAACCAATGAACCTGCAATTTTGAAAATGTTTTCGCCGCAGCTACTACAGCTATATTTAGCATTTATAATAAATTCGTGGCTTAAAGTGCAACACTTTTTGCGAAATGTGTACAAACAACTTTTTATGGATCGGAACAGCCTTAACTTACCAGTCTCGAAGGAAGTCTTGCATGACATATATATATCGCATGACATGCAATATAGCTGTGAAATTACGCCTGGCTAAGATAAGATTCTCTGTTGATAAAACATGTTTCAAGTCGTCTGCGATAGATTAACTGCGTGAATTATTTAAGAGGCATTTTATTCAAATGTGTTTTCAGATTATCCAAACAGGTTTTTTGTCATTATTTAACGCGTGATTTGGACTATAGATCAACTTCTGACTAAGAGGGGAAAACAGAAATAGGTCATATGCCATAGGGGTGGATGCTCCCCTCCGTGCGCCATTCCCTAGAGAGGTCCCGCTTGGTGAACCTCTGCCAGCTGATCCTGAATCATTCCGACTCGAAAGGGTGTAGAATGATCCGGAAGAGATGAACACTAAAAATTACCACTAGGCCCCCGATGAAAGCTTACTTTATCAGAACACCAATAAGCAAAAGTAACGAGAGGTCTGGGTTCTAATCCTCGCCCGGTCATGCACCACTTTCTTTCTCTTTCTGAGTTGGATAAGTGCATTTCGTTACGAATGCGAATTGTATCCACGGTTCGGAACCCATGTAAAACTGTAGGTCCCCTTCCCCTACTAGGTGGTAGGTTTTAAGCCCGCCCGGGTTGGTACCACCGCATTGGATGAAACTATGGTTGGAGCGGCAATGAAAAATTGTCCGTGTTTTCCATCCAGTTAAACTTAGCCGTGCTCGTAAAGGTAAGGTCCTGGCATGGTACCTAATTCCTTCGGGAATGTGGTGAATTAGGCGAATATCATAACGGTAGTTGTGTGGTTTTAGCCGTCCATGTCAGGTTGCATAAAAAAACACAAAAATACACATACTGAGTAGAAAAAAATGCACGAAAAAATAAAGCATGTTCCAGGATTTAAATTTGGAGCCACTTTCCGGATTGTTTCGTGCCAGGCCCACAAATTTGCTATAATAATACTACCTTTCTAAATAAAAAATAAATTATTATACTAAATTAGGACTTTATTCGCGAATATGTGGTAATTTTCAAAGATCGCGAATATGGTATAAACGGTGGGTCACATCACTAGCACCGACGAGCATTATGATATGCCCATGAGCAGAGAAGTGTGGTGGGAAAAGCTTAACAGTTCATAGAGCCAAAATGTTTTACTGTGTGAATACAGCTAGGCAATTTATCAATGTTTTATGCATTTTGTCTTTGTTTTATGTAAGTGAACATGGATGACTAATACCACACCCAAAGTCATGACACCCAAAGTTCAACACACCGCTTTCCCGAAGGAATTACCTGCCACCACACGACCTTCCCTTTATGAGTACGGCTACGGCGGTTTTGAGCGGCTCTTAGCCTAGTGGCGCGGGTACTTGCCTAGCATACCAGAGGTCTGGGTTCAAATCCTCACCACATGCACCACTTTCTGTCTCATTCTGAGTTGGATAAGTGCATTTCGTCACGAATACGAGCTGCTCCATGGTTCGGAAGCATATGTAAAACTGTAGGTCCCCTTCCCCTACTAGGTGTTAGGGTTTAAGCCCGCCCGGGTTGGTACCATCGCATTGGATGAGAAGTTGATTGAAGCGGAAATGAAAAATTCCATCCAGTCCAATGTAGCCGTGCTTATAAAGGGTAGGTCCTGGCATGGCACATAATTATTTCGGGAATGTGACGTGTTGGGCAAATATCATAACGATAGTTGCGTGGTATTAGCCATCCATGTCAGGTTGCATAAATCAAAAATTAATAAATAAGAAAATAGAACTGGATGGAAAACCAGAACTGCACGACTTTTCATTGCCGCCTCAAACAGGTTTTCATACTATGCGATGGTATCCTACCACCTATAGGGAAAGGGGGAGAACTACAGTTTCACGTGGACTCCGTACCATGGAATAGCGCGCATTCGTGAAGAAATGCACTTACTTATCCAACTCGGAAAGAGAAAGAAAATGGTGTATGGAGTCAAGGCAAGTCCCTGCGCTACTGAGCTACAAGTCGCTACAGTGTTAACGTTTTAAATACGAATTCGATGTGGAAAAATTTACTTAAAAAAATTACGAACTCTTTCAAATACTCATACGCGCAAATCGTAGCTCAAAGAGAACTGTCTGTATTTAATCATGAATATTACGATTATCTCAAAAGGGCTTGACGGGCCCTTGGGAGGGCACCTTCATCCTACTTTGAGTTAAATCTTTTTAAAGGTCAGCAAAGTTTATCTCTGCTTAGGGACTTGTAAAAAGTCCGAACGGAGAACTGTAACGATTTCGTATTTATGATGAGTGCGTCAGTAGCGGAATTCTTTCTAGCAAGCTCTTTCAGCGTTTTTAGGGTTCTGTACCCAAAGGGTGCGAACGGAACCATATTACTAAGCCTCCGCTGTCCGTCCGTCCGTCCGTCCGTCACTTGGCCGGTTTTTACTCAATATAATTGTACTCAAGTCAGAATAAAATTTTAGAAGATTCAACACAAAATAATCACGTTTCTTGTATGGGTATCTGTATCTTTAATTATTTTTTAATTTTGTACTATTTGCTGTTATAGCGGCAATAGAATTGAACACTCTGAGAACATTTTCAATGGTTCATGAGATACGGACGGACGGACAGAAGGACGCCGTAGGCACTTTAGCGGTACGGAACCCTAAAAACCGGTCAAGTGCTAGTCTGCCTCGTCCACAAAAGGCTAAGTACAAATTTGTATGTACGTTGCTAACTACAAATTAACGTATGTTTATTTAGACTTTCACTGTTGTTCCACATTATTATAATTTTTTTTGCGTCAATAACGGAGACCACGACGGTGAAAGATTCATGCCGTCATCTCTGTTAAAGTTGCGATGTCTTGAAATGCGGTGGACGAAACGTCGACTTAAACAAGTAAGCGATTTATAACACTGTCTATCCGAAATTATATTTTAATAATACAAATTAACGATTTCCGAATATTTTCATATACTCGTGTGAGAGTTTTTCTTTTTTTTTTTACTTGGAGTTTATTAGATATCTGCACTTGCACTCATAGTTAGTGCATTAATAAAGAGTTGATGTAAAGCAAAATTAAATTAAATGTTTTTTTTTGTTTTTTGTATGGAAACATTAGAAAAAAATTGGTTAAGGTAATTTTATTCTTACCATAAACTCGAAATTAGTGCACTTGGCACTGGTTAATCTTGAAAATCTTAGAAATCTGCAAAAACAAAAGACTTCTGAGAAAATCATCGCAGGCATCGTTTACGGTGTAAATGTGGCGTGGCGCATTTGTTATTGTTTTATATTGTAAAACATGAATAAGTTATAGACAGTCCACCAAAAATATCGGACATCTACTTAACTCGGTGAGTTATTGGGCTTGGAAACGCTTACTTTTTACGACGTTACCGAAAAGTACAAGCGTCGCCATCATTTAGTGGGTTTAATTGTATCGGAATTGGAGCATTGCCGAAAACTTGCGCCATTCGTAAACTCACAAGTATCCTCGTAAACTTGTAGTCGTCCACAACGATGCGTTGTATTTGTGCTTAACTAAATAATTCGTAAAACCCGACCCAACCTAACCTTATCGAACCTAATCAAGAAATAAGAAGATTCTGTTGCAAGCTTATTTCTTACGATAACAAACTTTGGAGAGCAGTTATAAGTCTACGACGTTTTTTGCGACATACCCGATTGGACAAATTTTAAGCCTAAAACCGGTCAAGTGCGAGTCGGACTCGCACACAAAGGGTTCCGTACCATCGTACAAGATTTAGGGCAAAAAAAACAAGTTTTTTGTATGGGACCCCCCTTAATTATTAATATATTTTTATTTTACCTATTTGTTGTTATAGCGGCAAAATAAATACACTGTCTGTGAAAATTTCAGCTGCCTACCTATTACAGTTCATGAGATACAGCCCTGTGACAGACGGACGGACGGACGGACGGACGAACGGACGGACGGACGGACGGACGGACGGACAGCGGAGGCTTAGTAATAGGGTTCCGTTTTCACCCTTTGGGTACGGAACCCTAAAAAGTTAAAGAGTCTTGTAATTTTAAAAGGTAGACAGTATTATTCGTGTCTGCACACGAAATCTAAACTATTTATGTATTTGATTAAGAAAAGGTTTTCTTTATCAGGGTTTATCCTGAGTACCATTAGATGGATTTAAGAACATTTGAAATAACCCTGAGGGTAGTGGGGGCAGGGCAGCAAGCGTGATGGGCACTGCATACGTGTCGCCGCTGGGACGAAGTCTTTTATCTTGGCTCTTAACCCTTGTGTCTCTCTTTTTTTCCTTTTCGTGTTGTTAATAATAAATAATGTCGAGTTTGATTTAGTTTAAAATACTTTGGCTTTAACTAAATAATAATGCAAAGCTGAATACGTAAATGTATAAGACATCTCTTATTTACCCGAGAATGATACCAACTATTAGTTCAATTGACGTATATAATTATTTACGTAACGTGTATATATTTTACATTTTATATTGCCGTATTGCGTATTTTGTTAGCGTAACTCATCTCAGCAGCAAATGCACCCATTCAATGTCGATAATAATAACCGACCGATCCTTTAAATCCTTTAGCCATAATACTCGATGTTTACGGATATACAGTGTAAAAGTTTACTTCTTTCCGACATCATCAGGTCCTGGAAAAATCTAAATAAATACCTTTATCCATAGTTTCGTTAAATATCTTTATTAAGATTTTATTTTAGATGTTTACGGATATACAGTCTGTAAACATCCAGTATTCGTTTCGTTTAACTATAGAATAGGCCGAGGTACAACCTGAGATCCTCTAAACATGGTGTTAAGAATCACATGGCCGGCCGGCATGGTTTTCGCAGCCCCGTGAAACTTTGTAACCCCCGGCCGTCGATGGGCATCTCCGATGTGAGGACTCGGCGTACGCCATATGCCGCGCTTAACATGAAACTGGTTCTGCGGGCGCTATATTCGATAAAACAGATTTCGCACGAATTATGCCGAAAACGAAATCACCACAGCCGTTGCCGAGCCCTGAGAACACGCGTAACTTCCATCCGGCAGAGGGCCCGGGGGCTTTCGGAACACATTTTCGGATGAATTAACTCGAATTCCTTTGCTCGGATATCCTTAAAATTTTGCCGACGAAATGAAAATGGAACCGGGGAAATATGTTTCACTCTCAAATTTACGAATAAGCGCCAGACTAAAGGGTGAATTATCGTGTGCAGATTACGTCTGTATTAAAACGTTAAACATAAACTTTTCTTATTATTTTCAACCGACTTAAAAAAAAGAGGAGGTTCTCAATTCGTCTGTATGCTTTTTTGTTGTTGTGTGTGTGTTAGTTGATATCTCCGCAAACTGTCAACCGACTTGAATTTTTTTTTCTCATTAGTAGTCAGAGGTAGTTCTTTCATAATGTTTTTTAAACAACACTACTCCTAAAGGTGGAAAATACTAAAACCGGCCAAGTGCGAGTCGGTCTCGCACACGAAGGGTTCCGTACCATCTTACAGATAAAACACAAAAAAATCAACTTTTTTGTATGGTATTTTTATTGTTTATTTATTTTACCTATTTGTTGTTATAACGGCAAAATAGATACATACTCTGTGAAAATTTCAGTTGCCTGCCTATTACGGTTCATGAGATACAGCCCTGTGACCGATGGACGGACGGACTTAGTAATAGGGTTCCGTTTTCACCCTTTGGGTACGGAACCCTAAAAAGAGTGAACAAAATTACATCTTTAAAAAACATTGAGCAGACTCCAAGCATCCTGGAGTGACATACAGAAGGACACCTAAAAATGTATGACGGGCCCCTTCTGTGTTTTTGTATTGCCTTCTGCTCCAGGTTGCTTGAAATCGGTTTAATGTTTTTTATTAAATGTTATTTGTATTTATTTATTTAAATTTTATTTTATTCATTCATATTTATCTCAATCCAACCTCTGGCGGTCTATACATAACTTGAGCTTGAGTTGTCGTTAACTTCTGAGTCGTCAGTTCAATTCTTTATTTCTCTTTCTGAGTTTGATAACTGCATTGCGTCGCGAGAGTGAGCTGTTCCATGGCTCGGAATCCATGTGAAAATGCAGGCTACTAGGTGTCCCCTACTAGGTGGTGTGGTAAAGGGAATGTCCTTGCATGGCACCTTATTCCTTTGGGAATGCGATGTGCGCACATAACGGTGGTATTAGCCATCCATGTCCTGTTAGTGCTCGTGCCTTCCTTTCAACTCAACCTGCGATGCGAGAGACTTTCTGCTAGTCACGCTGGGGCGTTACCATCGTAAGTTAACTCGCCGGGTGAATAATAGGTAAACAGGCAAGAGAGTGATCAAATCTGATGTTTAGCTGCATTTCGTACCATGCTAACTGTCAAACGTCGTGTTATTCGGCCAAGTGAGTCAGCCTCGGCAGCCCAGTGGCGCGCCACCTTGCGATTCGGTAAAGTTGGTGAAGCACCTCGGAGCTCGGTTGAGTTCTGGATGGGTGACCATTTTCAACCGTTCAGGCTGGCCGTGGTTTGGATTCCACGTAAAATCCCGCCTTCGTTGGTACCATCGTATTGAATAAAAGACGGTGGAAACGGAAATAAAAATTATCCGTGGTTTCCATCCAGTTCAATGTAGTCGAGCGATACAAGGAAGGTCCTGGTATGGCACCTAGTTCCCATGTGGTGTATGAGGCCAATATCTGACAGTCAGTTTGGTATCAGCCATCCATGTCCTGTTACATAAAAAAAGTGAGTTGAAATTTACCTGTTGGCATGGTAGGACATGCAACTAAACTTCAGATTTCAAATCAAATAAATGTATTGCATATATAAAGTTAGAACTAGTACAGATATGCAGCTGGTCCTCAACTAAGCTAGGCTTGTGCTAGAAGACCAGCCATGACAGATATTATTTGGTACACATTTGTCCATTTACTTAAACAGAAAGCAGGTTACGATCGTTCAACAGTATTAAAGACAAACAAATATGCAAAAGCGAAAAACCAAGTTTAGTAATAGTATGAAAATTATATAAAAAAATCACTATTTTGCCTGTTCACCTGCTATTCACCTTGAGAGTTATTTACCATGGTAACCTCCCAGGTCTCATTGAACTCATATTATAAATAAACTCATTACTTATCGATGCTCGTAGTTACATTTCTTTCATAGTTTATCTCAGAAGATATTTATCGTATTTATTTCCTAGAAATTCATAATTAAAATTTCCATTTTTTTCGTTTAAGTTTCATTTCCGTCTGAGCTTCAACTCAACCCGTCTACCGTCAATACCCATCTTGCAGTTTCTCAAAGCGATTCGCTCGATTGGATGTTAAATGTCCGTAGAATTTTAAATTAATTAAATCTTCAATAACACGAAGGTCTCGTGGACGCATTTTATAGAAAATGTTTATATTTGAAAAAAAAAAACAAATATGCCATTGTTGAAATAGATCACCTATGAGTGTGAGTAAGATTTTTTTTTACTTCATGAGAAGGAACTGAATCAGGGCTGATTCAATTGAACGGCTAATATGCAGACAATGTTTCTCCTTCGCCCTGAGCCTGTTTCGGAGATCCAGAACGACGCCTACCATCCGATCCTATAGATTTGAGAGACTGCTGCACGGGATGCAAGAAGGGGTGATCAGCTTCAAAACGCCAGATAAGCTGTCGATCTTTAGTATATTTTCCATAATATTATCCATAAAGTTCCACCATTTTTTATTAAACTTCTGTACGAGTATTTGTCACCTAACTCCTAAACGGCTGGACCGATTGTTATGAAATGTTTTGTGTGTGGGTTTAGATTTATAATTGGGCCCGGTAGGTGGCGTTGTTGTCGAGATATTGACCCGAGCGGACCCGGGCGCCCCGGCTAGTATTTCACCTAACTCCTAAACGGCTGGACCGATTGTTATGAAATGTTTTGTGTGTGGGTTTAGATTTATAATTGGGCCCGGTAGGTGGCGTTGTTTTCGAGATATTGACCCGAGCGGACCCGGGCGCCCCGGCTAGTATTTAATAAATTCAAATTAATAAATAAATTAAAATAAATCTTATTTTAATATTAACCTAGTTTGTATGTTCTGTAGATTTACATTAATAACAATTGTCTTTTTATCTAAATAGACATGGACTGCTAATACCACTTTCACAGTCATGGTGTGAGATGTGTTGACACCGCATCCCCGAAGGAATTATGTGGCTTGCCAGGATCTTCGCTTCATGAGCACGGATACATTGAGCTGGATGGAAACTTTGCCGCTTCGACCATTTCATCCAATGTGATGGTAACAACCACAGATAAGAGGGGAAGGAATTTTACAGTTTTACATGGATTCCGAGCCATGGAGCTCGCATTCGTGTCAAAATGCTGATCCAACTCATTAAGCGAGTAGAGTGTTGCATCAACGAGGCTGGGATTGAAAACCCCACAAGAAAAGTCGACAAGTCGCTCAAAAATGAGCTTAAAGGACTTTAAGTAAAAACAAAAAATATTTTGTATTTTTCCAGTTCAAAATGTGAGAAGGAAGACTGTTTTTTAGGAAAGCTAATAAATACTTAACGCGTCGTGAAATATTTCTTAACTTTGGTCAACTACGGAATCCTGAAATCTTGATACAGCCCGAGCAAAGTCGATCATAGTGCGGTAATAGCTTTTTATGTGTCTTTAATGAGTTTCAAACCCGCTTTGCAGATGGCGCTCGCCGTCGCTTCGCCGAGACCGGCGACGGCGCTAGTTAATTAAAACAACTTTGGAGGTAATTTTAAAAGTTACAATTTGAACGGAGTTTACATCGCTATGGTGGGTGATGATAATTTACATTCATATAATATTATTTTTATGCAACCGGACATAATCTAACACCACACAAATACCGTTATGATATTAGCCCAACACACCAAACTCCCCAAGGAAGTCGGTACCATTTTTTACAAAATTTCACAAAATGTTCACAGAGTGTGTATTTATTTTGCCGCAACAACAATAAAATAGGTGAAATAAAAAAAATAAAAAATAAAGGGGCGTTTTTTGTGTTAAATTTGTGTAAATGTGTTACAAAGGTTATCTTGTATAATGGTACGGAACCCTTCGTGTGCGAGTGCGACTCGCACACGAAGAAGTCCAATCCATGACCACGATGAAGTTATAAGCAAAGTTTCATTGGTGTACAAATTTTGTCTCCAAATTATCCTATTTTTTCCGTGTTACATGTCCTTTAGAAGGCAGCCGCTTTGAGTCACAAGGATTCGGTATTAGGTGGTTGAAATGAGTCACGACTTCGGAACGATGAGTCAGTTGCGACTATCGCGAGGGGAAATTCCAGGAAAATTCGAGTCACCGCAAGCAGGGCGAAACTTTTGGATGCGTGTGACTCAGAGGGGTTTCCGTTTTAACTATTTGCTTTGTGTTCTCATTTTTATCTATCTGAGAAAGCGGAATAAATATTTTTTCGATTGATGTAAAATGAGAAATTTTAGGTTTCCTAGACTTTACCGTTATACATTCTTTATTATTCTTTTCCGCTGGGCCCTAAGCCACAATTTACTGACGTCAGCCAAATGGTTTTTAATAAAAATCGGACGCTCATAAAAGTAATGCAACTAAAAGATTCACCTGTATATAACTGTCATTGTAGTACGAATTTGTTTATTTACTAACTTATATTTGATTTGATATTACCTTGTATAAAAAAATAATAGGGCTTTTTACGCCCGAATAATTTAGATGATAATTCCTAATTTGTCTATATCTATCTATTTATATGTATCTATACATGTAATAAAATCGTAGACTTACCGTGTCTGTACATTAACATTTTTACAAAAAAATATCTGGGATATGGAAGAAATAAGTAATACCTATAATGTGAAAAATCTTTTTTTTTATTTTTGTCCGTTCGTCGGTTTGTCTGTTTATTTGTACGTGCATCACGCAAAAGCCACTCATTAGATTCAAGTTTAATCTGAAACATTTGAATCAATAATCCGAGTAACATTTAGTGTTTCATTCATCTAAACCGAACCACAGAATCGAGAGATATAAATATTTTATTTTACTATATATTAAAAAAAACGTTTCCCTACCCCTAAAAGTTTTCTGATTTTAATTTTTAAAAAAATATGTCCGTATGTTATGATTTTTCTGTAAATATCTGTATTTTTCAGTACAAAAATCGAGAATGAACGTAAAAAAGACAAATTATTTTCCTTTATGTCAGTCAGTCAGTCAGCCTGTTTGCGTCCACTGCTGGACATACGCCTCTCCAATTTTCCTCCAGTCCTCCCGGCCTTCAGCGGTACGGAACCACTGCTTTCCGCCGACGCACTTGACGTCGTCGTCCCACCTGAGGGGTGGTCTTCCCACACTCCGTTTTCCTTTATTAGCCAATATTTATTTATTTATTTTTATTTTAAAATTCCTAATTTCAAAAACGTAGTAAAACATTATGAGATTGGAAACAGTTATCGCCAGTAGTATGGGGAATCAATAGGGCAAAGACTCTCTTAAGCAAACGCGCACCCGCACACCGCAGCGTGCGTGCACTTGATCTTGTCGTAACAAATTCAGACAGTATTCGGGTGTAACTTGAACTTTGCATTGTCTGCTATTTAGGATAGTATATAAAAGCAACATTGTGAACATAGGAGGTATGTTAAGGCTGTTCCGACCCATATAAAGTTGTTTGCACACATAACGCAAAAAGTATTGCACTTTAAGCCACGAATTAATAATAAAAGTTTAATATAGTCATATTACTTGCAGCGAAAACAATTTCACAATTTCAGGATTATTGGTCTTGTTACAATTTATTTAAATACGATTTTTCTTTAACAGCGCCATCTAACGTTGTAAAACTTCTAATCGGCAATTACAACGAAACCACTAAACCTGAAATTGTGAATATGTTTTCGCTGCAACTACTATGGCTATATTTAATATGTTTGACGAATTCGTGCCTTAAAGTGCAATACTTTTTGCGTTCTGTGTAAAAAAAAACATTGTATGGGTCGGAACATCTTTAAGTGCAGAGTGCACAAATGCTGGTTGTGGGTGCACTTTGTGGGTTGAAAAAAGTCAACGCATGGATTACAGCTCGTGGTGTAGGGGATTGCATTTCATGCGAGAGATTATGGGTTCAAATTCTTGCATCGCTTACGCATCACTTTATTTCTCTTTCTGCGTTAGATAAGTGCATTTCGTTACGGATGCGAGCTGTTTCATGGTTCCCCTTCCCCTACTGGGTGGTAGGGTTACGCCCCCCCCCCCTGCGGGTTGGTACCACCGCCTTCGATGAAACTATGGTTGAAGCGGCGATGAAAAAATGTGCATGTTTTTCATCCCAGTTCAGTGGAGCCGTGCTCGTAAAGGGGAGGTCCTGACCATGGCAGCTAATTCCTTCGGGAATGTGATGTATGTGGCTAATATCATAACGGTAGTTGTGTAGTATTAGGCATCCATGTTAGGTTAGGTTAGGTTAGGTTAGGTTAGGTTAGGTTAGGTTAGGTTAGGTTAGGTTAGGTAAGGTTAGGCACCCCGCGCGGGTTGGTACCACCGCCTTGGATGAAACTATGGTTGAAGCAGCGATGAAAAAATGTGAATATTTTTCATCCAGTTCAGTGGAGCCGTGCTCGTAAAGGGGAGGTCCTGACCATGGCAGCTAATTCCTTCGGGAATGTGATGTATGTGGCTAATATCATAACGGTAGTTGTGTAGTATTAGGCATCCATGTTAGGTTGCATAAAAACATGGTTTTTTCAAGACTTTTCAGTTTTTGGGTTGATGCTTTCTCGTAGTTCTTAGTTCTTCGCCTTAGACCGTCCTACCAAAAATGTAAGTTTGGCAGCAGCATTTAGGTAATCCTAATTGTATTACCTCATTAAAATTTAAAAAAGACGAAAGAAATCATAACTTATAGACCAGTGAAGTTTAATATAAATTTCATAAATCAATGAAATTAAATGAAAGTGGCAACCGTGAAGTTCGGCCATTTCGAGCTGTAAGCACAGGAAATCCAGCCAGCTCCTGAGTTAAAAAATTCCTAATACATAAGGTACATCCATACGTGAAGTCTCAAGTCCTAAATTCTAAGCATTCATTGTAAATCAGTTTACACTTCGAAGGGTTACGATTCTATAATACAAATTACAAAAAAATATATATTTAAAGGAAAAACCTTCAGTTTTAATACCAGCTGACAAGAAGATTCAGACACCTATAAATCTGCCGCTGCCTTGTAAATATAAAATACATGTATTAATAAATGATATTTTATTCGGTGTTATACCGTTATTTATGATTAAGGCCGAAGCTTTACAGAGCTAAATAATACGCAAAGCTAAAACAACATCAATCCAGCTATATCGAATAATGCGAGTTGCTTTCCTCGAAAGCCTCAATTAGCGCAAAACCACAGCCAATTGTCCGGGCCGCCTAGCGCTAAGTACACAGAGTAAAATGAATTTCGGACGATCATTCGAATTGTCGGTTCGGAGCCCGAGGCGGAGTGGCCGCTGTTGGTACAACATTAAGGCCGCGTATGAAGCTAGACAAATTCCCGATTTCCCCCCCACCGCTCCGCTAGACGCCGAAGCGGCAGTGGCGCCGTGAATCTTAGGATAAAACTGAAATGAGATATTGTTAGAGCGACACCTATACGCCGTCGCTGGATCTTCGTGAAAGTTGTATCGATCCCGCGGCAAGTCGTCAACCAATCACAAGGCTCGAGATCACCCGCCATATTATTCACATTGCTGCTAGAAAACAGCATCCATTTCGTCAGATCTCTACTTCATGAAAGGATTTACTATTTTCACATTAATCGTCAGTAGCTGGTTGGTGTAGCGCGTGAAACGTCTTATCTACAGTTATTGTTCGATGGGGGATGTCGGTTCGAATCCTGTAGGTTACAGTTTTTTTTTTCTGTTTTGTTTTACTTTTTATTGTTAATGGTGTATAGTATATAATTATAGCGTGGGTTAGACTTAATTGATTTACACATATAAAAAAATATTACATAATAATAGGTTTTGGTAAAAGTTTTTACCTGATTGACAATTTTAAAAAGTATAAACGTCATTTGATACAATAAAAAGTAAAATAACACTTTTAAAAAGGATAAACGTGAGACGATGGAGAAATAATTTCCATGCAACGAGCGCGCAAAAAATGACGCCACGCGACTTACAACATTATATCGCCGTTCATAGCGCCGTAGCGCAGTGATGAAAACGGAGAAAAATCTAATTTTTTGTCTCCCAAATTGATAGGTAAATTAGTAGCGCAGTGATGAAAACGGAGAAAAATCAAATTTTTTGTCTCCCAAATTGATAGGTAAAATGATAAAAATAAGAATAATTTTTCAATAAACCTGATGGTCGTTACGTCATTATTCATTAGTAGTGAGAGCCGAAACAAAAGCCAAATTCCTCCCGCGGCACAAGTGAAGTAAATTTACTTTTTTGTACTAAGCAGGTACCTACGTCGCTTATTCCAAGGAATGTGACAAGTAGTGTCGACACTTTTTAGGGTTCCGTACCCAAAGGGTGAAAACGGAACCCTATTACTAAGCCTCTGCTCTCCGTCCGTCCGTCCATCCGTCCATCCGTCTGTCCGTCCATCCGTCCGTCCGTCCGTCCGTCCGTCCGTCCGTCCGTCCGTCCGTCCGTCCGTCCGTCCGTCCGTCCGTCCGTCCGTCCGTCCGTCCGTCCGTCCGTCTGTCACAGGGTTCTATCTCATGAACCGTAATAGGTAGGCAGCTGAAATTTTCACAGAGTGTGTATTTATTTTGCCGCTATAACAACATCGTGTGCGAGTCCGACTCGCACTTGGCCCGTTTTTTTAGTTCACTTTGCTCTCCTGTGGTCGCCTGGTACGCAGTATCCTCTATTTAGCTGCTATTTGCCGCGGCCGCGAGTGCCGCGTCTTTTGTCGTTTGAAGACCTTTTTTCGACGTTGGCGACGTTGTCGTCGTTGTTCGTCGTTGTTGATGTCGAAAACGGAACCCTATTACTGCGTGCAATTGTATTCGGTGCGGTGCGTACCTAGTTATGCGCTGCTCGACGATTGTGCGCGGCGCGTACAATTGCGTGAGGTCGCGTATGCGTGCTCGTCGATTGTATCTCGTTCACTCGCGTCAGTCGCGCGGTCGCCCCGCGCTGAAGTGTCTTATAATATTTGGACGCTCGTCCGCTCCGCTGTAGCGCCACAGAGCAGCGCTGTGCAACAATCGAAGAACGTAGATTTGTATTCGAATGAATCGAATAACGGGAACAATCGAATAATTCGATTGTTTTTATTCGCAGTCGCCTATCGCTAGTCTACGACCAGTGTTTCCAATGATATAACGAAAACAAATTTTGACATGACAGACAGGTAGATTAGGTCGGGGCGTTTATTTTGAGTGGTCGCATGATGGGTCTACGACCAGTGTTTCCCATGATATAACGAAAACAAATTTTGACATGACAGACAGGTAGATCAGGTCGGGGCGTTTATTTTGAGTAGTCGCATGATGGGTCTACGACCAGTGTTTCCCAAGCTATAACGAAAACAAATTTTGACATAACAGACAGGTAGATCAGGTCCGGGCGTTTATTTTGAGGGGTCGCATGATGGGTCTACGACCAGTGTTTCCCATGATATAACGAAAACAAATTTTGACATGACAGGAAGTTAGACCAGGTCGTTTATTTTGAGTGGTCGCATGATGGGCCTACGACCAGTGTTTCCCATGATATAACGAAAACTAATTTTGACATGACAGACAGGTAGATCAGGTCGGGGCGTTTATTTTGAGTGGTCGCATGATGGGTCTAAGACCAGTGTTTCCCATGATATAACAAAAAAAAATTTGACATCACAGGAAGTTAGATCAGGTCGGGGCGTTTATTTTGAGTGGTCGCATCATGGGTCTACGACCAGTGTCTCCCAAGATATAACGAAAACTAATTTAGACATGACAGACGGGTAGATCAGGTCCGGGCGTTTATTTTGAGTGGTCGCATGATGGGTCTACGACCAGTGTTTCCCATTATGTATCGAAAACAAATTTTGACATGACAGACAGGTAGATCAGGTCGGGGCGTTTATTTTGAGTGGTCGCATGATGGTTCTACTACCAGTGTTTCCCATGATATAACGAAAAAAAATTTTGACATGACAGACAGGTAGACCAGGTCGGGGCGTTTATTTTGAGTGGTCGCATGATGGGTCTACGACCAGTGTTTCCCCAGATATAGCGAAAACATATTTGGTCATGATATGACATGTACAACACATGAAATTGAACTGAACCGTTCCTCCGAGATTAATATTGGAGTTTCTTTTCGTCATAGAATTTATTTTATTTTATTTTATTATATTTTTAATTTTTATTATAATTTTATTTTAGCTATTTGTTGTTATAGCGGTAAAATAAATACACACTCCGTGAACATTTCAGCTGCCTACCTATGGCCCTGTGACAGACGGACGGACGGACGGACAGCGGAGGCTTAGTAATAGGGTTTCGTTTTCACCCTTTGGGTACGGTAGCCTGAAAACGAACCAACAAAACAAAACATATTGTTTATGTCATTTATTCTTTTCACGGAGTTTTCCTTCTGTTCATGTTATTAATTATTCTGTGCCGCCGACAAAAAATACAAAAATCCGCCCGCCGAGCTATCTGCCAAGGTCATGTGACTTGTCATGTTGCGACCCGGCCGCAATGGACGTACTTGCAGACGCACGTTCCACGGGGAGGCGGATATTTGCGGCCGCCCCAATACTCGTAGTGCCCGCTAGGCTTGAGAAGGAGAATTTAGCATAATTACGTAACGACAGTCGTGGCACAATGGTTTTAGTGTCGTATTTTTGCTGCGAATTTGAGAACCACACATATCGAAGTTCGGTTCCTGGAAACATCTCTTTTTTTATATTATAACAAATATTTTATTTATTTATTATATTTTTATTTATTTATATCTTGCTAACCGAACGTTACTAACCAGTGTCAATTATTTCGGCTTTAGACCTCAATAACATTTGATTGAGAATTTTACAGCGCCATCTATGAAGTTCAGCTGATGCTCGTAGGAATTTGGTTCGGAACTTTGTTACTGTCGCGATCCCGAAAGCGATCTCCGCGTGCGAAGAGTCGTGCGGAGAGGCGTGCGCCCGCTTCGAAACATCGCAGCGGACTGAGGCTACCGAAATGGCGATAGATAGTCGCCAAGAGAACGAAAGGGAAAGGGCTACTTCACGGTGCTCAGAAATTTTGTCGTAAGTCCAAAATTCATTTTTTTGATGCTTTGAATGAAAAATTGTGTCCAAATGCAATAATAATCATTCAAAAATTTAAAAAACCATGATGCAAATATAATGTGAGATTACTAGCACTGTAATTAATACCAATTCTGAGAAATAAAGCATAATGTGAAAAAATCGACCTATTTTCGCGATTTTTTTCTATCGGGCCAATGTTATGCTATTGGAACAATAATCATTCAGATTAAGCGGATATAAGTGAAGTTTCATATCACGCAATTTTAGCATGATTAGATCAATATTCTCTGAGAAATTAAGACAAAGCTGGGTGCGATTTAGCGTCATACGGAGCCTTAATGGCGTCCCGCCGCGAACTGGAGGTGACCTCAAAGTTATTGTTGCAACGTTACGAGCGTAATGCCTACCCGCAGAACCAGTTGTCACTTAAGGCTGTCGTGAAGTCACAGGAAATCTAAGATTTGACATTTTTAAGAAAAGCATTAAAATAGCGAAATCTTCTTCCCCGCCCTAACGTTTCCCTACCCCTAAACTATGTCAGAATTGAATAATTTTTTTATCTCTTATGAAATCTTCATTCTATGTCCGTATCTTTTAATTTTTTTGCAAATATCTGTTTTTTTTTTTTCGGAAAAAATAAATCGAAAATAAACAACTTTTTTCCAATGTTTATAAGCCAATATTAAAATTAAAACATACAGACAATCTATATGATATATCTCTATATAGAATATCTCTACCTGCCGTGTGAAAAGCCGTTACATTTTTCAAACAAATCTATAATACATTTAATAATTCAAAATCGCCCGTAGTATGGAGAATTGATAGGGCAACGCGCTAACCTCCAATATTTTGGGTTTATTTTTATTTTATCTCAGCGTCGGTTAAGAATAAACAACGGTAGAAAAATCGGAATGTCAAGGTTTAGACTATTGTCTAGTGTATGACCGTAAAAGAGTTTTAATGAGTTGCTTATATTTTTATAAAAAATATGTTCGTATAACCTATTCACTAGGTTTTTACGGGTTTAAAAACCGGCGCTTGGAAATTATAAATGATTTGGACAATTTTCTTTTTCAGTCACGTACGCTGCAGTCAAAAATCAAACAAAAACCAAACGGCATTTCTGTCATTATGGAACAAGCTAGGCTTGACGGCATATATTGTTTATATTAGCGTTAATTAAAAACAGCTTTATTGAACCGAATTACATCGATCGATTGAGGCAGTCGCACTATCAATTCCCTATACTTCGGGCGATAACTGTTTACACGCTCTAAATGTTTTACTAAGTTTTTAGGGTTCCGTACCCAAAGGTGAAAACGGAACCCTATTACTAAGCCTCTGCTGTCCGTCCGTCCGTCTGTCCGTCTGTCCTTCTGTCACAGGGCTGTATCTCAGTAACCGTAACAGGTAGACAGCTGAAATGTTCACAGAGTGTGTATTTATTTTGCCGCTATAACAGCAAATAGGTAAGATTATAAAATAATTAAAATTAAAGGGGGCTCCTATACAAAAAACGTGATTTTTTTGTTTTTTTTTTTCTACGATGGTACGGAACCCTTCGTGTGCGAGTCCGACTCGTACTTGGCCGGTTTTTTTTAAATTTCGGATTTTAAAATTTATTATCAAAACGTACGTCTGTATGTTTTTTTTACAGGTCACAGGTACGGTACATACATACGGACATAGAAACAACTTTTTTTAAGTGATTAAAACATTTTGATCAAGATCTAACAACTTTTAGGTGCAGGGCAACGTTAGGGCCCAGAGGACGATTTCGTTAGTTTTTTTCGCAGTCGGCGTGCACAATTGTGCCATGGCCAATGGACCAAGAGAGCATTTCTTGAAATTATCATATCTCATAGCCCAGTCTTAAATAAAGCTGTTTTTGTGAAAAAATGTGCGCATGATCTTCTATGAGCGGGAAGACATCTACGAAGTTTCTTTATCAAATTGGAAATTAATTTCACCAACATTTAAGTAACAGCACATTTAGATCATAGGTAATGATTAGATTTCTATAGGAAGTTTACATTTACATGAAACATTATATCACAGCGGGGCTTAAACTTGAAAAACTGATAAGGGCTGCTCTCCTCGAAGCCTGAAATTCAGGCCTGAAGATCGATGTGAGGAAACACTGCTAAGTGCTCGATTTGGTATTCTAAGCGAGCTGCATATTCACGGGCTATATCTGGCTTCGCGTATTCCTGAATCCGTGTGCGTTATTTTTCAAAACCCTATTGTCAAAATAACCGTATGATTCTATTTGAATGCTAAATGTCTACGACTTTATTTGTCTGATTTTTTGGTAAATTTTTCCGTTATGACTTACCTCAAAAACTTTACAGTTACTTAGGGCATAACAATACCGGGCCATTAGGTACCGAGATAAACATAACCTAATTTTATATTGGGTTTAAATCGTAGAAGTTTTCAACGATATTCCACTCGTATTCGCCTTAGCAATGACTGGTATAAACATCTAGTTTTGACTGTTCATCAATCAATAATTCATTTTCGTCACCCGGAAGTGGAAACTTTGCACTCTGTACAATATAATATAATTTACACCCATGGAACAGAAATTGCACCCGATTGTGCAAACATTAAGCTGTTCGGCAATATTGGATTCCCAATATCGATGAGAGCATACAGATCAATGAAATGGCGGAGAAAAAATAATTGCATATTGTTTTAAGTAAGGCGCATCATATTGCGTTCGAGGAAGCCCGATTCTGCTGTTTGTCCAATTTCAAACCATTCCGTGTGTGTTATGTTTCGGTCAAACATAACACGCTAAGTTTTGAGTGCGGTTTCCAAAAATCGGTATTCAGCTACTTGGAAAACGCACTCAAAACTTAGCGTGTTTTGTTTGACCGAAACATAACTCATGCGGATTGGTTGGAAATTGGACAAATAGCACAATCGGGCTTCAGGGTGCTTCTTAACTTTATGTTTAAAGGACACTAGGTTGTATTTTGACGGAAATTCCTCTGCAGAATTTTCAACAGATTACCGAATCTCTAGGTAAATGATCGAGGATCGATTGGTTCTTATTATCGGGATGGCGATACTGAATGAGTGCAATTTATGCATTTTGCGCGATGAGCGATCGTAGAAAAGAGGAGGAGGGATTGCGTTATGCATCGTGTTTTGTTGGATCAATTGAACCTAACAAAACATAAAAATCTTAACCGAAACGGCAGTATAATTTTCCGACAGGGGCTAAGCGCGGCAATGGAAATATTGCGACTTGGCAAAGTCGCTGGGCCGTTAGCTGCCTCGGAGTACCCCGTAAAGATTATCACCGATGCCAATTTCTTGGACGCCGCGCGGCTTGGTTACCGGGCGACACGGCATCCATCGAGTAAGTTAGATCGGGAATCCGAAACTTATCCGTAGTTATCGTGATAATACACTCATGCTAGCGCCGGCCAGTCATCTCGACTACCAATAAGTGGCTACGCTGCCGCTGTACCTAATCCTTCTTTGCTCGATGCGGGCACTACACGACTCGGAGGCCACACGGTTCGGTCGCCACTCAATATGTCTATCCCCTGATATCACCTGCAGCTACCTGAAATTAGCGGGTTAACTTTTGGTTACATTGCATATATAAATTTTGTAACCGAAAGACAACTTTGGGATTTTTGTATTCGGAGGTGGTAAAAACGGGCGTATGTCAGTCTATTCGAATCCGGCGGTTCGCTCACTAAAATTGTTTGCTGGCTTAACGCATAAAATAGGCCCGTGCGCATTATACTCGGGGTATGTAATGAAAATTAACTTTCCATGGAGATGATACTTTTGAGGTTACCGCGGTCGTTAGACATGTTTGAAAAATATTACTGCTTTTCACGCGGCAGGTAGAGATATTCTCCGACGTTTCGAGCTAATCATTCAGCTCGTTGTCAAGGAGGCAGGAGCTGAATGATTAGCTCGAAACGTCGGAGAATATCTCTACCTGCCGCGTGAAAAGCCGTAATATTTTTCAAACATTTCCATGGAGATATGGATTACAGCGCCCGATGATGCGAACGCTCCATGCAACCCATTGTTATTTAAATTTAAATTTAAGCTTATATTATTTTTTTTCTATTTTTTTCTTTACGTATTTTTATACATAGGTAAGTACTGAATAGTTGCACAACTATGCATGTGGTGTGCACTATTTTATTGGAATGTTACCTACCTAGTATATGTTTTATGCGATGTTAATTATTGTTCTTTTATGGTAAATGTTCCGTTTTGTGCACCAAATAAAAATAAATAAAAAACGTGGATCACCTCTGGATTAAACTGTGTTTGTGTAGTTAATCCGGCGACAATACACCTTTTCATCCAACTCTGACTACAACTGTTGAATTCGGCCCGCAGGACATCAACCATAGCGGTCTAGCGAACGAGGCTTTTGTAACACGCTACCTGGCTGCAAGCGCACCCCATAACGCACCTGCTAATGCGAACTAACTTCCCACATTAAACTTTACGACTTGCCGACTTCAAGTTTTGTTTCGAGCTGGCTATAAATTGAAGCCAATGAGTTTCCCGGAGGCAAAGGAGTAGGTGATTTATACAATGTAACATTAAACTACCACCACATTCGTATGTTGTTATGTATGTAGCACATTAGTACATTATTTCTTACAGTATACGTACGTCACTATATACACCTGTAGATAAGGTAAAATGAAACAATATATATGTATATAATTTATTTAAAATTCTGCATCTGAATTTCCATTCGCCTGAACCAACTCTGGAAATATTTATCCCATCAAAAACATAAATAAAAAAAATGCAAGTATCGCAACGGAGTCATTCCACTGAAAAAAATTTAGAGATCTCAAGTCAGAGCCGAATCAGTTATTTTAGTTACGCCTGGTTTTACCACCTCCAGCTACAAAACTTCCGAAGCTACCTTTCGGTTACGCCACACAAATATGCAATGTAACCGATAGTTAACTATCGGATTTCAGGTAGCTGCAGGTGGTGAAAAGGGGAGTTAATATCGCTCGTAGCCTAGTGGCGTGGGGACTGGCCTGCTCCATGGTTCGGAATTCATGTAAAACCTCCCCTACTAGGTGGTAGGGCTTAGACTAGCCATGGTTGGTACCATTGCATTGGATGAAAAGATGGTCGAGGCGGCAATGAAAAATTGTCCGTTTTTTCCATCCAGTTCAATGCAGCATAAAAAATACATGAGATCTCACAACTGCTTTCACGCTGTCACGCAGAGAAAGCGAATACAGTGAATACTTGGTGTTCCGAATTGATATCACTGCTCATAACAACAATCGCACGATATCAAATCGGAACGAATTTGAGCAGACATATCTGTCAGAGCTACCTCATAATGCCTTGTAAGTGTCGAGAGTGGTTATTTCAGGCCTAGAATTGTCTAACTAGACTAATAAACGGCGAAAGGCCATCGTTATTTCAGAATACAAGTGATTAACACGCTTAATGACAGCTCGATGACAACCATTTGACAGCGTACGCGGTGCACATTCTCTAAACAGTGAACGCTTTGTACGATCTGTGTGCGGTCTATAGTCACGTCCCTAATGTCAAAATGACGTTCACGGGAGTAAATATAAGCAATTCGGAAAGGTCGGATACGCGTACATTGTGAATTCTCCGCAATGAACGCATTTCGGAATGCAGTGTATGTAAGTATACTGCCCGGAACGAACCGAGTCCTTCCCCTTCTAAGGGTGAGCGGCGAAGCAAAAATATATCAAAGTTTTGTTTCTGCGTATCGACAAATATATTGCAAACACTTTTTGTTCTTTTTACGATGTCATTTTTAGGGTTCCGTACCTAAAGGGTGCCAACGGAACCCTATTACTAAGCCTCCGCTGTCCGTCCGTCCGTCCGTCCGTCCGTCCGTCCGTCCGTCCGTCCGTCCGTCCGTCCGTCCGTCTGTCACAGGGCTGTATCTCATCAACCGTAATAGATAGGCAACTGAAATTTTTACAGAATATGTATTTATTTTCCCGTAAACAAATAGGCAACATTCAAAAATAAAAAAAAATAAAGGGGGCCTCCTAAAACAATATGATTTTATGGTGTTAAATCTTGTACGATGGCATGGAACACTTCGTGTGCGAGCCTGACTCGCACTTGGCCGGTTTTTTTTTTCATCGCTAATGCAGTAGAAAAGTGTTTTTTCGCAACTGTCGTCTCTGCTTACCCCTCCGGTTTGACGGCGCGTGATGGGATGCGTGCAAGCACGTCCGCATGAGTTATGAAAGAATGACCCGGCAATATAGACGAAAATGTTTGTAACGCAACTGGTAGACATTGAGTATGTAAACGCTTCGCTTTATGCTTGCTAGTAGACGTTCGTGATGTTTTGCTTGCCAGCAAAAACTGAAAAAACCGGCCAAGTGCGAGTCGGACGAAGGGTTCCGTACCATCGTACAAGATTTAACATAAAAAAATCACGTTTTTTGTATTATTATTTTTAAATTTTACCTATTTGTTGTTATAGCGGTAAATTAAATACACTCTGTGAAAATTTCAGCTGCCTCCTATTACTTGACATACATCCCTAATAAAGCCACAATACAATACATACAACATACAGCCCTGTGACAGACGGACGGACGGACGGACGGACAGCGGAGGCTTAGTAATAGGGTTCCGTTTTCACCCTTTGGGTACGGAGCCCTAAAAAGTAATAAAAAATAAACCCTTCCGTTAGAGTTTTTCGTCCAAGAACAAGGCCAGTGGTTGAAACAATATAATGTCGACAACACACGGAAAAAAATCTGAAAATAAAACAGTAAAAGTTTTGAATGAACGCGCGGCGAATTTAAAATACGGGACTGCCAAGCTACACTTCTGCAGTTATAACTCCTATCGTGTTTCTCTCGGTTGCCACCAGCTGGCGCTGACCGCCGCTGTCAGTAAGCGAGATGCCACGAGAAGCATACTCGAGCGCGAACGAGAAGCAACGTGCGCCCACTAGTTACAGCGTCCGCGGAGGCATGCTCGGTATTGCTAGCATGTAACTCTTAGGAATTATTGAAGGATTTTAGAAAAACTTGTCTTGCGAAATAAATTGCGTCAAAGTACCTGCATATCTACTCAGGAAACTGAAAGCGAGAAGTTCTCGTGTTCGGTTCTGTCAAACTATATGTAGAAAAAAATATGCCTACTTTTTATATAGAGTTTGACAGAAGCAAAAACGAAAACTTCTCGTGTTCGCTTTCATGAGCAGACCCCCTGCGCCAAAATGCTTGTAAGATTCTAATTGGAGTCCAACTCGATATAGCGCTAAGAGTTGCAACATGCATCGCGTCGTTTTCCTGGATGGGTTGGTAATAAGCGCAATACGGTTCGACCACAGCGTACTTCTTTTGCTTCCTGCTGCTCTAAGGCATACATCTTTTCATAGATAATCTACGATTACGCATTTGCCGAAATAAATATTTTTAATTTGACCATTGCACACGTCGAGGTCATAATTGTGTAATTTCTTCATTTTGAAATGGAATTATGTTTTTTTTTAATAATATTTATATTTAAAAAGGAACAGATTAAAGTTGAGTAACCCTAGTTAAATTATTAGATCATAGTTGAATGCGACTCATTCGATTTCGTTTGAATGCGCGGGTAGGTTTAGACAAGTATATTTAAAAAAGAAAGAATTCTCAAGTTCCGTTTAGTACGTCAATCTGCACGAGAAGAAATCTAAATTTTGGGTATTTTACATTGAAACGAGAGAAAACATACATAAGAGTTTGTTAGTTTCCTCTCATAATTTAAAATCTTAAAAATTTTAAAACGTTTATAAAAAACGTTACTTGTTACTTAGAGAGTATATTGCGTATTTATGGGATTAATCACGAAAAACTCATTCAATTATATGGGTTTAATACATTTTATTGAAATATTTCATAAATAATAGTTTCTGATTGCTAGGTTAGTAGTGCGTGCTTCTCGTCATGCCTATACAGTTGATAACTGTGGTAGGTACACAATATAATTCAGTCCTACGTTGATTTGTGATACTGTTACTTTGTTATAATACCTTTCTATTAATTTACTTATGGTAATTTTGGCTTGAGCAGGAAGCCTAGTCCATGTGATGTATAAAAACGCGATGTTGAGTTGTATAGCTAGCTTCCCAGTTCGCATTCTCTTTTCGATATTTTCCTTTTTTCGTCTCGTGGTCGGACGTTTGAAGCGGACTGTAAATGGACCATTTGCCCAAATAATTCACTGCCGATACACATTATAATCGAATGTTTATATGCTTTACAGTTTAAGTGGGTAATTAAATAATTCTACATAATCATTTGTATATAAAGGAGTTTTGATTTAGACTATTTGGCAACACCGAGAGTTAGCGCAGTTGGAGTCGCGCGAACGAAATTCAGCGCGAGCGAGCGAACGAGCCAACAGTCTGCCGCCGCTCGTGTTGTTGTGTCGAATTGCTTTGCGTCCATCCAGCGCACCGGCTTCTTGCAACGCGCGCATTTTGGAGACACGGCTCCGAGGAAGTCTCCTGTCGGCGTAAATCGCGTCCCTGCTGTGTGAATTTTCATCAAAAGTGGAACTAATACGGAACAGCCAGTTTTGTTTTGTTTCTACGCGAACTACGGCGGTCGCGTGTGGTGGATTCAGTGCAAATATTTCTTTGTTCGTGCTCAGACGGATCGGATCGACCGCAGCTTCAGTTGCTTGGTGACGAAAAGGTAAGTTTCAAATTCAAATGTTCGTATGTTCAATTCTCGAGCTGCCACATAATCCGGTAGACCTCAGCCGATCTCACCTGGCACGAAACCTATGACGAAATAGTGCTACAACTTCGATGTTATCGAGTTATACCTACACGTGTGGCAATCTCACGTGCATTTCCCTACGTTTATTATTTATAAAACCTAGCGAACCACGCAGGTTGTTATATTTACGCAGAATCCATCGTTTTCCGACATGACGGCGCACGTTTTGACGGTTATTTTTCGCAACTGACGTTTGGAACCGGCTTTTCGACAGATGTTGCGCACCACGTGCCATGCCGGGGCGCGTCGCCGGCTGTTTGGAAACACTTTCGAAAATGGATCGGATGTTCGTTCTGGCGGTTTGGTCGTTATGTGGCATGTGAATACTGCGTGCAGCCAGCGTAGGTGAGTGATGTGGGCCGAAGCAGGAAAGTCGAGGAGATAACTGCCCGACTTCCGGCGTATTGATAAACAGCTGGCGGCCGCTCGAGTGACTACGCTTGTTGTTCGATTGAGGGGTATCTTCCTTGAATTGCACATTCATTTAGCTCAACACTATTGTTTGACTTTGTTATGACACAGGTGGAAAAATCTATTTTGAATCCAAGTAGGTTGGTGGTTTCTAGTTGGAACGCTTTTCTTTTCTTGAAGCTACCTACGTAGGTAGGTGAGTACCTACATACTTTGAATGTAGTATTTTATACAGGTACCTACCTATCTAACACAAATGAAACTTAAAGTATGTCCTAGGTACCCTACTATATACAATATATTAGTATGTATACGTTTTTTTCCAGACTTGATGACACGTGTCCCCGAAGAAAATTCTAAATGGTTGAAGAATGATTCACTATAGGTAATTACCCTAGGTGAACCAGGCAGGTAGGTACCTATAAAAGTTATAATTCAATGAAACTACGAATCTACAGACAATCTACGGCCACCCGAATCTGGAATAGAAGCAACTAAATAGATTCTGATAGGTATCTGTAAAACCGGTAGATGTGTTTTTTTATTTTTTATTGTTAGGTAATTTGGTTTGTGTAGAGTAAACACCACGACCATGAAACAGGTTGTATATTTTTTTTTATGTCGAAAAATGTACTAGGAATGATTTTCTAGAAATCTAAACGGTAGTGTAGTACGGTAGTAATACTCGGTGTTATGTCATCCCGTATGTCTGTCGGTTGTTCTTATGTTCTCAACTATGGCAAGAAACGCGTTGCCGCATCGGATGACAGGGGCCCGTTGCGGTAAAAGGTGAAAGTGAGAAAATATATTAAATTAAACAATAAACTGTTAACCACAGAACAGAAAAGCAAGAAGTGTCTTGGGTCGTTATGTTCCGGGACGTCACGACATTTTTGGTCACTATAAGGTAAATGGATGAATCTGGGTTCACGGGCTAGAGACTAACCCTCTGATGCTAAATATGTCGGTATGCCTGCGCCAAGCCATATATATTGTTTGTCACCATAACTGCTTTTTCAGGCGCCTTATCTAGGTAACGCAACCACTTGGCACAGGCAGACCAAGGTCGCGACCTCCTAGTCAATTACACGCTACCTGCGGTATGGACAAATTGTGCATATGATCGTACGGGAAGCCGGCAAGCGCGTCGCATGCTTTACAATTCCAAGCATCGTAAATGCGTTTGTCAAGTCATTTACCATCCGCGCTAACCCTCCAATACGTCTGCGACTATGTTTGCCTGGGGTGCGTTTGAGTTGGGTTGGTAGTCTAATGCTGAGATTCAAAGTCAGTTCTTGGGTCTTGGGATGAAGCTCATGTATTCCGACTTTTTTTTTTATTTGACTGGACATGGATGGCTAATACCACACTTTCTGTCATGGTATTAGCCCAACACACCACATGGGAACTAGGTGCCATGCCAGGACCTTCCTTATATTGCACGGCTGCATTGAACCGGACGGAAAACACGGACAATTTTCATTGCCGCTTCGACCATCGTTCATCCAATGCGACTGCCAAATTTGACATTAACTACAGGTAATGTCTAAATTGACAGTCGGAAGACTTGAGAATCGTCTCAAGATCTAAGGACTGTCTTTGAATCTCAGCTTTTCTTTCCTTTTTAGGGTTCCGTACCCAAAAGCAAGCCAATGTAACACTGTTACTAAGCCTCCGCTTTCCGTACGCCCGTCCGTCCGTCCGTCCGTCCGTCCGTCCGTCCGTCTGTCTGTCTGTCACAGGGCTGTATCTCAGTAACCGTAACAGGTAGACAGCTGAAATTTTCACAGAGTGTGTATTTATTTTGCCGCTATAACAACAAGATAAGATTAAAAAATAATTAAAATTAAAGGGGGCTCCCATACAAAAAACGTGATTTTTTTGTTTTTTTTTCTACGAAGGTACGGAACCCTTCGTGTGCGAGTCCGACTCGCACTTGGCCGGTTTTTTTGTATTCAATCTTGTGCGATGCACGGAACCTGAACATCTATGAAATTTCCATAACCGTTAAATATACGTAGTTTTTATGTGGCGCCGAACTCGAACTCGCATTAGACCATAATTGCTCCCCATATGACATGACAATTTTGTGATTGATATCGCCGGTTCAAGCTTGTCACGCGATCAAGCGTGAATTGCCGCAAGCAGAAAGTGTGCATTGATCGTACCTTGGAACGCTCCATCATCTCTGCCTACCCGTCGAAGCTACCGCGCGTTCTTACATCCATTACATCCCTTATTCCTCCACACCCTAACTATATTCGGCGCAAATATACTTTTTCGTGCTAAGCATGTACGTCGCTAGTTCCAAGGAAGGTGACATGTGTGCATGTGTAATCGACCGTGAAGCAAGGACACATTAATTAAAGAAAGATCCCTGTAAAAAGAACTACTTTACGAATACACTGCAACGCTGGACCCGAACCAGCAAAACATACCATTCGCGGGAATTGCGTCTACGACGGCAATAATTTTGAATGTTCAATCTTTGCAGTCAAGGCTCGGAACGCAGGTATAGCGTTAAATAAATGTATGTAAGTCTAATCATAAATACTGTTTTAGTAAGAGGCATTGATTACGGGAAGATCGACTTTAGGATAATTTCAAATTATGGGTATACACTATACAGCAGGTGGCGAAATTGCATTATATTCGTGATGTTGTTCTTTTTGCAGGGATCTGTCTTTAATTAATGTGTCCTTGCGTTAAGTCGATTGTACATACATACATGTCACATTCCTATATTTGGAGCACTTACCGCAGATAATCAGAGGCACCCACTTGTGGTTGACATTAGGCTTTTGGGAACAATCCGTTTCTCAAACTCATTTCTCGGCCGCACCGCCAGGATATGGCACTGTCTGCCGGCGGGTACCTTTCATCACACCTATAACCTGGGAGTCTTCGAGCGGCATTTGAACAAGCTCGATAGCTCTGCAATAGTCTGCAAATCCGCTGGCATGGTGTCTGGCTGAGCGTGGGTTTGCGAGGCGAGGTGTATTTGCCTTTTCTGAGCACCTTCGGTCCTCAGCACAGCATAAAAACCGGCCAAGTGCGAGTCGGAGGCTTAGTAATAGGGTTCACCCTTTGGGTACGGAACCCTAAAAATTATAATAATCCTGTAGTGCTGAACAAAATGTCCGCTTTTAGCCGCGCAAAGAAAATTTCTTTGGGAACGTGGTGTGATAGGCTAAAATATTTTTTTATACGTATAGCGCAACAGTGGCTCACGCCAAGCTCTCAAAGAAGAGCCCGATAAAGCCTGTGGGTTTTCGAACTTTCACAGGGGCTGCGAAAACAAATCATCCGATTACAATTTATCATAGAAAATTATTATAAATACATATAAACTCAAGCGATGTTTTATAGTAAAGACATTTCTTCACTATTGTTTTAAAGCCTCATACTTCGATTATTAAATTTATGTATACTATTAAATACAACGCTAAATTCGGTACAATTTGGTGTTGTGATCCTTTTGTTTAATTTTCTTCCTGTTTCTTAGTTCTATAAGTATGATTGGAAATTTTATACTCTGCCGGATTCGTTTTAACATACAAACATTGATAATTCTTCCACTAAAAACACAAGTTAGTAGAGTGCTATGATTGTTCTCAAAACAGAGACATCAGACATTGCCAGTACTCCCATTTTTTTACCACCAGATGCCATGTTTGAATGACCCCAGTATCGGGAGCATAAACGCAACGATACTGCTGTATCGATTCATAACTGTGTCCATCTTTTTATCCAATGCGATGGTACCAACCCGGGCGGGCTTAAACCTTACCACCTAGTAGGGGAAGGGGACCTACAGTTTTACATGGATTCCGAACCATGGGGCAGCTCGCATTCGTAACGAAATGCACCTATCGAACTCGGAAAGAGAAAGACAGTGGTGCACGTCGTAATTGAACCCAGGCCTCCGGTACGCTAGGCCAGTTCCCGCGCCACTAGGTTACGAGCCGCTCAAAATTGCAAGTTGCAAAATTTCCAGCCGCAGTAATTCATCGAGACGAATACAGCGGGAGAACTGTTAGTAATTAATGTCCAGTTCTATAAAAATCCCGAACGCGCACATCGTATGTGCGCGCGTAGTCGTTTCGGCAATCGGCGATGGAAATTCGACTAGCAGTGCGATCACGTACGCGCTGCCGAGGGATTGTGGCCCTTCGCGCTCTCGCAATAGCGCGCGCGCGGGCGCGGCGGAGGCGCGACCTTGCCGCGTCGTTTCACTTTTGCTAAGGTCGTCCGTTCGCGATTCGCGCGCCCGGTACGTGCGCGTTGTCCGAGCGGCTGCTCCGAATCGCCGCGAAAAAAACTCCCCGGACGCGTGGCCGTCCCGTAGAGTTGAGAATGGACTAGACAGGTCATTGGTCTTGTTGCCCTCTAATAAAACACGTGCACATGATTTCAGGGTCTAATCAGTATCTGAAATAGAATAACTTTTGCCAAGAAACTATGCATCGATTTGTAATGGTTTCCAATGAAATAAAAAACCGGCCAAGTGCGAGTCGGATTCGCACACGAAGGGTTCCGTACAAGATTTAACAAAACAAATTATTTTAACACATTTTTTTGTATGGGGCCCCCCTTTAATTATTATTATTATTTTATTTTACCTATTTGTCCTTACAGCGGCAAAATAAATACACACTCCGTGAAAATTTCAGCTTCCTACCTATTACGGTTCAGCCCTGTGACAGACGGACAGACGGACGGACGGACGGACGGACGGACGGACGGACGGACAGCGGAGGCTTAGTAATAGGGTTCCGTTTTTACCCTTTGGGTACGGAACCCTAAAAAATGAAAAGCGCGTAATCAGATTGGCAGATTGGAATTAGATTGTATTCTGAGTCGTGCTACTTCTTTGTCTTGAAGTTTATACGGTCTCTTTTATTCTTGCATGCAGAGAGATTACTACAAGAACGAGTGGGCATTTTTTTTATACTTGTCTCGCCCGACGTGCGTGCGCCATTTACATACAATAAGAAAGGCCGGTAGTGGCGACTGAGGCTTTAGTGATAACACATGCACTGACGGCAGCGCTGACCATTCAGTTCACTTACGAATTCGCTCACTCGTGTTCCGACACGCAAGAAATGCACAGGACGCCATTTAGCGGAACGAACATTGGATGTTGCGCGTCCCGAATTCGTAATCGAAATGACTGGCCGACCCTACCGTCAGTGTATTATCACTAAAATGTGGCTACGCTACCGCTATACGGATAAGAAGTTACTAGAGGCCGTGCGATCGAGACTCAGCTTTATTTGTATGCAATTTGAATGTAAGCGCGCGGCAGTGGGGGGCGAGGCGATAGGCACGTCTAGCCTATTTCGAGTTCTGTGGTCCGTCTGCGGCGGGAGAGATCGCGAGACAAGTCGCCAAGTCGCGGAACCGATGCGATAATATTGCGAAATAGTATCCCTTACCACAGAGCGAATTATACTGTCTGCTACGCCTACTAGAGGCGCCCGGCCCCCCTATTTTTTTGTTGTTTTATGTTAAGGTGGCCCAACCCGGCGGGACTAACTCATTCGCGGGCACGGTACAAAACCGTGCTGTTGAGCTTTGGGACCTTCTCTGTTTCAAAGAAAAAAAAACTCGCTTCGTGATGAGGAAGATGCAACATGTCCACAAAAAAGACAATGTCCATAGTGTATGATTTGGTAAGATTTACGAAAATTTTTATTACAAGACGACCTATAGCTAAAAGTAAACCACGACCGCTGTAGTCAAAAATCTAACAACAACCAAATAGATTATAAATATTGATTAAATAAGCTATGCCTGATGACTAATCTTTTTAAGATGTTAATGCTTTATCATTGCGTAATCCACCTCCAAAGTTATTGTATGAAACGCGCGAAAAATTCGAACTTTCGGACCTTATAACTTAGAAACCAAACACAATTTTACAATGCCAATGGTCATCAGACATCTAGTTCGATCAAATAAAGCTATTTTGAGCAAAATTTTGGAACTCTGACAAGAAATATGGGCGTGATCTTCTTTCCCCTTTTGTATGGGGAGATGAGCGGGATGGGCCACCTTAAAAGGATAATGAGGTAATCAAGTTCCACACGATGGCTCGTGCCTGATTCCTCACCTCACTCAGTAAATAAGAAACCGCAAAGAAACTTCACTGGTTTGTAAATAGATTTTATTCCGTCGACATTCATGAAATAATCACTTCGACCTAATTGTTAGTTTTTAACCTCCAAGCAAGTAGAATTTTTTATGCGGAACTGTACATGGATGACTGATCGCAACTGTCATAACTAGCCGGACTGGGTGTCATATTAGGATATTCCTGGATTGCAAGACCGAATGGCAAACGCGGACAATTTTCATTGCCGCTTCGACCATCTTATATCCAATGCGGTTGCATCAACCAGAGCGGAATTATCGCAACCACGTGTAGGCCCGTCCCCGGACGGTTTGAGAAACACATGAAATCCGAAATGAATTTTTTTTTCTCAGAATTATACAATTTCATATTTATATGCTTACATTAATTTTGCAACATTGAGCGGGGCCCGGAAAATACAAAAAAAAAATTAAAATGTATAAAAAAATATAAATCTCCTAAACAAATATTTAGAAATGGTATTAGAGAAATGTATTTGTTAACTCTTTTAAGGCGTAATGTAACGGTGAATTTGCAACAATTTACTAATTACGGAAATATATTTAAAAAAATGTTTTTACTAAAAAAAATCTATGCTGAGAACCTTACTTGCTATGGCTACCTTTCTTTCTAGAATATGTAAACAAAATTATATTCTTTATCCTATAAAGTTTTTAGAATGTTGCAAGTCTTAGAACAGTATTTTTTTTAAAATCCAAAATTTCTAAAGCTATAAACGGTAAACAAAAAATCAGAAATAAGATTTCCGTCATTCAGTGTTAACTTAAATCAATTGTGAACATTTCCCTAATTTTGCAACATCGCAAAAAGTCTGGAACAAGGTAAAAATGAATTAAATCTGCAAGCGTTTTACAGGTGCCGCTCTCACAGGTGTATTTGTTGCGCAGCCATATGCAGACATTTATCAGTTGTAATTGTGTGAGTGAGTAGGCAGCGGCACGGGGAGACGGACGGAGGACGCTATCGCCGGGTGGTGCGGGGCGGGAGTGGCACGTGCGTGCGACAGTTACATGTGTAGGTACGTTCGGGTATTACGTCTTGGAAGGCGCAATATCCACGAATGGTATTTTAGATGGTTCGGACCCAGCCTAGCAGTATATTCTTACAGTAGTTATTTTACGGGGCTCTTTCTTTATTTCATATGTTCTTGCTTCACGGTCGAATAATAGATATTTATTTTATTTATTTAGCATGAGTGACCCTTGCGAGCCGTGCACATTTTATAACATAAATTAATGATCTTAGAGTTTATAATAAAAATTAATTATAAATACATTATTAAAATTCACAATACATTTTCAATACATAATCTGGTTCAATAAATGTCAATATTTAATTGTTCTAAATTACCATTAAAATTATTGAAAAATTATTCTATATTATAAAACGGGTTACTTAACAAATATTCTTTTAAATTAATAAAAAAATTGGTTTTTGTTAAAAATTGTTTGATGGAAATAGGTAAATTTTTACTCCAGTATAAATCGATGAATTCTTAAACAATAAACATTTTGTGCCTTTTGGTCGAAAACTGTCGTTATTTCTTAAGTCATATATCTGCAATTCCTTCACTTTATCTAAGTATTAGTTTTTCTTATATACTCCAATGCATATTATATTATAGTCATGATTTTTTAGGGTTCCGTACCCAAAGGGTGAAAACGGAACCCTATTACTAAGCCTCCGCTGTCCGTCCGTCCGTCCGACGGTCCGTCCGTCCGTCCGTCCGACGGTCCGTCCGTCCGTCCGTCCGTCCGTCCGTCCGTCCGTCCGTCCGTCCGTCCGTCCGTCCGTCTGTCCGTCTGTCACAGGGCTGTATCTCAGTAACCGTAACAGATAGACAGCTAAAATGTTCACAGAGTGTGTATTTATTTTGCCGCTATAACAACAAATAGGTAAAATTAAGAAATAATTAAAATTAAAGGGGGTCCCCATACAAAACACGTGATTTTTTTTATACATGTTTTTACGATGGTACGGAACCCTTCGTGTGCGAGTCCGCCTCGCACTTGGCCGGTTTTTTATTTTACGAAAAGGGGTCGGCAACTTTCATCATATTTGGCTCCACAAATAATTCGTATAACTTTCTTTTGAAGGATGAGAATACTTTTTTTAACATTACAATTGTTTACCCACACATCTATTCCGTACCTTAAAATCGATTCTATATAGCTAAAATCAATTATTCTTAAAGTTGATATGTGCACAGTGTTTTTTATTGATCTCATCGCATAACATGCACTGGCTATCTTCCATACACTCCTTGGAAAAAGCGACGTACTTGTTTAGCACGAAATATTATCCCTGTTACTAATAAACCTAGATCATCAGCTGAATAGTTATACAATGTTTTGTCCTTTGCATTGACAGGCAGTTTCTAATTCGATAGAAAGAGACAAAACATTGTATACCTATTCAGACGATGATCTGGGATTATTAGTAGCAGGGTTAATGTACATATTTACTTGAACTGCCTGGTTTAATATTTGTTCATAACGATATCTTAATCAAAATTTAAATATTTATACGATCGTTTTTGTTTGAGTCGGTATTGTAATGATTTTTGTAAAGAACTATAAATGGATGGCTAATACCAAACTGAACGTCAGATATTATCCTAAAACACGACATGGGAACTAGGTGCCATACCAGGACTTTCCTTAAATTGCTCGGCTTAAATTGCTGAACTGGATGGAAAACACAGTCAATTTTCATTGCCACTTCGATCATCGTTCATTCAATGCAATGGTACCAACCCGGACGGGATAAACCCTACAACATAGTAAGTAAGGAAGGGGACCTACAGTTTTACGTGGAATCCGAACCACGGCCAGCCCTAATGGTCTAAAATAGTGCTTACCCAGCTTATAGAATCTCAAGGTGTCCCACCACTGTGCTACCGAGGCTGACAATGATAAAAATCTCTTTAGGGTGGCGTAGTTTGTCTTCGAAAGAGTATTTACTACTTCACGTTTCATGGTAGTTCGGATTAAACATAAAACTGTAGGGGCTGTACTATCGCATTGAATTAACTACGGTCAAAGCGGCAATGAAAATAGACGATATTTTCCTTCCATTACAATGTAGCCATGAAATATAAGAAAGTTCCTGGCATGGCACCTCGTTCCTATATGTTGTTTTGGGCTAATATCATGACACTAGAGGTGATTACAGCTAAAGATGTCCACTTTTTTATTTTATAATTTGCTGATTTTGTAAAATTTAAGTGGGGTTATACCGCTCAACTCCCCATACAAACGTGGAAAGAAGATCATGAGCATATTTCTTATTAGAGATCCAAAATAATACTCAAAATAGCTTTATTTGATCGAAATAGATGTCTGATGACTGTCGGGCATTGTAAAATTTTGTTAGGTTTCTAAGTTATAAGGTCAGAAACTTCGAATTTTTTGCGCGTTTTATACAATAACTTTGGAGGTGGATTACTCAACGATTAACTAAAAAACCTTAAAAAGATTAGTCATCAGACATGGCTTGTTTCATGAAGATTTATAACAAATTTGGTTTTTGTTAGATTTTTGACTACAACGATCGTAGTTTACTTTTAGCTATAAGTCGTTTTGTAATACAATTTTTTTGTAAATCTTACCAAATCAAACACTATGCGCATTGTCTGCTTTGTGGACATGTTGCATCTTACTCATCACGGAGCCTGTCTTTTTCTGTGTAACAGAGAAGGTCCTATAGCGCGATAAATCGGTTTTGTACCGTGCCCGTGAATGAGTTAGTTCCACATTCGTAAAGTAAGGCAATGTATTTGATGTGTCCGTTGATTCTGCATTAATAACACATTTGTTGAACAAAGCGACGTATGTAATTTTTGTACTAAAATTTATATTTTATTCTAATTTTTGCTTATCCGTCCTGAAAGAAAATAATAATAATAAAGAGTTTGCTTACACCCATTTTCACTACCATCAGCTACAAAAATCCCAAAGTTATCTTATGGTTACACCATGCGAATATGCAATCAAACTGAAAGTAAGCTAACGAATTTCAGATAGCTGGAAATAGTGAAATCAGGGGTTAGTGGAGTGGCTGCTCTATAGACGGATACCCCCTTCTTTAGCCACTGGCCATATTTACTTATTTGTTTATTTATTCATACAACAATATACCTAACATTACAGCGTAATGGCCAAGGCGTTAGGCAATTTATAGATAAAGTACACACCTTATTTAAAAATTATGCAGCTTCAAAGTAAACAGCAACTGCCTTCTGGAACTCGGCCAGAGTGCAAGCATAGATGTCTATTTTGTCATTTAGAGCTGTAAGCGCATGGGTGAGCGGCGCGTGACGCAGCATGTTGGTGCGCGAGGAGGGCAGCGCGAAGCGAGGATGAGAGCGCGCGCGACTGTAATTTTCTGGGGCGAACAGATTAACACTCTCTAGCACTGAAATATTTTGCACGTGTCCAATTACTAAGTTAAACACATATTTTGTTAACTGCGATTCGGATAAATCGGATAAAAATTATAATTATTTTTATAAAGGAATCTCAAAAACTTTTTTTGCACTCTTTCAAGCATGGCAGTAAATTAAGCCTCATGAGGGTTCCATATCATTGCATTGCATTCTAGCTTGCTTCTCACAAATGTGTTGTACAGGATTTTTACGGCATCTGTACTGCGCGAATGGTACGCTTGTCTCAATACAACACCCAGGGTCCGAAAGGAGCTTTTGCATAGTTTGTCGACGTGATCATGAAAAAAGACAATTTGGTGTCCATGATGACACCTTAATTTTTCTGACTTGTCACTCTCGAAAGCAAGACATCACCAAGTCAATTTTGGTATTGAATAGGCTCTCTGGAGTGACTCAATGTCAATATAGCGCACTTGTCAGTGTTGAAATAGAGCTATCGCCAGTTATCGCCCGTAGTATAGGGAATTGATAGAGTAACAACTCTCTTTAGAGGTTTTTATGCTAGTGTGTCGAGATCAATCTCGTTTAAAAAAGGCCGAGAACTCGCGAAAACGAGATCTTGCGAGATCGGGATTGCATTCTTGGTATTAATCTAATCTAATTAATAAGCTTGCTATATCTCGCGGACTTAGGGTGGTTAACCTTAAAACTCAGAAGGGAAAAATAAAAATACTAATATTGAGTCAGCGATTTACGTTTGTTTGTTACGATACGGGGTCATATCAAAACTTCTTGTTATGTTTTTCGCTTTTCTGGTAATTTTTGCGTCGGTTGAATTTCTTGAAAAAAATTTTTTCCTGGTTCAAATCTTCCTATTATTTCAGATAATGACTATGCGTGGCGAAATCGGTAAAAAGGTGAAATTATTAAGGCGAACAATTTATCATCCAAAATAAACATATAGATAAAACAAGCATACCATAAGCATACTAAGAATGTTAAAAATAAAAGGACTAGAGGCACGGTCGGCATCCCGTCAAAACATTCTTATTAATTGCCAATTATGATCGCATCAATTCTATTCCATTTTCATCTCAACACACCGCATTTACGATGAAATAAGTGCCATGGCAGGACCACTCCTTTTATGAGCACGGCTACATTGAACAGGATGGAAAACACGGACGAAAATGCGTATGATGGAACCAACCCGATAGGGCTTAACCTTACCCCCTAATACGGGAAGGGAACCTACAGTTTTTCATGGATTCCAAACCATGGAACCGCTCGCATTAATGACGAAATGCATTTATCCAACTCAGAAAGAGAAAGATAGTGGTGCATGTGCATTGTGGGGATTCGAACCCAGACCTCTGTCGTGTAAGGCAAATCCACCCGACGCTGTGCCACGATCGCTCTATCGCAAATGTCCACAGCCATTCTGTATTATCAACAATGTAAATCAATTTACACATGAAAATTGCTCCCGAACGAACACAAAATAAATGCGGCGATGTTTAGGTAGCAAGGCGGGGAGAATCTGTCGAGCCGACCGGCCCCATCCCCCCGCGTCCACCGCAGCAGTCTTCCTAGCTATGTTTACACGCGCTACACTCACACAGAGAAGTGGCTTTACGTCCGTGTACGAGTGAAAACTGGTAATTATAGTAATGTTTTAATTGAACCTAGTTCCGGATGATTTGTATTGTTGCAAAATTGATAGCATATTATTGAAAGATAAAACTACAAAATGAATGATTCAAACCGCATTTCGAATTTTTTGTTTAGCTTATATTCGAATCTAAAAATTATAAATGAAAAAAATTGTGCTTCTAAGTTTTGCAACATTTTAAATTTCTCACAGAATATAGAGTTTTAGGCCCTTTACATATTCCAGAAAATAAAACTGAGTTAGCAGTATTTGCTTTGCAGATATTACGGAAATAGTACAAAAAAAATATATTTACACAGTTCCGTAAATAATAAATTGTTGCAAATTTACAGTTATATTACACTTAAAATTAGTTAACATATTCGATTTTGAAATACCATTTCTAAATATTTGTTTAGGAGATATCATTTCTTAAACATATTTCATATTTTATTTCTATCTTCCGGGCCCCCCAAAATGTTGCAAACTTAATGTACACACGTCCACATGAAATACTACGTTTCTGAGAAAAAAAATTGCATTTCGGATTTAATGTTTTTCTAAGTGCTGATTTAAGTCTAAAGTTCCTGGAGTAGTGAGGGAGTTACAGTTTTATCTGAAATCACCCATCCAGAGCCCGGCCGCGCCCAGTGTTGCTTAGCTTCGGTCACCGAGGCTGAAGATTAGGGCTGATGTTTTGAAAAATCCGAGAATAGGACTACACAGAAGGGTGACAGTTGTGTCACCCACATTTAACATTATTATATTAGCCATTGCGTATGGGTTTGCGTTAAGTTATTGCGAACGCAAAATGTATTGCACTCTAAGGCACGAATTCGTCAAAAATATTAAATATAGCCATAGTAGTTGCAGCGAAAACATATTCACAATTTCAGGTTTAATCGTTTCGTTATAATTGCCGATTAGAAGTTTTACAGCGTTAGATGGCGCTGTTAAATAAAAATCGTATTTAAATAAATTGTAACAAAACCAATAATCCTGAAATTGTGAAATTGTTTTCGCTGCAAGTAATATGACTATATTAAACTTTTATTATTAATTCGTGGCTTAAAGTGCAATACTTTTTGCGTTATGTGTGCAAACAACTTTATATGGGTCGGAACAGCCTTAAGTCCCAAATATCGAGAAAATTGGAACAGTGGTTTTCAAATGATTACTAACCTACGTTTGTATGGGGAGCGTGATTTTCTGATGCTTACGGGCCCACCTTAAGCGTACAATAACCTGGTATCAATTTTCCGGGCAAGATACTCTTGAAGTGCCTATCTTCAACATACAGACTTATCTTAATGTATGTTTAACCAACATTGCCTTATCGCGCCGAAACAAAAGCAATGACTAACGCATAATATTTTGCTAGAGACATTTTGTACTTTGTGTTACGTATATTTATGATGCATTTTTCAATAAACAGCATTATGATTCTGAAAACAAATAATTAAGCAATATGGGTTTAAAAGGTAAATATTAGGATTGGATTGCAAAGGATTGTACAGAAATGGGATTTGCGGTTTTTTAGAGCAAAGCGGGTTTCATTTCCCGTATGCCGAAGTTTCGTAACTTTTTACCTTCAAATGCCTGCTCGGTTCAATGATGTATTCATTATGATATCCTGCGCAATTGACGGGATTGTTTTGATAAGTGATTTGTAACTTTTTTTTAACTTGTAATAGAGGCTCTATTGCCACCGTAGGAAATGCAACTTAAGGTCCTGGTACTTGTCAAATCGCAAATTTTGGCGAGGCACCCCAAGTAAACTAGCTAACTATGACTATTAGAAGTTTCATTATTACAATATATGACTTCTTGTCGAGCGATCAACCTATTTTAGTTAATGCATATTTCCTTTTTCCTTACAAAATAAATTTTAGAAACGGTGTCCACTACGAACTTTTTTGACTAAATGTAGAAATCTAAATGTAAATGGAATTATTTGTCCATGCATAAAAGCAGTTTTCACTTATATCTAGCGATCATATTACTTTTCAATATCTAATGTGACACATCCACTTTATTATTATTATAATATAAATGATGGAATCTAACAATATTAACAATCCATTATCCGCCTGGACTGGAGCTCTATTTTTACTTGCTGAGGCGTTTCACTACATAGTATTACATTTGTTTTAAAGTGCATTTGTATGGCGCGAATAGTTGACTAGTCCTAGCGCCCTAATGTCAGTTTTCATCATTCACGTGCCTGTTAACCCAGTAAGTTCTGCCAGCGTTCTGTTTTTCGGCCCCGAAGGATTTTTTGCAAATGTAGATACCTAAATGGTATTGCAATAAACGATCGTCGGAGCAAACCTCCAATAGAATTGGTTTAGGCCCTGGTAGAGGCGGTTCTCAATTCGTCGGAATCTTTTTTTTCTTTTTTTTTTATGTATGTTCACCGATTATTGTAAACAAAATACATTGCGAAAAACGGTGTCCATTTCCGAACTTATTTGACTAAATGTAGAAATCTAAACGCAAATGGAATATTTTTTTTATGCATTTATGCTGTTTTTTTGCGTATGTCTAGAAATCATCTTACTTTCAGATTTCTGATGTGAAAAATAGACTTTTTATCATTATTACTATTTAAATAAATTATGGAATCAAATAATATTAACAATCCATTAAAACATATTAACAATCTATTATCAGTGTGGAGTTCTATTTGTACTAGCTGAGGTGTTTCACTACATATTATTACATTTCTTCAAAGGTGCATTTGTATGGTGCGAGTAGTTGGCTAGTCCTAGCGCCTTAATTCAGCAATCCGTTCACGTTTTTAGAAGGCCCCTCCAGTTGTCACCAATGTGTCTCGCTTCGGTGTAATAATCCAACGAAATTAATACACCAGCGACAGTACACCGGCGGTTGCGCAATTCGCGTAGCCGTAATTCGATTTAAATTTCAAGGGCGAACCGCCTGACGCAATCGCGATCTCAGGTGCCGCTCCGCTGGTGCACTTCTCGGAACGTGGCGGGAGCACACTGGCCGACGTGTCCGATCGACTGTCCGACGGCGCGGTCCGATGACGGGGGGGTCGGGTTGCTGTTCGCCAGTAGAGTGCAAACCGCGGCCAGAGCAATCGAAGCGAAGATTTTTGGCGGGATCTGCTAAAATTCGCTGCACGTTACGATAGGATCGACTCAGTTATATTTGGAGGAACCTCAATTCTTCTCAACAGCTGCCGGTAGAAATAATCATTGATTGAAGTGATGAGTTGTCGTTATTTCAATACTAATTCAACTTCAAGTTGACGACGGCTTTTACACCATAGAATGCTTGTAATGCTATAGATTACATTAATTTATATTATTGCATTAGCAACTTTTTTAGTTGTAAGTAATTTAAACGGAGGGTTGCTGTTTCTATTGTTCTGTGTTATTTGCCTTAATCTGTTCTACCAAGGAATAGTTTGGCAGTAGCATTTAGATCTAAGTGTTTATTTCACAATTGTGGATGGAAAAATATGTAATGTAAACCCGTGAAGTTTTTTTGCGGGTTCCTTTTTACTGGGTTGATCGAATCCCCGGATATTTTTGACGTAACTTAGTGTAGTTTGACTACCAAAAAGTTTAAATAAATGAATTGAAAAAGAAATGAAAAACATAGTCGACCTGTTTTCAACATGTTATGTCTCTACACAAATATAAAAATTAATGGCCGGGCGATTTAATGTATCCCTCAAATGCTCTTCAGTTAGCGATATAGGTTATCGAAGCGATTTAGTGATGCGTAACTCGTAATGAAATACAGTAATGTTATTAACATGTTGCGAACAGGACACCTGAAACGAATATTCTAGAAAATTCCAAACGGGTAATGGGTTGCTTAGAATGTTTCACAGCCTCGGTTGTAAAAGAAGAGCCATGTTCAAAATGGCGGTCTTGTTCGATTTTTATAGAACAGTGGAGAGCACAAAGTCGGCTGGATATGTCCGACCGACTATCCGGCGATCGGTCAACTCTACACGGACGCGTTGGCATCTACGATATCGGGGTATCACGGTAGCGTTGGTCAGTATAGTGCAAACTGCAGCTATAGCAATCAGAGCGGGGAGAGATTTTTGCGGCCCTCATTACGGTAGCGAGTTTGGTCAGCGAATGCAATGTAATGCTAACAATTATAATCTCTGCTAAAATTAGCCGCACAGCGATACGATAACATCATAACATCCCGCAATGTCTGCTGTTTCTTCAATCTGGTGGTAGAAACGATCATCGATCGAATTGATCTATGGTTAGAAGATGATTTGAGAAGGGTATCTGCAAATAATGTGACATGTATGTACCGTGAAGCAAGGACACGTTAGTTAAAGAAAGATCCCTGTAAAAAGAACTACTTTACGAATATACTGCAAGGCTGGACCCGAACGAACTAACCATACCATTCGCGGGTATTGCGTCTAACCATTTTCACTTCTAATAAATAACTTTCACAAATCAATTTCATGAAGAAAAAACAAGCTGAGAAAGAGAGGTAATGATCTTATCGTTCCGGCCGTAAAGTAATATGGGTTGACGGGAAGAATTACATATCTGTCTCTGCATAGTTTAAAGAGGAAGGGATAGACTGCTAACGTCATACCAATGTTGAATAGGGATAATAAAAGTCCATAGGTGGCGTTGCAATTCACATTTCAGAATACATTGAATAGAAACCGATGAAACAATTAATGATATTTTTTATTTACAATGGCATTACTTAATTTATAGTTAAAATGTAACGTTTTCATCACGCCTATCTATGCAAAATTTGGAATCACCCTTTAGTATAATAACGGTGTAACTATTTCTGGCAGCGACGGGAGATGGCGCTGGTTAGTAATGTCAAAAAGTACCAAGGAAAATAAGCAGTTTTCGGCGAGTTTTGTACGTTGTATGACATTAACTATCTATACCTTTCTCTTTAATCTATGGTCTCTGTGACAGCAAAAATCGGTCGGTCGGACACTTTTACCCGCGTAGCTCCCATTCGCCAAACGCGCGATAAGGAATATAGTTCCAACTCTTTCATATTAATCCATTTTAATTTTGTATGTTTGTTTGTGAAATAATTGATTTTCTTTATTTTCTCTTTTGTTAATTTAGTTTTTTTTTTGTGCCATTTAAATGAAAGATTCTGCCATGTATGTTATAATCTTACACTCATACTTTATCTGTGCTCCTGCAACCTTCAAATATATTTTGTTTTATTATTAACTTACATCTTTTTTATGATTAGCCTGATGATATGTTTGTTTTTCTTTCTGAAATAATAAGCCCTATTAACTTTTTATATTATATGTGGAATGCGGTCTGGGTACATATCTAGTTAATTAGTATTAAATTTTCTTTTGTATGTTAATCAAATGTGTACCTGTTTGCTTTTCCAAATAAATAAATAAAACAAAAGTTGGACCCAGCTTCGTAACAGTATTTTGAGTGGAACGTTTTCCGAACATTGACAACACCAATTCGTGCATCGACCGGGCCACTTTTCTGCTCCGCGGGGCACACGGCCGGTCTGGGAACAGTGTGAAATGACACGAATTAGCTCGCGCTCCTCAGTGAAAGTAACGCTCCGAGATTGTATTCGCATGCGTGAGCAGAATATTGCGATATCGTTGGATACCGGCTTTGACGATATCACTGCTAATTGGCTCACAAAGTTTCGTTGCCCCTACAGATTATTTTCTGTCTTCTCTGAGCCCGTAGTCCCAGCCGTCACCTAAATTGGCGTTTACGGCAAACCGATCGACTGGCGTTTTCAAATGTATGGAGAAATTGAAGAGCGCGCGCAGTGGGCGTTAATCGAACTAACGTTTGCGAGTCCGAGTTTGATTTGACAGCTTGAAGAAGTAAAACCACAGAACATCTAGTAAAAACTTGTATGGAGTTGGACGTTTTTACGGAAAACGCCAGTCGATCGGTTTGCCGTAAACGCCAATTTAGGTGAGAACTTAGACTGACCACTCTGATTTCATTTTGGTTTCGTTGCCAACACGAAGATTATGTAGATGTACCCTGTATGGTCTGTCTGTGTTCTCACCTACATTGGCGTTTACGGAACGTCGAAGTTTTTTTTTTATTAATTAGGAGAATAAACAGAAATAGAAAATGTCACACACAGAAGAAAATAATTACACAAAAAAAAAGGTAAGACAATTTCCAAAAACAATTCTCACATAAACATAATCATAAAGATAGAATTAAGTACAGTACATTGCAGTACAAATACATTTGAACCCGCTCAATGTCGTCATTGTAAATCTTATGAATGAGTATTAAGTTACCGTAAAACCTCAATCTCATACAATGTTTGCTACCTATTCTGTGGTTTTACTTCTTCAACCTGTCAAAATTAAACTAGGACTACCGATTTCTATGAAAACGCGGAGTCGGCGTAAACGGCAACGTCAACGTATTTACGACGACGATACACTCAAACTCTTGACTCGCAAATGTTAACGCCCACAGCGCGCGCTCTTCAATTCTCCATAAATTTGAAAACGCTAGTTACGTAAACGCCTATTGAGGTAAGAAGTCGGACTAGGGCCGCTGCTGGTTACTACCGTACTTACGAATCTTTCTGGAGACGTTAGCCGAACACCATATGGGGACTAGGTGAAACGGCAGGACCTTCCATAATTTGAACTTCATTGAAAAAACCGTTTCATCATGGACAAATTATACTGCCGCTTCATCTTTCATTTTTCATTCAATGCAATGGTACCAAACTGGGCTGGATTTACCTAGTAAGGAAAGAGGCCGCCCGGCCGGTCCCAGTAGTCAAAAACCGAACCCTTAGTTACTTTAATAGCAAATGGAAAAATACAGTTCGCCAAAAGTAAACAGAAATCCAACAAAACGGAATTGGAGGAAACCATCACGCAACGCTTGTTTTTACGAATTATAATATTTTCCTCATTCGTGGGTAAATTGCCGCTTATGGCCGATAGCGTCTACATTTCAATTTTATCCTCTGACGGGAGCACGAAAGCATCATAGAACTGTGTTGACGGGTCGAGCGTGCTTTCGATTTTCATAAAATATGTCTGAAGTTCCGTGTCGCATCGCCCGCCCGCGATATGCTATTACTTCGTTTTCGCTTAGCGTTCTTTGTATTTTTTTCTTTTTGCTCGGCCCCTAAGGGTCGTGCCGTGATGTTAAATAGCTTATAACCTTTCTCAAGAATTAGGCTGTCAAATCGGAAAAAAAAACCGACAGGTAGTTCCGGAGATAAGCGCGTTAATATAAAAATACAACCCAGTTCTTCAGCTTTATTATACTGGTATAGATTCAAACATGTTATAGTGCGGACGATACTAGCCCTACTTATATTTAAGACGATATCTACAATGCCAGTCGCCCTTGTACTGGAGTTGAGAACATTTTAACAGTCCTATTGGAGTGTCCTGGACCGTAAAAGCCCGAATAGCCTGTCTATCCCACGATGTGACCGACGACACTTCTCTAACTACACTAGTCTAACGCAAAGCCCTAATCAAACGGGCTTACGTCACCACGTAACGTTACGGCACGCGTTACATTCGCGATGACTCGCAATTAACGTTACATATACTCCGTTGAATGGGGCATTTGAGACATGCATGAATTCGCCCGTCCATGAAATCTTCAGAATGTGTACAAATACAGGTTTTAAAAATGAATGACTCAGAATCTAACATTTTTTTTTCCCGGAACTTAGGTATTTTGGCCAAAAACACAAAATATGCGGTATCATTTGCTGCAAAAATGGCCCGCCAAATTTCTTTTCAATGTCTAATAAAATGGGTTAATAGGTATATATGTGTTCAGGAATCCAACAATTTTTTTACACAAAAGCGAGTTTTTTTTTTAAAAATACACAGTTTTCGCTCTCATAAAATCGGCAAAATTGGCCAGCCCAATCTGTCGTCACACATTGTTTTTTAATTCTAATCAGATCGATAATTTCAAAGAATCCAACAAAATTGTTACTGGCAACACATATATTTTGCAAATGCCCAAATAAAGTGAACAGCATAATTGGCCCGCGCACTTTTTGAAATATAATGACAATAAAAGATATAATCGAAGATACTTTTAACAGAATCCAACAAAAAAGTTACACGACCGTCAGTTTTGCAGCGTTTAACGCAACTTTGAATTTCGCGCTAAAACGGCACGATGAGCGCGGGTGGTAGGCTGAGGCAGGCCGAAGCGGGACGGCAGCGGCGGCTGAGGCACGTGTTTCAATATGTGTGATTGCGTAAGTGTGCGTGTGCGCCGACCTTTGCTCGAGGCAACGAAACGCTCGAGGCGCGGGGCTTTGGAGTGTGGTGGCAAAGATAATACTAATAATTACTTTGGTGGTGCATAATCGAATGTACCTAAAGCGAGCGCGTAGTTGGGAGCTGGCGAGCATTTCGGATGATTTTGGTAAATAAATTGGTCATGTACGTGCATAACTCGTGTATGTTTTCTATGGGAAGTGACACATCTTTATAACCGGCTCGACTCGTAGATTCTAGCAGTTGTATTCAGAGTGAACTGTAATCATTTTATACGGATTATCACTGGACTAACCATGCAAAATAATACATAGGACGGACATAATCCGGGTCGTCAAGTTAGACCGCCCACTCTGAATACTACTTTTTTAGGGTTCCGTACCCAAAGGATGCCAACGGAACCCTATTACTAAACCTCCGCTCTCCGTCCGTCCATCCGTCCGTCTGTCACAGGGCTCTATCTTATGAACCGTAATAAGTAGGAAGGTGAAATTTTCACAGAGTATGTATGTATTTTATTTATTTATTACTTTTTAGGGTTCCGTACCCAAAGGGTGAAAACGGAACCCTATTACTAAGCCTCCGCTGTACGTCCGTCCGTCCGTCCGTCCGTCAGTCCGTCCGTCCGTCCGTCTGTCCGTCTGTCACAGGGCTGTATCTCAGTAACCGTAACAGGTAGACAGCTGAAATTTTCACAGAGTGTGTATTTATTTTGCCGCTACAACAACAAATAGGTAAGATTAAAAAATAATTAAAATTAAAGGGGGCTCCCTTACAAAAAACGTGATTTTTTTGTTTTTTTTTCTACGATGGTACGGAACCCTTCGTGTGCGAGTCCGACTCGCACTTGGCCGGTTTTTAATATGTTGTTATATGATTAAAAAAGTAAATAAAATGTTATAACCACCGGATTTTTCTTTGAATTAAAAAAAATAAGTGCATTTTATGTTTCCTTCATATTGACTTTTATGTGGCTAGAGAAAATTGATAATGTATTCAACTTATCAGTATATTCACTCCATTAGCATGAAAAAGATCGTCGGTGTATAAAGTATCGGTGAAAATGCGTCTTAACAATGTTTTAAATTTTAAATGTATGGAAATGAAAATACCGTCCATCTTTTTTCGCTTATGGAGTCTTTGACTTGCTATCTTTAATGGTGAAAACCTCATTTCAATCTGGCCATTAATTTCCGATATATTCGCATGTCAATACTGTCAAAATTGTACAGTAAAATTTCAAAAATATAATTAAAAGGAATTTTTACCGATTTAAAAAAAACATGAAAAATATGTTCAATATCGAAAATAGGCAACGTTCAATAGGTGAAAATGCCTTAAACAATGTTTTAAATTTAAAATTATGGAAAATTTACTGTTTTGAGTGTATTCAAATGCGAATATCTCGTAAATGAGTCGTCAGATTTTAATTAAGTTTTCATCATTTAAAATAACAGGTTGAAGACTCCATTAGCAAACAAAGATGAACGGTATTCATATTTTCACACATTTAAAATTTTCAATTTTTTTTAAAGGAATTTTAAAGAAAGAGGCATTTATACCGATACAAATGTTTATACCGTATACACAGATTTAAATGAGGTTTTCACCATTAGAGATAGCTCGGCAAAGACTCCATTAGCAAAAAATATGGAACCAAAAATTATGAAAATTACATACAAAACTTTTTTGTGTTATATCTTGTACGATGGTACGGAACCCTTCGTGTGCGAGTCAGACTCGCACATGGCCGGTTTTTCATGCCCATGGAGTCGTTGACGTGTTATTTTAAATGATGAAAACTTCATTAAAATCTGACGACTAATTTACGAGATATTCGCATTTTAATACGCTCAAAACAGTAAATTTTCAATACCTTTATTTTTGATATAGAACACATTTTTCATGTTTTTATCAGACCGGTGAACAAGCCTCTTTAAAATTGTTTTAAGTTTTAAATGTATGGAAAATGTACTGTTTCGACAGTATTCACATGCGAATATCTCGGAAATTAATAGTCAGATTTTAATAAAGTTTTCACCATTCAAAGTAATAGGTTGAAGACTCCATGAGCAAACAAAGATCAACGGTATTTATATTTTCACACATTTAAAATTTTCAAAGGTTTTTAAACGAATTTTAAAGAAAGAGGCATTTATACCGATGCAAATGTATGTACCGTATATACAGATTTGAATAAGGTTTTCCCCATTAGAGATAGCACGTCAAATACTCCATAAGCAAAAAATATGGAATTAAAAAATTGTCAAAATGTGATAAGTCCGCCTTTGTGCAGTATTGTTGTTTTGCTGTAAGTTTTCTCTGAAATTGTATTTTTGTTTATGCACAATAAAGAATTTATTCATTCATTCATTCATCCATTCATTCATTCATTCATTCATTCATTCATTCATTCATTCAAAATTACGTACAAAACTTTTTTGTGTTATGCCTTGTAAGACGGTACGGAACCCTTCGTGTGCGAGTCAGACTCGCACATGGCCGGTTTTTCATGCTCATGGAGTCGTTGAAGTGTTATTTAAAATGATGAAAACTTCATTAAAATCTGACGACTAATTTATGATATATTCGCATTTGAATGAGCTCAAAACAGTACATTTTCAATACCTTAACATTTAAAACATTTTTAAAGGCATTTGTACCAATCTAACGTTTTCTATTTTCGATATAGAACACATTTTTCATGTTTTTTTTAGACCTGTGAAAACGCCTTTCAAAAATTGTTTTAAGTTTTAAATGTATTGAAAATGTACTGTTTCGACATTATTCACATGCGAATATCTCAGAAATTAATGGTCAGATTTAAATAAAGTTTTCACCATTCAAAATAACACGTTGAAGACGCCATGAGCAAACAAAGATCAACGGTATTTATATTTTGACACATTTAAAATTTTCAAAGGTTTTTAAACGAATTTTAAAGAAAGAGGCATTTATACCGATGCAAATGTATGTACCGTATTTACAGATTTAAATTACGTTTTCACCATTAGATATAGCACGTCAAAGACTCCATAAGAAAAACATATGGAATTAAAAAATCGTTAAGATTACATGCAAAACTTGTTTGTGTTATGTCTTGTTCGACGGTACGGAACCCTTCGTGTGCGAGTCAGACTCGCACATGGCCGGTTTTTCATGCTCATGGAGTCGTTCACGTGTTATTTTAAATGATCAAAACTGTATTAAAATCTGACGACTAATTTACGAGATATTCGCATTCGAATGCGCTCAAAACAGTAAATTTTCAATACCTTTACATTTACAACATTGTTAAAGCCATTTGTACCGATCCAACGTTTTCTATTTTCGTAATAGAACACATTTTTCATGTTTTTTTAGACCGGTGAAAACGCCTTTTAAAAATTCTTTTAAGTTTTAAATGTATTGAAAATGTACTGTTTCGACAGTATTCACATGCGAATATCTCGGAAATTAATGGTCAGATTTAAATAAAGTTTTTTTGGTTTTTTCACCATTCAAAGTAATAGGTTGAAGACTCCATGAGCAAACAAAGATCAACGGTATTTATATTTTCACACATTTAAAATTTTCAAAGGTTTTTAAACGAATTTTAAAGAAAGAGGCATTTATACCGATGCAAATGTATGTACCGTATTTACAGATTTAAATGATGTTTTCACCATTAGAGATAGCACGTCAAAGAATCCATAAGAAAAACATATGGAATTAAAAAAAAGTTAAGATTACATGCAAAACGTGTTTGTGTTATGTCTTGTTCGACGGTACGGAACCCTTCGTGTGCGAGCAGACTCGCACATGGCCGGTTTTTCATGCTCATGGAGTCGTTCACGTGTTATTTAAAATGATGAAAACTTCATTAAAATCTGACGACTAATTTACGAGATATTCGCATTTGAATGCACTCAAAACAGTAAATTTTCAATACCTTTACATTTAAAACATTGTTAAAGGCATTTTCACCGATCCAACGTTATGTATATTCGATATAGACCACATTTTTCATGTTTTTTTAGATCGGTGAAAATGCCTTTCAAAAATTGTTTTAAGTTTTTAATGTATGGAAAATTAACTGTTTCGACAGTATTCACATGCGAATATCTCGGAAATTAATGGTCAGATTTAAATGAGATTTTCACCATTAAAGATAGCACGCCAGAGACTCCATAAACAAAAAAGATGGACGGTATATATATTTTCATACATTTAAAATTTTAAAAAATGTTTTGAGACATTTTCACCGGTACTTCATGCACCGACGATCTTTTTTTATGCTTATGGAGTCTTCAACGTGAATACGCTCGAAACAGTAAATTTTCCATACTTTTAAATGTATGGTCAGTATTATATGACCGGTGCAAGCGAATTGCGGGGTATTTCACAGGCGTGCTCGGGTCTAGCGCTTTCGGCTCCTATTTGCCCTGACGCCCAAGGCACAACATAATTCAATAAGTAAATATACTTTTTCGTATTAAGCTAGTGCGGCACTGAATCCAAGAACGTGATATATCACGTTCTTCATTCATGAATGTATGTATAATCCACCGTGAATCAATTTGTGAATTATAAATATGTAGTTTATCTAATTTCAGTGATTTATCTTCGCGGAATCATCTTGCATAAAAATAAAATAACTCAAATTGTATTCAACCTTTACCAAAGTATTTTACTCATTTACATGTGTATATTCGACGATCACTAGCAATTACAAAAGAATAATACCTTTATCAAATTGGCGAATTAATTAATTTAAATTTCACATCACACTTTATAAACTCTTGTCCATTATGCAGGTACTACGCATGAAAACGAACTATACATAAGTATCACCAAAGATAATACTAATAATTACTTCGTAATCGGTATCACTAACACAGGCTAAGCCCTTTCTTACCGCCGCCACCGTTCCCACGCCACCGCGCCGCACTGCCTCCGCACCGCGCCGCCTACCACCCGCTTTCGCCAAGCTATTTTAGCGCGAAATTCAATGTTACGTTATACGCTGCAAAACTGACTGGCATGTAAATTTTTTGTTGGATTCTGTTAAAAGTATGTTCGTCTATATCATTTATTATCATTATAATTTAAAAAATGGGCGGGCATATTATGCCGTTTACTTTATTTGGCCATTAGCAAAATATATGTGTTGCCAGTAACAAATTTGTTGGATTCGTTGAAATTATCGATCTGATAAGAATTAAAAACAAATGTGTGACGACAGATTGGGCTGCCCAATTCTGCCGAGTTTATGAGAGCGAAAACTGTGTATTTTTTAAAAAAAACTCGCTTTTGTGTAAAAAAAATGTTGGATTCCTGAACACATATATACCTATTAACCCATTTTATTAGACATTGAAAAGAAATTTGGCGGGCCATTTTTGCAGCAAATGATACCGCATATTTTGTGTTTTTGGCCAAAATACCTAAGTTCCGGGAAAAAAAAATGTTAGATTCTGAGTCATTAATTTTTAAAACCTGTATTTGTACACATTCTGAAGATTTCATGGACGGACGATTTAGTGCTTTGGTAAGCCCCAAATTTTAGCTTCATTCATTGGCCTAATAGTCGACCGCCCCGGCTCGCTTGCCGCGAAATATGTAGAGCGCGTAAACACACCTCCGATTGTTTCTTCAGCCGAGCTGCGTATGCTTAGGTTGTAAGCGGCAGCAAGAACATGTTGAACCCACGTTATTTTTATCTTATAATATAAAACAAGTTTGCAATATTTAAAGTCAATATTTAAATAAAAAAGGACGGTAGAACTTCGTCGAATACGTATGTATTCGCGCACACACACATGCAATGCGTATAAATGAGCAATTTCGAATCGAAGTCTTAAAATGAAATTCTAACTATGAATTAACGAAATGTTTTAAGTATCGATATCTGCATAGTCTTAGCTGTTTTATAGTAAATTCAAAGACAATAATTGAACACCCGTTCTTGAAATTCCAATTTATGTCTCCATGCGATTTTAAATATTTGCAGAACAGATCTTTATTGGGAAATATAAGTAAATACTTATATGTGATTATATGACTAAGGCGTCTTCCAATGATTGCAGCTTGTATTATACAGACAAAAATATGTAATAATATACCAAATGAAATAAAAAATTTAGATCTAAATGAATTTAAGAAAAAATTGTATGTGTGGTTGGTAGAAAAATGTTTCTACAAAATTAATGAATTTATGACGATAATAGTTGGAAACAATAGAAGCGTTTAATGGTTTTTTTTAAATATAAATGGCTCAATTAGATAAGAAAACGTTAAAAGAGGTTAATTTATTTAAATTTACTTACATGGTTAGATTAAGCTAATATAGTGATTGCACTGCTCTCTTATTGAGAGCTACGTGCTATTGTACGCCTTCCCAGGCAATTTGTAGATAGCACTCGCTTTTATTTACCTCATTTGGGTTCTGTAACACCTCTGCAAATATGCAATAAATTATTTGATTTTGATTTTTTATTAGTCGTTTGTATCGCTGATGATTGTGAGATGTCAGAACTGATTGTGATAAGATTTTGTGTGACTAAGGGCCGAGTGCACGAAAGGACGAAAAATCAAAATCAACGTCAAAGTATGATCAAACAGTTTACTTTTTATAAACAGTATGGAAGGAACTCCATCCGGTTCACTAAAAGTGACGTGTTTGAACATTGATGAACTCGGCCGTCTCGTCGTGCAATCGGGGCTAAGTGGGCCGGAGTGTATTCCATTTACTGTTTGTATTGAGGTTGCTCAATAAAATATGGAAAAAAAAGGGTTTTTGTATCCTATAATTTTCTGGTCGTACGGCAATTAACAAGAACCATGTGATGACAGAGCGCAATGCACAACCCAATCTGCGGCACCGCCGCCCAGCGTCTAGAATTCTGGTCATTCGCTATAATTTTCGAGCCAATGCATATTATACGTCGTGAATTTTAGAATGTTTGGGCCTGCCTTCTGATCCAGCCCGCGTTTCGTCACGCGGCCGCGTTGGCAGACTCGGGGGCGCTGTCACACCCGCGCGCGCTCCGCGCCGTTCCGTGCGTGCTTTCCCTTTCGAATCGGAGCGTCTCGGTTGGCGTCGCCGCGCGTCTCGGAGAAAGACATTCGCCATCGTTGCGCAACGCACTTTATCGCGCGCTGCTAATGTGATGATTCGGCACGTCGTGTGCTCTGGTTCTATTTCGGAGTTTGTTTGCGTTCATTTTGCGATGGCAAGTACTTACGCCACCTTGCGATAGTTAAAGCCGAGGTTAAAGCGAGTTATAGCTATCTAGTTATGTGCGGTTTTTATGTTGCCCCGCGTGAGGAATTTTACCTTAATCACACCATCAAGTATATAGTGTTGACGATGGGGGGTGGGTTTTAAACTTTAAGTTTTCAAAATGTTTTATAACAATCAGCGTACAGCACCCAATACCGCTTTCAGCTGATTATTTTGGACAAATATTAATATGTACGTAGGAGCAGCAGTAACAGAAATTACAGTGGCTACTACATCGGCGGATGGTATGCGTGTAGTTTGCAGCACTTCGCAAAATCGTAGCAGCAAGGCATGCAGCATGCAGTGTCCTGTAGCAAATCTGGGAGCAAGGTACGCTAGAAAGTTGTTTCCTGCAGCGAGACTTGCGCGATGTCAGTATCTCGATGTAAGGCTAAAGCACCGAGTCATGCACGAAGTAATTGACCCACTTCAGGATTCAAAGCATGCGCTAAGTCTGAGTCCCGCTGCAAGACTAGCTGCAAAGCATGCGCGAAGCCAGTACCCTGTTGTAATAATCTATCAGGATGTCATCTGTGACTTGTATCCCTCTGCAAGACCCTAGCAGTAAGGAATGTGCGATGTTACTGTTCTGCTGCTAGACTCTAGCAGCAAGCCATGGTCGAAGTAATTACAGCATTCCTGTAGCAATACACACGTGAAATCGGGTTCCTCCTGTAAGACTTGCAGCAGGATATGCGCGAAGTCCGTGTCCCGCTGGAAGGCTAACAACAAGTCATGCGCGAAACCATTTTCCCGCTGCAACATTCTAGCAGCATGGAATGCTCGAGATAACTTCCTCGCTAGCAAACACAGCAAGGCACGCTACGTTCTACTTCCAGACTAGCAGCTAAGTCAAAGTCCCGCTGAAAGAATCACCCACCAAATTAACCCACGTCAGGATTCAAAGCATGCGCAAAGTCTGAGTCTCGCTGCAAGACTAGTAACAAAGCATGCGGGAAGTCAGTGTCCCGCTGGAATACTCTTAACAGAATGTCAGGTGTGAAGTTTGTGTCTTTCTGCAAACCCCTAGCAGCAGTTACTGTTCCGCTTCTAGAATCTAGCAGCAAGGTATGCTCGAAGTCATTATTCTGTAGCAATACTTGCGCTAAATCGAGGTCCTTCTGCAAGATTAAGCAGCAGGTTATCCGCGTCACTGTTCTGCTGGAAGACTTACAGCAAGTCATGCGTGAAACCATTTTCCCGCTGCAAGATTCTAGCAGCATGGAATGCTCGAGATAACTTCCTCGCTAGCAAACACAGCAAGGCGCGCTACGTTCTACTTCCAGACTAGCAGCTAAGTCAAAGTCCCGCTGAAAGAATCACCCACCAAATTAACCCACGTCAGGATTCAAAGCATGCGCAAAGTCTGAGTCTCGCTGCAAGACTAGTAACAAAGCATGCGGGAAGTCAGTGTCCCGCTGGAATACTCTTAACAGAATGTCAGGTGTGAAGTTTGTGTCTTTCTGCAAACCCCTAGCAGCACTTACTGTTCCGCTTCTAGAATCTAGCAGCAAGGTATGCTCGAAGTCATTATTCTGTAGCAATGCTTGCGCTAAATCGAGGTCCTTCTGCAAGATTAAGCAGCAGGTTATCCGCGTCACTGTTCTGCTGGAAGACTTACAGCAAGTCATGCGTGAAACCATTTTCCCGCTGCTAGATTCTAGCAGCATGGAATGCCCGAGATAACTTCCTCGCTTGCAAACACAGCAAGGCACGCTACGTTCTACTTCCAGACTAGCAGCTAGGCATGCACTAAGTCAAAGTCCCGCTGAAATAATCACAGCAAGTCATGCACGATGCAAGATTCCAGAAGCAAGGAGTGCTCGAAGTGAGTTTCCCGCTGGCAGGGACAGCTAGGCATGCACGAATTCTACGTCCCGCTTCCAGGCTAGCAGTTAGGCGTGCACAAAGTTAATGTCGGTTTTAACATACAAAAGCTTTTCCTAAGTCAGACTCTCACAGCAAAGCATGCACGAAGTCAGTGTCCCGCTCCAAGTTTCGCTTCCTCATTTTTAGGGTTCCGTACCCAAAGGGTAAAACGGAACCCTATTACTAAGCCTCCGCTGTCCTTCCGTCCGTCCGTCCGTCCGTCCGTCTGCCACAGGGCTGTATCTCATGAACCGTAATAGGTAGGCAGCTGAAATTTTCACAGAGTGTGTATTTATGTTGCCGCTATAACAACAAATAGGTACGATTAAAAAATAATTAAAATTAAAGGGGGCCCCCATACAAAAAACGTGATTTTTTTTGCATTAAATCTTTTATAATGGTACGGAACCCTTCGTGTGCGAGTCCAACTCGCACTTGGCCGGTTTTCCCAGCTGTCTATAATTTACAGCACATTCAACGCTGAATTCGCTGCCAATTTATACGACTCACTGGTGGTGGTTAGGTTATGTTCATTCACTATACATATAGATGTAAAGTCGGGCCATCTCCAGGGGCCATAAACCTTTATATTTATGCTCGCTAGCCGATTGAGCGTATTCCTAGATTTTACCTTATGGCTGTAGACGGGGCGTGAACTCATCAAACAAAGCCAATAAGCTCTGCGACAGTCGTAAACCACTTCTGAACATGCCCGTATGCCTGACTCAATGTAGGTTTATGAACTATTTCGGTATGTCCACTTTCTATTTTACCACCCATTTAGTTCGCGCGCTATGTAATGTATTCAATCCTAATCAGGAAGAAGACTGCTTATTTATCACGACACACGTACTACTGCCTATTTAGCAAGAATCACTGCCTATTTTGGCGTCCAAGCGATCTCACCTAAAAAAGATCTGTCAAAACTGTTAGATACCATACAAAATAAAACAGAATACATTTTAAAATTGTATTTACTCAACCTACGTAATTGAAATGACTCAATTTTCTCGTTATAATTCTGAAAATTATTTTTGTACTAAATTATGCTAATCAAATGAAGCCGTAGGAAAGAAAATATCACAATAACGTAACCTTTAATATTTCATATCAAACGTTGTGCTTGCATATTAGATTCAAATTCGTTTTGATACAATAAAATTGTAATTTTTATTAAATTTTTAAAATATCTTTGAAAAATTTTTAGGAATGAATTAGTAAAACTTTTAGTATTAGTGAAAGGACAGAAAGTATTTTATATATAAAAAAAAATGTATAAAGCTGTTCAGCCCGAGACAAAACACCTTTTTGCTTGTCATGTAAAATCTACTTTGCGCTGATACGTTTTCATTAAGGCTGCGTATGAAGCTAGACAAATTCCCGATTTCCCCCCCTCCGCTCCGCTAGACGCCGAAGCGGCAGTGGCGCCGTGAATCTTAGGACAAAACTGAAATGAGATATTGTTAGAGCGACACCTATACGCCGTCGCGGGAACTTCGTGAAAGTTGTATCGATCCCGCGGCAAGTCGTCAATGATCATACAACCAATCACAAGGCTCGAGATCACCCGCCATATTATTCACATTGCTGCTAGAAAACAGCCACCATTTCGTGAGATCTCTACTTCATGAAAGGATTTACTATTTTCACATCGATCGTCAGTAGCTCGTTGGTGTAGCGCGTGAGACGTCTTATCTACAGTTATTGTTCGATGGGGGTGTCGGTTCGAATCCTGTAAGTTACAAAACTTTTTTTTCTGTTTTTTTACTTTTTATTGTTAATGGTGTATAGTATATAATTATAGCGTAGGTTATACTTAATTGATTTACACATATAAAAAAATATTACATAATAATAGGTTTTGGTAAAAGTTTTTGCCTGAGAAACAATTTTAAAAAGTATAAACGTAAAATAAAACAAAACAATAAAAAGTAAAATAACACTTTTAAAAAGGATAAACGTGAGACGATGGAGAAATAATTTCCATACAACGAGCGCGCAAAAAATTACGCCACGCGACTTACAACATTATATCGCCGTTCATAGCGCCCCGTAGCGCAGTGATGAAAACGGAGAAAAATCTAATTTTTTGTCTCCCAAATTGATAGGTAAACTGATAAAAAAAAGAATTATTTTTCAATAAACCTGATGGTCGTTACGTCATTCTTCATTAGTAGTGAGAGCCGAAACAAAGGCCAAATTCCTCCCGCGGCACAAGTGAAGTAAATTTACTTTTTTGTACTAAGCAGGTACCTACGTCGCTTATTCCAAGGAATGTGACAAGTAGTGTCGACACTTTTTTGGGTTCCGTACCCAAAGGGTGAAAACGGAACCCTATTACTAAGCCTCTGCTCTCCGTCCGACCGTCCGTCCGTCCGTCCGTCCGTCCGTCCGTCCGTCCGTCCGTCCGTCTGTCACAGGGCTCTATCTCATGAACCGTAATAGGTAGGCAGCTGAAATTTTCACAGAGTGTGTATTTATTTTGCCGCTATAAAACAAATAGGTAAATTAAAAAAATATATAAAAGTTAAAGGGGGGCCCATACAAAAGAAACGTGATTTTTGGTGTTGATGGTACGGAACCCTTCGTGTGCGAGTCCGACTCGCACTTGGCCCGTTTTTTTAGTTCAATTTGCTCTTCTGTGGTCGCCTGGAACGCAGTATACTCTATTTAGCTGCTATTTGCCGCGGCAGCGAGTGCCGCGTCTTTTGTCGTTTGAACATCTTTTGTTCGACGTTGGCGACGTTGTCGTCGTTGTTCGTCGTTGTTGATGTCGAAAACGGAACCCTATGCGCGCTCGTCGATTGTATCTCGTTCACTCGCGTCAGTCGCGCGGTCGCGCCGCGCCGAAGTGTCTTATAATATTTGGACGCTCGTCCGCTCCGCTGTAGCGCCACAGAGCAGCGCTGTGCAACAATCGAATAATGTAGATTTGTATTCGAATGAATCGAATAACGGGAACAATCGAATAATTCGATTGGTTTTATTCGCAATCGCCTATCGCTAGTCTACGACCAGTGTTTCCAATGATATAACGAAAACAAATTTTGACATGACAGACAGGTAGATCAGGTCGGGGCGTTTATTTTGAGTGGTCGCTTGATGGGTCTACGATCAGTGTTTCCCATGATATAACGAAAACCAATTTTGACATGACAGACAGGTAGATCAGGTCGGGGCGTTTATTTTGAGTGGTCGCATGATGGGTCTAAGACCAGTGTTTCCCATGATATAACAAAAAACAATTTTGACATGACAAACAGGTAGATTAGGTCGGGGCGTTTATTTTGAGTGGTCGCATGATGGGTCTACGACCAGTGTTTCCCATGATATAACGAAAACAAATTTTGACATGACAGACAGGTAGAACAGATCGGGGCGTTTATATTGAGTGGTCGCTTGATGGGTCTACGATCAGTGTTTCCCATGATATAACGAAAACCAATTTTGACATGACAGACAGGTAGATCAGGTCGGGGCGTTTATTTTGAGTGGTCGCATGATGGGTCTAAGACCAGTGTTTCCCATGATATAACAAAAAACAATGTTGACATGACAGACAGGTAGATTAGGTCGGGGCGATTATTTTGAGTGGTCGCATGATGGGTCTACGACCAGTGTTTCCCATGATATAACGAAAGCAAATTTTGACATGACAGACAGGTAGATCAGATCGGGGCGTTTATATTGAGTGGTCGCTTGATGGGCTTACGATCAGTGTTTCCCATGATATAACGAAAACAAATTTTGACATGACAAACAGGTAGATCTGGTCGGGGCGTTTATTTGGAGTGGTCGCATGATGGGTCTAAGACCAGTGTTTCCCATGATATAACAAAAAACAATTTTGACATGACAGACAGGTAGATTAGGTCGGGGCGTTTATTTTGAGTGGTCGCATGATGGGCCGACGACCAGTTTTTCCCATGATATAACGAAAACAAATTTTGACATGACAGACAGGTAGATCAGATCGGGGCGTTTTTATTGAGTGGTCGCTTGATGGGTCTACGACCAGTGTTTTTCATGATATAACGAAAACAAATTTTGACATGACAGACGGGTAGATCAGGTCGGGACGTTTAATTTGAGTGGTCGCATCATGGGTCTACAACCAGTGTTTCCCATGATATAACGAAAACAAATTTTGACATGACAGACAGGTAGATCAGGTCGGGGCGTTTATTTTGAGTGGTCGCATGATGGGTCTGCGACCAGTGTTTCCCATGATATAACGAAAACAAATTTTGACATGACAGACGGGTAGATCAGGTCGGGACGTTTAATTTGAGTGGTCGCATCATGGGTCTACAACCAGTGTTTCCCATGATATAACGAAAACAAATTTTGACATGACAGACAGGTAGATCAGGTCGGGGCGTTTATTTTGAGTGGTCGCATGATGGGTCTGCGACCAGTGTTTCCCATGATATAACGAAAACTAATTTAGACATGACAGACAGGTAGATCAGGTCGGGACGTTTACTTTGAGTGGTCGCATCATGGGTCTACGACCAGTGTTTCCCAAGATATAACGAAAACTAATTTTGACATGACAGGAAGTTCGATCAGGTCGGGGCGTTTATTTTGAGTGGTCGCATGATGGGTCTGCGACCAGTGTTTCCCATGATATAACGAAACTAATTTTGACATGACAGACAGGTAGATCAGGTCGGGGCGTTTATTTTGAGTGGTCGCATGATGGGTCTACTACCAGTATTTCCCATTATATAACGAAAAAAATTTTTGACATGACAGGAAGTTAGATCAGATCGGGACGTTTATATTGAGTGGTCGCTTGATGGGTCTACGATCAGTGTTTCCCATGATATAACGAAAACCAATTTTGACATGCCAGACAGGTAGATCAGGTCGGGGCGTTTATTTTGAGTGGTCGCATGATGGGTCTAAGACCAGTGTTTCCCATGATATAACAAAAAACAATTTTGACATGACAGACAGGTAGATTAGGTCGGGGCTTTTATTTTGAGTGGTCGCATGATGGGTCTACGACCAGTGTTTCCCATGATATAACGAAAACAAATTTTGACATGACAGACAGGTAGATCAGATCGGGGCGTTTATATTGAGTGGTCGCTTGATGGGTTTACGATCAGTGTTTCCCATGATATAACGAAAACAAATTTTGACATGACAGACAGGTAGATCAGATCGGGGCGTTTATATTGAGTGGTCGCTTGATGGGTTTACGATCAGTGTTTCCCATGATATAACGAAAACAAATTTTGACATGACAAACAGGTAGATCTGGTCGGGGCGTTTATTTGGAGTGGTCGCATGATGGGTCTAAGACCAGTGTTTCCCATGATATAACAAAAAACAATTTTGACATGACAGACAGGTAGATTAGGTCGGGGCGTTTATTTTGAGTGGTCGCATGATGGGTCTACGACCAGTGTTTCCCATGATATAACGAAAACAAATTTTGACATGACAGACAGGTAGATCAGATCGGGGCGTTTATATTGAGTGGTCGCTTGATGGGTCTACGACCAGTGTTTTTCATGATATAACGAAAACAAATTTTGACATGACAGACGGGTAGAGGTCGGGACGTTTAATTTGAGTGGTCGCATCATGGGTCTACAACCAGTGTTTCCCATGATATAACGAAAACAAATTTTGGCATGACAGACAGGTAGATCAGGTCGGGGCGTTTATTTTGAGTGGTCGCATGATGGGTCTACGACCAGTGTTTCCCATGATATAATGAAAACAAATTTTGACATGACAGGAAGTTAGATCACGTCGGGGCGTTTATTTTGAGTGGTCGCATGATGGGTCTACGACCAGTGTTTCCCAAGATATAACGAAAACTAATTTAGACATGACAGACAGGTAGATCAGGTCGGGACGTTTACGTTGAGTGGTCGCATCATGGGTCTACGACCAGTGTTTTCCAAGATATAACGAAAACTAATTTTGACATGACAGAAAGTTCGATCAGGTCGGGGCGTTTATTTTGAGTGGTCGCATGATGGGTCTGCGACCAGTGTTTCCCATGATATAACGAAACTAATTTTGACATGACAGACAGGTAGATCAGGTCGGGGCGTTTATTTTGAGTGGTCGCATGATGGGTCTACTACCAGTATTTCCCATTATATAACGAAAAAAAATTTTGACATGACAGGAAGTTAGATCAGGTCGGGGCGTTTATTTTGAGTGGTCGCATGATGGGTCTACGACCAGTGTTTCCCAAGATATAACGAAAACAAATTTAGACATGACAGACAGGTAGATCAGGTCCGGGCGTTTATTTTGAGTGGTCGCATGATGGGTCTACGACCAGTGTTTCCCATTATATGTCGAAAACAAATTTTGACATGACAGGAAGTTAGACCAGGTCGGGGCGTTTATTTTGAGTGGTAGCATGATGGTCTACGACCAGTGTTTCCCAAGCTATAACGAAAACAAATTTTGAAATGAAAGACAGGTAGATCAGGTCGGGACGTTTACTTTAAGTGGTCGCATGATGGGTCTACGACCAGTGTTTCCCAAGATATAACGAAAACAAATTTAGACATGACAGGAACGCAAATCAGGTCGGGGCGTTTACTGTAAGTGGTCGCATGATGGGTCTAGGACCAGTGTTTCCCAAGCTATAACGAAAACAAATTTTGACATGACAGGAAGTTAGATCAGGTCGGGGCGTTTATTTTGAGTGGTCGCATGATGGTCTACGACCAGTGTTTCCCATGATATAACGAAAACAAATTTTGACATGACAGGGAAGGTAAATCAGGTCGGAGCGTTTATTTTGAGTGGTCACATGATGGGTCTACGACAAATGTTTCCCCAGATATAGCGAAAACATATTTGGTCATGACATGACATGTACAACACATGAAATTGAACTGAACCGTTCCTCCGAGATTAATATTGGAGTTTCTTTTCGTCATAGAATTTATTTTATTTTATTTTATTATATTTTTAATTTTTATTATTATTTTATTTTAGCTATTTGTTGTTATAACGGTAAAATAAATACACACTCCGTGAACATTTCAGCTGCCTACCTAAGGCCCTGTGACAGACGGACGGACGGACGGACAGCGGAGGCTTAGTAATAGGGTTTCGTTTTCACCCTTTGGGTACGGTACCCTAAAAACGAACCAACAAAACAAAACATATTATTTATGTCATTTATTCTTTTCACGGAGTTTTCCTTCTGTTCATGTTATTAATTATTCTGTGCCGCCGACAAAAACTACAAAAATCCGCCCGCCGAGCTATCTGCCAAGGTCATGTGACTTATCCTGTTGCGACCCGTCCGCAATGGACGTACTGCAGACGCACGTTCCACGGGGAGGCGGATATTTGCGGCCGCCCCAATACTCGTAGTGTCCGCTAGGCTTGAGAAGGAGAATTTAGCATAATTGCGTAACGACAGTCGTGGCACAATGGTTTTAGTGTCGTATTTTTGCTGCGAAGTTGAGAACCACACATATTGAAGTTCGGTTCCTGGAAACATCACTTTTTTTATATTATAACAAATATTTTATTTATTTATGATATTTTTATTTATTTATATCTTGCTAACCGATCGTTACTAACCAGTGTCAATTATTTCGGCTTTAGACCTCAATAACATTTGATTGAAAATTATACAGCGCCATCTATGAAGTTCAGCTGATGCTCGTAGGAATTTGGTTCGGAACTTTGTTACTGTCGCGATCCCGAAAGCGATCTCCGCGTGCGGAGAGTCGTGCGGAGAGGCGTGCGCCCGCTTCGAAACATCGCAGCGGACTGAGGCTACCGTAATGGCGATAGATAGTCGCCAAGAGAACAAAAGGGAAAGGGATACTTTACGGTGCTCAGAAATTTTGTCGTAAGTCCAAAATTCATTTTTTTGATGCTTTGAATGAAAAATTGTGTCCAAATGCAACGATAATCATTCAAAAATTTGAAAATCATGCTGCAAATATAATGTGAGATTACTAGCACTGTAATTAATACCAATTCTGAGAAATAAAGCATAATGTGAAAAAATCGACCTATTTTCGCGATTTTTTTCTATCGGGCCAATGTTATGCTATTGGAACAATAATCATTCAGATTAAGCGGATATAAGTGAAGTTTCATATAACGCAATTTTAGCATGATTAGTTCAATATTCTCTGAGAAATTAAGACAAAGCTAAGTGCGATTTAGCGTCATATGGAGCCTTAAGCAAGTCACCTTTACGGTCGATTCTACATACATATCGAATTCGATGAAAATGGCGACCTACTTGGTCAGCACGAAAAAGCACGGCATTTGGCGTGCGCCAGGACCTCACATAAGAGTGCCCGTCGATGCCCATGGGCTTTAGAACTTTAACGGGGCTGCGAAAACCATGCCTGCCGCTCGGGTGTTAATTCACACCATGTTTGAAATACTCCAGGTTTGACTTTGAGGGAAGTACCTCGGCAGGGAGTCGATTCCCTAGTTTACCGACGCTGCAGATAAAGGATCGGTTGGTTCTAATTTCCTGAATGTCGAAATTGAATGGATGCATTACCTGACAATTCCGCGTGGAGCGTTGCTAGAAAGGGGACGGAGGGACAGCTTTATGCAGACCAGATGAGCGTTCTCCATGGTAGTCAATAGGACACAGAGACCCTACGTCCCTTTGGGGCACTGGACGGCACTATATCGAGTCTACTCGCATACATTCTTGCGGTAGCGTTTCCTTGGCATCCGATAGTAAACACTTTCCTATTCTGGTCGAGTGTTCCGGGCGGATAAACACATGGAAATAGCTAAGAAATAGTTGACCGCATCGCGCGCGGCCAGCGAGTCTAGCCACCGGCGGCGACGCCGAGCACCCATCGAGCATGGAAGGCAGAGAGTAGCGATCTAAACTCTTTAGTGGTAAACGTCTAACTGTAGTCAGTTCACTGACGAATTCGCGACGCGCATTATCGAATGTTTGTTGCACTGCATGGCGTCCTGTGAAGTTATTACCTGTTCTCACGTGTCGTTGGAATTCGAGAATAGCAGAGCCCGTAGTCCGACTTGTCACCTAAACTGGCGTTTCCGGAACTTTGAAGTTACGTAAAAACGTCCTAACCTTACAAGTTTTCCTACTTATTCTGTGGTTGTACTTATTCAACCTGTGAAAATCTAACTCATACTACAGATTTGTATAAAAACTTAGAGTCGGCGTAAATGGCAACGTCAACGTATTTCCGACGGTGCGTAAGCTATCAAAATCAAACTCAGACTCGCAAATGTTAGTTCGCTTAACGCCCACTGCGCGCGCTCTTAAATTCTCCACATATTTGAAATCGCTACTCGATCGGTTTCGAGTAAATGCCAATTTAGGGACAAGTCGGACTACAGACTCATTAGTAAGCGAACTGTGGCCGTAGTCCCAGCTGTCACCTAAATTGGCGTTTACGGCAAACCGATCGATTGGCGTTTTCAAATGTATGGATAAATTGTCGAGTGCGCGCTGTGGGCATTAATCGAACTAACATTAGCGAGTCCGAGTTTGATTTGACAGCTTACTCAGCGTTGCCGTAAATACGTCGACGTTGCCGTTTACACCGACTCCGCGTTTTCATATAAATCAGAACTAAGAGTTTGACTTTGACAGCTTGTAGAAGTAAAAACACAGAATACCTAGTAAAAACTTGTATAGAGTTTGACGTTTTTACGGAACTTCGAAGTTCCGTAAACGCCAGTTTAGGTGACAACTGGGACTAGCAGCTCTGGCTCCCGGCGCCGCGGCGCCGCCGCCACACAGGTTGCGGTTGCTACTTCCGTCTCTCCATGTTCGCTGCAAGCACCATACGCTTCTTTCGTAAATTTTATCCGCCAGAGGGCACTTAAACAGGCGAGTTCTGACGGCCATTAGTTAATGGTAGCAGTAAATTTTTATTTGCTTCTTCGGCGGGCGACCGCGCTCCGTTGTCAGTGGACGTCCGAAATATTTTAATGCTTGTCAGGTTACAGGACACCGAGCGGTCATTGGGCTTTAGGGGCATTCCATTGGACGTGGGTGACATTTTAACACTGTTTTGAACTTTGAGGCCTCATTCCAGTTATAAATTCGTGTTTTTAGTCATAGTGGTTATTAATCAGCAAAGAAGACAAATCAAATAATATATATTAACATCAATACACATTGAGGACATTTCGGTTTCTTCGATAATTCATAATATGTTTCTGTGACGGGGGTGACCTTAAAAACACCTCAGGGTCAGAGTCAATGGGAAAAAACTGGATTTTCCAAAAAAAAATTATATGAAATAAAATGAGGAAATTACTGCTAACCAAAGATAATAAATCGGAAACCTTTACAACTTGATGAGGGATCACGAAAATGAAAAGTTTTTTGGAATATTAAATGCTTAACATGAAACATTTTCAATTAAAAAGTATGCAAAATCGAGTTCCAAAAATTTTCACTCAATAATTTACGAGAATAACTAATTTATGAAAACATATGAGACTAGATTTAAAAATATTTAAAAAAAATCCTCCGGGCGCGGTCAAGCAAAAATATTGTTTAAAAAAAAACAGGTTTCTCCTGGGGGTAACTGGGCGACATCTTTATAGATAAACAATTATTTTTTTATGTAACTGTATCTAAATGTTGGCTCTTAAGCGAACTGGCTACCATCAGTGTACTGTTATTAATACGTGGCTACGCGGGCGCCATAAGAATTAGTTTCTGTCGCCACTCCCGACCTTTCTTACTCTTTGTTAGTTGAGCACAAAAACATCGCGAGGCGATTTTTGAAGAGAAAACAAGCAACATTTTGTTTTTTTTCCGAATCCATCCAATTGGCCAATCGTTCTACTAATCTTGGTATTAGAATGGATGCAATTTGTAAGGAAATGGCTCATTTGTCCGAACACAATATTTCCCCAAGAATCATAAACCCTTCTTATGTCTACTTTTTTTTATGCGACCTGACATGGATGGCTAATACCACACAACTGCCGTTATGATATTAGCTCAATACACCACATTCCCGAAGGAATTAGGTGCCATGCCAGGACCTTCCCTTTATGAGCACGGCTACATTGAACTGGATGGAAAACACGGACAGTTTCTCATTGCCGCTTCGACCATAATTTCATCCAATGCGATGGTACCAATCCGGGCGGGCTAAACCCTACCACTTAGTAGGGAAAGGGGACCTACAGTTTTACATGGATTCGGAACCATGGCGCAGCGTGCATTCGTGACGAAAATGCACTTATCGAACTCGGAAAGAGAAAGAAAGTGGTGCATGTCGGAATTGAACCCAGACCTCTGGTACGCTAGGCCAGTCCCCGTGCCACTAGGCTACGAGCCGGCTACTTGTCGAATCTTGTGTATTATGCGAAACTCTATTTAAGGAAAATAAAGTAACGTAGTGTAGGCACAGTATTGTTCCCCTTACAGCAGCCCTACAAAATTGCAAAACGGCGACATCTTAATAAAAAGGCCGTAAAAGCCTTCTAATTAGTCCGCCACTTTACTTAAAGCCAGGACTTAATAGCCTGAAAGGATCTTTATTTCGAATAAAACTCGTGAGTGCCGCGGGATCGAACTAGCAATTGAGTTATCACGGAAAGTGCATCTAAATCGATATAACAGCTGTGGTCTTCGCGCTGTTACGGTAATTTGAGCCTTGTGCAGTCGGCGTAGAGATTTATCGGATAAATCTTCGCGAGGCAGTCAATTAAGGTTACGTTTTATTGCTGGTTAATAGAGTCCAATTTGAATCAATCTTTCGCCATCGAACTCCGGCGTGGCGACACGTAGTGCCGGAAAGAGACAGATGTACACGTGAAAGGGCCGGGACAGGGGTGGGGGGTAATTGAATATTCTGGACAGGAGTCGAGAAGCGAGATTAAAATTTTTACATAGAGTGGGCGATGCTGCAAGCCGGCATGGGAAAACTGTGGAGTCGGTATGGGTAGAAATTTGAAGTAGAGGAGAACTCTGAACGATTTAATTAGAAATACCTATTAATATAAATATTTATTTCTATGGATGGCTAATTAAACCTTACCATTGTCAGCATCAGTAGCCTAGTGGTGAGACGCATTGCGATTCGATAGGCTGGGTAAGCATATCCGAGCGTTCTGGATGGGTGACAATTTTCAACCGTTGAGGCTGGCCGTGGCTAGGTTTCCACGTAAAACTGTAGGTCCCCTTCCTTACTAACTAGGTCGTTGGGTTAATCCCGCCCGGGTTGGTACCATCGCATTGAATGAACGATGGCCGAAGCGGCAATAACCATTTTCCGTGTTTTCCATCCAGTTAAATTTAGCCGAGCGATATAGGGAAGGTCCTGGCATGGAACCTAGTTTCCATATGGTGTGATAGGCTTATATCTGACGTTCAGTTTGGTGCTAACCATCTATGTCCAGTTACATAAACAAAAATACTCGCATGGTGAGTATGCGAGTCATGATTTTGTCTTATTATATATTTTTCTCGTACCTTGTAGACAAATATAAATACCTATGCTACTAATATATAAATAACTATAGTAAGCCAATATCAAACAATAATTTAAACACCCACAGAACACTCAAATCGGTTATATTTCTTCCAGGCTAGTTTTGGGCAAAAAAAAAACCACCCATGCGTCTTCACGAAGAAGAAACTGTAACCCTCCACTCATGTCGCCGTCAATCCGCGCGGGGCTTTTTAGCCACAGAGATATAAATAACTATACTACTTATATATAAATAACTGTGGTAAGCCAGTATCAGACAATAGGTTAAACACCCACAGTACACTCAAATCAGTTATATTTCTTTCTGGCTAGTTTTGGGCATCAAAAAACACCTAAGCGCCTTCACGAAGAAGTAACTGTAGCCCTCCACTCATGTCGCTGTCAATCGGCGCGGGGCTTTTGAGCCACAGACATATAAATAACTATACTACTGATATATATAACTGTGGTAAGCCAGTATCAGACAATAGTGTAAACACCCACAGAACACTCAAATCAGTTATATTTCTTTCTGGCTAGTTTTGGGCATCAAAAATCTCCTAAGCGTCTTCACGAAGACGTAACGGTAGCCCTCCACTCACGTCGCTGTCAATCCGCGCGGGGCTCGTTAGCCAGAGAGATGGGATTTAGCTTTTATATCGTGTCGCCCGGCGGAGGCTACCGCGCCGCGACCGCGTCCGCCGCGCGCGGCAGCGGCGGTGTAGCGTAATCGAGTTAGCTGTCATCTCGTCGGCCGCCAGCGAGTGAGAAAGGACGCGGGTAGCAATTGAATCGCGCCTGTATGGGGCGGCGTAGCCACTAGTACAAAAACCGGCCAAGTGCGAGTCGGACTCGCACATGAAGGGTTCCGTACTATCGTAAAATATTTAACAAAAAAAACAGGTTTTTTGTAAAGGGGCCGCCTGTATTTTTTTATTTTTTTATTTTACCTATTTGTTGTTATAGTGGCTTAGACGGAGGCTTAGTAATAGGGTTCCGTAGGCACCCTTTGGGTACGGAACCCTAAAAACAGTCAATTTTCATTGTCTCTTTGATCATAGTTAGGGAATGCAATCCCGACTCGAGATTGCAAATTCGAGATCCCGCGGGATTAGAAATATCAATCCCGCGGGATCCCGGAATTTTCGGGATCCCGTCTAGTTTAAAAAAATGTTAAATTCGGATGACTGAAAAAGCTAATAACTGCTTGTTTGTGATAGTGAGGTTAACTAAAATAACATATTACTCGAAAGAAAATAAAAACCTTTATTCTTTAATCTTACCAACTAAATAATTATCAGGTTTTAAGGAAATTAACATAAGTAATTTAGGTAATCAAAGCAATAAGCATATTTCAAGGGAATTAGGAAGTAGTTACCTACGAGTGATTTTGAAAATGAAAAAATAATCACTACAACTGCACAACTAAAACAATGACGAACGTAAACAAACAAATGACTGCCTCTCCGCGCGCATATACTTCTTTCTCAATTACTCGACACAGTTCTATATTATCTGTCCGAGTCGTATTCACTACGTATAATATTCACAACGTATAATAGTATTTTTTTCCAAAAAATGAAAACCATGCATATCGTATAATATTCACAACGTATAATGTTATACGTTGTGCATGAATTAAGTTTAAAAAAAAAATCAACTCTTTGCATCATGCAGAACGTATAATAGTCACAACGTATAATATGCCAAGAAGCACTGCATAAAGCGCCCTAATAACGATACATTTAAGGCTGAAATTGCTACGAATCGATATTTGCTACAATTTCGAAAGGCCACCTTACGCTAATTGAGACGGTAGAAGCGTCACGTGCGAGTATGCGCTTTAAAAGTATATACATAAGGGCGCTTATCGTATGAAAAGTTTTTGGATTATATGATATGCATGGTTTTCTTTTTTTGTTAAATAAAGATCATAATATTATACATTGTGACTATTATACGTTATGCATGGAGAAATAAGTAATTTTATTTTTTAAACTTCTTCATGCACTACGTATAAAATTATACGATCTGCCGATTATACGTTGTGCATGGTTTTAAAATTTTGTTAAAATATGACATTATACGATCTGTATATTAGACGTTCTGCCGTTCCCCCATCTGTCCCACTCGTCAGAGTGGGCTCGTCGCTAATATTCGGAAATAGTCGGAATAGTTTTCTAACGCTGTTTGGCGTTCCTGTCGCTCGCGGCCGTCAGTCAGCGCGCCGGGCCGCTTGCGCCCCGAGTGGACGTGTGTAGCGTCGCTGACCACTGCCGCCCAATCCCGTCAATCTCGAACGGGATCTCGTCATATGATGCGTCGGGATTGATCCCGAAAAATTACACGAGATCTCGCGAGATCGGGATCCCGCGGGATCGGGATTGCATTCCCTAATCATAGTTCAATTCGATGGTACCAACCCGGGTGGTGCAAACCCTACCATCTATCAATTGAAAAAAGGACTGGTTAAACGGGGAATCCGAACCACTTACGACAAATCCTTTAGTCGCATCTTACGATATGCACGGGTTCAAATTCAATGGGCCCCCGTTTGTATGAATTGTTTTTACGTGCCGCAATCCACACAGCACATGTAATAAAAGTGTACAACATTGTATACTTGTATTACATGTGTAATACAAGTGGTTCTCGTATTACACGAATACACACGAAGAACACTTGGTTCTAAAATATACATTTAGAACCAAGGTTCTGATATTTCAGTGAAATATTTAATTTCTGCCTCTTGCAGCTACCCAAATTGCCTCTAGAATTAAAAAAAATCATAAATATCGTTGGATGAGAGCATTTATCTACGAATGCGAGCTGTTCCACGATTCATTCATGTAGATTTAGTAGTAGGCACCCTTTCCATACTAGGTGATAGTATTAAGGTGGCCCAACCCGGCGGCCTCAACTCATTCGCGGGCACGGTACAAAACCGTGCTGTTGCGCTCTGGGACCTTCTCTGTTTCTAAGAATAAGACAGGCTCCGTTATGAGGAAGATGCAACCTGTCCACAAAAAAGACAATGTGTATAGTGTATGATTTGGTAAGATTTACGAAAATTTTAATTTCAAAACGACTTATAGCTAAAATAAAACCACGACCGCTGTAGTAAAAAATCTAACAAAAACCAAATAGATTATAAATCTTGATTAAACAAGCTATGTCTGATGACTAATCTTTTTAAGATGTTCTTACTTTATCATTGCGTAATCCACCTCCAAAGTAATTGTATAAAACGCGCGAAAAATCCGAACTTTCGGACGTTATAACTTGGAAACCAAACACAATTTTACAATGCCAATGGTCATCGGACATCTAGTTCAATCAAATAAAGCTATATTGAGCAAAATTTTGGATCTCTGACAAGAAATATAGGCGTGATCTTCTTTCCCCTTTTGTATGGGGAAATGAGCGGGTTGGGCCACCTTAAGCCCACCCGGGTAGGTACCATCGCATTAGATGAAAATTTTGTGAAAGCGGTGAATATTTTCCTTCCGATTCAATGAAGCCGTATCCAAAGGTAAGGTGCTGAAGTGGCACCTAACGTCATGGCGGAGTATGTGGCATTAGCCTTCCAAGTCGAGTAAAATAAAAAAATAATTCCAATTTTGATATTTCATTTGAGTAGGTATATTTGTTGTTGCTTGAGAGAAACAAGTGCGAGTCGGACTCGCACACGAAGGGTTCCGTACCATCGTACAAGATTTAACACAAAAAAAAATTTCACTTTATTTTTTTAATTTGCCTATTTGTTGTTATAGCGGCAAAATAAATATACACTCTGTGAAAATTACAGCTGCCTACCTATTAGGGTTCACGAGATAAAGCCCTGTGATAGACGGACAGCGGAGGCTTAGTCATAGGGTTCCGTTTTCACCCTTTGGGTACGAAACCCTAAAAAGTAAACATTACTCAAGCTTAAAGCATGTCCTTACGCTCTCAGCTCGGATACTACCAAATATTTGCGCAGCCCAGCACAAATCCACCACAAAACACCGAACCGAGCAGAACATAATAATACAAACATAACGGAGGCGCTCCGCGGCCCTGACAAAGTGAATCTGAAATGTATAGACCCAGCCGAATACCACGGTGATAGTCAGCGCCATTTTTCCTGCCACCTCTGGGCTCACCCCTAGAATGGGTGAACACAGGCGGAGTAATGCGGGTAGTGGCGTGGTCAAAGTCCCCATTGAGAACTTTGCGAATAACAATGAAGTTAAAGTTTTTTTTTTCGCAAAATTTCGATATACGGTTGTTTGGCAGACGGTTGAACATACGTAAGTGGGGCTGTCTGCTCTGTGTTCAGCCCCAAAAATTTGACCTAGGCCTCACGGTTTTTTTTTGTTTAAAGTTATTGAGGTTTGAAGTTAAGGAAATTACGAACTTTGAAAAAGACATTAAAAAGAAAACCCATGGTGCCCAGCAGATGGCCCCATCTATCCCCCATTTACGTATGAATGTTCTGTTTTATGGGAATTTAAAATTGACCAGTCGCGAGTTTTGGACATTCAGGAATTGTACCCAGAACCGATCCTTGGCGTCTTCATTCGTGTGTTTTTAAATAAAAATCTTATACGTCCGTTATAGTAAGTTCATATTGTTATTAGTAAAATAACAGTCAGACAATTGTGATACAGGATACAATTTGCCGGTAATGACTATACAATGCGATTCAAATAAGAATAGGATAGGATCACCGCCATTTTGAATCTCAAACTGCTAAAACCGTGAGGGTTTCACTTAACAAACTCCAGTACTTTGCCGCGGTGTTGCCGCGTACTTTCCCTCGCGAATTCGAGTGAAGTTAGTCACGAGCCCCCTCCTATTCTTATTTGAATCGCGTTGTACGTCTATTGAAAAATCGGCCCTAAATGTTATTGTTATTGTAAAGACAAATAATGCTCAGATGCAATCACGCTTCACGCCTAGCTCCCCCGCTATAAACGATGTAGCGAGTTCCAAATGAGCGAATGTGCCGGCGTATCATTTTTCAGCCACCCCCTCCATCCGCTCGGCTGTTCATTTTCTCGCGCCCCGCGAGAGAAATCGCGATATTTTTCGGCTATCCTCATTCGGCGTGTGTGATTCTTAATTTTGTTTACTCATTTCGGGGTGACGTCACGCGGGAAACATTTCGTCTTGCGAATTTCGGAAATCGAATTTGCTGAGAGCACTTTTGAAATTGTTCGCGATACGTTTGATTCCGTCTTTCGTATTAATTTTTCGCGTCTGATTTGCAATTTCACTGCTTATTGTCTGTGGTCTTTGATGTTCATGTATCGTGTTTGCTTCGTTGAATGATCGATCTAATATTGATAGGTGAGACAGGTCTATGGGTAAAGCTGTATAGGAGTAGGAAAGTCACAAGGATGGGGTACTTGTGTAGCGTCACAGCCTAGACCATATCCCACCACAACCCATAAGCTAGAAACAAATTAAATCGATTTTAATCGGCCAAACCAGTAGTATTGGTAATTGTAATAATTGTGTTTATGGAATTGGACATGGATATTCCGGGAGGTCACGACATTTTTGGTCACGATAAGGTAAATGGCTGAATCTGGGTTCACATGTCAGAGACCAACCCTCTGATGCTAAATATGTCGGTCTGCCCGTGCCAAGTGGTTACGTTTTCCAGATTGGCTATATAAAATAGATGCTGGTATGTACCTGCTGATGAATATACTGATTATCTGAAACATTGATACCTATTTAATTATGCAACAATAACCAGACGGTTACTTAATTAAATACTTAAATATACCTAAAGTTATATCTGTAACCTAAATCGCCTATAACTACTAAATACCACCATTTGTTCAGTTTTTGTATTGCTAAGCAAGTATGTATTGATACTTTCATGCTTCGTCATTTGCATCCATTCGCCTTATCATTAGTATTTTTTGGCACCATAACTACTTTTTCTAGCTAGGATGACTTACAAATAAAATCCGTCATGGTTTTAGCTCAACACACCGTATTCCCGAAGGAACTACATTTGTGCAATGTCAGGACCTTTACTTTATACGAAAACGCATCTTTTCACGCAATCTTAACATCCAGCGCCTACTTAGAATGAAAATATTGACGTGCAGCGCTGAATGCATTCCTTGCAATAAATATACTATATATTATTATTAAATATACTTCATATTACTAAATCTCAAAAAAGCCAACGTCTGGCGTCAGTTTGTTCGTCTGTCTATCACTCCGTTTTATCTGGAGAACATATATTTCGATGAGGTTTGATTTTTCCTGTCAATGAAATGGAATTTTTGCAATCACGCTACATTACTAAGGGGTGTGGGTTTTAGTCGGTCTTGAAAGCCTTATAAGACGATAATACGAGTATCAGGTTGATGTCTCAATAATTACAGTCAAAATGCCTTAGGGTAGGATTAATAAGCGAAATCTGCCCTAGGTATAGATATTAAGCATTGTGCCGATTAGAAAATATTCGAGAATTTCGTTGGCTGACGTAATTGTTATGGATAATTTTATGTATTTAATGGATACGACATTACTGTTATCTCATTTATTTAGAGTTTCAGCGACATCTACATTTGAAATAATCAGAAAAAGTATTGGTCGTGACATTCGTCGGAAGCCTTATTTATTCATTATTTATTATAAATATTATTATATAGCCCTATTATTTTCAAAATCGGATTATAATGCTTCAACGTAGATGTCATTGTGTAACCTCTAATTCAAGATAACGGTAATGTTATATATATAATACTTACTAAATATCAATATGAAAGGAGTCGTGTATGTGCCTGGAAGTGCTTATCGTGAAAGTGAGTTTAGTGCCGCACGGCTGTTAGCGTAGGCGTCTTCTACGACTGGATTTATACTGAGTAACGCCCCCATCTTATCAAAAGCCAGTCTCCGACCCACGGAGCAGGGCGCCGACACGCTTACTGACCGAGAGATATAAGGGCCCGTAGTCCCAGCTGTCACCTAAATTGGCGTTTACGGCAAACCGATCGACTGGCGTTTTCAAATGTATGGAGAAATTGAAGAGCGCGCGCAGTGGGCGTTAAGCATCCTAACATTTGCGAGTCCGAGTTTCATTTGACAGCTTATTCAACGTTGCCGTAAACACGTCGACGTTGCCGTAATACGCCGACTCCCGCGTTTTCGTACAAATCGGAAATCCGAGTTTGACTTTGACAGTTTGATGAAAAAAACCCACAGAATATCTAGTAAAAACTCGTATGGCGTTTGACGTTTTTATGTTACTTCGAAGTTCCGTAAACGCAAGGTTAGGTGACAACTACGACTAGCAGCTCTGAACCCGAACTAAGGGATCGATAACGTGAGTTTATAGTAACGGTGTACTTTATTTGAGATTAAAGAGGCTGAACTATGTTAGCAAAAATTTACTTACACGATATAATTGGATGGACCCGCAATTTCGGGTTTCTTGTATTTATAAAAAAACCTATTGATTTATCGAAAATCCAAGGCAAAGTTCGTGTGGCATGTAATGAAATACATAATTTTGTATTTTTTTTAAAAATTAAACATGATGAACAACATTTCAAATGTGAGCAAGAGAGGTCAACAACATTTTTAAAAAAGTAGTTTCGAAATGATTTTCTACCGAGAAAAGTATTCACAGCACAGTTTAAGAAGTAAGTGAGAAACATATGAATTGTAGATGTTTTCTATTCTGTTGAAAATTTTAATGCCATTTGTTATAATTAAATAATCTTAACTATTTACTTATTACTTGTTAAATTTACTTTAATTTCATGTGTTTTATCCGTGAGATACAATTTTAATTTTATTCTCTGACAGAAAAGAGGAAAAATGAGGAATGCATTATTAATGTGCTCAAACATTTTGGAGCCAGAAATTGGTATTTTCTCAATACGGGTATATGTAGGGGTTAGGATTGGCTTTCATTGGATTGGGATCAGTTTCCCTTTAAGTAGTACCATTGCTCCATCCGACATAATAAATAATATGACGTATCGTGGGCTTTATGGGGCTAACCAGGATAATCACCATCCTCTCCTGGTACCTGATGCATCGTGGGTTTTCTTCGAGCACAGTGAATTCAGCGAACTCGTTACATTAGGAACACGTTACATAGTAACAAACGAAACTGACAGGTTGGATCTGCCTGTCGGGTGCGGACAAATATCCAATAACAAGTGCGTGGCCACCACGCATGTCCCCCGCCAGTCAGACTTTTCAAACCTGTCCAGGCGTGACAACATGACACACTTGAATCCTATTGGTCGCTAGCTTGTCATTCAGTTGGCACGCCTGCGTTTCCTCTTTGTAACGCCATCTGTCTTAAATAAAACGCATTTTGATAACCATCATAGAAAACAATGCTAGAACCGACTTCCGGTACTGTGAAAACAAAACGACCTTCCGTCATAAATAACTAAAACGATAACTACGACAAATATATATAATTTTTCTATTTATTTATTTAATCTTTATTTTCCTCGTATTCAGAATTATGTGTCGACGTTGTGCAAATGTGTAGGTATGTACACTTTTGCTCCCTGCGTTCGCGGTAATAGTATAGGCGGGAGTTGTGTGAAAACTCATGAATAAATTTACCGGCGAGCGTTTGTCATCTCCATCTCAGTTCACCTTGTTTTCGTATTTGAGATAGAGATATGTAGACTACTCGGCGGGGTATATATCGGACGTTGGAAAGAGACAGACGGTTTCGGCTTTACAGAGCGTCGACGCTGTCACACGCTGTCACTTAGTATCTGTGTACTACGTGAGAGAGAGATGACGCTTTACAAAGCCTAAACTAGCCGTATGCCTTTTCCGTCCGATGTGCATTATTTTTTGCCGGATACGGTATACAGGCTGTTCGGTAATTCGATACATTATTTCTAAAGGGTCATCCTAGAGCTAATTTGCAACAAATTTAGCCCAGTGAAATGGAGGCCTAAAATCAATAACTTTTGAGTTATTTAAGTTTTTTTAAATGTTCCGTGTTATTATGAAAAAGTGATGATTGTAAAATAACTACTACATCCTGGGCATTTTATCAGCGATTTTCTAATAGCTGATGAATGAGGAACTACTTAAAAAAATGTATAGAAAATATCTATAATCTTAGAAATACAGGACAGTTTTATGTAAAAAAAATTACAACATTTATTTAAATCAAAGAGGATTACTAAACAATGTATGGCGCGAGGCATACACATTATGGAAATTACTTCATTAATTCATAAGCTTCCAGAAAAGGTACAAATGTTGTCCACTTTCACACAAGTTCCATATTTTTTTTATATACTCGGGTTTGCGTTGTCGATTTTATTTTAAGAAAAAGGTACTCATTGAGGTGCAAAAACAAGTAGACAATTAAATAACGTGTATTTATGTGTACAATTAAAAATTAAAAAAATGTTTACCGCTATAATTGTAGATGTGCTCATAAGCAAATGTTATTTAATTGTTGACTACTTTTTTACACATTCTCTGTTAAATAAAAGTCGTCATCGCAAACCGAACCAGATTGAGTAAAAAAAAAATGTTCAGTACATTTTTTATAAAACGGTTTTGGTCTCATCCGTCAGTTGACTCTGTACGTCTTTACGAGTACATTCTAAACCTATGGTCAGAACTCAATAGCTTTTAGTCTACCTTATTGCCAGCGTGAGTTAGCTTTCAGTTCGCTCTGCCAAGTTGTAAGCTCACCTTGCTTGAAATTCGGGCCTAGTTTTCTGTGGAATTTAGTTAGATAAAAGCAAAATTGATTTAATTTACTAAACGAATAAAGAATTAGGCAATTGGAGCCAACAAGGGAAAGGTTAGTTGATGGAGATTACTTTATAAACGGAGGTCATTTATTTATTAACTTGGAGTAGTAGATTATTTGGTAGTTTGGTTTACCAGCCATTTGTACAGCAGGCTACAGTCGTTGAGTCTCTTACCATCTTTTATATCTATTTTATATAATAAAACCGGCCAAGTGCGAGTCGGATTCACACACAAAGGGTTCCGTACCATCAGCCTCAGTGGCCCAGTGGCGCGACACTTCGGCGATCGCTCTCCGAAGTTAAGCAACGCTGGGTCCGGTCTGGTCTTGGATGGGTGACCATTCGACCGTTGAGAGAGGCTGGCCGTGGTTCGGATTCCACGTTAAGTTGTAGGTCCCCTTCCTTACTTACTAGGTGGTAGGGTTTATCCCGCCCGGGTTGGTACCATCGCATTGGATGAACGATGGTCGAAGCGGCAATGAAAATTGTCCGTGTTTTCCATCCAGTTCAATGTAGCCGTGCAATATAAGGAAGGTCCTGGCATGGCACCTAGTTCCCATGTGGTGTGTTGGGCTAATACCATGACAGAACTTGTGTTATTAGCCATCCATGTCCAGTCACATAAAAAAAAAAAATCGTACAAGATTTAACCGAAAAAATCACGTTTTTTGTATGGGGTATTTGTATGTTGTACGAGTACCTTTAATTATTTTTTTAATATCAATTATTTGTTGTTATAGCGGCAAAATAAATACACAGTTCAAGGCAGGTTTTTTACTACATAAGCATTTACTACAAGGCGAGTTAACGAGACGAAAGGCGAGAGTGAGAACCTTGGCTACCTTGGCTGACACCGCCTCCAAAAATTTTTTTTTTATTTTACTTTTTAGTGCATATTAATTGGTTTAGGAATACTTTTTCTCTGAAGTCGGTTTTTTTTGTTAAGTTTTTTGTTATTTTTTTATTTTTAGTGAATCTGAAGTCTATACATATTAATAATAATATTCTTTTTTGCAATCCATAAAAAAGTACAATGCAAGGCGGATTTATTGCCTCAGGCAATTTCTAACGATCAACCCTATGATAGGGAAATTTTACAGCTTGTATTTGTAATTGTACAGCTTTTACGTGCTACTGACATGAATCCATTTGTCGCGCACATACTTAATGCAAATTTAAGACCTATATGGTTTTCTCATAGATGACATTGTCAGAACTAGACCAGAATAGGACCACACGGGAAGCACCAGCTTTCAAACAAAAAAAATATAAATCAAAATCGGTCCACCCAGTCAATAGTTCTGAGGTAACAAACATAAAAAAATACAGTCCAATTGAGAACCTGCTCCTTTTTTGAAGTCGGTCAAGGAGGGTCTGTAACTAAGATACAAATTCTTCATGGTCTTATAATATAATATCTCCCAACGCCATGGTTCTGAACCACTGGGATTCAAGTATCTACCACACTTAATTGATATGTATATATTTGGTAACAGTTTCTGTACTGTTGTGGAAAAAGTTACTCATCCTTGTTTTTTTTTTCAGGTATGAACATCACTTTGCGTGCGTTTTCACAACAGTAGGTAAGTACTGACTAGCACCTTCAGATAGCTATTAGATACAAAAAAAGATTTTTATTTGGCTGAATTGAAAAAAAATATAGCCTATCCGATTCAGTATCGGAAACTGACTTCCTGCCTTCGGGCGTTCGACAGATTTCGGACTAGGAAAGTGCAAACTTTCAAACGAGAAATGGATTCAGTCATTGTCTTCACACGAGGAGTTTCACATTTCAATTTGTCATTCGCTATCCTAGTAGTGGGCCGGCAGCTGCATTAACATTCCGTAGAGCTGTTTTCCGGCTATACTTCTGTTCGCTTACCCCGTAGAGTAGTTTCCTTGTTAATTTCCCGAGCGATTTGTCAACGTCGCACCCGCGAGTTCTTTGTCGGGAGTTAGTTTTAATTTACTTCGCCCGGCACTTTGCGTATCGTCTGCGATGTGACTGCCGCAGTGCATGCAGAGAGAGAGGACTGCGCAAAGGGAGATAACGATTAAGGTGGGCCTTCCCGCTCAACTCCCCATACAAACGCGGAAAGAAGATTATGCGCACATTTCTTTTCGGAGATCCAAAATTCTACTCAAAACGGCTTTATTTGATCGGACTAGATGTTTGATGACGATTGGCATTGTAAAATAGGGTTTGGTTTCTAAGTTATAAGCTCCGAAAGTTCTAATTTTTCGCGCGTTTTATACAATATTTTTGGAGGTGGATCACTCAACGATAAAATAAAATCATCTTAAAAAGATTAATCATCAGACCTAGCTTGTGTCATGAAAATCAATAATAAATTTTGTTTTCGTTTGATTTTTGATTACAGCGGTCGTGATTTACTTTCAGCTATAAGCCGTTTTGTACCAAATCAGACACTATGCGCATTGTCTGCTTTGTGGACTGCATCCTCCTCATCACGGAGCCTGTCATTTTTTTAAACAGAGAAGGTCCCAGAGCGCAAAAGCTATGCTGGTACCTGTACAATACGTTCTCCAGTACATTCACCTAAATTTCGAATCGAGCCTTGATAAAATTATTTTCTTGGCTTACCATTTATTGTGAAGTTACAGATGTCACGTATTCGTGTTGTAGTTGGAACCGTCATAAATACTGTAAAATCTTCATTACCTTGTGGAAAGGTGTTTTAAATGCGTTTTCGTTTAAACTTAACGTGTTAATATTTTCCTCTTCGTGGAGTATTGCGAACTTAAATGATAAACCAGTCTTCCAGAATAGTGACTACGATATTTTGCCCTGGAATTGTAAAAGAAAATACTCGTCGGACCTAGAGCTCCTGACTGCGGCCGTATTCTGTAACATTACAGATTTTGTCTCATACGTGTATAACTCTGTTGTGGAACCATAATAAATAAATAAAAAATAAATTACGCTTCTGATACTCGTCACATTTTTTTTCATTTCAGTACATCTATCCTCACTTTAATACAGATTCAAATTCAAATTCAAAAAACTTTAATACAATTATAAGAAAAAGAGTAAGTACACCTTTAATTACAATTCTTAGCGATCTAAAATTCGTTTCTTAACCGTCGCACTAGGCTTAGCTTGTATTGCGATGGCTAGGTTTTTTTAACGCAGGTTCTTTTAATTACTTATGATCGATACTCTTAAGTACTTTATAATTGATATTGTGATTTGTGCACAGCACTCACCTAAAACGATTTAATACTCGTAGTCTATATTGTTTTGAATATAGCAATTTCCGTGACTTGGGTTTCTCAAGTTATCGAACCGCGCCGGAGTCCTGGACTCGACTCTAACTAGCATGCATCTCTTTCTTTTCGAGTGTTTTGTGGTTCACATTTAATCGTGAAAAAAAATAAATGTTTTCGCTCTTTTACTGCGCGGTAGGGGTGTGCCTATTCCAATAGTCACAGGGTAGATCGCAGAAAACGCGAGACAGAGTTTGGATTGATTTGACGCTGTTTTTACCCGACTGAGCAAGGAGGTTTAGGTTTTTCGAGTGTATATTTCAAGTGTATGTATGTATATTTCTTTAGCACGCTCTGCAGCCTAAACAGATTGATGGATTTTAACTTGAGAGGTCTCGTCAGAATCGTCTAAATATGAAAGTGACACTGGGTAAATCAGAATTATATAAAAAACATGGCAGATTTTTGGCGCCAAATTATTGTTGTCAACCATCGCGATCTCTCAAACAACAAAATCTCAGACAACAGTAGATTCGATTTCTTAACGTCGCCTCGTCGTCTCGCTTACTCACAAAGTGACCTCGATCTTCGATTTCTAAACCGACCGACCGAGCGTTACAAAATGTTTTGAGGTAGTACGGCGATGTCGCTAGCTAGAGTAGAATACAGCCGCCAAGGGGCGCACGGGCCGTAGAGGCGTGTAGTACCACGCTGATTGGCAATTTGCAGGCCGCGTCAATGTTGGCAGTTTTTTCAGTGAACGCTTCAGCGCGAGACGCTCGTCGTCGACACGGTGGCAAGAAAACAGCAGTAGGATAACTCCTTTTGAACGCTTTGAATGCGGCGACGCCGGAGGAGGGGGTGGAAGGGCAGCGACGATGGTGGTGGTGGCGCGCACTCAGATCAAAATAGATGCATATTTACTCCCAAGAGTCTGGGCAGGATTGCATTAAATACCCGCTGCACTTCTTATATAAATCGATTCGTAGTTTAGGGACACGTAGACTTGCCTTCGATGCCAGAGGTCATGGGTAAGAATCCCGGCCTTGTTCATGCGCCGCTTTCTTTATGTTTTAGGATTTGGAAAAGTGATTTTTTTACAAGAGCTGTTCTATGATTCGGAATCTAAATAAAACTGTGGACGACATACAGTTTTCCCCTACTAAATGGTAGTGGTAAACGTGTCGTAAATCCGGATAGATCCCATCGAATTGGATGAAAATATGGTCGAAACGGCAATGAATAATTGTCCGTGTTTTTCATTTTGGCATGACACCAAATTTCTTCGGAAATTAGATGTGTTGGGCTAATGTTATGACGATGGATGTGGTATTAGCCATCCCTGTAAAGTTGCATACAAAAATATGTGGTCTCTAATAACTCCACATTCGACGATCAAACATTGTGAAATACTTTATTCACAAATGGGTGGTATTAAGGCACCTGAATTAACAATATACTATTTGGTTTCGCATAGTATTGTTATATTGGGGACATAAATGTTCTGATTCGATTTTATTTGTCTGACTCGTACTACTGCTTTTTTGTGTCTACTGTGGCGGTGGCATCTCGTTATGATTTTTTGTGCGATGCGTCGAGCTGGGTCAGACGTTTTGAGGAGCAATTATGGATAGTCGAAAAAAAGCCAAACGCCTGCGAACATTTTCGCGCGAAACGAGAACTTTCAGAACGTCATCGGCCTTCAGGACTTTCTTCAGAGTTATCTTGTAAACATTTAAGGCTCTTAGGTGCAAGAAAATGTTAAACAAAATTGCTTAGAACTTATAATGCAGATATTTTATGTAGAGCGGCTCGTAGCTCAAGCAGGTTTCGCTGCTCATGCCAGATGTCATGGGTTTAATCCCCGACCCGTTCATGCGCCACTTTCTTTCTCTTTCTGAATCGGATCCAACGGGTCGGAATTCGTGTAAAATTGGAGGTAGATAATCTACCTAAAGTTATAATATAACAGGAAAACGTAAATGTAACGAAATTTTGTTCATCTATATAATGAAAGAAAGAAAGAAAGAAATTCTTTATTGTGCAAATTACATTAAAAACTATTTACAGAACGATTCAATCTAACAGAGCGAAACTGCACAAAGGCGGACTTATCACTAAAAGTGATTTCTTCCAGTCAACCTTTGGGGGTGATGAGGATAAGAATTGAAAAAGAAAATGTAGGTAATACGTAATGCGTAAAGGGTGACAGAAACCAATATATATTTTCATACACGTACATAAACAATAATTTACACCGTAATGCATATATTAATATCATTAAAGTAATAAACTAATACATATACATATATAAGTATACATAAAAATTCTACATAGATAATATGCATTTAATGAAATTTTAACTAGGTCCAAAATAAATGTAAAGAAATGATAGATCTCACGGATGAACTAACCGATCAGCCATTTCCAAATAATATTCCTTGATGTTATTTTTAAATGCATTTAAGTTGGAGAGTTTCGGATCGAGCAAGGCAACGAATTCCAAAGACGGACAGCATGGACGGACAGCATGAATAGGTAATTAGTTATACTTTAAATTGTACTGATAGACTTTACTAGAAAATGTGTGACATCGTGACGGTACAGGAAAAATTGAAATGCCCGTTTCATAAGGTTAACCAAAGACCAAATCATGTCAAAAGTCATGTCAGTTGTGTAGAGCGGGTTCGGCAAGCAGAGGGATGGATTTCGTAACTGCAGAGTGGTCAGTCCGAGTCTCTCCTAAATTGGCGTTTACGAACTTCGTAGTTACGTAAAACCGTCTAACTCCATACAAGTTTTACTAGTTATTCTGTGGACTTCTTCAAAATCTCAAAGTCAAACTCGGACTTGCGATTGATATGAACACGCGGAGTTGGCGTAAACGGAAAGGTCAACGTATTTACGGCGACAATACGTAAGCTGTCAAATCAAACTGAGACTCGCAAATGTTAGTGCGCTTAACGCTCCATACATTTGAAAACGCTAGTAGATCGGTTTTGCGTAAAGGCCAATTTAGGGGACAAATGGTACTAGGGATACAGGTCATGACAATCGTACACTGTAAATAAATACATATACATTTGGATTCTGTGCCTCTGTCATTGTTTGTATAAAATGATAAGCCAATAAGCATCTGTGTCTACAATGTTTTGTTTTTATTCTTCTCCCAAAGAACTTCTTCTTTGTTTCTGTTCTTAAGACTCGGGTAATGTGGCTTGATTATTTGGGAAGATGCGAAAGTAAAAAAACTTATTAAAAGATTGCGGCCGAAAAAAAACTTATTAAAGATAAGCTGCTTACTTCCTTAAGTTCACCCAAATCACCCTCCGCAGGCCCACGGTTTGTTAAGAGAACATTGGAAGTCATCGGAAACAACGGAACGGAATACCATGGAGCTAGGAAGAATAGTAAGATGGATCATTCTACTTACTTTAGCAAGCGACGCGTACTATTTTGATTACATACTCTACTGAAAGCAGAAGGAAGCTACTAATGCAAGCGATTAAAGAACTGTGAAAATTGTGTGCCAACAATGTGGCATTTTATTTTTTGCATGAACAGAGTGATTGGATTGAAGTTAAAATGATTACAACAATACTTATAACATCATAAGGCGTTTTGTTGAGTATCTTCAAGAATCCAAAGTATGCATATTATTCGAACTGATAAAGCAATTGAACGAGTAACTTGATTGAACTGAAAACGTAATAGCTAATTCAACAATTCATACGTTAGGAACCAAGTCATTATCTCGATTAATGAAAAAGTAATAGCGAATGCAACAAACGACATATTTGACACCAAACAAATAACTTGATAAATCTGGAAAAAATAATAGCTAATGAAACTAATTACAGATTAATAATCTTGATTGAAATGAAAAAGTAAAAGCTAATGAAACTAATTATATGTTTGGAACAAAAAACCTATCTCGATTGAAAAATCTCGATTATTTCAACGATGTGCAACCAATTTAAAGTTCTGTTAATACAATCATTATGATTAGTAGGCTCGTATTTCATGTTACTTCTTTCTTTCTTTATCAATATTGTTTATTGCAATTACAAATGTGAATTGCAGTGTGGCTGCATGAAGTTGTTGATAGGAAAGTTTCTACGCATAATTAAAAGATTCTAAGATTCTAATAATAATTATTATACATTAATAGATGTAATATTTTTTATAATTACGTTTCTAATGACTTTTCATACTACTACCACCATATTCCTACCAATGACGCGGATTTTTTCAGGGTCTTTGTCCCGGCATGCAACGCCAGCAACGTCAAAGAACCTCCTTAAATCGTAATGAATGATGATATAATTCCTCTGTTCCTATAATGGCCACGTAAAATGATTTTTTTCCTAATCAAACATCTGCTCCACGAGATACCAGCCTCCGAGGGTACATCATGAAACATTCAACAGTACCTCGGCGTGGCCCGCCCCCCCCCGCCCTCCGCCCCGTGCCGCCGCCGCGTTAGCTCGTCGACTTAATTTCAGCTCTGTTAATTATTTACGTACCCTACGTACCGTCACCGCCCCAATCCGCGGGACCGCATATAGCCGTTAACTGATTCAGATGTTAACATCACGTCCTATTACACCGCCGCCAACAGGACCAGACCAAATAAGGCCAATTAAGGCTCCATATGACGCTAACCTCGTCATCGTCGCCAGCGTCGGTTAAGCACAAACACCGCTAATAAAATCGAAATATCAAAGTTTGGAATATTATCTAGTGTATGACCGTAAACAGGTTTTAATAAGTTGCATATATTCTTTTAAAAATTTGTTTGTAAACACCTATTTACAAGTTTTTACTAGGTTTTCAAGCCGGCGGCGCTTGGAAACTATTGGAAAGTCAATGCTTCCGGAGATCGCCATTTTCGTTTGTTTGCTGAACGCTGGAGTCAGTTGGAGCCTTAAGACACCGAGACGTCGGATAGAAACCCTAACCTACTGAATCCAGCTAGAACTCTACTTTTGGCAATCGCTGGTCGACGTCTGCTGGCTTCTCCGTGCGCCGTCTTCGACACTTCACTCTTGCACACACACACACCCTCGCACACACCCTCACCCACCCTCACACACACACACACACCCTCCCTCTTAAACACACCCTCTCTCACACACACCCTCCCATACACACCCTAGCCTACACGGCCGGCATTGCCGATTTGAGACTGCAAAACACGTGGCACTTATATCTATAAGCACACTAACACACGACTTCTTGTAAAGCCTTTCGAAACCTCTCTCCTAAAGTTGCTGCCACAGGCACAGACCGGAAATACATTTCGATCTGTCACAGCACTGACAGACCCAGGCCAAAGACAACTTTGTTTTTTGTCAGGTGGTAAACTAAACAGGTATTTTTGGATATTTGTGTTGACCGTAGTATGGTTTGTTTTTGTTGGTATACATAATCTGTGTCACATCCATACTAGTCTGTGCCAACTGTCAGTTGCTCACTTGCTCTAAGGGGGTGCGTGCTTCGAAAGCTATTCTGCTATTAGTTCTTAAAACAGTCATTCACAGTTACGTACTTAATGTCCAATAACAATTTGCACTAAATATATGTAAGGCATAGCGCAAATAGTTGTTAGTCGTAAATTGAAACTGTTTTTATGTGTGCAAAAAGTTACATAAAGATGTAATAAACTGGATCATTTTTGTAACTTCCTATTGTTAGGGAGTTATAGCAGAAATAGCTACGAACAACCGTGGCTTCATCTACTATGACGTACACACCCCCATACCTTTGAGTATTTGCACAGAGCACAAGCTATGATGTTGTATCGCAGTTTGGTTCTGACGTGGTTGTACGCGGTTGTAAAAGCCCTGTCAGTTAGTACTCCACGTTGAGTTAACCACCCACCGATCGCATCGAGTGAAACTTTTTGTTTTAAAAGTTTGACTCGGGGCAACTGGAGACCTTGTCATCGCTCCGCCTGATCTTTTTAGGAATATTCATCTCATTAACCTGTTTCATTGATGACTAGACGCGATCGTATGCTTTCTCCGCTGCTGTAACTTGGACACCAAAATCTCGGTCATCAGCTGAGGAAGCCTCAAAGAAACTGTTACCTTATGGTTGTCGTGAAGTCACAGAAAATCTAAGATTTTAAAATTTTAAGAAATGCATTCTTTGTCCATTGGCCAAGGCACAATTTTGCACGGCGACTAATATTAAACTAGTGAAATCGTCTTCCAGGCCCTAATCTTTGTAATTTTATTTATCAATCGAAAAAGCTTATTTCTGTATCTGTATGTTTTGATTTTTTTTTGTAAATATCTGTATTTTTCAGTAAAAAAAAAACTAAAATGCACGTAAAAAAGCGAATACAAAAGAAAGATGATACAGCGTCGTACGGTACGAATACAGCACACCTTTTTCACTTAATCTACAAACATACATCTTTTCATACATGCTCTAAGATTAAGGGTGCTACATATCAGACCTTTACGAAGAATTACATTGATGGTACGTGGTACCTCAGTGGCCCAGTGGCGCGAGACTTCGGCGATCGCTCTCCGAAGTTGGATGGGTGACCATTAGACCGTTGAGAGAGGCTGGCCGTGGTTCGGATTCCACGTTAAGCTGTAGGTCCCCTTCCTTACCTACTAGGTGGTAGGGTTTATCCCGCCCGGGTTGGTACCATCGCATTGGATGAACGATGGTCGAAGCGGCAATGAAAATTGTCCGTGTTTTCCATCCAGTTCAATGTAGCCGTGCAATATAAGGAAGGTCCTGGCATGGCACCTAGTTCCCATGTGGTGTGTTGGGCTAATACCATGACAGAAGGTGTGGTATTAGCCATCCATGTCCAGTCACAAAAAAAAAACGTTCTTCTAGGCCGCCCGGGCACGACACTTCCGCTCACTTCTGCTCTGTAAATTTGTTTCGTCATTTTTTCGTAATCCATTCGTTCCATGTGTCCAAACCATCTTAGCACTACTTTCTCTATTCTAGTCCTTCTAGTCCTGTTAAATAACTTCAGGGAAATCGAATGCAGGCCATTGCGCGCGTAAATTTAAGGCGAATGCGACGGAACCTCAGCCGTTAATTATTTACAAGCCTAGTAAAACCACGCCTGAAGGATAATGAAGGAAAGTTTCAGAGGACATTCGGATGCCTGCGGGGAGCCTTAGCTCGTGTTTGTAAACGGGCCACGTAGAAGGTGGTGTAATTTAGATGAATTATATTTTCATGACGAGCCTTCACAATTCAAGTTCGTGCATAAATGAATTTCATGCTTTTTTATCCACATGTTTGTATGCAATACTTTTCAGAATGTCCTTAAACCATCAACTTAAAATAGAAAAAACATCAAGTTAATTGACTGATGAGCCCAAAACGGGTGAATTCAAAATGTACGGTATTTCTGTATTTTTTTTATATTAACTTATATGCGCGATAAACGTCTCCAAAAATTGACAGACAGCGGAGTCTTAGTAATAGGGTTCCGTTTTCACCCTTTGGGTACGGAGCCCTAAAATCTGCCCTTTACTGAGCGTGATCCTTTTTCACGGCCAATGGAGCTTTTCTCGGTTTCCGCTCATTCATTCGCATTCGGGGATCATTAGGAAATATTGTCTTCAAGCTTTCTTTGTTTCTCCTGTATACATTTTACTTATTTCCCTCCGTTCTTAATAACCATAACGTTTCCATATTAATTTTAAGGTGAATCGAAACCTTCTTTATATCTTTAACAAAATGTAGATGGCGCAATTATCTTACAGTTACTAGAAACTTACAGTTTTATCTTAACATTATAGCCAACATCAACGTTATTACTTTTTTGATTAAGTTTCGTCGGGGTTATTTTTAAATATGATTTTAGGCCATTATAAAGTAAACATAGACTAATTGTCTAAACGTTGAAACAAATTCAACGAAGTTTCTTGCTAGTTCTGCCTGCGAACACCGCATTCCCGAAGGAATGAGATGCTACGCCATCCTAAACCTAACCTAACCTAACCTAACCTAACCTTTCCCTCTATGAGCGCAGCTACATTGAACTGGATGTAGTACACGGACAATTTTCCTTTGCCGCTATTTAATGACATAATTTCATCGCATGCGGTGGTACCAACCCGGGCTGGCTTAACCCTACCACCTAGTAGGGGAAGGGGATCTACAGTTTTACATGGGCTCCGATCCATGGAACAGCTCGTTGCACAGAGTTTTAAATCACAACGGTGCCACAGAAGTTTTCATTTAAAAAAATCAGTCAAGCTATATTTGCCAACAGTAGCTTGTCCACAAATCTGACAACCTTGGAACAACGTAGAAAAAGGGGCGACCTCAAAGAAACATACAAGATGTCCAGAACTGCAGAACCACTTCACTAGAAACACAAATGGTCAACTCCGAGGTCATAGCCTAAAGCTCAATGCCACTGTCAGCTCAACAAACCCGAGACAACACTTCCTGTCGAATATAGCAGTGGAAATGTGGAACAAGCTGCCTGAAGATGTTGTTCAAGCACCCACCACCAATTCTTTTAAAAACAGGCTTGACAAACACTAAACTAAAATAACCGTAAAAACAAAGCACCAGTGAACCCAGACATCAACACATCAGCTTCGGCTGCTCGTTCATCAAATAAATAAATGAAAAAAATCTAACTCTGATTTCCCAGACGGTATCATTTGATCTGCGACAATGCGTGGGAGGAGAATCGGCAAGAACGGGCCGATAGCAAGTGGCCACAAAACGTATTGTCTGTGGCCGGCCATTAGGGCATGTAGCCACTTGGGGGCAGGTTTATTGCGCGAACCCTCCGCTCACTTGAGTGGGGAGGCACATTACGTGATGCTCATAAATTCGAGAGCCCACGCACGCTCGGACCTCCGGCTTCACTCGATAACTTCTTTCGGGCGCTAATGGGAGTTTGTTGGCCCTTCCGAGTTGTCTACGTGAGGTCTCTGCATTGAATCTTGCATGAAGTCTGTTCTTATTGAGTTGTATTTGACCTTTTAAGGGTTCCGTACCCAATAGGTGCCAACGGAACCCTATTACTAAGCCTGCGCTGTCCGTCCGTCCGTCCGTCCGTCTGTCACAGGGGTGTATCTCATGAAAATTTCACATAGTGTGTATATGTTTTGCCGCTATAACTACAAATAGGTAAAATTGAAAATTAATAAAAAATACCGGAGGGGGGGGGGGCATACAAAAAACGTGATTGTTTGTTTATTGTTTATTGTTTATTCATCATCCACAGGCAGCACACTGCACTCGGATTTGTCATATTTTATCATTAGCCAGTTCAGCGTTCACGGCGACGAAGAACTGGCAAGAAACTTCGCTGATATTTTTCAACGTCCACTTAGTCTAAGTTTACAAATTTGTTTGCCACTGCTTACAGAAATACGGGTTATTGGTACCCGTTTATGTCAATACATTAAATTAATATTAATTGACAAAGATCTACCATTCACGCCGTATGCAACAGTTCATGACAAGTGTGTTTAATCTTGTACGATTGTACGGAACCCTTCGTATGCGAGTCCAACTTCGAGGTTTTTTTGTGTTCAGCGCCGTATTTGGCGTACGCTAGGCCCTCAAATTGTTTTTATTCAACCTGACATGAAGGGCTAATACCACACAACTACTGTTGTGATATTAGCCCAATACACACGTTCCATGCCAGGACCTTCCTTTTATAAGCACAGCTGCACTATACTGGAAGGTAAAATTTTCATTGTTGCTCCAACCATAACTTCATCCAATGTGGTAGTACCAGCCTGCGCGGGATTAACGCTACCCACCGCAGTCGATCGTAACAAAATGCACTAATCCAGCTCAGAAAGAGAAAGAAAGTGGTGCACAGACGAGGCGAGGATTTGAATCCATAACTTCTCGCATGAAAGCCAAGTCCTTTAGCCCCTACGCCATGAACTCTGATCTGCATGAGAGGTGCCAGACAACGCCCATCGGCTTTCGACTTCTTTACACCATATTTGAAGGATTTCAGTTCAGTTTGTACTTTGGGGGAAATACCTCAGCGTGGAGTTCATTTCGAAGTTTATCGCACTTATGCATAAATGATCTAGAGGATCGGTTGGGTAAACAAAAATACCTTGTAGGCTGTGAATAGGGTATTTTTTGTAGAACAAATAAAGAAGTCTCGTTCAGAGATTAGGGCGTGACATGAAAATAATAATACGAAGATTTCCGACGCCGTTATCTAGCGACTGTCCATTTGTTTTTATTCTCATACCCCTATAAAAGTCGAGCACACTCCGAATCGCTCCGTGAATAGCATCAGCGTCGATACCGGCATGCGTGTAGATAAAGTATACGGGTAGGCAGAGAATTTAGTGCCGACGTCCTCGACACACTTAAAACACCAACGGAATGTTTACTTGTGTTCTTGAAACATCATGTAGATCATGTGCATATTTCTTGTCAGAGATCCTAAATTATACTCAAAACAGCTTTATTTTGTCGGACAGGCAGAGACGATAACAAATTTCGAAATTTCGTTAAACTTAAGTACTTACTTACCTTAAGCGGCTCGTAACCTAGTGGCGCGGGGAAGCGCGTAAATTAGTGCATTCCGTCACGAATGCGAGCCGTTGCATGGTTCGGAATCCATGTAAAACTGTAGGTCCCCTTCCCCTACTAGGTGGTAAGGTTTAAGCTCAGATTTTTAAAACGCAACAGACAGACAAAATTACTTTCGCATTAGTAATATTAGTATGGATGGATTAAAAATACTCCAGTATGCAGAATTTTTTTTGAACAGCGCTTGACTCAGGGGCGGGTGAAATTGTTTTCCTTCCCAGAGGTCTGGGTTCAAATGTTTGCTCCGTTCATGAACCACTTTCTGTCTCATTCTGAGTTGGTTGAATGCATTCCCGAAGGAATTAGGTGTCATGACAGGACCTTGCTTTTATGACGGCTACATTGAATACGGCAAATTTTTCCGTTTCGGCAAGTTTTCCGTGCGACCGTTTCACAAATTTTCCAATGCGATGGTACTAATCTGGGCATGCTGAACCCTACCACTTAGTAGGGGAATGGGACCAACAATTTTACATGGATTCCGAACGATGGAACAGCTCGAAATTTGCAAGCTTTTTCCATAACTTGTTTTCATACATTAGTTACTGAATAGTTGGACAATTATGCATGCGGTGTGCACAATTTTATTGGCATGTTACCTAGTATATGTTTTATGAGATGTTAATCATTGTTCTTTTATGGTAAATGTTCTGTTTTGTGTACCAAATAAATAAATTAAAAAAAACCAATCGTAACACATTGAACTTATCCAACTCAGAAAGAGAAATAAGTGGTGAATGCACAGAGCCGGGATTTAAACCCTTGAACTCTGGCATGGAGGGGCAAGTCCACACGCCCCTAAGCTACGAGCCGCTTAAAATAAACAAACTTAAAGAGGAAAGAAATAGCTGCACGCCAGCCGTTACTCGATCAACGGGAAGCCCTATCCAAGCCTCTATTGAATTGAATTTCTTCGACGTTGATTTGTAAAGAACCTCGCAAAGAACTAATTTCTAATACAAGTAGTTGAAGTACTAGTAAGAGTTGCTATTTATTTCTAGCGTCGGAAACCAACGAGCGCAGTCAATTTGTATTTATTCTTATACCGCTATTGAAGCCGAGCCCGAATCGCACCGTGAAAAGTAGAAAGCTGTACGTTAGACCGAATGGCACCGTGAAAAGTAGAAAGCTGTACGTTAGACCGAATCGCACCGTGAAATGTAGAAAGCTGTACGTTAGACCGAATCGCAGCGTGAAAAGTAGAAAGCTCTACGTTAGACCGAATCGCACCGTGAAAAGTAGAAAGCTGTACGTTAGACCAAATCGCCCCGTGAAAAGTAGAAAGCTATACGTTAGACCGAATCGCACCGTGAAAAGTAGAAAGCTATACGTTAGACCGAATCGCACCGTGAAAAGTAGAAAGCTGTACGTTAGACCGAATCGCACCGTGAAAAGTAGAAAGCTGTACGTTAGACCGAATCGCACCGTGAAAAGTAGAAAACTGTACGTTAGACCGAATCGCACCGTGAAAAGTAGAAAGCTCTACGTTAGACCGAATCGCACCGTGAAAAGTAGAAAGCTGTACGTTAGACCGAATCGCACCGTGAAATGTAGAAAGCTGTACGTTAGACCGAATCGCAGCGTGAAAAGTAGAAAGCTCTACGTTAGACCGAATCGCACCGTGAAATGTAGAAAGCTGTACGTTAGACCGAATCGCACCGTGAAAAGTACAAAGCTGTACGTTAGACCGAATCGCACCGTGAAAAGTAGAAAGCTGTACGTTAGACCGAATCGCACCGTGAAAAGTAGAAAGCTGTACGTTAGACCGAATCGCATAAGGCTTCTAAAAGAGGCTCGCCTCCATAAAGTCACAAAAAGCACTACATCCAAAACCCGGAACATCCAAAAGTATATATGTTTCGTGTGTGTTCTAAAAAGGAAAAAAACTAAACCTAACCTAAACTAACGATATGTCCCGAAGGGACTAACTCATTTGCGGGCACGGTACAAATCTGTGCTATTGCGCTTTGGGACCTACTTTGTTTCAAAGAAAAAGTGTTTCCATCCATGTGTTTGCAGTGCTCATTAAGGTAAGGTCCTGGCGTGCACCTAATTCCTTCGGGAATGTGGTGTATTGGGATAATATAACGGTAGTTGTGTGGTAGTAACCATTCATGTGAGGTTGCTTAAAAATCCGGCCAAGTGCGAGTCGGACTCGCGCACTCGAAGGCTTTATTTTTTGTTGTAGCGGCTAAATAAATACACACTCTGTAAACATTTCAGCTGCCTACCTATTACGGTTCACGAGATACAGCCCTGTGACAGACGGACTGATGGACGGACGGACGGACGGACCGCGGAGGCTTAGTAATAGGGTTCCGTTTTCACCCTTTGGGTACGGAACCCTAAAAACATTTTCAACATGCCCCTTTAACTCAACCTGGTACCTTTTCACTGAATATGAGACGTAAGTAAGAATAGAAACATACTAAAGCTCGTAACAGTTTTCAACACAGGAGACAACAGATCAGCAGATCAAGTTGCGAGAGATCAAGTTGAATAATAATAAAATGGAGTGAATATCAATGTGTGCCGTATGTGATATCCAATTGTGGAATTCAAAGAAAGTAAACTAAAATGTTGCACGCGAATTCACCATTACGGCCAAAGTCACGCCCTTGCGTTTTATGGGTTCCGTACCCAAAGGATGAAAACGGAACCCTATTACTAAGCCTCCGCTGTCCGTCTGTCCGTCCGTCCGTCCGTCCGCCCGTCCGTCCGTCCGTCTGTCACAGGGCTGTATGAACCGTAATTTTTTTTTTTTTATGAAAAACCGGTATGGGTGGCTGTGCTGAGGACCAAAGGTGCTCAGAAAAGCCAAAAACACCTCGCCTCGCGAAACCACGCTCAGCGAGGCGCCATGCCAGCGGATTTGCGGACTATGGCTGGGCTATCGAGCTTATTCAAATTACGTTTGAAGACTCCCAGGTTATAGGTATGAGGAAAGGCATCCGCCGGTAGACAGTTCCATATCCTGGCGGTGCGGCAGAGAAAAGAGTTTGAGAAACGGTTCGTTCTCAAAAGCCTAATGTCAACCACAAGGGGGTGCTCTGATTCTCTGCGGCGGGTGCTCCGGATATAGGTAGGATGGGGAGGAATGAGGGATGCAAGTTCCACAGAGCAACGTCCATGGTAGTACCTGTAGAACAGACTGAGCGACCCCACAAACCGTCTGTGGCTCAGTGACTCCAAGCCAGCGGTGATTTGTGGGTCCCCAACTAGACGGACCGCTCGGCGCTGAATTGAGTCCAAGGACGCCAGCAGGTACTGGGGACTGCCTTCCCATATATGGCTACAGTATTCTATCACCGGCCTTATCTGTGATTTATAAAGAAGAAGTAGTTGTACCGGTGAAAAGAACCTTCTGCAACGGTATAGGATCCCCAGTTTCTGCGATGCAGTTTTGGCCTTGGCTTCAATGAAACGCCGAAAACCCACGTCTTTGGAGATGTTGCAGCCCAGTAGGTCCAGGTGATCCGAGACAGGTACTACGTTGCCTTGGAAACTTGAGAGGAGCGGAAAGGGTTCTACCTTGGCAGAGAAAACACAGCATTGGGTCTTGCGAACGTTGAAGGCGACAAGGTTCTCCTGGCCCCAGTTGGCTACTTTATCGAGAACAGCATCTACCTTATTTACCACAGAAAGTTGCGCCTCGATGGGCTGTGCATCTCTGCTCCTCCAATCCCTGACATACCCCTCATGCAGCTGGTATATATATATATAATAGGTAGGCAGCTGAAATTTTCACAGACTGTGTATTAATTTTGCCGCTATAACAACAAATAGGCAAAACAAATAAATAATGAAAATTAAAGGGGGAAAATTTAAAAATTAATATACAAAAAACTTGATTTTTTCTGTTTAATCTTGTACGATGGTACGGAACCCTTCGTGTGCGAGTCCGACTCGCACTTGGTCGGTTTTTCTCTTTACAATTACGTCCGAGGCGACCTTGCCTCGCAAGCGTCGCCGGAACCGGACGAATATTGAGACGCGGATCGGGTAATTTGATTTCTTTTCTTGTTATTTAGCCGACTGGCCGCTCTGTCAGCGGGCCTGCGAAGGACTTCTGAGTCGAACGTGCGGGCAATTTTATTGGATCCATCTGGGCGAGCGTCAGGAATGGTCTCGTCGATCGATGGTGTGGCGATTTTGAAATTATTCAACTCCTATATCAGTACAGCTCTGTTGATCTGTTTGAAAATGTGGAAATGTGACGATTCCGAGTGCTATAGATGATGAATAAAAAAAATCAGTTGTCTGTAAAGTCGGTTTACTGACGATAATTGAACGTGACAACGTCATAAGAAAATAGTGATGGAATGGTTATATGAACAATATATCACGGAACATATATTTAATATCGAAAGAATAATTACATTTATCACCGCAATTATCGTTGCTATAAACAATTGACAACACATTCACTTTTTACTGCACTTCATACTTGACGAAAACATTTAAATGTACGAGGGTGGATCATAAAGTTTTTGGAATGACCATGAAAACAATGAAAATTTGATTGAAACTAAATTTCTTTTTCTACATAATCTCTTTCTAATTGATACACTTGGTATACCGTTTTTCTAGATTGATTATTCCATCCTTAAAAAAATATTGTTCGTGAGCATCGAAAAACTCCTCCAAAGCAGGCATTACCCCGCCATTATTCTCGAATTTGGTTCCACGGAGATTTTCTTTCCATTTTCAAAATACATGAAAATCACTGGGGCCTAACTCCAGTTAATATGGCATGAGCTCATAAAGGTCGGAGCCAGAATTACTGATTGCAGTGTGGGCGATTTCAGATCTGTGAGCGGGCGCTTTGTTTTGATGAAACAGCACGCCGGACGTCAACATTCCTCGTCATTTTTCTTTAATGATATCTCGCAATTTCGCAATTAAATCTGCATAATATGAACTGGGAATTGATTAACCTTTAGGCAAGTAGGTAATTAGGAGAATTCCTTCAACCTCCCAGAACACAGAGGCCATAACTTTGCATGCAGTCGCAGCAACACGAAATTTCTTCACGGGAGGAGAAGACGGTCGTTGGTCGTACATGCCTTGTCGTTTTGTCTCGGAATTGAAGTGGTGCATCTACGTTTCATCCATGGTTACAAAAAAACCTAAGAAGAGTTCAAGATCTTCTTGAAAGATGTCAAGATTCCGCTTAGAGGAGTCAAGACGTTGCTTCTTGTTCTCGTCAGTAAGCATTCGTGGTACCCATCTTGCTGACACTTTTTTTAAGTTCAAAACATCTGTCAACTTTTTTTTACCGCTGCCATAACTAATCTTTAGAGCCTCTAAGAGGTGGTTTATTGTTACTCGTCCGTCTTCCAAGACATTTTTTTCCACTTTTTGGACCTTTTCTTCTGTGGGGGAGGTGGTCGAGTGACCAGAGCGGGCGTCATCTTCACAGCTCGATCTGCTACGTTTGAAATCAGATATCCAGTAAGCAACGGTGAAATATGGTGGTGTACTGTCCCCTAATGTTTGCTGCATATCCAGAAAAAAATATTAGCAGAAATGTTTTTCAGAAACAGATACTTTACAACGACACAAATCTTGTTTTTCTCCATTCTACGTAATTTTTGGCGACCACTTAAATTAAAAAAAATATTTCTTAAGAACTTTAAACCACAGCTGATTTATATTTTACGTCAAAACACTACAATAGTGACTGCTCACTTTCATTACAGATTACCCTCAAAATACCTGTTAGAAGTGTGTGATTCCAAAAACTTTATGATCCACCCTCGTATTATTGTATAGCCAGGTGTCCACACGGACGCATCGGTCACTCAAGTAGGAGAGAGACAGATGTCGAACGCTGCCGAACGCGGAGGCCGATTGTGCCTCTATGTCGCTCGTTCCGCGGTCTCGCTTGCACTTCAAGCCTTAAATGGAACGCCTAAGGTAACGCCGCATGAATCATGTTTTTTCGTGCGTGCAGCCGGCTCCATCGAATTATAAGACGTTGTCACGTCAAAAAAGAATACAAATTTAATATGTAACTTTCATTGTCTATGGATGATGAATAAAAAATAAGAACTCATTCATGCATTTAATTTCATTTATTTATTCAACTTATGGTAGTCAAACTACACTAAGTCATTCCGGGATCAATCAAATTGTGATTGATCCCCGGATTCGATCAACTCAGTGAAGAAGAACTTTTTAGTTAAATCTTGTACGATGGTACGGTACGCTTCGTGTGCGACTCCGAATCGCACTTGGTTTTTACATTTCCGACCTGTTTTTAGCCCGGTCAGTGGGGGGGGGGGTGAAACAGACAACAAGAGACTTAGATTCGAACCCAAACTTATAGTTTATTCGCAATTTCAGTGATGTTTTATCCCCGGGATATACCATAAGCTTGTACACTATCTCGCTTCCCCGGTTGAAGCGGCGGACAGCTGCTGGCAATTCCGCAGAAATGTTTACAAACTTCGCTCTCATCGCGGATCGGGAGCCGAACGCTCTGCGGAACCAATCAATCAAAATTGCTTTGAGCGAGTACGGCGCGGTTTATGTTTACAATTCGATAAGGAAAGCGAGATATGGCTCGGTCAGCGATGTGTCGTCTAGGTCAAGATGTGCCTCTGTTAAGGGCGATATCTGATGAAATGTGCAATTTAAATTGTTTCATTCTACTTTTTAGGGTTCTGTACCCAAAGGGTAACAGAGTGTGTATTTATTTTGCCGCTATAAAAACAAATAGGTAAAATTAAAAAACATAAAAAATTAAAACGCAATTTTTTGTGTTAAATCTTGTACGATGGTGCGGAACACTTCGTGTGCAAATCCAACTCGCGATTGGCCGGTTTTTGATAATTGGAGACAGCGGGTCTCATAGGAAGCGCACTAGATGGCATATGTCCTTCCATTTTAGCTATGGTTGGTCTTATTCACAATTTCGCCATTTGTTATTTGTTATTTATTTATATCGTCTTTGGACACAAAGTGCCTCTCAGATTTGTCACATTTACATTGATATGTATTCAAATATACAATTATAAAGTAAAACTAAACAAAACATATCCTTACAGCTAACAAAATTCGTCTACTTTGTAGAGTGATTTTTTTTTAATGCATCTCCTTCAAGCATCTTTAGTTTTGAGGGTAATTTGTTGTAAAGTTTGACACTTTGACATATAAAGCTCTTAGAAACTTTAGCAAGGCGTGCTGCAGCAGGTCTGAGATGTTCCCGTTGGCTCGTGCTGTAATTGTGATAGTCACCGTTTTTCAGGGTCGCTTGGATATTTTTTCGGGCATTTTGTCGAATGTATTCACTTGGCAATGTCAAAATTCCAAGTTTTTTAAACATATCTGGTGTATTATCCCCACAACTCGCACACTATCTCGTTGCGACTTCCCCGGTTGAAGCGGCGGACAGTGGCTGGCAATACCGCAGAAATGTTTACAAACTTCGCTCTCATCGCGGAACGGGAGCCGATCGCTCTGCGGAACCAATCAATCAATATTGCTTTGAGCGAGTACGGCGCGGTTATGTTTACAATTCGATAAGGAAAGCGAGATAAGGCTCGGTCAGCGATGAGTCGTCTCGGTCGCGATGTGCCTTTGTTAAGGGCGATATCTGATGAAATGTTCTGCTTTTTAGGGTTTCGTTCCCAAAGGGTGCCAACGGAACCCTATTACTAAGCCTCTACTGTCCGCCCGTCCATCCGTCCGTCCGTCCGTCCGTACATCTGTCACAGGGCTGTATCTCATTAACCGTAATAGGTAGGCAGCATACGTAAAATAAAAAATAAAAAAATAAAATAAAATAATAAACGTATTTTTTGTGTTAAATCTTGTACGATGGTCCGGAAACCTTCTGTGCGAGTTCGACTTACAATACACCGGTTTTTTATCCTAGGAAGATATAATAACAGCTTATTATTCTTCGGTTATCTAAGTTAGGCCCTTTAAAATCGTTAAATTACGCATCGTATACAAATTGAAATTAATTCAAATTCTGTTTTTGATAAATACTAATATTTAGTTAGTGTCTGCCGGTTTATTTTACGAAAAATGCATACCAACAGAAATAAAAACCTTTTTCCTTTTTGCTATCATTACACTCTAATTTGATTGACTGATGTTGCAATCAAACTTCGAGTAAATCGGTACAGTGGTTCTCCAATAAAGTCTTACGTTTTATGGGGAGCGTGGTAATTGACGCTCCACATAAAACCATTTGTTTGTTATTTCCAAAATATTTAATGAGGATAAAATTTGTCAAAAACGATCATTGGTTGGCAACTGACATGTTATTTATACCATCACCATATTATTTTACTCTAATCTGGTTTTTAAATTGTTTTAATAAAATCCTAATCAATATTAAACAAATACGACGTGATCTACTACACTTGTTCATATCACTGTGTAAATTATTGGATTATATTAAACATTGTTCAGTGCCGTATTCAGTTTTGCATTTCCTCTTCCTTCCTCGCTTTTTGTAGACCTGATTAATGGCATTGACATCTTATACACCTTGCTTATAATTTATATTGTTATTCCCATTCATCAGAGACGGCTCTTAACTTATTGAATAAGTGCCTATGATAAGATTTATAACATCCGTATTTCGCAGCACCTAGTCACGACGTGCCACGTTCAGATAATAGGTGACTTCATCCTAGACTAGATAGTAACTTTAAATATCATTCGAGAATTTATCAACACTATATTTTAATATACTATAACTGTGTAGCAGGAATGTATTTTTTTGTATCTTTGGTTTCTTTCTGCTAACTTCTCCCACCGACTCTTGATTGCTTTTTACATGAAATTGTCGGGCATCTTCGTATTCAAAACTTGCGTGGAGTATAGCTCGCATTTGTGGGACGGCTGAGTTCAGCACCTGCTTGGCTCCCTGGACTCGATACAGCGTCGGGCCGTGCGTCTCGTTGACGACCCCCAGGTATCCTTAAATATGGAGACCCTCCAACTCCGAAGGGATGTAGGGTCTCTCTCTGCGTTCTACTGTCTTTACCATCGATAATGGTCGTCGGAGCTGCATAACGCTGTCCCTCCGTCCATTGCACAACGCGGAACGGGCAGGAAATGCACCCGTTCACTGTCGACATTCAATCAATGCACTCACTGCTGAGGTATTTCCCCGATAGTGCAACCTGGGGTCCTTCAAACATGGTGTGAAGAAGCACCTGGCCGGCCGGCCCAGTTTTCGCAGCCCCCTTAAAATTTCGAAAGCTCATGGGCGTGGTCATGCGCCTTTTTTGTGAGGTCACACAAAAAACACAAGGTCACACAGGTCGCGCGTGGGGCGTATCCAATTGATGGCCATTTAAAATATTAAAACGGTCATAAAATGAGAAGTCCGAACCCATTCTTCACATAAAAACTGCCCGCGACGGTAATATCGGTCTATGTATTTGGACGTGTTACGTCAATTTGGATGTCAATATTCTTTAAAAGGCCAACCGGCTGCTTAAAAAACAACCAGTTGTTTTTGTTGAAACCAGCCGCTGAGTTGTTCTGTGAAAGATCTTTGAACTCGTTAGTATGAAGTGTAGTGTCATGGGAAAATACTTGATGATAAATGGTCTGATAAAACTGCTCTATTCTTGGGTTTATTGCGTTATCACGACTAGAGCTAGCAGCGCTGGTATTATACATACAACCACGCCGACCATTTCTGCTCTTTATGAATAAACAAACGTATTATCTGCCTACACACGTTCTGGAAGCTGCGCTATGAAATCACCTTCGCTATACAATTTCATCTTTCTTCCTTTCAATTGCATACTAAGAAGGTATGCTTAAAATTTTTAGAAATAAGCTTTCTGGGTTTTTCTTCAGCGTGTGAAGATGACTGGCCTACCGTTAGAAGATCTATCCGCATGGGAACTGGGTGGCATATATATATAGGGCTATAAAATGTGAGCGGCTCGTAGCCTAGTGGCGCGGGGACTGGCCTAGCGGACCAGAGGCCTGGGCTCAATTCCGACATGCACCACTGTCTTTCTCTTTCAGAGTTTGATACGTGCATTTAAGTAACTAATGCGAGTTGCTCCATGGTTCGGAATCCATGTAAAACTGTAGGTCCCCTTCCCCTACTAGGTGGTAGGGTTTTAGCCCGCCCGGGTTGGTACCATCGCATTGGATGAAAAGATGTTCGAAGCGGCAATGAAATATTGTCCGTGTTTTCCATCTAGTTCAATTTAGCCGTGCTCATAAAGGGAAGGTCCTGGCATGGCACCTAATTCCTTCGGGAATGTGGTGTATTGGGCTAATATCATAACGGTAGTTGTGTGGTATTAGCCATCCATGTCAGCTCGCATAAAAAAAACTATGGAATTCACCGAAGTATATTCAGAAAAGTACAACCTAGGGTCATTCAGACGCGGTGTAAAGAAGCACCTGGCCGGCCGGCATGATTTTCGCAGCCCCCGTCAAAGTTCGAAAGCCAATGGGCGTCGTCGGACACCTCTCATGTGAGGAATTGGCGTACGCTATATATTGAGCTTAACTTAAGAAAAACTGGACAAGTGCGAGTCCGATTCCCGCACAGAGGGTTCCGTAAATGCTTTTACGGAACTAAAAAAATAAGCATATTTTGACGATATTTTTCTATAGAGCAAAGTGGTTGCTATGGAAACGACAATCATTCATTTAGTGCGGACATACCTGAAGTAATATAATAATTAATTTGAGCTTGATAAGTTGAGTACTTTCTGATAAATGAACGAATAGCCGAGTGTCACCTAGCGTAGTACGCAACCAACGAGTTATCTGCAGCCACAGCTCCCGACAGGACTAGGTCTGTGCTGTGCCTAGCGGCCGCGTATTGTTTCACTGGCAATAATCTGCATATCACTATCGGTTTGGCGAAACGCCCCGCCATTGTTAGCTTCTTGCACAATGGCGGATGAGTTGTGCGCGTTGGAGCACACTATTTTAGGCTCCAGTAATTCGCGGACTGCGTGCATTGTGTTTCGGAATTCGTACGACCCCTATCCTACAATTCTTGGCTCAGCTGTTAGACATTGTGTAGGCTATGTTTTCTATTTGATAATCGTAATTTAACCACTAATTGGTTATGTTTTCATAACGGATGCTAGTGCTTAAGGTGGCTCAACCCGCTCATCTGCCAATACAAACGGGGAAAGAAGATCACGCCCATGTTTCTTATCAGAGATCCCAAATTTTCTCATAAGAGCTTTATTTGATCGAACTAGATGTCTGATGACCGTTGGCATTGTAAAATTGTGTTTGGTTTCTAAGTTTTAAAGGTCCGAAAGTTCGAATTTTTCGCGCGTTTTATGCAATAACTTTGGTGGTTTATTACGCAATGATAAAGTAAGAAAATCTTAAAAAGATTAGTCATCAGACATAGCTTATTTAATCAAGATTTATAATCTATTTGGTTTATGTTAGATTTTTTACTGCAGCGGTCGTGGTTTACTTTTAGCTATAAGTCGTTTTGAAATCAACATTTTCGTAAATCTTGCCAAATCATACACTATGTACATTATCTTTTTTGTGGACATGTTGTATCTTCCTCATCACGGAGCCTGTCTTTTTCTTTATACAGAGAAGATCCCAGAGCGCAACAGCACGGTTTTGTACAGTGCCCGCGAATGAGTTAGTCCCGCCGGGTTGGGCCACCTTAAGCAATAGAAAATATTTGATGACAAATCGCCAGTAGAATGTCATTAGATGTGTGGGCTTAGAATATCTAGAATCGAATCTGTTCGAACCATAGATAAAAAGGGAGGAAATATGGCATCGAGCGCGCCTACTATGGGTACCATGGAATTTCATGCAATTCATTCCTTTCAAATGGCATTGTGTTCACTATCGAATTTGTATATGACCATTTATTGCAATATCTGGCCAAGGCAAGTCACATCTTAACAGGATGGTGTCATATTAGTGTGACGTTGACGAAACGTTTTTTATTTCAATTATAAAAACGGTAAGTATATGTGATTGAAATGAAATGAAACTAGTTTTAATAATTTAATTAGTTTAAATAAGTGTTTTTCTAGTCTCCGCACTAGGCTTAGTCTGTAATGCGAAGTTTTTTAACGTAGGTAACTAAATTCTTAAGTTATTTTGCATGCACACAAATGGTATTTATAATTACTGAAATTTTATTTTCATTCATAAATTTACATTAAAACTCATAAATGCGTTTACTTTTTGTTAATACATTTTCATATAATAATGTAGGCGACCTAAATATATAAAATACTTTTTAATTCCCTTTCTGGTAACTTTTATTTTGTTACTTAGCTTTAAAAGTGAATTAAACTTGTGAAAGAAATGTATTCGGTGGTATATAAAATTAAATACATTTCGTCTGAGTTTTTTGTTGCATGTAAGTGAAGGTGTTATGTGTATGTGAGAGCGGTAATAGTCAACTTGTTTGGTCGTATACGTTTACCTGGCGTTTTATTTTATTGTCTAGTTTAAAAAAATATGAGACGAATAATAAACGGGCTTGAATGTTATAAATCGTATTCTTGCGGCTTTCGGAGCAGAAGGCCGTCTATATTGTCTATTGCAAGATGAAGCAGGGCTCACAGTGCTAACGTCCATTAGCAATAGATGAATTGGCTCATTCTCGATCGCATAGTGAAGCAATACGTTTACAATCGGAAGCGATGTTGTGATTCTCCAACAATGGAGGGTGCGAAGAAGTCGGACACAATGGGAAATTATGTCACAATTACGGGAACGGTGACGTGTTTGAAAGACTGCAACCGACTATGACATCAGTGATGGATTTATCTAGCTTTCCGCCAACTGTCTCTACTTTCTGGCCCATTGGGGCCCTTTGGAACGAATAGTAGAAAGATGTTGTATGACCTCAACTTAACGGTAATGTCGTATCAATTAAATACATAAAATATCAAGTTAAATCCGGTCTGACTCTAGTGTCCGATACCAAAACGGACTTAGCTGCTGTCAGCAATTGTGTTGATATCTCGACAATAGCAGTCAAAATGCCTTAACTTGGAATTTATACGCGAATTGAGCGCCATCTACTAGAAGATAGGGGAGCATTATGTCGATTCAAATATAATCGAGAAGTTCGTTGGCTGACGTAATTGTTCAGGTAGCTGAACGGTAGAGTAGTGGAAATGTAATCGGAAAATCGCAGATTCACATTGGACGAATGACCGGACCAAGATGTTTTTTGATTATATTCAAAATGACATTACAGTGCTTCACTGTAGATATCTTTGTTTAATCTCAAATTAACGAGAAAAACTTCACAATAACTTCATAAAAAAAATCACATTATGTACATAGTGCCTCAACGTGAGCTGCGCGTGCGGTGCACGCTTACTCCCTTCACCGGATGTTTCAATTTAGTTGTTAATTTTATCTTCATCTTTCTACTTACGATAGACATTGTCGCCGAATGAGTTTCAATTCTCCGAATGCCGGTTGTTTAACTGTGTAGAAGACGAGTTGCATCCGTCTTCATTGGAATATTATATTTTCTCGGGACGAATGTTGTATTGTAAATAAATGTCCCATTTATCGTCTGCAATCGAGGCTGTATCAGCCAAAGAGTGATGCTGAGATTCATAGACGTTACTCGTACTTGGCTGAGCCAAAGTATGTCTTTCGACTGTCAGTTTTGACACACAATCTATGGACCGAATGTCAAATTTGACAGTCGGAAGCCATACTTTGGCTCACCCAATTACGAGTAATGTCTACGAATCTCAGCATTCGTGTCGAGTGCACGAAAGGACACAAAATAAAAACCAACGTCAACGTATGATTAAACATGTTACTTTTTATGGACAGCATGGTAAAGAGCTGAGTCAGTTTCATGCGGTTCATTAAAAGTGATTTATTTGAACATTGACTAACTCGGACGTCTCTTCCTGCAATCGGGGCTTTGAATAGAAAAGGCAAGCAAAATCAACTGATGGATGAGACCAAAATGATTTTTGTATCATCCATCAGTTGACTGTGAAATTCATCATCTCTAAATCGCCACGGAGCTGAATTTGTGTTTCAAGGTTTTTTTTTTTATTTCAAGGAAAATATTATAAGCATGATCTACGAAGAATCAGGGGTCAAACTTTATTTACCAGAAAAAAGTGTATTTGTCCGTGTTACGGCTCGTTCACCTCACAATCCACCATCATCACCATGGCGTCAAGGCATATTTTTTCCAAAACGCATTCACTTTTTATGAGCCGTGGCACTATATGGTTGTAGCTATTCGGAAAGTCGTCTCATCGGGTAGGTATGTTCCATCCCTCTCTAACACGCGTTATTGATGTTACCTTTATTTACCAGAAAAAAGTGTATTTGTCCGTGTTACGGCTCGTTCACCTCACAATCCACCATCATCACCATGGCCTCAAGGTATATTTTTTCCAAAACGCATTCACTTTTTATGAGCCATGGCACTATATGGTTGTAGCTATTCGGAAAGTCGTCTCATCGGGTAGGTATGTTCCATCCCTCTCTAACACGCGTTATTGATGCTAAAGTTGAGTTCTCACTCACACTCGCGTGCGCCTGTCTGTGTATCCTAATTTGTGTAAATTTTCCTAGATGATTAAATCATCCCGAATTCTCAAAGCAACTGTTTCATGTCAGAACGTTTTGTTCCAGTTGACCAGGGCTACATGAAAAGCACTAACTTTTGATCACCGTTTCTACCATCACGTCACGCCCTGGCGTAATAAGCTCACGCCGATTAAGGCTGTTCCGACCCATATAAAGTTGTTTGCACACATAACGCAAAAAGTAAGCACTTTAAGCCACGAATTAATAATAAAAGTTTAATATAGTCATATTACTTGCAGCGAAAACAATTTCACAATTTCAGGATTATTGGTTTTGTTACAATTTATTTAAATACGATTTTTATTTAACAGCGCCATCTAACGGTGTAAATCTTTGAATCGGCAATTACAACGAAACCATTAAACCTGAAATTGTGAATATGTTTTCGCTGCAACTACTATGGCTATATTTAATATTGTTGACGAATTCGTGCCTTAAAGTGCAACACTTTTTGCGTTCTGTGTAAAAAAAACATTGTATGGGTCGGAACATCCTTAAGAAAACCCAGTGTTATTGCGAATGAAGCGAGCGAGGGAACGTTCCGTCGCTGTCTCCAATTGATTAAAATTGCTCGGGTAGGTCACGATCTTAGCACTCCACGCGGTCACGTCCGCAGAACATTAAACTATTTCGAAGATATCGTATTTTCTTTTCAATTTTAATTCGTAATTATTAAATTAAATCAATTTGACCCATCGTCGAGTAGTTACATCCTTAGATTCCTTTTTATATATGATCCTTTTTACCTATGTTTCCTTGTTATCAAGCGGTTTTTTTGCAATTTTGTATACTATTATACAATTTGTATACTAGTATAGAGATGGTTTCGTTATATTATTTAAAATTGTATTGGTTTAATTGTTTCATACGGCGTTGATAATAATAATTTATTTTTTTACATTTTCCCTTTTATGCGAGCTTCTCGCTTTTGTGTAGCTGGTATAGTGTTTTTTTTTTACTTTGGTTTCACGATCATCGGCCAGTAAAAGGCAGTTCGGCCTTCATGTATATGCGGATGATAGACCAACTACAACTGTTTCTGTGACTTTCATTGAAGTCCTAGTGAGTCCGAGTCCTACATCGAGATGAAAGTCAGAATGAAAGTAATACCAACGATCAAACGAACGAATACGAACGAAGGTATCTTTGTGTTTTGTGTTTGATTGTTATATTTCATAATAATAACGTTAATGAAAACATCGTTGATTATAAATAACTTGAGACGTCTAAGCCCCGATTGCACGAAGAGACTACTGAGGTAATCAATGTTCAAACACATCACTTTTAGTGAACCGCATGGAGTTCCTTCCATACTGGCCTTAAAAAATGACCTGTTTAATCATAAGTTGACGTTGATTTTGATTTTTTGCACTTTCGTGCACTCGGCTAAGAGGTGGTCGGAACAACCAAAATTGTCCTAGCAAAGCCACCCTCAGCAAGACACCATACCAGCAGACCAGTGCACGCTAGGTTCCAGATAAACAGCAATACAATGTACATTTCAATTTGAATATTTTCTGTGGCTAATATTTTGAAATAAATTTAAATGGAAATTTGAAATAATAGGTCGGGGAAAAAGTCTTTTCGCATTATAGTATGTATGAACTTGTAATAAAATCTCTTTGGCTATACTATTTGTATCTGGCTGGTTTTGGTATCATTGAAAGTTTAAATTTTAAAGAACATAATTCCAAATTCAAATTAGGAAAATGTGAGATTCTCATTTGTTTTTCGTACTGTCAAAATGAGTGAATTTAATGAAGAAATTCGATACATTTTAAAATTTTACTACAAAAAAGGTAAAAATGCAACGCAAGCCGCGAAAAAAATTTGCTATGTTTATGGACCTAGTGCAGTGTCTGTGAGAGTAGCACAAATTTGGTTTAAGCGTTTTCAATCCGGAAATTTTGATGTCAAAGATGCACGTCGCTCTGGTCGCCCTATTACGGATAAAATGGATGCCATTTTTGAAAAAGTGGAGCAAGATCGGCATATCAGTAGTTACGACGTAGCTGAAGAACTAGGAATTGACCAAAAAACAGTTTTGGCGCATTTGAAAAAAACTGGGTACACAAAAAAGCTCGATATTTGGGTACCTCACGAGCTCACTGAAAGAAACCTAATGAACCGTGTACTCATTTGTGATTCTTTATTACGACGTAATGAAACCGAACCATTTTTGAAGAAGCTGATAACTGGTGATGAAAAGTGGATCACGTACGACAAGAACGTGCGAAAAAGGTCGTGGCCAAAGGCCGGTCAAGCTTCACAGACTGTGGCGAAACCCGGGTTAACTCGCAACAAGGTGATGCTGTGTGTGTGTTGGGATTGGAAGGGCATTATTCATTATGAGCTGTTACCACCAGGCAGGACCATCGATTCTGAACTCTACTGCGAACAACTGATGAGAAGTTGAGAGAAAGCGGCCGGAATTAATCAACAGAAGGGGTGTGGTTTTTCATCATGATAACGCTAGACCTCACACATCTTTAGACACTCAGCAAAAACTAAGAGAGTTTGGCTGGGAGGTGTTAATGCATCCGCCGTATAGTCCTGACCTTGCACCTTCAGATTTCCACCTGTTTAGATCTCTTCAGAATTCTTTAGGCAGTGTCAGGTTAACATCACGAGAGGACTGCCAAAACCACTTGTCGCGGTATATTGAACAGAAGTCCCAATATTTCTATAGCAATGGGATCATGTCCCTACCTACAAGATGGCAAAAAGTTATCGAACAAAATGGTACCTACATACTTTAGTTAAATGTAAATAAACCATATTAAAAAATGTTTTGAATTTTCTTAAAAAATGCGAAGAAACTTTTTCCCCAACCTATATAAATTGTGTTTTTTGGTCCATAGGTAGGTAACCTATACTTGGACAAGTCTAAAATTCTAATTTCAATGTAACTTTGCAATAAATATAAAATAATACAAAAAATCCGTAGCGTCTAATAGCGTAGCAGAAGCTGGAAAGAAACTTTGCTTTTTTGTGGTTATTTTTAATTTAAATATTTTCTATAATAATAAAAAAACATAAATCGTAATAATACAAAGCATACGAGCTATTATATTTAGCTACTATAATTAAAACATATTTGTTTTTACCCAACCGCTCCATTCCAATTGTCTGTTCCGAGGCACGTCGGTCGCTATCGGTCGCTCCACTTCGGTTCAACGGTCAGTCTTAATTGTTTTGAACAGAACACACGAAGTCTAGTTGTCTAGAGGTCGCTCTAATTGCCATGCTGCGTCGAGCAGACCTCCTCTTGGGGGCAGTTCAATTGGATAATTCTGGGCCGATTGATGTACATTCTTTGATGGAAATTGTTGGGTTGCTTCGAAAACATACCTCGGCCTGTGCAGCCTCGGTAGCGTTCGTAATCAGGGTTAAGCAACCCTGGGTGCGGTCATGTTCCGGGTGGGCGACCGTTGAGGGTGGCGATGGTTCGAAAGCGAGATGGTGCGATTCGACAAGCTTGTTGAAGCAACTCTGAGCGTCGTTGGGTTCTAGATGGGTTATCTTTTTAAACAGTTGAAGCTGCCTGTGGTTCGGATTCCAGGTAAAACTGTAGTCCTTTACTAGGTGGTGGGGTTAATCGCGCACGGGATGGAATCATCGCATAGAATGAACGATAGTCAAAGCGGCAATGAAAATTATCCGTGTTTTCCATCCAGTTGAATGTTAAATCCATTGGCTAATATCAGGACATGGTATTTACTATCCACGTTCAGTTACATAAAAACAGTACGAAATGTTACTTATATTCGTGCGTAAATCGTGGTTGCAACGGACGAGCAAGTGTGGCGACGACGCCAGAAACAGCAGACCGCGTCAACTCGATAACGCAACGCGGAGATTCTGAGAAGTGTCTGGCGACGTATCTGCTCGGGAGTACCGGGAACTGGTCGGTCCACACTGGAGCGAATTCGCTACGAACGCTTAAATTAAATGAGCCAAAAGTAACACGGGGTGAAGTCTTTCCATCTATTAGAATATTGGGCCGTTAAAACGTACCATCGACGACATAAGTCCAGTAGCACCCTACGGTCGTTTGGGACTACTGCGTTGTTTTTGAATCTACTTGCACGTCGGATACAATCATATGCAGGCTGTTCGGGAGTGACGTGGCATGAAGTGACTAATGTTGAAATAAATAATTGTCGAATTGTTAATAAATCTGCACTTTGATGTAATATTGATGGACTAAAGAGGTAAGGTTTTCTCTATCTACTCTAAGTATCCCTCGTTGAGCTCTTTCCGATTCTATAAGAAATGAATTTGCAGCACATCCCCAAGCTGAGATACAATAGGTAAGGAGAGATTGACACGGGGCATAATAAACGGTTTTTGAGAGTGGCTAGGTCAACTATATTCGTAATACATTTTAAAAAATAAGTAAGTCGCCTGATTCTGTTTCTCATCTAGGATAACACCCAAGTATTTTACGGATTTGACTCTTTCTAGGGATTGACAGCTACAGTTTTGTGAATCGTGGCAAGAGTATACTTTCAGACAGTATAGGTCACTTTCTTGAGCCGATCGTTTTGTAATTCCAAAACATGTATACTTTGTTTTTGATGTATTTACCGTAAGTAAATTGTAATCCAGCCATTTTTTACTTGTGATATGCCTTTTTGTGAAAATGTATAAACTAAATTCCAGTTGGAACCTACAAAAGCTAGCGCGATGTCATCAGCAAATGTTATTATTTTCCCGTCTATTTTCATGTCGCATAAATCATTGAAGTAAGCCGGGAACAGGATTGGACCCAATACACTTCCAGGTCCCGATGGAGATTGACGTTCCGCACGTAGAGGGGAGCACCAGTCGCCTGTCGCATGAAGCGGTTCTGGAGGGTCTGGAGGGGCTTCAGGTTGGTCTTTGCTAAATGCGCAAAGACCACACTGGCGTAGGAGAAGATGGGACGGATACAGGTTTTGTAAATTGTCACCTTATATCTAACGGACATTTTACTCTTCCTGCCTAGCATGGAATAGAGACGGCCTAGGACAAACGCGGCGTGGTCACGCATGCGCTTGATATGGGGTTTGAAGGTCATCCCACTGTCGAGGGTGACGCCCAGGTACTTGGTCTGCTCCACCCATGGGATGGGCCGACCAAGAAGGGTGATGGGGGGGAAGGGTGCGATCTGGACGTGAGGAGCCCCGGCTAAAATACATACTTGATACATATTTGATACATACTTGATAGTCCACACATCTGGTATGGTGCCCGCTGAGCGTGAGCACGAGGTGAGGTGAATTGTGCTGTTCGGAGCACCTTTGATTTCGGCACAGGTTTTTCAGAATAAAAAAAACCACAACAGGTTTAGTATTATGAATGCCAAAAGGCTGTACGTGGGATATGCCTCATCGCACTGTTCAACCCACCTAAGCATCTTTATTAAAAAATACCGTACCAAGTGAATACGCACCAAGGTATCTGTCATTTGATAACGACGCGATGACGGTTGGAGAGATCCGGTGAGCTAGCGCCTATAATTACAACCATCGGCCATTTTCGTATTCTGAAGTACCTCGTTGAAAATTCGCACTTTATTCATCAAATTAAACACAAACGAACTGTTTCGGACAGAATGCACACGTGACAAGGTGAAAACGAGAGAAAGAGAGAGAGACCACAGTTTAACCTCCTAGGTCCGTATGGCTTATTTAATTCACAAAAGCACACAACTGACCTAGTATACAGCGGTCAGCCTCAGTGGCCCAGTGGCGCGACACTTCGGCGATCGCTCTCCGAAGTTAAGCAACGCTGGGTCCGGTCTGGTCTTGGATCGGTGACCATTGGACCGTTGAAAGAGGCTCGCCGTGGTTCGGATTCCACGTTAAACTGTAGGTTCCTTACTTAGTAGGTGGTAGGGTTAATCCCGCCCGGGTTGGTACCATCGCATTTGATGAACGATGGTCGAAGCGGCAATGAAAATTGACCGTGTTTTCCATCCAGTTTAATGTAGCCGTGCAATATAAGGAAGGTCCTGGCATGGCACCTAGTTCCCATGTGGTGTGTTAGGCTAATACCATGACAGAAGGTGTGGTATTAGCCATCCATGTCCAGCCACATAAAAAAAAACATTCGGCGCCGTCGCACATTGTGTCTTCATACATTCAATAAGACGTACCATGTTTCCCTGCCCTTTCGCCCAGCGACCTTACGCCATTTACATAATAAAGGCATCCAAGCTTGCTTAACCTTGGCATATATGGTCCCGCAAATGCTAATTGCTCTCAACTTTTCGATTTCCAACTATGCGATGTGCCGTTAATTCTCTCGTCGCCTTTATTACAAAGGTTAATGTGGTTGATATGCGTAGGGTTTCTGCTAGTAATTCGTTTGAATGTAAAGGAGTTTAATGCACTACATATGTTAATCGCTGGGGGTGATTGTGGTCTTAAAAGTAAGCAGTTGTTATCCTTTAAGGCTGCAGTGAAAGTTGTCAGATTTTAATGAACATTTTTTCATCGCTTGATAATTATTAATTCTCAGTCTGAGCCCCGATTGCACGAAGAGGCGGCTGAGTTAATCACTGTTCAAACACGTCACTTTTAGTGAACCGCATGGAGTTCCTTCCATACTGTCCATATAAAGTGACGTGTTAGATCAAACCTTGACGTTGATTATGCTTTTTTTGTCTCGCATTCGGCCCGGAATGCTTTATTTTTTTTTTGTATTTTTCAGTAAATTCTGAAATGATAATAAAAAAGGCAACTTTTTTCAAATGTTTTCACTTAATGTTTTCCAATCTAAAAGGTTTATTAAAGACATTTAAACATACACACGTATATTTTGACAAAATATTCATAGTCCGAAATTTTAAAAAAAGTTATCACCCATAGAATGGTGAATTGATTTGATAGGGCAACGACTCTCTTAAACATTTGGTAAGTATTCAATAATATTGAATACTTAATTTTACGACTTATTGTCAATTGTGTTTATATTTGATTCAACGTTGTAAGTATTGATAACAAAAAAAGATGTTATCCCATCCAATGAAAAAATCATGACTGACTGTATGACCCTGTTGGGTACGTATGCCATCTAATGTCTCAAGTTTAGGCGAGCGGTGGACCCGCGGGATGCAAGCAGTTTGAGTGGATGGCCCTTCCTATACGCAGTATTATTACATAGTGTTTGGTCTGGGGATATGAAAAAAAATGTTTCATACATTCGCTGCTCGGTCTGATGTGAACGCGACTTTGTTGGTTGCTAAAACATTTTATTTGATTCGGCAGCGCGTCAGCGGCGCTCTAAATGACGTCGCCATATTGATAAGAGTGTAAAACCAATATAATATTATCTTTGGCAATAATGTCGACATGTTGTCACTTGGTGATCATATTGATTATTGTCTAACTTAATTAAAAGGTAGTTAAGAGTGATACATTAAACAAAATATTACCATTCGACAAATAGTGTAGATGATAAAACTACTATTTTATTTTTAATAGTGTAAGGGACATTTTCACCTACTGCTGATAAGCTTCATCGGCACATTTGAAGGGCATTTATTAACAGCTTGCAATCAATACCAGTACTAGATAATCAGCACTTTAGTAATAAAGGCCCTTTAAGTTTTGATTAAAATAAATCGCCTCTTGGTTAAAACCAGGCTTTAACCAATGTAATAGTATCTTTGGTAATAATATGGAAATGTTGTGATTTGTTGATCGTAATGATCTTCATTAAGGCGCTAGGACTAGCCAACTACTCGCGCCATACAAATGCACTTTTTAACAAATGTAATAATATGTAGTGAAACGCTTCAGCAAATCCAAATAGAACTCCAGACTGCTAATGGATTGTTAATATTTTTTTATTCCATCATTTATTTAAATAATAATAAAAATAAAAAAGTTGATTTTTCTCATTAGAAATCTGAAAGTAATTCGATTTCTAGATGTAAGCAAAAACAGCATATAAACAAAAAATTCCATTTGCTTTTCGATTTCTACATTTAGTCAAAAAAGTTCGGAAATGGACACCGTTTCCGCAATGTATTTTGTATAGAAAAAGGAAACATACATTAACGAAAATACGTCGATTCCTAGACAAGGAATCATATATTGTATGAATGACACTTATAATCGTCAGACTTAGTTAGTTAACTTGGGGTGCCTCGTCTAACTTTGCGATTTGGCTAGTACCAGGGCCTTAAAAGGTAGGTATGTAGTACTCTATGTAGTGAGTGATACATTAAAAATATATTACCATTCAACAAAAGTGTGGATGATAAAGCTCAGCCTCGGCAGCCTAGTGGTGCGACGCCTCGCGGTTCGATAAGCTGGGTAAGCACCTCTGAACGCGGTTGGGTTCTGGATGGGTGATCATTAATATGATCAAGTAATATGACTATATTAAACTTTTATTATTAATTCGTGGCTTAAAGTGCAATACTTTTTGCGTTATGTGTGCAAACAACTTTATATGGGTCGGAACAGCCTTAAGAGAGTCGTTGTCAAATAGATTTCCCATACTATGGGCGTTAACTATTTACACGCTCGTAATGTTTCACTAGGTTTTTGAAAAATTTGAATTCTAAAATATATTGTCAAAATGTACGTCTATCTAATTTTTTTTATAAATTTTATGGAATGGAAAATATTGGAAAATAAGGTTACCTTCTTTTAAAATATAAACATACGGCCATAAAATGAAGCTTTCTGGACAAAGAATACATTTCTTAAAAATTCCAAATCTTAGATTTCCGCTGCTTTCACGGCAGCCTTAAAGCAAATTTAAAGTCAAAGTGCTTCAGGAGATCGCTCGCGAGCTATGAAAGGCTAAAAAGTAACACCTCCACCTTGAGCTAGCCAACTTCTGTTACGAGGTCGCAAAGATGTTTAGGGCTAGTTCAAAGGAGCTAATCTTGGAAGCGTGGAATATCCATGTGCATACACTTGGGACTACAAACCGCGAGGAATAAAATAAAATAATTTTGAAAGAAACAGTGATGCGTTATTACCATCTCTATAAAAGTAGAAGCGGCAATGAAAATTGTCCGTGTTTTTCATCGGTTTTAATGTGGCCGAGCAATATAAGGAAGGGAATGTGTCCATGGTTCGGAATCCATGTAAAACTGTAGGTCCCCTTTCCCTACTAGGTGGTAGGGCTTAAGCCCGCCCGGGTTGGTACAATCGCATTGGATGGAAAGATGGTCGAAGCGGCAATGAAAAATTGTCCGTGTTTTCCATCCAGTTCAATGTAGCCGTGCTCTTAAAAGGGAAGGTCCTGGCATGGCACCTAATTCCTTCGGGAATGTGGTGTATTGGGCTAATATCATAACGGTAATTGTGTGGTATTAGCCATCCATGTCAGGTCACATAAAAAAAAATGTATGTTTTATCGGCCGTAAAGGCAGGACACATTAATTTAAGTAAGTAAAAAGTAAAAGTACCAGTTAAAAGAACTACTCTAGAAATATACTCCAAGGATGGACCCGAACCAGCAAAACATACCATTTGCGGGTATAGCGTCTACCAATTTCGCTACCTGCTGTATACCCATAATTTGGAATTCTGCAGTCCCTCCTCCCGTAATGAATGCCACCTACTACACGGTGTTTAAGGTTATACCTACATACATGGGTTTATTTATCCATGCTTCACGGTCCATTATACATACATACATAACACATTCCTTGGAATACTTACCTGCTTAGTACGAAAAAGTATTTATTTATTTATGTGTATACTATATTTACTTAATATAACGAAGGTCCTGGCGTGGCACTTATTTTCCATGTGATGCGTTGAGCTGTTATCTATCATGAGAGTAGTTATCCTATTTGTTGGCAGTCCATTCTATATACCAAAATACGGACACCACAAATAAAGCATTGAAGTACCATTTAGTACGGTTTTCAGAATGTTTTTGATTTGACTGGAAAATAAGGGGATGTAAAAAAGGGAAATATAAGGTGATGGAAAAAATTAGGTGGTGGAAATATCTTTTGTGTTTTATCCTCTATCGTATTTCAAATTTCATTATGTTTTTTTAATTAAAAATATGTTTTCACATTAGTGTGGTCGCTCCCACGTGTAAGCCATCAGACCATGTAATGCAAACAGTTGCAAAACAAAGCAAACACAACCGATCTAGGCAAAGGTAAGGTTCATATTCAAATACATACGGAAGGGGCTAAAGTTAGTTCATGATTGTTTTATGTGGTTATAAATAGTCCACACCCATCGCAATATAAAACGCTCAGTTGACGAACTTCTAACACCAGAGCCCGTAGTCCCACCTGTCACCTAAATTGGCGTTTACGGCAAACCGATTGTACGTTATTCCGCCGCAGTAGACTGTAATCCTGAATATTGTGTGGAACCGTCCGTCCAAAACCAGCTCAGAAAACGTTGCCAACTCACCCGAGGCTCCTTCTCCTTCTTGTCGTTCTGGACGTCCAGGTCTGGAGTTGCAGTGGGTGAGGGTCCTTTGAACCACCGAAGCCGAATCCGAAGGGTTGGTGGAGCAGCCACCGAAAAAGGTCTCGCGGAGACGAGCACGTTGGCAGAAAAACCATGCACTTCACTCCGTTCGGTACTGCACTCTCGGATGCACTGACAGGCAGCGGCGCGCGTGTCGCTCTCGCCGTGTCGTCAACAATATTTTCAGCAACCGGTTTTGGCCGAAACACCGATCGACTGGCGTTTTGAAATGTATGGAGAAATTGAAGAGCGCGCGCAGTGGGCGTTAAGCGAACTAACATTTGCGAGTCCGAGTTTGATTTGACAGCTTACCCACCGTCGCCGATAATGCGTCGACGTTGTCCGCGTTTTGATGCAAATCCGAAGTCCGAGTTTGGCTATGACAGCTTGAAGAAGTAGGTAAATGCACAGAATGGAATGAAAAAAGTTTGACGTTTTTACTTAACTTCGAAGTTCCGTAAACGCCAATTCGGGTGACAACCGCGACTAGGACCTCTGAATAATGCGAAAACAGCCGCGCAACCGCGCATAAATTGTTTGCAAATGATTAAATCATCATTTTGGGCGCTGGACCAAAACCATCCGAACTGCGTTCGCGGAGCGCTCTTTGTTCGCGTTCACGTGGGCTCCCGGCGGCTCGGCCCGCGCGAGCGTCGACGGGACAAGGCCTCGGCGAATTCGGAGGCTATATTTACCCGGCTGAGCAATGGCATTGCGGGTTTGATGCCGTTTGCGACGATATCGTATGCATTTTCAATTGAAATGCGTCATTTGGGATTTGCTGTTGTTAGGAAATAATTGCGTTCGCTCGCTCTGCTGGACTTTGCAAAGCGCAGTTTCGATCTGCACATTTCAGGGTTTTTGAGAATTCATACCGGGTCTGAGTCTCTACAATGAAATGATCCGTTTTCGTTTTAATAATTCAAAGTGTCCCTTCCCGGCGGGACTAACTCATTCGCGGGACTTCACTCTGAAAAAGCACTAAAAAGTAAAAAATAATTTCCATTTTTGTAGTTACGATTTCTGTTATTTTTTTATTCGGCGTCAGCCGGGCACGCGCTGCGCCAATAAAGAGAACCTAACCTAACCTAACCTAACCTAACCTAACCTAACCTAACCTAACCTAACCTAACCTTGGCTGACACCGACTCAAAAAATAACAGAAATCGTAACTACAAAAATGGAAATTATTTTTTAGTTTTTAGTGCTTTTTCTTTGAAGTCGGTTATTTTTTTTGTTAATTTTTTTTTTGTTTATTTTTAGTGAATCTGAAGTACACTAACTAATTTGTACACGTCCTTTCCAATAAAAAAAGAATCACCGAAATCGGTTGGCGTTATATTGAGTTATTCGTCCATTTGTTGCGCACATCTTAATACAAATTTAAGACTTTTATGATTTTCTCATGGATATCATTGTCAGAACTTAACCACTTGGGAAGCACTAGCTATCATTTAAAAAAATAATCATCAAAATCGGTTCACCCAGGCAAAAGTTATGACAAACATAAAAAAAAACAAAAAAAAAACATACAGACGAATTGATAACCTCCTCCTTTTTTTAAGTCGGTTAAAAAGACAGGCTCCGTGATAAGGAGGATGCAACATGCCCACAAAGCAGGCAATGCGCATAGTGTTTGATTTGGTAACATTTACGAAAATTTTAATTACAAAACGTCTTCTAGCCAAAACAAAACCACGACCGCTGTAGTCAAAAATCTAACAAAAGATAAATTGATTAAAAATTTTCATGAAACAAGGTATGTCTGATGACTAATCTTTTTAAGATGTATAGATTTTATCGTTGAGTAATCCACCTCCAAAGTGATTGTTTAAAACACGCGAAAAAAACGGCTGACCTTATAACTTAGAAACCAAACACAATTGTACAATGCTAACGGTCATCAGACATCTAGTTCGATCAATATTTCGAGCAAAACTGTAGATCCTCTTCCTTACTTACTAGGTGGTAGGGTTTATTCCGCCCTCGATCGGCGCCATCGTCGCATTGAATGAACGATGATGTAAGCGGCAGTGAGACTTGTCCTTATTTTCTATTCAGTAAAATATAGCCAAGCGATATCAGGATGATACATGGATGACACCTAGTTCCCATGATCCAGTCAATCCATTGTAGTTGCGGCAATTTTTTGCATTTATAGGTTTAATGGTATTGTTGTAATTAGCGATTAGAGGTTTTACACCGTTGGATGAAGCTGTTAAATAAAAATCTTAATTAAAAAAAAGGAACCAAACCAATAACCCGGAAATTCTGAAAATGTTTTCGCCGCAACTACTATGGTTATACATATTTAACATTTATAATGAACTTGTGGGTCAAAGTGCAATACTTTTTGCGTTATTTGTACAAAAAACTTTGTAAGGGTCGGAACAGCCTTAAGTTAATTGTTTAGATTTTGACTTTTTCTACAATATTTTATAATAATTTATTCTCTGGGAGTCTCTACCAAAACTCTGTCACTCGTGAAATACTTGCGTACATTGCTCCTTTGCTGTTTTATCTAGCTTCAAGCTGTAGCCACGTAGATGAGAGTATTAGATGGCAGTTACATTTGTCTCTTAGAATTTTTTACATTAAAATAAAATTAATAAATCATTTCTCGTTTCGCAGGTAAGTTCGATGAAATTCTATCGACGCTGTTTGATGCTGGTAAGAGTGCACAATTAACCTCCGAATGTAAGTGTGGTGAACAAACAACACTTATGTTGTTTTCGTCTCTTCAAGGGAGGAAAACGAATAATTTTCCCGTTTCAGAGTATTTTCCTTGTTACTCGTTGGAGCTGAGGTTAACCTACACCTTAATTAAACCATAATAAAAAACGCGTCAAGTGCGAGTTCGTCTCTCGCAGAGAAGGCTGCCAACCGACATTTTAAATCGTAAATATGAAATGAAAAATTATCGAAATTCGTTGTGGTTATTTTCAAATATAATTAAATGTTTTACTTGGGCCCTTATCAAACTGAACACAATGGGCTTAAGGGCTTTGTTAATTTACTTGAATCAATCAGCCAACAACGTCCTCAAATCAGAGCCCGTAGTTCCAGCTGTCACCTAAATGGAGTTTGCGGCAAACCGATCGACTGGCGTTTTCAAATGTATGGTAAAATTTAAGAGCGCGCGCAGTGGGCGTTAAGCGAACTACCATTTGCGAGTTCGAGTTTGATTTGACAGCTTACTCAACGTTGCCGTAAATACGTCGACGTTGCCGTTTACGCCGACTCCGTGTTTTCATACAAATCGGAAGTCCGAGTTTGACGTTGACAGCTTGAAGAAGTAAAACCACAGAATATCTAGTATAGAGTTTGACGTTTTTACGGAACTTCGAAGTTCCTTTAAGGTGGCCCATCCCGCTCGTCTCCCCATACAAAAGGGGAAAGAAGATCACGCCCATATTTCTTGTCAGAGATCCAAAATTTTTCTCAAAATAGCTTTATTTGATCGAATTAGATGTCTGATGACCATTGGCATTGTAAAATTGTGTTTGGTTTTTAAGTTATAAGGTCCGAAAGTTCGCATTTTTCGCGCGTTTTATACAATAACTTTGGAGGTGGATTACGCAATGATAAAGTAAGAACATCTTAAAAAGATTAGTTATCAGACATAGCTTATTTAATCAAGATTTATAATCTATTTGGTTTTTGTTCGATTTTTTACTACAGCGGTCGTGGTTTACTTTTAGCTATAAGTCGTTTTGAAATTAAAATTTTCTTAAATCTTACCAAACCATACACTATGCACATTGTCTTTTTTGTGGACATGTTGCATCTTACTCATCACGGAGCCTGTCTTATTCTTTGAAACAGAGAAGGTCCCAGAGCGCAACAGCACGGTTTTGTACCGTGCCCGCGAATGAGTTAGGCCCGCCGGGTTGGGCCACCTTAACGCCCGTTCAGGTGACAACTGGGACTAGCCGCTCTGAATGGCGACATACATAAGGAGTCTACCTATAGTCTAGACATGCCAAGACGTGACTTGGCTCGCGACGTGTTCGCAGGCTGCGTATAGCGCACAATGACCCGAGCGTGTGGTATATGAACATGACTCACTGCCATGCGCGCAACTAGAATCTTCTGTAGGGAAGTCGTATACATGGCCTGATGTCCCACCCACGGATCGGGTTAGACACTATTATAGACACAGCTGCTGCAATTAGGCTGGCCGTAAACATGGTCGTATATGTGACTAAAACTTGTATGGCGAGATTTAGTGAGAGCGACGGCATTGCGCGCTGTTCTTAAGGTGGCCCAACCCGCTCAACTCCCCATACAAACGCGGAAAGAAGATCACGCCCATATTTCTTATCAGAGATCCCCCCTTTTGCTCAAAAGAGCTTTATTTGATCGAACTAGATGTCTGATGACCGTTGGCATTGTAAAATTGTGTTTGGTTTCTAAGTTATAAGGTCCGAAAGATCGACTTTTTCGCGCGTTTTATACAATAACTTTGGTGGTTTATTACGCAATGATAAAGTAAGAAAATCTTAAAAAGATTAGTCATCAGTCATAGTCTTTTAATCAAGATTTATAATCTATTTGGTTTTTGTTAGATTTTTGACTACAGCGGTCGTGGTTTACTTTGAGCTATAAGTAGTTTTGAAATCAAAATTTTCGTAAATCTTACCAAATCATACACTATGCAGATTGTCTTTTTTGTGGACATGTTGCATCTTCCTCATCACGGAGCCTGTCTTTTTCTTTGAAACAGAGAAGGTCCCAGAGCGCAACAGCACGGTTTTGTACAGTGCCCGCGAATGAGTTAGTCCCGCCGGGTTGGGCCTCCTTAAATGCGAAAGTAACTCTGTCTGGCTGTTACTTTTTCACGCCTTAACCACTGAAGCAAATTTTGATAGCATTCGGTATAGAGATAGCGGTTCAGGTATGCTGCAACTAAGTGCTGGAATTGCAGTTGACGATAACTTTTAAAACTATATTAAAAAATATTTATTTGGATAGGCAAAAATGAGTCTCGATCTCAAATTCACGACTAACATATAAAACTGTTTTGTTTTTGTGTTAAATCTTGTACGATGGTACGGAACCCTTCGTGTGCGGGTCCGACTCGCACTTGACCGGTTTTTTAATGTTTCTAGAACACTAGCGATAATATTGAACTACATTTTGTGATAATACTCCTACTTAGGTTAGTACTTTTATTAATTATTCACGTGTGGAAGTGTTATAATTATTTAAGGCAGAAATAAATAAATAAATATAATACTACTTATGTTCATGTCATATGCGTTTTAAAATCGGAAGCGTCCAACATACATTTTATTTTAAATATAAAAAAATCCTCCAACTACTTCAAAAGTTAACCGAATTTTACCAGGTAATGAGCGTTTATGATAGATCGAGGTAAAGGTAAAATATATTTACCACTATAGTATCTTACGAATTAAATAGTAACTGAATCAACACATTAAAAGCGAGACGTTTCACTTCACAATTAATACTAAATTCGGAGTCGATAACTTGTCGCGAAATTTGTCGTCTCGTCGCACTCGAGTTGAACCAGCACTTCCGGCGGGGGTAGTGAGACGACAAATTGGCGCGAGCGAAGCAGGGGGACACGTCTCCATGAAGTTGCGTCGAGGTGGGTGGGCAGCGCCGAAACTAACTTCGCGAAACTCGCGCGAACGGGAGAGTTATACGATGTGTGACGGCCATGGACAAGGGATAGTAGGGATAGACTTCTAACGTCACGCAACGTACTAAACTCGCCGGGCACTCCTTATTTTGGTTGGCACTATGACATTTCTCACCAGCGCCATCTCCCGTCACTGAACCAACTCGAGTTGTACCAGCACTTTCGGCAGCCGGGGGTGGTGGGACGACAAATTGGCGCGTGTCTCCCATCAAGTTGCGTCGAGGTGGGTGGGCAGCGCCGAAACTAACTTCGCGAAACTCGCGCGAACGGGAGAGTTATACGATGTGTGACGGCCATGGACAAGGGATAGTAGGGATAGATTTGTAACGTCATGCAACCATGGAGGTGAAGAAATAACAGGAGAACGGATGGAACTAAAGAAGTGTCGATACCTCAATTGTGCCGCCGGAGGAATTTGGCCTTTGTTTCGGAACATGTTCTTTCATGTCATGAAAGACAGTGCTGCATGTCGGTATTGAACCCAGGTCTCTGGTACGCTAGGCCAGTCCCCGCGCCACTCGGCTACGAGCCGCTTATATAATACTAGCGTCATATCACTGCCCAACACGGAGATCCCCCATCTCCCATCTCCGTGTACTCCAATGTCAAAGAACCCAAATATTTTTTTACAAAAAAGTGAACAAATAATTCAATTCAACTGTTGTATGCATAGCAGTTTTTTCAAATAAAATAAAGCTAGAAGTTAACGCTACTACATAGAAGTAATTGATTTGAGAGAATGACGAAAAACATTCCGATTCTTAATAGAATTTCTTGCAAATGTACTAGTTTTTACATTGGTTAAAATAAGTAGGTATTTTGTGATCGTTCGGCATGTCATTATGCCACTCTATTATTTATTGCCACCCCTCCGCGGTGACCGCGTGATGGTATGTTTGTATGGGTATGTATTTTATTTAAACTTGGAACCTGTAATTTTCCCAGAAAAATCGTATTTATGTTCGAGTCTGTATTTTTACGCGCACTTGTCCCAGAATGTTGGCTTATTGGAACTACAATGGCGGCCCTCGACGAAATAACGTTCAACAAATCTGAGGTCTACGTAATAGGGGTAATTTTCCCGCTCCGTTTCCACTCCTCGGGAACTCAATTGAATCATCTTCAAAGCTATCTTAACTTATCCAACTCTTCAAAGAGACTCACGTACGTAATCATTTCGGCGAGAGTCTCGGGCCACAGAACTCGACAGTGCTGGATCTAACCGATTAAAACGAACTGCAAAAATCTTTTCAGGGGTATTCGAGTAATCGGTGAACATACATAAAAAAACATTCGACGAATTGAGAACTTCCTCCTTTTTTTTTGAGTCGGAATAAACAAAACTCCCATAACTAGTAAACACGTCGAGTGGTTTCCCAATGACAATAAGCTACGTTTGTGTGGTGAGCGTTATTTGCGGATGCTTACGGGCTTTGCCAGGAACATTTGCCGTTTTGACATTTATGTGCTGAAATTCCGCTGACAAATCTGCTAAATGTTCTTCCTACTCAATGTTCTGCCTACTTACCTCGGGAGCGTGCGTATAATATACTGTGGGGCTGCGGTAGGGTTCTGACTAATACTTTTCGTTAGCTGCGTTGCACGGTAAGTCTACTTGCTTGTTGCGTAAATCTATATTACTTACGTTATGATCGTTTCTATCCACCCCACCGACGAAAGATGTTTTATGAAAGGTCCTAAACGTATAACCTCCTTATCTATGAATAATTTCAACTCCTTTCGGGGTCCTTTTATCGCTGATCTATCCGGACTTCAAAGGGATTATTATATGTAAACATACAGACTACCCTGATGTTACCAAGTAAATCCTACTGGTACAGAAGGGTACCGATGGAGGTATTCCTTTAACTAAAGCTCTAAAATCCTAAATAACTTGACCGGATAGGACCACAGAAAATTAGTTCTGTCGATAGGACTCAATGGATTCATGACACTTCAAAGTTTCATGACACTTCTTGCATGGCAATTATGTTTCATCATGATCATTATTATTCTTTCATGTTTTTTTTTCTCTATTTCTACTATTTTTGTGCAAGGTTTTTGTAACTCAGTAGCAGGTGTTCGGTACATTCTATTTTATTGTTTAAATTGGTTGTTTGTACACTTGCGTTGTTACTCGTTTTATGTTGGTGTTGTATTTTTTAATAAACACATTTTCTTTTCCGTTCATAACCATTCTTATATCCTGTTTATTCAAATGTTTATCTACACTGCTCTTTTTTGAACTGGACGTACTGATACCACACCTTCTATCATGATATTCGTCCAACTCCTCATGGGAGCGAGGTGCAATGCCAGGAAGCATGGCTGGATGAATTAAATTGTAAATACGGATTTTGGATTGACAATTTAGTATAAAATACTAAATGGAATGGAAAAAAATGGATGACAGAAAGCCATAATCTAGAACCTCAACAAACTTTGTCCGCCTCCTCTACAGACATACTTCTGCATAAAATTTAATTTAAATAAATAATACAAATGTTTTTCTATTTTTTTTTATGTGACTGGACATGGATGGCTAATACCACACTTTCTGTCATGGTATTAGCCCAACACACCACATGGGAACTAGGTGCCATGCCAGGACCTTCCTTATATTGCACGGCTACATTGAACTGGACGCAAAACACGGACAATTTTCATTGCCGCTTCGACCATCGTTCATTCAATGCGATGGTACCAACCTGGGCGGGATTTACCCTACCACCTAGTAAGTAAGGAAGGGGACCTACAGTTTAACGTGGAATCCGAACCACGGCCAGCCTCTCTCAACGGTCGAATGGTCACCCATCCAAGACCAGACCGGACCCAGCGTTGCTTAACTTCGGAGAGCGATCGTCGAAGTTTCGCGCCACTGGGCCATTGAGGCTGACGGATGTAAATAAAATACTTTAGCTCTATGAATTTCATTATCAGCTTGGACATTGTATAACATCTAGGTCTGTTACATTTCAGTATTGTGCATTTCCTACGCGATGTTTTACCTCTCCAGAGCGAATTAGACCACTCTTAGGGCCGTGTATACGAAAGGACACAAAATCTAGAGAGGAGCTGAGTCAACTCCATGTGACTCACAAAAGGTGACATGTTCGAACATTGATTAACTCGGCCGCCTCTTCCTGCAATCGGGGCTTAGTCCAAACTATGTTCTGTCCGTGAGTGTACAAAGCCTCCCACTCGAGATTCCCTCGGGAGCACGGGGCCCGAGTCTGGACGGAATCCTATTGGAACGGGTTATTGGTAAATGTCGGGTACGCAGACAATAGCACTTACTTCGGGTCCGGCAAGGCCGAGCATTGTGGGCCGAGGGCCGCTTGCACGGATCTCGGACTTACAGACGCGCAGGTTCATTGTAGAGGAGATTGGATTACGCCTTTGTAATTTGAAGTAATGTTTGAATGCCATCTACGCTATAGTTTGTAACGTAGATAGTGTGGGTTTACTTACATTTTACCCTAACATTTTATTTTAATTTTGTTTTTTTTTATTTATTTATTTAGGAGAAAACACAGAGAGAAAAACAGAAAACATAAAAAATAACATTATTAATAACAAGTAATCTCCCTCCACTACGTTTCCCTCTGGAACAAAAAATAGTATAGATGCTTGATCATCATAAGAAATCTAAAACAACTATACATTTTACATCTTTTTAATTTCTTGCTGATAATATTCAGTAAGTTTTTTTTAGCGCTTAATCTTGGAAACTCTTTTTTTTGTATTTTTGTATTATTCTTATTTTTTATATGACTTCTAGTTATGTTTGTTCTATTTGTATTCACGTGTTAAACTAGTCGATTCTTAAACAAATATGTAATAATATTTAGTTTGACGGCTTACCGCGCGTGTGAGGAGCAGGACGTGCTGCTCGACGTTTCGGAGCCTCACATGGGCTCCATCTTCAGGAGAACGTGCCTGTCGCGACGGCACGTTCTCCTGAAGATGGAAATCTCCGGATGCGGATGCAATACGCCAGGATGTAGCGGTCGTACTTCGCGCAGCGCGACCGCCGGCATCGAATCTGTCTCACGAGGAGCGGCGTGCGTTGAAAGATTTACGCCAAGACAGAAGTATTGCGGTCCTAGCAGCCGACAAGGGAAACTCTACGGTAGTGTTGGACACGGTAGAATATGAAGAGAAGCAGAGTAACCTATTAGCCACAGATAACTACAAAAAGTTAGATAAGGCACCGACCGCAAAAGTGGTACGAGATACATGGAAACTCATCACTTCTGACTATTCACCTATCCCGGTAGACGAACGTAGTCGGCTAAAGTCGGACAATCCGCAGCCTCCCCGGTTCTACGGCCTACCAAAGATACACAAGCCAGATATGCCGCTCAGACCCATAGTTAGCCAGATTAATTCGCCCACATACTGGTTATCTAAGCACCTTGCCTGTGTGTTGCAGCCATTGGTCGGAAAAACAACGTCCTATGTGAAGGACTCCACCCACTTTCTGCAAGTCTTGTCGGAAGTAACACTAGAACCCGGACATATCATGGTGAGCTTCGATGTGGAGTCTCTGTACACGAACGTTCCTGTGGAAGATGCGCTGAAGAGAATAGAAGCCCTTCTACAAGAAAACAACCTGTCCGTGATGTACATCGATCTACTCAGACACGTCCTTAGCACTACATATTTCCTGTGGAACGAGAGTTACTACGTCCAAACAGATGGTGTGGCGATGGGGTCACCGGTAGCTCCAGTGGTGGCGAACCTGTTCATGGAGTCATTTGAACAGCGTGCCCTGGACTCGGCAGCTTTACAACCGGCACTATGGATCCGTTACGTGGATGACGTTTTCGCAGTGTGGACCCACGGACTCACAGAGCTCAGCAAATTCCTAGACCACTTCAACTCCATACATCCCAGGATTAAGTTCACTATGGAGATTGAGCAGGAAGGAACGCTAGCATTCCTGGATGTATTAGTGATTAAGTGCGCCGATGGAAAGTTGGGTCATACGGTATATAGAAAACCGACCCATACCAATAGGTACCTACATGCATCCTCACATCACCACCCGGCACACTTACAATCGGTACCAAAATCACTTCTACAGAGAGCGGAACGTCTTTGTGATGCACTACACATTGCTGCGGAAATTAAATTCATTGAGACAGTGCTGCAAGGCAATGGTTATAAGGCAAGAGATTGGAGAACCAGAAGGAAAGAACGACAACCACAGTATGACGTCAAGAGGCGAGCCGCATACCTGCCGTACATCAGGGGAGTGACAGACCGTATTGCGAGGATACTGAGGAGATCCAGCATACCAGCCGTGCTGTATCCTCAACGCAAGGTCTCAGCCATGCTCCGATCAGTGAAGGACAAGGTACCGATACTTCAATCGTGAAGATTCCTACCGTCTTTCGCCCATATGGAAACCCGTGCTGAATAAGCTGAAAACTGAATTTCGGAGAGGTGCACCGACAACAGACGTCGAGGAAAACACAGTCAGCGTGTTTTGCACTACACACGAAATTCGGACCGCAGCTATCCTCAAGAAAATGTACGAGTGTTGCCATGGACGCTGAGAAGTGAAGCAAAGCGGCGGGTAGCCAGTAACGTGCCTACCTCCGTCGCGACAGGCACGTTCTCCTGAAGATGGAGCCCATGTGAGGCTCCGAAACGTCGAGCAGCACGTCCTGCTCCTCACACGCGCGGTAAGCCGTCAAACTAAATATTGTAGTTATGTCCTGCGTAAGTTTTAAAATATTAAATATGTAATAAGTCTCCTTCATAATTCTGTCACATACAATGTGTATATACTTTTAATTCCAATTAATGTATAGTCGCTAACTAGATTTGTTTCCAATAATTAAGGATCAAATCTATTCCTTTCCAGATAAAAGTATTCCCTATATTTACAAGCGGTGTTATTCCTTCCTTAAAATACCGCAGTTCGACTACCTGTCTTCTATAACCGTGAGATTTGAGACAACGGTTCCTGCTGGCTAATCACTAATAATATGCCCAGAACGGTTTCATTTCGGACCTGGCAAGGATATTTCGAATTTGGTCCTGAATATGTTTGCCTGATCGCCGGGTTTGTTACTCGTGGAATTGTTCGGAGCGCGACCGAGTCGCGCGCCGCCTAAACCGCGTGGTAACTGATCCGCACGGCATCTAAGAAATTGGAGGTGGAGGTGGAGAGAGCCTTTGGAAGCAGGGAAAGTAAAACGGGGTGGTGGACGTCAGGACGCATGTAAGCTACGCCGCCTTGCCCGGGGCCTAGATTCATCTAGGTATTATTATACTCACACATAAATTAATCTTTAAATTCTTTATTATTATTTTTTGCCATACAGCATAATAAATACCTAATATAAATGCAATATTTAGGACATTCAACCTAAAATGAATTTGGAAAAAAAAAACGATTTTCAGCAAATTGGTATCATAAAAAATTACACAATATAAAGCAAATATAAAACAAAGTCATTCAAAATATCACATAATATGTTATGTTTATTTTATATAAAGGATAATAAAAAACATGGCAATTTCTTTTTTTGGCGTTCTTCATGTTGAGATCTAGTAAGCGCCTAATTGTGCATGTGTTTTTATAAAATATTAGTAATGCTAAACTTTTACTGCTATAACGTAAGACGAAGCCTCACATTGTTTGAAATTATATTAAAATGTTGGTTAACTTTATTTCGTGAAAGCGGCCCTCTGCCCATATCCTCTGGTTTTAGTACTCGTAATGCCCTTGTTACGAGTGGATATTGCAAGATCCATCATTTCACTAAGCCCCGGTCAGGTACTCACTCAATGCAATCGTGTTTATCATTGAAAATGCTTTTTAAAAAAAATGGCTACATTGGATAGAAAACCCGCACATTTTTTCATTTCCGCTTCGATCATATTTTTATCAATGCGATGGTACCAACCCGAGCTTAACTATACTACCTATAAAGGGACCTACAGTTTTACGTGGATCCCGAATGATAAAACAGCTCGCATGCGTGGCGAAACTCAGAAAGTGAAAGAAAGTGGTGCATGGTGGTGGTGATCGAACCCATTATGACGAAGGCGTGTAAGGCAAGTTCACGCGCCCCTGAGCCGTGAGCTGCTCATATATTACAGTTATTATTTGATTATTATTACCAGGCGAAATTAAAGCCGTCGTGAAGTCACAGGTAGTTTGATACTACAATGCAACGATACTAAAAAAAACTAATATGAACGTAAAAAAAGACAATTTCGTTCTAATTTTTATTAGTCAATATACTCCAATATAAAAAGGTAAATAAAAAAAATTAAACATAGATACGGATTTCGACAATATATTTTTGAATCCAAAGTTTCGACAACCTGGCAATTGCACGATTAGATGGAAGAGTTAATCAATGTTCAAACACGTCAATTTTAGTGAACCACATGGAGTTCCTTCCATACTGTCCATATAGAGTGACGTGTTTAATCATACGTTGACGTTTATTTTTTGTCATTACGTGCACTTGGCCCTAAGAGCATCCAAACAGTATCACCCGTAGTATGGGGAATTGATTGGGCAACGACTCTCTTAGTTCCTGTTATATACTATTAACTAGTGCCTTATTTTTTTTTATAATACATATAAGTACATAATATACATTCACACATACACTCCTCACTACAAACTACACCACGCTACAATATCTCTACATACATACTTGATAACATACACACACTACTCAACTGGACACATCTATATGTGAATAAATTTGAACACTAATCATGGAAACATATAATTCGCCTAACCATAGATTAATTTAAAGGCTTTTAATCAATCTATGGCCTAACCGTATTAGTTCATAATAAATCTTGTCTATATGTTTATAATAGGCAATTTGTTTTCTTTATTACATAAATAAATAAATAAATAAAAAGTTACCTTAAAATTAATCTTTTCTGAATGTACAAACAGCGAAGCGCTTCACCGAAAAGATCTTACGGACGTGATGTAATTTACTCCGAGTTTGGGACGGGCTAAATTTTATCTCGAATTTAGGAGTATTATGTAACTTTGTAAAGTTAACAAAGTGATAAGTTTGGGAGTGCCCTGTTTGTTTGTTTGTTTGTCTGCTAGATGTTGTCCGAAGAGTGTATTAGCATGGATCCTATCAGTTTTGTCCTCTCTGCAAGCATTGATCGCTTGTTCACTTATTAGGTCTATAGACAGATGCGTATGGTGTTTTATTTTAGGGTTCCGTACCCAAAGGGTGCCAACGGAACCCTATTACTAAGCCTCCGCTGTCCGTCCGGCTATCCGTCCGTCGATCCGTACCGTCCGTCCGTCCGTCACAGGGCTGTGTCTCATGAACCGTAATAGGTAGGCAGCTGAAATTTTCACAGATTTTATTTTGCCGCTATAACGACAAATAGGTAAAATTAAAAAAATATATAGGGTATACGAAAAACGTGATATGGTTGTCTTAAATCTTGTACGATGGTACGGAACCCTTCGTGTGCGAGTCCGACCCCGCATTTGGCCGGTATTTGTTCTTATGACAAGATAAACTTTGCATTATTTCGTATTTTGTAAGATTGTGTTGACTGTAGCGAAACTTTGTACAATCGCGAAGTAACTACGCGTGCGTCGAAAGTATTGCGGAGCTGTGTGGGTTTCGGTAGATAAAAACAATACTTCACATTTATTATTATTTTTATTCATTTTCTGGTAGTCAAAGTACACACAATTAAATTGTACCACGGATTCGATTAACCAGTGAAGAAGAACCCGCATAGAAACATCACTGTTCTATAAGTATTTTTCGTGTTTTTTTTTCGTCTACATTAATGATATAATACAATTATGATTTCATACCTAAATGCTACTGCCTAAAATTGCTTTTTTGGTACAAAGATCTAAGGAAAAGCATTAAGGCGGCCCATCCCGCTCAACTCCCCATACAAACGGGGAAAGAAGATCACGCCCATATTTATTGTCAAAGATCCCAAATTTTGCTCAAAATAGCTTTATTTGATCGAACTAGATGTCTGATGACCGTTGGCACTGTAAAATTGTGTTTGGTTTCTAAGTTATAAGGTCCGAAAGTTCGAGTTTTTCGCGCGTTTTATACAACAACTTTGGAGGTGGATTACGCAATGGTAAAGAAAGAATATCTTAAAAAGATTAGTCATCAGACATAGCTTATTTAATCAATATTTATAATATATTTGGTTTTTGTTCGATTTTTGACTACAGCGGTCGTGGTTCACTTTCAGCTATAAGTCGTTTTGTAATTGAAATTTTCGTCAATCTTACCAAATCAAACAGTATGCACATTGTCTTTTCTGTGGACATGTTGCATCTTCCTCATCACGGAGCCTGTCTTATTCATTGAAACAGAGAAGGTCCCAGAGCGCAACAGCACGGTTTTATACCGTGCCCGCGAATGAGTTAGTCCCGCCGGGTTGGGACACCTTAAGAACTACGAGTAGACAACAACCCACAACCTAATAACATTAATTATAAATATTGAGTATTTATAGCGAGGTTTTTCCGGTGTAAACGCCTTTGTCAACTTAACAGCTATGTCGGGTGTCTCGTTAATTTTAATACAGATATATCATCTATACTTCTATACTAATATACTAATATACTAATATACTAATACTAATAATATAATAAAGCTGAAGAGTTTGTTTGTTTGTTTGTTTTTTTGTTTGAACGTCCTAATCTCTGGAAATACCAGTCAGGTTTGAAAAAATATTATTAAATTCGATAGCCTAATTCTTAAGGAAGGCTTTAAGCTATTGAACATCACGTAACGACCCTTAGGAGCCGAACAAATAGAAAAATAGTCAGAGGGCGCGGAGCGAAAACGAAATAATAGCGCGGCGAGGACCGTGACGGCGGTGGCCATCCGACGAGGACCGAGTATTGCCGAGTCGAGCCGAAGGTACCTACGCGCGAGCGCGCGAAACGGCAAACAGCGTTGCCGATAACCACTCCTCCAATTCCCCAAAAACGTTCTTAGGATTCCCGAAATTCCGTAAGAATCCGGAATAGGAACCAAATTTTCATCGAAAATTTCGAATGACCAAAAAAAAGGTCGTGCAGTCGACGGCCGTCCGAACAACTTTCGGGAGAAGATAAATCCAAAGTTGCCCCGATTGCTTTAATGTTCGATATATTTTTCGAATGAGCAAAGAAAAAATGGTAAATATAAAGGCAAAAAAACTAAATTCCCCACGGATTGGCCAATTCCCCGCAAATTTCCCAACGCTTGCATTCCCCACCATTTTCCCCGCAATACCTCAAATTTCCCGTGATTCGGGGAATCGGGGAGCGATCGGCGACGCTGGCACAGAATAACTAAACGCTGGCGACGAACGTCTCGCCGGCCGCGGTTCCCGCTCCGCCTCAGTCAAGACGCGCAGTGGCGCTCCGTGGTCGTGTGGTACACGGATTAGTATGAGATTTTTTACGTAAATTCTTTGTATTCTTTTTACCAACCCGCGCGGTATGCTAACTTAGCGACAGCCGTTCCTAGCTACACGCATTTGTTTGGGCTTTTTAGGTTGATTGTTTAAACGCGTATTGTTAGGATATTACGGTTTCAGTTGAATGGTTTCTTAATTTTTGTTTGGTAGATTAGTAGGTACTAAGCCAAGCGCGGCATTTCGAACTTTCACGGGGGATTCGAAAACCATGCCAGCCGGCCAGGTGCTCTTTCACCCCATGTTTCAACGACCCCGGGGGACTTTGGGGGAAATAAATCGGTATGGAGTCGATTCCATAGTTTAGCGACCCTATAAATAAAGGATCAAAAGGATCGGATGGTATTTATTTTTAAGTGTCGGCTGGGAATGGGTGCATGCGGCGCGGCGGCAGCGCTTACTTTTACTAACTGTACCGAAGTACGGCTTGGTATTTCCCGCAACTTTAGCACTACTTGGCATCACGCTAAATCGCCGGAGGTGCGACCAATAGAATAAAATCCTTGAGAACCAATTACTCGATTTAGACGTGGATTGTATCTACGTCTAGCCTGATTCTACTAAAAACTTATAGGCTACATAATATAACGCTTCATTACCAGAAGGGTGTGCGTATTTTGTCAATGTATAGCATCTCTGGGAGCAGTCAGGTTCGAGATGGGTTACTGTTTTCGATGTTGAGGCTGGCTGTGGTGAACTTACCTACGTTACACGTTACTTACTAGGTAGGCAATGTAGCAGTGAAAGTGCAGAAAGGTTCTGGCGGCAAATGTTTTTTTTTAAATAGCCACCAAACGTCAACGAAGCTCTAAATGGGAATTATTGGATGTTTCTCATTACATCATGCTATTTCGGCTCGAACGATCTTGATTAAATTTGGTACATGGATACATTGTCCTGGACCAGTTTGACCCTATTTTGGACCAGTCATGTGGGCTACTTTTTATCCATGAGATAATTTAGCCGACACTAACCCGAGCGGAGCCGGGTACCGCAGGTAGTCTTATCATATAGGTAAAAGCAAAAAAATTAAAAACATAAATTTCTTCCCACGCATTCAGTAATAGGAGACTCGTCGTTTGCGGTTAACATCCCAACTAGGTCCCCTTCCTCACTTACTAGGTGGTAGGGTTTATCCCGCCCGGGTTGGTACCATCGGATGAAATTAACGATATGCAATGAACATTATCGTTCTCTCGGTTTCCGTCAAATTAAAGAAGATGTGCAATATAAGGAGGTCCTGGCATGGCACCTAGAACCAATGTGGTGTGATGACATGACAGTAGCTATTAGCCATCTTTATCTAGTTCCATAAATCTCCCGCAATCCACAGATACTACAATATTACTGCGTCCGCAACTACGCAATCGCCCAAGGCATGCATACATCCGCGTTACAGGCTTGGGTCTAGTTACGCGTTCCAAGACAATGTTTCTATCTGCCTTCCTGATTTATGCATAGGCGGTCTCACCAGCTGCCTACCTCCTCCCGGCTTACGTCAAATGCAAAAGGAACTTACATTTAACGGCCGTAGGATCGATAGTGGATTGGTTGAGTAACGTGATTTACGACGTTGTTGCAAGAGCGCCTCCGTGATGCGAAAACTATTGGCGATATTGCGAAAGCGGAGGTCTATATCGTACTGTAGCCAGTGCGCCGTTTCGGATCAAGTAAACTGTGGAATGGAGCCGGGTATTTCCCCTAAATTATGTACAACCAACAACCATATAAAAATAGATCATTTTTAGTGTTCCGTACTTAAAGGTTGCCAACGGGACCCTATTACTAAGCTTCCGCTGTCCGTCCGTCCGTCCGTCTGTCACAGGGCTGTATCTCATGAACCGTAATAGTTTGGCAGCTGAAATTATCACAGAGTGTGTATTTATTTTGCCGCTTTAACAAAAAATTGGTAAAATTAATATAATATAAGGAACAAGCTGGCCTGTCACCCAGTGGCCACTTGACGTTGAGTTTCGGGACACACTGTGTATGTAGAACCACTGATTTGTTATTGGATCCACATTGAAATCCTCCACGCATTTGATATCGAAATTATACATATATGGCCATTTTTTTGTCTGAAGAACGGCCCGTAAGCTATGTTCCCCATGCAAACGTAGTTTACTAATCATTTGAAACACACTGTTCCGATTTGCTTGATATTTGATTTATAATATTCTACAATAAATATCTGTGTCTGCACGTTTATGGTTTGCTGAAAAATCTAAAGCAAATCAAATAACAGGCAAAAGAAAATCTTCATACAAAATGTCTTTTCTCTGTTGTGTGACACAGGATACATTATTAGAATAAACAAACACGTGCAGACATAGATATTTCTTGCCTGATTTTAAGCCCCAATTATCAAGAAAATTGAAACACTGGTTTACAAATGATTAGTAAAGTACGTTTGTATGGGGAGCGTAATTTTCTGATGCTTACGCCAAATGTCTCAAATCACCCGGCATCACTACATCTATCAGCTCCAACATTTTCATATCCCGCATGGTACACTTTCCATGTCTACCGCATAAAATGTCGTGCCACTGGCTTATTGTCTCTTAAAAACTCCCTCCGGCGCGTCACCAAACCAATCTTCCGCTGCTGCGACTAGTCACTCGAGTAAGTCGGACATCGTAGTATTTTCCGGGTTTGGTACCGAGATTTTTACTTTTTTACAACTTTTATATCTTAAAACTTCCATCCTAATTAATTCAGAGCTAACAAAGAATAAAGTAAACGATTCTTGATACGTTAAAGCCTGTCCTGAAGTTCCAGAAAATCAAAAATTTTAAAATTTTCAAGAAATGCATTCTTTGTCCATCGGCCAAGGCACAATTTTTCCATTAAGGCCCTGGTACTAGCCAAATCGCAAAGTTAGACGAGGTACCCCTAGTTAACTAACTAAGTCTGACGATTATAAGTGTCATTCTTACAATATATGATTCCTTGTCTAGGAATCAACCTATTTTCGTTAATGAATGTTTCCTTTTTCTATACAAAATACATTGCGGAAACGGTGTCCATTTCCGAACTTTTTTGACTAAATGTAGAAATCTAAAAGCTCCTTAAGGCGCTAGGACTAGCCAACTACTCGCGCCATACAAATGCACTTTATAACAAATGTAATAATATGTAGTGAAACGCTTCAGCAAATCCAAATAGAACTCCAGACTGATAATGGATTGTTAATATTTTTTGATTCCATCATTTATTTAAATAATAATAAAAATAAAAAAGTTGATTTTTCTCATTAGAAATCTGAAAGTAATTCGATTTCTAGATATAAGCAAAAACAGCATATATGCATAAACAAAAAATTCCATTTGCTTTTAGATTTCTACATTTAGTCAAAAAAGTTCGGAAATGGACACCGTTTCCGCAATGTATTTTGTATAGAAAAAGGAAACATACATTAACGAAAATAATTCAATTCCTAGACAAGGAATCATATATTGTAAGAATGATACTTATAATCGTCAGACTTAGTTAGTTAACTTTGGGTGCCTCGTCTAACTTTGCGATTTGGCTAGTACCAGGCCCTTAAAATAGCGAAATCGTCTTCCATGCCCTAACGTTTCCCTATACCTAAACGTTGCCAGATTTTAATTAAATGTTTTTTATCACTTGAGAAAGTCTTGAGTAAAATCATTCCGTAAAAAATAACGAAAATTAACGTATGAAAAGACAACGTTTTTCCAATGTTTATAAGCCAATATTTTCCGATCCAAAAGGTGTATTGAAAACTTAAAAAAATACAGTCATATATTTCTATAATTTATTTAAGAATCAAAAATTTCAAAAACCTAGTAAAACATTAAGAGCATGTAAACAGTTATAGCCCCTAGTACGGGGAATTGATAGGGCAACGACTTTCTTCACACGAATATTTATAGCAAATCTCAGACTACATCCATATGGAATAAAACTAACTAAGCCAATGAAGTTTCACACTTTACAACTTACTACTTTCCACATTCGTTTGGGTGATGGAGAGTGTGAGTCCGGTTTGTGAGTGTGATTAGACAATGTGAGGGTATGTGTGTGTATGTGTAATGTGTTGAGTTATGTATGATGTCATGAGTATATTCCATTGTATGCAAAGTATGTCATGTTTCGCTAAAAAAGTATGAATCTTGCTTCAACAATCTATTTGACGATTGTCCTTTTTACGAACAAATTAGTCGTCTTATCTATAAGCTATCTTTAAAAAATATGAAAATACTTCGAGAGCTTATATTAGACGTATTGATTAAATTTACTTGATGTCTACTGAGCCATTCGATAATGTGTCAGATTTCGGTAGTTAAAATGCATCCTTCGCGACTTAAGCCTTGTTGAAGAAGGATACATCAAGTTTAAAATTACATATAACGTGTGAAATAATTCACGTTTTGTGGTAACTTTTGATGGAAGCTTAAATTTTGTTTTAAAAAAATACGTGTTCAATCATTTCAATTTCGATTGTTCTGTCTTTACCCGGAACTTATTTGTGATAAACTCTCAGGAAAATCTCATTTCCCTTCCCGATGAAAGCCTCACTCGATCCACCCGCTTACCCGGCTAGCGTGGGTCCTCGAAGGTGAAAATGTTTGCACGGAGGGACCGTAAGAACAGCCGAGTGGCGGAAAACCAATGACCTTGTATAAATCTGAAAAACTTAAATGGACCCAAATAGGTTTCATCGCTACACAAATATTTATGGCTAAATTTAAGAAGTGGCTCAATGCTCCGGATTTCGGACACACGGATTCGTCACCAAATTTTTCTTAATTTTTTTTTAAATTGTTGTATAACAAGCTAACTTCAGCTTGCCAGAAAGGGTATATATGTAGGGGTTCCAGCAGAATGTAATGTCGAATCTAAATCCTAAAAATATAATTAATTTACTATTATGAATGAAAAATGTGCTGGGTGTTGACAAAGATTTTGGAAAAATGTATGGAAATATTTTTATTTGATGTTAACAATACCTTATAATGTCCAAACGAAATATTCCCGTAGTTCACTTGTGTTTTTGTGACTTCTGTGTCTTGCCCAATGCAACCGGAAATGTAATTTACATTAATCATAAAGTACAATGGACCCAGTCTAGAGCCTTGCGCTACTCCTGTTGTCGTAGGTTTAAAATGTGAGCTTTGTCTTCAGATGCGCTTTCTCAGTTAACAATTATTTTCAGAATTTCACGGTATCTGTTCAATTTAATTAGCCGCTGTCAATTAGGCGAGAGTACTCAAGTTAGCAAGCAGTGACACTAACACAAAAAGCAAAAGTTGCCCGTTGGCTAAACGAAACCCATGCACGTTTGAACGAATCCGTGGAGTTAACGCGATCGGAGCCGACGGTACGAGCGTAGTGGAAAAGCGGCGACGGGAAGCAGGGTGGGGAGGCACAAAGGGAACTCGAAGGCAGACAAAGGGGCTGTAACGAGGGGGCTGGGATTTCTCGCGAACGCGCCCGTGCCCGGTTCACACTGTGTCGTTTTATTTCTTTATCATTCCGCCTGGGCACTCGTTTTGCAGTTCTTTTTGCTTTATGCTTATCGGCTGTATCTCCTGAGCACTTACTCAGCTGCTTTTGACTACAATTCCAACGAAATGCTGTCTGAAATTTTGCACATTCAATGAATCATCAAGCTAGGACTGTACCTTTTTGTTTTTGTGATACATTAACTAAAATCCGTGATATACCCATATAAAAATGTCTATGCAAACACTGAAAAGGCGTATATCAAGGATACAAGTTATCAATAAAAAACAAAACGTACGGACCGAGCACTCAGTTGATTTATTTAATGTACAAAACAAAACAAAAAATGGCTTAGGAAACAGCCTACAACATTGTATGGAACTCGATCACCTAATCTTCATCTTAAGGTGGCCCATCCCGCTGATCTCCCCATACAAAAGGGGAAAGAAGATCACGCCCAAATTTCTTGTCAGAGATCCAAAATTTTGCTCAAAATAGCTCTATTTGATCGAACTAGATGTCTGATGACCGTTGGCATTGTAAAATTGTATTTGATTTCTAAGTTATAAGGTCCGAAAGTTCGAATTTTTATTTAAGTAAGAACATCTTAAAAAAAAGATTAGTCATCAGACATAGCATGTTTAATCAAGATTTATAATCTATTTGGTTTTTGTTAGATTTTTGGCTACAGCGGTCGTGGTTTACTTTTAGCTATAAGTCGTTTTGTAATTAAAATTTTCGTATATCTTATCAAATCATGCACTATGCACATTCTCTTTTTTGTGGACATGTTGCATCTTCCTCATCACGGAGCCTGTCTTTTTCTTTGAAACATAGAAGGTCCCAGAGCGCGACAGCACGGTTTTGTACCGGGCCCGCGAATGAGTTCGTCCCGCCGGGTTGGGCCACCTTAAGGCAGCTTTCGGGCGGTTGACATAAGATAAAAGTTTGAATTGTGACTCTTGCTCGAAATCATTCTTCTCCACGCTACCAGTGTGACCAGTACACATCAGCTTTTCTCGGCCGACGCGAAAAGGGCTCAATCAGACACTCAGCCGAATGCGATCAAATTGCTTGGATCCTATCGCCGCCGCCGCCGTCAATATTTTCGCTGTTCTTTGTGGTTTTATTTTTTCGAAGCGACCTTCGAATTAAGCTTATCTTCGTCTTCATACATACATACATACATACATACGGTACAAAATATCTATCTAAATGTTTTTTTGTAATTCGACATTGGTGGCTGCCACCATGTTATGCTTTCCAACACATCACATGGGAACTAGGTGCCATCTCAGTACCTTCCTTATAATGATAGGATGGTAGGTAGAGAATGCCCTTGGGGATTAAGTCCGCCTTTTGTTACCATTTTTAAAGGTATGCAATGAAAAAGATATTTTTAGAAATAGTAGTACTACATTTTAATAAATTAAATCAAATTGTTAACATGTAGTACTACGTGACTGACCGTGATATTTTGCGAACCCCATTCCTTAAATCGGTCACGTCGTATAGGTACGAGCCTTTCTTAGCCATTGGTACTTTTTAGGGTTCCGTACCCAATAGGTGCCAACGGGACCCTATTACTAATCCTCAGCTGACCGTCCGTCCATCTGTCCGTCCGTTTGTAATAGGGTTGTATCTCTTGAACCGTAAAAGGTTGGCAGCTGAAATTTTCACAGAGTGTGTATTTATTTTCCCGCTATAACAACAGATAGGTGAAATTAAAAAATGATATAAAAAACAGTTTTTTTTATGTTAAATCTTGTACGATGGTACGAAACCCTTCGCGTGCGAGTCCGACTCACCCTTGGGCGGTTTTTTGCTGTCGTTTAGCCTAACAAGGCTAACATAGTTTGATAATCAGCCTCCATTCGACGGATTTATTTACTCCTCTGCTAATCCATCCGTCATAGTAAGTACTTATGTTTGTTAGTATAATACAGTCAGATAATTGAAATAATTCTCCGATAATGATAATCCGTCTTTTGACAAACATAAATGTGTACTATTAGTCCGATAAGTGACTGAGGATTGAAAAATGGGCTCTAAATATTACAGTTTAGTTTATCTTAGCCATTCGTATTTTCTCTATGGTCTGAAAAAGTGTACTTATCACTATACTATATCTGCCTTCCTAACTTATTGTTTTTTCATGTGCAATGATTCAATTTGTGCATATAGATACATTCTTCCAATTATGAGTACATACTTCCTAATTATTTTATGTATTTTATGGATACGACATTAGCGTTACCTCATCAGGTTCGACTCCTGCTTTCGACGATTGTTTTTAAAATCTGATTACAGTGCTTCAAATCAAAATTAAATCAAAAATCATTTATTTTTCATATACCCAGTAAGATTTACAACATAAAAGTAGCACAATGAGTTAGCAAGTAGCAATGAAGAAAAATGGGCCATCTCAGCATAAGTTGCATTTCACTCGGTGAGCAGTAACGCCATTTTAAGACTGGTCCCTACAAGGTAAAATAAAAAATAAATGCTTATAAATATAATATCTGTCAAAACGCTTTGCAAGAGCGCTTAAGGTGGCCCAACCCGCTCATCTCCCCATACAAACGGGGAAAGAAGATCACGCCCATATTTCTTATCAGAGATCCCAAATTTTGCTCAAAAGAGCTTTATTTGATCGAACTAGATGTCTGATGACCATTGGCATTGTAAAATTGTGTTTGGTTTCTAAGTTATAAAGTCCGAAAGTTCGAAATTTTCGCGTGTTTTATACAATAACTTTGGTGGTTTATTACGCAATGATAAAGTAAGAAAATCTTAAAAAGATTAGTCATCAGACATAGCTTATTTAATCAAAATTTATAATCTATTTGGTTTTTGTTAGATATTTGACTACAGCGGTCGTGGTTTACTTTTAGCTATAAGTCGTTTAGAAATCAAAATTTTCGTAAATCTTACCAAATCATACACTATGCACATTATCTTTTTTGTGGACATGTTGCATCTTCCTCATCTCGGAGCCTGTCTTTTTCTTTGAAACAGAGAAGGTCCCATGGCGCAACAGCACGGTTTTTGTACAGTGCCCGCGAATGAGTTAGTCCCGCCGGGTTGGCGGTTGGCGGCTTAAACCCTAAAATGGAATATCTTCAATGTATATATCGTTAGATATGCATACTTCCTATTTCTCTAGTTTCTGCACCCTACGTAAGGGGAGAAGTCATCATTGATTTAGAAATTCTGTAATTACGTGGCGGCCATTTTAATTTCTCTCTCGCAACCGATTCGTCGTCTCCGACTTGGACAAGTGGCAAATCGTTTCCGCCTCTCGAGTGCGCCGAGATGATGGGGTTCTGGCGCCGGCAAACATATTGGATCTTCGGATCGGGGGAGTCGTGGAGCCATCGGCGCCTCCGTCTCCCGCGTGAGGGCTCCTTCACGCCTAATGGGATTTCCCGAGAGTGGGGGGGAGGGGGGGTAACCGACGTGGTAGCTGCGTGGTGACGACGGGGCCTAACTGAGGATAGGACCATAGTGTAATTAGTTTGCTAGTTGGATTATATTACCCTGGTGACATTTTGATTGCGTTGGAGGAAAGGTCTTTAAAATGCTGAAACCAACACATACAGCAACGGCTTTTAAATTATGCATTACTCGTTGTATCTTGAAATTAAGAGTTTGTTTGTTTTTAGGATTCCGTACCCAAAGGGTGCCAACGGAACCCTATTACTAAGCCACCGCTGTCCGTCCGTGCGTCCGTCTGTCACAGGGCTGTATCTCATGAACCGTAATAGGTAGGCAGCTGAAATTTGAACAGAGTGTGTATTTATTTTGACGCTCTAACAACAAATAGGTAAAATGAAAAAAATGTAAAAATTAAAGGGGGCGCCCATACAAAAAACGTAATGTTTTGGTGTTAAATCATGTACGATGGTACGGAACCCTTCATGTGCGAGTCCGACCCGCACTTGGCCGGTTTTTTCGTTTAAATGCGCTTATTCCTTGAAATACCAAAATTATTGTGCTCTTAGACCTGATACTCAAACGTTTTAGACATGGCTAATAGGACACCTTCCGTTGTGATATTAGCCCAACACACCGCATTCCCGAACGAATTCGGTGCCACGCCAGGACTTTTCATTTATGAGCTCTACTACTTCGTGCTGGTTGGAAAACGAAGTAAATTATTTTTATCGCGGTTCCTACTATCTTTTCATCGAATGCGATGGTGTCAGCCGGGGCGAGCTGAAACCTATCACTTAGTAGGGGAAGGGGACCTAAAATTGTACATGGATTTCGAACCATGGAACAGCTTGAATTCATGCCGAAATGCACTTATCCAACTCGGAAATTAAGTGGTGGATGAACGGGGCGGGGATTTGAACCCAGACAAGCCTTTTATGCACGGCACGTCCCCGCGCTACTAGTTCAAGAACTGATAGTTCTCAGACCCATAACCTTAAGATAAAACATGAAATTAGACTTTGGTCAGATATTGAAATAGTTTTAAAATGGAAAAGTCCCAACATTTTTGAACATCATTTTCGCATTCAGTAATCATATGCTCCTGATTTCTGTTCGTAAAAATTTTAGCCCGGCGCACTTAAATATGTATTTCACCTAGAAAAAATGCCGGCTTTATATGTTCCTAAAATGTAACGCCCAAATGGCGACCTGAATCCTGAGTCCGCTAATAGATAACTCCGCTTTCGAGCGTTAGCGTTAAGAGAATCAGATAAAATTGTACCAAATTTTGTGTCATATCATAACTTACGCACGAAAGTAGAGTTATTTATTTGCGGACTCAGGCTTCCGCGTAAACCCTGCGTTAAAGAAAACTTCGTCCAAGCAAGTTCTTATAAGCTTAATTCGTGTCGATACAGGAAATAAATCAACCGGCAGACTTGTAAATTAAATGCACTGTGGGCTTACGCCCTGCAAGGTGGGAGCGCTATCTTCGCGAGTTCACCGGAGCAGTGTCAGTGAAGCGCGATGCATCGTAAGTTGTCCCGGGAAAATAGGAGGAATCGGTGGAGCTCCCGTATATTTACGAGAGTTCACAAGGAGGCTGGGAGCGCGGCAGCGAGCGTGGATAGACTGGAGTGGAGGTCGAAACTCATTCGTATGAAGATCGAAACTCATTCGTATGACGACCGAAACTCATTCGTGTGAAGATCGAAACTCATTCGTATGACGATCGAGACCATACTCAATCGTATGACGATAGAAACTCATCCGGATGACGATCAAAACCCAAACGTATGACGATGGAAACTCATTCTTATGACGATCGAAACTCATTCGTATGACGATCGACATTCATTCGTGTGTCGGCAGCGTAACAAAGGTTTAAGGGCCTGGTACTAGCCAAATCGCAAAGTTAGACGAGGCACCCCAAGTTAACTAACTAAGTCTGACGATTATAAGTGTCATTCTTACAATATATGATTCCTTGTCTAGGAATCGAATTATTTTCGTTAATGTATGTTTCCTTTTTCTATACAAAATACATTGCGGAAATGGTGTCCATTTCCGAACTTTTTTGACTAAATGTAGAAATCTAAAAGCAAATGGAATTTTTTGTTTATGCATATATGCTGTTTTTGCTTATATCTAGAAATCGAATTACTTTCAGATTTCTAATGAGAAAAATCAACTTTTTTATTTTTATTATTATTTAAATAAATGATGGAATAAAAACATATTAACAATCCATTATTAGTCTGGAGTTCTATTTGGATTTGCTGAAGCGTTTCACTACATATTATTACATTTGTTAAAAAGTGCATTTGTATGGCGCGAGTAGTTGGCTAGTCCTAGCGCCTTAAGGTGGCCCAACCCGGCGGCCCTAACTCATTCGCGGGCATGGTACAAAACCGTGCTGTTGCGCTCTGGGACCTTCTCTGTTTCAAAGAATAAGACAGGCTCCGTGATGAGGAAGATGCAACATGTCCACAAAAAAGACAATGTGCATAGTGTATGATTTGGTAAGATTGACGAAAATTTGAATTTCAAAACTACTTATAGCTAAAAGTAAACCACGACCGCTGTAGTAAAAAATCGAACAAAAACCAAATAGATTATAAATCTTGATTAAATAAGCTATGTCTGATGACTAATCTTTTTAAGATATTCTTACTTTATCATTGCGTAATCCACCTCCAAAGTTATTGTATAAAACGCGCGAAAAATGCGAACTTTCGGACCTTATAACTTAGAAACCAAACACAATTTTACAATGCCAACGGTCATCAGACATCTAGTTCGATCAAATAAAGCTATTTTGAGCAAAATTTTGGATCTCTGATAAGAGATATGGGCGTGATCTTCTTTCCCCTTTTGTATGGGGAGATGAGCGGGATGGGCCACCTTAAGTCGTATTTTTACTAGCTTTTATTTAACTTGCAATGTTAGTATGTTTGTTTGTAATGTATATAGGGGATTAGGTCAAATCTTATCTTTTAAATAAACAAGAAGTAATTTTTAAAAAATATGTATGTATTCCAAAAAAAATTTTTTTTTTCAGTTTAAAGGCGCAACAAGGTTTTATATCACACACAAATTTTATAGAGTTATAAGTAGATGGGTTTGATTTAATTGAAAGTTTATTTTCTACTTTTGAGAGCATTTAAATAAAGACTTGTTTTTGAAAAGGTTTTTTTTTCTATTAATTTATTAATCAGATGAAGCAAAGTGACTTTTACTGTGCTGCCAGTTTTTCATGAAAAATATATAGTGATGTTAAAAAAATGATTGACTTAAATCACTCACTCCGGCTTCAGTCTGTTATGAAAATACTCGGTTTACAGAAACACGTAGTCCGATGTGAAAGGAAGTGATGCTGTACAAGAAACTAAACATCTTTGTTTAACAAATTTCGTTGTAAAATATAAAAAAAAAACTTCATTTCTACGTAAAAAAATGTAAACGGTGAAACATAATGTTCAATATAATTCTAATATTCAGTCTAACTTCTCTTTGGAATGTTAATTCAGTAAGTTTAAGTAATAATAATTTTATAGATATTTAATAATAAGAGTTAGCAGTATAACCCATAATTTCCGAAGTGTGTTTGGTTTTAGATTAGAACCCAACTTACACAAATGTTATTACACTAAGCATGGAAACATTTGAAAAAAATGTATACATTCGCTCCGCTCAGTTTACTTTATTTGATTAAAAATTCTTCTTTAGCGCTAACGAATTCGGGACTCGCAACATCGAATGTTCTTTGCGCCAAAGAGCGTCCAGGGGGCCCATTCAGGTAACAGTGAATTCGAATTCGTCGCTAAATATTAATTCACTTTTATAAAAAGTTCATGTTTCCACACTTCTTGAACATCATTTTAGTTTGTTGAAAATCTGGTTTGCGCCATAAATCCTTTGGAAGTATAAATAACAGCTCCGTTGTATAAATAATAATATATTTCGCAGCTATTTTTAGGTTAACTCACTCCGCAACTCGAACTCACTCTTACTTGAATGGGTCCCCTGTGATGTTCTTACGTGCTCTCACGTGCTGTTGGAACTCGAAAAAATCATTAGTAAACGGATTCGTGGGCGAACTCACTTGCTGTCGCTCCCGCCGTTGTATGTAAAGTGGCCACTTCCGTCCTTCCAAGCTCGCTGAAGCGCCGACGCCGCGAGAATAAACTACGCGATAGAGCCGACACTCCTATCAGAAAGCGCCGAGGAATATTTACTATTGAAATGACTGAAATCGGCGTTGGATTGAGAGGCACCGTAGCTCAGGGGTGTGTGGACTTACTTTTTAACCGACTTCAAAAAAGGAGGAGGTTATCAATTCGTCTGTATGTTTTTTTTTATGTTTGTTACCTCATAACTTTTGCCTGGGTGAACCGATTTTGATTATTATTTTTTTAAATGATAGCTAGTGCTTCCCAAGTGGTCCCATTTTAATTTGGTTAAGTTCTAACAATGATATCCATGAGAAAATCATAAAAGTCTTAAATTTGTATTAAGATGTGCGCGACAAATGGACGAATAACTCAATGTAACGCCAACCGATTTCGGTGATTCTTTTTTTATTGGAAGGGACGTGTACAAATTAGTAAGTGTACTTCAGATTCACTAAAAATAAACAAAAAAAAATATATACCAAAAAAAATAACCGACTTCAAAGAAAAAGCACTAAAAAGTAAAAAATAATTTCCATTTTTTGTAGTTACGATTTTTGTTATATTTTGAGTCGGTGTCAGCCAAGGTACCCAAGGTTCTCTTGATTGGCGCAGCGCGTGCCCGGCTGACGCCGACTCAAAAAATAACAAAATCGTAACTACAAAAAATGGAAATTATTTTTTACTTTTTAGTGCTCTTTCTTTGAAGTCGGTTATTTTTTTTGTTAAATTTTTTTCATGCCAGAGGTCGCGGATCCCGGTTCATGCACCGCTTTCTTTCTCTTTCTGAGTTGGATAAGTGCATTTCGTTACGAATTCGAGCCCGGGTTATTATCGAGATATCATCGCATTGGATGAAAATATGGTCAAAGTGAATTTAATCATTGTCCGTGTTGTCAATATAGTTCAATGTAGCTGGCAAAGATCGTGGCATGGCACTAACTCCTTCGAGAATGAGGTGTATGTGAAACGTCATAACTGCGCGTGTGGTATTAGCCATCCATGTGCAGTTACATAATAGTGGACATGGATTCTTGGACTCCATGGAGTTGTACACCATGGATATTTCTTTTTAAAATGTCCATGCTAACTACATCTATAAGAACATTGGAAAGTGCCGATCAAGGAATGGCCGAATAGCGGGGAAAAAATGGATGTTTCCGAAATGAGTCTAGAAAAACCGGCCAAGTGCGAGTCGGACTCGCACACGAAGGGTTCCGTAGCATTGTACAAGAATTTTAAAAAAGGACGTTTTTTGTAAGCCCCCTTAAATTTATATTATTTTAAAATGTTACCAATTTGTTATTATAGCGTAAAAATAGATACACTCTGCGAAAATTTCAGCTGTCTATCTGTTACGGTTACTGAGATACAGCCCTGTGACAGACGGACGGACGGACGGACGGACAGACAGCGGAGGCTTAGTAATAGGGTTCCGTTTTCACCCTTTAGGTGCGGAACCCTAAAAATGTGTAGATAATTTTATTAGTCAAGGCCATAGACCTAGCAAAGCAAGCTGTGCTTTTAAGACGAAGAAAGCGTGAGACGTCAACCCTTTGGGTACGGAACCCTAAAAATGTGCAAGCAGTGACGTGCAGCGCTAATTGATAAACTGTTGACCGTGTTCTTAGTAAGTAGCACTAGGAACAGCTCGCGCGATACACTCCCGTAACCTCTGCTCTGAGCGCTCCGCAGCGGTCCCTCGTAACTCCGCTCCTAGTAATCCGAAGTTACAATCGCACGTCAGTCGACACACCGGAAAATGTTCGCTGCAGCGCTCGAAATAAGAGCTACATTCACTTGACAATGTGCCGGGAAGGCTTACACCCGTAGGGCCTTCGTGACTCGCGGGTCGTGACACCGCGGAAATAGATCGAGTTTGTGCAGTACGCGAAACTAGTTGCCCGAGGCTCCGCACACGTAAAGTTCGGGTTATAAACCTATGCACCTATAAACACCTAGTCTTGCTACCCATGAATAATTTTTTTGTACAGATATATTTGTGTCACCTGCTTTCTATTTAGTGCCCTTTCTGAGGTAGATAAGTGCATTTCGTCCAGAATGCGAGCTGTTCCATGGTTCGGAACCCATTTAAAATCCATCCTTTCATGTAGGATGCATGTAACTATTGGGTTGTAGGGTTGCTATCGAATTGAATGAACGATGCTCGAAGCGACAATGAAAATTGTCCGTGTTTACCATCCAGTTCACTGTAGCCTGTAGTAGAAGGTCCTGGCATGTCACCTAGTTCCCATGTGGTGTGTTAGGCTAATATCTTATTTGGTATTAGCCATCCATGTCCAGTTACATAATAAGAGCTGTACACCATGGATATTTCTTCTTTAAATTATTATTATTAGATTTATAACACGCATACAGCTATAAGCTGATGCGTGCATATCAGGTTTAAGAATTATTGAGTACACTTGTTTTTTTTTAAGAATTTTGTTTTGTTTTTATTGATGGTTTATTTCTATATTTATATTTGTCTAGTAAATTTTTGAACCCATTAACTGTTTTGGCACTTATGACTTCATGTGGTAGTTGATTCCAGGAGTGTACAACTCTGTTGCAAAGAAAATGTTTTCTGGGATTTTTCCTTGAGGAAGAGTGGTTCAGCTTTAGGCTATGTCCTCTAAGGTGAGTCCAATGTGTTTATTGCAAACATTTCGTTGAGTTTGGAGGTACTGTAGTAATTATTGAGGATCTTATTGACTTCGATGAGGTCTCCACGCTGCCTTCCCTCATAAAGAGTTGTGAGCTTTAGTGCCCTTAGCTGTTGCTCGTATTCTCGTTGCTTTAGATGCACAATATTTTTTTCATGCCTTCCGTCCGTTCCTTCCAATATCGAACGAACTTTTGGCGCCAAAATCCGGCTGATCGATGCTGAGAGATTTTGTAGCGGAAATAAGCTTTTGCGCCAGGACAAAGTTGAAAAAATCTGGCATGCGGGAAAATACCTAATGGGAGCTAGGGGCTTTTTTTATGCAACCTGACATGGATAGCTAATACCACACCACTACCGTTATGATATTAGCCCAATACCCCATATTACCGAAGGAATTAGGTGCCATGCCGGGACCTTCCCTTTATGAACACGGCTACATTGAACTGGATGGAAAACACGGACAATTTTTGCGATGCGATGGTACCAACCAGGGCCCGCTTAAGCCCTACCACCTAGTAGGGGAAGGGGACCTACAGTTTTACACGGATTCCGGACCATGGAGCAGCTCGAATTCGTGACGAAATGCACTTATCGAACTCGGAAAGGGAAAGAAAGTGGTGTATATCGGAGCGAGGAATTGAACCTAGACCTCTGGTATGGTAGTCTAGTCCCCGCGCCACTAGGCTACGAGCCGCTCTACGCCTAATATAAAACACCTACAACGTATTACTGCAAGTCGTTGCTTGGCGCTATCTATAGTCTCGCGGACGAATCGACGAGGCGGACCAATAACCCGCACGTAACCGAACAGAGAAACAATTCCCGCACATTTCTCCACCCATTCGCATCCCCGCTATCGCCGGAATAGGAACGTCGCGCCCTCGGGCGGCCGTTCTGTCGCCGCTCGCCGGCGGAGCTCGCGCGCGGCGAAAAATAAACGGACGCTCGCCCGAGCGCCTAGTCCCAGTCGTCACCCGAATTGGCGTTTACGTCGACCGGCGTTTTCAAATGTATAGAGAAATTGAAGAGCGTGCCCATTGGGCGTTAAGCGAACTAACATTAGCGAGTTCGAGTTTGATTTGGCAGCTTACTCACCGTCGCCGTTAATACGTTGACGTTGCCGTATACGCCGACTTCGCGTTTTCATACAAATCGGAAGTCCGAGTTTGACATTGACCGATTGAAGGAGTTAAACCACAGAATATCTAATAAAAACTTGTATTTTTGTTTTTATGCAACATGACATGGATGGCTAATACCACACAACTACCGTTATGATATAAGCTCAATACATCATATTCCCGAAGGAATAAGGTGCCATGCCAGGACCTTCCCTTTATGAGCACGGCTACATTGAACTGGATGGAAAACATGGACAATTTTTCATTGCCGCTTCGACCATTTTTTCATCCAATGCGATGGTACCAACTCGGGTGTGCTTAAAGCCTTCCACCTACTAGGGGAAGGGAACCTACAGTTTTACAAGAATTCCGAACAATGGAGCACAACGCATTCGTGACGAAATGCACTTTTCGAACTCATAAAGAGAAAGAAAGTGGTGCATGTCGGGGCAGGGAATTGAACCCAAACCTCTGGTACGCTAGGCCAGTCCCCGCGCCACTAGGCTACGAGCCGCTCTATGGATTTTGACGTTTTTACGTAACTTCGAAGTTCCGTAAACGCAAATTTGTGTTAGAACTCGGACTGACCACTCTTATATCGGATATGCGGACGCGTTCGGACTATATCGCCGCGCGGACACGGAGAATCCTACGTGCGTTTCCGTTTGCGCCCTGCGGCGATCTATTTGCTGGGAAAATATGGAAAGTTTCCATAGCGATGTTTCAATATTTTTCTGGCGGTGTGTTACATATGGAAGGGATATTTTGAAGAACTTCAAAGCACAGATATAAAAATAATATCATGCGTTACCCCCAAGTAATGAAGTGCATGCTTATCTCGGTTTTAGCGACAAACATGACAACAAAAACGCTGCAATCGCTACTACGTACTACTTGTATTTTATTTCGTTAGCTCCCACGTTAATATCTATCAAATGGCGACGAAGATGGGACCTCACCGAAGTAATATTGTTTGTTAGTACGTGTTTCATGGTGATGACCTGGGAAATGACCTATTGATTGGTGACATCTTCAGCTATACATCTGACCTGCAACCACTCTCTTTGCTGCTGGTATAGGGTTGCCATCACTAAAATTCGGCAACTAGGACAAGACGTGAAAATACGCGTGTAAAACCCGGATTTTAGAGCCCAGAACCCGGACATGTCAACAGGTTTTTTAAACAGTCAGTGCAATAAAAAAGCAGTTGAAAATATCATTAATCACCTTTTTATTTATTTTCAGACCTTAAAATTAATTTTAGTGATCTTTTATCATCATTTTAAATGTACTCACCTAATAAAACAGAATATTACAGTATGTTACAAATCATTTAGATACTGATAGTAACGACTTTAAATTTGTAAACCCGGACTGCAAATGAAGCCCCGCCCGGAGACGCTCCCCCGATTGCGCTCTACACTAGGACAAATCCGGGGAAACCCGGACGGATGGCAACCCTATGCTGGTAGAATTTGACAATTTGGCGCGACTTAGCTTAGTGCACGTGTTGATCACTATTTTATGTTTTTTTTTTGTAACTGGACATGTATGGCTTATATACCTGTTTCGTACCAACTTCATTTAGTTGATTTGGATTTATATAGAATCACGCCAAGGCCCGATAGTCAGCTTGTAGTTAACGCAATGTCATTGGCCGAACGCTCTGATTGGTTCAGCAGCGCTTCCCGCATGTAAAATACCTTTTAATCGTTCTGTTCGTTCGTTGTTCCCCTGCAATAAAGTTGTGAGTAAAAACTCTTCTATCATTTATCAAATTTAACTTCAAATACTCCAAAGCTAAACCTAAATTCAACCACACTACGCAGGATACGTTTATCATGCTCTCTAATCCTTCAATACCCCCACCGTATTATATTAGACATACACACCGCATTTCCGAAGGAATCAGTCGCCATGCTACGACCTTCCCTTTTTCACCACGGCTACACTGAACTGGATGGAAAATACGGGCAATTTTTCATAGTCGTTTCAACCATTCTTTCATTCAATGTGGTGATACCAAACCCGGTGGACTACCACCTAGTAGGGGAAGGGATCCTATAGTTTTACATGGGTAACGTGTAATGATGCAATGGCTTTCTGAATTAAACACGTACGTCTCGACGTTGCTCTGCGGAACTTGCATCCCTTTTTCCTCCCCATCCAACCTATATCCGGGGCACCCGCCGCAGAGAATCAGAGCACCCCCGTGTGGTTGACATAGGCTTGTGAGAACGAACCGTTTCTCGAACTCATTTCTCTGCGGCTTCGCCAGTATATAGAACTGTCTGTCGGCGGGTGCCTTTCCTCAAAACCTGGGAGTCTTCAAGCGTCATTTCAACAAGCTATAGTCCGCAAAACCGCTGGCATGGTGCCTCGCTGAGCGTGGTTTCGCGAGGTGAGGTGGATTCGGCTTTCTGAGTACCTTTGGTCTCTCAGCACAGCCGTTATACCAGTTTTTAATAAATAAAAGATTCGTTTACATTATCTCGGTTCACGGGTCCACTGTAGACGACTACCGGCTACGTAGCCCGGCGCCATCTCGGAGCCCTACAGCTCATTAGGGCGCAGTGGCTGGAGCGCCCTCGGCTGCGTCCAGCCCACTCAAACCCCTTTGTCTACTAATGAGGACTGCGCGCGTTCATTCCGATACTCGGCTGCTGACTGACGTCACAGAATATGTAGTCTGACGTAAAACTACGTAAGTAACCGTACACGGTTTTACGTAACGTGCTATCGGACTTAGAGTAACACCTGTAGTGTATCGTAGGAAAGTCAATACGAACGGTATTTTTTTATGTTATCCGTCACATCTAATGTAAAGCACGTAGCCAGCAGCGGCTCGTACTTCGGAGGCGCAGGGACTTGCTTCTATGGGTCATGGGTTCAATCTGTTTCTCAGTTGGATGAATGCATTTCGTCACGAATGCGAGCTGTTTCTATGTTAAACTGTAGTTATCTTCCCCTACTAGGTTGTTATAACTACTGGTACTAACTAGCGAATAACCATATACGTCCTTAAACATTTTGATAAAATTTTTTAGAAGCTAATATCATCGTCACGAAAGCGAGCTGCTCCATGGTTCGGAATCCATATAAAACTGTAGGTCCTCTTCCCCTACTAGGTGGTAGGGTTTAAGCCCGCCCGGGTTGGTACCATCGCGTTGGATGAAAAAATGGTCGAAGCGCTATTGAAAAATGTTCCATGTATTCCATCCAGTTCAATGCAACCGTGCTACAAGGGAAGGTCCTGGCATGACACCTAATTCCTCTGGGAATGTGGTACTGTCTTGACTCAATACACCACAGCGGGCCAATTCTGGGAACTCCGAGTTGATGAGTCAGGAGTGTTCTCAGGAGAGAAATTCATTTTGACATTACTTTGGTATTCTGGTAATTGATCGCACCGCCAAATGAGTGTGGCACGAATTTGAACATATCCACGTGTTTCCGAATTCAACGCTTACGAACAACTATGTACATATACATTTCTATGAGCAAAATGCACCAGAATAAGGTAGGAGTTATTTACAAATTCAGTGGGATATCAGGAGTGTTTGTTTCGTATGTAAACTAATTAGCGCAAGAATCGGCCTCCAGATCTGCGTTCATTGAAGCCGACACGTCACAGATACCTCGATCGCGCACGCGCGCTGGCGACACGTGCGTGTGATAAGAGCGGCGCTCATTCCGCAAGCGGCGCACGTCGCCTGCGCCGAGGCGACACGCTCGCAACAAGGAAGCGGCGGCGGCCATTTTGTCGTCGCGGCGTCACGACTTTGTGCTCGAACCACGGGATACGTTGCTCGTACAGGTGCCTATGGACCTAGCTCGAACGCCTGGAGCCCTACGACGAACGCTATCGAATACGCGCTGTAGAGAAAGCGCTCTCGATGCCATCTGTAAAACGCATGCAATATTTTTGACAGGCAATATCGCCTTCTCGATAGCGCTTACTCGACAGCGTTCGTAGTAGGGGGCCAGTTCTCTTCGTTCTTGTCCGGGATAAAAATGTGCTTACCACCACAATAAAAAGACCCCGGCAACCTTCTGCATGTTTTTTTTCCTGGAGGGGGGGAGTGACTGAAAAAAAAAAACAAATTGGAACATTACCAAAATTTTACCGTCGAATGCTTTCATTTCATGCCGAAGTAGCCTAGAAAGGGGACGGATCATAAAGTCCGAAAAGCACAAGGTCCAAAACCCATACCGTCCAAAACACTAACGAATACGGAACTTTTTCATTTAGGTTAGGTTAGATTATAATATTTGCATTTATAAATATATATGCAAAAATACATAATTTTGGATGTTCTGGGTTTTGGACCTTATGCTTTTTGGACTTTATGAAGGCGACCCCCTAGAAACATGAACTACACATAAAAAAAACAAAGTTTTGAAAATTATTGCGCGAGCATTTTTCATTACAATATATTTTCGTACGCACCTTGCCAACTTTAAAATGACGAATCTTAAAGTGACTAAACAAAAGTCACTTATCCTATATCTTTAAATTGCTTGAGGCTTCTAAATTCAAAAATATTCGAACGCGGTACTTTCGGTAAAAATGGCGATATTTATCGAAATTGGCGGTAAATATGCAAACGTCAAGACTTAAAAGGCATGCCTTGTACGTATAGGCCCAAATGTAACCTAGTTATGTGCTCGATACAGCCTCCGTGAATCCATAAAGTGAAATATAAAAAGTCGGGTTAGACAGTCCGCAAAGTTGGCGGCTCTCGCGAGGGTTGTAAACTATTTTATCCCTTTGGAAGAAATTTTCTTTCGTTCGAGGGGTTACGAATTCACTTTCTCAACCGGCTTAGGTATGTTTTCCAGCGCTTCGATGGGCCCTAATACACATTGCTAGTGTAAATATCGGTTTAAAGAATAATACACTCATTGGTAGCAAACAAAAACATGCTAAAATAAAATATGAAATCTAAACTATTAACTAAACTTACGACTGTAATATGTTTGGTGCTGTGTGGGTTCCGGAACTTAGTGGTACCACTGCATTAATTCCCGTGCATGTCGTAAACGGTGAAGTAAGAGATTTGGTTCGGCTTCCATGTTAAACTGAATGTCCCCCTAATAAATGGCTATCCTCGCATTGAATGAACCATGGTCGATGCGGCTACATACATTGTCCGTGTTATTCATTTCGTTCAATGCAGCCGTGCAATATAAGAAAATTCATGGCATGGTCAGTAAATAAAGAGCTGATATAGCACAGCTTGTGGTCTAGGGGCTAGAGGACTTGCCTTTCATGCGAGAGGTTTCTTTCTCTTTCTGAGTTGGATACGTGCATTTCGTTACGAATTGTTTATTATTATTGTTTATTCATCATCCATAGACAGTACACTGCACTCGGATTTGTCATATTTTATCATTTTATCATTAGCCAGTTCGGCAATTCCAGCGAAGAAGAACTGGCAAGAAACTCCGCTGGTTTTATTTTAATGTCCACTTAGTCTAAGTTTACAAAAGTATAAAGTACTAGCTGCGGTACCCGGCTCCGCTCGGGTTAGTGTCGGCTAAATTATCTCATGGATAAAAAGTAGCCCACATGACTGGTCCAAAATAGGGTCAAACTGGTCCAGGACAATGTATCCATCTACCAAATTTAATCAAGATCGTTCGAGCCGAAATAGCATGATTTAATGAGAAACATCCAATAATTCCCATTTAGAGCTTCGTTGACGTTTGGTGGCTATTTAAAAAAAAACATTTGCCGCAAGAAACTTTCTGCACTTTCACTGCTACATTGCTTACCTAGTAAGTAACGTGTAACGTAGGTAAATTTTGCGTGGACTCCAACCCACAGCCAGCCTCAACATCGAAAACAGTAACCCATCTCGAACCTGACTGCTCCCAGAGATGCTATACATTGATAAAATACGCATATAAATCAGGTAAGTGGTTCGCATGTTATAAGACTTTAAGACTCACTACTTACCCTTCTGGTAATGAAGCGTTATATTATGTAATCTATAAGTTTTTAGTAGAATCAGGCTAGACGTAGATACAATGCACATCTAAATCGAGTAATTGGTTCTCAAGGATTTTCGTCTGTTGGTCGCTCCTCCGGCGATTTAGCGTGATGCCAAGTAGTCCTAAAGTTGCAGGAAATACCAAGCCGTACTTCAGTAAAAGTAAGCGCTGCCGCCGCAAAGCCGAGCCGTGCATAGCATTGCAGTTTGTATGACAGCCCCATCTTAGAGTAAGCGGAACTGAATTCTATTTAGCCAATCCTAATTCCCGGGTAGTTAAATGTACATGTACTAAGTTTTACAAATCGCTAGTGCCTTGAAAATTCGCCAAACGGACACCAAACAGTCACGACGTCTGCCCTCACGTCCCCCCCCCTCCCCCCGCCGCCGCTCCCCGCCACCGCCCCCCGCTACCGCCCCCGGCTCATCTCCCCCTAGTGTGAAGTAGCGCTACCGGCATCGTTTTCGCAGCCCCGTGAAAGTTCTAAAGCCCATGGGCACATAAATTGTAGCCTATGTGTTATTCTGATGTATAAGCTATATTATTGTAAAGTTTCATTGGAATCCATTCAGTAGTTTTTACGTGAAAGAGTAACAAACATCCATCCATCCATCCATCCATCCATCCATCCATCCATCCATCCATCCATCCATTATTACAAACTTTCCCCTTTATATTATTTACTAGCTGCGGTACCCGGCTCCGCTCGGGTTAGTGTCGGCTAAATTATCTCATGGATAAAAAGTAGCCTACATGACTGGTCCAAAATAGGGTCAAACTGGTCCAGGACAATGTATCCATGTACCAAATTTAATCAAGATCGTTCGAGCCGAAATAGCATGATTTAATGAGAAACATCCAATAATTCCCATTTAGAGCTTCGTTGACGTTTGGTGGCTATTTAAAAAAAAAACATTTGCCGCGAGAACCTTTCTGCACTTTCACTGCTACATTGCTTACCTAGTAAGTAACGTGTAACGTAGGTAAGTTTTGCGTGGACTCCAACCCACAGCCAGCCTCAACATCGAAAACAGTAACCCATCTCGAACCTGACTGCTCCCAGAGATGCTATACATTGATAAAATACGCATATAAATCAGGTAAGTGGTTCGCATGTTATAAGACTTTAAGACTCACTACTTACCCTTCTGGTAATGAAGCGTTATATTATGTAATCTATAAGTTTTTAGTAGAATCAGGCTAGACGTAGATACAATGCACATCTAAATCGAGTAATTGGTTCTCAAGGATTTTCGTCTGTTGGTCGCTCCTCCGGCGATTTAGCGTGATGCCAAGTAGTCCTAAAGTTGCAGGAAATACCAAGCCGTACTTCAGTAAAAGTAAGCGCTGCCGCCGCAAAGCCGAGCCGTGCATAGCATTGCAGTTTGTATGACAGCCCCATCTTAGCGTAAGCGGAACTGAATTCTATTTAGCCAATCCTAATTCCCGGGTAGTTAAATGTACATGTACTAAGTTTTACAAATCGCTAGTGCCTTGAAAATTCGCCAAACGGACACCAAACAGTCACGACGTCTGCCCTCCCCCCGCCGCCGCTCCCCGCCTCCGCCCCCGGCTCCTCTCCCCCTGGTGTGAAGTAGCGCTACCGGCATCGTTTTCGCAGCCCCGTGAAAGTTCTAAAGCCCATGGGCACATAAATTGTAGCCTATGTGTTATTCTGATGTATAAGCTATATTATTGTAAAGTTTCATTAGAATCCATTCTGTAGTTTTTACTTGAAAGAGTAACAAACATCCATCCATCCATCCATCCATCCATCCATCCATCCATCCATTATTACAAACTTTCCCCTTTATATTATTTATTAGATTAGATAAACAATATGCAACAGTTCATGACAAATATCAGTTTATTTGTAAAGACTATGCCCGCCATCTAACATGTTGCCGATTGGAGCAAGCCAGTCCCCCCCAAACAGCACCCGTTCACGAGCATCACGCCGGGCACAGCCATCGCCTCTGTCAACCATATTTTAGGGTAAGAGGAGACCCGAACCTACCGTCGCCGCAAGCAAAGACCTTAAGGCGAGGCACCACCGCATTGGATGAAACTATGGTTGAAGCGGCACTGAAAATTGTCCTTGTTTTCCATCCATTTCAATGTAGCCGTGCTTATAAAGGGAAGGTCCTGGCATGGCACCTAATTCCTTCGGGAATGTGGTGTATTGGGCTAATATAACTGTAGTTGTGTGGTATTAGCCATCCATGTCAGGTTGAATGAAAAAAAACCCTCTCTGGTAACCCTACCTCGGGAGACCAGTAAACAAAGAGCCGATATATCCAGACGTCTGGTAACCCTACCCCGGGAGACCAATAAAGAGCCTAAAACAACACTAAGTATCTACAATTCCCTACATTTCCCAAATGAGAAAAACCTTACATTAATTGAATGTCCGCTACGTGCCCTCATCTGGTGCTGGTGCGAAACGGCTCAATTGCTTCATTTCGCCACATTGTTGCGTGTAGTGCGCGCAACTTTCTCGCCTATCTCCAGCGATAAATCACCCTAATTTCTTTGTGTGCTTCGTGCCATTGTATGGGAGCCTTCATAGGAGAGTTACGTGCGAGATACCGTCAGCACAGTACGCTTAGTCGAGTAGTAAGACAACTTGAAAAATATATGTAAACTCAGGCCGCTTCCTTTTCTTCGAATGTGATTTATGTTTTAAACGGATGTGTGTATTGTTAAGAGGTATAAGGAAAACCACAAACTCTTCTGCTAGTGGACTTTATTAATAATGAAAGTAATACATTAAAAGAAAGAAAATTAAATTAGAAGATTGGAAAAAAGGTGAGTCGCGTAGCTAATGCAAAACGCGTTCTTTTTGAAAACAATCGTTGCTAGGCAACAATTTTAGAAGAATGTAGCAGGTGGCCTGCTACATCCTTCGCAGAGTCCCTATAAGTATTTTGCTTAAAGAACTCAATTAGTCCACTTTCAGACTTCGGGGAACTTAATACTCGCTATGAACAGTTATGGCGTACCATGCGTGTTCATACCCGGGACTTGGGAAACCCCCGGGAAAACGAAAGTCCCCGAGTCTACCCTAGCTAATGAACCAAGTGACTGCGGCGTCATTAATCACAACAAGCCCTAGATCATAGATTCAAAGTGAATCTCCTAGCTAAAACTTATACCTAGTATTAACAATTTAAGTTCGTAATCAGCACATAAATATCTAAATGGAACAATGCAAACATTAATTAGAGACACGTTATACAATTAAAATTGGGTCTACCCAAAGAAAAGAACTTAAATATTTGAATGAAAGTTGAAATATTTAATCATGTTTTTTATTCTTCTGTGATCCTTGTCGGTTTAGCTTCGTGTTTTATAGGGATCTACCTAACGGAATAAGCTAACCTAGCAAAACTCGCTCGGTGAAACCAACCACTCAGCTCTCCTCTCAACCAATGGTCTGTAGTTTTTCTTATATAAAGATAAAACCGCAAGTGGGAAACACTGGTAAAAATTCGAAACATGAGAAGGTAGAGGCACCCAGAGAGTTGTACCTAGGCTATATAGGGATATAAAACCGCGCATCCCGCTCATAAAACTAAGCTAAGGGTGAGTTTTCGACGAAACGAGGAGGCAAAAACGCTCTGTGCGCTCTCGCCGGCTCAGTATACGAAGCATAACCGGAACCCCCGTATCAAAGGCAGCTCATGCAAAGAAACCCACACAAAATCCAACATTAGTCAAATTCATGTTTAAAAATGCTGTGCATAGACATAAGGACACAAAAGTAAAAATATTCGTACACAGCGGGACAGAAAACACAGGAAAACTGTGAGTGTCTGGCCGTTATTTAAAAGAGAGAGTTTAATCAAATAGTTGGGGACCTAAACATTATCTAAAACAATAAATGGACCTTGGAATGCCGGAGCCAGCTTAAAATTTTAACCTCTTGGTCTACATTCCTGACTAGATCCGTACTCCAAATCTCCCGATTAGAATTTTGAAAAAAGAGTTAAAAGATTCCAGTCTTTGCATAATATTTACAATTTACACACGAATGTACAAAATTCCATCAACTTCGCAAAACGAGAATGAAAATAACGCGACTGAAAACTTTCAATAGATTTGGCCAAGCCAAAATGAAACTTTTCATTGTGACTTTCCATAAGGGCACTATTTAATAGGGCAGGGGGAAGCACAATGTTGCTATCTAACAAGATAGGGTTTCAGGCGGTCCACGTGTACAGTCAGAGGTTTTTTCCTCGTTACACCACATGGTTTTATTAAATAATTGAGATCCGAAATTTTTCCGATAATATCATAAGGTCCTTGGAACACAGGGGCCAGTTTAGAATTTCGACCTCATTAAAAGAAAATCATTAAAAGAAAGAAAATTAAATTAGAAGATTGGAAAAAAGGTGAGTCGCGTAGCTAATGCAAAACGCGTTCTTTTTGAAAACAATCGTTGCTAGGCAACAATTTTAGAAGAATGTAGCAGGTGGCCTGCTACAGTATAATACTTTTTTATATTTGGTTTTCGCTTTTTTTCGTATTGTGTTGCTTATTTCAGATATGATATTTATAAGGATTTGTTTTTGATTTTATTTTTTTAGGGACCAGACGTAAATCAGCGCTGCTGCTCACTGAGTGAAATGCAACTTATGCTGAGATGGTCCCTTTTCTTCATTACTACTTGCTAACTCATTTTGCTACATTTATGTTATGAATCTTACTGTGTACATGAAGAATAATTATTTTGTATATTTTTATAAGGCATCAATGTTCATATTGAAAAAGAGCAGGGTTTCTTATGTGTTCTTTCGTTATGATTGTTTTTGGGTAGTTTATGATGTAGCGTTCCCAACGACCTATACGTTTAGTTTATAGCAAAGAAAGTAGCTTTGCCCCGTTACGCCATTCATCGCTAGCAGAAACGTCTTGCCGCCAAAGTGGGTTCCGTCTGTTGTGTAAGCCGAGTGCCATGTGAATGAATTCCATTTTCTAATGTCCAGATAGATGCCAACAAGCACGGTTACCTCCTGCAGCCGAGGAACGAGTAAAACAATTGTGTATAAACGGGGTAGGGATCGAACCCGTGACATGTCACATGTTCCCGCACTCCTGAGCTACGTGCCGATCTCGGTGCCGGAGTTGATCTACAGCTCAACAAATCTAGAAAAAGCGCCTCCGTTGAGATCGCCTCTCCAACCTACGAGGGAACGGAGAGAACACGTCTAGCTAGTGCTATTGCCGACCAGGCAAGCATCGGAGATGTTACTAAGTTTTAAAGGGTCGGCTTTAGAACATCTTCGCGTGCCCAGCGTCTCTTTCATCGTCGTAATCAGTCCGAGGGCCAAGCCCTCGTTGCTTGTGGGGTAGAGTCTAGACACACTTGCCCGGTAACATTCAACCAGTGTTGCCAGACGTGCGAAGCGTCAGTGCAGTGGAACTTAAACTAAAAAGAGGTAGATTTAGCGGTAGATTTTTTTACATAATTTGGGGCTGTAAATTTATTAGTTGACTATAATTTTTATGTATGCATCCCAGATTTAACTCTTCTTTCCGGCAGGTACGTTAATGACTTTATTACACGATTTATAAAAAGAATATTCACATCCTTTTTTACTGTTTTGGAGACAAGGTTCAAATAACTCGATTGATTACCACTGAGTTTAAGCTGCTGAGCATATTTCCTTTTCTTCTTAACATTTTCTGCACTAGAAGTTCTTTGTTGAACAGCAATGTGTTGGCTGGTGCTTTTACCGCTATTTGAAAATCAGTCCTCCCTTTTTTTCTCTCAAAATAACAAGAAGGAAAGAATAGCGGATAAAATAATTGCATTCTTTCCGTTCTGTTCCGTTATTCCGCACAAATGATACAACACAATCATTGAAGCATATTAGTGCTTTCTCTATAACATCATAGTATCAGACAGAGACGAGAAATGTTCACGCTTAAAGCAATGGACGCGGCTTATTCTCGCATCGACTCTGGTAATCCCCAAAACCATTCATTGGGATTGGGTGAGGCGCATTCCGATTCGAACTACCTTCACATGTAGGTGTGTTTCAAATAAATTGTATTTTTAATATCATAACATAACATTAAATGTTATTTTAATAGGTTTGTTGAAAAAACAGTAGAAAATATAGCTCTCAACGGTAGAAAGGTAGGATGAGTTGGATAGCGGTAGATCTACCGTAAATACGGTAGATCTGGCAACACTGCATTCAACAAACCGACCTCTGCTTCTGACCACATTCCACTACCGTTCAGACTTCAATGGCAGAGGATCTAAAGCCGACACAGTGGGTATCCCCCTGACACATTAATACTGTGATCTAAACAACCATGCCGTTGGCCTAGTTGCGAATCCCGCTTGATCCGGTTCTTCCGAGGAGTTGGTTGTAAATGTTAAGTTTAACACATGTGATTTCCGAAGGTTGCAGACTTATGCCCGGATTCAAGTTTACAAGATTCAGACCATAATTTGCTTTTAAATAATAAAAAAACCTCGATTGACAATAACACTTATGTATTAATGTTCTACCTCAAAAAAATAAATTATACTATAATATTAGATTAAAATATTATATTATAATAAATTAACCCCAAAACAGTGAAATACATTTGTTGTTAACGAGTATTGTGACATCAATTTATGTTTATTTATTTTAATAAAAGATGTTTTCCTACTGTTTACCGTTTTGCACTGTGCTACGAGTACGTCATAGCAAGTCAAACGAGAGCCATTGTCCCGCGGCCCACGCGGGCGGAGCTTGCGTAAACCCAGCGTAAACCTGATCGCATGGATCTTGCGAAATTCCGATCGAGCGTTTACTATCCTAGCAATGGAAATGTCTAGCGCTTGCATATTTGCCAACGGAATGCCGCCAAGAATTAGTTACCAATCTTTCGGAGTTCTGAAGTTTATTTACTTAAATTAATTTAATTTATTTTGTATCAGCTTAAAAAAATATAAATTATAATTTAAAAAACAGCCACATTGCCAGTTTAGGTGGCAAAATACGGCAAATCTTGCCAGCCTCTCGCTAGTACAGTTAAAAGTTTTGTTTTTTCACATTTTAGCTAACTATGTATTTCCATTGTATTGCCCTTTTGTTGATATGATTAATTTTCTTTACTTGTGTGTAAATAAATAAACTTTTCAACTTAAATTAAAATACTAGTGTATCCCGCGGCTATGCCCGGGTTAAATACGGTCGAACTCACGCGTTCTACACAAATTTTCTTGGCGTAGCACCTAGTCTTTGGGACTGAAATGTGCTAGGCTATAGATATGACAGATAGGTACAAAGTGTCCGATTTGAAGATGGTACAGGTGTCTTAAGGTGGGCCATACCACTTAACTCCCCATACAAAAGGGAAAAGAAGATCACGCCCATATTTCTTGTCAAACATCCCAAATTTTGCTCAAAATAGCTTAATTTGATCGAACTAGATGTCTGATGAACGTAGGCATTGTAAAATTGTGTTTGGTTTCTAAGTTATAAGGTCAGAAAGATCGAATTTTTTGCGCGTTTTATACAAACATTGGACGTGGATTACTCGACGATAAAATAAAAACTTCTTAAAAAGGTTAGTTATCAGACATAGCTTGATTCATGAAGATTTATTATCAATTTGGTTTTGGCTTGATTTTTTACAGCAGAGGTCGTGATTTACTTTTAGCTATAAGTCGTTTTGTAATTAAAATTTTCGTAAATCTTACCAAATCATACACTATGCACATTGTCTTTTTTGTCGACATGTTGCATCTTCCTCATCACGGAGCCTGTCTTATTCTTTGAAACAGAGAAGGTCCCAGAGCGCAACAGCACGGTTTTGTACCGTGCCCCCGAATGAGTTAGTCCCGCCGGGTTGGGCAACCTTAAGCATTAGAACCGACGAGTAAGAGCTTAGCTGAACCTGTGTTACCTTGAACTTTTCTATTACTTATTAAGATTGCTAAGACTTGTATGTGCGAAGACTTAGTACGAGTATTACTTGAAACTGTCATAACATTGACATTGACTCAATAAATATGATGGTAATGGTGTTGTCTCTACAAAAAAAACATTGTTGTAAGTAAACATTAATATCTGAGAAGCTAATGTCGTATACATACTTGTAAATTGTAGGTCTATTTTTTGACAAAATTAATTATGAATGTTACGATGTTTTAACCAAACTATCAAGTGTTTTGTTAATGAATATGTATTACGTTTATGGTTGTGATTGTTAATTTATAACTGAAAATAAAACTATTTTATTTTTTCTTTCATATACTGAATGATTTAATATTGAATTAAAAATATTTTAAAAGTGCTTCGATTTTTACCTATTACAAGCTGTACACGAATGTTTGAAATCAGGCCTTTGACCGTGAATGCTTTGTAAGCACGAAAAGAGAGCGGAGCGCGGCCTCCAATAAACAACATCCAGTCTCCTTAATTCTCGCCTAGATATTTTGTATCGTGGGCTGCCTGACGTAGGCTGTCGATATCCGTCTAGTGTTGCTCAACATATGCTTCATCCACACGTCGGACACAGCTGGTCCAACTATTGGCGTTCACGGATGGTTTGTATATTTTTCGGTTGATGCCTTGGGTCAGAATACCTATTACAGTTGTCCGTGTTTTCCACCCAGTTCCATGAAGCGGTAGTTCCTGGCATGGCACCTAGTTCCCATGTGGTTTGTTAGGCTAATATCTATCGGTCAGTTTGGTATAATCAATACATGTCCAGTTACATAAAAAAAATACGGGTACTTACACTGAACTGGGAGTAGGTTCTGACAAGCAAGGTATATTACCGTGCTTGACATTGTATTCTTATTTTGAAGTTCAGGCGAAGGGTAGATCTTTCCGTGACAATCTGGCCACTTCTCACATCGGAAATATTTCACATCGACCATCAGAAAACTGGTTTCGCGCCCGCCTCGTGCTAACTGCGAGAAACTACAAGCATGTTTCAGTGTCTTTTTGGGTTTCAACCAACCCGGGCTTATTGAACTCTTTCACCTAGTAATAAGAGAAGTAAAGTTTAAAATGTTTAGGATGCGTTCCGAACCATGTAGTAATCAGCACCCGTAAATTAATGCCCATTTTCAACTCCGAAATAAATGAAGATATGCGTGGCCGGGAAATGTAACGTTGCTCGGAATCCCAATGTCTTATCAACCCGATTATGGGCCACATAACAATTGCAGCAAACATGGCACCAACTCTTGGCCTAGTTAGAAGTTAGCCATATGTTTGGATAAAATTGGTCCACTGTGTGGATGCGGCATTGAATCTATGCAGCGCGAGTTGTGGGAACCGTACCGCCACTATGTTCATATTGACGTTAATAAGTAACTGGATGCGATTTTTGCGCAACGTTGCAAGCCAGTCATGTATACGATTATATATTGTTCAACATTGGGCAAGTTTAGGGGCATAGGCTGACACAAATAGTCGTAACAGAAACTAAGACTAAAAAAAGTACTTTGTGATGTCACTTTGACACATTTTGAATGGTGATCTCAAAGTTATGCAAAGTTACGTCAAAAAGTACTACTTTTCGTTAGTCTCAGTTTCTGTTACGACTATTTATCTCAGCGTAAGTGCTCGGAGTAAACATTTTGTTTGCGATTCAACTGGGACTCTTTTGGTCCGGTATTCAAATTCGCTTTGTCATACCACAGAGTTGATGTGCTACGCACACCCTAAGGAGATTTATGTGAGGGTTTGACTTATGCCGCGCTTATATTAAATAATATACAAACTTCGAAAAACAAATGTTTCTACTTACACTCATTTCTATCGGGCACATATATGCTCCAGATAACATGGTCTAGCTAGCGCACTGTTACTTATTCTGGGGCCTAGCGTTCGAACGAAAATAACTCATTAGATTAATTATACAAGCGTCAACGCACGCGACTGTTCCCCCGGAAAGTGTTGACACGTCTCCTCGTACTGAACTTGATGCAGGACGGCCGCATGGTGCCGCGCGCCATGTTCACATGCACCATTCGACGGCGCGCGGGGACAATGTCTTCAGCGAAGCCCTGAAAGAGCTGAAGTTCAAGGAGGCTTCGCCTCGCCGGTGGATGACTTGTTAGATCATCGTCCGTGAGGATATAAATACATTTCATTTGACGTTATTGTTTGGACAACTATTAGAAATTAATATTTATATTTATTCTGTTATTGGATAGTATAAGACGATGCGAAGGGATTACAAAATTTAAAGATTCGGTTTTCTTACGGAGCGAGCACTCATCTATTTTTACACGCTTTTACACATGACCACAGAATATACATTTTCCAAAGAAGACGGAAACGCAAGTGATAGGGAGACAGATCTACACAGATTGTCCAGTTATAAGTGTGGAAATGACATTGACTTTGTCTTCTTTGGCCGTAGAAAAGGTGAAGTATGTCAGTCAGTCAGCATGTTTGCGTCCACTGCTGGACATACGCCTCTCCAATTTTCTACAGTCCTCCCGGCCCTCAGCGGTACGGAACCACTTTTTTTGCGCGCTATATGATATAAGTTTGGATATGTGAAAGATGTTGATAGTAATAGAGAAAACACTTGTCAGTGCCCGAAGACCCAGTTGTCACCTAAATTGGCGTTTACGGCGAACCGATTGACTGGCGTTTTCAAATGTATGGAGGAATTGAAGAGCGCGCGCAGTGGGCGTTAATCGAACTAACATTTGCGAGTCCGAATTTGAATTGACAGCTTACTTAACATTGCCGTAAATACGTCGACGTTGCCTTTTAAGTCGACTCCGCGTTTTCATACAAATCTGAAGTCCGAGTTTGACTTTGACAACTCGAAGAAGTAAAACCACAGAACTTGTATGGAGTTTGACGTTTTTACGGGAAACGCCAGTCGATCGGTTTGCCGTAAACGCCAATTTAGGTGACAACTGGGACTAGAGGGTCTGAAGTCAGGACTCGAACGTGTCACCGCGGTGCAAAAATCGACCGCTCCGCGCGTGCGTAGTGGCGGCGCGGTCCTCCCGCGCATAATCGCCCAATTAGTCATAGCGAAGTGAACTGTATTGAACCCGGCGAGCTCGCGCGGCCGACCTTGAACTTGGAGCTGCGCGGGGCGGCGGGGCGCGCGGGGCCGCTGAGCCGCGGGGTCGGAGGGGCGACGCCTCTGCCTCGACGAGCGCTATCCGCCGCGCGGTGATACAGTCGCAGCGTTGCCGGCTCGGCGACACGCTTGAATGATGTGTTGGTGCTTTGTTTTTAGGGTTCCGTACCCAAAGGGTGCCAACGGAACCCTATTACTAAGCCTCCGCTGTCCGTCAGTCCGTCTGTCCGTCGGTCGGTCGGTCCGCCGTCTGTCACAGGGCTGTATCGCATGAACTGTAATAGGTAGGCAGACGAAATATTTCACAGAACACGTATTTATTTTGCCGCTATAACAACAAATAGGTAAAATTTTAATAAAATTAAAAATGCAAAAACGTGATGTTTTGTGTTAAATCTTGTACGATACGATGGTCGGAACCTTTCGTGTGCGAGTCCGACTCGCACTTGGCCGGTTTTATGTTAAGCGCGGCATATGGCGTATACACCAGGGCCTTAAGGTGCCCGACAACGCCCATGGGTTTTCGAACATTCAGGGGGGCTGCGAAAACCATGCCGGCCGGCCAGGTGCTTCTTCACACCACGTTTGAAGGACCCCAGGTCGTAATTTGGGGGAAATACCTCGGAAAGGAGTTCATTCCATTGTTTACCGACCCCATAGATCAAGGATCTAGAGGATCGGTGGGTTCTTAATTTTGGAACGTCGACTGTGAATTTGTGCATTTTCTACCTGAGCGAAGGAAGAAAGGGGCCGGAAGAACAGAACCGGTTCCGGCACGTAAAAATAATACAATTGGGCCCGCTGCATTTGTTCCCGTGTATGTCGTAAGAGCCGACTAAGGGATTCGTCGAGCGCTCTCCGGCGCTTGATGATACAGTCGTAGCAGCATTACCGGGTCGGCGACAAGCTTTATTAATATGTTTGTGCTAATATGTAACATTTTTTTTTGTATGTGACTGGACATGGATGGCTAATACCACACCTTCTGTCATGGCATTAGCCCAACACACCACATGTGAACTAGGTGCCATGCCAGGACCTTCCTTATATCGCACGGCTACATTGAACTGGATGGAAAACACGGACAATTTTCATTGCCGCTTCGACCATCGTTCATCCAATGCGATGGTACCAACCCGGGCGGGATTAACCCTACTAATCCGAACTACGGCCAGCCTCTCTCAACAGTCGAATGGTCACCCATCCAAGACCAGGCCGGACCCAGCGTTGCTTAACTTCGGAGAGCGATCGCCGAAGTGTCGCGCCACTGGGCTATTGAGGCTGACAAACATACATACATGATCCCGTAGCGATATTCCCAGCATGGCTCGCTCCACTGCTCGCTGGGCAAAACGGCGACCATCAGAGTCCACGTTTCACACCCGTACGTCATAGTCATAGTCATCTACGTACGTAGCCGTGCGGGAGGACGCTCCGGTCATAATTTGCCGAAGACCAGACCTCAGAGCGTATTTAATCTTTCCGAAGGCAGCCCAACCCAGTTGAATTCGTCTCTCAACCTCCTTAGTCAGTCCTTGTCTACCAAGCCGCAGAATTTGGCCGAGATATACGTACTCTTCAACCTGTTCGATCCCTTCTCCGTCGATAACGATTTGTCTTCCCGTCATAACCTCGGACGCCATGACCTTGGTTTTGTCCCGGTTCCTCTTCAGAGCCGGTAGTCTCAGTTCTCACCTAAATTGGCATTTACGTAACTTCGAAGTTCCGTAAAAACGTCAAACTCCATACAAGTTTTTACTAGATATTCTGTGGTTTTACTTTTTCAAGCTGTCAAAGTCAAACGCGGACTTCCGATTTTGATGAAAACGCGGAGTGGACGTAAACGGCAACGTCGACGTATTTACGGCAACGTTGGAGTTAGCTGTCAAATCAAGCCCGGACTCGCAAATGTTATGTTTGAAAAATTTTACGGCTTTTCACGCGGCAGGTAGAGATATTCTCCGACGATTCGAGCTAATCATTCAGCCCGTTGTCAAGGAGGCATCCGCCGCGCTCGTGCGCATCTCTACCTGCCGCGTGAAAAGCCCTAACATTTTTCAAACATGTCTAACGACCGCGGTAACCTCAAAAGTATCGCAAATGTTAGTTCGCTTAACGCCCACCGCGCGCGCTCTTCAATTTCTCCATACATTTGAAAACGCCAGTCCATCGGTTTGCCGTAACGCCAATTTAGGTGACAACTGAGACTACCGGCTCAGACCTACCTTTACCGATGCTTTATACTGGTCTTCCAGCATGGTCTCAAGCTGAACTCGGGAATTTGACAGAAGAACAGAGCCTTTTTGTATTTGTTTAAAACCTTTAAGATGTGTAAGTTTTAGACATAAGTTAAGGTGGGCGTTCCAGCTCAACTCCCTATACAATCGTGGAAAGAAGATCATGCCCAATATTTTTGTCAGATATTCAAAATGTTGCTCAAAATAGTTTTATTTGATCGAACTACATAGATGTCTGATGACCGTTGGCATTGGAAAATTGTGTTTGGTTTCTAAGTTAAAAGGTCCGAAAGTTCGAATTCAAAAACTTTGAAGGTGGATTACTCAACAATAAAATAAAAACATCTTTAAAAAAATAGTCATGATACCTAGCTTGTTTCATGAAGATTTATATTTAATGTGGTTTTTGTTAGATTTTTTACTACAGCGGTCGTGGTTTACTTTTGGTTATGAGTCGTGTTGTAATTAAAACTTTTTTTAAATCTTCCCAAATCAAAAACTATGCGCATTTTCTGCTTTGTGGACATGTTGCATCATCCTCATTACGGAGCCTGTATTTTTCTTTAAAACAGAGTAGGTCCCAGAGCGCAATGGCACGGTTTTGTCACGCGCCCGCCAATGAGTTAGTCCCGCCGGGAAGGGCCATCTTAAGAACGGCCCGTAAGCTATGCTCCCCATACAAACGTAGTTTACTAATCATTTGGAAACCGCTATTCCAATTAATTTTATATTTAATATCTAATATCAGGTAACAAATATCTGTGTCTGCATGCTTTTCTTTTTTTGAAAAATCCAAACCGAATGAAATGAAAGCAAAAATAAAATCTTCATACAAATTTTGTTTTCTCTGTGGTTTGACCCAGAATACATTTACCGAAAAAACAAAGGCATGCAGACACAGATATTTGTAGCCTAATATTAGATACCAAATATCAAGTAAGTTGGAATAGTGGTTTTCAAATGATTAGTAAACTACGTTTGTATGGGAGGCGACATTTTCAGGTGCTTACGGGCCGACCTTAAGAAGTCAAAACATTTTGTATTCCATTCGTTTGGCCAAGCAAGCCGACAACGTGCGAGCGGCTGCCAGGTGCCCGGCAAGCCGGCCGCTGCCTGCGTATAGCTTCCCGTGTCAACGTCGCCGTCAGGCGCGGGGCGGCCCGGCGGGGAGTCCTGGCCGGCCGCCCGCCCACCGCTGGGCGCCCACCGCGGGTTACGCAACTCGCCAATGTGCGAACGTGGTTATTCGTGCGATCGTAACCACCTGCGGGTTACGCAACTGACTGAGGGTCTATTTTACTTTCGTTGATTATAGTTAGTCAATTGATGAGCTAGCTCCATTGTCCATGATTATAATATTGAAATCCCTTCTTCATTAAGTTATGAGTTGTCTCTTGACTGACAGAACAATCTGTTCTTAAGAACATACTTATATCTAAATATTCTGTACATTCCTTAATACATATTATCTCCTCTATTTACCTACTCTCATACGAATCCAACTATCATGCCTGATAGTTAATATTAATTTTTATAGTTAATATTAATTGATGTGACCAACCCGCTTAACACATGAAACCGGTTTTTATTGTTTCGTTAAACAAATTTCAAAAACTTAAATATAACCTTAACTAAATTGGTAGATAATGTTACGCTTTTTAAAATTATATTTATTTAAAATTATATAAATAAATATCAGCAGCAAACTTGAAAAAGAATACGTTTGAGATCTGACTTGAGCATTTTTGCCATGCAAAAATATTTTTTTTTTTATATTTTTCTGACTATATTGGTACAATTCGCGCTAAAATTATACAGGTTTTTTTTAATGTTCTAATTCCATATGTTTCAGGCACTTAACGCAATTAAACCATGCCCATTAGCTAGTATAATAATCTTAACTTGAACTGACAAATGATAAAATATGATAAATCCGAGTGCAGTGTACTGTCTATGGATAATGAATAAACAATAACATTATTTTGTTTTGTTTTTCAGGTATCTAATTCTTCATCATTGTCCGTCAAACAGATTATAAACTTGGTAAGCATTTAAATTGATAATTTTTTTTTTTTATCAGTAATTCTCAGCAATTTTGCATTTCACTTTTTAATTTAGCACTGATACCATTAACTTAATCTTGGTTTTTCTATTCGCCCGGCAAAATATACTGTCACCGTCGAACTATATGAAGTGGCAGGTTTTCAACATAACAAATACTGTCCTTTACTGCTGCTGTGCCTACAAATTCTATGACGGTTCTCTTTCAGCACATACTCTAGTAGGGTAGATGTATCAGATAAAACAGGAAGATGTGCCAATTAGCACGCCTACATTGAGACCAGCTGTTGCCATTTTCTAAAACTACCAATCCAACTTAAGGTGGGCCTTCCCGAACGTGGAATGAAGATCATGCACTTATATCTTATCAGAGATCTAAAATTTACTTAAGACTGACAACTTGATCGAACTAGATGTCTGACCATTGGTATTTTAGAATAGTGCTTGGTTTCTAAGTTATAAGGTCCGAAAGTTCGAATTTTTCGCGCGTTTTGTGCAATAACTTTGGACGTGGATTACTCAACGATAAAATAATAACATCTTAAAAGGATAAGTCATCAGACATAGCTTGTTTCATGAAGATTTATAATCAATTTGGTTTTTGTTTGATTTTTTACTACAGCGATCGTGATTTACTTTTAACTATAAGCCGTTTTGTAGTAAAAAAAAATCCCAAATCAAGCATTATGCGCATTGTCTGCTTTTTGAACATGTTGGATCCACCTCATCACGGAGCCTCTAATTTTCTTTGAAACAGGGAAGGTCCCAGAGCGCCGTAGCACAGTTTTGTACGGTGTCCGCGAATTAGTTAGTCCCGGCGGGAAGGGCCACCTTAAACGTACATGCCGCACGCAAACATATTCGCAGACGTTTTGGAGTGTATGTGTTAGCGGAACTGAGTTGACAAACGCATCTCAGGAGCGCCAGGTTCCCATAGGTTTGTATAAACAATATCCATACGGCAATCCGGGTAGCGCCCACGCACACTCCTTCCTTTTATGTTCTGTGCCAACGAACTGGCTGTTGGGTTGCGCTAGTGTCGCGGGCCGCATTGTGCCCGGTTGGGATCGTCAGCAGATGTTGTTTGTAGCCCTGACGTTTTATGTGTCACCGGAGTGATGACACCGCTGTGTGCTCAACGCTACTCTTCATTTTAAACCGACTTAGAAAAAGGAGGAGGTTCTGCATCCGTCTATATGCTTTTGATTTATTTTTTGTTGTGTGTATGTTACTCGATATCTCCGCAGACTGTCAACCGATTTGAATAAATGTTTTTCTCATTCGTAGAGTATATCTCAAGCGTGGTCTTTTCATATTTGTTGTAAATAATACCAGAATATACTAAAGAGAGTGAACAAAAGCACACCTGAAAAAAATGATAAAGTCCATAAATTAAAATGTTTTGGACTTTAGGGCACTAAGTATAAATATTAAATAAAATCGTGTTTAGTATTTTTAATTAATCAGTGCCCCAAAGTCCATTACTTTTTGTGGTTTTTACAAAAAAACGGTATTTAATCCGACATTAATAGCTAATATTGGATGCAGTGTCATGTAATTAGCCTATGATAATGGAGCTCTGTTAGGACTTAGGCTCAAGTTGGCATCGCGGCTTCGTTAATCTTTTTCTTAATGTTCACTCTAACTAACGGCCATTTTTAGGGTTCCGTACCCAAAGGGTAAAAACGGAACCCTATTACTAAGCCTCCGCTGTCCGTCCGTCCGTCCTTCCGTCCGTCCTTCCGTCCGTCCTTCCGTCCGTCCGTCCGTCCGTCCGTCATTCCGTCCGTCCGTCCGTCCGTCCGTCCGTCCGTCCGTCCGTCCGTCCGTCCGTCCGTCCGTCCGTCCGTCCGTCTGTCCGTCCGTCCGTCCGTCCGTCCGTCCGTCCGTCTGTCACAGGGCTGTATCTCATGAAACGTAACAGGTAGGAAGCTGAAATTTTCACAGATTATGTATTTATTTTGCCGCTATAACAACAAATAAGTAACATTATAAAATAATAAAAATTAAAGGGGGGCATGCATCCATGCAAAGAAAAAAAATTAAAATACTGTACGATGGTACGGAACCCTTCGTGGGCGAGTCCGACTCGCACTTGGCCGGTTTTTATTATACATGTATTGATGCCATACACATTTTTTTCGATGCAGTTGTCTTGAGCAAATGTCACATTTAAAATTGTTTACTTTTTTCAAAATAAAAAACAACGTTTTCGTCATACATTTCAAGAGCCGTGAAAATTGCCAATTTCCGAGTAAACTTGCCTTTTTCCGCAGGCTGTACATTTTTGATACAAAGAACACGGGTACCTATTTACTCGCACGGTGGGTTTATCGGTTTCGGAGTAGGGAAATTCGCCGAACAATAGATACATTTCGCTCGTAACAATGGAAATTAAGCGATAATGTAGGAAGTTTTCACGCGGGCAATTTAACCATATTCATGCCCAGTGGTGCTGAATTAATTTCGAGAGGTGGAAAATTGTTGGCCACAGTTTTAGTTTTAAATAATTCGCAGCGGAATTGCAAATTCGGCGATACAATTTTATCCGTGAATGTCGCAGACATTTCGAACGAATTTCGACGAAATTCTACGGTTTTCTCTAAAGCATGATATTTTGCGCAGCCTTAATAGTTTCCGCATTATTGGGTAGTATTTTAGTCTAAATATTAAATATAGTCTATTAATCTAACTAGAAGTAAACTTGATTATATTAAACGTGTATTGAAAGTGATGAAAAATGTTTTCTTAACTTAATTATATAGGAAAATCACATCTTAGCTAAGTACTATGACCTATAGATAATAATATGGGACATAGGTCATAGCATATTTACGAGACGATAAACTCGGTTCGACTTTCTCAATGCCTGTGACTGCCTCGATATTTCCAATTAATTTATTATTATGTATTAATCGAGTGAATTAGTAAAGCGAACTGACACGTCGGCGCTACTGCTGATGTATTTATTAACACTGCCGCTATACGAAAGATTTTCGGTCGCCCTTTCCGTGTTTCTTTACTCGTCGGTAGACAACCTCGAGCGTAGCAACCTTAACCGGGCCTTTGATCGCTTAATTTCGACAATCTGTGACGACATTTACGCACCGAGCGTGGCTAATCATCTCAAGGATGCGGCCGATTCGAGTTAAGAGGATAATGAGGTGATCGAGTTCCATACAGTGGCTCGTGATTCATTCCTTAGTGACATTAAGTTTTTTTTTTAATTTTTCCCATGCAATAAATCAACTGAGAGGTACGTCTGTACGTTTTTGTTTTTTGATAATTTAACTTGTATCCACGATGTACGTCTTTTTGTATTTGTATACAATTTTTGAGAGGCGTATATCACAGAAATAAGTTAAGTTAACAAAAAAAAACTAAAACGTATAGACCTAGCTCTCAGTTGATTTATTCAATGTACAAATTTTGAGAAAAAAATATGTTAATTTGACTGAGGAATCAGGCACGAGCCATTGTATGGCACTCGATCTTCTCACTATCCTCTTAAGTTCCTCCGATGGTGCGTAGTGAGGCGCGGGTCGAACACCCGCGGACCTTGGCTTCGAGCGAGGCGCTCCTTTGTCTCCAGCGAGCTCCGCGCGGCCCTTAGCTGCGACCTTGAATGCGGAGCGAACTCGCAACGGCTCCCGGGGCGGCGCTACACCGGTGGCGGTGTTGGTGGAACCCGGTGTAGATTACTGCAGATAGGCGTAAAGCGCGAACAGGGCTCGAAACATGAAAAAAGACAAAAACCGACCAAGTGCCAGTCGGACTCGCACACTAAGGGTTCCGTACCATGGTACAAGATTTAACACAAAAAAATCACGTTTTTGTATCGGACCCCCCTGTAATTTTTATTATTTTCTATTTTACCTATTTCTTGTTATAGCGGAAAAAAAATACATACTCTGTGAAAATTTCAGCTGCCTACCTATTACGGTTTATGAGATACAGCCCTGTGACAGACGGACGGACGGACGGACGGATGGACAGCGGAGGCTTAGTAATAGGGTTCCGTTTTCAGCCTCGGTGGCCCAGTGGCGCGACACTTCGGCGATCGCTCTCCGAAGTTAAGCAACGCTGGGTCCGGTCTGGTCTTGGATGGGTGACCATTCGACCGTTGAGAGAGGCTGGCCGTGGTTCGGATTCCACGTTAAGCTGTAGGTCCCCTTCCTTACCTACTAGGTGGTAGGGTTTATCCCGCCCGGGTTGGTACCATCGCATTGGATGAACGATGGTCGAAGCGGCAATGAAAATTGTCCGTGTTTTCCATCCAGTTCAATGTAGCCGTGCAATATAAGGAAGGTCCTGGCATGGCACCTAGTTCCCATGTGGTGTGTTGGGCTAATACCATGACAGAACTTGTGGTATTAGCCATCCATGTCCAGTCACATAAAAAAAAAAAAAAAAACCCTTTGGGTACGGAACCCTAAAAAGCTTCGATTTATAAACATGAGTTAAATCATTCAGAAAAACTAACATTCTGTAAAAACATTGTGTCATACTCTAATCTGAAAAGTCCAAATCACTAGTACATACATTTTTCGTAACTATTCCAAAAAATTGTGAAAAATATTCCAACCGCTCATAGTCTTAAAATGAAACTAATGTAAAGTATACTCTTCGATGTTCCTTATAGTAGTTTTTTTTGTTTTCTTATTTTTTTTTTTATAATGCGGAAAGTAATAAAACATCCTTTTTCATGCATAAAACGCCACGCTACTCCGACTCTTCTTATGGCTACATCCGGATGATTGTTTCCACCTTAAAACTAATGATATTTACGAACTAAATACAGGTATACCCAGTTAACCTAGGAAATCAATTTTGCACTAAATAAAACATGATGTCTAAAGTGTGTTAAGAGATGAAAGTGAGCCTTATTGACCCAGTGGCACGATAATTCGATATTTGATTCATTACGGTAAGTGGCTTTTGATTTGATTCAATTATGGCTGACCGTGGTTCCGATACTATAAAAACAGTCGGTCCTCACCTTCCTAAATAACTAGGCGTTAGGGCAAATCCCGCCCAGGTGACATTGTCGCATTGACTGAAAGATGTTCGAAGCTACACCGTGTTTTCCATCCAGTCCGACGTAGCCATGCAATGCAAGGAAGGCTCTGCCATGACACCTATTTCCGATGCGGTGTGTAATCAATCAAGGCAATGGGGTTGGTATTAGCCATCAAATTCGAGTACCATAAAAATATGTGTGGAAGTGTGTGTGTGGGCATTGAAATCCTTTAAATTAGACGAAACAAATTTTGTATAATAGAGAGATAGTTTGAAGAATATTCGCAACATTGCTATTCACTGGGCAATGGTGTAGCCCCGTCATCAGGACAGTTGCGTCGTCTAGGCAGCGCCATGTAAGGTGATAAACTTGTTCCAGAGATTCATTTTTTTACCCGAAGAGGATTCTGTCTAGTGAATTTAGTTTATTCGAGAAAACATTGAGATATACATATAAAGGCTAACGTTGCCCCGTCTTGCTAAAAATTTCTTAACCTTACCTGAAACAACACTTATTTTTTTATGTAAAGCGCTGCATATTGGCGTAGGGCTTGCCGCACCTAATGCCTCACCCTACGACGCCCATGGGTTTTCGAACCTTCACAGGGGCTGCGAAAACTGTGCCGGCATGCCAGGTACTTCTTTACACCATGTTTTAAAGATCCCAGGACTCTGGGGGAAACACCTCGGCATTCCATTGTAGTCCTATGAACATTTCATCCATGTATCCAACGTGTTGCTATATTTTTCGTATTGCCAGTAAAGACGAATTCGGGATCTAACTTAACCTTGTGCTACTGAGAAAACTCTATATACTGGGATGGCACAGCCGAGGCGCCATTTAAATTCCCCTGAACTTAAAAATAAGAAAAGAAAAGAAAGGAATATTGAAGCAATCGTGACAACTTAGGATTACATCTTCTCGCAAAAGTTATTTGGAGGGCTGTCGGCTGCTTTTTGCTCATTAGATGAAGACTTGGTTCCTATTCCGGATTTTGGGGAATCCTAAGAAAGTTTTTGGGGAAATTGAGGAGTTGTAATCGGCAACGCTGCCGGGGACCTCGGTCTCTCGCCTCAGCCGTTCGATCGTCTCTCGATCGAGTCCGCTCCCTGAAGGACGCGATGATCCCGAAATCGGCCGAGGGTCCGAGAGCAAAGGTCGATGAGCTTTACATTTCTCAGATTCTCTCCCCATTTTGGAGGTAATTGGGGAAGAGAGCGGGTTTGAATTCTGCGACGTTTAAAACATCAAGACAATAGGAGCTAGGAGAGAGTTGCGTACTGCGGAAGAGGCGCTAACGTGGAATAAATGCGCAATAAAAGTGCCTTCTTCGAGGAAAGCGGACTTGCAGGCAGGGTTTAAATCAGACCAAAATTATACTACCGTCGGAAACTTTGTTGGAATATGTTTTAGAAGGAGCAAAAAAAGAGGGCATGCAGCCGATTTTACGACGGGTCGTCGAAAAAATTAAGGTCATTCGAATTAGCAAAAAAAGCGTCAGACGACGTTAATCCGACACAATTGCTTGACTATCTTTCTGCAGATAGAGTTATGGTATGTTCGCGTAGCATAATTGCGTAATACGTAACATGAAAATATGGTACAAATAGTATAATTTTGCTACGAAATCCTACCCTGCTCTCACGATAAATTCCGCGATAGTTGTGTTAGAGATTTGTCAGCGAAGAAGATAATGTATTATAGTGACGAATTGAGAATGGCATGATGGCGTGGCTTGGACATGTAGAGCGAAACATCTCTGCAGAGCGTAGAGCGTCTCTAAAGAGAATTGGAATTGTCGCGCCCGGGCGCCCATAACCAGATTGACAAGGTCCGAGCCCTCAGTTCGACTTGTCACGAATGGCGTTTACGTCAAACCGATCGACTAGCGTTTTCAAATGTGGGCGTTAAGCGAACTAACATTTGCGAGTCTGGGTTTGATTAGACAGCTTACCCATCGTCGCCCTAAATACGCTAAAGTTGCCGTTTACGCCGACTCTGCGTGTTCATACAAATCGCTAGTCCAAGTTTGATTTTGACGGCTTGAACAAGTAAAATCACAGAATGGCTGTAAAACTGGTATTTTACGTTTTTACACCAATTTGGGTTAGAACTCTGATTACCCATACAGGTACATAGGGCCCGTAATTGTAGAGCATGTATGACGGTAGAGTGTACGTCTGTGAAAGAAGCGAAAGAAGTATTTTTTGTGTAACTCAGAATGGATCGCAAGAACAAAAACCCTCGCAAAAAACAAGCCAAGTGCGAGTTGGACTCGCACACGAAGGGTTCCGTACCATGGTTTTTATTATTTTTTATTATTTTTTAATTACATATGAACGGACGGACGGAAGGACATCGGAGGCTTAGTAATAGGGTTCCGTTAGCACGCTATGGGTAAGGAACCCTACAAAAGATCACCCATATTACAGCACACAACGAATAGTCAAAACGCGAAGCCGCAAGACAAAGCAATGAACACGTAAGTTAGTGAATACGTAAGTGAAGTAATCAGGAGAAGTTGTTAACGTGCAGCGGTGTCGGCCATCTCTTTCTTGCACATTAGAGAATATTACTTCTAACTGTAATTATGGTATTTATGCCCGCGCGTTACAACGTCTTAAGGGCGGTACAGCGACTGACTTGTCGAAACATCATATTTATGAGAATGCTCCAGAGTGCCTTGAGTAAGTTGATATTGATTAATATGTATTAATTTTATAGTGAAGCATCATAAAGCCCAAAAAGCACAAGTTCCAAAACCTATAACATCGAAAACTCTTAATAATACGGTTTTAAATTGGATTAGGTTAGGTTTGGTTTATTGATTTTGAAAATACACATGAAAAATAAATATTTTTGAATGTTCTGATTTGATCTTTTGATTTTTGGACTATTTGATGATGAACGGCTTAAGAATATTCACCGTGACTGTAGTAAATTAGTTGTAGTATAACTCAACGTATTCATTGGCTTATTCCATGTATAAGGTTCTAGTTGTAATTTTTTTGCTTTAACGACAATATTTAAATGGAACGCCACTTATTCGTAACAATATTACAAAAACTCGCCGGCAAAATTGTAACAAAACCAATAATCCTGAAATTGTGAAATTGTTTTCGCTGCAAGTAATATGACTATATTAAACTTGTATTATTAATTCGTGGCTTAAAGTGCAACACTTTTTTCGTTATGTGTGCAAACAACTTTTTATGGGTCGGAACAGCCTTAAGTAAAATAACTCTAGAAGTGTAATTATGGTGTTTATGTACATATTGAGCATCGCCGACCTGGGTTCATAAATGCAGCCTCCGGGCGACGGTGGCCCGGGCAGAGCGAGAGGTGAGCCGCCATCTCTGTCCATCCCTTTCCTTTTCATTCTTCCCGTCCCTCTCCATTTCGTCGCGCGCCTCGTCCTTTCCCTTTCGTCGGGAACCGGTTGGCGGGGGAGGGGGGTGCCGGGGGGGGGGAGGACTGCAGTCCTGCGCGTGCGCATATCGAGTTCGCGCACAGCGAGCGCCGTCGCTCGTATCTGCGTGGGTCGACGGTCTTGATGCACAGTCTTTAAGGTGGGCCTTCCCGCTAAACTCCCCCATACAAACGGGGAAAGAAGATCATGTGCATATTTCTTATCAGAGATCCAAAATTATGCTTAAAGCAGCTCTATTCGATCAAACTAGATGTCGATGACCATTGGCATTGTAAAATAGTGTTTGGTTTCTAAGTTATAAGGACCGAAAGTTTAAATTGTTCGCGCGTTTTATACAATAACTTTGGAGGTGGATTACTCAACGATAAAACAAAAACATCTTCAAAATATTCGTCATTAGACCTAGGTTGTTTCATGAAGATTTATAATGAGTTTGTTTATTGTTTGTTTTAGACTCCAGCTGTCGTGATTTACTTTAGCTATAAAAATAAAAGGGGGGCCCTATACGACAGCGTGATTTACGGAACGCTTTGTGTGCGAGTCCGACTCACAATTGGCCGATTTTTATTATTGAATCCTATTGCATAATGAAATTCACGTAAGACGCTGAAACCATTTCCACCTAGAGGCGCACGAGTAAGCCTCGATTGAAATAGAACTGAAACTAGAAGCTAATGAAATTCTCAACTTGTGCCTCCGGAAAGTTTCTTTCTTCGGTTGCGTAAGCGGCTGCCAACTTTCAGACATTTTAAGCTCCCTTTATCGGTAGTTATTTTTAAAGTGAGTAATTTTATTCTATCGTATTACTTACGCCTTACAACGTTGCCTCTTTATAACATGATTCTGTGTTTGCGATAACTTTTAATAGCGTTCTGTTCGTAAAATGTGGAAGTACTGAAAAGTGCAGACACTGTCGACACAAAAAAATAAATAAGAACCAACCGATCCTCTAGATCATTTATCTGTAGTGACGGTGAAATAATGGACTCCCTGCCGCGGTATTTCCTTTAAAGTACTACCTAGGATCCTTCAAACATGTGAACAAGCACCTGGCCTGCCAGCATGGTTTTCGCGGCCCCCGTGAACGTTCGGACGCCGTGGACCTCTTACGTGAGGGCCTGGCGTACGCCATGTGTCGCGCTTAACATAAAAAAACCGGCCAAGTGCGAGTCGGACTCGCACACGAAGGGTTCCGTACCATCGTAAAAAAATGTATACAAATAAATCACGTTTTTTGTATAGGGACCCCCATTAATTTTAATTATTTCTTAATCTTACCTATTTGTTGTTATAGCGGCAAAATAAATACACACTCTGTGAAAATTTCAGCTGTCTATCTGTTACGGTTACTGAGATACAGCCCTGTGACAGACGGACAGACGGACGGACTTACGGAGAGCGGAGGCTTAGTAATAGGGTTCCGTTTTCAGCCTTTGGGTACGGAACCCTAAAAAAGACAAAAAGTCGCTCAATGTAAATTTGACAGTTGCCAACGAATACTGAAACTATTTTTAGGTCAGCAATACAACGATATAAAAGCAAGGGACCTGTATTTCCTCACCTTCATGCTACTGACCGATAAATACACGATATGCAGCTCAAGCTAAACTTTCCGTTTTGCGCAGGGTATCGTGTACGCCTGCCCCGCTGACATAATTTGCGTTCTGCGCAGCGAAACGTGCCAACTTCACATTGGCCATACATTCTGTTCCTGAATCCCTCCAACTGCTACCAGTGTACGTAGACGTTTCGTGCACACTCCAACAGTCACCGGAGGCGACGCGACCTTGCGTTATCCGAGCATCAATCAAAGCCCGCAGGAAGCGGTATCGAGCCAGACAGACATTCTAGTGGTGGGTGTGTGTACTTTCAAGGAGACCGGAGCGTTCAACTCGCGTCGCACAGTCGCCGGGGATACGTATGATAGCCACTTTTAAAAGCCAAATGGCTTTTTGCACCTGAATAATTTAGATGATTTAGCTGTCATGTCAAGAAGTCAACAGTTTTCTATAAGCACAAAATAAAAAAAAAACATGGCTCTCTAGCACTTGTTATACTGTCACTCTAATTTGCATTAGGATGCAGGTTATTTCTATAGTAACCTATAGTACCAACTAATTTATCTGTATCTGTGTTTCCTCCAATAAAAAAAAAAAAAGAGTTTTCCCTTCACCAAAGTAAATATAATGTTCTTTGTGAGTAGTAGGAATCGTTCAATCACTGTAAACTAGTTTGTAAGTATCAATGAAAAAATATCAATACACGACAAACCTGGCGAAGTTTCTTATCGGCTGTTCTTCGCCAGAAGTAATCGAACAGACAGGAAAACAATCCGAATCCGAGTGTATAGATATACTTCTAATGGAGGAATTTAAAACACTGAAACGTCGAGCAGCACGTCCTGCTCTTTACACGCGCGGTAAGCCGTCAAACTAAATATTGTAGTTATGTCCCGCGTAAGTTTTAAAATATTTATACTGAAACTGAAGCTTTGTGAATCGGGCATGTGGCCTGTTAGAGTTTATACCATACCCTCAGTTACCAAGATAAAAAAATAAACTCTGCTTACCAAACTGGTGTGTCACCGACATGGACAACACGTTTTATATTTGAAATGTATAAATAAAAAATGACCAACAGTTCCTGTATGAACAAATATTTTTTTAGTATTTTTATTTTTAAGAGGTAATTTGGCGAGATCTGGCCACGGACACTTTAAAAGAAAAAAATACTATTCGAATGTCATTCGTATGAATCCCGCACATTTGAACACCGCATCGCACTTTCAAAATTATCTCGTAAAGTTATCGCGGCCAAGAACACCGCATTCTGCTAAGAACTTCTCTGAGCACCTTTTCATGACACATGTGCCTTTACTAGTCGGCTGTATTTTATGATCATGTCGTAATGTCTCGTTACAAGTTGTTGGCTCTTAAAGGAAACATCAAGCGATAAGAGTCACTATGTTTTGTTTGCATGCCCAATTACTAAAGAAAAAGGTAATTTTGACAGCCTGAGCGAACGTATCCATTGCATTTGTTCCTGTGCATGTCGTAAGAGGCGACCAATGGATTGGTCGAACCTTCCTTACTTAATAGTGGTAGTGGTATTATCGCATTGAATTAACAGCGGTTGAAGCGACATTGAAAGATGTTCGCGTTTTTCGAATTCGGTTCGATGTAGCCGTACAATATTAAGGAGGCCCTGGCATGGTACCTAGCTTCAATGTGGTGTTTTGGGCTATTAAAATGGCGGGTAAAAATGAATGGTAACTGTGTGGTATTGGCCATCCAAGTCAAGTTACTTAAAAAAAACCGGCCAAGTGCGAGTCGGAAACGCACAAGAAGGGTTCCGTACCATCGTACATGATTTAACACCAAAAAAATCATGTTTTTTATTTGCCCCCCCCCCCCCCTAATTTTTATTATTTTTTAATTGTACCTATTTGTTATAGCGGCAAAATAAATACATACCCTGTGAAAATTGCAGCTGCCTTCCTATTACGGTTCATGAGATACAGCCCTGTGACAGACGGACGGACGTACAGCGGAGGCTTAGTAATAGGGTTCCATTGGCACCCTTTGGGTACGGAACCCTAAAAACTATTTCGACTAGTCGTGTTTGGGTTGACAATCTCGTAACACTGAACCATATTTTATCCTCTATTTAGGTTCGAAATCATACTTGATATATCTCATTAGCTAGTGTTTGTTCAATGGCTATTTTATAAGTGTGAAAGTCCTTATTAAGTAAATATACACCGCAGGTGTAAATATAAACAGCATGAAAAGATTTTGTCAAATCATTCCTCGTTTGTGTCACATTATTCGAGATGGATTATTTTTGTGAAATCCTCTGAACCCTTTTCATCACCATTAACAGCGAAAAACATTAAAATTTCCGCAAAACGCTAACAGATCTTTAAATTACTCTGAGTAACGGCGTGCATTAGCGACTGTCATTTGTCACGAGAGTTTTGACAGATCATCTCTAGTGGCTCGTCCACACCGACACGAAGTTTTCTGTTTGTTAATGAGCCGGTACTGTCCTAAAACGATCGAGTAGAAACCTAAATTGAGCCAATAATGTACAGCACGACCACAAGCAAGCGATGGTTTACCGACCGATGTAGGCGCCTGACGGTACCGATGCGTCGAAAAAAGCCCTACCCTAGCCTGGATCCAGATATAAAGGGATAGGCACACTAAATCAGACACCAGCCTATCTTTGCTGGTGAAAGGTCACGCATGAATCCCCGTTTGCCAGCTTGGTCCTGGACCGAATAACGAATCGATCTCTCAGATACTGACAGCCCAAGGTCTAAGTTCTTTCAATTATACATCTACCAACATCGATTCTCGTCGCTGGCGATTTGGTCACCGTGAGTTTAGCCACAGAACATTCACGCGACATTTTTTGGTGAAAGAACTAAGGAAATAATTGTATCTCTGCAAGCAGGCGGCCGGCCATCATGGTGACACAAAATTTATGAACATTTATTGTAGTTTTTTTCGGTATGTGGCACTGCATAAAAGAAGATATAATAACTTTTAGTTTTATCCGATCGGCGCCACTGCTGCAAAGAAGATATGATAAGACGGTTAATTTCTGTTTTGTATGTCCAGAAAAATCTAAACTCGGTGACTTTAATTGTACGGAATTACAATAATTATTTTATTGACTTTTTAAGTAAATATTGGCGAAGATTTTCGTGCAGCCTGAAGTTTGTGTAAGGCAGAATTAAAACTTTCAGGTCACCTTCATATCCTCCAAAACGCACAAGAATGAAAATCCGTTATTTTTAAACAATGCAAATAAGTTATTTTCGCGTGTATTATAAAAACCACAAAATTGAAGCCAGGTTAGGTTGGGTTAGGTTAACTTAAAAAAAATTGTGATAAGTGATCATCTCATGAAACATGAATTGTGTTGAAGTTATTATTAAGTGTGTTATGAATAAAAATAAAGACAGCTTAACATGTATTCACAAATATTGATCAGTGTGGACGCGCCGCTAGGTAGAGAACCTTCACTTAGAGTTTGACTGTACAAAGGGAACCGGATGACAAATCTCAGTGAGCGGCATAAAGAGGAGACGCTTACGCCACAAATCATTCCGATTTATAAAGAGGACACGCCGGGACCCCGCCATTGTGGGAGCCGCTTCGAGCGGGCAAGATGTCTCCCGGAGCTCTGAGATGTTACGTTTCGCGGATTAATCTTGCTCTCTATGGAAGAAGTCGGGCTCAATGAGACGGTTATGATTTTCGCAAAGAACGACTGCTTAATACAGCAATGGGCTCGCAACAACACCATGCTGGCGCAGGCAGATACAAGGAATACAATTGAGCGTACTGAATTTCTTACCCTGCATGTCGTAATAGGGATATGCCTATTGGCGGTTTGTGGTGCGGATTCCACGTAAAACTGTACTGCAGGCCTATTCCTTCAATTCGGTTAGTGGTTTTCAAAGCGTTTTTTTTCGACGGAAAACCTTGACTAATTAAAAAAACGATGCTCGTGAATATTTTCGTCCAGACAGTCGCATTGGAAACCGCTATAAAAGCGGTTCGATTCCTGATTTCTGATAACGGAATTCTAGGAATAGGCCAGCTGTAGGTATAGGTGGTTAGATGTTTTCATTCAAGGAGGGTTTTTGTGTGACTACGACATTTTTTTTTTTATATGACTGGACATGGATGGCTAATACCACACCTTCTGTCATGGTATTAGCCCAACACACCGCATGGGAACTAGGTGCCATGCCAGGACCTTCCTTATATTGCACGGCTACATTGAACTGGATGGAAAACACGGACAATTTTCATTGCCGCTTCGACCATCGTTCATTCAATGCGATGGTACCAACCCGGGCGGGATTAACCCTACCACCTAGTAAGTAAGGAAGGGGACCTACAGTTTAACGTGGAATCCGAACCACGGCCAGCCTCTCTCAACGGTCGAATGGTCACCCATCCAAGACCAGACCGGACCCAGCGTTGCTTAACTTCGGAGAGCGATCGCCGAAGTGTCGCGCCACTGGGCCACTGAGGCTGACTGGGTAATTGAATGGGTAATTCCAACCATAGGCTTTAGTAATTTGAAATTGCAATTCATGCAATCCGATGCGAGGGGTTAGTCACTCGAGCAAAAAGTGTACACCAGATTCCCAGTAGTCAAGATTTCCTTGGGATTTCTAGATTCCAAAGACTCCCAAAGATTCTTGGAGATTCCTAAAGATTTCCAAAGACTCCCAAAGATTCTTGGAGATTCCTAAAGATTTCCAAAGACTACCAAAGATTCTTGGAGATTCCTAAAGATTTCCAAAGACTCCCAAAGATTCTTAAAGATTCTTAAAGACTCCCAAAGATTTTTAGGGAATTACAAATATACTGGGATTTTCTAAGATTTCTGAGGACTACCAAAGATTCCTAGAGACTACCAAAGATTGCCTGGATTTTTTAAGGACTACCAACACATTTTTGGTACATTCCAAAGATTTCGGGATATCTAAAGATTCTTAGAGATTCTTAGTGACCACCAACGATTCATAGAGACTTATAATTTAATAGAATAGGTATGTATGGTTAAAATCTTTTTAAACTCGTTTGTCATCTGACTGAATTGCTGACAGCCGGCTGGCCAGCTGGCTGTCCTTTGACTTGACGGCGCACAAAATACCTACAAAAATAAAATTATTGAATCAAAATCACTGACTAAAAGTCTCCCACCCAATACACAGTAGGTACACGCGAGGTGCGCGTTGCGCGCAGCACGTGTCCGTGACGTCATCGCGGACAGGCGGGCGGACGCGGCGTCCGCGCGAGGCGGCGCGGGCGCGGCGTCCGCGCGAGGCGGCAACGGCGCGGGCGCGGGCAGCGGCGGCGAGAGGCGCGCCCGCGGGAGCCGGCAACGGCGCGGCGGGCGGGGCGCCCCCGCGCCGTGGCCGGCCGGTGCGCGTTGGTGCGATATTCGTTTTGGACATATTCACCCAGGCGGAATCCGGTTAAATTAGATCCCATATTATCTCAGCGATCTTTAGATCAGCGCTGATTTTTTCTTTTCCTGAGGCATTATACAATACCATTTTTGAAGCCACAGTACATATTTCACATACTAAATTTCAAGGTGAGGTACTCCGCTCTTTCGAAATCTTTTCAAATCTCAGCCATCATTAGGTCAGGGTTGATTATTTTTTTGCCTGGGTCGTTATAAAAGGCTATATTTGAAACCTTAGCAAATATTTCACGTAGAAAACTTCGCGATTAGGTAGGTACTCTTCTTTTTCGAAATCCCTTGCAGTCGTATTCACAGTGAACCTGTAAAAACTTAGTACGAGATTAGCACCGGACTAACCATACAAAAACCGGTTTACTTCGACCTTAATACGCGTAGTAAAGTTAGTCCGCCCACTTTATAATACTTTTTAATACTGCTGTTTGTATCCATTTGATTTCCAGATTCATCGGACACCTTCCGAAGATTATCTGATATTACAAAGATTTGGAAAGATTCTCAGATTCCTTAGGATTACTCGGGATTACATAAGATTTCCGGATTCTTCGGACTCCCGTCAGATTTATCGGACTCCGCCTAAGATTACACGAGATTTTCATGATTTTTTAGGATTCCCAATGATTTCCTTAGGATTATCAGATTCTTTAGGATTACTTGGGATTACATAAGATTTCCGAGATTCTCCGGACTCCCACCAGATTCCTCAGACTCCCACCAGATTCCTCGGACTCCCACCTAAGATTCTCAGATTCTTTAGGATTACTCGGGATTACATAAGATTTCCGAGATTCACCGGACTCCCGCCAGATTCCTCAGACTCCCACCAGATTCCTCGGACTCCCACCTAAGATTCTTGAGATTCCCAAACGATTGTACACCAGATTCCCTGAGTGAGTGACCCCTCGATCCGATGTTACCAACCCGGGCTCGCTTAACTGGAACAGCTCGCATTCGTAAAGCAATGCACTTGTGCATCCCAGAAAGGAAAAGAAAGCGTTGCGTGAACGAGGCTGGGATTTGAACCCTGGGAGGTTGATTTATTTTCGATACAGATACACCCCCTCACGCGATGACGGCGGTTATGTCACCCTGTACAATCGTTTTTCTGTCCAGTAAAAAAATAAGTTCTCAAAAAAATTAACTTAATTCGCTGAACATGGTAACCAAAAAATAAGAAGCAATATGAGAACGTACAATATTACCCAATGCCAGCTTGAGTCTTCACTCATAAGAGATAATTGAAATGGTTTTTTAAGGTCCATAATTACCACGAATTCATAAGCCGCAAAATTTTTCTTTTCATTTGCCTAAATTAACAACATCCAATGTAGACTTATTTATTTTCCATTTGTATCCACGATAAATCCTCAGTGATAAAGGACTTAATTTTCCACGAAGGCCCAACTTATCAAGTCCCCGAGAACCGGCCTATTTCGAACATTTCAGGCGCAGAATTTATTTTCATATCTAAAAAGTTTCACTCATTACGGAATTTACCTTTGGTCGGATCTACCGAATGCCCGAACATAAAGCATAATAGCTGCTGTCAGATACGGATATATATGTCACATGTAATGGGCAAAATTAGGTAAAATGCGTTCAGCTCCATGAAGCATTCTCTTTTTCGTAAAATGAAAAGCATTTTTCACATTTATAATTTAGTTAAGACCAATTCGGTGAACCTGAAAAATTAAGAAATGCTTTATTTATAAATTTAAAAATTTGTCTCGAAAAAGATTCTTTTTCCCGTGTTGCTCCCATCCGCCAAAGGCGCGATTAGGAACACAGGTCCAAAAACAACATAAATAAATGCTGTAAAGATTTTTTTAAGGGGTTCCGTACCCAAAGGGTGAAAACGGAACCCTATTACTAAGCCTCCGCTGTCCGTCCGTCCGTCCGTCACAGGGCTGTATCTCATGAACCGTAATAGGTAGGCAGCTGAAATTTTCACAGAGTGCGTATTTATTTTGCCATTATAACAAAAAATAGGTAAAATTAAAAATTTGTAAAAAATAAAGAGGGGTCCCATACAAAAAACGTGATTTTTTGTGTTAAATCTTGTACGATGGTACGGAACCCTTCGTGTGCGAGTCCGACTCGCACTTGGCCGGTTTTTCGCGAAATGGCGAGATGGCAGCGTAAAATCAGCGCTGTAGTTCACTCATCAAGAGGGACCTGCAGCACAAAATGCTGAGCTGGCTCCTTTTTTTTCTCCACAAATGTGTATTTTGAATTTTGTAAGTGTTCTAAGTTGTGTTGAGAAAAAATAAACGTATTTTCTTTCTTTCTTTCTTTCAAATGCAAATCGTTTTATCGGGACAGTACGATAAAACGATTTTTATGTCTTGACGACTGCAGTGAAACCAGATATCGCCAAAACATTCCCATTTCCTGGAGGGCTCCGTATATCAACCAATTTCTCCCAATATCAGTGACATTCCATTTTGATTTAACAGGTTGCGATCGCGTGCGAACTGAACTGAGTATATGTTTTGTACAAACATATGATTTAGACGTCCACCCTTTTATTGTTAACGGTTATCGTTTCAGGTGTTACGAAAATAAAAACTAACGTGTGCCAGAAGTCCATGCAGACTTAACCATACATACACGTTGTCCGTGGCATTATTAAACGTTCGGTAGTGCTTCAAAAGTTGTCAGCCTCTTTAACCTTAGGACGTGACGCCTCGTTTTCGATAATCGTGTTTAAGTACACAAAGGAAATCACTTTTGTTACGTGCACTTGTTACGTAAGTAGTAGAGAATTGGGGCATCCAGCTCAAATGAGCTGGAAGCCTCAATTCTCTTTGTATGATCTAGTATCCCTAATCGTTTAACTTTATTCTATACATTTTTGACATCGTTAGAGAGCTGGAAGCCCCAATTCTATCCGTGTGGTATAGTATCCCTAATCGTTTAACTGTATTCAATACATTTGGACACTGTTAGAGAGCTGGAATCCCCAATTCTATTTATGTGATATAGCATCGCTAATCGTTTAACTGTATTCTATCAAAATTTGTCAAACCAGCTTTCAGGTGCAAATAACTAACATTCTGGCTCATACCATGCTTCACCATTATTATAGGTAATTTGTATTGTGTTAAAACACAATGAAACCAATGTATATTTAAGAAAATATTTAATCAGATTTAGCATTAAAACAGACTAGGTTTTCTTTACACCATTTTCTTAAACAAATAACATTTTTCAAAGCACAGTTCCTCTTATGAGTAATACAAGTAAAATCTTCTTCATTTGAGCAATACATGTTATATAATTTATTCAAGTTTGGACAATTATACATTTCCAAATTAATTATTTCTTGACCATTATTGAAACTGAAAATGTTTTTAACCCATTCTGCTTTCTCTGCTCCTTTCACGAAAATTTTATGTGGTGGCAAAATAGCCCTTAATTTACTATAAAATACTTGATGATTGATGTATCCATCGCTCCAGTAAATTCCACGATTTTTTTCTAACCAATTCACTTGTTTTCGTTCTTCAGGAGTAAGTTTATAATACGAAAACGGTGGTTCCAAAAGAAACACTTCTGTCGTATTTGCTGTTGCCATGGAAAATTCCTTTAAAATGAACTGATTATCATTCGTTTTAAATCCTTGCACATCAACGATGATTGGACTATTCATGATATTTTTTTAACAGTATTGCTTAGAGGTTTGTATTCTATCAAAGATTCGTTTAATATAAGGCAGTAGGCTGTCGTGTTTTCAGGTATTTCAGAGAAGCATTCAATCTCTAATCTCACATCAACTGGACCCGTCTTTATAGATTCGTTTTGCCTTGATCAATCAATAACTATCAATGGGGATTTGGTCTTGAAATCTTCTAGAGCGAGCAACGGACCAGCACAACGTCCATAATAAGAGTGTTGAAAACGAGAATAAACTTCATATAATATAGAATATTTATCTTCATGAAATTTGATATCTAGTGAATTGTAAGGATAGTAGTTAGAATTTAGGTATACTCTAACGTCTCGTAAATTGCAATGATCAAATATGGACATGTCTAGTTTTTTTGCACTTTTACGATTTGTTTGTAATCCTAACACAACATATCGAGGTTTTTCAGTCTGAGAAGATGTTTTTATAGCCCATGTATGCTTAGTAGTTTTTGGAAGAAGTGGATATTCATAAAGGTCCCAGTTTCTGAAAGGCATTATTATAGAACGATCTTTATCTAAATATCTTAATAAATTCAAGCGTTCTCTGTCTGACACTTTTATGTGCGGGACACGCCATATAATCTTTGAAATTGTAATATCATTTACGAATTCTCCATCTTTTAATTTTAATGCGTTTAAATTAGTACTACTTCTTAACAATATTAATTCATGCTTACAATTAATAATTATTTTATTATAATCCTCGGCAAATCCTAGTACTTTATTCAGAGGAATATTCACTTAAAAATTTCCATTTGTATTGGGAAAACCTTCCAAATTCCACCCCCAAACTTTAGCCGATTTTGATTCTGAATCATTCATAGATATATAGGACTTCATAGTCGTGGTGATTCCAGCATTTTTTATTTTATCAATTTCAACCCCATTAAGCTCATATCGAATATCTTGAAAAAGGAAAAGTATTCCGTTGTTTGTAAAAGTAATATTTGTTACTTTCTCGGCTTTACCATCCACACCAGTTTTAGATACATGAGCGGTTCCTTCGATGTATAAAGAGCTATCGGAAGGTAAAACATACAAGTCTTGCTGATTTATCGGAATTCGTATTTCATCGTTATTATTAAAACTATTAACATAGGGCTTGTACGAGTGTACTTCATAACTTTCAATTGAGCTATCCTGGTATGGTAGATCAGATATGTTTAGAACATTCATTTTATAAGTTTGATAAATTGGAGAAATTTAATATTTTCTTTCGAAAGTTGTGTTATGTGTCTAGGACGCTGCACGCGTCGAGCCTTTCTGATCTTTTCCGGGGCAAGCTTTTGGTATTTATTAAAATCGATCATGATGATTTTCTCAAATGAAGTAGTAAATATATTTCTTCTCCTCGAAAGTTAATTAAATTATCTTGCAAATCTAGTAATCTTATGTTAATAGAGGACACAATTTTTCTATTTACTGGTAAATACACAAGATTTTCAGGTTTCTCTATAATTCTATAGCCAGGAGGTACGTTAGGTGAAAATTCTTGTAAAACATGCGTTGGTCTACCGTTGGTAAAAGACCCGTTTATTATGTCACATTCAACTCTCACGGAGGTCAGTGGTATAATGTTTACGGGTAAATTTGACACGTGCATTATATGAGCCTGATAAATCTTGTTTTCAAATCCTAAAATACTAGCGATTGAGTTTGGTTTTTCAAAATGAATGTCTTCAGTGCATGACATAGAACATTTTAAGGTATTATTATTTGCAGACAGAGAAAAATTACTAGCAGTAATATTGTGTTTTAAATACTCGCTAATATCCTCCAGTTCATATGATCCTTCAGGAATATCAATTACTTGTTTTGCCCCATAAGAAAAGCTATTATTTTTTGAATTAATGTTCGGAACAGAATTAAATGTTGAAAAATTTAAAAGACTACATTCATAGTTGTTTGATAATTGTAGAGGGGGAAAATAATTGCTTGTTAATTTAGAAGTGTTACCAGAGATCGATAGAATGAAAGACATTTTGCAAATGAACTAATATTTCAATCTCTTACCTTTATAAACATTTTTCTCTCCAAAATTTTTTCAAAAATCTTATACAGTGATGCCCACAATTGAAATCGTAAAACGACTGATATCGTTTGTAGTTATACAATATGTTATCACAGTTAAGGTAATTAATTAATTCTTTTGGAGGTTTTAGATCTCCAAAACTATCAAAATATTCACAGTGATCGTTTAATTTAGCGTAAGCTACCCAGTGAGTCCCTGAATTTGTATTGCTATCTAAATTCAAAATACCACATTCAATTATGTGAGCTTTAGAAGGAAGAGTATCCCTCATATACACACCCCTAAAGAATGGAATATTTGCGGAGTGTTTGGCTATATCTATATTCGTAAGGGCTCGCTGAGGTAGTCGCTTTTCTAGTTTTTTTTTAAATTCAAATAACTACCACGACTAACATCTTTGTATGGCTTAAGATGAAGGCCTTTTCCTAATGCTATTGCTTCCATGGTCCTATTATGACGTTCTGATTCTTGTAAACTTTTTTGTCCTGCTTTATAATCATTAACAGCTTTAGCTATACCAGCTGCACCACCTGCTAGACCGCCCAAAGCCGATAGCCCGGCAAAAATCGGTATTAATGGTAGTATTCCACCTGTTTTAGGTAGCGGTATTCTTCTTGGAAGCTTAGTATTAGGTGAAAAAAGTTTTTTGGCAGCAACGTAAGCAAACTTTATGGCACTGTTATCATTTTTTGGTTTATGCTTTTTCAAAGCAGAACGAATTTTAGAAATAAACTTTTTAAAATCAATAGATTTTGTTTTTACGCCTGCTCCTGCTTTAATTTTTGATTTCATAACCCTATTAACAAGCCATGACGCAATTTTCTCCCCTGGTCCTGCATCTTTAGATCTAATTCTTTGCCTAGCCATATTCATAAGTTTCGAATCTGCTATATGCCTATTCTTAAGATCACTATTATTTGAGTATGCTATATCGTGTTCTTTGCAATAATTATCCAATAAATTAATGCCTTTGTCACCGCGTAACAATCTTTTTTCTAACTTAGTTCCAGGACCGCAATAATTATACCCAGGAATATGAAGTTCGAATGGTAATTTATTTATTACTTTATTCAAAAGACCCTTTCCTTTCATTGTTTTGGTTGAAATGATTGAGATTCTTCTAAAACTATATTTATATAATAATATCTACTGTAAATGTTATTTTTTTATGATATTTTTGCCGCTGATCCAACTATTTTCGGTATCTGGAAAACCTAGCCATTTAACAAAAACTCTCCCAGGTTTTCTCTTTAATACCCTTTCGACAAGATAAACATGTGGATGTTTTGTTTTTTGTAACTCATACTCATAGAAGCATCCTAAAATACTCTGTTTCCTAAAGTCTTCCAAAATATATGTGGGAGGGTTAGATGTTTTCAAACTTATTATTTTAAATATTTCCGTTGACCAATTAGGAGTATATCCTTTTGAGAATGTTCCTTTATATTTACTAACACGGACATAATCTCCGATATTGTATTTAGGACATTTCCAAGTCTTTTTCGATTGTAATTCACTAAGTCGATTTTTTATTAAATGTTCATTAGATTTATTGACACATGCAGGAGTATAACCAGTGGTCCTATGCTTTGTATTATTATATGATTTCATAATATTTTCCAATATTGCTCCAACCCATTTATAGCAACCTTTCATGCTAAAATGTTTATATAATTTATTTTTTAGAGTTCGGATAAGGCGTTCAGCGATGGAAGCTTTTTTTATAGAATATGTTGAATAGTGGTTTATTTCGTTTTGTTTCATTACTTTTTCAAACACACTATTATAAAACTCTTTCCCCAAATCGGTTTGTAAGTTCCTTGGTTTCCTACCATTCCTCAAAACCGTTTCAATCGCGGTTGCGACTTCTAATTTACTTTTATTTCTTAATGGTACTGCCCATGCAAATTTCGAAAAAGCATCTATTACAACCAGGATTAATTTATACTCATTATTTTCATCGGCATAAGGCCTCATTTCCATCAAGTCAGCTTGCCATAAATCATCTATACCTTTTATTATAACTGGACGTCGAGGAAAGTTTTTTCGGGCTGGTCTATGAATTTCTTCAACAATTCGTTTCTTACTCATGTTTGAGAATATCTTTTTTTAATTTCATTATATCCTCCTTACTACAAAATCTTGCTTCTAACTGTGCTATTGATAACTGAATTTCTTCTTTTATAACTTCGTGAGTAAGGTGTAATTGTTTTCTAATTTGTTCATCAACGTAAGATTTCGTAACCGCATCATCTGCTTTTACAGGGGGCGATAAGCCCTGTAGTCTTGCGGAATGTACATGAATGTGCCCATCTTCGGATTTTGAAATACCATTTTGCATTTGGTTTATGATTTCATAAAATCTCATTCTTTTATGAACATGCTGACCGAATTTATCTAAATTCATTTTAAAGGATTATGTTTTCTACCCTACTCGCAACAACATACTGACTAAATCCTCAAATAACTATCAATTTATTAACTTTAGTTTTGTTAATTTACAATACCACTCTCCTGCAATTCTTCAATGATAGAAATTATTTCATTATCTACCCCGGTATTGCCAGCGTCTCGGGAAGCTATTAATAAACGGAGACGGTCAACTAATTCATTTGGGTCATCCCAATAAACAAAATCAGTATTTTTTTTAAGTTTTTTCATAAAAGGTAATCCTTCCCCTTCAAAACTTATAGAACGTTTGAATAGTGGTCTTATTATATTACAATATTTAAAACCTTTATTGCTCTTAATCGGCTTTTTCGCATTGAAGTCTCTTCTATGTGCATTCGTTTCCAGTAATATTTGTTTATATTTTGCTTTGTCTTCAGGTTTAACTTTGTTCAGATCGGGTTTATTTTTAAACAGTAGTTCTAATAAGCCCGGCGACATTTCTACTGTCAAACTACCAACATTTAAATTTTTGTCATCAAATTCTACACGATGCCTTCCAATCATTGTTTTACCACTCTCGTTTCTTACACCGAATGGAATATTTTGCTTTGAAAATGACGTTCGATTGTTCAAAACAGTTTCATCTAACGATACTGCCGAAGTGTCATGGTAACTTGAATGAGGGGATTCAAAAATTGTTTCATCAATTTGTTTTTCTGAATCATAATACAAATCAGAATCTTCACTACCACTTAGGGAAGACTTAGAATCATCATTGTTTTCGCTTTTAATATTACTAGTATTATTTTTTACTTGAACCGTGGATGTTTTTACCAACTGCTGCAATGGTTCGGTCACTGGTTTAAATATTTCATGCAAAATATTATCGTTATATTTTTTTTTATCTCTCATGTGATCTATTTTCTTCTTCACGGAACGAACTGATTTTATAATTTCTTTTTTTAAAACATCGTTCTCCATTTCGCTTGAACACAACCTTCATAAGCAAAATTTATCAAACAAATGAAGTCTGGTACATAAAATGTATTTTATGTATCAGGAATAACAAATGTATCAAACTTTTTTCGATACATACCATTGTTACGAGAGCATTCTTTATTGATTACTAAGAAGTTAAATGGTTCCAACCAAATTTTAGCACACATTTCTTTAAACACACCCCAAGACATATCAGAGCTAACATGCTCGTTATATGCATGCTTTAAATTTATATCATCTTGTTTAAAAAGTATTATTAAATTTGCATTATCACGAATTAACTGTTTAGGTATTTTTGAATACGTTTGATTCAAATAAAAACAATCAATTTGTCTATGCCTGCCCATTGCAAAATAATTTCTAATGTTATCTTGTTTTTCACATGCCACATCATCAAATATTATTATCGAGTTAGGAAAAGATTGAATGGGATCTAATACTGCTTCATTGGTTTCAAACTTGTAGAAACTTATCTCTGGTACGTTATTTAATACTCTCTCTAAGAATATATACTTGGGCTGAAAACTTGTTTTAGAGTATAGATAAACGTTTGAATATTTTAATCCATTTTCATGAATAAGTAATCCTACAATTAGGTTAGTTTTCCCACAGTTTGATGGTCCACATACGATACATCTGATTGTATTAGGCAGCAAACTCCCATGTCTATTAATATTGCTTTCTGCCTCACAGCGAATATTTTCTAAACTAAGTGTGTGAGACTGCTTAACAAACTTCATTGCTGGATGGATGAATCGGGGGATGTATGTTGCGCTTTAAAAAAAACCACCGAATGGATGTTGATGAATCTTCATAGTAATATAGGCTATTATTTATAACGATGACTATAGAAAAATATTAGCCAAAGATATACGACATTGACCTGAGCGGAGCCGGGTACATCAGCTAGTAATAAATAATTTTATGCTCCCAACCTGTTTATATACCTATGCAGGGACCTATAGAAAGAAACAAAATATTTTTTACTGAAATCAGTTCGTTAATGTGTGTGATACAGGTGTTCAAGTAGGTGCTCGCTCGCGATGACTCGTTAGAGCCTTGACAAGTTTCGACATGATTGTTGGAGTCAGCAAATAATGCTAATATGCACATGCACCTGCATGCGATTTTTTCTCATTTTAGTTTTGGCTTTCCAGTCCGTCAGGCGTCCTCATCATGTCTGTAAGTGTAAATATTTTTTTGAACAATGAATTAAAATTAATTGCAACCTCTAATATTTAAAAAAATTCTAAACATGAATTTCTGTTTCAGATGTTTGACCAGGGCAGCTCCAAAAGCGTGACACTTCAAACATCAAACGATATTTTTAAAGACCTGAAGCGAAACCAAGGAAATCAAAATGGAAGAAAGCGGAAAACGACGACACCAGCGATAAAGAAGCCTCAATTTTCCAACTTCGTTATGGGGCCCAGTCAATCTCAAGGAAGGCACCTAATAAAAATTCAAGTTTATGACTTGATATATGAAGGATTGGGTGACTATTCGGAGCGGCAGGCGGCTCAAGCTCAATATGTTGCTCAAGGACACTACGACGAAATTATGAGTTTATGTGAAAATATTATAAATAAAATTTCAAAAGAGTGTATCTCTGCAGATTGTATTTAAAATAGAAATAAGACTTTAATTGTTATGCTTGATTTAAAAAAAAGGTAATAAATAAAACACATTCATAGTTACACTATTGTTGATTTTTATTTCAAACTTATCCTTTTATTCGTATACATGTTAACATAATTCAAAATATAGTAACAAAAAATTTAATCAGCATGATTAAAAACGTAACAGTCACTTAATTAAGGCCCTGACAACACCTGAATGCCTTCAGTTCTGTAATGGCGTAAGTAAAACCACATTTTATTATTTTTAAAATGACTACAACTTATTTTGAAATTTCAAAAATATGAAAGAAGTATTGATGGTCTAGCTATCTTTTAAACTTATAATTGTAAATATCTAACGCTCCAATTCTTTGTTCAAACTTTTTTAGTAAATTTTTATGCATACTTGCCTACCTTGTAAAATCAAAGCATCAGATCATTAAAGTTTTGTCTTTGAATTATGGTTAATCCATCAATATACATATTTACTTTTTTTTTGATTTTCAAAATTTGTTGTAGTTATTTTTAAAATTAATAAAATGTTGTTTCACTAACGCCCTTACAGAACTGAATGCAATTAGGTGTTGTCAGCCCCTTAAGGTTTACACACCTTGAGGTACTAAAGTTTCACAACATCAAAACATGGTTCTTATATGACCCCAAGGTAGAGTGTTATACCTTTGCCTCAAAAGTTGACGCTTATCGTCACACCTATTTAATACAGATTTGTTAATTTCTTGTGTGTACAGTTGATGATTATATGACCTGATGGTATACATCTTACGTTGCAATGACCCTTCACTGTGGAGAGCTTGCTTATATTCTTCTACAGAAATTTTTTTTGTAACTGCAGTGCTTATTCCTTTAGCCTTTTTTATTGATGCGCCTGTAGTATTTATACAATATAATTTGGCGCGTAGTCCTATAAATTGAGTTATAATTTCCCCCCCTAATTCATCTTTAAATAATCCAGGAACTTTCATATTTTTCTGTGCAATACCATATACATTGTCCGTAGGAAAATTGCTTGTGTCAAAATAACGTAATTTCTTTTTTAAATCCATATAAAAGTCGTCAGTATACACATGGTACAGTAGGCTATCTGTATCCGTATAGCACAATTTAATTTTGTCGCTGTACATCTTTTTCATAACACAGTAATGAAATTTATATAAATGTGATTTTGACAACTCCAGAACTGTAAATCCTATGTATATGGGTCTATCTAATAAAACTTCTGTTGGGTGTATTTGAATGGCGGCTAGATTTTCAGAAAAAATTGAAATGTTTTTAAAGTTTGGCAGAGAAATCATTTTTTCTGCGCCGATCATTTTGTTTGTAATATTTGATTCATCGTCCCAAACGTTAACCAACTTTACAGATGCCTGATTACGTTTATTTTCGATAGTTTTTCCGAAAATAGCATTATTAAATAATTTAAAATTATCCTTTTCAAAATCAGACTTTGCCGATTGTCGCAGTGAAGTATTTAATTCAATATACTTTCTAAGAAAATATTCCTGCCTAAACTCTAAAACTCTATACATTTTCTTTAGAAGTAGTCCATTGCTAACGCATGCTTTTAAATGAACGTAATGAATAATATATTTAGTTTTATCATATAAGTTAGCGATCAACTTTGGATGCTTACTGCCTATAGGCGCAAATTTTTCAGGAGCGAATGGTAAGTCTGCGTGAGAATCGTGCAGTTCACTAGGATAACTCATATCAACTTCAAGTATATACCCGATGTCAGAGTCATCAGGCACTGAAAGAATATCCAAAGATTTAATTTCATTATCTTCAAGAAATCTAAAGCGAGATATTGGCAGTTTCATCATCATTGCAAATCCGTACAAATTATTACAATCGAGGTAAATCAAAAAACTAGATAACTTATCTTTATCAAAATCAGGCAGGTATTTGTTATTTGCTTCCGCGTAGCGTAAAACACACTGAGCCAATCCACCGCGCACACCTTTCTCTATAAAATCGTAAATTTCCAAATCACTGATTAATTCTAATTTTACTTTCGTATATAATAGCATAGCATTCCAACTAAGTCCGGGAGAAGAAACAAAATATGCCGGGTCAAGCTTATAAAAATGTAAACTCATGTTTCTGAAATTTTCAAATACATCACATAATAATAACACATCACACTTCAAGTATAGATCAGTATATTCACCAATATTACGGATATTAAAACTGCTCCATACTCTCCTCGCATGGTCATAATCACTCTGTGAAATGTGAGATGAAGTTAATTGATTAAAAAATGCGTCATGATTCGGTAAGTTACATTCATCGTATCGTTCATGAGAGTTCATGTAATCATATGGGTACACTCCTTTACAGCGTATAAGCTCAAATAATTGTTTATCAGGAAACTCTTTTTTTAAATGAACAAACTCATTCGTATTTAAACTTTTACTTAGTTTGTCTAAGCTTGAACTCAGAAATTTAAAGGAGTCAATGAATTTTAGTTGAGCATATCGTTGTTTGTCAATATGTATGTACTTTGTAAAAGATATATAGTTCTCCTTATTTTTTGGAATAATTTTTATTTCTCCCTTTGTTTTACCCAATTCTGTTATGAATAAATGACTGTCGTACCCGGATAAATTATGAAATAAAATCGGAATAAAGGGGCATGTTTTGTAATTTAAATTGCATTGATTGTGTGCAGCACCTCTAAAATCTCCAGTTAAATGATCATGATCCGCTACACAGTCACCAAATAAGAGATTATTACAGATATGACATCGCTCAGTTTCCTCAAAATACTTTTTTTGTTCTTCAGTTAAAGGTTTCATAGGTATAACCTGGTTAAGAATGTTTTGAAGTCGTACAACATCTTTTATTATTTTTTTCACGAATATTTCAACGCAATCTATTCCTCTATACGTTACAAACTTATTGAGTTCCGGTTTGGCGGGAGAACAAATATAGTAAGCGAAACATGAAGGTTCATGAACGTTGAGGCGCTCAGTTCGTTCAGTTTTGTTGCTTTCAGAGCTTGTACATTGTCTCAGTATACTTTCAAAGTCTGCGTATATGACTACTGGTATTCTTTGAGTTCTTTCATAGTGTTGAAATTGTAATACACTGTTTTCGTCGGGCAGTACAGTACGAATTTTTGCACAATTGTGAGCATTTAATTTAATTTCTGTGGGAAATGTTAGTAAACACTCATCGCACAACAATAGTCTTGATTTACTTCGTGTTATTTGTTTTCGCACCAACCGCGCCAAATTTTTTATTAGGCAAAAATGTCCCTTCCCCTCCTTTTCAATATAGAGCAAATTGACATGATCTGGTTTTCTGTTTTCTGTTAAATACAGAGGACCTGTCACTATTTGATTTTTTTTGAGACCATAAACATTAACACTAATGTTTGGGTTATTTTCTTCAAATATTTTGATATCCTGAAAAGATGGGGGAAATGACATCCCATTTGTACAAAGTATGGTTGAGTAATGTGGGTAGCAAGATACTCTGCTCACATTACGGCTTACTGGATACATGTGAGCGATTATACTCCACAAAAAGCAGCATTCATCGTTGACATTTCTAATATTGACGCAGCTTTTAGTGCGTGCAATACAATCCGGTAAGTCTATGTAGGAACCGCCTCTTAGAGGGCAGTATTTATTTATATTCACTTCGATATGACTAATGGTTTCAAGAGCCCAGCCCGATTCACGCTCTTCGAATTCAGAAACTTTTAAATTCAACTTTTCACTGGATTCCGTTAGAAATGATGATAAATCGGAATTCTTAAATATTTTTGTATATTTTGTATTGAAAGACTTCAAAGCTCTTTCACCGCTCTGAGGGAGTGTAAAATATGCAAACAACTCAAAATTTACTTTTAATGATGTATGTTTAGAAAGACTGATGTCAATTAATGTTTCAGCTTGTGAACTAACTTCTTTCAAAAAATTCAATGGAAGAACATGATCATTTAATGGATTAATACGATAGCTTCTTACCCTATTTTTAAAGGCGCTCTTGATGATATGGACATTACTCAGCTCTGTATTCACTAAAGAGTTTAGTTTATGCAAATTACTTCTTTGATGATGAGCAAACTTATCCCCCGGAATCGTAAGATTGCATGTGTCACAAAACATCTTTTAATATTAGCTTCAATATGTTTTCTTTAACCACTTATCAATTAATCGCATCTCATAGTAGGTTTAGCGTTTTCAAACTCCACACGCTGTATGGAGACGAACTTAGTCAAGTTACCCCAAGCGTCTCCTCCTTCGTCGACGCGTGTTTTCAGGGTCAGCAGCGAGTACTTCCAGCGCTCAAGGGGTGCTACCTTCTTGATGTCTGCAGCCTCATATACCTTCACCTCGACGAAATATCGACCTCTCTTGTCCGGATCCACCTGCAAAGCAAACCACCATGTAATTAGCGCATATATATATATATATATATATATATATATAACTTGAAATTTTCAGAACATAGTTAATAAAATATTGTATGTAGCAAAAATAAATATCTATAAGAACTTTGTTAAGATGGGTAGTTGCTAAAATTCCCTTATAACTTTCCTATTAATATAAAATTATAAAAACATAATTTTTGTTTGCAAAACCAGCATGTTTTTCACATGAATAAAATAAAATTAATACCTGTTTAGTGTATCCTCTACCCGTGCGTCGTGTTAGAGAACACAGATACGAGGGTGGTGGAAGAACTTCACCATCGCTTTCAGAGTCGCGGTCATGGTGCTGTACCGGTGCGATAAGTTTACGTTGACGTTTGCGGGTGACGCTAGTGGAGGCACTGCTTCCACTCGCAGCAGTGGTTGCAGATATGGTAGCCGTTTCGCGGGGTACCGATCGCTTGCAAGACTTATTTTTTGACGTCAGCGTAGACCCTCGCGTTTCGTCTTCACTATCTGTTCCAAACAGTTCATAGATTTTGGTTTTCTTCTTTTTGGATATTGCCGTTGTTGTTGTTGTACCTTCATCTGAAGCGAAAGGGTTCCTGATGTTAGAACTCCTGCAATTCATAAATTTTTATTTTAAGCAACTTTTAACGACAATTATTGTAGGAATTTCAAACCCGTTGCGATTGATGAAATACCCAAAATAATAATCACTTTATAAACAAGACGCGTTAAGGATTCAATACAAATGTTGTAGGCAATACTTATAATACAATTGATTGGAATCATCTGTGAGTCTCTCGTTAACATAATAAAAAAATATTTTTATTAAGTTTACAGCCAATAATCAAGATACTAACAAGTATTTTCCGCAATTAATTAGGTCTTGCATTTTAAGAGTTGCAAGTACCTATTCAATGCTAGCTATAACACAATCCGCGGAAAATGTTTGCTGTAAACAAACTTTTAAAGACAATGCATTAAGAAATGGAAGATAAAATTAGCATCAAATAAATCGAATACAATTGATCGGGCTAAGTCGTAGGCCCTGTTGCTTAGTGATAACGTTAAAGTAACGTCAACGTATAATTTAAATGCAACACTTTGTAATAGGAAATTGCTTCTGAATGAAGCAAAATTGATTCTATACGTTCCACGAAAAAAGTTAAGTGTTTAATCAAACGTTAACTTAATTTTAACGTTGATTCTCTTCTTACAACTGAGCCTTAGTCTTGTTTCGCGAGTCTGCACACTAATCGGTATAAGGGACCGATAGTGTACATCCAACAAGCATGCGGACAAGGTTCTATACAGTAAGGTACTTACATACTTGCGGTTATCGGCTGCTCGAAGCACTCGCTATATCTTCCACTATTATTACCACTTTTCGTACTTTGCACTTTTCACTTGATTCTTCACTTCACTGCAGGACTTGAACTGATAAATATTGAAGTCCAGTTCTGCTTTTATAATGATTTTTTGTTAATGCGACAAATTCAATCGACCATTGACTTAGATATGATGTGGTCATCATAAAATTCAAATAATGTACTATTCATATAATTATTTTAATGAAATACAAAATTAAATAGTATTTATACAATCTATATATCTATATCTCTATACAAAATATACGATATACATTATATTTATCATAGTTATTCTGCACTTATTCATAATTCTTAATTCTCGTAAAAATATTTGATTAATCAGTAAACACATCATAAACTTAACATATAAAATGTATTTTAAGTTTAATTGCTTTCGCAACATTTTCAGAATGCATTGTGTATTTCATTTCAATATTATCTTGTCCACATTACTTTTAAGTCGTACGCAAAGTATGTGGAGTGAAAACCGAAACGGTTGTACGTGCTCAAGCAAACAAAATGAACATACAGAAATATTGTCTCACGCTAAGTTGACGATTCAACATTTCCTGTTCACGATAAACCTAGTGCACGTAGAAATATGAGCAGGTTGTTATTTGCACCTGAGAGCTAATATGACAAATTTTGCATGGGAAAAATTATTGAAATGGGAATTAACAGTTTTAAATACATCCTATAAAAGCAATGTATATTGCAGTAATGCAATCAGTTTGTGACATTCTCTCAGTGAACAAGTGCACCTTCAAATTGTGAAATACCGAGTGAGTACATATTAAATATTTTTTTTTTTTTTCGATTACTTACAGAACCTTTTTACCACAAGTTTTTTAAATCGTATAATATGCCTGTAAGGTGGTAGAAACTAACTATTTTAACGTAGTAAACGAACTTTTTGTTCGCTTACAGGATTACATTATTATAACATACTTTTTGCACTAGGCTAGTTCACACAGCCCTGTGCGGTAGCTAGATTGTAAATTAAGCTAACGGTGTCAGAATGTATAGAATGCAGTTAAACGATTAGGGATACTAGATCACACGGATAGAATTGGGGGTTCTAGCTCTCTAACGATGTCAAAAATGTATAGAATAAAGTTAAACGATTAGGGATACTAGATCATACAAAGAGAATTGAGGCTTCCAGCTCATTTGAGCTGGATGCCCCAATTCTCTACTACTTACGTAACACATGTTAGGATAGCTACTTTTTCTGGCGCCTTATCTAAGTAACGGAACCACTTGGCGCAGGCAGACCGAAGCGAATTCGTAACCTAAATGACTCGCCAGCGCTACTGTTTTTGTATGTAGGTGGCTATGACGCGCTACGCCCCCATACAGACGAGTTATGCAATTGCTATTCCCTCCTTTGCTCGCTGTTTCAGCCATTGGCGCCAACATACATATCTATACTAATAATAAATCTGTAAGGGGTGTTCATGGAGTAAGTTGCTTTGTTTTCTAAGATACTTTGTTTGTAGACTTTATGTATGATACTAAAACTAAATTGACGATTTTTAGAAATCAGTTCTGTATGTATGTGTGTATGTATGTTCCTCCATAACTCTTAAACCGATCACCCGAATTAGATAAGACTTAGTACACGTCCATTTAACTACCCGAGAATTAGGATAGGCTAAATATAATTTAGTTCCGCTTACGTTAAGATGTGGCTGTCATACAAACCAGAATGCTCCGCGCGGCTCGGCTAGTTATACCGCAGCTAGTTATAAATAAAAAGTGTTGCCATATGTAAAACATGTCACCGCGGTGCTAGCTGCACATTGCATGCTTCCCGACAATTAAGCGGCAAAGTGGAAACTTTATGGAGCGAATTAGAGAACATTTTCGCTGTCGGCCTGCTGTTGTGTTGCAATCACGAAATATATTTAATGAGGGTCAAATGGGTGGTGTTATTAATCAATAACGGGTGGACCAGTTCATTGGCGATGTACTCGTGCAGACTGAAAAAGGGATGGTTATTGGTATTTGATATCGATGTATACAGGACCAGGTCATTTGCGATGTACTCGTGCAGACTGCAATAGGGATGGTTATTGGTATTTGGTATTGTTGTATACAGGACCAGGTCATTTGCGATGTACTCGTGCAGACTGCAATAGGGATGGTTATTGGTATTTGGTATTGCTGTATACAGGACCAGGTCATTTTCGATGTATTCGTGCAGACTGCAATAAGGATGGTTATTGGTATTTGGTATTGCTGTATACAGGACCAGGTCATTTGCGATGTACTCGTGCAGACTGCAATAGGGATGGTTATTGGTATTTGGTAATGTTGTATACAGGACCAGGTCATTTGCGATGTACTCGTGCAGACTGCAATAGGGATGGTTATTGGTATTTGGTATTGCTGTATACAGGACCAGGTCATTTGCGATGTACTCGTGCAGTCTGCAATAGGGATGGTTATTGGTATTTGGTATTGTTGTATACAGGACTAGGTCATTTGCGATGTACTCATGCAGACTGCAAAAGGACTTACATCCCACATGGCGTGTCAGGCTAATTTAATGACGGTGTGATATTAACTATCGTTCCACTTTCTTACGGAACATTACATTATTTTTGCACTATATTAATGGATTAGTTTGTACGGAAAGTCTAGTTTTTATTTAGAGGATATTGAAAGGAAAGATTATTAATATTTTTTGTTTATTACAATGCCAATAATCATTTCCCAAAAGCAGTGTTACCCATATTGAGTGCACTATCAAGAATAATCTTAACTCACTTTTTTCAAACATTTTGTTTTTTTTTTTTACATACAACAACATATCGCAGTCCCCAAGCAACAAGGTGCGATGCCAGGACTATCCATTGGACTGGCTTTAAAACAGACGAGTTTACCTCCACGAGCTTAACCCTACCACTTTGTACTCCTACGTAAACGGTCCAAGCCGGTGTTGTGCTGTGGGGAAAACGATTTCCTCCGGTTTCCCTTTTTACCATCGAATAATCAAATTGGAAGTTTCCCCCTATGGACTTTACTCATTTGAACTTGATTCTGATTTGGTTTCTTGCTGTCTGATGGTACAACAGTAACAGTTAACAATTTTTATTCAACATTGATTCGTTGGTTCTAAAGATTTTGTCCCTTTTGGTTTTCGTCCCTGTATTGGATCCGTATATTTTATTTAAACTGGGCGTAACTGTGTGTACATGTTAAAACAATAATTTAACATTTTGTTTCTCTTTCATTTTCAGAACCATTGGACGAGGTGATCGAGGCGATTTTTAAGGTACGCTAAAAACGCTTTTCACTAGTTATACTAATACTGTAAAGATTTATGTCTAATTCTCTCTAATAAATATCTGCGCGTGTCTATAGGTAATTTGGTATTTTTTTCTGTGAAATCAGTGGAAATCAGAACACGGTGGGAATCGAACCCATGACCTCTGGCATAGGATGCAAGACCTCAAGCCCCTTTGCTACAAGGCTTACCGCGTATTTTTTCTAGATTGCTAGGTAAATAGTTCGAGTTTTTCCCCTTTTGAAAATGGTACATCCGATGGTTTTGTATGTCATTCTGTATTAAGAATCTTAAAAAAAATATTATTAAACTTCTAAGTTCCAAACTTAGCGCCAAAAACTCGAGCCCCTTTGCTACGAGGCTTACTACGTATTTTTTTCTTGTAAAGACAATATTGCTAGGTAAAGTTCGCGTTTTTGCCCTTTTGAAAATAGTTCATCCGATAGTTTAGTGTGTCATTCTGTATTTAGAATGATAGAAAAAGAAATATTAAACTTAAACAAAGCTCCCAACTAACCGCTAAAAAGGAAGAAAATGCGTTGAAATTGTTCCTGATAGTTTTCATACGATTAGAAATGGGTCGGAGAGCCCTGCAAAAACGGTTGCCTCCGTTAAACAAATGCCGGATTCATACGTATCTTCACTGTGTTGATGTCCTGAATACTTTTTCAAAAACACACTCAAAAATCATTTTTATGCTCAACAATCGATGTTAATATAAAACATTAATGAATAATTAAGTTATGTAGAAATAAATAAATAGATAATTCCCGATAATTTTGTTATTTTATGACTGCTTTAAATGTTGTGCCTTTACCTAAACGTGTAAATTGGCGCAGTTGAGATTCAATAAGTACTGTTTCTTTTGACATCGGAAATATCTAGACCATTTAGAAAAGGCTATAGAATTTCATTTATTTGTGACCCTAATATTTAGATGCAGAATAAAGTTAAGGAAGGAAGACCCAACAGGGCTGACATGGTGAATGAACCCAAACTTATTTTAGATTCGAGATAAGAAAAGCCTTTGAATATATCCAATGTTTTTTGTCTAACTGAATTATTGATACACTTCCGATCATTATTTCCGACGCCGGAAATCGAACCCCATCTTTGCTTGCAGCCGTTGAGATTCCACGTCAGATACGCAGGTGCGAATAGACATGATAAGCTAGCCCAAGCTCGTAACCAAGCTAACAACAATAAAGCTAATAGGAAATATTAAAATAGTAAATTAATAGGGAAACCAAAAGTAACAAAAATATATTGAACTCGAACTTTAATCTTGCTGAGAATACGTACCAATACGATTTTACTCTCGCCAAACGAAAATGTCTTCCCTTTTTGTGTGAAAAATGCTTACGGAATAAATATTCACGTAGAGGAACGCGCGAACCGCACGCTGGGAATAACCCCAAACAATATGAGCCACTTCGCACCCGCGTATCCGACGTGGAATCTCCGAAAGAAGAACAAGAAGATCGTTTAAATATCGATTGTTCGTTTTCTAACTAAAATTATTAATACCACCACCACACCACCCTTCCACCAAAATCGGCACGCTCCAAAATTATTTCCGACACCGGAAACCGAACCCACGTCTATGCAGCGCCAGCAGCCGCCGCGAGCCGGAGATTCCACGTCGGATACGCGGGTGCGAAGTGCCTCAAATTGTTTGGGGCTATTCCCAGCGTGCGGTTCGCGCGTTCCTCTGCGAGAATAGTTATTCCGTGAGCATATTTCGCTTGTGAGGGGCGCGAAGGCCTTTTTTTGTTGGGAGTTTGGCGAGCGAAAAATCGTAACATTCGATTTGGCATTACCCATTCTCGGCAAGATAAAAATTTCGTTTGATGATATATTTGTTACTTCTGGTTTCTCTATTTGACTACTATTTGAATCATGCTTTTGGTTTCCACGTTGTCAGGTCAAGGAAGTTCGTGTTATGTGTGCATGTTATTTGAACATATGGCATTGCACCCAATGTCGCCTACGTAAATTCCATAAAAAAATGATTGAAAACCCGGAACATCCAAAAGTATGATTTTTTTCGTGTGTATTATAAAAAGCAGAAAACCTAACATAACCTAATTGAAAATTTCCGTATTGATAAGTATTGATAGGTGTTTTGAATATTATTGATTTTGGAATTTGTTCTTTTTGGACTATATGATGCGTCCTCGGATTAGCCATCCTGGGCCAGAAATGAAATTGCTTTTGTTTTGCTGTTTTTCACGCACTTCCAATCACTTTCATCTTAGCCGGCGATATTGGTGACAAAGGATTAACCAGAAATATAGGATTTTGAACTTCCAGAAATTTAGTCTCACGGGGTTAATATTTAGAAAAGTTACATCTCAGGTGGCCCAACCCGGCGGGCCTAACTCATTCGCGGGCACGGTACAAACCCGTGCTGTTGCGCTCTGGGACCTTCTCTGTTTCAAAGAATAAGACAGGCTCCGTGATGAGGAAGATGCAACATGTCCACAAAAAAGACAATGTGCATAGTGTATGATTTGGTAAGGTTTACGAAAATTTGAATTTCAAAACGACTTATAGCTAAAAGTAAACCACGAACGCTGTAGTCAAAAATCTAACAAAAACCAAATAGATCTTAAATCTTGATTAAATAAGCGATGTCTGATGATTAATCTTTTTACGATGTTCTTACTTTATCATTGCGTAATCCACCTCCAAAGTTATTGTATAAAACGCCCGAAAAATTCGAACTTTCGGACCTTATAACTTAGAAACCAATTACAATTTTACAATGCCAATGGTCATCAGACATCTAGTTCGATCAAATAAAGCAATTTTGAGCAAAATTTTGGATCTCTGACAAGAAATATGGGCGTGATCTTCTTTCCCCTTTTGTATGGGGAGATGAGCGGGATGGGCCACCTTAAAATCACGTTTTCCAAATTTGAGCAGATGATAAACGAGCTTAACCTAATAACTTATTTCCCGTATTGAGCGCGTAGTTCAACCGTATTCCTTGCATAAGTGGACAGTGCTACATACTAATCGTTAACCTTATTGGATTAAATGGTACAAGTTTATTGAGATTTAGTGTCGGCCGTTACCAGCGGCTGGTTCATTTTATGATGAACGTATTCTCGGAACTCTTAAAAAATATTATTCAACTATCAAATAACAGAAAGTTCTTTTTTGGGCATCAATAGGCTTTAAAAAGTTTATGAATACGATATTTTGCTGCTTATATCTTTAACACAATTGAGTGATATCCTCAAATAGCTTAGAACTTGTTCGCTGTTTTCGTCCAAACGCTCTAGAAAATATCCCAATTGGTAATGATTGCCCCAAAACTCCTGGCGAATGGTAATTAATCTCTTTTTTAATTTAGTTCTGCACACAGATCACATTCGTTAAAAAAGCCGATGCACTGGAATAGTACAAGTATATTCTACTTAAAGTTAAGCCAGGATTGACTCTAGCGGCTGATGCCAAAATACGATTTTGTGACGACGGTAATATGTTTGCAATCAATGTCAACGCAGGTAAAGCGTAAATCAATGTATGTATAATCCTAAACACTTTGTTAGTAGAAGGCATTCTTTAAGGGAGGGGCGTTGCAGGCGAATTCTAAATTATGGCTTTGGAAACGGTGGCGTTGTAGGAACAATACCCGCGATATCATTCGCGGGTACTATTCATAGATACGTTTGATAGTTCTAATCTAGCCTTGCAACGATGTCTATAAAGTAATTCTTTAACGCATTTTTTTTAGTATGAATGTTTACTTGCTCAACAGTCGATTCTAAATACGTTCACTAGCTCACGTAGCTCAGCTTTTATATCTTGAATATTCCTCTCTACTTCACCCGATCCAATTTTCTAACAACATTGCCGACCGTTGCTAAGAATAATTCCATATTGTAATGATTACGGTAATACAATTTTATCCTTACCTTCACACCATTTCAGTGTAGCATAGATAGTAGGCGCCTTAATATAAACTAAAACGCCGAAGCAGTCGATATTATGATCCATGACCAGTAATTAAATATTTTTGTGCAATTATCATATAAGAAAGGGGTATTAAACAGTCGGTATTAAAACACAAGAGAACAGACGGTCGGGAGACATTGGTTTTTAGGGTTCCGTACCCAAAGGGTAAAAACGGAACCCTATTACTAAACCTCCGCTGTCCGTCCGTCCATCCGTCTGTCCGTCTGTCACAGGGCTGTATCTCATGAACTGTAATAGGCAGGCAGCTGAAATTTTCACAGAGTGTGTCTTTATTTTGCCGCTATAACTGCAAATAGGTAAAATAAAATAATAATAATAATTAAATACATACAAAAAATGTGTTTTTTTTTTGTGTTAAATGTTGTACGATGGTACGGAACCCTTCGTGTGCGAGTCCGACTCGTACTTGGCCTGTTTTATAAGTAGTAGTGAAGATGTATGATCGAGCTATGTTACGATTTTTTAATTACCAAAAACATGAAATACTACTTAGCAATTACGTAAAAAATATTTAGTAAAGAGTAAATAAATTGTGATGTATATAATTTATGGATTATGTTATTAAAATATAATGTCTTGTGAAACTATCTCCATTGACAAAATTTGTATCCCAGTACTAATGAAGACTTACGAAACATATCTATTGAAGGACGAAGCCCGAATTGTGACTTTTTCCAGATCCTCCCTTAAATATTACCTTTATCCTTCTTTCCCTTGAATAATAAAGCGTTGTAACAATGGACTTTTGCAAAAGGATTTCCATAAATAGTACTCGATGAGAAAGCGAATCAAGACTGTCTGACAAATGGTAGACTAACATAAGCAATCTAATACATTTTGTGTAGTTTAATTTTTTTTGTATGAAATCTAAATTAAATGTTGAATTTAAATTCGATTTCAATTTAAATAAATGCACAAGGGTTATTTTAAATAAGATTTTTTCCTTTTTTTAAGACTTCGTAATAGGCGTTCTATGCGTTGTATGGTTTGGCAGCGTGAATGCTAAAAGTACAATTTTATTTTAATTTTTCTGCGTCTAACTCATTGATGACGCGTGTTAAGGTGGCCCAACCCGGCGGGGTAACTCATTCGCGGGCACTGTTCAAAACCGTGCTGTTGCGCTCTGGGACCTTCTCTGTTTCAAAGAAAAAGACAGGCTCCGTGATGAGGAAGATGCAACATGTCCACAAAAAAGATAATGTGCATAGTGTATGATTTGGTAAGATTTACGAAAATTTTGATTTCAAAACGACTTATAGCTAAAAGTAAACCACGACCGCTGTAGTCAAAAATCTAACAAAAACCAAATAGATATGTATAAATAAGTATATAATATAATAAGACTAATATTTTTAAGATTTTCTTACTTTATCATTGCGTAATAAACCACCAAAGTTATTGTATAAAACGCGCGAAAAATTCGAACTTTCGGACCTTATAACTTAGAAACCAAACACAATTTTCCATTGCCAACGGTCATCAGACATCTATTTGATCAAATAAAGCTCTTTTGAGCAAAATTTGGGATCTCTGATAAGAAATATGGGCGTGATCTTCTTTCCCCGTTTGTATGGGGAGTTTAGCGGGTTGGGCCACCTTAAGATGACACGCGTCATCAATGAGTTAGAATGACCTTCAAAATTACGACGGTTCAATATCAAGTATTTTATGATATTTTTTGCGTTCATAAAAAGTATGTACCTAACATTTGATTATTCGTATGATCTTGCGAAACAATGATTCAAATAAGCCGTAGTTACATTTCAATTTAAACATTGTTTATTTCCCGTGAAAATAATTTGCCAAACCTACTTTACTTCATCTGTCTAAACGATTCGTGTCATTCGTCACCGATGATCCAAGTCGGACCCGAATCAAGAGTCTTTAGCATCCTCGGTTAGGGAGAACGCTCGATGATATTCTCGTCTCAAATTCTCATCCGACTTACAAACAAAATTTGCAGTCATACGAGTTTTATGATAATAACAAGGAGGAAAATCTCTTTAAGTCGAAAAAGCAACGGCGCATAAACGAGAGAGAAATAAGGAAAGTTAAATGAAAACATTTCGAAAGTTTGCCGAAGATTGTAATAAGCTCACCAAAGAAGGTAGGTTTGGCAGGTGTTAACAGGTAGAGTAGGTGATGTTCAGTGATTACCTTTATTCATTTGAAAATGTACTTAATTTTCGTTTAAATTTCCAGTTTCTTTATTTCCTTCATTAGATGTATATTACGCACTAGGATTGTAGGTTTGGCAGGTGTTAACAGGTGGTGTAGGTGACATTCAGTAATTACCCGTATTCATTTGAAAATGTACTTAATCTTCGTGTACATTTCCAGTTTCTTTATTTCCTCCATTAGATTTGTATTACACACTCGTATTGTAGGTTTGGCAGGTGTTAACAGGTAGAGTAGGTGATGTTCAGTGATTACCTTTATTCATTTGAAAATGTACTTAATCTTCGTGTACATTTCCAGTTTCTTTATTTCCTCCATTAGATTTGTATTACACACTCGTATTGTTGGTTTGGCAGGTGTTAACAGGTAGAGTAGGTGATGTTCAGTGATTACCTTTATTCATTTGAAAATGTACTTAATTTTCGTTTAAAATTACAGTTTCTTTATTTCCTTCATTAGATGTATATTACACACTAGGATTGTAGGTTTGGCAGGTGTTAACAGGTGGTGTAGGTGACATTCAGTAATTACCCGTATTCATTTGAAAATGTACTTAATCTTCGTGTACATTTCCAGTTTCTTTATTTCCTCCATTCGATTTGTATTACACACTCGTATTGTAGGTTTGGCAGGTGTTAACAGGTAGAGTAGGTGATGTTCAGTGATTACCTTTATTCATTTGAAAATGTACTTAATCTTCGTGTACATATCCAGTTTCTTTATTTCCTCCATTAGATTTGTATTACACACTCGTATTGTTGGTTTGGCAGGTGTTAACAGGTAGAGTAGGTGATGTTCAGTGATTACCTTTATTTATTTGAAAATGTACTTAATCTTCGTGTACATTTCCAGTTTCTTTATTTCCTCCATTAGATTTGTATTACACACTCGTATTGTAGGTTTGGCAGGTGTTAACAGGTAGAGTAGGTGATGTTCAGTGATTACCTTTATTCATTTGAAAATGTACTTAATCTTTGTGTACATTTCCAGTTTCTTTATTTCCTCCATTAGATTTGTATTACACACTCGTATTGTAGGTTTGGCAGGTGTTAACAGGTAGAGTAGGTGATGTTTAGTGATTACCTTTATTCATTTGAAAATGTACTTAATCTTCGTTTACATTTCCAGTTTCTTCATTTCCTCCATTAGATTTGTATAACACACTCGTATTGTAGGTTTGGCAGGTGTTTGTAGGTTGGTGTGCAGTAGGTGATTTTCAGTGATTACCTTTATTCATTTTAAAATGAACTTTATCCTTGTTATCGCATATATCACAGCACACCTCGTTCGTTTCATCTACAGACAAATCTTTGTTGGTACCTTGACGAAGTATTACATCGATTTGGGCGCGGTACGTTTTCCTATACCGCCCGGGCACGACACATCCGCTCACTTATGCTTAGTAAATTTGTTCCGTCACCCATTCGTTCCATATGTCCTAACAATCTCCAAAATTTCTCGATTATCATCACAACATCATCGACAGTGCTCTTGTGCAAGCAGTTTAAGAAAAGCATTATTGATGGTTGCAAATTCAAATTGCAGATGTTGAATGCAGTCTTTAATAGCACGTTTTCTTTTCTATCCTCACTAATAATCAGATACAGACAGTGCTAATCACTAAATGTGACGTCCACGTTGGCTATGGAATAACATTTACCGAATGCGTTCTCATCTTAACTTTTTAAAGAAAAACAGCTAATACCTTTCACAATCAATGTGCTTTATTTGTATTTTTATTTATAGTATTTATAGTATCTTATTCCGAAAATTGACGCCATGACAAAAATGTTTCAATATTTTCAAATGTATTTTCTCTAAACAAAAAGGATATCCCTTCGCGAACTTCACTCTAATAAATACTGACCTGTTCAATTGTAAAAAGAGTCTTTGTCTAAATGAAAACAGTTTTGGCTACTAAATGACGTGCCCTAGTATAAGAAATTTTAAAGTTTGTATTTTCTGTGAAGAACTCCTGTCGAAGTTTTAAGTTTTTCGTCCTTTCTGTGCTTGACATTTTCATCGTAAAAATATAAGACATTCCAATTTAAAGAATTGAATCATATTTTTTCGAGTGATACTTTCAATGTGAATACTTTATTATTGTTTCAGCCCCTGCCTAAATAGGCAAAACGTGTTTGGCTTTCTCTTTGAAGCTGACTTCCAAATGCGAGACAATTTCCAAGATAAAACCCAATAAATGATGGAAGGTCTGTCTCTCTTCAAGCGCCGACAAAGGATGAAAGCGGCAGGATCGAGCTTAGACGCGCACAAAACGAACGGAATCCGCCCACGGGCAGACCTTCACGTCTGTTACCATTTACATTTGCCACTAACCGTAATATATTTGATTATCCAATCCTATCCAATCCCAAACGTGCCAAAATCAACGGACTATACGGTCCGCGATTTTTTACGTGTTTTCTGGGGGGTGGGGGTGGGGGGGGGGTTGTTATTGTTATTTAGAAGCTTTTTTTCGGGGTTTTGGATTCACTGCATTATCCGTAATGCAACCTGAATGAGGAAATTCATGATATATACTTGATGAATCTGAGGTTGAACAACGACATCTATATTGAAGCATTGTAATCTTACTTTGAAAATAATCGGGTAAATCTGGACTGACCCTAGTGTCCGTTACCAAAATCGACTAAAGTGACGACAGCAGGTCGATATCTCAACTATTTCGGTCGAAATCGGATTAATATGCGAAATCAGCGCCATCTAGTAGACGATGGAGAAATATTGTGTCGATTTGAAAGAAACCGACACTTTCGTTGGCTGACTTAATTGTCTGGATAGCTCAGTGGATATTCAGCGCCGAGCGGTCCGTCTTCTTATTCCCACAACTCACCGCTGGTTTGTAGTTATTGAGCCTCTGTGGAACCTGCATCCCTCATCCCTCCCCATCCTACCTATCCGGAGCACACGCCGCAGAGAATTATAGCACCTCCTTATGGTTGACATTAGGCTTTTGAGAACGAATCGTTTCTCAAAATCTATTATATCTAGCACCGCCAGGAAATGGATGTATCAGCCGGCGGGTGCCTTTACTCATACCTATAAACTGGCAGTCTTCAGGCGTAATTTGATCATGCTCGTTAGCTCAGCAATAGTTCGCAAATCCGTTGGTATCGTGCCTTTCTGAGCGTGGTTTCAGCGAGGTCTTTTTGGCTTTTCTGAAGTAATCTAAGCAGGTTCGTTTATTGTTTCAGACGAATGTCCTGACCAGAAATATTTTCCGATTATTAAAAAAATTGGCTAGATTTGTGAAATGTCAAATTAATGAGATAACGGTAATGTATCCATTACAGACACAACAAAATAGGCTGAACATCCACACGACGGTTAAGAGGATAAAGAGGTGATCGAGTTCCTTAGAATGGCTCGTGCCTGATTCCTCACTCAAATTAAGAAATATGTTTCTGATATTTTGCTCATAAAATAAATCAAATTAGAGCTACGTCTGTACGTTTTGATTTTTTCGATATCTGATCTTATATCCATGATATTAACCTGTAAATATTTTTATTAACATGTTAATATAAGTTGAGTTATCAAAAAAATCAAAACATACAAACGTAACTCTCAATTGATTTATTTTAAGAGCAAAATATCAAAATATATTTCTGAATTTGAATGAGGAATCAGCCACGAGCCATTGTATGGAACTCACCTCGTTATCCTCTTAAGGTGGCACATCTCGCTCATCTCCCCATACAAAGGGGGAAAGAAGATCACGCCCATATTTCTTGTCAGAGATCCAAAATTTTGCTTAAAATAACTATATTTGATAAAACTAGATGTCTGATGACCATTGGCATTGTAAAATTGTGTTTGGTTTCTAAGTTGTAAGGTCCGAAAGTTCGAATTTTTCGCGCGTTTTATACAATAACTTTAGAGGTGGATTACGCAATGATAAAGTAAGAACATCGTAAAAAGATTAGTCATCAGACATAGGTTATTTATCAAGATTTATAATCTATTTGGTTTTTGTTAGATTTTTTACTATAGCGGTCATGGTTTACTTTTAGCTATACGTCGTTTTGTAATTAAAATTTTCGTAAATCTTACCAAATCATACACTATGCACATTGTCTTTTTTGTGGACATGTTGCATCTTCCTCATCACGGAGCCTGTCTTATTCTTTGAAACAGAGAAGGTCCCAGAGCGCAACAGCACGGTTTTGTACCGTGCCCGCGAATGAGTTAGGCCCGCCGGGTTGGGCCACCTTAACTGTGCTTCGTAAAATCATCTCCATCCAAGTCTAATTCATAATTTTCCGTATTTGGCAATTGAACCGTCGGCCCTGACGTCGAACTCCTTCATGCTGCCTCCATGCCACTACCCTTCGCCAATGAGGGAGGAACATTTCGTTGCAAAAATTACGACCAGTTCGTTCGGACCAAGTGGCTGGCGGGGTAAATAGGGGGATTGCGAAACAGTAAGATGACCCCCCCTTGGAAGGCCATTAGCGGAGTGTGGGGGGAAGGCCAATTCATTCATTCAGCCTTTAGGCTTCGGAAAATCCTTGAAGGTAGAAGGAACCAATACTTTACTCGAGCGGCTCGTAGCCTAGTGGCGCGGGGACTGGCCTAGCGTACCAGAGGCCTGGGTTCAATTCCGACATGCACCACTGTCTTTCTCTTTCCGAGTTCGATAAGTGCATTTCGTCACGAATGCGAGCTGCTCCATGGTTCGGAATCCATGTAAAACTGCAGGTCCCCTTCCTCTACTAGGTGTTAGCGTTTAAGCCCGCCCGGGTTGGTACCATCGCATTGGATGAAAAGATGGCCGAAGCGGCTATGAAAAATTGTCCGTGTTTTCCATCCAGTTCAATGTAGCCGTGCTCATAAAGGGAAGGTCCTGGCATGACATCTAATTCCTTCGGGAATGTGGTGTATAGGGCTAATATCATAACGGTAGCTGTGTGGTATTAGCCATCCATGTCAGGTCGCATAAAAAAATTTAAAAAACTTAAGTTGGCGGTGGACGTTTATTTTTACACGATAACAAAGAAGTATTATAAAGTTAACCAGTAACTAATAGCACAGGGCGGGGCGACTTGCCTTGCATGCCGGAGGGCATGGGTCTAACCTCCGCCTATTTTTAGGGTTCCGTACCCAAAGGGTGCCAACGGAACTCTATTACAAAGCCTACGCTGTCCGTCCGTCCGTCCTTCCGTCCATCCGTCCATCCGTCCATCCGTCTGTCACAGGGCTGTACCTCATGAACCGTAATAGGTAGGTAGCTGAAATTTTCACAGAACGTGTATCTATTGGTTGGGGAAAAAGTTTCTTCGCATTTTTTAAGAAAATTCAAAACATTTTTTAATATGGTTTATTTACATTTAACCAAAGTATGTAGGTACCATTTTGTTCGATAACTTTTTGCCATCTTGTAGGTAGGGACATGATCCCATTGCTATAGAAATATTGGGACTTCTGATCAATATACCGCGACAAGTGGTTTTGGCAGTCCTCTCGTGATGTTAACCTGACACTGCCTAAAGAATTCTGAAGAGACCTAAACAGGTGGAAATCTGAAGGTGCAAGGTCAGGACTATACGGCGGATGCATTAACACCTCCCAGCCAAACTCTCTTAGTTTTTGCTGAGTGGCTAAAGATGTGTGAGGTCTAGCGTTATCATGATGAAAAACCACACCCCTTCTGTTGATTAATTCCGGCCGCTTTCTCTCAACTTCTTGCTTTAATCTCATCAGTTGTTCGCAGTAGAGTTCAGAATCGATGGTCCTGCCTGGTGGTAACAGCTCATAATGAATAATGCCCTTCCAATCCCACCACACACACAGCATCACCTTGTTGCGAGTTAACCCGGGTTTCGCCACAGTCTGTGAAGCTTGACCGGCCTTTGACCACGACCTTTTTCGCACGTTCTTGTCGTACGTGATCCACTTTTCATCACCAGTTATCAGCTTCTTCAAAAATGGTTCGGTTTCATTACGTCGTAATAAAGAATCACAAATGAGTACACGGTTCATTAGGTTTCTTTCAGTGGGCTCGTGAGGTACCCAAATATCGAGCTTTTTTGTGTACCCAGTTTTTTTCAAATGCGCCAAAACTGTTTTGTGGTCAATTCCTAGTTCTTCAGCTACGTCGTAACTACTGATATGCCGATCTTGCTCCACTTTTTCAAAAATGGCATCCATTTTATCCGTAATAGGGCGACCAGAGCGATGTGCATCTTTGACATCAAAATTTCCGGATTGAAAACGCTTAAACCAAATTTGTGCTACTCTCACAGACACTGCACTAGGTCCATAAACATCGCAAATTTTTTTCGCGGCTTGCGTTGCATTTTTACCTTTTTTGTAGTAAAATTTTAAAATGTATCGAATTTCTTCATTAGATTCACTCATTTTGACAGTACGAAAAACAAATGAGAATCACACATTTTCCTAATTTGAATTTGAAATTATGTTCTTTAAAATTTAAACTTTCAATGATACCAAAACCAGCCAGATACAAATAGTATAGCCAAAGAGATTTTATTACAAGTTCATACATACTATAATGCGAAAAGACTTTTTCCCCGACCTATTATTTTGCCGCTATAGCAACAGGTAAAATTAAATTATATTAAAAATTAAAGAGGGCCCCGGTACAAAAAAACTTGATATTTTTACTTGATACGGAGCCGTTCGTGTGCGAGTCCGACTGGCACTTGGCCGGTTTACTGAGTTGGATACGGGTATTTCGTCACGAATACGATCAGTACCGTGGTTTTAATAACCAGAGAGAAAGTGGAAACATTTTGAATTAAAAAGTATGCAAAATCAAACTTAATTTTGACTCAGTCATTAACTAGAAAAACTGTTTTTTTACTAGATAATTATAGGTAATGGCTTAAAAATATATTCCAGAAAAAAATATTTAAATCGTACTTGTTTTAATGTAGAAAACAGGTTTCTTCTAAAGGTAGCTGGGCGACATCTTTGTTGGCAAATAATGGCCGTTTTAATTTTAAAATGTAATAGTCGTATTCTGAGAGGACCTGTCAAAACTTAGTACGAGATTAGCACTGGACTAACGATACAAAAACCGGTTTAGTCCGACCTTGAAACGCGTACTAAAGTTAGTCCGCCCACTCTGAATAGAGGTGTAGGTTCTTAAGGCTATTCCGCCCCATACTAATTAGTTTGTGCTAAGGACGCTAACATTTTGTACTTGAGCCAAGAATTAACTATGCATTTTAAATATAGCAATAGCATATACGGCGAATTAGAGTTTAGAAGTTATGTTTGAAAAATGTTACGGCTTTTCACGCGGCAGGAAGAGTCATTCATAGAAGTTTTTTATTGGGCGCTGTTAAATTAACATATTTTTTGAAAATGTTGTCCTAAGGGCAGTTTTTGCAATCGTCAGATACCTAGTACGGTCTGATATGATTGAATTACAGTCTTGGTACTTGACGTATTATAACAATTAAATTAATCAATTATTTTCTGTTTGTATAGTCTTAAATTGTCTAATGTTTTTTTCAATTCAATGCCACACAATGTGGCGTTTATTTCACAGATAAGTGGTTATGTTAGCAAAATACAAGTTGATAGGTACGCGCGAAACCCTGAGGTTTGTCTGCGCGTGACACTTCGCTTTATTCTAGCATAAGAGAACACGACATGAAATTCATATTGAAATAAAAATTAAATAGATAAACTAAACCGAACAGTAGGTAAACACAAGTTGTAGGCTAAATAAAAAGTATATAGGTAAAAAAAATAAAAATAAAACTATTTAAAAAAAAATCAAACATCACAAAAAAAGATAAAATTATTTGCATGCAAAAATTTGACTTATATAAAGGGATTTTCTAGATTTTCAAGTAAAAGATTTTTTATATCTTGTTTTCGTTTAGAAATAGGCAAGTCTCGTCTTAAATCTATTCTTATATTATTAAATAATTTAGGTACTATATATTTTAGAGTTCTTTTTCCAAAGTAATTTGTTGTTTTGGGTATTTGGTATTGCTGGTCAATATTAAGCCTTGTTGGGTAAGAATGTGCTATGGGTACCTTATGTGAATCATTACTGTAGTTTGATAAGATTATTTTTTGTGAACACATCCCTCTAGCCGGAAGCACTTTAAAGTACCTGAACAGGTGCCCAGGATCTGCACTAGCGATAACCCTTTCGGCTGGTGGAGCCATTATCTTAAGTATTCTGTACTGCAGACCATGAACCCTGTCCAGGTACGAGTCAAACGTGAGAGCCCACACACCTACCCCGTACATAACAATTGGCTCAACCAGCGCTCTATAAACTACTAAAAGCAAGTCGGACGGGAGCTTATGTTTGAGGGCGTGCATGTTCTTAAGGCACAGTCTCAGCTTGGCACACACATGATCAATGTGAGTTTTCCACGAGAAGCTGGTGTCTACAGTGAGCCCCAGATATTTGTGCTGTTTTACCACCTCAAGCAAGGTGCAGCCGGCAGCGGCGCCGGAGCACGGATTTCCACTGCCGCCGGCTCCGTGCAGACACGCGTGAGAGTGTGCTGTTACCTCCACTGCTTCCTCGCTACCGTCAGTCAGGTAGGGAGATCGGATGTGCATAACCTTCGTCTTCTGGTTATTTAAGCTGAGACCATTATCGTGAGACCACCTGACAACATTGCCAAAGTCTTCCGAAAGTTTGTCAACAGCTTTCTTCAGATCTTCATCTATTGCTACTATGACAGTGTCGTCAGCGAATTGAAGAGCCTTAATTTTTTTCTGGCACCTTTTGTTCGACCGCCCCAGCGCCACCTGCCCTGAATGGGTCCTTCAGGAGCCGTGATTGTTCAGGCGCCCCCGACACCTGCCCTAACGAGTCGGAGGGAAATTATAACTCCGCGAATACCTCGTCTTTATTTATCTACCGCGGAGAGGGTAACATTTATAAGGCTACTCGAGGTTTACTATCCGCTCTGGCAAACCGGGACCTCCGCCGTTTACTCTTTTATTTATTAAGGAGAAAACAGAGAAGAAAATGCAAAAAAACAATAATGAAAACATTAAATCTCCTTTTTAGGGTTCCGTACCCAAAGGGTACCAAACGGAACCCTATTTCTAAGCCTCCGCTGTCCGTCCGTCCGTCCGTCTGTCACAGGGCTGTATCTCATGAACCGTAATAGGTAGGCAGCTGACATTTTCACAGAGTGTATTTTCACAGAATTTTGCCGCTATAACAACAAATAGGTAAAATTTAAAAATAATAATAATCAAAGGGGGTCCCCATACAAATAACGTGTTTTTTGTGTTAAATCTTGTACTTTGGTACGGAACCCTTCGTGTGCGAGTCCGACTCGTACTTGGCCGGTTTTTTTTTATAAAACCTGACATGGATGGCTAATACAACACAACTACCGTTATGATATTAGCACAATACACCACATTCCCGAAGGAATTAGGTGCCATGCCAAGACCTTCCCTTATGAGCACGGCTACATTGGACTGGATGGAAAACACGGACATTTTTTTAATTGCCGCTTCGATCATATTTTCATCCAATGCGATGGTACCAACCCGGGCGGGCTTAAACCCTACCACTTAGTAGGGGAAGGGGACCTACGTTTTACATGGGTTCCGAACCATAGAGCAGCTCGCATTCGTGACGAGATGAACTTATCCAAATCGGAAAGAGAAAGAAAGTGGTGCATAAATGGGGACAGGATTTGTACCCAGACCTCTGGTATGCTAGGCAAGTCCCCGCGCCACTAGGCTACGAGCTGCCTTCACTACGTTTCCCTCTGGAACATAAAATATGTAGATGCTCCACAAGGGTTAACAAAATAAACACAATATAACTTAACAGAATATAAAAACGAAGTAACACAAAATATGTTAACAGAAGGAACTAAAAGATTAAACGAAAGGGTCAAAATAATTAGAGTGCAGTATTTTTGTAAACATATCTTTGATTTGATATGGTCAGTCAAAGTTTTCTGCAGGCGAGACAGATTATGTGCATGTGTGAGATATTGAGATCATATAAGTTCAATCAGGAAGATAGACAGAGATTGTAAGAGACAACATCAATGTTTTTTCGGACTGTTTTTGTGTTTATTGCGTAGCCATTGTCGTTAGTAGATAGCGTTTAACAAACATATTTAGCCGCGATCTGGCAAAGAGTTTCGTCGAATATATTATCTCATTTTCAGCATAGTTCGTGTTTTGAAGTGGCACGTGAAATAATGTTATGTGTCGGGTACGACGGCAATATTATAATTAGATCTATAGTCAAAAAGATTGGATTCGTCACAAATTAAAAATGTATTCTCCGCTCCGATCATAATAAATGAAATAAAAATGAAAAATATTTACATCTGATATGCTTGCTCTCTGCGTAAGATTCGAGTGGGCACAAATTAAAAAAAATCTCCGCTCCGATTAAAACCGGCCAAGTGCGAGTACCATCGAACAAAAAAATAATACAAAAAATCACGTTTTTTGTATGGAGGCCCCCTTTAATTTAAATTATTTTATAATCTTACCTATTTGTTGTTATAGCGGCAAAATAAATACACAATCTGTGAAAAATTCAGCTGTCTATCTGTTACGGTTACTGAGATACAGCCCTGTGACAGACGGACAGACGGACGGACGGACGGACGGACGGACGGACGGACGGACGGACGGACGGACGGACGGACGGACAGCGGAGGCTTAGTAAGAGGGTTCTGTTTTCACCCTTTGCGTACGGAACCCTAAAAATTAAATAAGAATGGAAAACAGTTACATCCATCCGATTTCTCGCTTTCCTGCATGGCCAAACTATTGGCCATGCAGTCGAATTTATGTGCAAAACTTAATGGGCCATCGGCGGCCCTGAAGCTGAAGTATTTTGCATTGGGGGATAGTTACGGAATCGAGGGGGAAGGGGGAGGGGTATTAATTGCGGGTTGGATCTGAAAGGGTGATTGCGGCTAGCAAGGGAAATGTATCGGCGAATTGAGACTAGTATAGTATCGAGGGCTTACTTCAAGAATGCATTAAGTCAGAAATTCGATTGCCTTAATGCATTTAATGTTACAATTTTATTCTAAATGTTTTGCTCTAACACTTTATCGTACAAGTTCCAAAGATAGCGTAATATTTACCTACTAAATATGTTAGATGTGAATATATTTTTTTTGCAAACTTTAAAACTTAAATATCTCTATTCAACTTTTTCTGAATTAATGCTTTCTTGAAATAAACCCTCGGATGATCGCTGTGTAATCATCTCTCTTACCTAATAAACAAAATATTACCTGTTGCCAATCTATTGTGATATATTTTTTCTGTAACTGGATATGGACGGGTATAGCCACACGTATTACGATATTAGCGAAATATTTACATTTTCATGCGAGTTTTTCACCCCTCTCCAGATTGCTGCAAACTCCCCGGGGGAATCAATTTTGAGATCCGGAGCCGTTGTATCACGGGAGCGCGCGCCATTTCTCAGGGTTCAAACCCCCCCAGGGTTTGAACCCTGAGAAATAAACGGCGTGCGCGAAGTATGTGCAATTTACCCAGCAATTAACTTAATATCCGCCAGCGGGGATGATTTAAGAAGGGCCGCACCAGTTGAGAACCGTTGTCCAAGACAGTACTTAAAAACTTGCATAAATACATCCACAAACGCCATTGTAAATCCACACATTTTAGTGTGAGTTTTTCCCCCCTACCCAGATTGCTGCAAACTGCCGGTAGGAATCAACTAAGAGAACCCGCGTCGGGCGAGGGGAAACGTTGTATCACGGGAGCGCGCGCTATTTCTCAGGGCCCTAACCCGACAAGACGCATAGACGGCAGGCGCGAAGCATGTGCAGTCTACCTAGCAATTAACTTAATGTCCGCCGGCGAGGATGATTTAAGAAGAGCCACATGATTTGAGAACCGTTGTCCAAGACAGGACTTAAAATCTTGCATAAATATATCCACAAACGCCATTGTAAATCCACAAAATGATTTCACATTTTCGTGTGAGTTTTTCTCCCTACCCGGATTGCTGCAAACTCCCCGGAGGAATCAATTTTGAGAACCGGCGCCGGGCGAGGGGAAGCGTTGTATCACGGGAGCGCGCGCTATTTCTCAGGGCCCTAACCCGACAAGACGAATAGACGGCGGACGCGAAGTATGTGCAGTTTACCCAGCAATTAACTTAATGTCCGCCGGCGAGGATGATTCAAGAAGAGCCACATGATTTGAGAACCGTTGTCCAAGACAGGACTTAAACTCTTGCATAAATACATCCACAAACGCCATTGTAAATCCACAAAATGATTTCACATTTTCGTGTGAGTTTTTCTCCCTACCCGGATTGCTGCAAACTCCCCGGAGGAATCAATTTTGAGAACCGGCGCCGGGCGAGGGGAAGCGTTGTATCACGGGAGCACGCGCTATTTCTCAGGGCCCTAACCCGACAAGACGAATAGACGGCGGGCGCGAAGTATGTGCAGTTTACCCAGCAATTAACTTAATTGCCGCCGGCGAGGATGATTTAAGAAGGGCCGCATTAGTTGAGAACTGTTGTCCAAGACAGTACTTAAAAACTTGCATAAATACATCCACAAACGCCATTGTAAATCCACAAAAGGATTTCACATTTTCTGTGAGTTTTTCTCCCTACCCGGATTGCTGCAAACTCCCCGGAGGAATCAATTTTGAGAACCGGCGCCGGGCGAGGGGAAGCGTTGTATCACGGGAGCGCGCGCTATTTCTCAGGGCCCTAACCCGACAAGACGAATAGACGGCGGGCGCGAAGTATGTGCAGTTTACCCAGCAATTAACTTAATGTCCGCCGGCGATGATGATTTAAGAAGAGCCGCATGATTTGAGAACCGTTGTCCAAGACAGGACTTAAAAACTTCCATAAATACATCCACAAACGCCATTGTAAATCCACAAAAGGATTTCACATTTTCTGTGAGTTTTTCTCCCTACCCGGATTGCTGCAAACTCCCCGGAGGAATCAATTTTGAGAACCGGCGCCGGGCGAGGGGAAGCGTTGTATCACGGGAGCGCGCGCTATTTCTCAGGGCCCTAACCCGACAAGACGAATAGACGGCGGGCGCGAAGTATGTGCAGTTTACCCAGCAATTAACTTAATGTCCGCCGGCGACGATGATTTAAGAAGAGCCGCATGATTTGAGAACCGTTGTCCAAGACAGGACTTAAAAACTTCCATAAATACATCCACAAACGCCATTGTAAATCCACAAAAGGATTTCACATTTTCTGTGAGTTTTTCTCCCTACCCGGATTGCTGCAAACTCCCCGGAGGAATCAATTTTGAGAACCGGCGCCGGGCGAGGGGAAGCGTTGTATCACGGGAGCGCGCGCTATTTCTCAGGGCCCTAACCCGACAAGACGAATAGACGGCGGGCGCGAAGTATGTGCAGTTTACCCAGCAATTAACTTAATGTCCGCCGGCGAGGATGATTTAAGAAGAGCCGCATGATTTGAGAACCGTTGTCCAAGACAGGACTTAAAATCTTGCATAAATACATCCACAGACGCCATTGTAAATCCACAAAAGGATTTCACATTTTCGTGTGAGTTTTTCTCCCTACCCGGATTGCTGCAAACTCCCCGGAGGAATCAATTTTGAGAACCGCCGCCGGGCGAGGGGAAGCGTTGTATCACGGGAGCGCGCGCTATTTCTCAGGGCCCTAACCCGACAAGACGAATAGACGGCGGGCGCGAAGTATGTGCAGTTTACCCAGCAATTAACTTAATGTCCGCCGGCGAGGATGATTTAAGTCACTTCTGGGCGGGTCGCGGCCTCTGTTTGCGGAGGCTGGCGTACCGCGCGGTGGCGGGACATTTTTCTCGCTGTTTCGCGACGGCTTTGGGGTGATGTCGTTTAGGGGTGCGGATTATGCGTGAGGGTTCGGATTCACACATGGCTGGCGGTGAGAGGTTTATTTCTAAGGTTCCACTGTTACATACAACGATAGGTAATCCGAACATCTTCGCTGTTTTTTATTACTTCTTCAACAGTATGGAGACTTAAAAAGTATTAACATTAAGCCTATTCAAGAAATTCTCATTTGAGGAATGCTTTCACCTTGGCTATTCCAGGAAATATATTATTGTCAAAACTCTAATAATTGTTAAAATAAACACTGAGTATTAACATGAAGCCTATTCAAGAAATTCTCATTTAAGGAATGCTTTCACCGTGGCTATTCCAGGAAATATATTATTGTTAAAACGCTGTTTGGAAACACATGCTTGCTGAAAATATTTGAGAAAATAAATGTGAACGCATCGAAATAGTTTCGTAATTTATGCATTTTCTTTATCGGATATACGGTTGCTGCTAGGGCGCCTAGAGTAGCGCGTTTAATTAATTAAAATTAATCTAATTTTGTTGCAGGCGTCATGATCTTTATTTTCCTTTTATTAATTATGGAAATAATATTTCAAGATTAAAAATAAAACTCCATGATCTTTATCTTTCGATTGATCAATTATTATTTTTTTTCCAAACATAAGAAAACAAAAGTGGCTCTGTTTCTAACTGAATTCTTTGTCTATTATTATTTTTTCCATATGTCTTAGGTTCTTAACGTTAAATAAACATGCCAACTATTTTCTTCGTATGAAAAATATAAAACTTAAATATAAGCGGATACCAGAGGTTATCGCAAAAAGAGACGTGACTACGATAAAATAAAAAAAAGTTCTGCGAAATTTTCTAGAAAAAGTTACTCGCGAAATTCTCATACTAACTACATTAGCAGCCGGCATAAATGAAAAGGCTAACGTCAAGCCGCGCCCAATGTCGCAACCTTTGCCCCCGCACTGGCGACCCTTCGCACTGCCTTAATTTATCCAAACAGCTTTATTAGCTTACGATCTAACGCGTCACGCAAATAAGCCTAAGCTCGCAGATTCAAACAGACATCTGCGGGGCCGGCCTCCGCCGCGCGCCCAGGTAAACAGGCTGGCAAATACGGCGGGAACCGGTGTAAACATGTCCGATGAACTGCCAGCATAGAAGATAGAGGGAAGGAGAAATGCCATGTGGTGCTCGCGACGCCGCCGTATGGACATTTCATTTCATTTATTTAAACTTTTTGGTAGTCAAACTACACCAAGTTACGCCACAAAGATCCCAGTAAAGAAGAACCCGCGAAGAAACTTCACGGGTTTACATAACATATTTTTCCGTCCACAATTATGAAATACATACTTAGATCTAAATGCTACTGCCATACAATTCCTTGGTAGAACAGATTAACAGACAGACACATTGTACTTAGAATCGCATGGGACGCCGGCCGCGCGTATTCACCACAGTCCTAGAATCGCCGTTGCGCTCGAATGTGGTCCCGAAATGCGTTCGCCAAGCCAGTCTAGTAGGCCTATTCTTGGGATTCCGTGCTCTGGAATCAAGAATCTTTCAGTCGAGGAAACGGTGGTAGCGGTTGTCAAAGTGGTTTTGTCCATGGAAATAATTTCCGAGAAAAAAGTATTTTAATGATTCCAGGTTTTTCCGTTAAGAAAATCGTTTTGACAACCGCTACAAAAACGCTTTTCTCGACTGAAAGTTTCCAGATTCCTGAGTATGGATCTTGGAGATGGAGGCTGTTATTGATATATCACTAAGATCATCGATTCCGTAGGCATGTCTACACGAATATAAAAATCCGTGGACTAGCGATTTACGACACAACCCGTCGCTAGCACTGGTTATCGACGGATCTCAAATGCCGACAATCCTGTAACCTGCACAGACCGATCCGTCGCCAACATTTGTAGTGCATCGCTCAATGACTGGTGTATTCGTTCAATTATGTTAGCCCGCGGAATCGATGATCTTAGCGATTATGCAATAAGTTATTTATAACTCGTAATAAGTATCAACAAGTATCCCACCGAAACTTATCCGTTTAGTGGCGGTGTGACCACGTATTAGTTATTATTGAGTATTTATATCGCTTACGAATTCGGGACGCGGAAAATGGAATGTTCGTTGCACTAACCTGTGAAATGATGTTTTTTCTAAGTGTTCGCTTACGTGTTATTGCGTGTCGTTCGAACTGATCATATGTGAGTTTGTAAGCGAACTGACTGCCCGACGTTACAGTCAGTGTATATAAGAGTGACTACATTGGCGCTACACGAATGAGTGGTTCGCACCCACACAAACCTTCAATACGTCTGCGAATGATTGAGTATGGCATGTACATTTGAGTTTTGTTGGTGGAATTGGAAAATTGGAGACAGGGGGTCTCATGGTAGGCGCGCTAGGTGGGACATCTCCTTCCTTTTATAATCTGATACTTCTACCCTTGAACCCGGCGCGCCCTTGCTTGCTAGTTTGTTCGGGCGACCGCGCGCTAAAGCCGCCTTTTCAGGTGTTCAGAGAATGTATGTACGAAAAAGGCAGGGTAAAAGACGAATCTGAAACTGTTTGGCATCAAATTGATCGATGAAACTGTACGATTGGGGTGATAACGATAGGTTATTGAACGATCCACGGTTACCCAGTGGTAGTCGAGAATAATCGAGGTTAAGCAAGCCTGGGCGCGGTCGGGTTCTGGAACAATGAAGCGCGCCGTGATTCACGAGTCCACGCAACACTGTAGGTCCCCTTCTTTACTTACGTAAGTTAATCCCGTCCGTGAGGTACGATCGCATTAAATGGAAGATGGGCAAAGCGATAATGAGAATTGACCGTGTTTGCCATCCAATTCAATTTGGCCGTGCAATAAAAGAAAGGAACTTAAATGGCACCTAGTTGCCTTGTGCTGTGTTGGGCTAAAATCATGACAGTATGTGTGGCGTTAGCCATGCATGGCCAGTAGCTGTGCATTTTTTTAAATAAAAATTAAAATTAATTCATGCAACTTTGAAATGGCTCAAAAATTTTCAAATATTCAAAACAAAAATTAAATGTAATAGGGTATTTTGTTCCAACCTTGCATTGACCAAAAATTTGTTAAGATTTCGTGACATACACGATCCGTATCACACGCATTATTCGAGTCTGTAACACCTGTCAGTAAGTCACCTTCACTTACATAGGTTAGACAATTTAGACAGTGCACACGCCTGTCTTGTTTGCGTCTGCGCTCGCCTTTTGATCGTGTTTGGGAGGGTAGACGCCCTTGTCAGAAGCCAACATGGCTTTAGATCACCACAAGTATGTGGCTCGAGGCAAGTTTATCAAAGGACAAACACTGCAGAGTGGGTGTGGTGACGAGGTTGCTAAATGACGTGACAGGCGTCTGCAACTGAAATTCGCAGTTCCCGCTGACTGGCCAGTTAGTTCTCCACATCTGTGACTAAAACAACGAATAAAGGTTGCGGTGTTATCATCAAATATTGTCCTTCCATCGATTTTCTGATTCATGACAATTAGAAGCTGAATATATAAAATCATTCGATTCTTCAAAAATATTAGATTCATGCAATACAAACCTTCACGCCGCTTTCCCGAAAGGGGTAGGCAGAGATGATAGAGCGGCATATGGTACGATCACAGCACACCTTTCGCTTCATCTACAGTCATACATCTTTTCATAAATGTTCTACGATTACGGGTGCTACGTACCAGACCTTAACGAGGAAATTCCATCGATTTGGTCGTGGTACGTACTTCCGACACCGCTCACTTCTGCTCTGTAAATTTGTTTTGTCATTTATTTCGTGATCCATTCGTTCCATGTGTCCAAACCATCTTAGCTCTCCTTCCTCGATTCTAGTCAGAACATCATTTTTAGGGTTCCGTACCCAAAGGGTGAAAACGGAACCCTATTACTAAGCCTCCGCTGCCCGTCCGTTCGTACGTCTGTCACAGGGCTGTATATCGTGAACCATAATAGGTATGTAGCTGAAAATTTCACGGAGTGTGTATTTATTTTGCCGCTATAACAACATTTAAGTAACATAAAAAATTATAAACATTAAAGGGTGGTCCCATACAAAAAACGTGATTTTTTGTGTGTTAAATCTGGTACGATGGTACGGAACCCTTCGTAGGCGAGTCCGTTTCGCAATTGACCGGTTTTCAATTGACATTGCTCTCTAAACCAGTCGTTACGAAATTTGTCCGTTAGATTAACTCTGCAAACTTTCCTCGAGGAACGCATTTCTACTGAATTTATTCTACATTCATGCCTCTTCTGCCATTCCAAAATACCCAATAATAAATCGACGCAATATCGAAAAGTACATGATAACAAGTATGCGGCCCATATTGTACAGATCCGTACTGTGGCCAATGAAACGGAAGTACCTAACGCAAGAGATTCAATTGTATCCCAGTGCGGCTTTATCACATACGTTACCACTGCCTCTTTGTTACGGTTAGTATTTGAATTTTGGCAGTTATTGTTTTAAACCAGCTTGTGAACGTGCTCGTCTATGTCAATCTTAATAACTAGTAAATAGTAAGAAAATAGATCCATAGTAAGTACACAGAGCATTCTTATAGTAAGTACATAGAGCATTTTGAGTTATTTTCTTGTTATTATAAGTAGAATAAGTGTCATGTCATAACAATAGCTTGTATCCAGAAGAATCCACAAAGTCTGAATGCTTTTATTGAGATGCAGGATTTAGCCTAGGACACATTTAAGCTCTCCAGATGAAGTTCTTAAAACCGCGGAGTTTCGCTGTGTTTTGTTTTGCTGAACTGGCTAATGTTAAAATATGACAAATCCGAGTGCAGTGTACTGTCTATAGATGATGAATAAACATTACAATACAATATGATTACTATCTCCAATATTTTTTATGTCTCTAATTTTTGTTACCTTTACAATATTTTTGTTACTATGATTATTATAGTGGCTTGTTACATTGGTGAGCGCGGTCAAACGTAGTTGGTGAATACTGAAAATGTCCATTTTCCGACTTAGACTATAGCGCTTTGCTCGCTTCTCCCGCGAGTGCGCCGCCGGGCGACCTGCACGTTCGTGCCGGAAGCAGGTGTATCCAGTGGGATTGTCTGGAATGGCGAGGCGTTCGTCTTGTGAGTCGAGTTAGGGGCACGGGGAGATTGGATATTAAGGAGACCAGCGTTGCCGCGCGTATGGAGCTAAAGGCGTGTAGGTATAAATAGGCGCTCGGTTGTGGCTTTCGTTACTTCGGGGGGATTATAGAGGTAATACGGGAAACTTTTACCCCCCCCCCCTTTTTTGCGTATTTCCCAATACATAACGTTTCCTTAGAGATATAATTCGTCTGTACGTGTGTTTGTCATCTAACTCCTAAACGAGTGGATCGATACACATTTTTTAATTCTATCCATATTTATGTAATTATTCTGTACCAGTGTTTGTAACCTAACTCCTCTTAAACGGCTGGAACGATTTTGATGATTTTTTTTTGACTCCTTGAATGGTCTAGATTTACAATTGGACCCGGTCGGAGGCGATGTTGTCGAGATATTGACCCGAGCGGAGCCGGGCACCTCGGCTAGTATACCTATAATATATTTATTTAATGATTGTGTCCTTGCTTCACGGTCGATTCTACATACAAATCACATTTGGAAAAAGTTTAGTACGAAAAAGTATATTTACTAAATTCAAATTTAATTATTGTTACGAAATATTTATTGATATCTCGACTTAACGGTATTTTCGTCTACTATACTCAACCTATTCATTTCAGAAAAGCCGAAGACTTTAAAAAAAATCACAAAAAAATATGAGGTTTAACTTCAGAAAGTTCCCAAAGTCGATCGTTTTGTTCAAGGTTCTATTGAAGTCGATTATTGGAATAAATGAAGCGATAAGTGATCGAGTTACCGCCTGTATACAGTTTCACTGGTATCGTGAATACATACAAACTTTGTTCGCTGTCGTTTCTAGTGAACCTCAGTTTTCCCTTGAATGCCCGCCTCAATCTCGAATTACCATACTTATTGCCGAATATATCTTCAGAAAAGTATACGTCCAACTATATAAGATATATTATTAAAAAAATTAACAAAAAAAAATAACCGACTTCAAAGAAAAAGCACTAAAAAGTTAAAAAAAAAATCATTTTTGTAGTTACGATTTCTGTTATTTTTTGTGTCGGCGTCAGCCGGGCACGCGCTGCGCCAATCAAGAGAACCTAACCTAACCTAACCTAACCTTGGCTGACAGCGACTCAAAAAATAACAGAAATCGTAACTACAAAAATGAACATTATTTTTTACTTTTTAGTGCTTTTTCTTTGAAGTCGGTTATTTTTTTGTTATTTTTTTTTATTTGTTTATTTTTAGTGAATCTGAAGTACACTTACTAATTTGTACACGTCCTTTCCAATAAAAAAAGAATCACCGAAATCGGTTGGCGTTATATTGAGTTATTCGTCCATTTGTCGCGCACATCTTAATACAAATTTAAGACTTTTATGATTTTCTCATGGATATCATTGTCAGAACTTAACCAAATTAAAATGGGACCACTTGGGAAGCACTAGCTATCATTTAAAAAAATAATCTTCAAAATCGGTTCACCCAGGCAAAAGTTATGAGGTAACAAACATAAAAAAAAAAAAAACATACAGACGAATTGATAACCTCCTCCTTTTTTGAAGTCGGTTAAAAATTTTTTCAGTCAACAATTCTATTAACTGTACATAATTTTATTTATTAACTCTATGTTTATTTTATACGTAAACAATTAATGTTATACGTTTCTAATTTTATGGATTTTTTCTTTAAAGCGGTTCGTGCGTATGTAAAAGTGGTTTGATTTAGGGTAATGAACTTTCGATGTTGCGCTTCACGAATTCTTGAGAAAACTGACTGGGCGGTTTTTTCTTTAAAGCGGTTCGTGCGTATGTAAAAGTGGTTTGATTTAGGGTAATGAACTTTCGATGTTGCGCTTCACGAATTCTTGAGAAAACTGACTGGGCGGCGCTACCGTCCGGATATGTGTTGCAGATGCTATTGCCCTTCGCTGTTTATTATATAGCGCGTCCAACTACGCGCGTTTTCTCAGTGTATTAATTATCACTAAAAACAGTTTTAAAAAACAGTAAACCGACTTCAAGCAACCTGGAGTAGAAGGGCTCCATCATACATTTTCAAGTGTGGTCGGTTGATGAAAAAAAGAATTATTCAAATCTGTTGACAGTGTGCGGAGATTTCGCATAACATACACACAAAAAAACATACAGACAAATTGAGAACCTCCTCCTTTTTTGAAGTCGGTTAAAAAGTGGCCACGTTGCCGCTATACGCATGGGTTTCGGTCGCCACTCCATGGTTGCCGCGCACCGCTGCTCCGGCATTCGGGGCGTGTGTGGGAACGCGAGCGGTTGCGCAACGCGTTGCGTGCGCTTATCGCGTCACTGTCTCCACTTCGCGATCGTTATACGGATGAGTGATTCGCAGCGCGCTGTATCGGTGTTTAATTGTTTAGACGTTTCGAGGTGCAGAGAAAGCAGCTCGTTTGAAACACAGAATATTCTACTCGCGCTAGATACGACGGGGAAATGGTACAAAAAAGTAAGCTCTAAAACTAAAGCCCGACAACTAAAAATCACGCTCCAAAAAGTATGAAAGATAAAAGAGAAGTCAGCCCATCTGAAGTTTCATGAAAAAACCAGCGGACGATCAAGCGTTTCCTATAATGCCTCATTTGTCAAATTATGATATTTAGTAAAGAAGTTATGAGGGAACAGATGAACATACATACATACCGGTCCAAATGTTAACCCTCCTTTTGCTTCGCAGTAGTCGGGTAAAAAAAAAACAAAAAATCTCGCCAAGCTCGCTCATCGGAACGGCTCGTGCCTCAGGGGCACAGAATTTGCGAGATTCACGCCCCGTTCATGCGCCACTTTTCTGCTCTATCTGAATTGGATATGTCCAATTTGTCATTTACGCGAGCTGCTCCTTGGTTCGAAATCCATCCGTTTAATCCATGAGAGTTAGGTCCCCGGGGGATCGATGCCTCTGGCATGGAAATCTAGTCCCCATGTCCAGGAGCTGCGAACCGCTCAAAACGCATTGCCGTGTATGCCTGATCCGCCTCTTTGCAATATGCAAGAATAGTTAAGAGCAGAGAAGTCGGCCAGCTTACGGCGGCGGCGCATTCGATGCAAGATTGCATGCAGTTGCAATCTTGCATCGACGTGGGAGTGCCTGCTTATATAATCGTATTCTTCTGGGTTTTTTTCTATGAAATGTTGCCATTGCGACACCTGGTCTTCCTAAACATGCACAGATCTTCTCTTTACGAACCTACAGATTCAATACAAACAATATCAAAAAACTTACTACTTTTTTTTTAACTTTCATTTATTTAAACTTTGTTTATTAGTCAAACTACACTAAGTTACGTCAACAACTGATAGATTCGCTTAAGGGAGCGATAACACCTGGTTGCATTGAGTTCCATAGGGGCGTATGTGAAACCATTTTTTTTTTTATGAATACTACTTATTTGGGAATTTCAAAAAGGATGTATCGATGGTCGAAGTATATTTGAAACCGTCATATCTCACGCTCATATTCTGTGTTCAAATTGTTTTTGTTGCATTTTATGAATATTTGTCTAATTTGAGAACACATAGTACCAGATACTTCCAGTTTTATCTTGAAATTATAGCTAGACCATCAATTTACGTATTAACTTTTTGGATAATCGAAATAGGTGGTGGTTATTTTTAAATATAATGAAATGTGTTTTAATTCCGACCTTATTAAACTGAACGCAATAGGCTCTTATGATGCCCTGACCACGCTATTTTTATGATGACTAGTGAAATTAATTAGGCATTTTTAAATAACTGCTCACTATGTTCTGATTGCACGAAGAGACGGCCGAGTTAATCAATGTTCAAACACGTCACTTTTAGTGTTCCGCATAGAGTTCCTTCCGAGTTCCGTCCACACAAACTGACGTGTATGATCATACTTTGACGTTGATTTTGATTTTTTGTCCTTTCGTGCACTCGGCCCAAGTCTAAAAACTAAATATTGTCAAGAGTGTTGGCCAGAAAAAATCCGTCAAAATGCTTGCGCCAATGTCAGGTTGTGACACCGTGACCTCCAACATCCGAAGATAAGGCTCTACCCATGTCCTGCGCGGACCCACGACCGTCATGCAATATGTATGTTCTCCATTTATCTGGGTTCCTTCGATTTTAATAATTCAGTATGCTACTTGTTTTTTCAGTTTGTACTTGTTAATACGATGTAGTGGTCGTGGGTGAGAAATATACATTTGGGAATCCTAGAAATTTTGAAATGAAACCCTTCTGGATACTTAGCTTTTGAGTATAAAGTTTGAGTCCTATGCTTAGCAAATTTATTTAAATATCACATTTCAAATGACTTTAACAGCAATCACAAAACAATAAATTTATTTATTATTCTTTTATAGCTTTTCGCCTGTTCGTCTGCGACGATGGAGCCCAAACGAGAACATTTGCGTTCTATGATCCTTTTTGTATGCAACCTGACATGGATGGCTAATAACACACTATGTTATGCTCCGTTATGATATTATCCCAATACACCACATTCCCGGAGGAATTAGGTGCCATGCCAGGACCTTCCCTTTACGAGCACGGCCACATAAAACACGGACAATTTTTCATTGGCGCTTCGACCATCTTTTCATCCAATGCGATGGTACCAACCCGGGCCCTAACCCAACCAACTAGTAGAGGAAGGGGGCCTACAGTTTTACATGGATTCCGAACCATGGAGCAGCTCGCATTCGTGACGAAATGCACTTATCTAACTCAGAATGAGAAAGAAAGTGGTCCATGAACGGGGCGACGATTTGAACCCAAACCTCTGTTATGCTAGTCTAGTCCCCGCGAATTGGAATTTCGTCCCTCAGCTTTGAACGTTTCAAATAGTAGTCTGTAATATCTGACGAGGAGTGCAAATATTTATAGATGGTTCGGCGAATTTAAAAGAACCTAGCCTGAAAAATTACGATAGAAGTGGACGCACGGCATTGACTGCAGAAAATATGTGGACTACAAAATGCTGGTGCGAGGAGAAGGACATAAAGATAATCTGAGAATTCGTTCGGTTTATGTTCATGTCATCTTGCATGAATATCTTCCCGTGAGAAAACTTCGTTGTCATGGGATAACTCGAGCGCTCTCCGAAACGAAAAAAACAAATGGGGATTGTTACAGAGAAATTCTCTACTTTACGAAAATGGGTCATCGAAGCGTGCTTTTGAAAAAAATACTTGTGACGAAACATGGATTCATCCATATAATCCGGAAAGCAAGAAGCATTCGTTAGTATTAATATTAGTCTCGAAAATTGTAGATCAGGTACCCCCGAATGGTACACAATAATCAAATTCCCAAACGTTTGTCAGCCTCAGTGGCCCAGTGGCGCGACACTTCGGCGATCGCTCTCCGAAGTTAAGCAACGCTGGGTCCGGTCTGGTCTTGGATGGGTGACCATTCGACCGTTGAGAGAGGCTGGCCGTGGTTCGGATTCCACCTTAAGCTGTAGGTCCCCTTCCTTACTTACTAGGTGGTAGGATCTATCCCGCCCGGGTTGGTACCATCGCATTGGATGAACGATGGTCGAAGCGGCAAAGAAAATTGTCCGTGTTTTACATCTAGTTCAATGTAGCCGTGCAATATAAGGAAGGTCCTGGCATGGCACCTAGTTCCCATGTGGTGTGTTGGGTTAATACCATGACAGAACTTGTGGTATTAGCCATCCATGTCCAGTCACGTAAAAAAAAAACGTTTTCAAAGCTGTGCAGGAAAGACGATCAAACACAGTTGTTATACTGCCCTCCTTGTTAAAAAGGCGGTAAAAAGAGGGAAACATAGTATTAGCAATCCATGACTAGTTACATAAAAAAATATATGGTACTGACACATATGTAGTTAAATCTGACAACCAAGCTGTTGAGTCTTTACTGATACTTTAATGAATCGACTTCAAAAAACTTTCGCCTTGGTGAACCGATTTTTAAGATTATTTTTTTATTAGAAAGCTGGTGGTTCCCGTGTGGTCCCATGACAATTTGGTTTAGTTCTGACAATGATATCCATGAGAAAATCGTATAAGTCTTAAATCAGTATTAAGTGTGTGCACGACAAATGGACGAATAACTCAATATCACGCCAACCGATCTCGATGATTCTTTTTTTATTGGAAATGACGTGTACAAATTAGTTAGTGTACTTCAGATTCACTAAAAATAAACAAATGAACAAAAATTAGAATTAAAAAAATTACAATAATTGCAACTACAAAAATGGCAATATTTTTTTTTACTTTTTAGTGCATGTTAATTGGTTTTTAATTTTTTTTTCTTTAAAGTTGGTTTTTTTTTGTTAAAATTTTTGTTTCAACTACATAATCTTCGGGGTCATCCTATAGGCGATAATAAGCAACTATTTCTTGTCACCTATCCGGTACCATTGCTTCACCACTTTATCTCGCCATTAGGATGTGCGCCGATTAGCCCAATGCAACATATGTCTCACTCGTTCTTTCACCATCGGTGCGAGCTTACTTATCCGCCGATAAAACGAAAGCCCCTATCGGTGACACGTGTCGATAGTGCTGGATTTATCGCGGCACGTGCTCATTGTAGATACAAAAAAAGATTGCCGGGCACGCGCTGCGCTAATCAAGAGAATCTTGGCTACCTGGGCTGACACCGACTAAAAAAAATAACAATAATCGTAACTACAAAAATGGCAATTATTTTTTACTTTTTAGTGATTTTTCTTTGAAGTCGGTTATTTTTTTGTATTTTTATTTTTTTTATTTTTAGTGAATCTGAAATACACGTACGAATTTGTACACGTCCTTTCCAATAAAAAAAGAATCACCAAAATCGGTTGGCGTGTTATTGAGTTATTCGTCCATTTGTCGTGCACATCTTAATACAAATTTAAGACTTATATGATGGATATCATTGTCAGAACTTAACCAAATTAAAATGGGACCACTTGGGAAGCCGATTTTGATGATTATTTTTTTAAATGAAAGCTAGTTTCAGTTAAAAAAATAATCATCAAAATCGGTTCACCCAGGCAAAAGTTATGAGGTAACAAACATTAAAAAAAAAACAAAAAAATAACATACAGACGAATTGAGAACCTCCTCCTTTTTTGAAGTCGGTTAAAAATGAACGGCGCGAGGCGCAGCACTACGCGCGGCAGGATCACGGAGATCGTCGATCTCCGTGGGTAGAACTGACGACTCGGAACTGTCAACTAACAATCTGCTCTTTTTCGTGAAAGCTAAGCATTAGCAATGGCTGTTTACCTTTTAAGGGTTCCGTACCCAAAGGGTACCGAACGGAACCCTATTACCAAGCCTCCTCTGCCCGTCCGTCTGTCACAGGGCCGTATCTCATGAACCGTAATAGGTAGGTAGCTGAAATTTTCACAGAGTGTGTATTTTGCCGCTGTAAGAACAAACATGTAAAACTATAAAATAATAAAAATTAAAGGACTAAAGGAAAAAAACGTGAAGATTTAACACAAAATCTTGTACGATGGTACGGAACCCTCCGTGTGCGCGTCCGACTCGCACTTAACCGGTTTTATTTGTATGCTACAGGTTTTATATCCGTTATTTATTGAAAAAGCATCTTTTTCCAATATTTCCATAACAAAATAATTCGTATGAAATGTTACAGGTTTTGTCGACCCTTAGGTAAATATACGTATGTGTGATAATATGATTTATTATGGGTAAAAATATTTAAGCCACAATCGAAACACGAAAAACATGCTAATACATTTTGGACTTACTACCCAATAATTGACGTTATACCTAACATACACTTGTACGTATACTTTGTATCAAAATTTTTAATGGAACCTGGCATGGATAGGTAATACCAAACAACTACCGCCATGATATCAGCCCAAAACACCACATACCCGAAGATATTAGGTGCCGTGCCAGGACCTTCCCTTTATGAGCACGGCTACACTAAACTGGATAGAAAATATAGACAATTTCTGATTGCTGCTTCAACCATAGTTTCATTGAATCGATTGGTTGGTCGGGATTAAATTGCTAGTTTAATTTCATTTATTTAAACCGTCTTGGTAGTCAAACTACACTAAATAACGTCAAAAACTAATTCGATTCGATCAACTCTGTAAAGAAGAATCCGCAAAAAAACTTTACGAGTCTTCCGTCCGCAGTAATGAAATACATACTTAGATCTAAATGGCAATATTTTTTTTGGTAGAACAGTGTAAGGCAAAGAACAAGAACAAAATAATCCAGTGCTTATGGATTAGAAATAGAACTTACTTAACTAACAATAATACAATAATTTGTAAAGTCTATCTGGTGTAAAATCCGTAGTCAATTTTGATACAGATGCAGTGTATCAAGTCAATATATATTTTATACATAAAAATATTTTATGTAAAAAAAAATACTGCCTGGGTTTTGATTGTATATTTAATTTTGAGCAGACTTCCGTTTCGTTAGGTTTATTGTATTGTAAGTGATATTGTATTATTTGAATGCATTTAGGAATTTAAATCTCTATAGCATTTCTATACTTTGTCCAGCGAACTTTTACTACAATGTACTCAGATTTATATTGCATGTAGCAGCTTGTTAGAGAAAATTAAGGTCGGCCCATAAGCATCAGAAAATTTCGCCTCCCATGCAAACGTAAACTACGTAATTTGAAAACCACTGTTCCAACTTACTTAATATTTGGTATCTGAGGCTACAAATATCTGTGTCTGCATGCCTTTGTTTTTTCGGTAAATGTATTCTGGGTCAAACCACAGAGAAAACAAAATTCCTATGAAGATTTTCTTTTTGCTTTCATTTCGTTTGTTTTGGATTTTTCAAAAAAACAAAAGGGTGCAGACACAGATATTTGTTACCTGATATTAGATATAAAATATCAATTTAATTGGAATAGCGGTTCCCTAATTATTTGTAAACTACGTTTGTATTGGGAGCATAGCTTACGGGCCGTTCTTAATATCTCGAATTGAATTGTTATGTTTCACGCTTATTTTTAATTCAGAATAGGCGCGGTATTCAACCAATCGGACGATCGATCGGTCGCGCGAACACGATATAACGGCTCGTTAAACTGCGTCGTAAGCCGCGGATACAGATAAGGCACTCCGCCAATCGGCTTAGGAGATTACGTGCTATCGGAATCGTACATTTATATCCGTTGAAATTGAATCGGTAATGGCAATGCAGGTTGCGGCCTATGCGATGAATGACGTTTTGGAGGGTGTTTTAACTTTACTTTCGGCGTGAGTAATTACTTTTATCCACGCCATGGATTATGGGATTATGGAGTTGGGGGGATTATGAGTTCTGTGACGCGGGTGTGAATATCTAAATCTGTTATAAAGTATGTGTACTCCGCGATGATTTGGCAGGATAATTGAGTCAATTTTTCAGTGATTTCCTTAAAAACCGTCGCTGTGTCATCATCAACGTAGTACTCCATTTCCTAGGTAGTTTTTAGGGTTCCGTACCCAAAGGGTGCCAACGGAACCCTATTACTAAGCCTCCACCGTCCGTCCGTTCGTCCGTCTGTCACAGGGCTGTATCTCATGAAGCGTAATAGGTAAAAAAATAAATTTTAATTATTTTAAATTATTATTTCTTTTAAATTATATATTTAATTTATTTTAAAAATGAAAAGTGGTCTCATACAAAAAACGTGTTATATTGTGTTAAATCTTTTACGATGGTACGGAACTCTTCGTGTGCGAGTCCAACTCGCGCTTGGCCGGTTATTTCATTGCTGCTTCGACCATATTTACATCCAATGCAATGGTAAAATACGAGTAGACGAAGAGGAACTACAGTTTTCCGTGGTTTCCAAACCATGGGGCGGGACAACTTGCATTCCTAACGAAATGCACATATCCAACTCAGAAAGACAAAGAAAGTGGTAGTCGAACGGGGACGGGTATTTGAACCCAGACCTCTGGGATGGGAGCGCCGCTGATAAAGTTTATCGTCTCCGTTACAAACGTTTCCTCGGAATATTCGCTCAGAATAGTCCTTCCTGCCATTATATTCCGCATGCGAGAGCTAACGTGCGGTTTATTCCAAACGATAAGTGGGACGGAACACGAAAATATATAATTTTCCGTGCCAATGCAACTCGGCGAATTTGCATCCGTGCAAGATTCGAGGCGACACGGGGGCGAGGTGATTTTTTATGCAGATTCGGGCGTAATTTAAATAAATCCTTTGTGTTTCGCTTTTCCTGTTTCGTTTCGGATAATGGCAACTATTCGTTTGACTGCTGGCGGGCGCCATTGTGAAAACGGCGCGGAGTGCTAGTATAAAGGCTCATTTGCTTGTTTGTGTGCATTTAGAGTTCCGTGGATAAACCGTTCCAGTCCGTTCGTCTGTCTTTCGAGGCCGACTACATAGCTTTTACTGTATTTTAACGTATGATGGATTTTCAAATCTTAATCGCGTGTTGTTTTTAAAATAAAAACTATTTAAGAAACGTTGTTATTTGGAACACCACGAAACGTAAAAGCAACAAGAATGAAGTCGGTTAAAAAGAGACAAACACGTATAGGATTTAGTGTACGAGAGAATGCGATTTACATAAAAATAATGATACACAGTATTTCCCATTATCTTGGTCTGCTATTTCTAAAGTATTCCCTTCTACCGCGTGTGAACTGCACAGTTGATTTTTTAATTTTCTTTGAAAAAAAATATATTGTAAAGACAAAATTAAAATTATTATATCTACGTATTAATTTCTCCTAAATCATATATTCTACAAGGCTCAGGGATATTATTTACATCAGAATTGGAACCTATTTCATGTGTGTATTAAGTGTGAGAATACTGTGAGAACTGGCATGCCCGCCCAAACTGACTTTTACGAAGTGCATGCTCTCATGCGCTCCGCTGAGATACAATTTGAAGAGCGTCTAGAAAGAGATCCATGCTTGTTGAAGAAGCTAGACAAATTTGCTGTTATCATACCGCATGGCAGAGGTGATTATCTCTGCCTACCCCTCCGGGAAATGGCGTGATGTCATGTAATGTTATATTTTCCTCAGTTCCTTGTTTCACGAACGGTATTTTAATCAGGGCGCCCGCGTGTGTGGCGTTTCATAAAAACAGTGGCCCGTTTATATCGCTCGCGGTAAGGAATACTTAAGGCCCTGGTACTAGCCAAATCGCAAAGTTAGACGAGGCACCCCAAGTTAACTAACTAAGTCTGACGATTAGAAGTGTCATTCTTACAATATATGATTCCTTGTCTAGGAATCAACCTATTTTCGTTAATGTATGTTTCCTTTTTCTATACAAAATACATTGCGGAAACGGTGTCCATTTCCGAACTTTTTTGACTAAATGTAGAAATCTAAAAGCAAATGGAATTTTTTGTTTATGCATATATGCTGTTATTGCTTATATCTAGAAATCGAATTACTTTCAGATTTCTAATAAGAAAAATCAACTTTTTTATTTTTATTATTATTTAAATAAATGATGGAATCAAAAAATATTAACAATCCATTATCAGTCTATTTGGATTTTCTGAAGCGTTACACTACGTATTATTACATTTGTTAAAAAGTGCATTTGTATGGCTCGAGTAGTTGGTTAGTCCTAGCGCCTTAATGCGTCGGTGCTGAGGTCGCGTTCCGCAAAAATGCGTTGTCGGCGCAGGCACCCGAGGCGTCGGCTCACGCCTGAAGGCTGCGGTCACGCCGCGGGAATGTAGCGCGAACCCGCTTATTTGGCTTTCGCTCGCCTTGCTACATTCGTGATATTTGGATGTTTTATGTTAAACAACGCACCTAGGCAGTAGGTGGCTCTTCGGTAGCATGGCGTGACGCTCTCTGTCAGTCAGTCAGTCAGCGTGTTTGCGTCCACTGCTGGACATACGCCTCTCCGATTTTCCTCCAGTCCTCCCGGCCTTCAGCGGTACGGAACCACGCTCTCGAATGCCGTCATTTTATGAACGATTTGTATTTAGATGTCAAACCGCCAACCGCCCGGCAACGAGCAGCCGCCACCCGTCCCGGCACTGCACTATAACACTCCGCATTTCTTTTTTGGTTTTTTATAAATCTAATATTTACTTAAACTTTTCACATCTGCCCCGTCACGTCCAACTTTTCATTAATAGTTGTCAGGTTTTATTAATCTTACCAACCGCTAGGAGAAAGATATCACCTGGGAGTCTCCAAGTGTTATTTGAACAAGCTCGATAGCTCAGCAATAGTCCGCGAATCCGCTGGCATGGTGTTTTTGGCTTTTGTGCCTTTGGTCCGCAGCACAGCCACCCATACAGGTTTTTCATTTTCAAAAATATGGCGACTTAGATTGACAAATGACTCTAGGATAAAACAATGATTCTGACTGGTGTGAGGGTAGAAGCCTTTGCGAGGAGTGACATTGGCTACTTAGACCTAGGGTTAGCAGGCTAATTTGTGGAAATCAGTATTTGTTGAGGACTCGCTTTTTCAGCAGCTGACTGTTCGGCCAGTTTACCAAAATCTTGAGTGCCTCAATTGTTTTATAGAAGTTTTTTCCGAAGTGCAGAAGTGATCAAGTTCTTTAAAAAAAAACTCCTTAGAGTTCTCCTTACGATAGTGTTTAAAGTTTAGTATTAGAACTGACCATTACATGTGCAGACTGTACGACTTTTTCTTCGCTTTTCATTACATAGTGCTTCCGTGACCAACCGTTTATGCACAGGGAGACGCTATTTCCGCTGAACGCCCGAAAACCTCCAGGCGGGGACCATAGCCCCTTTCTTCCATGGGAAATTGAATGATTTGCGTGCATTCAATGTAAATTCTTAAAAGTGACTGATATTTAAATAAAAAAAAAGCGCAAAATGGCTTGGCGCGTACAATGGATCATACGCGTCACAGACATTTTGAAATCATCTTCATCCTATTTTTAACCGACTTCAAAAAAGGAAGAGGTTATCAATTCGTCTGTATGTTTTTTTTATGTTTGTTACCTCATAACTTGTGCCTGGGTGAACCGATTTTGATGATTATTTTTTTAAATGAAAGCTCGTGCTTCCCAAGTGGTCCCATTTTAATTTGGTTAAGCAATGATACAATTGGTTTACAATGATATCCATGAGAAAATCATATAAGTCTTAAATTTGTATTAAGATTGCGCGACAAATGGACGAATAACTCAATATAACGCCAACCGATTTCGGTGATTCTTTTTTTATTTTAAAGGACGTGTACAAATTAGTAAGTGTACTTCAGATTCACTAAAAATAAACAAGTAAAAAAAAATATTAACAAAAAAAATAACCGACTTCAAAAAAAAGCACTATAAAGTATAAAATAATTGCCATTTTTGTAGTTAAGATTTTTGTTATTTTTTGAGTCGGTGTCAGCCAAGGTAGCCAAGGTTCTCTTGATTGGCGCAGCGCGTGCCCGGCTGACGCCGACTCAAAAAATAACAAAAATCCTAATTACAAAAATAATAATTTTTTTTTTACTTTTTAGTGCTTTTTCTTTGAAGTCGGTTATTTTTTTTGTTAAATTTTTTTTAGGCATTGTTTTCGCGCAAACAAGGTCTTGAATGCTTCCAGTCGCGCGTTCCCTGCCAAGCCGTCACGCGTCGCGGCGCGCGGGCGAGATACATAATTTATTCACGGTCCACGCAACCCTCGGGATTGAAATGCGAACCGGAATGTGGAGGCCAAATTAAAAGGCCTTTTCGGTGGTCCTCGCGACCCCCGAGGAGCGAGCGTTGTTATTTTTTTGCGCCGCGCGACGCGCCATTAAAATTGATAAACCGATTTGGGGCTAATAATTTTGTTGTAAATGAGAGATTTCGCCCGGAAAGCGATATTCGAATCGGTGCGAGTGTGCTCTCCGGTATTTATTACGGTCCTATCCGTGAATTATTGAAGAGCTCGATTACAATTAATGTTTTCTGTGTCCGGGCGGGGGCGGCGCGAAATTAAATTTACAAACGCTGCGTTAATTGATATTTCTGCGTCCGGTTTGGAATCACCGGACGTGTTGTGTTAATTCGAAGCAGGTTGGCCCTTTAACCTTATTTTCGACGATATTGTGTAGATTAGTTCATGGGTTTTGTCCTCATTTAATGTGTGTTCGATCACGTGTACTGTTACTCTGTACAACTGTACTGTGTACAACTCCGATAGCTCTTGATTCCGTTGTAATTTGTGGGCGTAGAGAAGCGTGCGTCGGATTTGGGGAGCGAATCCCAGCAAGTATTCAATGTGATAAGTTATAATGCGTCCTAGTATTAATATTTTCTTAATATAACGTTTGATTTGATCACTAAATCTAATCAATATAAAAATGAGAAAGTGAATGTCCGTTGAACAATGTTTTGCTCCTTGGTTTTGAAGCATATTACACCTTTTCTTTTTCTGTAATAAATGTTTGCGTCATTCTTTGGAAAGCAAATTATTTTGAAATGAAATGTTATGAAAAAGTGACCATGGAACAGGTTTTTTTAATTTTTATAACCTAATCATTTAATTTAGATCATATTGTGTGTGCGAAATATTTAATTTTGTTGTATCAATTGCGTTGAGGTCATAAGATCAACGATTACTAAATAATGTATACTCAAAGCTTTAAAATGTCAAATAAATTTTCTTAAAAATGTACGTCGAGTGATTTCAACTCTACTTGTAAATAAGGTTTTAAAAATACTGGTTTTACCTCCCTGACCATTCAAAAATATTTCCGTTTGGAAGTCTTTGAACAAAGCCAAGACGCAATCTCACCAACCGGATCTGTCGCGGACTAGACACAGCATTAATAATAGAGATGATTCACTTTCTAATGTATGTGAACTCTATGTGGTCTGCTCTGGTCGTTAATCAAACGTGTCCGAGTCCACATATTACATCATTCAGAATCATTCCGTTCGGTCTTGCTGATGATCTTTGCAAAAAGTTCCTGTAATCTCTTAACTTATACCAAACCATACTACCTCCAAATTTAAAACGGAAAACTCCAATAATTATCGTTATAAATTTAGTTTTTAAGTTGAAAGCTGCTACGAAATTAATGTTATCATTTTTAGGGTTCCGTACCCATAGGGTGCCAACGGAACCCTATTACTAAGCCTCCGCTGTCCGTCCGTCGGTCCGTCCGTCCGTTCGTCCGTCCGTCCGTCCGTCCGTCTGTCTGTCTGTCACAGGGCTGTATCTCAGTAACCGTAACACATAGACAGCTGAAATTTTCACAGAGTGTGTATTTATTATGCCGCTATTACAACAAATAGGGAAGATTAAAAAATAATTAAAATTAAAGGGGGGCCCATACATAAAACGTGATTTTTTGTATTAAATCTTTTACGATAGTACGGAACCCTTCGTGTGCGAGTCCGACTCGCACTTGGCCGGTTTTTCGTAATCGCCTACCTTTCTCTTGGTGTCGTGGTGACTTTGAACGCCTTTGATGAACCTTGGCTTTGAAATCATGATGATTCTATAGACGGAATCTTAAACTATATTAGCTGGACAGAATGTATTACGGGAGCATGGAATGCTAAAAATTATTTACATTGATACGTTTGTGAATTTAAATAAAGTTGAAATGGATGTTCTTCTAGATTACTTAAGGTGGAGTGCACAAAATCTACGGTTAATAACAACACACCATTCAAATTTAAGCACGGGTAGCTGTCGAAAGGCAATTTGGCGTGCGAAATCTCCGGTCGGTGTTAATACTAAATTGGCGGTCGACAAACCCGATTTGAATTACAATGCTAACCATACACGGTCAAGTACGCGGGATTGCACTAAAATACAGGATATTTTTCGGGCTTTGAATCCGAAATATAAAAAAATACTGCAGGACTCCGCTCACATTGACACACATCAGCTGCTCAGCTTGCGCCATATTTACCTCTAACCGCGGAGAATCAAGCGGTTATAGTTGGTATTAGGTTGTGACGTCATTGCGCCTTGTGCACCCCGATATTCGCCTGATCGGAGATTTGACATCGGTCTGCTTGTAGTTGGTATCAGAATGTAATTAACCGGAGTTTGGACACACCAGAGGTACTCTTCTTAATGGGTAGGATTTATTAAATATGACCGGATTTTAGGTGGGAAATTCAGAACTTAATTTGCGACGACAGTTTTACTTTTTTTTACAGCATTTAGAAACAATTCCTGACAATGAATTGGGACCTTTGTGATGGTAGATTTTACTCTTTGTAGCGAATCGCATGATTGAGAGTTATGGCTTCTAGATGCATTTCAAGATTTCCGACTTAATTATCCTTTTAAAAATCGACTTATAATTAGAATTTATTATACTATATTTACTTTGGTATTTCTGTACTTTGAATACAGTTCAACTGAAAGCGGTTTTTAAGAGAATCAATAAGATAATCCTATTTAGAATTGAAGACCGACCATAATATGTTTAAAGCATTTTTCTTTTCGTCCCCAGGTACGCATCCCCGGACATCGATTCCATGTACTCCGCACGGTCCCAAGTAAGACATAGAGCTCCCCTCTCCGAAGGACGGGTTGGGTGGATAGTGGACGGAGGCGGTCGTCTGATGTCCGTGAAATGAGGGAGTTCTGCTGGGAACGTTTCCGTATGCCGCGGGGGCAGCACAGCAAGGGGGAGCGGGTTACGCGGTCACAGAATATTTTATAAGATCTTTAGCGCAGAAGCGACCCTTCGTCGTAGTGAAGCGTTGTTGGTCGCGAAGATTTCTTGAATTTCTCTTGAACGCCCTCAATAATGTGTTTCATGTTCGAAATCTTTATAAACTAGCAATAAACACTGATGAATACTTTTAAAATGTTATTGAGTCTTTTTTTTTCATTGGCTAAGAATTAAATGTTCGCCAAGGTCCCTGGAAAAAACAATCAGCTTTTAATGTTTACCTTATAATTACAAATTTGAAACCTTTGCCATTTTAATTCAATCGGATATAATATTGAAAGGATCAATCCTATATAGCATATCAATATCTACGAAATATTCTGTATATTTTTTAATATGATTCGTACATACGCCGCAATAGTAAGGTTTTAAAAAAATGGATGGCTCTGTAATAAAAGGAGCATCAGCCCCAAACAGACACCAAATTATGTTCAAGGAAGTGGCTAGATTATACGTTGGCGCGACCGCATCGGCGCCTTTCAACCCGTCTACAGTATACACGATCGAGTGTCGCCGGCCTGGCCGGGTCGTTAGGTGCTGGGGAGCGGGACAGGCTCGTCCGTCGAAACTAAGCACGTGCTCGGGGAAATCATTTCTGGGAAGCGTCCCTCCGAGCCTGTAGTCCGCCCGTAGTCCACGGCAGGAGGCAAACCCTGCGCCGGTAAACCCTTTAGAAGATCCGTTCCGCCAAACCAAATCTCCTGACGTGCTGTAAGATATGATCTGGGTTTAAACTATGAACCTCAAAGTTATGCTCGTTTGCCGATATTTAACGTAAATGTATGGAAAAAGCTAATCTTCTACCCGTTTATTTCGGTGTCACGGCGTCAGTGTACGTAATGTCGCTGACAAATGGTCTAGCTAGTTTCTTAATTAGACTGCTTGTGTTTTTAAACTTAAAGCTATCAATTGTATGTCTTACCATCTCCAGTAAAAAAAATCCCACAGTTCCCTTTCGGTTACTCCATGTAAATCTGCAATGTAACCGAAAGTTACTTATCGGATATCAGGTAACTGGAGATGATGAAAACAGGGATCAATTTAATAAAACAGCTCAATCCTGAACATGTTGGCTCGTTGAGCTAGCTCTTTGGTAACGTATAAAGTTGTCACATTTATTTGAAATTTCCGCAGCCATATTAACAATTTCAATACAAACCAGGATTTTATCGTTCTACTGGAGGGCTCTCAATACACTTAGACCGCACTCGACGCGCAAAATCATTACGCAACCCGAGGTTAATTTAAAAAGCAAAATACCCAATCGAGTGATCTCTTCCGCCGCTCCACTCCCGACCGCGCTCCCGAGACGCGATTCCGAATTCGGCGAGCCCTTTCGGGAGAGGTTAGAGCGAAGAAGCGTTCAAGTCAAACGGCGGGGAAACATCAGAGGCGCCCCCACGAGGGGGCCTCGAGTGCCGCCCGAGGGGGCCAATATTGAAAAAGTGGGCACCCGAGAGCCGCAGGGACCGCGGCTGCGAGATGCGAGATGCCGTTAATTTGGGGCCCGCCGACAATGGGGTGCGCTCGCGCGGAAATTTACGGCCGCTTTCATCGAGTTCTCGGAGACGTCTTGCCAATTCGAGGTTCGTTATTGCTGGGAGAATTTATTTAAATTCGTTACGGCAAAACTGTTTTTGACTGGGTATACATAGATACCTCACCCGCTGTCATGATAGGTCGTGGCACACATTTGGGCTAGGTGCCATGGCACACCTTGCACGGGTACATTGAACTGGATGGAAAACGCGGACAATTTTCATGGTACCTAGCTAGGCGGGATTGACATCAGAGGCGCCCTCTGGAGTTGACCTCGACTGTCTCTAGACCAATATTGATAAAGTGGCCCCAGGAGAACCGCAAAGACTGCGGCTTCGGAACACCAATGTTGTCAAATTTGCGGCCTTTTTCGTCGAGTTTGCGAAGATGACTTAACAATCGACAATGTTCAAAAGCGGTCACCTATCCAGAACCCTTGTGTTGGTATCCATACATAATCATTCCACAGATACGTTAACTGATGCGTTTAAAGCAGTTTCTCGACTCTTTTCACTTCGCAGGCTGCGTTCTTGATATTATTTTTTCTGCATCTCGACACCGTTTGAATTAGTTTACTTATTGAGCAATACAGACTCCCAAATGAGTATCGTAACACCCTACCGCGTCCAGAGTTGACTCACCTTAATGTATCGAACGGCAAGGTTTCGCGCCTTTCGTAGGACTTAAAATCAAATCAGGGCTATTTCATATGTACTAATAGCGTTCACGCAATTTTATTTATTTACCTTTTAGTGAATGAACCTAGGCTTATATGACAGAGGGTGTACCATAAAAAAACAACCAATTTTCAGGCTAGAACAGCTTGGTGGAAATCGCTTTGTGGCGATAAACGAGCGAACTGCTAGCCTGCGAACACTCACATTGCACACAGCCCAATATATCGCAGTTCACGTAAACCCCGAAGTAAATTTACACACGGCGACGTGTGAATTGATCGCAAACAGAGCTCGTTTTCGTTCGCACTTAGGACGTTTAGTGGGTCCGGGCAAGAGTCCGGAGGTGGTCCGTCTCGGCGCGCTCAGTGCCGAAATGACGTTGAAGGAAACCATTGACGGCGAGTGGAATGACCTGCGATAAATTGGATTTGGGCCGAATAGAACGGGAGATGACCGCCGTTTCGTTTACGTTGTTGGGGGAATATTTTGCGTTTATATTTGTGTAATACGTACGATTTGAGAACATTCATTGTCAGATTTATTTTTATTTTTGATCGCTCTTAAGCTTGTTGCTGTTCCCGTTTTAGCTGAAAGTAGATGCCAGCGGCATCTTCTCTCTAATTCATTCCGTTTCCACCCTTGGGTTCGGCTAGAACCAGCCTTTTTTTATTTATCTCGTATTTCTTCACTGCACACTCCAAATCATTGTGCGTTATGTTAAGTATCTTACAATTGTTGGGAAGAATCCAGCTATTGGTAGATAAGAGACCTTAGAAGCGGACAGACAAACTGAAATACATATTGGAAGATAATTGGAGATTTATATTTAACCAGCAGCTGTTCACTTCGCACAAAAATTATTAACATTTATGTATTGGGGCAAGATGACTGAAGATTTTTTTTTCTGGTGTTTTCAAAAACCTTGTCCGGCTTAAAGGGTTCTGGAATTCGATTTAATTTCTAGAGTAAATAAACGAAAATACTTGACTGTGTATGTTATTTTATGCAATGCATAATTTTATAATTTATGAAGCAGTGGATCTATTGTCATCGATGAGGTATTTCAAATAAATGTGTTCCAAGTAATGTATAGTAACTAAAATTACCAAGTAATGTCTAAAGCAAAATTCGATCCATAACCAAAAGACAGACTTTAACGAAAGGAAATCAGCGTAAAATCATTGCCAAAGTATGATTTTAAGAAATGTTGTGGACAGTATGAAAGGGAGCTGAGTCAACTCCACGTGGTTCACATGACGAGTCCATTCCTGTATTTGGGCCTAAGCCTTGCAACCTGTAAGTTTTGTGCATTGACGTAAAAACATATCGCGTAGGCTCTCCGCACGCGGCAGGTTCGCGCGCGCTCGCGGTCAGCCACTGAACAAACAGCGCCTTCCGATGCAGGCATGCTTTCTGTATACTCTCCCTACACCATTCATTGATTTTGGTAAAAACAACTGCACAATGCTACCACGTGTCGAGAATACTTTTTGAATTTTTATTTTTAAGTATTTAATGGATGCGACATTACCGTTACCTCATTACTTATTAGGAGATGAGAGGTCTGGGTTCAAATACTCGCCCCGGTCAAGCACCACTTTCTTTCTCTTCCTGAGTTGGATAATTGCATTTCGTTACGAATGCGAGCTGTCCCGTGGTTCGGAACCCATCTAAAACTGTAGGTCCCCTTCCCCTATTAGGTGGTAGGGTTAATCCCGCCCGGGTCTGTACCATCGCATTAAATGAACGATGGTCGAAGCGGCAATGAATTGTCCGTGTTTTCGATCCAGTTCGATGTAGCCGAGCAATATGGGGAAGGTTCTGGCATAGCACTTAATTCCTACGCGAATGTGGTGTTTTGGGCTAATATGACGCTGTGTGAGGCATTAGCCATCCATGTCACACTCACATAAAAAACTAAAACCGGCCAAGTGCGAGTCGGACTCGTACACAAAGGGTTCCGTACCTTCGTACAAGATTTAACATAAAAAAACTTTTTTTGTATGGGGTATATGTAATTTTAATATTTTGTAAATTTACCTATTTGTTGTTGTAGCGGCAAAATAAATACACACTGTGAACATTTCAGCTGCTTACCTATAACGGTTCATTAGATACAGTCCTGTAACAGATGGACAGGCGGACGGGCGGACGGATATCGGAGGCTTAGTAATAGGGTTCCGTTGGCACCCTTTGGGTACGGAACCCTAATACGTAACAGAGTTAAAACTCCATTAGTTTGGGTGATGATTGTCGCTAGCGACGTATTTCCCCGAGGGCTCCGATAGCGTATTCATGCACTAATCCCGGGGCCATTCTGTATGCATAGCCTTGTTAGCAATCGGACGGACGAACGCTTTCCGCATGACCTCTGTAGGACGCCATTACATTTATTTATAGCCCGTTGCTGCGTTACCCGAATCGTTTAGATAACGTGTTAGTTTGGCCGTTTAGTTTACTTAATTTTTCATTCATATCTATTATGCTACGTCTACTAAAGAGAAAGAAAGGAGAAGTGGAATTCGTTCGATATCGCGTCTCCGCTATAAATGACCATATATTTGTATGACAGTCAAACAGTCGAAACATCGACACCGCGCTCGAATGTGATCTAAATTAGCGTTCGTCAAGTCAGTTCCTACCCACACAAACCCTCCAATGCATCTGCGAATATGTTTGCATGTGGCATGTACGTTTAAGTTGGATTGGTCGTTTTTTTTAATTTTAGACAGCGGGTCCGATAGTAGGCGCGCTCGATGCCCTATCTCCTCCCTTTTTTAGGGTTCCGTATCCAAAGGGTGAAAACGGAACCCTATTACTAAGCCTCCGCTGTCCGTCCGTCCGTCCGTCCGTCCTTCCGTCTGTCCGTCTGTCACAGGGCTGTATCTCAGTAACCGTAACAGGTAGACAGCTGAAATGTTCACAGAGTGTGTATTTATTTTGCCGCTATAACAACAAATAGGTAACATTAAAAAATAATTAAAATTAAAGGGGGCTCCCATACAAAAAAGTGTTTTTTTTTTTGTTTGTTTTTTTTACGATGGTACGGAACCCTTCGTGTGCGAGTCCGACTCGCACTTGGCCGGTTTTTATCAATGGTTACGTCAAACCAAAGTCATTAAATTGGATGTAAAACATGGACGAATTTTCATTGTCGATTTGTCCATCTTTACATCCAATGCGAACCCTACGTAGAGGAAAGATCTTCCCTTTTACATGGCTTCTGAACCTGAACTAAAACGATCTGTTAATTTTTTGACGAGACGTAATGCTGAAACTGAGCAAGAGAATTAAAGTGGTGCATTAACGGGACGGGGATTGAACCTTTGGCATCCGAAGCGAGGCTCTGCGCTCCTGAACTACGAGCCATTCTCGAGCTAGAGTATTAGCTCATGATTCTTTGTGCGCAATAAGATCGAGATCCGCCATTGGCGATTTAGGTAATTCCATTAGCGGTATTCAGTCCGCCCGGGCTGGTACCATCGCATTCGATGAAATGATAGTCGAAACGGCAATGAAAAATGTCCATTCAGTACAATGCAGCCGGGCTCGTGAAGGAAAAGCCAAGGTGTCCCTAATTCCTTCAGGAATGCGGTGTATTGGGCTAATATCATGACAGTGCGTGCGGTATCAGCCATCCATGTCCAGTTACATAAAAAAACGTTTAACATGTTGTGCTGTGTTTGTTTCGGCATGTAAAAATAATATAATTGGGCCCACTACATTTTTTCGCGTGCATCGTAAAAGCCGACTAAGGAATTCGGACTCGTGGTTAGAATTCCACGTTAACAATAATAATAATAATAATTTATTTGTGTCAGGTACATTGTCCCATAAAATTGTAAATAATACTAATACTAAGTCACACATTTAGCCTTATTCAGGTACTAGGGGGTAGCAAGTGAAAGGGTTAATGTTGCCCAGGTTGGTGCCATCGCATTGAATGAAGAACGATGGCCGATGGAGCAATGAATATTGTCCGTGTTTTCCATGCAGTTCAATATAGCTGTGCAATAACAGGAAGGTCCTGGCATGGCACCTAGTTCCTATGAGGTGTGTGGCCTTTGACCGTAGGTGTGATATTAGCCATCCGTTTCCAGTCTCATAAAACAATCTAAGAGGGGTTTGAAAATCATTTAATACGCGCTACAACTGAAAGTTTAGTTCACGCCTCGTGCAAGCGGGGATTACTGACGATGCTCCTGTAACGGCCGTGGGCCCCTAACGAGCGTCGCGCAGCAAAACGGATCGTTTCCAACCACCGCAAAGATTAAAACATTAATATGCAAACTGCATCGGCCGTGCCTTCGTCGATTCCAAGCAGCGTAGGGCGGCGGCAGCGTCGATCGCTGACTTATCGATAACAATTTGCCGTGACGATTCGTCGCGCCGTCTGTCGCGGCGCAGGTGCTCGCTGCCGATTCGGTGATGCATGGCGTCGTTTGTTGTTGATTCGTTTTGCGCGCGGCTTAACGCTGACGTATTGCTTTTTATGTAATTCCTCCGCATGTAAATTCAGCCTGCAACTGTAGATAGCTAGAGGAATGAACGTTTCGAAAAGTGCAACATGATATGATTTTTTCAGTTTTTTCAATGACACTTGTAAAATGTTTAATACAGTTTACGACAACTTTGTTTTTAAAGATCAATGAAATACAGGTGTATTTTCATATACCCTGTTTGCGTAAAGAATCGCCCCTGTACTAATGGACGTCATTATTCATACATACAGGTGAAAATTAGTAGATTTGTTTCAGCTTTGAGACGATGTTTTATCTTATTGCATAGCACTCTAATAGAGTATTGAGAAAGGCGTTAAAAAATAGGCCTACTTTTGTTAGAAAGTCATACGCGAGTATTTTTAATTCCACGAGTAAGAAAGTGTAAGTATCACCAATGACGGTAAATGTGAATTTCAATATTAACCTTACAGACAGGGATATTCTGGCCCTGTATGCCCCTTTTGTAACTGCAGCACATTGTTCGGGTGGAACTGATCGATACTGGAACTATCGACATTGGACGGCACTTCAGACAAAGCCGATCTCGCTCAAGCATCGACACAGTCGACGCCGCAATCAACGTTCGGACATCACTATACTGCACATTCTGGCACATACCTAGGTAAGATACGGCCGGAATGTTTTGGCATGGTTTAGGGAGTCTTCGAAATGGCCTCTCGCTTGTTTTGAATGAAAAGGAAAAGGATATTTTTGGTATCCCCAAAGGGTGCGGCAGCTGAGCAAACTGCTAAAGAAACTATTTAAATCATGAAACTACGGGTATCGCCTTGAAAAGTTTAGGATTCAGAATTACCTCAATCGGAAAAGAAATATGTGTGCAAATATTGTTATTTTTAAAGCAATCAATCGATAAAAGAAAAAAAGTGAAAATAAGGTGGAAATTTCATGTGAAAATTTTGTATTCGTGCACTGGGACTTCGAAGTTCAGTTTAAATATGCAATGGGAAGAATTTAAACTCGGAATGTGACTTGAATTTAACTTGTACTTGTTGGCATTTAGCAGATTTGACACGATCTGCGCGAGGTATCTGAACCCGGTTAACTTTTTACTTTCGATTCTGTGTTCAAAGAAATATTGAGAATTCTAACATAATGTCAGACACATGGTTAGCATTTTAAATGAAAACAAAAATTGACACAGCCTGTACAATAAACGTCACGGAAAAGTTTTAGTATCCTCAAACTTAGGACACTTGCAATCGTGCTGCACTAATTATAAGCTCGGAAAATAATTTGACAGTACGGAATCTAGTATGTGTCTCTATCTCCGGTGTAACGACATGGGAATTCGTGACTGTACGAAAGAGTGTCACCGCGTCACGTACACGCATTCGATTCGCACATCCGATTGTCTGCGGCCCAACGCGTCGCCCCCGGACTCGAGGTTCGACGCAGCACCTGCAAATACGATGAGCACGAATACAATTAGTTTACCGCGTTGCAAGTCGATTCGTGGAAGACGCACGCATAGACATGTCGGTCTGGTTAAGATGTCTAGAGTGTACCTATTATTAAATACTCATTTGACTGAAAGAAGATGTTGTGACGAGAATTAATAAAGGTGTTTCATGATGTTTTGGAGATGTATGTAGAGCGAATGGGTAACTACAGAGAGACGAAACAAATGTACCAAGCAGAAGTTGTACGAAAGAGAGACCTGCACCTGCAGATACGATCCGCTCGAATCGAATTAGTATCCCGCACTTCAAGTCGTCTATAGCTGGGTTGGATAGTTTTGTCAACTGAAATATGTGACGAGAATTAAGAAGGGTATTTTAAGATGGTTTGCAGATGTAGAGCGCATGGGTAACTACGGAGAGACCAAACATTTACGAAGCAGATGTTATACGAAAGAGAGTGTCAACACGACCCGGGCGTGCCGCACCTCTGTACACGTCGCGTACGTGAGCGCATTCAAATCGCACATCCGATTGTCTGCGGCTCAACGCTCCCGGCGGCGGCGGCGCGGCGGCTGCACCCGCCCGCCGCGCCCGTTCTCGCAGGTTCGACGCTGCACCTGCAGATACGATGCGCTCGAATGCAATTAGTTTCCCGCGCTGCGAGGCGTTACGTGGCCATAGGCGTTGACCAGCAAGCATGGAAGGAGCGGTACACTCGAATGGCGGTACCATGAGCGGTTCTTAGCCTAGTAGCGTGGGGACTTGCCTAGCATACCAGAGGTCTGGATTCAAATCCTCGCCCCGTGCACTACTTTCTTTCCCTTTCTGAGTAGGATAAGTGCATTTCGTCAGGAATGCGAGCTGCTCTGTGGTTCGGAATTCATGTAAATCTGTAGGTCCCCTTCCCATACTTATAAAGTATGGGAATACGCAGGGTTTAAGCCCGTACCATCGCATTGGATGAAAAGGTGGTCGAAGCGGCAATAAAACATTGTCCGTGTTTTCCATCCAGTTCAATGATGCCGTGCTCATAAAGGGAAGATCCTGGCATGACACCTAATTCCTTCGGGAATGTGGTGTATAGGGCTGCTTTCATAACGGTAGTTGTGTGGTCCAGAGGATGATCTGGGTTCATTAGTAACAGTAATATATAATAATTATTCCCAAGTAGTACCGGTTTTTATGGAATTGGAGGTTTACCATGGTAAATTAACACTCCGGGTGAACAGTCAAGTGAGTGAATCTGACGTTTCGTTGAATGTTGTTACCTATCCAGTTCCACGTAGCCGTGCTCAAGGGAGAAGTCCTGGCATGCCACCTAGTTACTTATAGCATGGCAGTACTTGTGATATTAGCCCAGTTCCATAAAAAAACACATGCATGTCCTTTATGTCTATTTAGAGTTCCGCATAACTTTTCACTAAATCGCTTAGATAACTATTTAGCTATTTCACAATTAGGTTGTTTATTTGAGGTATACACAAAATCGCCCGTCGATGGAATTTTATATTTGTGTAGATACATATTTTCCACGCATTTATATGTTTTCATATATCTACCTAAACATAAAAATCCATGGATGGGCGAATTAATGTAACTCTCAAATACTGGTGTAAGCTAGCCGAATAGGTTATCGGTGCGCTATAGTGATTCGTTTGAGCGGCTCGTAGTCTAGTGGCGCGGGGACTTACCTAGCGTACCAGAGGTCTGGGTTCAAAACCTCGCCCCTTCCTGCACCACTTTCTTCCTCTTTCTGATTTGGACAAGTGCGCATCATCACGAATGAGAGCCGCTCCATGGTTTGGAATACATGTAAAACTGTAGGTCCCCTTCCCCTACTTGCTGGTAGGGTTTAAGCCCGCCAGGGCTGGTATCATCGCATTGGATGAAAAGATGATCGGAGCGGCAATGAAAAATTGTCCGTGTTTGCCGTCCAGCTCAATGTAGCTCATAAAGGGAAGGTCCTGGCATGGCACCCAATTTCTTCAGGAATGTGGTGTCTTCGGTATCGGACAACGGTAGTTGTGTGGCCTAGACATCCATGTAAGATTGCATAAAAACTCGTAATAGGCCTACAGACCAATAATATTCTCAAAAATCCCTTCCAATAAAAAAAAAATCGCCTTAACTATGACTGTGTACTTACATACGAATCCTAAAAGTTTCTCGCCGACATCGCCTCCGGGACCTTCGACCCGAAGATGAATTGAGTCAATAAGAAAAATCGCCTCGGAAAATCAAGCCGTGTTTGTCGAAAATACACAAACAATCCCGAAGTTATCGCCGAGCGTTCCGGCGAAAAGTCCGACGCGTATCGCTCCTATTCGCAGCGGTCCAAGCCCTCGGCGCCGCGATACTGGCGCCTCCTCACTTCGCGCCGTTCGGTTTGACTTCATGATGAATTCGCAATCGAAGTGCAAAGTGCGCGTCGGACGTCGACGAGTTTTGGCAAATCGGACCGCAGCGAGGCGAGGATAGATTTTTTTTCTATTCACAAAAACAACTATTCCGGGAGGTGATGACATTTTTGGACGCGATAAGGTGAATGACTGAATCTGGGTTCACAGGTGATACAAACCCTCTGACGCTAAATATGTCGGCTTGCCTGCGCCAAGTGGTTGCGGTAGCCAGATTGGCTACACAAAATTGATGTTGGTATGTACCTGCTGATGAATATACTGATTGTCAGGACATATTGATATCTATTTAATTATACAATAACCAGTCGATTTTTTAATTAAATAGTTAAATATACCTAAAGTTATATCTGTAACCTAAATCGCCTGTAACTACGAAATGCAATCAACGATTTGTTCAGTTTTTTTATTACTAAGCAATTATGTACTGATAATTTCATGCCGCGTTATTTGCATCCAAGCACCTTATCTAGGCAACGCAACCACTTGGCGCAGACAGGCCGACATTTCGATTCAGAGGGTTGGTCTTTATCCTGTAAACTCAGCAGTTTCAAAATAAAAAAAAATAAATTAAATAATTTATTGCATATTTGCAGAGGTGTTACAGAACCCAAATGAGGTAAATAAAAGCGAGTGCCATCTACAAGTTGCCTGGGTAGGCGTACAGTAGCACGTGGCTCTCAATAAGAGAGCAGTGCAATCACTATATTAGCTTAATCTAACCATGTATGTAAATTTAAATAAATTAACCTCTCTTAACGTTTTCTTATCTAATTGAGCCATTTATATTATTAAAAAAAACCATTAAACACTTCTATTATTTCAAACTATTATCGTCATAAATGCATTAATTTTGTAGAAACATTTTTCTAATAACCATACATACAATTTTTTCTTAAATTCATTTAGATCTAAATTTTTGATTTCATTTGGTGTATTATTATATATTTTCGTCGACATACAGTATACATTTTTTATGTAGAATTTTGTATGTGGTTTAGTAGTATATAGGTTATTTTTCCTTCTAGTATTATATTTATGCGTGTCACCTGCTGCTGTGAAATGTTCTGGATTTTTTTTTACAAATATACAAATTTCATAGATTAAGTTTTTTAAACAGCGGCTTACAACTGTCTAAAGGTTTAGCTTGGCAAATTGCTCTAATACATTTTTTCTAAATTTTTAAAAAGTCATCTATAGTTGTACTATTACCCCAAAATATGATTCCGTACCGTATGTTGGAACAGACTATCCATGATGAGCCGTCAGAGCTGATTGCTCGCTTGAGATTTGGGCTATTCGCCTCAATGTTATCGATTTAGTTTTCTGCTTAACATATCAATGTGTTCCTTCCAGTCACAGTGGCAATCCAACAGCTATTTACATTATCGTTACCATTTTTGTCGCGACCTCTTAGTTTATACTTTTATATTAATTTGAAGGGAAGATCGAATACAAGTAAAAACCAAATTGCCTCGACTTTCAGAGTTGCGTACTATAGAGAGCTGCCGTCCTCTCCTCCTCTATGTATGAAATACTCAAAATGGTTTGTGAATTCGATGCGTGTGTGAAATAAATCCGCAGTTAGCACGAATCCCTTCGGCAGAGCCGCGAAGAAGGCGTCTTTGATGTGGCACGTTGTCTTTCAAGAAACTAACGCTTTTAACATTGAACATTCCACGAAAGTTTAAAATGAGATGAATAAGAAAACCGTGGGTACCATGCCGTTCCTGCTACACGGCAATGTCGATGTAATTTTTTTATGTGATTAGGCATAGAAGGCAAATACCACACACACCTTTATATTAGCCCATCACACCGCGTTCTAGAAAGAATTAGGTATCATGCCACAACCACCCCTTTAAGAAGCACTTCTCCATTGAACTGGATGGATGACACGCACAATTTCTCATTCAATTCCGATCTTCCTTTCATTAAATGCGATGATACCCACCTGGGCGGGCTTAACTTTAACTTGACTTAGGCTGAGATAAATAGTAAAATATAAACAATATTGCGTAGTATAAATAAAAAATGACGAAATCCTAAACAGTTCTCCACCATCACACATCCACATAGAAGAAGTAATCTATATTATAAACACTTAAAAATTCAAGCAGACACTAACGAAACGTAGTACTAACAAAAAGTAGTACTTTGTGTTGTCACTTTGACACATTTTGTATCGACGAAATCTCAAAACATAGTATTGGAAGGAAATCTACAGTTTATTATGGGTTTCGTACCATGGAACAGCTCTCGTTCGTGACGAAATGAAAGACCAACTCGGAAAAAGAAAGAATGCGGGGCATTTGAACCTGTGACCTCTGGCATGCAAGGCAAGTTTCCGCACCGCTGAGCTACGAGCCACTTCAACTACAAGCAAAATATTAAAAAAAATGTTAGCGAGTATGGCCCTGGTATTGTAAAAAAGAAGTACACATACATGTACTCGCGATGTTTACAAACAAGGAGCAACGTATTTCGGTCTCCGGGGTCGTGCATCCCTCTTCGTGACGGTATCCGCGGCTCATTGGCGCGAGTGGCGCGGGCCAAAGATCACGGCACCCACCTTGGCAAGCGCCCAATTCGGACTAGGGATGCCGCGTTACGGCGACAGCTGTTACGAAATAGCCGCAGCTATTTTTTTAGAGGTTATAATGGAGGGATAGCGTTCGCGCTAGCAGAATGCGATAAATATTGTATTGTTTTCATTTTGGTCTTCTCAATAAATTTTATCGATTTCTACTGAAATTTGCGAGATTTTCACGATATGTATTTTCCTTCTACTTGCGGAGGATATCAATTGACATTAAACGTACGTTTTTGTACTGTGTTGTCGATTGAACCATATTTTACCTTTATTAACATAGCTCAGGATTGGATGACAATGCCTATTGATCACGCTTTTAAAACCTTAATTACTCGAAAATAAAACACGTGGGGTGCAATAAATAATAGTAAGGAGCGAAGAAAGTAGTACTTGTGCACTACGGGTTTTTGTTTTTGCGAATTTAAGGTTTTAAAGATGTGATACATTGAAAACTATATTTACAAAAATATCAAAATATCTTGTTACCCAAAAACGTAACGATTGGAAATAGCTGCAGGCGATAGGCGTCTGCCCTACGAACCTTCCCACTACGGTGAATACTCAATGAGACACTAGCTGTTCGTCGAGGGGCAGAAATGGCTGGATCTTTCGCGAGAGCTTATTTTTGGCACTCGCCCGTCGGAATTTCTCCGATTTTATGAAAGCGCCGTTACAGTAATGTAGTTGTCATTCCCTATCAGTTCTCGGAGTTTTTATGTCTCTATTCCGTTCGCTGGATAGATTCTCGTGAAAATAAAACCACAATCGGAGTAAATCAGCCAAATTTATCACCGTTCACATTACCCTGTAGCTATCGTTTCCTGCCCGACTTCTCTTCTTCGACGAATTCTCCGTAATTTCCGAAGTGGTATCCCTTTAAGTGTCGTTAAATCGTACTTCTTCGCGGCAATAACAAATTTAAGTAAATGATATGCTCGTAACATCCCGCCCTAACTTTGCTCATATATCACGCAAAAGTTCCCAATATGCAAAGTAAATTTATGCAGCCCATTCTGCGTCTGCTCGAGCGTGCGTAACTACGCAAATGAATCGCAGGTGTATGCGATGTGAAGACGACTGCCGCGGGATCCCCATGAGATGCGAGGAGGTGTCTACTAGCGATGGGTTGTTCCGATTTCTACTTTAGTCCGGAACTACCTCTAGATTGGAGGGTTCAAAGGCAATTGGGGAACATGCTAAGGTTACTTCGAGAACCAGCAAAAATCTGGCAATGGCAAGGTTATAATTTTCCCCTTAGATATTGTCACGAAACTGCCGGACTTAGCCTCCTAAACAATACAGGTGCCGCCGGACCGATTTGAGCTTCTTGCAAACCAAGCAATCCTAAAAAACAAGGCTCGGATATCCATAAGCCCACTTTGGAATGGTTATAAGCCCACTCCGGTATGGTTATAAGCCCACTCCGGAAAGTTGATTAGTCCACTCCGATACGTTTATAAGCCCTCTCCGGAATGGGTTAGAGCCCTCTCCTTAATGGTTGTAAGCCTTCTTCGAAATGGTTCTAAGCCACTGACTAAGTCACTGAGCCATTGACGGTTTGTGGGGTCGCTCAGTCTGTTCTACAGGTACTACCATGGACGTTGCTCTGTGGAACTTGCATCCCTCATTCCTCCCCATCCTATCTATATCCGAAACACCCACCGCAGAGAATCAGAGCACCCCCTTGTGGTTGACATTAGGCTTTTGAGAACGAACCGTTTCTCAAACTCATTTCTCTGCCGCACCGCCAGGATATGGAAATGTCTACCGGCAGATGCCTTTCCTATTACCTATAACCTGGGAGTCTTCAAGCGTAATTTGAATAAGCTCGATAGCTCAGCCATAGTCCGCAAATCCGCTGGCATGGCGCCTCGCTGAGCGTGGTTTCGCGAGGAGAGGTGTTTTTGGCTTTTCTGAGCACCTTTGGTCCTCAGCAAGGCCAACCATACCGGTTTTTCATAAAAAAAGGCAGAATAGATGTTATTGTCGGGAGTGGGAGTATGTAAACTTGATGCGGTATTTTCAAAGGAGGAAGGGGGGGTTCTCGGAATGGGGTGGACTTGAAATTACCCATCGCTGGTGTCTACGCACACACAAACACACTTACATGTAACCCACAGGTGTGTGTATACAGATGCGGCGGCCTCGGTCTCTTTGTCGAGCATTCGTTGCCCTTGTCTGGTCGTTGTCATCGAGTCATTCGCATCGGCCGCCGACGCCGCGGTATGCACTCTCGACGAGGCCACTTGCACCCGCAATCCTCACTCCGAATACACCTCTAAGACATCCGTGCAGAAACCATATTCCGTTGCGTCCCCTTTCGGGCATGTCCGATCGTTTGGGCCCGAAAGGGTAACGCTACCGACGCTGCAAAGTGCACCCTGCCGGCTGGCCTCACGGGTTGATGTCCAGGCGATTTCACGGACGCGACAAAGAGCAATCCCTGGACTGGCGAGCCGCTTCGGATACAAATTGAATCCAATAAAAGAGGTGTAAGGTCGGGAACGTTCCGGAGACGCCGCGTTTTGTGCAACGCTGACGGAAACGGGTCGGTTGTTAGCACCGCCGATTCCGAACGGGCGCTGAGCGTCCGGCGGAAGATTTACTTTCCACCGTGCGTGTACGGCGGGATAATTTTAGCGCGGACGGTTTCTCGCGGTTCTTATTGTGGTAGGGTCAGAGGCGTGCGTCGGATTGTAGTTTTATTGCGAGCGGCGCGCTCTGGCGGATTTCTGCATCGTTAATTCGAGAGAAGTGAGCTTCGGACGTTGCGGGAGCGTCCGCACGTGGACCGGGTCCACGCCGTCGGTCTTGTTTTGTTTGGCGGGGAGGCGGCTTAATTGGAAACGGGGAAGTTCCGCGGAGTCTTTGTAAACATTTCCAATCTAAAATTTTAACGAGAGATCAGAAAGTTGTACGCGTTTAATTAATTCAGCAAAGCCTAACTCCTCTACGCCTGTCGCGTCTTAAGTTCTGCGTTGGCTTTGCTTGAAAGTTTATTTTGATATCGTTAAGGTGTTACGAAAAGGGTTATCCGTGTGCAGTCGTATCTAATAATATTTTCTGCGTCGACTTTATATCTGTTGTCAACATTATTAAGCAGAAATGAATATATCATATTTTTATGTATCTGAAAGTGTATTCTGTAAGGTCACCTCACCATAGATGGGTATAGATCGTATCATAAAATTGTGCTGTAACCTTGAGTAATGAATGAATGAATATTACGGAAAGTAAATTTAAGTCTGTTTTTGTGCGTGAAGATTGTGCATTTCCATCTAATCCAATGCAGCCTTACTATAAAAGGAAGGTCTGGCATGCCACCTACTTTTCATGAGGTGTGTCCAGCTGATGTCATGCCAGTTATGTATAGTGATAGCCATCCATGTCGAGTCTTTAAGCATAATTTCAACAAGCTCGATAGCTCACCCCTCCCCCGCCCGCAAATCCGCTGGCATGGTTCCTCGCTGAGTGTGGTTTCGCGAGGCGAGGTCTATTTTGGCTTTTCTGAGCACCTTTGATCCTCAGGACGACCACCCATGCCGGTTACATGAAAAAATAAATCTAACTTTTTAAATATTTATTAAAATAACTCCTACAGCCAGGTTTATTTCGCAGCTAATACAAGCTTTTGTCATTGTAGGCTAAAAACCTTGCAGTGGCCTCAATTTAAAAGTTAGTCTCTTAATGTCAGGGCAAACAGCGCGTTGCATTGTGCATTACAGTATTTACTGGCGGGTCAATGTCGTTATGTCCGAAAATTGTATGCATACGAGCAAGTGAAGGGGTGTAAAATACAGAGGCACTTCATCACTCCGAATCATATTAATCTTACGAAAAATAAATTTAGTCGCCGAAAATGATGTGAATTCAACGTAAGATCTTGTCTACAGCAATGTTGACTTCGTTGGGACAGCGGCGATTTGTTGGGTGTTTGATTGTTTGAATACTTGTAGCAAGCTCAATATGCGCTCAACGGGGAACAGGGGGAAAATGTACAAATTCACAGGCGACATTCCAAATATAAGAACCAACCGATCCTGTAGATCATCTTATTTATAGGGCCGGAAAACAATGGAATGAACTCCTTTCCAAGGTATTTCCCCCAATGTATAACCTGGGGTCTTTCAAACATGGCGGTTCAACATGGCATAATATAATAAAACAAATGTAGATTTTCGGATAAAACATATATCTGGGCCTTGACAGAGACGACAGTCCGTTTTCATTATTCTGAAAATATCTAAAGACATAAGCAACCGGATTGATAAATGTAAGTAAATTGTATCATATGAGTGCATCACATTTGGTGTTTATGATTTAATTATAACAAGCGATTGTATAAATTTCCGAAGAAACGTTGTAAAACATAAAAGAGGATAAAACTAAATGTTTTTCGGATCCGAAGAAGGTAATTTCGATGAATTTGCTGAATTTGAAATGTTTTGATATTTCCGCTTAAAAGCGGAAATCTATACCATTTCTAAGAAAGTGTCTAAACCATTTTTAATCAAGTTGGTTGCTCACCATGGTATTTGTAGCTCATCTGGCCATCCGACTCATGCAATGGGACATTTCAGCGCCTTGGATACTGGATTTTGCTCAGGGACCCGAACCAAGCGCCACCGCAAGCAAGGACCATGAACCACTACTCCAGTGGCCACGAGAAAAAAATGCGATACTTTGTCCGTTTAGTTGTAATACTGGCATCACTTAAATTGGCGTTTTCGGAACTTCGAAATTACGTAAAAGCGTCAAACCTATACGGGTTTTACTTCTTCAAAATGTCAAAAAGAAACTCGTACTACCGATTTTTATCAAAACCCGGAGTCGGCAGAAACAGCAATGGTACCGTATTTAGTCAATCTCGGACTCGCAAATGTTAGTTCGTTCAACGCCTAATACGGCGATCTTCAATTCATATTTAAAAACGCTGGTCGATCGGTTTACATTACGAAGAGCTTTTTTTTTCAAATGTGATGATTTCTTGAAATAGTATTCCGACAAAATGAAAAATCCTTCAGGGGTTAACCACAAGACCGGCCCTGCATCGCAACCGTTCCCGCTACGCAAATAACCTCCAGCGCTGCACGCCGGCGTGGTTGTAGGTCACGACAAGATGGCGGCGGCCGTGAATTCGGCGCCGTACCGAGAAAGCCCGAACCGGCTTTCGGGGCTATTTTTAACGTTCACTTTCGCTTATCTCCTGCGCGGCCCTGCTATATCGGGCGACTGCGCGCGGCGCAGCAGCGAAAGTGGTACCTTCACTCAAATTCTCGATTTAGACCCACTCGCTACGTCGTCCTGGGGTGTTTCGATTTGACTTTCAAATTGATTCTCTCTCATCGGCGTCACTCTTGTGATTGTTAGTGAAATTCAAATGTGCGCCAAAAATGCAAGAGGCGCAGAGCCTGGTCATGCTTTTATTGAATACTAGCTGAGGTACCCGGCTCCGCTCGGGTCAATGTCGTTTTTGACTGATTTCGGGCTGGTCAAGTTCAGCCTGCGTTTGCAATGTAAGCGGAAAAAATGAAATTATTCACGACATCACCGATTAATTTACGAAACCTCATAATAACAGTATTTCTCCACTATTTAATGGATGTTATTATACATATAAACCTTCCTCTTCAATCACTCTATCTATTAAAAAAGACCGCATCAAAATCCGTTGCGTTGTTTTAATGATTTAAGCATACATAGGGATATAGGGACAAAGAAAGCGACTTTGTTTTATACTATGTAGTGATAATAGTGATGTAAAGTATTTCGATTCCATCCTGATGGTCATCTTTAAAAAGATTTAAAATGAAGACCTCGGAAATCTGAAGTAACCTTTTATACCTAGTAACCGCATTACAACCCAATTTGGGTTGATATAAATTTTATCTCAATCTATCTAGGTTTTAATAAATAATTCTCATCAAATCGTGTTATTGAAGAAAAACCGTTTAAAAATCAAGTGACTTTATAACCTTTACAATAGATACAACTATCGCAAAGTTCAGGGGTTTTACCATAGCAAATTGACTCGCCATTTCGTACCATGCTACCTGGTATATTTCAGTAAACTTGGCCGTCATTTGGCAGTTTAGACTAGGAGGTCGCGACCAAAATGGTATCGATAACGTAAATGGCTGAAACTGGGTTCACAGGATAAAGACCAACCCTCTGAAGCTAAATGTGTCAGTCTGCCTGCGTCAAGTGGTTGCGTTACGAAAATAAGGCGCATGTAAAAATAGTTATGGTGACAAAAAGAAATTATGACAATGAGGTAAATGACTGCAAATAACGAAGCATGAAAGCATCAGTACATAGTTGCTTAGCAATATTAAAACTGAACAAATCTTTGGTTGCATTTCATAGTTATATGCGATTTAGGTTCCAGATATAACTTTAGCTATATTTCAGTGTTTAATTAAAAAATCGACTGGTTATTGTTGCATAATTAATATGTATCAATGTTTCTAGACAGTCAGGGTTAATATTAAATATTTTTTTAGCCGTAAGAATAATAATGTATTATGTATTTTGACTCTGTGTTTAGAGGTCACTGTAGTAGTTCATGACAGAAATAATAGTATTAAAACTAAATCGTACAAAGTTTTCACAACTCTTTCATGTTGCCACTGGAGTAGTGCCTCGCTTTAAGGTCTTTGCTTGCGGCGACGCTAGGTTCGGGTCTCCTCTTTCCCTAAAATATGGTTGACAGAGGCGATAGCTGAGCCCGGCGCGATGCTCGTGAACGGGTGCTGTTTGGGGGGGACCTCGGGGGGGACTGGCTTGCTCCATTGGCAACATGTTATATGGCGGGCATAGTCTTTACAAATAAACTGATATTTGTCATGAACTGTTGCATATGATATTAATTGTTTATACTTTATACTTTTGTAAACTTAGACTAAGTGGACGTTGAAAAATAAAACCAGCGGAGTTTCTTGCCAGTTCCTCTTCGCTAGGATTGCCGAACTGGCTAATGATAAAATGTTAAAATATGACAAATCCGAGTGCAGTTTACTGTCTATGGATGATGAATAAACAATAAACAATAAACAATAAACAGTACATTCATCACCAGGTACATACCAACATCTATGTCATATAGCCAATCTAGATAACGCAACCACTTGGTGCAGGCCGACCGACATATTTAGCATCTGAGAGTTGGTCTCTAACATATGAACCCAGATTCAGCCATTTACCTTATCGTGACTAAAAATGTCGTGACCTCCCGGAATATTAGCATGTTACCAAATACAACTAAACGTCAGATTTAATCACTCGCTTGCCTGCTCATTCGGCAAGTTAATTTACCATGGTAACCCCTGGTCTTTATTATCAACGCCCTTCATCCCTTTCTTTTTGAATTTGATGCACAATTCGTTTAAGATGGTGATTTCATTCCACAATAGGTTTTAAAATTGAAATATTTTTGTATTTTCATTTTTAACTAAACTTTTTCGTGCTGAGTAGGTACGTTGCTTATTCCAAGGAGTAGGAGGCATTCAATGAAGAATACCAAATTATGGGTATACAGCCGGTGGCGAAATTGGTAGACGCAGTGCCCGCGAATGGTATGTTTTGCTGGTTCCAGCCTTGAAGTATATTCGTAAAGTAGTTCTTATTACTGAGCTATTTCTTCAATGGATATGTCCTTGCTTCACGGTCAATTATACATATGTATCACATTTCTTTTCATTTTCATCAGTTTTCAATCCAAATGGCCTTCTCAAAGTAAAAGAAAGGCTCTGTCTTGGCATAAGTGAGATTTGCTATGTCTGTCAGGTCACTTATAGATTTGTATACAAAGGCAATCGTTAATGAGGAAATCTATAGCAGACTAGGCAATTGTAACGTAAGGCTGTGCCTGTCGCTATCGCCTGCTGTCGACAGAAGGTCGCCCGCAGGAAGCGGCGGAGGAAGTGCGGCAACTCCGGTGACGCAACCTGCTGTCGTCCGTGCCCTGGAGCCAACGACCCGCGGACCAGGCCTTACACTATGTTTGGTTTACCAAAGGTGGAAGACAGAAATATTAAAATCGATATAATGACGACTATCCTGGCCCCTATAGTGTCGCCTTCATAAAGTCCAAAAGATCACGATCCAAAACACAGAACGTCTGAATGTAGGTGTTTACAATGTATGTTTCGTGTGTATTATAACACACTCTGTGAAAAAAACAGCTGCCTACCTATTACGGTTCATGAGATGCAGCCATATGACAGGCGGACAAACGGACAACGGAGGCTTAGTAATAGGGTTTCGTTGGCCATCTTTGGTTACGGAACCCTAAAAAGCACTCATGTAAGCTAAGTTAACCTAACCGAAAGTAATTCAAAATGTTCGTATTAATATAAGTTTTGTAGTCTCAGTCTTGTAGTCAGTAGTGCTGTGGGTTTTGGCACGTAAAATAATACAAATAAAAAATATATAAATATCATTACAGTAGGTTTGGTGGGGACGCATCATTAAGTCCAAAAGCACAAGGTCCAAAACAATTACGAATACGGATATTTTTAATTGGGTTATGTTAGGTTAGGTTTGGTTAGATTATATGCATTTTATAATACGCACGAAAAATACATCATTTTGGACGTTCTGGGTTTTGGACCTTATGCTTTTGGACTTCATGAAGGCGACCCGGTGTGGTTATCCATCCATGTAATTTTCCGTGGATTGTAGCATTTAAAGTGATATGTAACTATGTGATCAGCTCACTGTAGTAGTTAATGAGAAAACTTATAGTATTAAAACTAAACATGCATTCTGGTTTCCACTTGAGTAGTGCATCCCTTTAAGGTCATTACTTACGGTGACGCTTGGTTCGGGACACCTCTTTCCCTAAAATATGGTCGAGACAGGTGATGGCTGTGCCCGGCGTGATGCTCCTGAACGGGTGCTGTTTGTGGGGACCGGCCTGCTCCAATTGGCAACATGTTAGTTGGCGGGGATATTCTTTGCAAATAAACTGATATTTGTCATGCACTGTTAGATACTGCATGAATTGATGACTTTCGTGAATTATTTTTAACTCAGTGTTCTACCCGAGTTTTTGTTAAAAAAAACACGAACGCTTTTGTAAATTTAGACTAAGTGGAAAAAGGTTCTTGTCAGTTCTCTGGCCAATGTTCAAATATGACAATTCCAAGTGTAGTGTATTGTTTATGAACGATGAATACAATACAATATTAAAATAATATGCTTTTGGTGTAGTTCGAATTGTTCATCGCTCCATGTTCGCCGGACATTCGCTTTGCGCTAGGTCGATGCTTCGCTGCACACAACTACGAGTATTACTCACTAATTAAGGTCGTATGGTAGAACAAAGCATGTTTCGAAGCGCCCTTTATTTAATATATCCGCCGCTGCTTAACGCTAAATACCCGATAAATAGGATTAGATATGAGACACATCGGGGAAAAACTGACTTACGCGAGAGAAGCCACTGGGATCTACTATAAATTTTAATTAATTTTATAGTATAGAAACTATAAAAAAAATAACGACCATCTCAATGGGTTTTGAAGGATTTACTCAACGGTGTTTTCCTAGTTATTGTTCTCGAGTAATTATATATTTTCCCTGTAACCAGCAGCAAAACAGTAGTTAAAGACCATAAATAGACATAATTTAGTTCAGTGTTGACGCCCATTTCGTGACGAACAGTAACTGCGGACGCATTCAAAGGAGGTTGCTCACAAAAAACCAGACGCGACAGAAATCCTATCGCCGAATAAAATATCAGTTTTAAAACATATGTACACTAAGACAGCAAATTTCAAATCGTCAAAATTTACGGTTAATATTAATTATGCATATCATGTAATTTATTTAAATGTTTTGTCTCTTCATGCAATCGGGGCTAAGGGCCGAGTGCACGAAAGAACAAAAAATCAAAATCAACGTCAAAGTATGATTAAACACGTCACCCTGTATAAACAGTATGGAAGAAACTCGATGCGGTTCACTAAAAGTGACGTGTTTGAACATTGATTAACTCAGCCGATTCTTCGTGCAACCGGGGCTAAGAGACCAGACGCCGCAATGGCGTAAAGTTTACTTTACCGAAATCCGGAATGGTGGCGCGAACGGTTGGCGCGAATGTGCGCGCGCGGCGAGTTTTTGCCGCGCCACCTGGCGGAAGACCTTGGCGGTTCCGTTCGTTGGTCGTGGCCTCCCGACGCCGACATCATTGTGCCGGTACGAATAGTTACTAGCCATGGAGCAATGTACTGCGACTGGTGGTCTACTCGAAAATATAGTGCTGCCAAGTGAAGTCGGGCGCAGAAGACATGGGCTCAATATTGATGACGGTTATTATATCTTCTTCTTCTTCTTCAGCCTTTTGCTGTCCACTGCTGGACGTAGGCCTCCCCCAGACTTCGCCAAGTTGTGCGGTCTTCGGTTTTTCTGTGCCAATTGTCACCTGCTGTCTGACGTATATCGTCTGACCAACGTGCTGACGGTTGGCCGACGCTTCTTTTCCCGACTCCATCTGTGGTCATCTCTGCGACATACGTGACCTGCCCACTGCCACTTGAGTTTAGCAACGATCGATCAGTTAGATCGACTGGCGTTTTCAAATGTATGGAGAAACTGAAGAGCGCGCGCAGTGGGCGTTAATCGAACAAACATTTGCGAGTCCGAGTTTGATTTGACAGCTTACTCAACATTGCCGTAAATACGTCGACGTTGCCGTTTACGCCGACTCCGAGTTTTCATACAAATCGGAAGTTCGAGTTTGACTTTGACAGCTCGAAGAAGTAAAACCACAGAATATCTAGTAAAAACTTGTATGGAGTTTGACGTTTTTACGGTAACGCCAATTTAGGTGACAACTGGGACCACAGGCTCTGGAAATGTCGCGATAGGCGTCAGTTGTCAAATGATCGCCGTTTCGTTCTTTACATACAGCTCTTCGCCTGTGACCGCCTCTTGTACGGAAGGTGTAGCGACAGAAACTCAACCGCATAGCGGCAGCAGCTCAGCCAGTTTTTTGTGATAATGCACACACTGACGGTAACGCCGGTAAGTCAGTTCGCTTATAATTCGCTCACTACTATTCTTCATTAATTTAAGAGTGATTATGACCAGCGGCCTTATCGCCGAACAGCGACTGTCGCTGCCAGCGTCGGTATCGCTGCCAACGAGTCATCGCATACAAAATTTTGCGGCTACCATCGATTTACCATGGATTACCGATACCGGCGACATATGCTATGTCGATGGCGGCTACGGATAAAAAATAAATTCGGTTGCCTATCTTTTATCCGCAGTAACGGTAGCCACAAAATGTTGTATGCGATGACTCGTTAGCAGCGACACCGACGCTGGCAGCGACAGTCGCTGTTCGGCGATAAGGCCGCTGGTTTCCTCGACTGATACCACTACTCGTCCATAAAAAAAAAATAGCGTGAGACTGTATGTATTTCTTTTAGGATCTGGAATTTGTCGACGATTATAATTTCAGCTTCGAAGAGGATCGATCGCAGAAAAGCTCTACATTGAATGAAATATTTATTTATTTATCAATTTACCAGTTCATTAACTGTCGTGGCTAAAGAAGTGAATCAAAAAGTAAAGTATTTAATAAGTCAAAATAAAATATAGAAATGAGCCTGTAACTCAACCTGTCTTGGTAGTTGACACTTTTCTTAAGGTGGGCTTCCCCGCTCAACTCCCCATACAAACGTGGAAAGAAGGTCATGCCCATATTCCTTGTCAGAGATCGAAAATTTTGCTCAAAATAGCTCTTTTTGATCGAACTAGATGTCTGATGACTGTTGGCATTGTAGAAATGTGTTTGGTTTCTAAGTTATAAGGTCCGAGAGTTCAAATTTTTCGCGGGTTTTATGTAATAACTTTGGAGGTGGATACACAACGATAAAATAATAACATATGAAAAAGATTAGTCATCAGACATTGCTTGTTTCATGGATATTTATTATCAATTTGTTGTTTGTTAGATTTCGCGAAAACAGACAGCGGTCGTGGTTTACTTTTAGCTATAAGTCGTTTTGTAATTAATATTTTCGTAAATCTTACCAAATCAAACACTATGCGCTGTAACTGCCTGTCTTTTTATTTGAACCAGAGAAGGTCCCAGAGCGCAATTGCACGGTTTTGTACCGTGCCCGCGAATGAGTTAGTCCCGCCGGGAAGGGTCACCTTAAAACGTACATACTGTTAGGGATGTTTTTCATCGTAGTACTGAAAGGGAAAATCTTAGGTTATATCCGTTTTTGATGAAAGAGAAATCGGAATATAAATACTGTAAATAAATATTAAATTCAAACACAGATAATAAAACAATACAGCACAAATATTTGTCATTTGTTTTCGTCAAAAAATATATTTGTAGCCCTTAAGGCGAGTCAACTCGTAGCGCTGTACAAATGTACATTCGAACAAACAAACGCATTAGTAAGTTCAAATGGAACTTCAGACTGTTTCTCTGCTCATCAGTGTTTTTATTTGCATATTAATTTAATAAAAAAATGGTATTTCGCTTCCGAAATTGAAAAGTCATGTGATCGCTAGATATAAGTACATACATAAATAAATAATTCCTTTTCCATTTAGATTTCTACCATTAGTCAAAATAGTTTGGAAAAGGACACTTTTTCTTTCCCTAAAATTTTTACAAGTAATCGCTGGAAGAGAAATAATTTATGCGAATAATATGAGTTATAACATTCAAGACTAGCTAGTTTACTTGGGGTTGCCTCGTCAAACTTCGCATTTTGGCTAGTAGCCGCGCCTTAAGAGTACACTTATCTGTTGACGCCTACAACTCTTTCCCTTATTTATAGTTCAGACAGCGCCATCTCCCGGCACTCGGCGATTCATAAGCGTCCGCTGTGACGCTACAGACTCGTTACCCTGTCAGAATTAATTCCCCGCGGAATTGTTCATTTATTTACGCCGCCCGCTTCTGAATGAAAATGGTGAACGTCTTTATTTATCTCTGCGCCTCGCAATATTTGTGCTCCTTTGTCTTAAGGCGGAAACGAGACTCGGAGAGTTGCCATAGTAAGTATGACCCAGGGTGGCGTGGTACAAGCAGTTTAATGCATGGAAACTACCTGTTTTTAGAAAGATGAAATGAAAATATTAAAAAGCAGGCCAAGTGCGAGTCGGACTCGCACACGAAGGGTTCCGTACCATTGTACGTCATTTAACACCAAAAATCACGTTTTTTGTATGGGGCCCCCCTTTAATTTGTATTATTTTTAAATTTTACCTATTTGCTGATACAGTCCTGTGACAGACGGACGGACGGACAGAAGAGGTTTAGTAATTGGGTTCCGTTGGCACCCTTTGGGTACGGAACCCTAAAAAGCCACAATTATAACGAACATTAAAGTCTACAGTTTGAGATTCGTTTCATATAAAAACGATGATCTCGAAACAATTTTATTTGAAAGTAAATGACTTTTCTCGTTGGAATGATTTTTACAACAACAAAAGTTGCAAAAAATATTTAAAGATAGATTTGTAGTTTTAATATCAAAATATGACATGTATTTTGTATTTTGAATGTCATCAAAACAATAAACAATCTTTTTTTAAGTAACTGTACTTTTGCGTGCAAAGCAAGTATTTAAGTTTCAACGAATGTGATATGTATGTAGAATCGACCGTGAAGCAAGGACACATTAATTAAAGACAGAACACTGTAAAAAAACGACTTTATAAATATACTGCAAGGCTGAACCCGAATCAGCAAAACATACCATTCGCGGGTATTGCGTCCAACCAATTTCGCCACCTACTGTATACTGTCTTTTTTTAAATCGAATCTTTTTTACGTTTCGAGTCCTGATTCCACCTTAAGTGTGTCTGAACGAATTTCCGGCAATGCTGAAGGTAATTTCTTAGCTCGCTCAGGTGTCTCGTTCTATTCTTAGTGGCTGAAGACTGAAATAGCTGCCGAGGATTAGAGTTTGAGAGAAACAAATAATGAAAATGCTTTGGCTAATATTATTTTCGGTGACTTTCTCAAGAAGGGCTTTATATTAATAAATATCCGTGCGAAAACGAGTTATTTTGGGATTTAGAATTATGCTATTATATAAATCTTGCTAGAATCATCTGTTCTGGGTTTACCATAGTAAGTTTACTCACCGGATGAACAGGCAAGAGAGTTTGAGTTTCAGCGATTTGAAGCTACAATGCAATCGCAAATACAATCGCTATCTGATTTTTTAAATTAAATGAAAACAATTTTAGTCGTGACATTCGTCGGAAGCAGGATTCCGACTGTACTCTAACCTAACCAAAAACACAATATGAGAACTAGGTACAATGCCAGGACCGTCCTTATGTTGCTCGGCTATATTGATCTGGATGAAAAACACGGACAATTTAACATTGCCGTTTAAAGCATCTTTTCATCAAATACAGGATTCCACGTAAAACAAAAATACACCTTTGTCCCCTTCCTTACTTACTAGGTGGTAGGGTTCGCGCCCTGGTTGGTACCATCGCATTGAATGAAGGATGGTCGAAACGGCAATGACAATTGTCCGTGTTTTCCATCCAGTTATTGAACTCAGGAAACACGGACAATTTTCATTGCCGCTTCGACCATCCTTATAAAGCCGAGCAATTCTTAAAGTGCTTTCTTAAAAGCCTTTTTAAAGTGTACTCTTTACTCAGCTTATCAAATCGTAGAACCCTACTGGATATGACAACACTACATAAAATATGGAACAATAAATTTGACTGCCCTGAATTGCTTTCTAGTATTTCATATAATGTACCATTGTCCTTTTTTTTATGTGACTGGACATGGATGGCTAATACCACACCTTCTGTCATGGTATTAGCCCAACACACCACATGGGAACTAGGTGCCATGCCGGGACCTTCCTTATATTGCACGGCTACATTGAACTGGATGGAAAACACGGACAATTTTCATTGCCGCTTCGACCATCGTTCATCCAATGCGATGGTACCAACCCGGGCGGGATTAACCCTACCACCTAGTAAGTAAGGAAGGGGACCTACAGTTTAACGTGCAATCCGAACCACGGCCAGCCTCTCTCAACGGTCGAATGGTCACCCATCCAAGACCAGACCGGACCCAGCGTTGCTTAACTTCGGAGAGCGAACGCCAAAGTGTCGCGCCACTGGGCCACTGAGGCTGAGTCCTTGTAGTACGTTACCACAAGGAGCCGAGTTATGTTTAATTCAAATATCATCTGTATCATCGGACCAACGCTGGTAACCGTATACCTATCCATAAAATGTGGATAAATTTAACAGAGTATTTCCTGATCTAGATATACATATCTCAGTAATAATGACAACTTGCTTCATCATAATCTATGTATTTTCATTTTGTATGTTTGTTTGTGTAATAGTTGATTTTCTGTATTTTCTTTTTTGTTAATTAAGTTTTTTTTGTGCGATTTAAATGAACGATTCTGCCATGCATGTTATCATGTTACACTGATAATTTATCTATGCTCAATTTTTGAAACTAGCAACATTCTGTTATATTTTGTTATATTATTAACTTACACCTTATTTTCGGATTAGCCCGATGATATGTTTGTTTTTATTTCTGAAATAATAAGCCCTATATTTTTTTTATATTATCTGTGAAATGCGGTGCTGGGTACATATCTATTAAATTAGTTTGCTTTCTAAATAAATAAATAAATAAAATATAACGAAGGTCCTGGCATTGCACCTAGTTCCCATGTGGTGTTATGCTAATATCTGACGGTCAGTTCGGTATAAGCCATCCATGTCCAGTTACATAAAAAAAACGACTGCCGAGATACCTCAAGGTGACCTCGCCCAAAATATGTACGGCTCACCCTTAATCCCCGAGAATGGGCCTGCCTCTCGCGCATCGAGAATGGCCCTCCTGCTAGGACGCGCTTATCGCCGGATTGCACGTGGCGAGGATACAGAAAATAATTTTCGCGGCAAATCCTCAGGGGGGCGGAAATACCTCTCTCGCGCGATGACAGATGGCAGATGTGGCGCGCGGCGCTCGGGAAAAAGTAAAAGTATTCCCGTTTGAACGACTGCAGAGACGGTACTTGAGTCGCACTGCTTTTTGACAAAACTTATAGTATTAAAACCTAATGTGCAAGTCTTTTGAGCGGCCCGTAGCCTAGAGGCGAGGGGACTGGCCTAGCGCACCAGAGGCCTGGGTTCAATTCCGACATGCACCACTGTCTTTCTCTTTCCGAGTTCGATAATTGCATTTGGTAACGAATACGAGCTGATCCATGGTTCGGAATCCATGTAAAACTGTAGGTCCCCTTCCCCTACTAGGTGGTAAGGTTTAAGCCCGCCCGGGTTGGTACCATCGCATTGGATGAAAAGATGGTCGAAGCGGCATAGAAAAAGTGTCCGTGTTTTACATCCAGATCAATGTAGCCGTGCTCATAAAGGGAAGGTCCTGGCATGGCACATAATTCCTTCGGGAATGTGGTGTATTGGGCTAATATCATAACAGTAGTTGTGTGGTATTAGCCATCCATGTCAGGTCGCATAAAAAAAAAAGACTAAGTGGACGTTGAAAAAAAAAACAGCGGAGTTTCTTTCCAGTTCTTCTACGCTGTGTTTTGTTTGCTGAACTGGCCGATGTTTAAAATATGACAAATCCGAGTGCAGTGTACTGTCTATGGGATGATAAATAAACAATACTTTACTTGACGAGGGCTTTATACACCTGACATAGGTTAAGTTGACGACGGCTTTTACACCAGATTATACTTGTAATGCTATAAATTATATTAATTTATATAATTGAATTAGTAGCTTTATTAGTTGTAAGTAACTTAAACTGAGGGTTGCTGTTTCTATTGTTCTTTGTTTTTTGCCTTAATCTGTTCTGCCAAGGAATTGTTTTGCAGTAGCATTTAGATCTAAGTATGTATTTTATAGTTGAGGACGGAAAAATATGTTATGTAAACCCGTGAAGTTTCTTTGCGGGTTCTTCTTTACTGGGTTGATCGAATCCGCGGATCTTTGTGACGTAACTTGGTGTAGTTTGACTACCAAAAAGTTTAAATAAATGAAATGAAATGAAATGAAAATACAATACAATATATAACCTTTCTAACGAGTAAAAATATGAAGAAAAGGTCGGGTAGTTAGTGCCCGCAATCAAATAGGATGCATGAAGAGATTTACTTCTGTGTTTACGCAAAACTCAGTGAAACACAAGAGATTGTGTTAGCGCTAAGATTATCTTTTACATACATGCGTGTATTTAAAGATTTAATATTTATTTTATAATAATAAAATATAGAAATGCTCTCATTATTAAATTGAAAAAAAAAACAGTTTGGGAACATTTACGAAACGAACTTTTGAGCAACGAAGCGATGTTTGTTTATCTTCACGTCAGGCTTCACGTGATATTACGGCGGACTTCACGCACTTTTTCTCAAACTTTGTGTCTTTTTTAAACGACTTCGAAAAAGGAGGAGGTTATCAATTCGTCTGTATGTTTTTTTTGTTTGTTGCCTCATAACTTTTGCCTGGGTGAACCGATTTTGATGATTATTTTTTTAAATGAAAGCTAGTGCTTCCCAAGTGGTCCCATTTTAATTTGGTTAAGTTCTGACAATGATATCCATGGAAAAATCATATAAGTCTTAAATTTGTATTAAGATGTGCGCGACAAATGGACGAATAACTCAATATAACGCCAACCGATTTCGATGATTCTTTTTTTATTGGAAAGGTCGTGTACAAATTAGTAAGTGTACTTCAGATTCACTAAAAATATACAAATAAAAAAAATAACAAAAAAAAATTACCGACTTCAAAGAAAAAAGGTGAAGCTTGCCTACCTTGGCAAAAGAACCTTGCCAAGGTAGGCAAGGTTCTCTTGATTGGCGCAGCGCGTGCCCGGCTGACGCCGACTAAAAAAATAACAAAAATCGTAACTACAAAAATGGCAATTATTTTTTACTTTTTAGTGCTTTTTCTTTGAAGTCGGTTATTTTTTTTGTTAAAATTTTTTTTGGTGGATTTTTTTCTCCGAAACTAGAAAGATTTGGTCATTGTTTGGGGTTTTATGTGATACGTTGAAGTACTTATGCTATTTACTACGGGTTTTGCGGCTGAGGGATTCTTTAAAATCTACTAATATATTTAAAATATAGCTACATACATTTTTCTTTTTGCAAAATGAGTTCTATTCACTTTCTGAAATAATAAAATGTGGTTCATCTCCCTCAATATGGTTGAGAGGTTCTTGCGAACGGGTTTTTAGGGTTCCGTACCCATGGGGTGTCAACGGAACCCTATTACTAAGCCTCCGCTGTCCGTCCGTCTGTCCGTCCGTCTGTGACAGGCAATTGGATTTTTCACATAGTGTGTATTTATATTGCCGCTATAACAACAAATAAGAAAGATTCAAAAATAATAAAAATTAAGGGGGCTCCCATATAAAAATATGTTTTTGGGGTTTTTTGCTCGATCTTGATGATTGCAATAGGTAGATGGTACGAAACCCTTCGTGTGCGAGTCCGACCCGCACTTGGCCGGTTTTTCTTGTGTAACTGGTTGCGGTTCCCTACAACCACACCACTATCATGATATTAGCTCACACACTTCATTGGATCGAGGTGACTTACTAGTGCCTTTCTTTTGGGCTATATTAAATTGGATGGAAAACACAATTTTCTCTGCCGGGGCGGCATTGACTCTACCACCTAGTTACTAAAGAAGGACCGTGTAACGTGGAATCCGAACAATGATTTACTTAAGGCGCCTATATACCATAGCATAAAGTCAAGAATACGCGCGGCGGAATCTAGCCAGTGCTATCATGTCAGCGTAACTTTTCGCACGCTGCACCCGGATAATTGGTGTATTTGATGGCAAGGTAACGACTAGTCTGATTTTGTAAAATTTCTGTATTTAGAAGTTTTTTAACAGTAAGGGGGATGTGTACCTCATTATGGCTGAAAGCTAAAAAATTTTTGTTAAATCATTCTTCTAAATAGTAAGATAACAGAAAAATGGCTTTGAAAGATAAAAATGGTCTTTTTGGAAATATTTTTTCCTTCGACGATTATACAAGTGTTTTGGACAAAATGGGTATGTGTACCTTCGCAAACGTACATTCTATGAGCTCAGTATTTTTTCAATATTTAACAACCAAAGGCTTTACGGTAATCGACGTCAGAAATACATAATTTTTGGGTATTTATTCCCCTTAAGAACATCTTGGCTGTTTTACGTCAGGCACGCCATTTCGCGAAACGTTGTCCGTTATAACGCCCGTTCTTTATGCTCCTCACAGCCAGATATATAATTATTAAGCGAAACCGTATATCAGTAACCCGCGTCTGGGGCCGGAAAATATTGTTGGCACGAAATCAGTCGGGGGCCCACCAGCGAAATGTTTACGTTATGGTAGATAATTTAGTGTGCACTCCGACTAGCAATGCCAGGATACGATTCTTTTTATCATGACATGGCATGCGACGAGCGTTGTTTAATTAGATTATTAATAGTTTTATTCCACTGTTAAGATTATGCGCATTTTATAACGAAACATGATTTGATTGTTTTTTAATCTAATTTCGGTTACTGCATATAAGGCCGTGTATATTGTTTTATAGAGTACATTTTCAAATTTGAAATAATAATAGGGTTTACTCAAGAGATTTGTTTATTGTGATAATTGCGTTATAGTTATAGCCCCTAGAGTGGGGCCCGCCGGTAGCTCATGGTCTAAATCAACTTATGTAGACACAAGGAGCACGAGGCGACTTGCTTTAATCCGATTTTGCAAGGTCTCCTGGTACTTTAATACCCGGGGGGTAACCGACTTAAAATATAAAAAAAATAGTGCAGTCAGAAGTGTTAATGGTTATGTAATTTGCTTTTCGCTTGCATTTTCTCGTGGCTCTTACTAGTGCAATACTTGATACCCACTTTGGATTGAAGCAGAATTGATCGAATTCCCTCACTTGTTTTATCGAATTTTACGCCGTTTCAGTCTCGCCCGATATACTGCTAGAGCTGGCGCAGCAACACATCTCCAAATCGCGTGTCTTCCGATGATTGGAGCGTGTTGAGCCCGTGCCAGCAGCCGTCCCGCTCTGGCGTGGGCGCGCGAGCGGGACGCGGCTATCCGCCCGCTGAGGTGACCGACAGTCGCTTGTTTACGTTGGCGGGGTGTGACCGGTTACCTCGGAAAGAACCCCGCACAAATCGTATGGGAATTGGCTCCCGGTCAAATTGGCTGAAATTTGGATATGTTGTTCGTTTCGGCATCCTGAACAAAAGTCTCAATGGGCACAAAGCCCAATTTTGCTTATTTTGGCCGCTACGGGGCTCCAAAGCTCCACGGGTTGACCATTATTTACTACTCAAAACGGCGATCTCCTGGCAGTTTAGTATTTTCTACGCTGAGGAAAAAGTACCCTCTCATGTTTTCGGGGGGGCTAAATTCAAATCCAATGTCAATATGACAATATTGACAGTTGACAGCTGTCAATTAGTTGTCAACTAGCTGTCAAACAGCGAGAAATAAACAAAATCGATAAAATCCACATGTGAATGTAGGTTTTTGAGGTTGCTGAGTTCAAAACTGATGGCCAAAAGACAATAATGACAGTTCAGGATGCCGAAACGAACAACATATCCAAATTTCAGCCAATTTGACCGGGAGCCAATTCCCATACGATTTGTGCGGGGTTCTTTCCTTTCTATATGCTCACGTTGGAGTGGGGCCAGCCAGCACAATATATACCAAGCTCTCCTTCGTATTTGTCTTTGTCTCTACTAGGACTAAATTTGTTTTTATATTTTCACGTCGCTTTACTTGTGGCACTGTCAAATTGCATACATAGAAAAAAATACCTAATAATTTTCTCACCAGTGAATATATTAAAACAGAATTCTTTTTGAATTGCAGTTTTGAACGAAGCGGCTTACTTTAATCTAATTTCAAAGTTCTCTCGTATATGAGGCAGTGCATCCTCCCCTGTTAAGTCAATGGGCGCGTGCGTCGCCCGATAGACTGCTAGAGCTGGCGCAGCGCAGCAACACATCTCCAAATCGCGTGTCTTCCGATGAATGGAGCGTGTTGAGCGTTTGCCAGCAGCCGTCCCGCTCTGGCGTGGGCGCGCGAGCGGGACGCGGCTATCCGCCCGCTGAGGTGACCGGTAGTCACTTGTTTATGTTGGCGCGCCGGTTACCTGGGTGATTTCGATGCTCACGTTGGAGTGGGGCCAGCCAGCGCAACATATACAAAGCAGTCCTTAATTTTTATCTTTGCTTCTACTTCGGCTGAACCTATTTAATATGATAGCCACTTTATTTGTGGCATTGTCAAATTACATATAGAGAAAAAACGACACAAATCATTATCGCGTTTTAAAATAAATTATTTTTGAATTGCAGTTGTTTTGCAATTGCACCACTGACACCCACCGTCATGATATTAGGGCAACACACCACGTTCCCGTGATGAAAGGGCTACAATTAATTTCGATACCAGGATTTTACTCAGCACGGATAAATTGAACTGTATGGAAAACGCGAACAATATTTAATTGTCGCTTCGACCATCTCTTAATTCAATGCGTTGGTACCAAGCCGGGCACGTTTAACCCTACCACCTAGTAGGGAAAGGGGCCCTATAGATTTAAATGGATCCCGAACCGTAAAAAAACTCCCATTCTTGAACAGCCCTCCCGGGATGGTACCATCGCAATGCGTGAAAAGTTGGTCGAAGCGGTAATGAAAAATTGACCGTATTTTCCATCCAGTTCAATGTAGCCGTGCTCATATATAATTCTCCGCCATTTGTTTGAGGCATTATATCATAGCAGATTGACTACGACACATACATCCGCACGGGGCTGACGAGCGGATTGTACAATAAGAGTATCGTTAACACATTGTTTATAGATAATGCGGGGAGTATTGACTCGCGATATGTGCACAACCGCACCGGACGAAGCTTACAACAACATTTCTAGAATATATTACATATATTACACGGGTTATTATAAGTTTGCAACTTCTGTTATTAAATGAAAGGCCGATCACGTTAGCAGACAATCTATACTAATAGATCATTTTTTTATGAAATACCGGGACCCATACCGGATGTGCTAAGGACCAAAGGGTTCAGAAAAACTAAATACACCTTGCCTCACGAAACCACGCTCAGCGAGGAACCATACCGGCGGTTTCGGACTATCGCTGGGCTATCGAGCTTGTTCAAATTACGCTTGAAGACTCCCAGTTTATATACAGCTCCATATTCTGGCGGTGCGGCAGAGAAATCAGTTTGAGAAACGGTTCATTCTCAAAGCCTAATGTCAACTACAATACACAGATTCTCTGCGGCTGGTACTGGCAGAAGGCCACTCCATTTCCACAATACCCGATTATTTGCTAGCGTTTTACAGCACAACAAGAAAATCTCTCTTATATCTATTTCCCCTAGCACATGCCTAGGCGGAAATTACCAATGTGAACCGCCACAATTGACAGCCCTGTCAAAAACAACTTTTCTCTATTTTCTGGAGATTTGGTAAGGGGAAAGGCGAGGACCTTTCTCCATACAACCTAGACTAAACAGTATCACAGTTCGATTCATGCTCGCAAATTGCCATAAAATCAGTGGTTACAGCTCTCGATTTATCGACTGCAATTCATATACAGCCTTACTAATAAACAATTTTAATTCCACTGCTTTGTCTCGGAACAGTTACGCCAGGCTTGACGATGGTATAAGCCAAGCAGTGATTATCAATAACAAACCCAGAATAGTGAAGGAATAGTTATGCCAGCGTTACGCCCACTGGGCGTACTTGGTATACTTGCTTTCCAATCTACGTCGAATCACTGGAATACCGGCACCTACAATGTGGTTTCCGTATTTGTGTTAAGACAAATGTCGTTGTGGTCGCGTTTAAAAGTACTCAAAGGCTCTATTTAGAATTCTTGCTTACGCTCAGTTTTTGTTTTGTATGGAGTTAAGAATCTTTTGAACACTAATCACGCACTGAGATTAATTTGGCGAATATGTTAAAACTGTTTGATTTGATGACGCCATTTCTCTCTTTTTCCGTCGGTATACTATGGTCCAGCGTCGGATTTACACATTTTCCGCCCATAGACTATTCAAATTTTGCCGCCCCTACCGACCTCTACAATTCGATAGCCTAGTTCACAATCAAATTAATTACTATTTATTTGTTAATGAACTTGTAAATAAATTTTTGTACCTAATTAAACAAATCTTTCCCGTAATTAATATTGTATTGTGAACAATATTCACAAAAATAGATACTTACAAAAAAACGCTTTTCTCGTGCAGTCAATTCAACCCGAAGGACCTTAGTGGTCATGTCACTTGATCTTAAGCCGCAACCAAACGCGACTACGCAAATTGTAGAGAAAAATTGGTGGTGGTGAAATGTATGACATGTAGAATTGCTTGAATAATCATACAGGCGCTCTGTGGCTCTAACAGGCTACAAAAGTCGCTCTCTCCGGCCTCAAATGCGGTCGGCATGGGCCGTATTTACTTTCGGCATGGGCAGCATGAAAAAAAATCTGCCCCAAATTTGCCGCCCCTAAAATCTGCGGCCCTAGGCTCCAGCCTACTCAGCCTGCTGGTAAATCCGGCACTGCTATGGTCTAACCTAAAGTAAAGGCGAAATAAATCTTCATTCCTTTTGAAATCATCTATTCCATGGCTCAGCAGAGGATGAGCTTACACCGTCTTTATTAGTAGTATTTTTAACAGCTAAGAATAACTAAGGAATTGCGATGGTGTAAATGTTGCTAAATAAGACTGTGCCTCTCATTGATTGACATATCACACTGGTGCCTCCACTGGAGTCTTTCATTGATACCACACCTCCCTACCTCCGCGCCGCCACCGCGGAGGCGTGCGCGGGCGCAGCGCGGAGCGGCGCGCGCGGCAGTGTCGGTGCGACCTTCGTGCGGTGCGTCGCGTGCGCTGACCCCGCGCGCCGTCAGTCCTCTCGCCGTGCGCGTCGCGAGGTGTGCCGTGTCGAGCGCCGGTGCGGTCGGTGCGTTGTGGCTCCCAGGATACTGTGCGGCTTGGATCGGGTTGCCGGCGAGCCTTGGAGGTTGTTTGTTTATCGTCGCCTGTTTCGACATTTCGGCAAAGGTAGCTTGTTAATATTTGACTAAGGTGGCCCTTCCCGGCGGGACTGACTCGTTCGCGGGCACGGTACAAAACCGTGCTATTGCGCTCTGGGACTGTCTCTATTTCAAAGAAAAAGACAGGCTCCGTGATGAGGAGGATGCAAAATGTCCACAAAGCAGACAATGCGTATAGTGTTTGATTTGGTAAGATTTACGAAAATTTTAAATACAAAACGACTTATAGCTAAAAGTAAATCACGACCGCTGTAGTAAAAAATCAAACAAAAACCAAATTTATTATAAATCTTAATGAAACAAGCTAGGTCTGATAACTAATCTTTTTGAGATGTTTTTATTTTATCGTTGATTAATCCACCTCCAAAGGTATTGTATAAAACACACGAAAATTTTCGGAACTTATAACTAGAAACCAATCACTATTTTGCAGTGCCAATAGTCATCAGACATCTAGTTCGATCAAATAAAGCTGTTTTGAGAATGGTTTTGGATCTCTGAAGAGAAATATGCACATGATCTTCTTTCCACGTTTGTATGGGGAGTTGAGAGGGAAGGCCCACCTTAACCAGTTTTTTTTCCATTCCGTATTGAAGCGACGTCAGAAGCAGATAACACTGCTACACTAATGTAGTTGAATTACAATTGAAGTTACTGTTTCGATATCAAGTCTAAAATGTGGTAGGACTTTGTACACAATTATGCTGCGTCGCTCAGCTGTTTCGTTTTTCTATGCAACCCGACATGAATGGCTAATGCCACACAACTACCGTTATGATGTTATCCAAATATACCACATTGCCGAAGGAATTAGGTGCCATGCCAGGACCTTTATGAGCATGGTCGGTCTTTAAATTTCGACAGATTGGTCAGAAATTTCAATGAAATGTTTTATGGAGGATGTAAGGTGTAGAGGCGTACTTACACTGTGTATAGAAGATTACATAAAAAAACAAAGATGGAATCCTAAACACTGATCAATTGTCGGAGTTAGGGTTGCCACCTTCGGAGCCTGGATTTCCGGGCGGTAACTATAAAAAAAGCTTAAAATAATATTGCAGCGCTAACAACAGGTAATGCAAGATTTATTATCGAATGTATAAAAAAGGTCATGAATGATTTTCACGTTGCGCGGCCTAAAACCAGAGATATTATTTTGATTTCATGTCAAAACACTCTTTTTAACGTTGGAATGTCCGATTTTTACTAAAAACCCGAGACGTTCCTTTCTTTCAGGGTTCGATCTCGGAAGTCTCTTGGATCTCCGGAATGCGGTAACCCTAGTCAGAATAGGCCTCGTTCTATGCTGTCAGCTGTACTCTCGTTCCCTTTGCCCTTCGCCAGACACGTGTGTCGGCCGGCGCGGAGTCGCGGGCCACTTATCGGCGCGACCTCGCCGCCGCCAAAGTCAAGGCGAGCCAGCGGCGTTCAACGACCCACTTCCGGCAGACGGAAGATTTTTATCTTCAGGGCAAGCCCGAGAGTTGTGGCAACCCTAGTCGGAGTAGGCCTCTAGTTACACTGACAGATGATGTGTCTGTGCATGCCTAAGCTGTTTTCCCTTCGTTATTTATGATACAATATTATTACAAAAATCCCGAGACATTCCTATTTTCAGGGTTCGATTTCGGAAGTCTCTTGGATCTCCGGAATGCGGTTACCCTAGTCAGAGTATGCCTCGTTCTATTCTGTCAGCTGTACTCTCGTTCCCTTCGCCCTTCGCCAGACACGTGTGTCGGCCGGTGCGGAGTCGCGGGCCAGTAATCGGCGCGACCTCGCGCCGCTGCCAAAGTCAAGGCGAGCCGGCGGCGTTCAACGACCCACTTCCGGCAGACGGGAGATTTTTATTTTCAGGGCAAGCCCGAGAGTTGTGGCAACCCTAGTCGGAGTAGGCCTCTAGTTACACTTACAGAAGATGTGTTTGTGCATGCCCAAGCTAGTTTCCCTTCGTTATTTATGATATAGCTAACCAATACCCAAAGGGAGATGGTATTCTCAAGGAACGCCCGAAAACGTCCTAAAGGTACCCGTACACAGGCAACTAAAGTTGCTCAACTTGCAGTAAGACGATTTCGTCGCCACGGCAACATCCAGCAATCTGCGCCAACTTTGTTTATGGATAAGTATGGAACCATTCATGGAGCAATTAATTGCCCGCTTGTGGCGAGCAAGTGCGGCTACGTGGCAATTCGATATACAACTCACCGGCGACACGAATAGTAGAATAGAATATTAGAGAATATAAAAATATTTGTTCGATTAAGGTACATGGTTACACAGTGAAAATTAAATTAAATTACACTTCAATAAAAAAAAAAAGTAAAATAGTACCCTAAGGAAAAGGACTGTGACTCAGCGATGGTTCGCACTTACAAAATCTGCAGCATGCTACAGCAATCAGGCGACGCTGGTTTTCAGTCACCGCACCTAGTTGTTGGGGGTGTGTTGGTGTGTGAGGGTGTGTTGGTGTGTGAGGGTGTGTTGGTGTGTGAGGGTGTGTGGTTGTTGAGTGACACGGTGTGATAGTTACGTGTGTATGTATATGTTTTTTGGTGAGAGCTAGTGTGCTGTCTGCTTGATGGGGTATCGAATTATTTTACTTTGAGTGTCTGTGCAAGACGAGGTATGGGAATGTGAATATGTACATCTTGATGACACAAACTACTAAGTATGGAGCTATGTGGATTAATATTGCTCCATATCGCCGCAATAATAGCTGAAGATTTATAGGCGTTGCTCTATATTGCTCCACTATGTGTGGCAACAGTTGCCCAGCAATTAATTGTCCGAAAATAGCTCGTGTAAGGGCACCTTTAGCCTCGTAGGTCTTCGGTAGGTCTTGCCGCCTCCGCATCTACGCTGACAGCTGTACTCTCGTTCCCTCCGCCCTTCGCCAGACACGTGCCGGCCGGGGCGGAGTCGCGGGCCACTAATTGGCGCGACCTCGCCGCCGCCAAAGTCAAGGCGAGCGCGCGCCGTTCAACGGCCCGGCGGCGCCGCGGCGGCGGCGCGTTGTCGCCGCCCCGCGCCCGCGCCCGCGCCCTCCCCGCCGCGGTGACGCAACGCTCGCTATCTGACCGCCAATCGCTGGAACTTCTGCTTACGCGCCGAATAGCTCATTATCTCATCGAGCAAACTTTTCCTTGTTTATTTGGAGACTGGCCGCGGTGGCCTACGCTCGGGACGATGTCGTTCTGATCCATTCACCGAGTTCAATCGAAATTGGTTCAGCCGTTTTTGCATGATTTGATAAACATCCAAATATAAGGTGAGTTTAAAATAATCTACAAGCCTTATAGGGTTGATTCAGTATCTGATATAGAACAACTTTTGCTAAGAATGTAGGCATGTAATTTTTTTTGTTCCATTTTAATTTTTGAGAAATTTAAACAGTATGTTCTTCCCAGTATTTTAAACAACTTTTGCGAAGAAACTATGCACCTATCTGTAATGGTTTCCAAGAAAATAATTTATTAAAGTGCACTAACTCTTGAACTACCTAATTAAAAATATAGGTCAACCACGGGACATTGACCCGACCGTGACCCACTGACACAAGACAATTCTCCGCCGCCGCCGCCGCCGCCGCGTGCGCAGACACCGCCTCCCCATCTCCCCCGCCGCCACCGCCGCCCCTCTCACTGAAGGACGTTTGTTTTCGTTTTGAAAGCAATTAGTATGTCAAGGTCCATGACGCGCATCGGACCTTAGTATCATACGTGAGTGAATTTAAGTGAAGCGAGTGCCGATCGGGCGAAAAAGGACATGCATGCTTGTGTACATACCTACATTACAGCCGCGCCGACCAAATCCATAGCCCGGCGCGGCGTGCGTCAGCGTGGGAAGGAGGCAAAACTATTCGGGTAGGTAAAATAAACTCTGCCGCCGCGCGCCGCCTCCGCGCCGCCGGCCGGCGCGACGCGGAACCTATTTTTCAAATAGGCAGTTTGAAGAGTTAGTGCACTTTAATAATTTATTTTCTTGGAAACCATTACCGATAGGTACATAGTTTCTTCGCAAAAGTTGTCGACAATACTGGGAAGAATGTAATGCATAAATTTCTCAAAAAATAAAATGGAACAAAAAAAATTACATGCCTACATTCTTAGCAAAAGTTGTTCTATATCAGATACTGAATCAACCCTATAAGGCTTGTAGATTATTTTAAACTCACCTTATATATGTTTTCTGACTCAAACTCGGTTCTCTGCCGCGCCGCCAGGGTATGCAACTTTCTGCGGCGGGTGCGTTCCCTCATACCTACGACTTAAGAGTTTTCAAACGTTATTTGAACAAGCTCGTTAGCTCTGCAATAGGCCGAAAATCCGTCGGAATGGTGCCTCGCGGAGCGTAGTTTCGCGAGGCGAGGTGGATTTGGATTTTCTGGAGGATTACCGTATTATATATACCGCCAACTAGTACTACTACATCTACAACTAGACTACCATCAAAAATAATACTAATAACTAATACTAGACTAGTAAATTTCAGTTCAGTTGGCCGAATAACACGTCGTTTGACAGTTAACATGGTACGAAGTGCAAATAAACGTCAGATTCAATCACTCTCTTGCCTGTTCACCTGCTATTCACCCGGCGAGTCAACTTACCATGGTAACCAACCTGAGACCTTTGTTCTCTCGGCATAGCGATTTTTTTTAAAAAATAAAAAAATGAAAGAAAATCACTTTGTATGGAGTGCACGATAGTTTCTAGTGCCATCCCCCTGAATCGACACAAAAACAAAAGAATTTCATATTGATTTTAAAACCATTTCTCAGCTAGTATCGGGAAAACGTAATATGACAATTTGTGTGCTCGTCTTTGAGATTTCATTTTTAATGTAATTTCCTTATATAATATTCAGCAGCAATTGCTCGTAAATTATATTTGACTGGAACAATGCCTCATATGTAAAACAATCTCACCGAGATGTACTTACTATGTACATAAACATACCAAAGCTACCGAAATTCTGGCGTAACATTCGTGTGGGTTCGTACACATGATCCGCTCTTCGTGACCTTGTGTTTAATTAATTCCCGCGTAATCTCCCGAGCATTATCGGCATACGTGAGAAAACTTACAACTACAGGAACTTTGTATATAGACTAGGAGGTCGCGACAAAAATGGTTACGATAACGTAAATGGCTGAAACTTGTTTCACGGTATAAAGACCAACCCTCTGAAGCTAAATGTGTCATTCTGCCTGTGCCAAGTGGTTGCGTTACGTAGATAATGCGCCTGAAAAACTAGTTATGGTGATAAAAAATATATATGATAAGGTAAATGGATGCAAATAACGAAGCATGAAAGTATTAGTGCATACTTACTCAGCAATAGAAAAAATTAACAAATCTGTGGTTGCATTACGTAGTTATAGGCGATTTAGAATACACATATAACTTTCGGTTTATTTAAGTATTTTATTAAAAATCCGACTGGTTATTGTTGTATAATTAATAGGTATTAATGATTCCAGACAATCAGTATATTCATCAGCAGGTACATACCAGCATCTATTTTATATAGCCAATCTAGATAACGCAACCACTTGGCACGGGCAGACCGACATATTTAGCATCAGAGGGTTGGTCTCTAACATGTGAACCCAGATTCAGCCATTTACCTTATCGTGACCAAAAATATTGTGACCTCTTGGAATAATAGGAGTGTTTAAATATAGGATTGTGAGGTGTCTAGCGATTTAAACTTAATCTCTTGCTTAGCATGATGACTGGCGCTTGTAAAATATTATTCCGTCCGACCTTGAAGTGTTTATTGAGGTTACACTAAATATATAGCGAAATAAATTTCGTTCTTACCGGATCACCCACGACACCTTAAGTAATTTAGTCACATGGCGTGCGTTAGACTCTTCATCACTTTACCCGTAAATCAAATTAGCTCCTTATTGAAATCTCTAGCCCAATATATGGATACGAAAATAGAAAAATAAATGCTTTTCTTTTGAACAAAACTGTAGAAATATCTTTTCTCTGAACGCAATTTAAGCGATATGATTATGTATGTTTGTATGTAAATGAATAATTGTAAAAAACTGCCATTCAGGCAAGGGAATCAGAGATGCTGACAAAAGATGGAATAAATTGACCCTTTTTGTGACCGCCATATTACACGAGGGGAATGTAGGACATTGAATAAAGAGTGGAATTCGGGCTTAGTAGGAAATATATGATCACATCAGTAAACCTTCTAAATTAGATATAGGAATATATTGCGACGCTAAATGATTTAAAGGTATCAAAAAACATTTGTGATTCGATTTTTTTTCATGAATAACAGGTAATACAAATATCTTTTAAATGTTACCTATGTCGCTGCTTTGTCATTTTTGCACTAATCGTGTCGCGCGTGGCTTTTTTCCACATTAGTATTTAAAGCATAAATACAGAGAATCGAAATGACAATGCTGTATTGGCTTCATAAAGTTTTAAAAACTTTTTTTATGACGTAACATCTTAATGGTTACTCACTCGCTTATCTTTTGCGAGTCAAGGCTGGTTGCCCCCTCTGGTCAATCGATGTAGACGTTTCGAACCGAACATATCTATACCTCATCCCCCCTCTCTTACTCGCTGACATCGCGTCCTCGGAGCTTTGCGCAACCCATTCGCGACCCCCCAACCCCGCTACACGAGAAGTTTTTATCGCGCACGAATACCAGCAATAATAGAATAGAAAAAAACTCTGTTGGGATGTTTGTAGAAGTTTGGTTCGAACTGCTGTGTCGCTGGCAAGATAGGCTCGGTAGCGTAACATGTCTTAAACACTTTCCTGTAACAACAGGTTAACCTTTCTTCACCGGAAATCTCTGATTAAATTAAGGCTGTTCCGACCCATATAAAGTTTGCACACATAACGCAAAAAGTATTGCACTTTAAGCCACGAATTAATAATTAAAGATTAATATAGTCATATTACTTGCAGCGAAAACAATTTCACAATTTCAGGATTATTGGTTTTGTTACAATTTATTTAAATACGATTTTTATTTAACAGCGCCATCTAACGGTGTAAAACTTCTAATCGGCAATTACAACGAAACCATTAAACCTGAAATTGTGAATATGTTTTCGCTGCAACTACTATGGCTATATTTAATATGTTTGACGAATTCGTGCCTTAAAGTGCAATACTTTTTGCGTTCTGTGTAAAAAAGACATTGTATGGGTCGAAACATCCTTAATACAAATACACGCGTTTTCGCGTTTATTTATTCATCTATTTATAGACATACTACTACACACATGTTAAATGAATAATGATTCGTAACTTTTATAATCCTATGTGAGCTAGAAATCAAAAAGAAAAACTTGACAGGAGTATAATTTTTATTGTCTTGAATACTAATATACTAGCTGGGCCACTCGGTTCTGCTCGCGTAAATAAAGTTTTGGACCGATAGCTATTGAGAATCACTTACATTTCGCCTTCTCATGGCGTCATCACTGGTAATTTTATGTTTTGTCATCGCAATCTAATTATAATAATAAGAAAGTGACAATGTTTGACAGACTCTTGTGCAAAGGCTGAAGTCGGGTAGCTGTCATTCCATGAGTAAGATAGTGTAAATATTAACTGTGACTGTAAATCACCGGAAATTTTTAATAACAAGATTAACCAAACGCAATGTTTGTCACAATCGATTCATGTGAACGTGCCTCCAACTCGGCCAACTCCATTTTTTTTCTGTTCGAATACATGTATTCTTAAGAAAGTATACTTTTTGTACTAAGCAGGCGTACGTCGATTATTCCAAGGAATGTGATATGTATGTATAATAGACCGTGAAGCAAGGACACATTAATTGAAGAAAGAGCCCAGTAAAAATAACTACTTTACGAATATACTGCAAGGCTGGAACCTAACCACTAAAGGCAAAGTAGTTCTTTTTACTGGGCTCTTTCTCCAATTAATGTGTCCTTGCTTCTCGGTCGATTATACATACATACATATCACATCACGTGTATTCTTATCCTAATTCTGCGTAATAAAACATATTCCTAAATATTGTAGTCAAATAAAAGCGTACGCGGTGCCGTCTCGAAGTCTTGCAGTACAACCTTCGGACATCAAAGATTGAAACGCCGCCATTACTTTACTTTGTATAGGAATTGGACATTTACATCAAAATGGGTGCTCCCCCGGAGGACTCAATTCCTTGGATAGATGGCTAAATGTAGGGAATATGAGAAACACAAATAAATAATCATCCTTTTAGGGTTCCGTACCCAAAGGGTGAAAACGGAACCCTAATACTAGGCCTCCGCTTTCCATCCGTCCGTCCGTCGGTCTGTCATAGGGCTGTATCTCATGAACCGTAATAGTAAGGCAGCTGAAATTTTCACAGAGTGTGTATTTATGTTGCCGCTATAACAAAAAATAAGTAAAATTTAAATATAATAAAAAATAAAGGGGGCCTCCTTTATTTTTTTTTATTTATAAAAAAAAATGATTTTTTTGTGTTAAATCATTTACGATGGTACGGAACCCTTCGTGTGCGAGTCCGACTCGCACTTGGCCGGTTTTTTGTAACTGGCCATGGATAGCCCTCGCTGCTAATACCACCGAAAGGGAATTGGTGTCATGTCAGGCCATTCCATTTATAAGCTCGGCTACATTGAACTGGATGGAAAACACCAAAATATTTCCACTGCCGTTTCGGGCATATTTTAATCCATTGCGATGGTACCAACCCGGGCGAGCTTAACGCAACCGCCCAGTAGGGAAAGGGAACCTACAGTTTTTCATGAATTCCGAGCCGTGAAACAGCTCATATACAGAAATGCACCAGTCCAACTCTAAAAGAGTAAGTAGTGCACGAACGGGGCGGGGATTTGAACCCATGACCCTCTGGAATTCAAGGCAAGTCCCCGTGCACCTGAGCTACGAGCCGCTCCGAATCTGACACACAAATCGGTTATTAAAACATCTAGGATGGTTTGATTAACTATTAGTTCGGTCCGAATTGTTAACTCGCGTATTTATACATTCTCTGCAAGACAAAGGTAGCGCGATGTAGGATGGAGACAGCGCCATCTAGTTTTGCTTAGATCAATTAAGTTTTCAACCAATATAAGCTGCTTTCTTTTTTTCATTTTATTACGTATCGTAAGTCTAAAATAAGGTTTATTAATTTTTTCTAGTGGGCATTACACTCGGTCATAGTTTTAACATAAGATTTTTCGCCCACCCTCTTACAACCCCATATCTCGGAAACCCCTTGACCGATTTGGCTCACATTCGAACTTAATATTATTTTTATCTCACTTAATCGCCTTATCATGAAGTTCTGATCAACGATACTCGAGTTATCGTCGGACAAACATGTATACATACAAACATTTATACCTACAAGCATTTATATATATAAATACAATATACATGCAAACGTCGGAATTTTCAAGTTGCCTTTTAATTTTTAGTTCGATCGTCAGAAATAAATGTCGTTCCCTCGATCCAGAAATCTGCAGAGCCCCACTTTCATTATGCAATGCACTTTCCGAGATTAATAGCTTTCGCGCTCATCTTTTGTAAACTTTTTTGCCCGCAGCGCGGATGTGAATTCGCCCATCATTGCACATTTTATTTGAAGCATTTAGTTTTTTAATGTCAAGGCTTAAAGGTGACGATCTTTTCAATGATCTGATAATCCGGGACCAAACTGTTTGACGAATTATCCATCTGTTATGTCATATTTAGTTGGTAAAATTACACTAAGGTTATAGTGGTAGTAGGTATAATCCTCTGGTAATGACTATTCGTCTTTTGACAAACGTAAATTTGTGCTATTAGACCGTCAGGGCCGATTTTTCTACCCATGGGTTGAGATTATTGAATGTAATTCCTATTGCGTGATATGAAAAGAATGGATTTTCAGTTGAACAAATGCTAAGGTGAATCTATATTTTATTCATTAAAAAATAGTATTATCTAATTTCGATATTTTATAAATATTGTAGTTGAATAATTTGAAACATAAAAACTGTAAATATTTGTCAAATTTGATGCACAAAAGGGCCAGTTACTTACCGCAATATTTTAAAATTATTGCTAGAGCTGCAATATACAATGTTTTTATTCAATTTGTTGATATGGGTTCTTTTAAAATGTATAGAAGAGAAATTCTTTATTGTGTAATTATAATAACAACAATAAAACACAGAATAACTGAATCCAACTTAGAAATTCACAAATAAGGAATAATAAATAAACGTAGTCAACCTTTCCAGTCAACCTTTGGGTATTTATAATTAGCAGGAAATAAACATAAACATAAATTCCCCATTCTTCCATCGCACGACGCGGAACAGGCAGGAAATGCACCCGTTCACTGTCGACATTCCAAAAATCAGAACCAACCGATCCTCTAGGTCCTTTATTTATAGGGTCGGTAAACTATGGAATGCACTTCCTGCCGAGTTATTTCCCTCAAAGTACAATCTGGGATCCTTCAAACATGGTGTGAAGAAGCACCTGGCCGGCCGGCATGGTTTTCGCAGCCCCCTTATAAGTTCGAAAGCCCATGGGCATCGTCGGGCACCTTAAGTGGTCCTGGCGTATGCCATATGCCGCGCATTACATAAAAAATAATAATAATAATAATAATTTACACATAAACATATTTTTAATTGTGGATTGTATTAATTTATTTATGCTTACGTCTTTCTCGAACTAAACTCAATCCGCTGCTATCACGCCCTATGTTACATATGTTAGTTTTTACTGCAACTAAAACACGATTTACAAAAACATAATAAAAAAAACTGGTTTTCCCCTGCAAACGAACTTCCAAATATTATTTCGGATAGGTACGTACACATACCTCCAACTTCTTTATGCCTTCATGGCTCTCCCAGACCCCGAGATACGCGACTTTATGATACGGACAGCTTATCATTTTTCTCTTCAAAGGGTTGGCGCGCCCTGAAATTTCGGTGCGTGTCGTTTTCGACCCGGGCGTCTGAAAAGATTCGCGCAATAGGCTTAGCGCCATTGCGTATCGGCCGATCATAATAGAGCCGTCAGATTGCGGAGCGCGTAAACGCGTTTGGCGCGCACAACGGAAGGGCTCGGCAGACCAGTCATAAAACTTAACACCTCAATAGTAGCCGATAAGAACTTGCGGCATCAACATGGCAGGAACCTTCATCTCTCTCCCGTCAATAAACTCCATGTGTTTGTACATCTTCGAGAAATATCGAAGTAGATGACGCATTCCAGATTTTAGTAGTACATACCGGCACATAAAACAACCGGTATGTGTGCGTGTGTTGAGGACCAGAGGTGCTCAGGCAAGACAAATACACTTCGCCTCGCGAAAACACGCTCAGCGAGGCACCATGCAAGCGGATTTGCGGACTATCGCTGAGGGATCGAGCTTGTTAAAAAATACTCCCACGTTATAGGAAAGTCACCCGCCAGCAGACAGTTCCAAATTCTCCCGGTGCGACAAAGTTTAGTTTTCTTAGTTTGCCTGATTAGATTATCGAATGCGGGCCTAGTTTTCCAGATTATACTACAGAATACGGTCTTTATTTTCCTGATTTAAATACCTCGTCAGGTTTCCGTGTTCCTGAAGATTACCGAATACGATTTTAGTTTCTCTGATTGGATTACCAAATACGGTCTTAATTTTCCTGATTTGATTACCAAATGCGGTCTTAGTTTTCTTAATTAGATTTCTAAATACGTCTTAGTTTTCCTGATTAGATTACTGAATGCGGTCTTAGTTTTCTTAATTAGATTTCTAAATACGTCTTAGTTTTCCTGATTAGATTACTGAATGCGGTCTTAGTTTTCTTAATTAGATTTCTAAATACGTCTTAGTTTTCCTGATTAAATTACTGAATGCGGTCTTAGTTTTTTTAATTAGATTACTCAATACGGTATCAATTACCGTTTACGGTCTCAGTTTTCCTGATTTGATTACCGAATGGGCTTTTAGTTTTCCTGATTGGATTACCGAACTCGGATTCCGAATCGGGGCGCTCCGACTGCAGCGGCTCTACACACAATCTACGACGGGTCGTATACACATTCAAAACAGAATACGAAAATATCTCGTTTCGAATTAGCAAAATGTGCATGCACATTCTTTTTTTTATGCGACCTGACATGGATGGCTAATACCACACAACTACCGTTATGATATTAGCCCAATACACCACATTTCCGAAGGAATTAGGTGCCATGCCAGGACCTTCCCTTTATGAGCACGGCTACATTGAACTGGATGGAAAACACGGACACTTTTTGATTGCCGCTTCGACCATATTTTTATCCAATGCGATGGCACCAACCCGGGCGGGCTTAAACCCTACCACCTAGTAGAGGAAGGGGACCTACATTTTTACACGGATTCCGAACCATGGAGCAGCCAGCATTCGTGACGAAATGCACTTATCGAACTCGGAAAGAGGAAGACAGTGGTGCATGTCGGAATTGAACCCAGACCTCTGGTACGCTAGGCCAGTCCCCGTGCCACTAGGCAAGAGCCCGAGGATCGAAGGAGTCCGATTGCACGTTGCACGCGAGACGCACTCTCCCTGTACCACCTGTTTTTTTTACTACTACTACACGTTGAATTAAATTTAACGGATTAGTTTTATTCCGGGAGGTCACGACATTTTTCGTCACGATAAATTAATGGCTGAATCTGGGTTCACATGTTAGAGACCAACCTTCTGATGCTAAATATGTCGGTCTGCCTGCGCCAAGCGGTTGCGTTATCTAGATTGGCTATATAAAATAGATGCTGGTATGCACCTGCTGATGAATATACTGATTGTCTGGAAACATTGTTACCTATTAATTATACAAAAATAACCAGTCGGTTTTTTAATTAAATACTTAAATATACCTAAAGTTATATCTGTAACCTAAATCGCCTATAAATAAGAAATGCAATCAAAGATTTGTTCAGTTTTTGTATTGCTAAGCAAGTATGTACTGATACTTTCATACTTCGTCATTTACATCCATTTACCTTATCATATTTATTGTTTGTCACCATATCTAGTTTTTCAATCGCCTTATCTAGGTAACGCAACCACTTGGAACAGGCAGACTGACACATTTACCTTCAGAGGGTAGGTCCTTATCCCGTGAACCCAGTTTCAGCCATTTACGTTATCGTTACCATTTTTGTCGCGACCTCCTAGTCTATTTTGCGATAAAAATAAAACGACAATCTAAAACATGAAAGAAACTTATCGTTTGCCTATTTATGGCTTAGTCGACTACGAACCCTATGATCTTCGACGTCTTAAATTTCTGAAGAAAGACGTAGCAATTAGGTCTCGATCGTTAGTATCGGAACGACACAGAAGTTTATTCAGAGACGTCAGAAGTATCAGCACGTGAGGATAGAGTTTTTAGAAGTCGCATTCCTTAAAACATTTTACTCTAGTGTCATCCTTTATTTCTGTGTAGTCGTAATGAAAAATATTCGACATAATCGATGATCGAATAAACTTTCCTGAAGTGAATCCGATCATAGTTTTATGAAGAAGTTTCATTCGTGCGAGAGTGGCCATGTAATTAACAATTTATTTGTTTGTTTCAGGTATGTGTACTTCCGTCCGGGTATGGCAGTTATGAGTAGCTTAGAAAGGTATGTTCTAACATCTTCCTATAATTGTCACAATATTTCCGTTATCCTCTCATTATTCCTATCTCCTAGATTGAATCTCGCGAGTGACTATTAACCTGGTAAGGCTTGGACGAGGGGTCACTCACTCAGGGAATCTGGTGTACAATCGTTTGGGAATCTCAAGAATCTTAGGTGGGAGTCCGAGGAATCTGGTGGGAGTCTGAGGAATCTGGCGGGAGTCCGGAGAATCTCGGAAATCTTATGTAATCCCGAGTAATCCTAAAGAATCTGAGAATCTTAGGTGGGAGTCCGAGGAATCTGGTGGGAGTCTGAGGAATCTGGTGGGAGTCCGGAGAATCTCGGAAATCTTATGTAATCCCAAGTAATCCTAAAGAATCTGATAATCCTAAGGAAATCATTGGGAATCCTAAAAAATCATGAAAATCTCGTGTAATCTTAGGCGGAGTCCGATAAATCTGACGGGAGTCCGAAGAATCCGGAAATCTTATGTAATCCCGAGTAATCCTAAGGAATCTGAGAATCTTTCCAAATCTTTGTAATATCAGATAATCTTCGGAAGGTGTCCGATGAATCTGGAAATCAAATGGATACAAACAGCAGTATTAAAAAGTATTATAAAGTGGGCGGACTAACTTTACTACGCGTATTAAGGTCGAAGTAAACCGGTTTTTGTATGGTTAGTCCGGTGCTAATCTCGTACTAAGTTTTTACAGGTTCACTGTGAATACGACTGCAAGGGATTTCGAAAAAGAAGAGTACCTACCTAATCGCGAAGTTTTCTACGTGAAATATTTGCTAAGGTTTCAAATATAGCCTTTTATAACGACCCAGGCAAAAAAATAATCAACCCTGACCTAATGATGGCTGAGATTTGAAGAGATTTCGAAAGAGCGGAGTACCTCACCTTGAAATTTAGTATGTGAAATATGTACTGTGGCTTCAAAAATGGTATTGTATAATGCCTCAGGAAAAGAAAAAATCAGCGCTGATCTAAAGATCGCTGAGATAATATGGGATCTAATTTAACCGGATTCCGCCTGGGTGAATATGTCCAAAACGAATATCGCACCAACGCGCACCGGCCGGCCACGGCGCGGGGGCGCCCCGCCCGCCGCGCCGTTGCCGGCTCCCGCGGGCGCGCCTCTCGCCGCCGCTGCCCGCGCCCGCGCCGTTGCCGCCTCGCGCGGACGCCGCGCCCGCGCCGCCTCGCGCGGACGCCGCGTCCGCCCGCCTGTCCGCGATGACGTCACGGACACGTGCTGCGCGCAACGCGCACCCCGCGTGTACCTACTGTGTATTGGGTGGGAGACTTTTAGTCAGTGATTTTGATTCAATAATTTTATTTTTGTAGGTATTTTGTGCGCCGTCAAGTCAAAGGACAGCCAGCTGGCCAGCCGGCTGTCAGCAATTCAGTCAGATGACAAACGAGTTTAAAAAGATTTTAACCATACATACCTATTCTATTGAATTATAAGTCTCTATGAATCGTTGGTGGTCACTAAGAATCTCTAAGAATCTTTAGATATCCCGAAATCTTTGGAATGTACCAAAAATGTGTTGGTAGTCCTTAAAAAATCCAGGCAATCTTTGGTAGTCTCTAGGAATCTTTGGTAGTCCTCAGAAATCTTAGAAAATCCCAGTATATTTGTAATTCCCTAAAAATCTTTGGGAGTCTTTAAGAATCTTTAAGAATCTTTGGGAGTCTTTGGAAATCTTTAGGAATCTCCAAGAATCTTTGGTAGTCTTTGGAAATCTTTAGGAATCTCCAAGAATCTTTGGGAGTCTTTGGAAATCTTTAGGAATCTCCAAGAATCTTTGGGAGTCTTTGGAATCTAGAAATCCCAAGGAAATCTTGACTACTGGGAATCTGGTGTACACTTTTTGCTCGAGTGACTAACCCCTCGGGCTTGGAAGTTCATGCAAGTTCGCCATCGTTGAAGTAGAACTTAGATCAAGGATATTTTGAATTGTTGTCCCTAAAATGTCTAATGATCAATCTAATGATCCAATGTCACATGTCACATGACGGTTTTCGTTGATTATTTGTCTTACAGTCGGGATGTTATGTTCGGTAAAGGCAGTTTTTGGACGTCCTTCACGGGATTCGTCACTAAGCCTGGTATGTTCACGTTGGCTTCATCATTGAACACTGAAGTCAGCTCTTCAAAACTTTAAAATCGTAGACTGGTATTTTTGAAAAATGTAGAAATAAACATTATTTACAGAACTCGGAAATAACGATGTCACTAAACAATTTTACCAATTCTACATCGCTCAATTGTTTCGAGCTTCTAAATTTAAGTATATTCGAACGTTGTAGGGTTCTATATTCTAAATTGGCGGTAAATGTTTAAACGACAAGACTAAATAGGCATGTCTTGTACTATAATATTTGTTTGAAGGTGCGTTTGTATGGCGATACGACTCCACTCGTTGCGCCTGCGTGCGGTCGCGGCACGATATTGCCGGCCGAAGTGTACGATATTAACAACTTCACAAATATTCGAAACGCGCCCGTTTACAGTCGCTCGCACTCCGGAGAACCGATTTAGAACGGCCCTCGTTGTGTTTTCTCGACCAGTTTCCGTACACATTCAGCGGCAATAGACGAGTGCCGTTCGTGCACCGCCGACGGCAGTTCGTCTAATAACAAACGCGAACGTATTCTTAACCGACTTCGAAAACGAGGTTTTCAATTCGACTTGTGTACGTCTGATTTTATTTATACTTTTCTACCCTTGCGTGTTGTAAGAGAAAACTAAGGGATTTTCCGTTCGTGGATTCCATGTGCGACTGTATGTCCCTCTTCCTAACTTATTAGGTGGTGGAGTTAATGACGAATTGGTACCATCGCACTGAATGAACGATAGTCGAAGCGGCAATAAAAATGGTTCGTGTTTTCCGTCCAGTTCAATGTAGCCGCGCAATGTAAGAAAGGTACAAATTTCTCATGAGGTGTTTTGGGCTAATGTCATTCATGACAGTACTAAACGAGATTTATAATAGCCAACCGCTGGTTACCGGAGGCAGAATAGTGGTATTCGGGAGCCAGAAATGGCACCAATGTTGATGTGTGTGTTAAATCTTATGGCCATGTTCACGCATAACTTTCTATCAATTTTTCAATCCTCAGATAGTACTTATCGGCCTGATAGTACAAATTCACATTGGTCAAAAGACGGATAGTCATTGTGAATAACTATATTTTCTATCACATTTTTTTTATGTGACTGGACATGGATGGCTAATACCACACCTTCTGTCATGGTATTAGCCCAACACACCACATGGGAACTAGGTGCCATGCCAGGACCTTCCTTATATTGCACGGCCACATTGAACTGGATGGAAAACACGGACAATTTTCTTTGCCGCTTCGACCATCGTTCATCCAATGCGATGGTACCAATCCGGGCCGGATAAACCCTACCACCTAGTAAGTAAGGAAGGGGACCTACAGTTTAACGTGGAATCCAAACCACGGCCAGCCTCTCTCAACGGTCGAATGGTCACCCATCCAAGACCAGACCGGACCCAGCGTTGCTTAACTTCGGAGAGCGATCGCCGAAGTGTCGCGCCACTGGGCCATTGAGGCCGACGAAATTATCTGACTATAATTTTACTAATAAACATATGGACTTACTATATCGGATGGATAAGCAGAAGCGTAAATAAATCCGTCAAATAGCTATCTGGCTGTTTAATAGACCATTGAAAAATCAGCCCTTATAGGACTATGTTGTTTTTTTTGTTTGATACATAAACAATCCCTTTTGGTCCCATAAGAAAATCCGATCATAGTTTCTGGGACATAATACTGTTCAAAATCCCGAAAATATCGCGATATTGATATCTTAATACAGCTAAAATTAGGCCATTGCTTTTAGAGTATATAGGTTTCTATTATAGTTAACTCTTTGAAAATATTAAACAAGGCATTTGAGTCGGTTTGACTTTAAAATTAAATTATGCTTTCGGCTATGTCATTCTTATTTTATTAAAGTCACCTTGGTACGGGGAAGGAATAGGTGACCATAGATTAAGAACTAAAACAATATTATTTCAAATTTCAATATTCGATATTTTTCCCAAGAACACACGTACATACATTATTAACATAACAAAAACAGCAGATTACAACAATAAATATTTACAAACATCTAGAAGTTAATATAATGGTACACTGCAGCCTACAGAAGTACTAAATTATGCTAGCACACGAATAATGCTAGCACACGAAAACAGGTTGTCACGCGCAGACAAACCTTCGGGTTTCGCGCGTACAATATACTATAAAAAAATAAAAAAACACCGGTAGCACTCCGGGAGTGCCGGCAGAAGTGAAAAGTTTTTACCCATCCAACAAAAAGTGCTCAGCGCCGCTAAAGAAGTTTTCACTTCAATCTTACGCTTTTTCGATCAGCATCACGTGACCCTGACGCGAGTTTGGAAGTTTTTACCCATCCAACAAAAAGTGCTCAGCGCCGCTAAAGAAGTTTTCACTTCAATCTTACGCTTTTTCGATCAGCATCACGTGACCCTGACGCGAGTTTGGAAGTTTTTACCCATCCAACAAAAAGTGCTCAGCGCCGCTAAAGAAGTTTTCACTTCAATCTTACGCTTTTTCGATCAGCATCACGTGACCCTGACGCGAGTTTGGAAGTTTTTACCCATCCAACAAAAAGTGCTCAGCGCCGCTAAAGAAGTTTTCACTTCAATCTTACGCTTTTTCGATCAGCATCACGTGACCCTGACGCGAGTTTGGAAGTTTTTACCCATCCAAAAAAAGTGCTCAGCGCCGCTAAAGAAGTTTTCACTTCAAAAATTAAAATGTGTGTTCATGAAATAAACGCCACATTGTGGCACTGAAACTGAAACTGATGTGTAGTAGGCTGCATTTGGCATAGCACATAATAAAAAATGATAATAAAATGGTGAACGTACACTGTATTGTAATTATTGATATATGGTGTAAATAAAACGTCGCCCGTTGCAATATGGATATTGTAAAGAAAAAAACTAGAGCTTTGAATCATTGAAATTAAATATCCTTTCCTACTAAATTAACTTTTCAGCGAAGTCGGTTTTGCACAAATTTGTGCAATTATTCAAAACAGCCCCAAAGCGGTCCGCTTTGCTTATTAATCCTGGGTCAAGCTCTCCGGCTACCTTTTGGTAATCTAGGTCCCATCCGTCCTCATATCTCAATGGGACTTCCGAAATTTAGTCCACCTTCCCGGGTAGAATTTGCGTTCGCGACGAGCTTGTACCAGATTAGTTCGTAATCTTCCCAAAATATAATGTTACTTCAAATTTCATCAATGGTGTGTATTGAATATGAAATGGCCATTGTATTGGCTAAAAAGTCGCAACGTAGACGCATTTTACAATTACTCCAACGAACTACTTTGCTAGATAGATACTCTTTCTTAGATATATTATTCGTCTAAAATGTATTCAACTTAAAATCAACATAAAATTGGCTGAAAATACGCAAAGTAGACGCATTTTTAAATTACACCATCGAACGACTTCGCTGAAAATTCAAGCGAGACAGTTCGTAATCTTACTGAAATATAATGTTCGTTTCATTCTATTTATTTATTCAACTTCTGGTAGCCAAACTACACTTAGCCCCGGTTGCACGAAGAGACGGCCGAGTTAATCAATGTTCAAACACGTCACTTTTAGTGAACCACATGGAGTTCCTTCCATAGTGTCCATAGAAAGAGACCTGTTTGATCATACTTTGACGATGATTTTGATTTTTTGTCCTTTCGTGGACTCGGCCCTTAGTCATGTCACAATTTGATCGATCCGCGGATTTGATCAAACAGTGAAGAAGGACCCGCAAAGAAACTTCACTGGTCTATAAACTATGTTTTTTTTTTCTTGCACATTAATGATACAACACAACCTAAATGCTACTGCCAAACTTACATTGGTAGAACGGTCTAAAGCAAAGAACTAAGAACTACGAGGAAACAACAACCCACAATGTGAAAAGTCTTAATTTATAAACTACTTAACCTAATAACCTAATAATTATACATATTGAGTTTTTATTGCAAGGTTTTTCGGGTTTAAGGATGTTCCGACCCATACAATGTTTTTTTACACAGAACGCAAAAAGTATTGCACTTTTAGGCACGAATTCGTCAAAAATATTAAATATAGCCATAGTAGTTGCAGCGAAAACATATTCACAATTTCAGGTTTAATGGTTTCGTTGTAATTGCCGATTAGAAGTTAGATGATAGAACCGTTAGATGGCGCTGTTAAATAAAATAAATTGTAACAAAATCAATAATCCTGAAATTGTGAAATTGTTTTCGCTGCAAGTAATATGACTATATTAAACTTTTGTTATTAATTCGTGGCTTAAAGTGCAATACTGTTTGCGTTATGTGTGCAAATAACTTTATATGGGTCGGAACAGCCTTAAACGCCTTCGTCAACTTAACAGTTACTAAGCCAAGTTTAAGGGCCGAGTGCACGAAAGGACACAAAATTAAAATCAAGATCAACGTACGATTAAACACGTCACTTTGTGTGGACAGTATGGAAGGAACTCCATGCGGTTCACTAAAAGTGACGTGTTTGAACATTGATTAACTCGGCTGTCTCTTCGTGCAATCGGGGCTAAGATTAATATATGTTTATGCATTGAATTAAGATGGATATAAAATTGGCTAAAAGTCGCCAAGTAGGCGTATTTTATAATTACTCTAACGAAAGACTTCGCTCGAAATTCGAGCGAGAGTCGCTGAATAATATTTGCTAAAGATATTAACCGCAGTCAATCCAGATAATTGACTTACTCGCGAGTACATGTGTTGAATTGTAATTCCGTACGCGTGTAACGAACTCCACACTCAACCGAACGTCAGACGGTTGCGGTTGAATTTCGCGGCTTACAATTCTCTGGATGCAAAATGTATTTTGATAACATATTGCGGGTTTCTTGTTATTTATTATTCAAACGTAGTAAGCGCATGTTAAGGTTGAAGCGGACTAACATTTTCGCTTTTTGAAAAAGTTGCGTCTAAATTTACTCCCAATAAGGGGTCGCCTTCATAAAGTCCAAAAAGCATAAGGTCCAAAACCCAGAACATCCAAAAGTATGTATTTTTGCACATATTTATAAATGCAAATATTATAATCTAACCTAACCTAACCTAACCTAATTGAAAAAGTTCCGAATTCATTAGTGTTTTGGACGGTATGGGTTTTGGACTTTGTGCTTTTTGGACTTTATGATGTGTTCCCCCAAGAAGTCGCGAATCGGTATCGTCGTTGCCATAGATAAAACCGGCCAAGTGAGAGTCGGACTCGCACACAAGGGTTCCGTACCAAGGGAAAATATTTAACACAAAAAAATCACGTTTTTTGTATGGGGTCCCCCTTTAGTTTTTATTATTTTTTAATGTTACCTGTTACCTGTATTTGTTGTTATAGCGGCAAAATGAATACAAACACTGTGAAAATTTCAGCTGCCTACCTATTACGGTTCACGAGATACAGTCCTGTGACAGACGGACGGATGGTGGGACGGATAGAGGAGGCTTAGTAATAGGGTTCCGTTGGCACCCTTTGGATACGGAACCCTAAAAAGGGAGGCGATGTGCGATATGATATGTCTTCAATATAAAAAAAACTATTAACCCAACTTAAGCATAAATGCCACATGCAAACACAGTCGCAGACGTGATGGAGGGTTTGTGTGGATGGGAACTGAGCATTTTTAGAGCACATTCGCGCACGGCGGCAATTTTTCGACTGTTTGGTAGACGACTCCCCACGAATCCGTTGCGACACCAAGTCGAAAACCCAGTTCGACGTTGTTTACACCGTACTCATTCTGAGATATCTGCATACATCGTTAGTTCGCCGAGAAGCCGCCCTGTGTAATGCAATTTTGCGTAAATTGACGGGACGGAGCGGGCGCCGTGATACAATTTATCTTTCATCTTAACAAATGTGTTAAGGTGTGTGTAGTGTGTGAGAGGGTGTGTATATGTGTGAGAGAGAGGGTGGGTTTGTGTATATCTGAGGGTGTGTGTGGTTACGAATGTGTACTCAATTTTCTGGAATCTAAAAATGTTTTCAGTTTGGTGGAGCCGGAGTGACCCAAGATTTTTGGAGCCAGAAAATCCTTTTCCGGTTTCAAAATTTCTAAAGACCAATTTATTTGAACGTGCGAGGTGAAATTGCAGTAGGTCCTATTAACAAAAAAATGTGGCATCCATGACAAAGTAACGACACTCTTAAATTATTAGGAGCAAAATAACGATACGCGGCTAGGTCTTCGATGTTTAAAAAAGTCATGATTATTGTTTGTAAGCATTCCTGAAATAGCATGCTCAGAACTTGTACCACAAATTAGAGATATAAGGCCGAGAGCACGAAAGGACAAAAAATCAAAATCAACGTGAACGTACGATTAAACAGGTCATTTTTTATGGACAGTACGAAAGGAACTTCATTCGGTTCACTAAAAGTGACGTGTTTGAACACTGATTAACTCAGCTGTCTGTTCGTGCAATCGGGGGTTAGTCAATAATGATCAGGTTCTCCGCCCAGTTCAATGTAGCCGCGCAGTATGATGAAGGTTCTTTTATGGTACCTAAATATGTTGGCAATGCGCTGGGTTGTTATGCTTATAATAATCCAGAGCGCTTATTCATCTTTGAGTTATATAATAATAAATTATATAATAAAATAATTGGATATTTACACGCAATAACTTCACGCAAGAAACACAACCCACTGAAAAAATGCGAAAACTCCAGACAAATCAGCTCACAGGCCATACGACATGTTGTTTAGAGTAGCAGGTATCGAAACAATCGCAAATAATAAAATTGCCACATCCCTCAAACTCGCGACGCGTCAGAATTTGACAGATGCCCTAGTCTGGGTTTTACTTTATCGCCATGACAAGCGAGTTGCTAAAATGTGCGAGGCCAAGTTTACGCTCCTATTCGCGGAAATGCTCTCTTAAGGTGGCCCATCCCGTTCATCTCCCCATACAAAAAGGGGAAAGAAGATCACGCCCATATTTCTTGTCAGAGATCCAAAATTTTGCTCAAAATAGCATTATTTGATCGAACTAGATGTCTGATGACCATTGGCATTGTAAAATTGTTTTTGGTTTCTAAGTTATAAGGTCCGAAAGTTCGAATTTTTTGCGCGTTTTATACAATTACTTTGGAGGTGGATTACGCAATGATAAAGTAAGAACATCTTAAAAAGATTAGTCATCTGACATAGCTTATTTAATCAAGATTTATAATCTATTTGGTTTTTGTTCGACTTTTTACTACAGCGGTCGTGGTTTACTTTTAGCTATAAGTCGTTTTTAAATTAAAATTTTCGTAAATCTTACCAAATCAAACACTATGCACATTGTCTTTTTTGTGGACATGTTGCATCTTCCTCATCATGGAGCCTTATTCTTTGAAACAGAGAAGGTCCCAGAGCCCAACAACACGGTTTTGTACCGTGCCCGCGAATGAGTTAGGCCCGCCGGGTTGGGCCACCTTAAAATGCCTAAAGTTGATGTCTTCCATTGCATCCCTATTTCCACTCGTTCTGTGTGCCTTAAAATTCATAGCACCAAACGAGGTCGACATTAGTCAACCATTGCGATCGATTATTCTGTTCTCGCCACCCAGTAATGTCAGGGAAACTGGGGAATCGTCGCGCAGTCTGGGCGCGCACGTTTCCGGCGCGGTGGAGAGGTGATCCCATTGGGTGTGCTAATAGAGACGATAAGGGCACGCATCATAAAGTCCAAAAAGCGCAAGGTCCAAAACCCATACCGTCCAAAACACTGATGAACACGGACCTTTTTCAATTAGGTTAGGTTAGGTTAGATTATGATATTTATATTATGTCTGCCTACAAAACCAATACGGTAAAAATAACTAAATAAGTAAATAAATAAGCCGCGCCCCTGGAGCTGAATCGCTCCAGAAGCCTTATTCTGCTAATTGATAACTGCGCGCGTTATGTTTGTGTTTTCTCAAAACCGCATGTTTCGCGCGAAATGGTATTCTACTAGCGCAGTTTGCAAAACGCATGCGTTGTGTTAGTGTTTTGCTCGCAAACTCGCAACGCGCGCTCATGTTCTCGTGGGCCGTGTGTTTTGCCGAAAACTTGCGGTTTTGAGAATTATATTTGTCTAATTCGGAGCATCGCATCGCCGAACTACGAATATCACTTTTCTACATTACGTTGGCATACCGCTGTCTCTTTCTTTTCGTATGTCATATTTGAGTGAGAAAATAACTGTCAAAATCGTGACAGGTTATTTTATCCTGTAGGCGGCGCGCAAGGCAAACCACTCCATAGACAATAACAAAACGCGTGTGTGAATTAGCTGAATACCGATTTTTGGAAACCGCACTCGAAACTTAGCGTGTTATGTTTGGCGGAAACATAACTTATACGGAATGGTTTGAAATTGGACAAATAGCAGAATCGGGCTTCAGGGGCGCGGCTCGCGCCACCCGATCCGCATAGAGACGGCGGCGCGGGACACAAGAGGGGGCGTTCAGCTACAAACAACCAGATTAGCTGTTTTTCTTATTTATTTACTTATTTATTTATTTATTTACTTATTTAGTTATTTTTACCGTATTGGTTTTGTAGGCAGACATAATATTAATAACAACGATTGTTGTTGTTGTGTTTGTTGTAGAGACAGCACCATAACCATTATGATATTTACATTTATAAATATATGCAAACATACATACTTTTGGATGTTCTGGGTTTTGGACCTTATGCTATTTGGACTTTACGAAGGCGACCCAGAGATAAGGCCACGTCCACAGTGCGGTACGTGGAAGCGCGCGGTCGACGGCCCCTGACGTCACGCTCGCTTATGGTTCCGTCATTGTGGAATCGAGCACGCGGAGTCGACTCGCGCGCGTGTCGGGGCGGCGTCGTCGTGTGCGTTGATGAGATTAAGCGGATGGAAAAAATATGCAAATCCGCGTGAATAATTTGGAGCGTATTGTGTTTTGTTTGTTGCTAAAAATGGTGTTATTCTAATCTGAGCTTTGAGATCGTTCCACCGTACTTAGCGATTTGTCTTTGTGTTGGATCAAATTAGTCTCGCCGTATGCGGAGTGTAATAGCAACTTCTGGAAATTATTCTTGGGGTCAATACCAACATTAAACATTGACGCTATTTTGTTGTAATGTACTAAATAAAAACAGACCCAATAAACTGGTAATTTCTCAATCGTTTTTACGTAATGAAGTAATTGCCGGATCCGTCAAGGGCCCCGGTATGCAGCACCCGTAATTGTAGTGGATGTATGAAAAGTGTAAGAAGAAAAAACCGGCCGAGTGCGAGTCGGACACGCACGCGAAGAGTTCCGTAACATTATACAAGATTTGACCTAAAGAAATCATGTTTCTGGTATGGTGGCCCTCTATAATTTTCATTTATTTTTTACTTTTTTTACTATTTGTTGTTAAAACAGCAACATAAATAGACACTTAAGAAAATTTTATCTGTCTACCTATTACCGTTCATGAGCTACAGGCCTGTGACAGACGGACGGACAGACGGACAGCGGAGACTTAGCACCTTAGTACCCTTTGGGTACGGAACCCTAAAGAGTATGCTGTTATCGAACCGTATAAAGACCTATCATCTCTGCCTATCCCTCTTGGGAAATGGCCTAATGATATGTATGCATGCACGTATGTGTGGAAGGGAAAGAATGTTGATGTCTTCCTACCAGGAGACGGCTTGATTTATGTAATAGTATAGCAGATATTACAATCGTAGCATTACCAGATGGTTCTGAATAAATGTAATTTTTTTTAAAAGTTAAAATTTTGTCCCCCTATTTACCTTGGTGCCCAAAGATACTTGTGCCTGTTTGGACCTCGTAAATACACTATGATCAATAAGTTCCGGGAATTTGTATTTTGAATTTAAAACGCTTTACCGATTCGAATATTTTTTTTTCTCAGGTTGGTACACCTTTCCCTGACACTCCTGCCAAATGTCAAATATTGAATGTCATTAGTAATTGTTTGGCGTCTGTTTATATCAATCAAGTTTTTGAAGTTCGTCGCATTTCAAAATGGAAAAAAATATTGAACAAAGAATTTGTTTGAAGTTTTGTGTTTCCAACGAAATCTCTTGTGCTGATGCATTCAAAATGCTACAAAAAGCCTACGGGGACTCTGCTCTCTCAAAAACAAGAGTATACGAGTGGTATTCGTCGTTCAAAAATGGTCTCAAAGAAGTTGACGATGCACCTCGTCGTTGACGCCCTTCAACATCAACTACCGATGATAACGTCGAAAAAGTTCAAGAAATCTTACTCGAAAATCGTCAAACAGTCAATAAGGAGTACTACCTGGCCGTAATTAAGCGTTTGAGAGATGCTGTGCGTAGAAAACGACCGGAATTGTGGCAAAACAACTCATGGATCTTGCACCATGACAATGCTCCGTCTCACAAAGCGCGCATCGTGACCGATTATTTGACCAAACCTACTGTAAATACAATCCAACAGGCACCGTATTCTCCGGATATGGCACCATGTGACTTTTTCCTGTTCTCAAAACTTAAATTACCCCTTCGTGGAAAGAGATTTTCGAGCATCGATTAAATAAAAGAAAATGCGACGAAGGCATTGAAAGCCATTCCTTCACCGGACTATCAAAAATGTATGGAAGAATGGGTTAAGCGTTGGCGTATGTGCATCGCTTCAGACGGTTGTTATTTTGAAGGTGATAAAATAAATGTATCCGAAAATTAACACAATTTTTTTAAATTTATTAATTCCCGGAACTTTTTGATCATAGTATGTATAGTCTGTATATAAATGGCGATATATATATAATTATAGCGCATAGCGACATCGATTTAAAAAATCAATGAGGATAATGCACATCAGACACGTTTTGAAATCATTTAAATTCAAGCGATAGGAAAATTTTATACATTTTTAATCGCAAAAAAAGGCTCGTGTTAAATGCTGCGATCAGCCGACGACCTTGAGCGCGTGCGGTGACCAGCCGGGTACATTCCGCGTAAACAATCGCGCTATCTGACCCGCTTCGAACCTTGAACCGGCAGATTGTGATCTGCTGACAGCCGCGCCGGAGACGTGTCGACGAACCCGAGCCATAGATCAAAGAGGAAGGGATAGATAGCTAGCGTGATACGAAGCACAAAATTGCTTATTTTCTCTGATACTATGACATTTCTAACCGTCGGGCGCCATCTACCGTCACTGCCAGAACTAGTTGCACCGTCATTAAACTAAGCTTGGTTTAAAATTTTGCCTGGGTAGCCGTGATAAAAAACGTAACATTTTGACTATAAATTAACTAATGTCATTGTAAAAAAAACCCGCCAAGTGCGAGTCGGACTCGCACACGAAGGGTACCGTACCATCGTACAAAATTTTACACAAAAAATCACTTTGCCAACTATTAGGTTGGGGAAAAAGTTTCTTCGCATTTTTTAAGAAAATTCAAAACATTTTTTAATATGGTTTATTTACATTTAACTAAAGTATGTAGGTACCATTTTGTTCGATAACTTTTTGCCATCTTGTAGGTAGGGACATGATCCCATTGCTATAGAAATATTGGGACTTCTGATCAATATACCGCGACAAGTGGTTTTGGCAGTCCTCTCGTGATGTTAACCTGACACTGCCTAAAGAATTCTGAAGAGACCTAAACAGGTGGAAATCTGAAGGTGCAAGGTCAGGACTATACGGCGGATGCATTAACACCTCCCAGCCAAACTCTCTTAGTTTTTGCTGAGTGGCTAAAGATGTGTGAGGTCTAGCGTTATCATGATGAAAAACCACACCCCTTCTGTTGATTAATTCCGGCCGCTTTCTCTCAACTTCTTGCTTTAATCTCATCAGTTGTTCGCAGTAGAGTTCAGAATCGATGGTCCTGCCTGGTGGTAACAGCTCATAATGAATAATGCCCTTCCAATCCCACCACACACACAGCATCACCTTGTTGCGAGTTAACCCGGGTTTCGCCACAGTCTGTGAAGCTTGACCGGCCTTTGACCACGACCTTTTTCGCACGTTCTTGTCGTACGTGATCCACTTTTCATCACCAGTTATCAGCTTCTTCAAAAATGGTTCGGTTTCATTACGTCGTAATAAAGAATCACAAATGAGTACACGGTTCATTAGGTTTCTTTCAGTGAGCTCGTGAGGTACCCAAATATCGAGCTTTTTTGTGTACCCAGTTTTTTTCAAATGCGCCAAAACTGTTTTGTGGTCAATTCCTAGTTCTTCAGCTACGTCGTAACTACTGATATGCCGATCTTGCTCCACTTTTTAAAAAATTGCATCCATTTTATCCGTAATAGGGCGACCAGAGCGACGTGCATCTTTGACATCAAAATTTCCGGATTGAAAACGCTTAAACCAAATTTGTGCTACTCTCACAGACACTGCACTAGGTCCATAAACATCGCAAATTTTTTTCGCGGCTTGCGTTGCATTTTTACCTTTTTTGTAGTAAAATTTTAAAATGTATCGAATTTCTTCATTAGATTCACTCATTTTGACAGTACGAAAAACAAATGAGAATCACACATTTTCCTAATTTGAATTTGGAATTATGTTCTTTAAAATTTAAACTTTCAATGATACCAAAACCAGCCAGATACAAATAGTATAGCCAAAGAGATTTTATTACAAGTTCATACATACTATAATGCGAAAAGACTTTTTCCCCGACCTATTATTTGGACCGTTTGTGTACGCGCTTACAGAAACAAAACAACAAACGTGAAACAAATGACGTTAATTGTAGTAGTTCACCTCAAATTTGAATCTAATCAATTCATTTCATTTCATTCCCCTAACACAGTTTCAGTTACTCACAGCCAAGACACCTTCATATCACATGCTTATATTTTATATACCAATTCTATATTTTTGTTTGAATAGCATTACACTGTAAAAGTTTTAATTAATCGCATTATACCCATATAAAAAAACCTTGTTAGTAGAAGTCCTTATAAGACAAACCTGGTTTAGTTCAAGAATTACAGTTAGGCACGAGATATTTGTATGGAACTTGATCGGCTCACTATCCTCTTATTTTTTCCGATCAAAGCTTGTTGAGTGATTTAAAAATAACAACATTCAGAGTGGGCAGACTAACTTTAATCCCCCGGACTAAACCGGTTTTTGTATGGTTAGTCCGGTGCTAATCTCGTACTAAGTTTTGACAGGTGCTCTCTGAATACGACTGCTAATGTTCTGCACGCTTAAGATTATACGGCGTGCGATGCCGTCATTGATCTAGACATGTAAAAAACATTATAATTATATGTATATTGTTATTGCATTATTTTATGTTCAACGGCCAAATTGAACTACAAAAAAAAAACAAGGACAATTTTTCATTGCCGCTTCGATCCTCGTTCATTCAATGCAAAGATGCAAGGCGGAATTTACCTAACCACCTAGCAAGTAAATGGATCTACAGTATAACGTAGAATCCTAATGTTATTAGACAACAATAACAAAACAACCCTCAGTGTAAATTACTTATAGCAACATAGTTGCTAAAACAGCAATATACATGAATGTAACGTTTAGTAATACAAGTATTCTCTGGTGAAATAAAAAAGAATAGTATCCTCTTTAGGGTTCCGTACCCAAAGGGTGAAAACGGAACCCTATTACTAAGCCTCCGCTGTCCGTCCGTCTGTCCGTCCGTCCGTCCGTCCGTCCGTCCGTCCGTCCGTCCGTCCGTCCGTCCGTCCGTCCGTCCGTCCGTCCGTCTGTCACAGGGTTGTATCTCATGAACCGTAATAGGTAGGCAGCTGAAATTTTCACAGAGTGTGTATTTATTTTGCCGCTATAACAACAAATAGGTAAAATTAAGAAATAATAAAGATTAAAGGGGGGCCCCATACAAAAAACGTGATTTTTTATGTTAAATCTTGTACGATGGTACGGAACCCTTCGCGAGCCAGTCCGACTCGCACTTGGCCGGTTTTTTTCGTATCGGAACCCACACAGCACGACGATTATTGCCACAATAAAACCAAAATATCAGGCAGTTTACATTTGATTACAAGAATTAAGGCGAAATGGTTTTTCGAAATAATGTAATGTAAATCTAAGTGTATACAAGAGAATTTAGTCTAGTCAAGCCGAAACAAGTCTAGACGTTAAACTAGTCGAAACAATGCTAAGTTACGTCTGGTACAAGCTTCTTATACGCAATCTAGAAGCACAATCTCGGCCGGCATTATTCCTAGCTTTCAATTTAAGCCTGTTGTGTCTTGCGTTAAGGTGGCCCATCCCGCTCATCTCCCCATACAAAAGGGGAAAGAAGATCACGCCCATATTTCTTGTCAGAGATCCAAAATTTTGCTCAAAATAGCTTTATTTGATCGAACTAGATGTCTGATGACCATTGGCATTGTAAAATTGTGTTTGGTTTCTAAGTTATAAGGTCCGGAAGTTCGCATTTTTCGCGCGTTTTATATAATAACTTTGGAGGTGGATTACGCAATGATAAAGTAAAAACATCTTAAAAAGATTAGTCATCAGACATAGCTTATTTAATCAAGATTTATAATCTATTTGGGTTTTGTTCGATTTTTTACTACAGCGGTCGTGGTTTACTTTTAGCTATAAGTCGTTTTGAAATTAAAATTTTCGTAAATCTTACCAAATCATACACTATGCACATTGTCTTTTTTGTGGACATGTTGCATCTTCCTCATCACGGAGCCTGTCTTATTCTTTGAAACAGAGAAGGTCCCAGAGCGCAACAGCACGGTTTTGTACCGTGCCCGCGAATGAGTTAGGGCCGCCGGGTTGGGCCACCTTAAGTATAACTATCGAAGGATCGTCGATAATTGAGGAATCAATAAAGCGTATATACTAAAACTATGCTCCTAAGTAGTTACGTGTAAGCACATTTTCATGTCAGAATTAATTTCTCCTTTCAGTGAATCTGTAGGGAATTTTTAATTATGTTATTATTGTTTTATCTACAATGAACCGCTCTGAAAACTAACTAACTCAGCTCGTGTTGTAAGGCCTCGGTCATGCGCCACTTTCATTCTCTTTCGTTGTTATCGATTCGTCTTAAAAAATGCGTAATATTGATGTACGCTTATAACAACGTTTATTTTGAATTACGAAAATATAGTTATGAATACATAATTTATGTATGTACAATCTTCGAAGTTATCGCTTTGTCTTAAAAAATCACGTAATTTGTATGTAGACTTATAACACTAACTAATTTGCAATATCACTCACTAGAATCGTGCCCCTTACGATATAAACATGTTTAAACCTAATAGCATTTCATTCGTAGCGTAGCGGTTCCGCTGATCGTATTTCGGCCGCATGCTAATTTAAATTCGTCCTATAATTCAGTCGGATTGTTCTCTTGGCGTGGGCTGTTAGCGAGTGGTATTTGCTAACAAACAACCAATCTGTTCCCTTCACTCCGCCGGGCTGGAGGCATGCTAGATGGTTCGAAACAATCGAAAGATACGTGCTCGCTGCGGGGAACGCTCGAGCACTTAAACAATTAACATGTCGTACACATCCGATCTTTTATGAAGTGTTATTAAAACATATTCTATTAAATATGCCTTGCCCATATTCATAACGTGTACTTTATATACATTAGCAATGTTGTTACTAGCTAGCTAATAAAGCTAGGGCTCACACAAAGAGTTAAACAGTATAAATTTACAGACAAACAGAATAACTATAATTTTAATATAAAATTAAAAATAAATAACTATAATTTTAATATAAAATTAACATATTTCGTTAATAGTAAAGTAATTTTAACAGGTATTTGTTCTAAATCTCGAAGCTAGCTTTAACGTTTCCAACTTGGTGTAAATTGTTTTCACGTACGGTCACATTCAAAAGTCCAGTAGCACATTCCAAAGCGATTGCTATGAAGCGCTCGCATCGTGCGGAGTTGAAGCGGGAGGAGGGGATAGCACCGCCCGCGCGGGTTGTGGTAGGACGCCCCCCCCTCCTGAAGACCGGTCGGCGGGGGAAGGGAATGTTTTTTTTCGAGAACAGCGAACGATGTGAACGGTTGTTTACAATTTCAACGATGGGTTTATGGCTCCGCCCACAAATAGGTCTTAATCAATTTTTGGCACACCTTCTCAGAATCATTCATTTGAATTGTTTCCCACGACATATTACCCTCAATCTTTATAATGGCAGAATGTATAGCTTCACAAAACGTTTCAAACGCCTGTGACGAAACAACATATTCCTATGTTACAAAAAATACATTTGCAAATATGCAGGCGGATTTAATTCTTGCTTTAATTAAGTTATTTAGGTTTAATATAGTTATGATAACAGCGTGCTTACCACCAATAAAAATCACAAAAATAAGTTTTGTTTTGCGTACTAATATCTAAAAAAAAGTCATGCTATTTTTGCTCGCGAAAAGTTTGAATCATATCAAATAACTCTGACGAAATACCGCGACCCTGACCCCAATATTCTTCAGTGTTTTCCCCGTAATCCAGGCTTAAATGTCCTAAAATTACGGTCGCGTGGCAGTGAGGAATTCTCGCGGAAAAATATTGTTTCACGAGAGCGACAGAACATCCCGCCGTAAAAATATCATTACGCATTTTACTGCTGATGAAAACTAATAAAGTGCTAACTTACGTCGCCGGCGGCGCCTTCGTTTACGGCGGGCAGAATCGCCGCTGCGAGGCGGCACGTCGCGCGAACGAGCGTTTGTTACACAATAAAGAAACCGAGTAGTCGAACGCGAGGCATTCGCCCGGATTGCGCAAGGTCGCATGATTGCCTCGGGCCTTAGAATGTAGGGGCGGGCTTACACTTGCACGAAAAAGCTGGTGACAGCTGTCATTTTTTGGTGTTGTAAAATGGAGATGTTTATTTGGTACACTGTACATACGAGCGTAAAACCAGATTGTTTTAGTATTGAATAAATACCTTATTCATTATTAAATAAATGCTGGAATAATTAGTAGGTTATTTTGTCAAGTTTTTGATAATATTTCTCTGCATTGAATGAATGAATAAATGAATAAATTCTTTATTGTGCATAAACAAAAATACAATTTCAGAGAAAACATACAGCAAAACAACAATACTGCACAAAGGCGGACTTATCACTAAGAGTGATTTCTTCCAGTCAACCCTTGGGGTGATGAGGAAAGGCAATAGAAATATCTGTAGGTAGGTGACACACCAGAATTTGAAAAGAAAAAAAAAATTAACTCCATAAACATACATATACCATAATATATACATATTTATACATATAATTAAATATACTAATATATATGATACAATACACTAATACATATTATTATATCCACAAACCAGGGAAAAAAAACCTATAATAACTATTACCATTGATTCTAAAATCAGTACTATTAGAAGGACAATAAAATTAAATATATATATACAGTGAGAACATTTTATCATCTTTACATTTCATTTAAGTAAAACTCCTTGACTTTAAGTTTGAAAGAGCTGATAGTTTGACAGGAGCGGACTGTGATGGGCAACGAGTTCCACAGACGTGCGGCATAAACAGTAAAGGAGTTAGAGAAAAAACACGTCGTATGGCGAGGAATCGCAAGGATACTGTCATTGCTAGATCGCAAAGGGAGACCATGTGAAGAGAGGTTCATAAACCGGGAACGAAGATATTCAGGAGAGTTAGGGTTATTTAGAATTCCGTAAAGAAGAATTAGTAAATGACAGTTCCTTCGGAAACGGATGGGTAGCCATTTAAGCTCTCGACGTTACTGCGATACATGGTCATATTTACGCAGACCATATATGAAGCGAATGCAGAGATTCTGCAAACGATCCAGCTTGTCTAGGAGAACTTCAGTTAGATCCAAGTAGCAAACATCTGCGTAGTCCAAAATCGGAAAGAGGAGAGTTTGCACCAAAGTAATTTTGGTTCGGACTGGGAGGAAATTCTGCAAGCGCTTAAGGAGTGGGCGGCGGCAAAGATTTTTCTGCTGACCTCGTTTACCTGGGGCACCCACGATAAAGTTTCGTCAATGAAAATTCCTAAATTCTTGACTATTTTGGAGTATGGTATGACAACTCCATTGTAGATCACTGCTGGCAATGTGCTGTAATCAACCTTCGACAGAAGTCTAGGGCTGCCTATTATTATGGCTTGTGATTTGGTAGGATTTACCAGCAGGCCAAATGATTTTGTCCAAGTAAGGATATGTTCCAGGTTCACGTTCATTTCAGATACGGTATCTGCCAGGTTATCTAAGGAGCAATGCAAATACAACTGTAAGTCATCGGCGTAAAGGTGGTAGAGAGAAGTAAGCAGATTCGTGATCAGATTTATAAAGATGGAAAACAGCAAAGGAGATAACACGCCACCTTGTGGAACGCCAGCAGTCAAATCAGCCCAGTCAGAATATTCATTGTCAATCCTGATACACTGATGACGACCACGAAGGTATGAATCAAACCAGTCAAGCACTACCGGAGATAAGTTAAGTGTCCTTAGAATACCTAGCATAATGTCAAAGTCAACTGTATTGAATGCATTGCTGAAGTCCAGCAACGTTAAAACTGTAACATTCTCATTCATTGAGTCTCTCTCTCTGTCACTTGACAGGTCAACACGTATTTCGGTAATAGCTGCATCAGAACTCAAGTTTATACTTTACAATTGTTTATTTGATGAACAAAACTAATCAAAATATCAAGATCGACCGTTCCGGAATCCATCGCACTATTGGACAGACCTGTACGTATCATACACCTTCTACAATCTTGACGCAATGTTTGGACTCCGCTCGGCAATGGCTTCCCCGTGTCGGCAATGTCAAGCTGATGTCGTCGCGGAGGAAAAAATCAAATGTCGTCTCTGCAATCATATCTATCACTATTTCTGCAGCAGTCTGAACCTTGCAAACTTCAAAAAACTATCTTCGGCGCAAATCGAGGACTGGCTATGCATCCAATGCAAATCAGCATTAAAAAACCCGCAATCTCCGAGTGTTTCGAATGTAAACAAAGACAGCCATTTTGCTTCAAAAGTACTGACTACCGATGACATATCGGTCGCGCAGGCGCAGTCTTCTCCCGCGCAGGCGCACTCCCAGTTCACGCAGGCCCCCACTCCGTCCGCGCATGCGCTCTCGGAGGAGAAAAAAAGGGAAGGGGACCTGCCGGTGTTGCCAGCGCGATCCTCGCAATGTGATTTAAGTGTGCTCCAAAACACTCTCCACAAAGAAATTGACGTCAGGATGGAATCATATGAGAAGCGAATTGTGGATGCGTTCCAAAACACCATCAAGAAATTAATGGACGAAAAATTTGCTACACAGAATAACATCATGGTAGATCTCGCAAAAAATTGCGAAAAAAACATTCAAGAAAACCAAGCGATTCTAAAGTCACTGGAACTCCTTTCAAAACAACATGCTGACCTCAAAAAAACTTGCATGGACGAGATTTGTGGACTTCAATCGAAATTGACCGATATCTCAGCAGAACTTCAAGTCGTGAAATCTGAACTGGTGACAATAAAACGGGAAAACGTTTGCCTGAAGCAGAACGTTGAATATCTTGAGTTTAAATCGGATATGTCTGAATATGCAAAATGTTCCAACCACGTCGAGGTCCGCGGCTGTGATGACAAGGTCCAGGAAGAAAATGTCGTCATGAGCATTTTGCAGGCCACCAAATCCAGTGTCCTTCGGAGCAACATTCTGCACATTTCGCGTGCCCAAAACAAACCCTCTCAGAATTCGACGAGGCCTATCATCATCCAATTTAACTGTCAGGCAGCAAAAGAAAACTTTTTAGCTAATGTGAAGCAGTATGGTAAGTCGACTACCGGCAATGGCAACACTCTAAGCCCTAGTACCCTGGGACTTACAAACTCCACTGACAAGTTATATGTTTCTCAGCTTCTTACACCCAGGTGCAAGCACCTCTTGGCCCAAGCAAAAAAAGTTGCTTCAGAGAAAGCCTATAAATTTGTATGGGCCAAAGAAAACAAAGTGTTTGTAAAAAAAGAAGAGGGGGGTAAAACAATAGCCATTAAAACATTAATTGGTTTGCAAACCTTGTGACTACCACATTGCAATCACTTGAATAACGCGTTTTCGTTTTTTGATATCCGTATGTCAACAGACTTTAACTATCCTCTATTATACTACCTATATACTATAACACGTATTTATTATTATTATCGTAAACTATTTTTAATATATTATATAATGTCTATACCTACTCAGAATAATAAAATATTTATACTGCAAGACCTTAAGCTCCGTTATTATGCTAATAAAATTACAATGCAACAAATGTTAGTTATTAAAAGTATTCACAAACTTTTACATTTCCAGTCACATAAGAAAGTCACCCAAAAAATTAACTATGCGGTTCCGTGATGGCTCTAGATTTAATTGAATTTGATTTGGATTGTATCGATTACTTACACACGGACATTATATCCGCACCCGAACTTTGTCCAACATTAGCATTAACAAAAATGCCTCTAAAATTTCTTACCATGAACATTCGTAGTATTAATGGTAATTTTGACGAGTTTATGGTTCTTCTTCAGCGTCTAAACTGTGAATTTAATGTAATTATTCTTACGGAATGTTGGCTCTCCCCTTGTGTTGTGCCGAAACATATTGATGGGTTTAATGTATTCTTCACCATCCATAATCGTTTGCAAAATGACGGAGTCGTTGTGTACGTTCGTGACAATCTCACGGCAATAACGTGTGAGCCCATCTGTGCCGTTGCAAACTGCCTTATACTTAAGATCGAAAATGTTGTTATTGTTGCACTTTACAGGTCGCCTTCACAACGCAATCTGGACCCCTTTTTACAATCTCTAGATCAAATTTTAAATGACAACGCCAAGGGTCCAGTTTGTGTTCTAACTGGCGATATCAACATTGACATTCTTGATCAAACTATTTCTCGTACCCAAAATTATCTTAACCTTATGGCCGAACATGGTTTAAAAATAGGTATTCTTGGGAATACGCGAGGCAACTCATGTCTTGACCATTTTATGTACAGATGTAAAGGACAAGTTACGTCAGCCATCTGTAAGACTGATCTAACTGATCATTATCCTATCATGTTGGGAATTGATTCACTTATACCTTGCAAAACTGGCCTTAACAGTTCTCTTTTAAAATATGACAAAGCGGCAATTGTGAAAGACTTAACAAATACTGACTGGTCATTTGTTCTCAATACTTCGGACACCGACTTGGCTATGGACCTTTTCACAAAACATATTTCTAATGTCATGGACTCTCACAAAAGCACCAAGAAAACAATTTCCAAATACATTAATTAGAGGCCTTGGATTAACACGAGCCTGCTTAAATCCATGCAGAAACGGGATTGCCTCCACCTCCAAGTCCGAGTCAATCCAGACGATTTAGAAAAATGCCGAGTATACGTAAGGTATAGAAATACAACTAAATCTGCCCTGCGTGCCTCCAAGCAGCTTTATTTTGGTAAGAAAATAGAATCTGCCAATGGCGACTCCAAGAAAATTTGGTCATGTATTAAAGAAATGACTGGCGCATCCAAACATACAGTTGCCGACTTAACATCAATTTCGACGAGTGACCATGATTCATCGAAATCAGCTAAATTAAATAAACTCAACTCTTTTTTTTCAACTATTGGAGCCACGTTAGCCCAAAACAGACTTGACTCGATTAACGAAACCGAAGAAAGCTTAGTATCTAACTATAAATCTACAAAATCTATTACCAATTCATTTTTTCTGACTCCCACTACAACTTTCGAAATCATTAATGCTATCGATAACCTCAAGTTACACTCTTCTCCTGGTCAAGATAAAATTACAAATGATCTAGTCAAAAAAAGTAAAAACTCTCTTGTTGTTCCCCTTTGCCATATATTTAATCTAAGTTTATCCAGTGGGATTTTTCCAAATTGCCTGAAAAATGCCATTATTACCCCCATTTTCAAAGGAGGCGACTCCTCTGAATGTGGTAATTTTAGGCCTATTGCTCTGCTTAGTGTTTTCTCTAAACTGCTAGAGCAACTTATGAAAAAACGGCTTACTCAATTCACAGGAAGTCACCACATTATATCAGAAAAACAATATGGTTTTCAAAAAAAGAAAAGCACAGAAGACGCCCTAGCCAAAGTTGTTGCTTACCTAACTGAAAGAATGGACCGAGGCAAGCGTTGCATAGGAGTCTTCCTTGATGTGCAAAAAGCTTTCGATTCTGTGTCCCATAAACTTCTTCTCAGGAAACTGGAGTGCCTAGGAATACGAGGTGTCGCACTAAATTGGTTTCACAGCTATCTGTCTGGCAGAACCCAAGCTACAAAATCTGGAAACGACATAAGTGAGATTGCACCGGTCGCTTATGGTGTACCACAAGGTAGTGTCCTTGGTCCTGTCTTGTTTCAGATGTATGTTAACGATCTACTTGAACTGGATTTGAAAAACGGTGAGATTATAGCCTTTGCAGATGACACAGTTCTACTTTTTAATGGCGAGACGTGGAAAACGGCTCAAGAATTAGCTGAAATGGGATTATTAAAAGTAAAGTCATGGTTCGATCGGAACATACTAACTTTGAACGTCAAGAAAACCCAAGCTCTTTTCTTTTCAATCACCAAAAAAAAATCTCCACCACACCCTGAACTCAAAATTCATACTTGTCCGGCACCTAAATTTGGCACTTCATCTTGTAATTGTGACAAACTTAAAATCTCGGATAATGTTAGATACCTTGGTATAATAATTGATAATTCATTAAATTGGCGCCTACATATTGTGGCTACAGCACAGAGATTACGAAAATTATTACATTTTTATAAAGAAATACGCGATGTCCTAATGCTCCAGCATAAGATGATGGTCTACTATGGTCTGCTCATAGTATTTTGAGATATGGAATTTTAGTCTGGGGGGGCGCTGCTAAAACGATTCTAGATCCCCTTTATAAAACACAAAAATCTATTCTTCGTGTTCTATTTAAGAAACCCTATAGATACTCAAGCGCCTCACTATTTCTAGAAACTAAGATACTCTCAGTCCGGCAGATCTATATACATACGATCATTGTCTATTGTCACAAAACCACCCAACTCCATATATTACCTCCACATTCGCACCAAACTCGGTCGGTATCACGTTTTCGTACTCCTTCATTCAATACAAAATTTGGACAGAGATTTTTCCCATTTACCTCTCCGCGAATGTATAATGCCTTTCTCACCAGCCGCGGCTCGTCAATCAAAAGCGGTGTTAAAATCAATGTTGTACGACTCAAGAAACTTATTGTTACCTGGCTTATTGAAATTGGACTCGACGACTCTGAAGTATATCTAACTTTTATCGATAAATAAAATTAAAGTACCTATGCACCAACTTGAACTAACTTGCATTGAAAGGTCAATGGTCTTGTTACGTGCCCACCTTAAAGCTTATTTATTTATGTACTATTTATTTTTAGTATTTTTTTTATAGCCTACATTTATGTATATTACGATATTCTAATTGGTATAAAGATATATTTTTTTTATATATTTTGATGTGTTTGAATGTAAATTAATTGCTTAAAAATGTCAGGTATTCGTTGCGAATTAACTTTTATCGTTGTTCATATTTTTTATTATAACTTTAAAGGGTTAGGCCAATAGTGTGATGAGACTTCCATTTTTATTTGTGTAACTTCCTTTTTTTTTTTCTTTTCTAATACCGAGCCTCACATCAGGTGCCACGAAAGACAGGCTTTGCCTAGTTCGGGTACTTGTACAATCAAACTCATTTGTATTTTCATACAGGGCTTGTGTTGCCACTGTTTGTTTCGCTTATTTCATACTTGTACGCTGTGTTTTGATTTTGCCCCCTACGGGATTCATGCTTTATGTAGTAACTTGTACTCTTGTGATTTTGTTATTTTTTTTGCCAACAGAGACTGTATGTAATTTCAAGATGTGTTAAATAAATAAATAAATAAAAATAAATAAATTCTTATTTTCCATATTTGTACGGACATCTTCAGTGACTTTGACAAGGGCAGTGACAGTGCTGTGACCAGGTCGGAAACCTGACTGCATTAGGTTCAGTATGTGGTTATCGGTAAGAAAGTCGGCCAACTGCTGGTGAACAATGCGTTCCAAGATTTTTGACAAAACCAGTAAAATTGAAATAGGGCGATATTGGCTGAAAGAGGAGGGATTTGAAATTTTTGGGAGAGGAACAACGTAAGCCCTTTTCCAGGTACTTGGAAAAGATCCACTGGAGAGGGAATGGTTTAAAATATAAGTTATTATTGGTAACAGTTCATCCAGCAGTGGTAACAGCATGTCAAGGCTAATGCAGTCAGCACCAACAGCTTTTGTAGAAATGGAATTCAGGATCATCTTAACTTCACGGTCAGTGACTGGGCGAAAAGTGAGTGAATTGTGCTCCGGAGTCGGTAAAGCTGAAAGCTGAAAAAGAGTTTGAAACTTTACCACTTGATCGATGGTGACAGGAGGAGAGGAAAAATGTCTATTAAGGGAGTTGATATCGATGTTATTTTTACTACAAGATGATTTCTTACCGACTCCAAGAGTTTTAAGAAACTTCCAAGCATTCACGGGAGAGCAATTTTCGAGGGTATTGTGAATGTGGTGTCTTTGGGCATCTCTACACATCCTGTTACACCGATTCCTGAGCAGCTTGTACTTGGTGCGATTTTCGTCCGTGGATGTATGTCTTAGTTTAATTTTGGCTTTGTCCCTTTTCACCATCATTATCCGAATATTGTCCGTCAACCACGGAGCTGGAAAATGTTTTACTCGTGTGGGACGAAGAGGTGCGTGAACATCGAAGAGTGCAGTGAGTTTGGAGGTGAAGTCCTCGACCATCTCATCCGTGGAAGAGGAATTGAGTATAACAGACCAATCCAAGCCACGCGCGTCCTCCCTTAAGCGTTCGAGATTGATGTCCTTGAAGTTACGTTGCAAGAGAACCTTCCGTCTGTTTTTAGGAGGACGGATCTTATAGGATAGATAGATTAGGTCATGATGGGAGAAACCAGGCGCTGGGAGCTGACCATGTTCACTTACATGGTTAGGTGAAGAAGTAATAATCAAATCAAGCAAAGAAGGTTCACAATTAGGAAAATGATGTGTCGCATCCAGGGGAAGAATGTTCATATTGACTGAAGACACGAGGGACTTAAGTTTTCTAGCGCGGTGATCATCTTTGATCAAGCAGGTGTTGAAATCTCCCATGATAATAGTATGGTTGTACTGAGGGCAGCGTTCTTCAAGAAAAGACTCAAATGATGAAAAATAATTGATATTTAGATTAGGGCTGTAATAAACACCAATGAGGATTTTCGTATGATTGACGATGATTTCCAGGAAAAGGTATTCGGGTGATTCCGAATACTGAGTAGGAGACTGGGCAACTATCGTAAAAGGAATATTGCTTCGGAGGTAGATAGCAACACCACCGCAACCTTTCCCCGTTCTGTCATTACGGACCAGGTGGAACCCGGGAAGTGAAAAAGAAGTGGATGGTAATGTAGGCTTGAGAAAAGTTTCCGAAACAAATAACGCATGAATGTGCTTACTTGGAAATGTCCTGAGAAGGTCGGGGTAGTGGGAGGGTATGCTTTGAGCATTGATATGCACAAAGTTGAAGTTTTTGGGATATTTGGAAAATGTGAAGTCAAGTTGTTCATCTATAGGAAGAACACATTCACTGTCAGAAGTATTGTCACTGAAAAACTCGTCAGAAGAGGTAATAGAAAAATAATTATCTGAATTGTCAGATATTGTGGACATAAATAAAGATTTACTATAATATAATTAAAAATTTATATATATATATATATATTTAAATCAATAAAAGATATATATAGCTGCCGAACCGCAGGCAGTACCTCATCACCCGCCAGCATTGTGAAAAGTAAGAAAAAAAAAACACATAATACAGGAAACATAAACAAACTGCAAAGGCACAAGAAAAGGATAACAAATATGAGACTTAAAACATATAGTAAAACACCTTGCAGAAATAATCAATAGACTAAACAAAACCATTATCTCACAAGCAAATGGAAAAAAAAAAGAGAAAAATTTACTCTAATTAAATTATACAGACACAGGAAAATAGTATGCCCAGTAAAATACCACTTCTGAGACCTAAAAATACACAAAAGTATACAAAACAATTGTTGATAAGTTTAAGGAAAAGAAAAGAATAAAAGTATATGGCCTAAAATAATTAATTGACCGTAAAGTGGTTGCCCGAACAAGCATAAACGGCGAGAGCCTTTTCTCTCTCCGCTTGAGAAAATAAAAACACTATTGAGCACAAACTATTGAATACACTCTGTGGTTACAAAAACCAATTTGTGACAAAGACTGAGTAGCACAGACTATTAAGTACTTGAGTAAAATATTAGTTTGAGTGATTATAAAAGCAAAACAAGTATATTATCCATACAGATTTTCCAGAAACATTTCAGCACAGTTTGGATATCTGGAAACAATGTGCAAAATTGTGAAAGTTTATCATTTTGCTTGGTATAGTGCTTGTGTCCGTCAGAAGTAGCTCCGAAGTTCACTTAGCTTTCCCCTTGTTGATACGGTCCGAGGACCTGGGCTTCTGCCTATCAGCAACACCATCGGCACCGCCTGAGACCGCAGGGTGTTTGTCGGTCAGCACCTTCAACGCAGCAGCCGTCACGATTTTGATGCGGGTTCCATCTTTCAACTGGATGACGATGCGACCCTCTTGTGTCCAACTGTGCGCCATCCCGAAGTGCTTCCGCGCCGCAAGGAAGACGTTGTGTCGCGTCCGCGTGAGGAACTCGGACACTGTAATGCCGGAGCCCTTCAGTGACGTTTTCGCCTTCCAAACCGCGGTACGGCTGCTGAGCTGTGTGAAGCGGACCAAAATTGCATTGATCAGTTTTTGAAAATGTTTAACAAAACTAATAGGTATTGGATCATTACTGGCGTGGCACTCGATTCCTTGGGGAATGTGCCGTGTAGGACTAATATCTTGACGGGGGTTGTGGTATAAACCACCCATGTCCATTTAAAATAATAACACCTTCAGAAATATGTCTACATTAAAAAATATTTCCCACTTTAGCCGACGTCGGCTTTTTGCTTGGAAAATTACACTCCCCATAAAACCGTAGATTAACCTCATTTTTTGAACACCTCTGTATCATTTTAATAATTTCTTGCTATTTCATATTAAGTAGCTAGTTTATATTTCTTGCTATACTCCATTAGATGTATATTACACACTCGGATTCTTCTTTTTTCCTACTAATATCCATTTCTGCAAGTTTGTTTTTATTTTCTGTGAGGTTTGCGCAGAAACAGATGATTGTTGATAATTTTATGTATGTAATGGATATACATTACCGTTATGTCATTAATTTGAGTTTCAGTGTCATCTGCATGTCACGAATGTCACGACCAAAAACTTTTATAGATTATTTTAAAAACGCTGAAACTCAAATTAATTAGATAGATGTTACCTGATATTAGATACCAAATATAAAATAATTGGAACAGTGCCCCGTTTTCAAATGATGTGTGAACTACGTTTATATGGGTAGCGGAACTTTCTGGTGATTACAGGCCCAACATTATCCATTATATTGTTTTAAAAGCGAAAGTAACTCGTTCTATCTGTTGCGTTTTCACGCCGAAACCGCTGAACCAATTTTAATGAATTTCGGATGTGACATCGTCTAAACTTTGTAGAAGGACGTAGGCTACCATTTGCGGCGCAAATTAAACTCCAAGGGCGTGAAAAAGAGATGAAAACATGTTTGGGGAACTCAATAAATATCCAGGAAATAATTTAGACAAATATCAGCCCAAAGCGACATTGTCCCGGGCGCAGCCGGGTACCTCAGCTATTAAATTGCTATTGTATTTTTAGGGTTCCTTGTAGAGGGACCCTAAAAACCCTAGGAACCCTATTTTTTTATATTAAGCGCGGCATATGGCGCACGCCAGGACCTCACTAAAAAGGCGCCCGACGGCGCCCATGGGCTTTCGGACTTTCACAGGGGCTGCGAAAACCATGCCGGCCGGCCAGGTGCTTCTTCCTTTCGGAGTTGAAGGGTTTCCAAATTTAGGGATACCTTGGGATCGTCGACGAGACGCACGGCACGACGCTGTATCGAGTTCAGGGAGCCAAGCAGATACTTAGTTGAGCCGTCCCACAAATGCGAGTAGTAAGTACTCCACGCAAGACCTTATCTGCGCCTTGTAGAGGAGCAGTTTTTGGTCAGGCGTGAAATACTGACGCACCCTCTTGAGGACTCTCAGCTTTTTTGAGGCAAGCTTGGCCTTATCCTCGATATGATGTCCAAAATTTAGGTCATGCGTCAGGTCGACACCAAGAGTCCTAATGTGGTCGTCAATACCCAGAGTTGTACCTTGGAAGGTCGGAGCTGCACTGAAAGGTGTCCTCTTCGCACTGAATATGCACGCCTGTGTCTTGCTCGCGAGAAAAACGAGATGTTTTGTGTTATATCTCTTACGATGGTACGGAACCCTTCGTGTGCGGAACCGACCCGCACTTGGCCGATTTTTTGTGCCAGCAGCGCGTCTCCTAGCGCAAGTAGTATTATTCTCGTGTACATCCAACGCTGCGGAGTCAGTTAACCTCAGATGCTAACCGCACGTCGTGCGTTTGTGCAATCGGTGTCTAATTGCAAATTCAATTCCAACCAATGATTGAATTAAGTTCTAGCAAAACCAGAGGTTTGTGTGTATTATATCGGGTTGGATGCTTATTGTTGTAACTATTACACGGAAATTAGCACTACAAGACCTATTCCAGGAAGAGACGGCTGAGTTAGTCAATGTTCAAACGCGTCACTTTGAGGAGTGGAGTTGACCCAGTTCCTCTCCGTATTGTTCATAAAAGTTTAGACGTGTTTAATGAAACGTTGACGTTGATTTAGATTTTGTGTCCTTTCGTGCACTCGGCACTTAGCAATGTATGGTAAAATACTAAAATAAGCCCCGAAATTGTATTCATATTTTTTTTCTTTTCTTATCAGAATTGTCATGATTAAGTTAAGTTTCAATAATAAACGAAATATTATTGACTTGATATTCATTTATAATAATAATGAAAATTCATTCAGAGGTTTATATGTAACTAGATCTAGATGTCTAATACCACATCCGCCTTCATGATATTAGCCCAAGAAATAACTTAGGTGCCACGTCAGACTGTTCCCTGCACGGCTTCATTAAGGGCCGATTTTTCACTCAGATAGTACTTATCGGACTGATAGTACAAATTCACGTTTGTCAAAAGACTGATAGTCATTGCCGGAGAAATGTATCTTCTATCACAAATATCTGACTATAATTTTTCTAATAAAAATATGAACTTAATGTTTGGGATTGATAAGAAAAAGCGTAAATAAATCCGTCGAATAGTTATCTGGCTGTTTATCAGACTATTGAAAAATCAACCCTAAGTGTAACGGAAAACACGGACAAGTTTTCATTGCCGCTTCTATCATCTTATCCCAAAGCATAGTACCAATCTGAGCGGGCTCAACCTACTGGCAGGGGAAGGGGGACCTACAGTATCACATGTTCGCTGTCTTCAAATTTGAACAACATGAAACCGGCACAGCTGACGTTCCTTAATTAATATATATTCGGAATACAATATACAGTGGGTGGTGATCAGAAGGGGTTTAGAAGCCGGAAGTCGGCAGTATTTCAGGCAGATGTCAATTATACTCGCTAGGTAACATTTAAGGGCGGCGACGCATACGCGTGTGTCACTAATGAGGAAAGTTATGGGTGAACGTAACCGAAAGGAAGCTGAATTTGACATTTCGTCTTCAGTCTCCGAAAATCCCTGGAGGTTTCTTTGGTGTGCGAATGTTTGATAAGATATTACTATATTACAATCCATGCGAAGTAGGGCGCATAGTGCTGTCGTGACGGTATGAAATGATTTAGGTGACTTTTACAGTTCTATAATATGTACCGGAAAAGTCACCTTAATCATTCATACTAGCGGACCGGCGGATATATTTTTTAAATAATAACTAACGAATTGCTGCAGCGCTGATCGCTGAAAATTTAGTTTCGTATTTTTAATGACGTTTAGATATCAGCGCCCCGCAGCCATTGGCTGTTGACAAGAGTTGACGATTGCATTGCTAATCGTTGGCTGCGGGGATTGCAAAGAATTTCGAAAGAATTAGGTGCCAAGCACGTTACCATTGAACTGGATCAAAATCACGGACAAATTTTAATTGCCGCTCTAACCATCGTTTCATCCAACCCGATATTCACAACTCAGGCGGGTTTAAACCCTACCACCAAGTATGTAGAGAAGGGGACCTACATATTTACATTGGCTCCGATCCCTGTGGTGACCCACATTCTCAACGTAAACGGCCATACCAATCTCGGATGAGAAAGAACAAAGCGTGCAGTCTCCCACAATAGAAACAATAGAATCTCTGACGTAACTCGGGCCACACAGAAATAAATAACTATCACACACATAATAAACATTACGTCTGTGATAATCTAAAACCTAGTTATCTCAAACTTTATTTAACTATATATTTTGACTTCCAACGGCCAAGACTCCATAATTAGATTTCTCGGCGCAAAGTGAGGCGGTTCAGCTCTAGGAGTTTGCTCGCGGCATACTTTCGCCTATGTAATGCCAATGTCAAGATTCCGTAGTCATTGTCGGTTGGCATTATGTCATAAATGCTTCGCTGTTACGTTGAGTTGGATCATTTACTTTCGTTTCTTATTTCTTTAAAGTAATTGTTTAAGCTGCGTGTTTAAGCAAGTTATAGATTGCAACATCATAGTGGAGAATCTTGCTTTCTCTCGTGTCTCGAGAACATTTTCTCGTCAACTTTTATTTTCTTCTAGCTGACCCGGCGAACTTCGTATCGCGTAACAGTCAATAAATGTCGTGTTACAGATTCAACTTAATGTAGGATTTCATGAAAGTAATACAATGAATACAAAATAAATATTAAGAACGGCCCGTAAGCTATGCTCCCCATACAAACGTAGTTTACTAATCATTTGGAAACCGCTATTCCAATTAAATTGATATTTAATATCTAATATCAGGTAACAAATATCTGTGTCTGCATGCTTTTGTTTTTTTGAAAAATCCAAACAGAATGAAATGAAAGCAAAAAGAAAATCTTCATACGAATTTTGTTTTCTCTGTGGTTTGACCCAGAATACATTTACTGAAAAAACAAAGGCATGCAGACACAGATATTTGTAGCCTAATATTAGATAACAAATATCAAGTAAGTTGGAACAGTGGTTTTCAAATGATTAGTAAACTACGTTTGTATGGGAGGCGAAATTTTCTGATGCTTACGGGCCGACCTTAAGTTCACTAATTTATTAAGATAATAACGCAAAAAGAAATAAAAATGTACAAAAATTAAGTATATCTATCGCGTGTCAGCAAGACATGATTGAATTAAACTATGTGCAAATTGTGCAGCATGGGATGCACTCGGTTTAATTCTCTTCGTTGAAGCGCCTCATCATATACGACATTTTTTTTTCTCAGGCGCAAGAACAAATAAAGCGGATGATTTGCCGTCACGTGAATATGCCACGTACAACTGACAATGAGAAAAACATGGATTTTCTAAGTTGAGATCACAAACAGTCAACGATTGGCCTTTGTTAATCGTAATGGCCAAGGCAAGACGAATCGGGAACTGAAATCGTTTCAACTCAAAGGGCATATCTGTTGGGATCATTGGAATCCTCGAAATGAGGTCTAACTCATTTTTTAATTTTCCTTTGAGTTTCGTCATATGAATCACTTAACAGTTTTTTTATAACCAAGCGCGTTCCATTGCATAGTTTTGGTTGGTTTAAATGGGGACGCATCATAAAGTCCAAAAAGCACAAGGTCCAAAACCCTTACCGTCCAAAATACTTAGGAATACAGATATTTTTAATTGGTTTAGGTTAGGTTAGGTTAGAATATATGCATTTTATAATACATACGAAAAATACATATTTTTGGACATTCTGGGTTTCGGACTTTATGCTTTTTGGACTTTATGAAGGCGACCCGTTTAAATTTCGAAGCATGATGACTACCGAGCCTGCTAAAAAATGATTAACCTCTTTCTCCTAAATCTAAGATACGCCATCATTCGAATATTGTGTATATATCTTGTCGATTCGAAACCTTTATTTAAATATGTTCTTTAATTTGAGGGGATAGTTTACCGTATCGACGGGATGAACATTAAACGTTTGACAGTTACGAAACCCATGAACATTGTGAATGGAGATTTTTTTTCTTTTGTTTTATTGTTTTTGGCAATTTTCCAATCTTTTTAATAGTTTTTCTGCTATTCGGGACGGAGACAATTACAACAAATCAAAAACCTTGAAAATCGGTCCAGCCGTTCTCGAGTTATTAGTGTTCGAAGAAACCCGACTTTGTTGTATGTATTAAAATTAAAATATAGAAAAGAAAATTATACTGCAGTAGACTGTAAAATGGTTCTCTTACTAAAATATATTTTGCTTGCGTTCATCATTTTTTTTTTCTATTGTCTCCAATTTCCAGAAGTTCACAAACGGCATATTGGTTACGATGGGCTCGTAAGCATGAGAAAATTTGCTCAACATACAAACGTAGTTTACTAATCATTTGAAAACCACTGTGCCAATTTACTCGGCATCTTAGTAGTATTTTTAAATCCTGCTAAAACTTTCAGACACATATTTGTAATACACCATTATATACATAACAAATAAGAGGAATCCAACAGTTGTTATCCAAGGATATAGGTAGTATATATTTTAGTAGTTATCTATAAAATCGGGGTATACATAAAATCGGGTTTACCGAATGTAACATAAATAAAACATATTTCCTAAAAAGGAAGTTGTTGGATTATTTTTCATTCGACGTCCACACATTTTACTCTATTCTATTGGAAAATAATTTCGGACGGGAGAATTAATCTAAATATAATCTTCCCTATTAATGGCCTCTAAAATGTATAAAAGTAACATTATACTTTTCATCAGTTAGTAAACATCGATCCGAAGCACACACTTTGCTCAAACCGATATGTGTTTCATGTACGTAAATATTTATAGAGCTTAGGTTGCGAGCTCTGAAAAGTGTACCGAGCGGGTGGTCGTCCGACTGTTACATATTTATTTTCAGAAGAGCCATCGCCAACCTGAAAGTAACATGAAACATTTTATCTAAATATTTACAAGGTACGGAAGTAATGGTTTTCACGACGTGTCTACAAAGCAACCGATTTGAAAAAAAAAAGGTTTTTCGCAAATTAAATTAAAATAACCCTCCAGTTCTTTCGCACCATAATTTGGAGCTAGGTTTAAATATGTTGTCCCCCTAAATTATGTTTTTATTTCAGTAGATTTTCAGCAATGTGCTATACTTATGATTTAGGTTTTCCAGTTTTTTGTCACACAGCTGGAAATAAATTATTTTAAGAAAAAAAAGTTTCTTGTTTTCTCTAAATATGGGTAAAAATCGTTTGCTATATAAAACAACTTAAATAATTGTTAAATATATGGTTTCATTCTAAATTCAACCATGTGTCTCTAGATATTAGTCTGCAATTCTGTGATGATGTTTTTTCTATAATATTAGCACCTCCAGTGATTGTCAACATCACAAGTTACAGTGTCTTTGAATACATTAGCTGTGATTATTTACGCACTGTTCCGTACGGAAGGTTCAAATCCAACGTGATTGCACAATTTCGATTAGGTACTTTACGTTCAAATGTTTCAAATTCAAATTGCAATTAATCGGTTGAGGTTTGAACTTACTTTTCCCTTTCAAATACGCTCGAAACGGCCCGAAGTCTCAGCGTATTGGTTGCCGCCGAAATTCGGCGTCCATGATTGGTCCATGCATCGTGACCAACGCGTCGCCGTGCCGCGGCCGGCGCGAATCAAACGGCAGTGAGAACTGACTTTCGCGCGCGAGCGAACCGACTTCTGGCCGTCCTGTCGCAGATCCACCAAACCCAAGATCATTTCTTTGCATAGACTACGTTTATCGAGAACAGTGACCTCAGTGACCACCAGCCTTTGAAGAGACTGCACCGCACCGCTGCCGCCGCCGCTGCCGCCAACCTGAGCCAGTGCGCGGGATGAAAGGTCGTGGAAGGTGTATTCGAAAAGGTTAGTGAGTCAAACCTCAATCATATTGCATACACTACAGTCCACTTACTCTCGTAGAGCTCTAAACATGGCCCTCCGAACCGAACAAAAGTAACATTTCTAGATTGTGCAATCACGGCGCGCGTACAAACGCTGCCGCCATACGTTTTCAAAGTTTGCAACAGGTAACCGTAGTAGGAATCACTTATCGTGGAACCGACGTCATTTCGTGGCAACGTTCCCTGTAGCCATTTTTAAATATATTGTTACAGTTGCATTGCAAACGGCTTCACAGTGCTTGATAGTCAAATTTCGAGCGATAGGTACCTACCTACTTACCTTTAAACACCTACCTACCTACATTCTTTCTGGTTTGCGCACATCTTCATATTATATCTAACGGTTATTTCATTCATTTTCTAACTTCACAATAATAAGCAATCGCATCTATCGATTACATTTCAACGATTTCGGACACATCTTTGCAGCCAAACCGGTTTTGTATTGCTACGCGCGCAGCTCGGTTCGAGCGTTTATTTCAGTTTCAGTACAACCTAGGTACTTTACGTTGCGTACCCATTTGCGTAATTAATGGTTTACAATTAACAATTTTATATCATTTACACTGGCATATCATTTAAACTTACAAATAATTTATACTTACATTTTAAATTTTACTCAGTTTAATTTACGTGTTTAACAAAATGGCGCAACCAGGCGACTCATTTCCGCCAACCGCCGTTTCAAACATACATTCTGAAACGGGTTCGAATCCTGAAAGGACAACACGCCGAGTTATCAAGGCTATTCCGTACGAACAGGATTTGTTTGAACGTGACATAATATTCACGGAATTGCGCGCTATTTCCGACATTATCGACACGGACGAGTTTCTTTGCCGTGCAAAAGAGCTCCTAACTCTTCAAAGAAAATTTTCAAAAAATCAAATAAAAATTGAAAAATATCTTATGGCTAGTGGTCAATTTGACAAAACTGAACAATTGACCATACGATCAGATTTCAACGACCTTTACTACAAAATCCAAGTCTCTGCGAGTAAATTAAAGCAAGCCGAGCTAATTACTCGCAGGATGAGTCATTCAGTTCATAATTCTACAGCGCGCGATGTAAGCCACTGCTGCGGGACCTCTGGACACGATAAACCACGACTACCTACCCTGTCCTTACCTACTTTCGCTGGGGAACCTACGGATTGGAACGCATTTTTCGATCTGTACAATTCTATCGTTCACAGTAGCACCAGGTACGAGGATGTTGAGAAGTTTAGGTATTTGTTGACATGTCTAAAAAATGAGCCATACAACCTGATAAAATCCATACCAGTCACAAATGAAAATTATCAGGTAGCAGTGGACATGTTAAAATCGAGATATGAAAATCTTCGTCTCATCGCGTGCAGACATCTCGATCGCATTCTCGATTTGGAAAACCTTTCCAACTCCGATAAAGGCTTGCGCAACATCTTAAACATTTTTCAGGAAAATCTTAAAGCACTCGAAATGATGAAATTTCCGATTAAAGAGTGGGATTTCATTCTCATTAACTTATTACTGCGCAGATTAGGCGCAAATTTGCGCAAACGGTTTGAAATCTCGTTGCCTTCATGTAGTTCGATACCTACACTGGCACAGTTACTTACATTTCTAAATAAAGAACTCGCAGCGAATGAAATTGTAAATTTCAACAGAACTTCTGATTCCTCGACAAGTAATAATGCGAAGAGTTCCGTTCAAACTAATTCGCATTACAAACAAAACCAAGTGCCGTCGAAGTTTTGTGCCGCGGCTACAACTACATCGGAACAACATCGTTTCAAGTGCATCGTGTGTCAATCGGCACACTCACTCGGGAAATGCCCACAGTTTCAAAACTTGTCCGTCTCTGCTAGGCGTACCACTATCAAGGGACAGAAAATTTGCATCAACTGTCTGAATGTAGGCCACGACATAAAAGATTGTAAATCAAAGTTTACATGTCGAACTTGCAATCAAAAACATCACTCGTTGTTACACGAGGAGATTCCGCTGATCGTAGCCGCTGTCGCTGCGCCTGCGCCGCCGCCACATCCGCCGCCTGCGCCGCCGCTCGTGCCTGCGCATGCGCCAGAGCCTAACGACACTATGACGTTGGCCGCGTCGCTAGCTAGCACCAGTACGGATGCAAATCCAACCTACACACATAATACTGTGTTGTTGAGCACTGCGCTCGCGGATATTTACCTAGGCTGTGATCGGAAACAAACCGTGCGCTGCATCATTGACAGCGGGTCGCAGGCGACTATCATTACCGAAGCCTGCGTAGAACGTTTACGATTACCAAGGCGACGAGTTGATGTACCTTTGGAAGGAATAGAAATAAATAGAACTATACCGACGCGAGGTGTAGTTAATTTTCAACTTTCTCCGCACAACAAAAGCGGTCCTATCTTAAATGTCGAAGCACTCATTTTATCTAAACTCACTCGCTACATGCCCGATGTTAACATACCTATTGACAGTTGGCCCCACTTAAAAAATATTTCACTTGCGGATTCGGACCTGAAGACGGCGAGACCGATTGAATTATTGATCGGTGCCGATCTATTGGCAGAGGTTCTGTGCGGAGTTCACGGACCCCCAGACACGCCCACTGCTATTGATAGCATATTTGGGCACCTGCTTATAGGTAAAATAAAACATCCCGGTTCCATTCCTTTTCACACATGTCATAGCTCATTTTCCGATGACATCGACATGTCCTTGCAAAAATTTTGGGAACTTGAATCAATTCCCGAAACAGAGTTTTCTCCGCAAAATAAATATTGTGACGATTTGTACTCAAAAACTGTCACACGTGACCCGACAGGACGTTTCATCGTACCCCTGCCATTTCAGCCCGATGCGCATCAGTTGGGCGAGTCCTACGATATTGCATTATCTAGGTACAAAAAACTTGAATTTCGCTTGCAAAAAAATCCCTCTCTGCGAGAACAATACAATCAATGTCTCCAGGAGTACGTGGATTTAAATCACATGGAGGTTCTCGAGAAATCGGAGCGTTCCGTTGCAAATACCTATTTCATTCCACACCACTGCGTGGTGCGGGAGGGTTCCGTCACTACCAAAGTCCGCGTTGTGTTTGACGGCGGATGTAAAACATCAAATGGAAAATCACTAAACGATATTCTCATAACGGGACCTAATTTGCATCAAGATATAGTACATGTACTGTTAAAATTTCGCATTCATCCTATTGTTCTAATTTCCGACATTAAACAAATGTACAGACAAATTCTTGTCCGGGAGCAAGATCGGAACTTCCAGCTTATACTCTGGCGACCTTCTCCTACCTCACCAATACTGACATACAGACACCGCGCTGTCGTGTTCGGCTTGAGGAGTTCACCCTACCTCGCACTGCGAACGATCAAGCAACTCGCTCATGACGAGAAGGATCGTTTCCCGCGCGCCGCGCAAGTATTACTGAGCGATGTTTTCGTCGACGATGTGGTCACCGGAGCCGCCAGTGAATCGGAAGCCTTGACTCTGCAGCAAGAACTCATTGATATTTGCAAATCTGGCTGCTTCGAGCTGCGGAAATGGTGTAGCAACAACCCCGCTCTCCTCTCCTCGGTCCTCGCCGAGGAGTCATTGGCAGAGCAGAAGCACGACCATATCGTATTTTCCGATCTCGACGACAGCACCGCTGGCGTGAAAGTACTTGGGCTGAGGTGGAACCCGAAACAAGATTGTTTTAATTTCGAAATAAATTGCAAACCGCGTGAAAGTACAAAGCGAACTATCTTGTCTGAAATATTTCGATTATACGATCCTTTAGGATTTCTAGGTCCGGTGGTTATCTTGGCCAAGCAGCTTATCCAAAGTATGTGGTTGACCAAAACCGACTGGGACGAAGCTCCTCCTCGTGAAATCATAGAAATCTGGGATCGTATAAAATCAGAACTACCTCTTCTATCGAAAATACATTTTCCGAGACATATTTTGCCTACAACAGACAGTGTCCAAATTCACGGCTTTTCTGACAGTTCTGAAAAGTCCATGGGCGCATGCGTGTATTTACGTCATTGTGATCGTGATGGCAATATCACCATTCATTTGCTAATTGCTAAAACCAAAGTTGCTCCGTTAAAAAGAATATCTATTCCTCGTCTCGAACTTACAGCGGCATTCCTTTTAGCGAAACTTATCGAGTTGGTTGTAAACACATACAGACACATGGTCGACATAACTGAAGTTCACGCTTGGACGGATTCGACAATCGTCCTTTCTTGGCTATCGGCGTCGGCGCACGAGTACAAAGTGTTTGTAGCAAACCGAGTTACCGAAATCCTTTCTCGCGTGCCAGCCAACAGGTGGCGCCACGTACCCTCGGCTGATAATCCCTCTGACTCGGCCTCTAGGGGTATGTACCCTTCGGAATTCATTCAACACAAGTTATGGTTTTCAGGACCTCCCTGGCTTCGATTGCCAGAAAACGAGTGGCCGAAATTACCTACCATACTTCAAACTGAAGAGGAGAAGCGAAAACAGGTTCTTTCTATTTTAAACCCGGAAGCGCCGGACACCGATTTAATTGCAAAGTTTTCAAGTCTCGATAAACTACTGCGAGTGGTTTCTTACATATTCAGATTTTATCGTAAATGTCGAAAACAATTAGATGACAATTGCAATCGTCCATACATTTCAGTTTCGGAAAATAAGTATGCGTTGAAATGTCTCATAAAAATTGCGCAAGGAAACGCCTTTCAGGATGATTTAATAAAAATAAAAACCAAGACAGTGTGTTCAGACAAATTGCGACGTCTCAATCCATTTTTGGACTCTGAAAACATATTGCGAGTAGGTGGCAGGATTGACAAATCATTCCTTCCATATGAGACAAAACATCAAATAATATTACCTAAATCTCACCACCTAACTCATCTTATAATTGATAGTATGCACGTACAATACCTACATGCAGGTCCGCAAGCGCTGCAGTACATTCTGCTGCAACGTTTCTGGATACTTGCAGCGCGTGACGTCATCCGTCGCCGAGTGCACCTCTGTGTAAAATGGTTCCGCGCGAAACCACACGCGCCACAGCCCATCATGTCGTCTCTTCCAGCCGACAGGGTCCGCCCTGCTCGTGTCTTTTCTAAAGTTGGAGTAGATTATTGCGGCTTCTTTCACACTCGCGCGAACAAAATACGTAACGCAAAAATTTATAAATCGTACGTGGCCATATTCGTATGCATGGCGACCAAGTGCGTACACTTAGAATTGGTCAGTGACCTTTCGACTGAATCTTTCATTGCTGCCTTGCGACGTTTTGTATCTAGGCGCGGCGTACCGAGTGACATTTTCTCTGATAATGGCACCAATTTTGTCGGTTCAGATACTTACTTGAAAGATCTATACTCATTTCTTAACGACAAATCAAATCAGAATTTCGTAGCCGAGCACGGAGTTTCTTTGGGAATTTCATGGCATTTCAATCCCGCCTCCGCCAGTCACTTTGGTGGAATTTGGGAAGCCGGTGTGAAAAGTTTCAAACACCATTTACGTCGCGTAGTCGGTACGCAAGTTTTAACTTACGATGAGTTTCATACTTTCATTTGCGAATGCGAGGCCATTCTGAATAGTCGACCTCTTTGCGTTCTCAGTAGCGAGCCCGAGGTGCTAGCTTTGAGTCCAGCTCATTTCTTGGTGGGTTCTCCACTCACTACCCTCGCGGATACCGACCTAACCGATACCAAGCCTTCACGCCTTACGCGTTGGAGACTGGTGCAGCAGTTTACTCAGCATCTGTGGAGACGCTGGTCCAAGGAGTATCTTCACCAGCTGCAACAGCGCGGAAAGTGGTGGACGTCTCGCGAGGCGCTGACACCCGTGCGCAACGGTTCCGTAGTTCTCGTTCGCGAAGATAATCTCCCTCCTCTCCAGTGGAAGCTCGCTCGAGTAGATGCTCTACATCCCGGTACAGACGGTGTTACTCGCGCTGTTAGCTTGCGGATGGGCAACAATCTGATCAAACGACCCGTTGTGAAGGTGTGCCCACTCCCGATTGAATAAATCGTTTATAGCCTATTGGTTATCAAGCACTTTAGACTTTAAGTTCAAATTACGTTATATTTATTTTCGAATATTCATATTCACTATTTAACCACTTTAGAATTAAGTTAACTTTCGTTTCAATTTATATTTACAAGTTCAGCTTTACCTTTTTCTTTTCATTTACTTTGTTTTCTTTGAAATAACTAGGTTGTTTCAAGGCGGGCTGTATGTTCCGTACGGAAGGTTCAAATCCAACGTGATTGCACAATTTCGATTAGGTACTTTACGTTCAAATGTTTCAAATTCAAATTGCAATTAATCGGTTGAGGTTTGAACTTACTTTTCCCTTTCAAATACGCTCGAAACGGCCCGAAGTCTCAGCGTATTGGTTGCCGCCGAAATTCGGCGTCCATGATTGGTCCATGCATCGTGACCAACGCGTCGCCGTGCCGCGGCCGGCGCGAATCAAACGGCAGTGAGAACTGACTTTCGCGCGCGAGCGAACCGACTTCTGGCCGTCCTGTCGCAGATCCACCAAACCCAAGATCATTTCTTTGCATAGACTACGTTTATCGAGAACAGTGACCTCAGTGACCACCAGCCTTTGAAGAGACTGCACCGCACCGCTGCCGCCGCCGCTGCCGCCAACCTGAGCCAGTGCGCGGGATGAAAGGTCGTGGAAGGTGTATTCGAAAAGGTTAGTGAGTCAAACCTCAATCATATTGCATACACTACAGTCCACTTACTCTCGTAGAGCTCTAAACACGCACCATACACAAGGTCCAAAACCCATTTCGTCCAAAATACTTGCGAATACGGATATTTTTAATTAGGTTAGGTTAGGTTAGGTTAGGTTAGATTATATGCATTTTATAATACACACGAAAAAAACATACTTTTGGACGTTCTGGGTTTTGGACCTTATGCTTTTTGGACTTTCCGAAGGTGACCCCTTATTTAAACTTTAGTTTTTGCTATTACTAAGACCCACAATATTGTGTGCATTCCGAGAATTCTTTTCGAACCCACACCTTGAGTAACAGCACTATAAATATTTAATTGTATGAAAAAAAAACCTGAAATTATTTAAACCAAATGTTATTCAAGTGCATTACGGACACGATTACAGGTATCGATTATCCGGCGTCCTAACGGAGAGATTGCATCCGATTTATGTGAGTTTTACGTCTGTCTATAAAATGGAAAACGATTCAACTTAGCCCGAGTTTACAGTGTAGGCGAACTTTTCGTTCGGATTGTGCTTAGCGACGATCGGTCGCACATGCTTCCGAAATGATAAAGTTGTATCTATTATTTATTTATCTCTATGTTGACGTGATATATGATATCCAAAATGACGATGGCTGCATACTCCCGAACATAATCATTTTAGGTGGTGTAACTAAAGCGAAAACTAATCAACTTCCTTTATTTCAAATATTTAAGATGAAAAAAAGTTCATAAAAGATAAATTTCTGTTAATAAAAAAAAAAACACAGTTTGGGAACATTTACGAAAGGATTTTTTGTGCAGCGCAGCATTTTTTGTTTACCCAGCCCTATGCGTCACGTGATCTGACGGAGAACTTTGCACACTGTTTCTCAAACTCTGGATATTTTTGGTGAAATCTAATTTTTTTTTTCTCCGAAACAGGAAAGATTTGGACATTGTTTTTAGGGTTCCGTACCCAAAGGGTGAAAACGGAACCCTATTACTAAGCCTCCGCTGTCCGTCCGTCCGTCAGTCCGTCCGTCCGTCCGTCCGTCTGTCCGTCTGTCACAGGGCTGTATCTCAGTAACCGTAACAGGTAGACAGCTGAAATTTTCACAGAGTTTGTATTTATTTTGCCGCTATAACAACAAATAGGTAAGAATAAAAAATAATTAAAATTAAAGGGGGCTCCCATACAAAAAATGCGATTTTTTTGTTTTATTTTTTACGATGGTACGGAACCCTTCGTGTGCGAGTCCGACTCGCACTTGGCCGGTTTTTTTAGGGTTCCGTACCCAAAGGGTGAAAACGGAACCCTATTACTAAGCCTCCGCTGTCCGTCCGTCCGTCCGTCCGTCCGTCCGTCTGTCCGTCTGTCACAGGGCTGTATCTCAGTAACCGTAACAGGTAGACAGCTGAAATTTTCACAGAGTGTGTATTTATTTTGCCGCTACAACAACAAATAGGATTTAATAGGATTAAAAAATAATTAAAATTAAAGGGGAGCCCCATACAAAAAACGTGTTTTTTTGTTTTTTTTTTACGATGGTACGGAACCCTTCGTGTGCGAGTCCGACTCGCACTTGGCCGGTTTTTTTATGGTACTTCATAATGTTTGAACTGGTAAGGAATTCACTGCTGCAGGTATCTTTAAAATGACCTAGTATACAAGTACGCGACCTTACTTGAATATTACTCGATTACAAAAACTGTGATGTACATCAATATTTTTCAAGGCCTGTCTGCCAAGTTAGTATCAAGGCTTATATTGATTAAACTAATTAAAAAATGCGTTCGTAAAGATTTGATGTGTTTAGTGCTAATCTTACCACGTTAATATATATATACCTTTAACATAACTTTTAAATAAGTCTGTTTGATATATTTAATTTTAGCTTCTCATGTACCACACATTCTAGTCTGAACAAAGGCGCATCGCACAACCAAGCCTTCAGCTTATATATATTAGTTCTGTATGTCGTTCGTCGAAATCGGACGCGAGTGAAAATCGTTTTATGCCCGGCTGCCTTCTAGGAAACGACTGGAGAGCTGATAAAGTTTATAGCGTTAATTCTGTCGTTACTGCCGACCCACTTTGCGTGATGTCTTCTGCGAGTGAGTTAACGCTGCAAAGGTTAAAGTGGACAGTGTGCGGTCGTTGTGTTCAATACTTCTGTGGCAATTTGCAGTTAATTTATCCTACACGAATGCTTACGTTAAGGCCATATCTGTAGCTGTTTGCAAACGTAAGATAAAATGGACGCTGACAACTTGTTGCAAGAACTTCCCTGTGTTTATTGGTCTGGCTGAAAGTGAAATAATATATCCGAATTCAGCGTTCTGTCTGCGCATGATACATATAGGAAAATGCTAATTTATATATTTTATTACTAGTATCAGCTGTAACGACATTGTTTATTTAAATGTTACGTGTAATATGCATGCCATTTGACGAAGTGATAAAAAAGTGTACACTAAATAATCGCTGGATAAAATCTTTGAACCTTGAAATATATAAGCATTTTCTAACTCATAAAATGAGAAAAATCATATGAATATATGAAAAATATTATTGATTATGTTTCGCGGCTATATCCTCGCACAGTTGTATGTGTAATAATATGTTTATGGTTCGTATTATTCTACATTATAATATGTCTAATAATGTAGAATAATACGAACCATAAAACTTTACGGCTGTTATAACTCCGGGATATGTTGCTAACAATTGAAAGCCTTTTTTAAATACGGCGGCATACCTTAATTATCTACGTTTATGTTTCATTTTAAATTTGATTGATACTACGTATTGGTGGTTGGTTAAATATATGGTTATTCTGCGATTTTTTTTTGTGGAAATAGATTTAGATGGTTAGTACTACTCCTAGTGTTCTGGCACAAAACATGAATGACACGCCTGGACCTTATTTATATTGTTTGGCTACGTGGAATCCGAATGTCGACAGCCTCAATGGTCAAACTACAGTCAAACAGATGCTAGTCGCAGTTGTCACCTATACTGGCGTTTACGGAACTTCGAAGTTCAGTAAAGACGTCCAACTCCATGCAAGTTTGTACAAGATATTCTATGGTTTTACTTCTTCAAGCTGTCAAATTCCAACTCGGACTTCCGATTTGTATGAAAACGCGGAGTCGGCGTAAACGGTAACCTCGACGTATTGAGTTGTTGTTGAGTCAACGTTGAGTAAGCTGCCAAATCAAACTCGGACTCGCAAATGTTAGTTCGCTTAACGCCCACTGCGCGCGCTCTTTAATTTCTCCATACATTTGAAAACGCCAGTCGATCGGTTTACCGTAAACGCCAATTAAGGTGACAGCTGTTACTACGGGCTCAGATCAAATTATGAGTTGCACATACATGTAAATACGAATTCATTTTCTTGACAAAATCAGAAGCAGTGATCGATAAATAAACATTCGAAATACAAATTAATGGGGTGATTTTCTTTTATATTCCACACATTAAGAAACATTAATAAGTAAAACAGTTATTTTGACTCACTGGTCTAATGTACCACCCTAGTGACGTCACATCTGTGGAGCTTGTCAGCGCCGGCCGGTTAGACTGCCAGCCCATGAGCTCACGTTCCGAGCAGTTTAGAAATTCCAATGAAATAGACGTGAGGGCGCGAGATATATTGCTCCGGCGGATGGGAGGAGGCACGAGGAGGCAACCCTAGTAGCCCGGGAGCAGGTGGCCGGATTTTAAATGGTTTATTGATGGTCTTGCTATATTTGAATATTTAACAATCAAAATCTGACGCTATGTTTTATGTTCAAACTTTTTTTATGATAGTTTATGTATATTTGCATAATTTGAGCATACAAATCACCAGAGACTTACAGTTTTGCATTTAAAATGTAGCTAGGCCATCAATCTACGTATTTCCTTTTTTTTTTCAGAGAAATTACTTGTGGTTATTTTGAAATATAATTGAATATTGTTTTACTTACGCCCTTATAAAACTGAAGGCTCTTAAAACGCCCTTTAGCAATTTGTTTTCTCATAGCTATTAAATATATATAACATTATGCTTTTCAATGCTACCACCTACGGAAATATTATTAGTGTATAACCAACACAAGAAATAGCGAAAATAACTCCATTTTGATAAAAAACTAAAAGCAGATTTAACAGCTGTTTTTTATTTCTTGCCCAAAATACATCACTAAAACTTGATGGATGTCTACAAATTTTGTAGGACCGCACCTAGTCGTACAAAATTTGTAGACATCCTCCGCCTACACTGATGATTGAAATTGTGGTCGCAATTATGTGTAAAATGTGCATAATAACGTATTCAAGTAAGCACGTGCTCTTGACCTAGGCGGTCTAGCCCGGTCTCGGACTAGAGAGGATGATGCGTTTGTGATGGACCGAGCTCGCCCCGCTGGCGCGTTCGTGAATTCTGTCCCCGTACGGCCTGTTTCAATGGGAATTAGGATAATCTGTCACCTTGACGGGAGCACCGACTGTGGCCAAAACTGTCTCACTCGGCTGTCTAGCGGTCGCCATGTACGGGTTGTTATTAATTCAAAAACACGAAAAATATTGTTTGGTGTGTTTGATGGTCAACTATGTTTATGTGGGTTTTTTAGAGTTCCGTACAGTCCGCAGAAATCGGAACCCTATTACTAAGCCTCCGCTGTCCGTCCGTTCGTCCGTCCGTCTGTCACAGAGCTGTATCTTATGAACCGATTACGGTTTACCTATTAAGGTAAGCAGCTGAAATTTTCACAGAGTGTGTATTTATTTTTCCGCTATAACAACAAATAGGCAAAAAAAAATATAAAAATTAAAGAGGCCCATACAAAAAACCGTTTTTTTTTGTGTTAAATCTTGTACGATGGTACGGAACCCTTCGTGTGCAAGTCCGACTCGCACTTGGCCGGTTTTTTTATGTTAAGCGCGGGATATAGCATACGCCAGGCCCTGACATCTGAGGTATCCGACGTGGGCTCTCGAACTTTCAAGGGGGCTGCGAAAACCATGTTGCTTCTTCGCACCGTCTTTGAACAGGGAGTCCATTCCATAGTTAACCGACACTTTACACAAAGGATCTAGAGGATCGGTTGGTTCCTATTTTGGGAATGACGGCAGTGCATGGGTGCATTCCCTGCCTGTTCCACTTTGATCTATGTAAGAAAGAGGACAGAAGAGTGAGTGAGTGAATTATGTTATAACTTCTCATTTACTTGCAAACATTGACCACACATATCGGAGATTCGAATTTATTTCTCATAAAATTGACACTTTCTACTCGGAGTAATACAATTCCCACGGAGTGGGGTTTGTGGGGTAAATAATTTCTTATTTATGGCGTGTGTGGGGCGTGGGCGGACTGTTGTGCTCGACATTTTATTGCGGACGCAGAGTGTTTGACGTCGCCCTGTTTATTTATCACGCTTGTGTCTTGGCTCGGGGGTGTACTAAGCTGTACTGAGCGTCCTGGCTTCGATGACTCTTTTGAAGTGTCGTTTGACACCCGACGCATTTTGTATCGTTATTATTTGTATAAGTACTACGGGTCGTATGAAATTGCTAAAAATACATTTTGGATTGATACAATTTCGTATAGATAATGATGAGGTCCCCTGTAGTTAAGGGCGTGATAGAAACCATTTCGGTTCAGTTTGATAAGGACGTAAGTAAAATAACATTTAATTATATTTAAAAATAAACACGTCGAATTTCATTAATCCAAAAAAATAATATGTAGGTTTTTGGTCTAGCTATAATTTAAAGATAAAGCTGTAAGTATCGGGTGCTTTATGTTCTCAAATTAGACAAATATTAATATATTTTTTTACAAAAAGTTTAAACACATAATATGAGCTTCCGAAATTTACCGTTATAGATATCAAATATAGCTAGACCATAAAGGCATCTTTCATCTTTTTGAAATTCCAAAAAAAATATAAAATATGGTTTCTCTTCCGCCCTTATAGAACTGAATTCAATCAGATGATATCGCCCTCGTAAGGTGGCCCAACCCGGCGGGCCTGACTTGTACAAAACCGTGCTGTTGCGGTCTGGGACCTTCCCTATTTCAAAGAATAAGACAGGCTCCGTGATGAGGAAGATGCAACATGTCCACAAAAAAGACAATGTGCATAGCGTATGATTTGGTAAGATTTACGAAAATTTTAATTTCAAAACGACTTATAGCTAAAAGTAAACCACGACCGCTGTAGTCAAAAATCTAAGAAAAACCAAATTAAATCTTGATTAAATAAGCTATCTCTGATGACTAATATTTTTAAGATTTTCTTACTTTATCATTGGTCATCAGAAATCTAGTTCGATCAAATAAAGCTATTTTGAGCAAAATTTTTGGATCTCTGAAAAGAAATATGGGCGTGATCTTCTTTCCCCTTTTGTATGGGGAGATGAGCTGGATGGGCCACCAAGCATTATTTGGTTTCTAGGTGTTGCGCCAGAATTTCATGTAGGATTCTTATTAAAACTTTCTTGTTAAAGTTGCTCTCAAACCACTATACTCTTAATTTTTAACCTACTTCAAAGGAGGTTCTCAAGTCATCGGAATCTTTTTTTTTTGGTTAATTAAGGGGATAATGTTATTGACCGAGCGCATAGTGAAGCTCGGGCGTCGTCTCCGTTTCAGATTGGGCAAAAATGCTTTGGTATATCCGGCTCTTCTCGTCTACAGGTCGCATTTTTCGACATGAAAATTTGTGAGCGGGTTCGATGATTATATAGTTTTTTTTAGGCTAGCCAGCTTTAAAAAAAAACTTTTTTTTTTCAAAAATGACAAATGTTCGAAAAGACGGATTCGCGAGGTTTGCAGCTCAGAGAGCCACCAGTTGGTTAGCTATGAGATAAAAATATCAATGTATTTTAAGATAAATTTGATAACAATGATAATATTTGTTTTAAAATAATCTACTTAGAATAACTGGTTCACGTAGGATGTTTTAGGAGTGGAGAATTGAACTCAAAGTACATTTACCGCAAACATATTTTAGTCATATAATCGACTTTACCCCGAAATTACAACCCTTTGAGTTGCTTCCAATTCTAGAAAATTTTGTTTTAAATAGCTCTTCCCAATTATTCAAAGACCTTTTATAATGTTCAATGAATGTAAATTCATATTCAATGTATTTACGTCTGTTTCTGAAGACCGAATGCTTAATTCTGTCTACGCACCCATTCCTATCCCACGTGTGTTGCGACGGAATAGTTCTAATTGGTGAGAGAAACACTCGGCTGCTCGTATTTCGCACCTGACCTTCACTTGTTAAGCTTCGATGAGTTGGGTTGACCTTTAACCTGTTCAGCTCCTAGACTGATAAAGTATATTGTTGTCCGGATTAAATATCTTGACTTATTACGTGTTCTTGATGGGGTTCATGAATAGCTTAGATCACCTTTTTAGCGGTTTCTCACACGTAGAGTTGCATTGTGTTCACAAGAGCCCAATCATCTACACTAAACTATACTAATAATAAATATGTGCACTCCCATGGAGTAAGTTGCTTTATTTTGTATTACTAGATACTGTTACTAGTATTGTTAGATACTGCGTTTGTAGACTCCACGTTTGATACATATGTACATATGTATGTATGTTCCTCCATAACACTTAAACCAATCATCTAAATAAGATGAAACTAAGTACACGAACATTCAATTACCCGGGACTCGTTTTGGAGACAGGCTGTGATTTGGAGTCCACGTAAAACTTTAGGTCCCCTGTGTTACTTACTTACTACGTACGCAATGTAGCAGTGCAAGTGCAGAAATATTCTGGCGGCACATGCTTTTCTTTTTAAAAAAAAGCCACCAAATGTTTACGCAGCTCAAAATGGGAATGATTGGATGTTTCATACATGTTTAAAACATTGTCCTGGATCAGCGCTTTGGATTAGGCCTTTGTGCTACTTTTTATCCATGAAATAATTCAACCCGACACTAACCCGAGCGGAGCCGGGTACCGCAGCTAGTACCTCATATGATATAAGCCCAACTCACCTCATGGAAAGTAGGTGCAATACCAGGACCCTCCTTATATTGCACGGCTAAATTGAACTGAATGGAAAACATGGACAATTTTCATTGCCGCTTCGACCATAGTTCATTAAATGCAATGTTACACACCCGGACGGAATTAACCCTACCTGAGTAAGGAAGAGGATAGTATAACGGTGAATCCGTACCAGAAACGATGAATCCCTTAGTCGGCTAGTCGTCCGTCCGTCCTTCAGTCTGTCACAGGGCTGTATCTCATGAACCTTAAGCTAGCTGTAGGTAATGTTAAAAAGATAACAATTAAAGGGGGGGGCGTGCAACAAATGAGATTGTTTGTGTTAAATCTTGTACGATGGTACGGAACCCTTCGTGTGCGAGCCCGACTCGCACTTGGCCGGTTTTTACGGCAGAACCCACACATCTCACCAGCACACAGCTTCGATATTAAGTTCATGAAGCGCTTGGCTTACCAAGCTCATTCTCATTGCTGCAGTTCTAGAATAGACGTTTCCAGCTATGAATACTTCGCCGAGAGCGATTATGGTAATTCGAGGCGAGGTGTCTTGCGCGGGGGGGTTGCAGACGTGAAGGTAAATGTTTATTTATCAGGTTTAGGCCCGCATTTTATTCCTCGCTAGATCGTGCTGTGTATAAATGGAAATTCGACATCGTCACGGCTTGAACCTTCGATCGACGGAGAGAGTCGGTGAAACAGTGAGTACCATTTTGGGGTTTCGGCGTAACCACGACATACTGTCATACATAACTTTTGTATGACGCCTACAATAAACACTGAAAAAAAATTGTGCTTAAATGCTGCAACGCAAAAGTCGGGTAAAAATGGGACAGCCCAAGTATTTGGCACCAGTTTGAAAGTTTCTAGTTAAACTTATTTGACAAATGCATCTATATCAGGTACATCACCAAACGCTATTCGTTTCAAATTACTAGACATGTGTTTTCATAGCTGAAGTACCATTTCTTTATGTTCAAATTAAAATTATATTAACATATAACATTTAATAAAAATGTAGTGATCATATTTTTACTCATTGCAAAGTAAGAAGCTTGATTCTAGATATAAAATAATAAGAATGCTTTTCTTTTTTATTATATTTTAAATGTTCTGTTGTTGTCGTCATGTTCATTAACTTAATGTCTAACGCCACATACTCGTTTGGTAATAATTTGGTATAACGATTGAGTGATGGAAGAATAACAAAGCAAATTTAGAGAGCGGATTTGGGTGGATGAGCAAGAACTTACCATGATCAGATAGGTCACGTGCTTCGGAAAGGTCAAACTCTTGGCACCCGTAATCGAAGAGCATGTATGAAGAGATGCATCCGTTGAAGAAGCGAGAGAAGTATGCTGTGATAGTACCGCGTGACGTTCAACCATCTCTGCCTACCCCTCAGGGGAAACGGAATGATATTATCTTGTCTTTCCCCCGAGTTCAACCTGGGGTCCTTCGAACATTGTTTCAAGAAGCGTCTAGCCGGCCGGCATGGTGTTCGCAGGACCCGCGAAAGTTCGAAGGCCGGGCACCTCTAACGTCAGGGCTTGGCGTACGCCAGGTTTTTTTAAAACACGAGAAGAATCGAAGCCGGGGGGGTGTCCTACAAGAGCGGCAGCTAGGCGCGGTGCGAGGTGGAAAGACTTATATGTCATATGTTAATGTGTTGTCTCCTCTACAAATGATATTCCGTGAGCTATTGCGAACCGGGAGAGACACGCCGCCGGTGATGTTCTCATTTCGCACGGCGCGACGGCTTGCATAGAAAATAGCAAACAATAATTATTTACTTAGTAGTTCATACAGGTCCATGTTGAAAAGTTGTATCAAGTGTTTCGAAAACGGAAATATAGTTTTACGTGTGCTGCGTAGTTTCAGGCACTTGAAAATAATACAATTGGTCCCACTTCATTTATTCCCGGCATGACGTAAGAGGCGAGATATTTGTCTCGCGTGGTTGTAGGTACTTCTTTATCTGTTTTGTGTACAGTCGTTTCCTATCAAATGTATACACTGGAAAGAGAAGGAATTCCTAAGTCCCTTTTACTCTATGGTTGACGTCAGCATGTCAGAAAGAGACCTCAAATTTGTCTCTATTTCCGGTGTATAGATTTCAGACGAAACGACTGTACCCCCCTCCCCCATTTAATTTGTATATTTTTTTTATTTTACCTATTTGTTGTTATAGCGTCAAAATTACACTGTGAAAATAGCTGCCTACCTATTACTACAGCCCTGTGACAAACGGACGAGAGTTTGCGAAAATTCCGTGAATGTCTCTCCAGCGTTTTATTCGCTGATCACTCATCATTGAATCCAGTCATGAATGTCGTTTCCGAACGACTATATATTACAACATTACTCTCGGTTGTTCAACCATAGATATAGTTATATGTATCTTGACCTAATTGCTAGTAGCTTGTAAGTAATAAAAGTAATTAATTATCAAACGGTGGCAGGGATCGTAAAGGCAATGAGTGCCGCGTATGGTGCTGTCTGTAAACATGCTGCTACCGCGAGCGGCTAAGTGTAAACACTTGCACTCCCGTATCGTCACGCCACACGCGACGAGAGTACGATCTATGGTAATGTAAACATGCGCCTTATTGCATTTAAGGTGGCCCAACCCGGCGGGACTAACTCATTCGCGGGCACGGTACAAAACCGTGCTGTCGCGCTCTGGGACCTTCTATGTTTCAAAGAAAAAGACAGGCTCCGTGATGAGGAAGATGCAACATGTCCACAAAAAGACAGTGTGCATAGTGTACGATTTGGTAAGATTTACGAACATTTTAATTACAAAACGACTTATAGCTTAAAGGAAACCACGACCGCTGTAGTCCAAAATTTAACAGAAACCCAATAGATTATAAATCTTCATTGAATAAGCTATGTCTGATGACTAATCTTTTTAAGATATTATTACTTTATCATTGCGTAATCCACCTCCGAAGTTATTGTATAAAACGCGCGAAAAATTCGAACTTTCGGACCTTATAACTTAGAAACCAAACACAATTTTACAAATCCAATGGTCATCAGACATCTAGTTCGATCAAATAAAGCTATTTTGAGCAAAATTTTGGATCTCTGACAAGAAATATGGGCGTGATCTTCTTTCCCCTTTTCTATGGGGAGATGAGCGGGATGGGCCACCTTAAGTAGTGGGCGGTGCATTTTAATGCTTGTAATTTTTTTGGGTGAAGAAAAACAAAGGTTCCCAGAGGCCAGATTAGATTTGAAGCAATCGTAATTTTTTTCTAACTCTTATGAATTAATCTTAACAGGTTGGTGGCTGGATTTACTGTATGAAACATATGGTAGTTAGAAATATCCCGAACGGGTTGGTACCATCGCATTGGATGAACGATGGTCGAAGCGGCAATGAAAAAATGTCCGTGTTTTCCATCCAGTTCAATGTACCCGTGCAATATAAGGAAGGTCCTGGCATGGCACCTAGTTCCTATGTGGTGTGTTGGGCTAATACCATGACAGAATGTGTGGTATTAGCTATCCATGTCCAGTCACATAAAAAAAAAAATGCATAATTCAGTAGTAATATTTTCAGAAGTTTACGAATTCAACAATGAATCCCCAGGATATTACTAAAGAATCCTATAATATGTGTATTTTCTTAATATGTTTTTATAAATGTTAGTGCAACCCTGTCAGGGGCGTTAATATTTTCGACTATCGCATAAATAGAGCGCTTCTCGACAAATTAGCATTAAGATTAGCAAATTTTCAAATGTACTAGATGTAGCCGTCAGAGGTAAATATTTAAGGAATATAAGGAAAAATCGAAAATGCTGTTAAGGTCACATTTTTAATTGGGGACGGTGAAAAAAGACCATCGGAATTTAGATTTTTTACAAGTATTTTTCTCCCAATAATGAGTACCTACCTATGTTATTTTACGTTTACGGATAAACAGTGTTCAGCTTACTTACTTAGCTCGACGTTTCGTCCACCACGCTGTGGACATCATCAGGATTCGTGACGCCACCTGGAGGACCTCTGATGCTTCGTCCAGGCAGATGTCAACTGCAGGTCGTCGGCTGCGCAGATTGTAGCTGTGGGTAGGTTCAGCCGACTGTTTATCCGTAAACGTAAAAAAACATGTCGAACAACAGTGAAAATCTGAACAAACATAAATGAGTACCTACTTCATATTCCCGAAGTATCTGTGTAGCCTATCCCGAGACACGTCGTATATGTTACGGATGACGTAAACGGAATGTAAACACTCTTTAATAACCAACGATGACAGCTGACCCGTCTCTTAAAAGCCAACGAACTTTAGGGGAGACATTCAGTAACTATCGTTTTATCGTTTTGGTGCTGAGCTGCTCGCTGTATATGGATGTGAAAGAGAAAGTGTATTAAAAAACCGGCCAAGTGCGAGTCGGACTCGCACGCGAAGGGTTCCGTACAATCGTACAAGATTTAACACAAAAAAACACGTTCTTTGTATGGGAATCCCATTTAATTATGATTATTTTAAAATTCTACCTATTTGTTGTTATAGCGGCAAAATAAATACACACTCTGTGAACATTTCAGCTGCCTACCTATTACGGTTGATGAGATACAGCCCTGTGACAGACGGACGGACGGACGGACGGACAGCGGAGCCTAATAGGGTTCCATTTTCACCCTTTGGGTATGGAACCCTAAAAACGAATACAGTTGTATCAAATGGTATTAATTATTCAAATAATAAAATTAATAAAATCGATGGATAAATTGATCGGGATTCAGATACCAGCAGTTTACCGAATGACAGAAGAAAATGTTGACTGTTCTACGGCTATGTAATTTTATCATTGGTTCTGTTCCCATGTGACCCTTTCCTTACTTACTAGCTGGTAGGGTTAATCCCACCCGGGTTGGTATCATCGCATTCGAAGAACAATGTCGAAGCGTCAATGAAAATTTACCGTTTTTACACTCAGTTTAATGCAGCCGTGCAATATAAGGACGGTCCTGGCATGGCGCCTGGTTTCCAGCTCTGTTGGGCTCATGTAATGACAGTAGGTGTGATATAAGTCATCCATTACCAGTTCCATAAAAAATACGCCAATGATCGGCAAAATATCTTTGAACGATTCGAATGAATAGTTCAAAGGAGTTGGACCCAAAGTATGAAGCCATGACCCGGGGCGGCCATGCATAAAACATATACTCATGTGTAGACCTTGACATACGGTAATATAATAGTTAATACTGCGAGGCATCTCTGACCATTTAAAATATCTAAATCAACCCCAAGTATTTTGAAATTTATGTTTAAAATGTGTTCATTTGTTTGTATTTAATGATCATGAATTATTAAATTATATAAGGCTTTCACACAACTTTGATGCCCTATAACTCGGGAACCCCATTTTTTTTTTAAATATTTTTATATAATAATAGTAATTTACATTAATCGATTACCATAGGTTTGGTTTCTGGCCAGTAACTATTTTTGGCCAATGTCCTTTGTTTGTTGGCTAACTTAAAAGAATACACCTCAAACTTTTTTATTTTTGCCCGAATGCTCTAAAAGGAGGGTTATTCGTTTCAAAAGTCTAACGCGCGCATACCTTGTGTACTTGATACTTGATGGTATACACTTTCTATGTTTCGTCCATATGTTAGTCACAGGCAGCGCGGACACAAAGACGAACGTCAACGTTGCCGATGCGAAACGAAAGTTACGGAATTCCTCTCCAGCTCTGTAGCGCGCCATTCATTCTTCATTGCGGACCATTACGCCTATAAACCCGATAACCGAGGAACATTGAGCGTTTAGTAATGAAATGTTGATGTTCTAATATAACAACAAATGCGTTCCAAAAAAAGTTAACAAAAAAAATAACCGACTTCAAAGAAAAAGCACTAAAAAGTAAAAAATAATTTCCATTTTTGTAGTTACGATTTTTGTTATTTTTTGAGTCGGCGTCAGCCGGGCACGCGCTGCGCCAATCAAAAGAACCTTGGCGACCTTGGCTGACACCGACCCAAAAAATAACAAAAATCGTAACTACAAAAATGGAAATTATTTTTTACTTTTTAGTGCTTTTTCTTTGAAGTCGGTTTTTTTTTTGTTATTTTTTTATTCGTTTATTTTTAGTGAATCTGAAATTCACTTACTAATTTGTACACGTCCTTTCCAATAACAAAATAATCACCGAAATCGGTTGGCGTTATATTGAGTTATTCGTCCATTTGTCGTGCACATCTTAATACAAATTTAAGACTTATATGATTTTCTCATGGATATCATTTTCAGAACTTAACCGAATTAAAATGGGGCCACTTGGGAAGCACTAGCTTTCATTTAAAAAAATAATCATTAAAATCGGTTCACCCAGGCAAAAAATATGAGGTAACCGACATAAAAAAAAAAACAAAAAAAAAGAACATACAGACGAATTGATAACCTCCCCTTTTTTTTGAAGTCGGTTAAAAAACCGAAACGCACGTAACGATTTGTTTCAACAAAAGACGAAACTACCTACCCATATCCATACTAATAATATTATAAATGCGAATGTAACTTCGTCAGTCTGACTGTTACGCTTTGAAACCGCTGAACCTATTTCGCAATTTCTTACAAAATTTCCCCTTGAGAAATCTAGCCTTTTCTCAAAAAGTATGACGTTTTGAGCAAAAGAAATTTGTTGGTGTACAGAATGCAATTTTTACACAATCGGTAATAGGAGAGTAATTCGGGACAAAACGCGTGTGACCGACAGACACCAGAGCCATACCATTAGGGTCCCTTTTTTGCTTTTTTCGATGGTACCCAAGATTATATGACGCTCAATCTAGTTTCAAGAGCGGGTCGTATCCTAGTGGTGCGGGGACTTGCCGAACATACCAGAGGTCTGGGTTCAAATCCTCACCCCGTTCGTGCAACACTTTCTTTCTCTTACTGAGTTGGGTGGTATTTGAATCGCATTGGTTGAAAAGATGGTCGAAGCGACAAGTCAAAATTGTCCGTGTTTTCCATCCAGTTCAATGTAGCCGTGCTCATAAAAGGAAGGTATTGGCATAGCACCTAATTCCTTCGGGATTGTGGTGTATTGGGCTAAATTCATATCGGTAGTTGTGTGGTATTAGCTATCCATGTCAGGTTGCATAAGAAAAAGTTTCTTCGAAGATAACATCCGTTCATTGAAAATCTCTTGTGCACCTTGGATTGAAGTTTTCCACACATTTTCACACGGCGGCGGGTATTTCTGGACGAGCTTATCGTTACGTGTGCTGGCGTAGATTAGATAGGCTGGCGCATCTGGAGGTTTACCATAGTAAATTAACTTGCCACGTGAAGAGGCAAGTGAGTGATACAATTTGACGTTTAGTTGCATTTCGTACCATGCTAACTGTCAAACGCCTTTGGCAGTTAGCGTCGCGACGAGTCCTCCAAGGGTCGAGTGCACGAAACGACAAAAAATCAAAATCATCGGATTCGTATGATTAAACACGTCACTTTGTATGAACAGTATGGAAGGAACTCTATGCGGTTCACTAACAGTGACGTGATTGATTAACGCAGCCGTCTCTTCGTGCAATCGGGGCTAAGTCAACTGAAGTTTACCAGTTAGTTAATTTTAAAGATACCATGCTAGGTAAGAAATAGAACTAAACAACAGATTTATTCACTCACTTGCCTGGTCACTAGGCGAGTAATTTACCATGGTACCCCTGGTGGCTGCGCTGCCGCCGCGACATACGACACAAGTGAACGTTACGTCTCGTTTTACGAGACGCTCCATTCTCGTGCCTCTATTAAAATAACTATCATCGCGGGATTAACCAGTCAGTCAGTCAGTCAGCGTGTTTGCGTCCACTGGACATACGCCTCTCCAATTTTAATCCAGTCCCCCCGGCCCTCACAGGTACGGAACTACCTCTTTCCGCCGACGTACTTGATGACGTCGTCCCACCCGCCAGGGTGGTCTTCCCACACTCCGTTCTCCTGTCCACGGCCGCCAGAAACTGAAATCAAATCGATAATAATGTTTTGTATTTTATGAAACAGAAACTCAGAAAAATAAGTATGAAAAGGTACAACAACTGCGGAAGTTTCATCTTCTCACAAGACGTATGGATTTTAAAATGATAATTATTTTGTTTCAGGTAAAATAACACCTAGTGGTTCAGTGTGCTGATGCTGTACAGCCACCAACAGCGTAATTGTCTCACGCAATCATTGTTTGGTAAGTAATTCGACTCGCCCGCAGTCGGAGAACGCGTGTGCGAGTTGAGAATTTTATTTTGAAAAACGAAAAACATAATTAGACAGAATTAAGCAGCATATGAGTATGGTAAAATGATCAAAATAATGCATCGAACTAGGCGGAAATGTAGATGATTTATGTGTGGACTTTTTACCATCTCGTATGCGGTGTATCGACATAAGCGGGGTTATGAGAACACCTAGTAGCTAAATATATAGCTTAAACTGCGCATAAACATTTACGTACAATTATCACACGTTATTATGCGCTGTTTACGTGAGTAAGTCTACAAAAAAAGATGATTTTAAACTTCGTCGACAACTATGTTTTTAGTTTTAAGCTGCCTCCGTATAAATGTTTTGAAAACTTATGGTTTCTCAGTGTGCGGCACCGTGTTTGGCCGACACGTTTTTGTCACAAGTGACGGCGGCATCGCCAGGACCACTTCGTTGCCCTGGAGTTACGTCTGAAATCCCGGTTAGTCAAACGATATATCGTCGATAAATCATAACTCACCGTTGGCCTGCAGTCGGTTTGTAGAGTCGCTAAGTCGGTTCTACGGGTATAGTCATGGACGTTGCTCTTTGGCACTTTCATCATTTATGCCGGAGGCATCCGCCGCACATAATCAGAGCACTTTTTTGTGGTTGACATTGGCTTTTAAGAACGAATAGTTTCTGCTACTCTGCTAAGATATGGAACTGTCTGCCGGCGGTTGCCTTTCATAAAAACTAGACTTGGTTATCTACAAACTATATTTGAAGAAAGAAGCTCTGCGCAAACTCACTGATATAGCGAGGTGAGGTGGATTGGACTTTTATGACCTTTGGTCCCTCAGCACAGCCACACACCGGTTTTTCGGTCGGCCAAGCACGGCATCGCCCGCCGGGATACCGCAAGTCTTCAAAACATTCATCCGCACGAATCAGGAAGCTGCACTAAGCGGAGCCCGATGATCTCGCCGCTTAATCGAATTTCATTTTACGTGATTTCGGCCGAGCTCATCCCGCACGCCCGCGCGGCGCGCCGCTCCGGCCGGCGCGTCAGTTTCAGGCTAAGTGTATTAGCGGCGGGTTTTTATGGAGCGCGTCGTAAACTCCGAGGTCCGGCCTGAAAAAGCTCGTTTCATGAAATTATTATGAAACGGGAACCTTTTAGCGGAATGAATGCCGCGTCCGGGTGTCGCGCCGCCGCTCGGGGAAATCATAGGGTCGCTTCTTTTGCATTATCGCTGTGTTTCTGTGAAATATTGTGCCGTGAAGCGTTGCACGTTTTGGAAATAATTCTAGTGAGTACAGGGAGGAAATGCTCTTGAAGATTTTTCTCTATAAATGCCAGCCTCGGGGCCCACTGGCGCGATGCCTCGCCATTCGATAATAGATGTGAACTAGTCCTCAGTGGTTCTGTGGTAACAAAGTGGTGAACAAAGTAAGATACCGTCCAATAATTTTTTTATTATTTTTTTTTTCAAATAATAGCTATTTTTCTCGTCTTTCTGAACATTAAAAATTAATAGTAGTCATTTTAAAAAAATACAAATTGCAGTTTCATTCACGCCCTCATAGACATGACGTACAAATAGACTGCATCAATATATGCCAATGGTTCTTGAGCGGAAGGATAGAAAAATAGACAGAGAGGCAGAAGCCAAGAGTTAGGCTGCTTTTCACCATATGCTAATTAAGATTATTAGCACACGGTGAAATAGACCCTGATTGAGAAGTGTATTTGATGCACCAACCATGATGTGTTAAAGTCATGAACTTTTTAAAATAAGCTTTGATACATTATATATGTATATATTTTGTTTATATGTATCTGTACTAATCGTCTATACCATAAAGCCGTGCTCATAAAGAGAAGGTCCTGGCATGGAACCTAATTCCTTCGGGAATGTGGTGTATTGGGCTAATATCATAACGGTAGTCGTATGGTATTAGCCATCTATGTCAGATCGCATAAAAAAAACAAACAAATTACACAGCTAATGAACACACGCTTGGCAACGTTTTCTTGAGATTTCCAATGTCTTCACAGCTCTACCTATTTTCATCAGTTTTCTTTTCGTTTTATCCTTCGTTTAATAATTTGCTCTATATTACTTGTTGTCTGAACTGCATGTCTGAAAGAAAAATTACATCCAATATAATTTTAATTCCCGCCTTACCTGCAAGTTATTAAATCGTTTGACAGTTCGAATGTAAACCTTCTTCCCCAAACATAAGATTCAATTTCGATGAGGGTTGGGGAGTGTTGAGATGTTTGTTCGACACTTCAGGTAGCGTATGTAATATATTGCTGTGCCGGTCTTCGCTTAAAAATAAATTGTTATTGACGTCTTCTACGTGACGAAGTATGGCCTGGATTGTACCATAGATGCATAGAAGGATAGACTGGTCAATTTTCCTCACCTAAAACAGTTGTGGAAACAGGAAACACTGTCTTCATTTATAATCAATCCTAATAGTTACTCAGAAATCAAGCGAAGGCAAGTTTAACGATATGGCGTAGATAGTATGAATGCGGAATCGACCGTAAAACGAGGACACATTCATCACAGAAAGACAAGAATTACTTGATAACAGGCCATTATGTCAGAATATGGGTCCAAATGGGCAAAAAAGTCCCGTCTGATTTGTTTTTTCAAACAGATAGAATATTGTGTCGATAAAAATTCAATGGAATAAAAAAAAACTTTTACCGGAAAATATAATTTCAAAAGTCGGTTGGTCATAAAAATCCGTTATTTCGCGTTAAGGGAACTTAAGACGTTCTTAGCCAGCGGTACCTGATATCTCTTAGATTTTTTTGACATTTCATTTTACTCTCACAAGTTTATTACAATTGGCAATATGGACAATTCTTCGACTGGGCGGGCAGCGGGAGTATGGAGATCTTACCCCGTATTTCGTCAGTATAATGTATTAGGGTAGCTACAATTTTTTAAATCCCGTTAAATACTTATTTAGTTGTTTTCACCGTATTGGTTCTGTAGGCAGACATAATATTTTAAAAAAATATATAAATATGATTTCGTCCGATTTTACTTGACTTAATAACTTGAAATATCTCAACGAATCATTGACCAAAATCTATTTCAATTGCATGCTATCCCTTTTCAGTCTGGCTCTACACTTTCACTGCCTATCTTAGTAGCATTTTAAGCGTTGCCAGGCCTCACAGATTCTTAAGTCTGTGTGCTTTATTAAGTGAGATAGATTGAGAAGGAAAGTGCGAGGGTCGATAAATGGATTGAGTTAGCCCCGGATTCGTGCGTCGCCTAGTAGGTACGATTGAAATTATGTAGAGAGAGCTAAGGTCAATGCGTTTGTATTATTCGTAACCTTCTGTTGGGGTCTCAATGTTGACTTACTTTTTAGGGTTCCGTACCCAAAGGGTGAAAACGGAACCCTATTACTAAGCCTCCGCTGTCCGTCCGTCCGTCCGTCCGTCCGTCCGTCCGTCCGTCCGTCCGTCCGTCCGTCCGTCCGTCCGTCCGTCCGTCCGTCCGTTCGTCTGTCCGTCTGTCACAGGGCTGTATCTAAGTAACCGTCACAGATGGAGAGCTGAAATTTTCACAGAGTGTGTATTTATTTTGCCGCTATAACAACAAATAGGTCAGATTTAGAAATAATTAAAATTAAAGGGGGGTCCCCATACAAAAAACGTGATTTTTTTGTATACATTTATTTACGATGGTACGGAACCCTTCGTGTGCGAGTCCGACTCGCACTTGGCCGGTTTTTTAACAGGTTTTTTTCTCAATTACTTATTTATAATATGTAGATTTTTTAGAAACACACTACGTTCTTAGTTAAGTTATTTATTTTTTTATTTTGATAGGACTTTAGCCGCATTGCAAACAATTTTAAGGTCTCCATTAGTTCTTAATGCTAAAGAGGCCTTAAAAAAATGTATTCATGTTTTACAATTTTGAGATAGTGGTTGCGATAATGCCTAATGAATTCCGAAAAAAAAGGTGTATACATCTTACTTCAATTTGTCCATTAATTTTCGCCTCAGTGGTTCGTTCTGCACACACTCCATCGACATGTGAAATTGGTATTCAGTCTTATTACATACATTACTATCAGGTGAATCCGCTTTTCGCATCCGATAGGCACTTTAGTGGAGGTAAGACCTGAGCATTGACATTATTTATTTTGAATATGCGAAGGGATGTATTTTTAATTCCCCGACTAATTTTGTTAATAAAATGTGCGAAATAAAATGATAACGTTCAAACGAATAAAATAATGTTGCACCAGCCACTTAATGAAAACTTTTCTCGATATAAATAAACCAGATAATTTTATTTATTTAATGGATACGTCATTACTGTTATCTCATTAAGTCACGACCAATACTTTTTCAGATTATTTTCAAAATCTGATTACAATGCTTCAAATGTAGATGTCGCCGTAAATGTAGATGTCAAATTAATAAACGAACCACTTTGAGAAAACATAAAATATACGTTTTTAGGATGTAACCTAATTCGAAAAAAGCAAGAGAAAGGAAAAATAAGCTTTCCAATCGACCCGAAACTTATTTTCTTTGTGTATGCTCACGCATAACTTTTCATCGGCGCGGCGCCTCGCCGACTTTTGAAAGAGCTTTCAATTTTCTTCTACGCTTAATAGGTCTAATAAGTTTCATTGTAGCCTTCATAGAATTCATTAACTCTCAATTCTATTAACTATTGAGAACTTGCTTGTGAAACGAATATTAATAAGCGTAGTCGCTGTGAAATATATGTAAAATATATTAATTATATTGAATACATGTAAATTTATTGCTGTTTAGATCAGAAAATAATGTATATTTCTTTTTTATAAACATGTAGGCATTAGTATAGAGATCGTGTCCCCTTGTTTCCATCATCACTATATATCCATATATTCCACTATATATTCCATAATAAATGAAATTAAATTAAATGAAATATGTACGTAAACTCCGCGAAAACAGTTGAAGATCTCAAAGGGAAGGCTCATTGAGTGATCAAATCATATAAAATAATATGACGGAGAAATGTCATGTTGGCATCACCCGGTTGCCGCCTCGCCGTGTGGCCATATTGTCTATGCAGGGTGTTGCACCGGACTGTACATACATTTCACCCGCGTAATCCTAATGTTTTTCTAAGACAAAACAGTGATTTTAAGGGTTCTGTACCCAAAGGGTAATAAACGGAACCCTATTACTAAGCCTCCGCTGTCCGTCCATCCGTCCATCCGTCCGTCCATCCGCCCATGAACCGTAATAGGTAGGCAGCTGAAATTTTATCGAGTATGTATTTATATTGCCAATATAGCAAGAATTGGTAAAAAAATAATAATAAAAAAATTAGCGGCCCCATACGAAAAACGTTATTTTTGTGTTAAATCTTGTACGATGGTACGGAACGCTTCGTATGCGAGTCAGACTCGCACTTGACCGGGTTTCTTCTCTGTTAAAGATATATGTTTATTTATTTATTTATGTGTTCGTCTAGTGTAATTTGACGCGATGTTGGAACCGTGCATAAGGATTGTTGTTTTGCTAATTTTATAATTATATTGGGAACATGGTAATGTCCAAAATACTCGTTAAGTATACCAAATAGCATAGGCCCAGTATATCATTCATTGTAGTATGAATTTGTTTATTTACTAACTTATATTTAATTTGATATTACCTTGTATCAAAAATGACGATGGCTTTTTACACCTGAATAATTTAGATCATAATTCCTATTAATTTAGAATAAGATGTCATTATAGTAGTCAAGAGTTTGCTCCTCACCAATGTATATAATGTTCTTATAATAATGTTCTTTGTGAGCAGTAGTAATAAATCAATCACTGTAAACTAGTTTGTAAGTATCACTGGAAAAAATAATAATACAATGACCAACCTGGCGAAGTTTCTTGTCGGCTCTTCTTCGCCAGAAGTAATCGAACCGACAGGAAAAAAAAAATGACGAATCCGAGTGTGTAATATACATCTAATGGAGGAAATAAAGAAACTGAAAACTGAAACTGAAACTGATATGTGCGTGCTGATTTGCCATTTCGTATCATCCTTTTCGGTTTTATGGCTAGGATAACGTTGCCCAAGGCAAGAACTTTGCCCAAAGGTCGAATAAAATGATATCTTCACTGCAATGAAAGATGATTACGCAGGGCGCTCGTAAGAATGGGCAACCACTATTTTTCTTCAGGCAAAATTTTGCAAATGTAAACTACAGATATAATTATAATCTTAAAAATTTCATCGCCATACATTGCGGGGATAGAAACAATTTACATATAGGTAATTTACCTCATACCAGAATCACTCCCCAAAGTTGTGTATGAAACCCTCGTAATATTTCCAAGGATGGATACATGCTACGGACTTAATTAAGGAGGCTTTTAGTACGTCTAGACTAGAGCTTATTTATGGAGACGGTTTCATCAAAATGTGTTGTAATTCGAGCCAAGTTCAAGAAAAAGGAACTGGCGCGCAGCAGCCGTGTGTTATATTACACGAACCATTTGGAGCCACTTTTAACCCTTTAATAACTTAAAATATATTAAATATAAAATAAATTTAAATTAAATTAAATATAATTATAAGCTCATGAAATTAATATATTTATTGAAACCTCTTAGATCAACTGAACCCCCAAATAGACTAATCAAATTATCATATTTTTAAATAATTATCATTGTTTTTATATTTTAAGGAGGTCAACATATCTTAGTCTTATGAGAAAAAATGGTTTGCTAGTAAAAACTAGCCATGTAACATTTTTAGCTTATCCTAAATTATCCTGCCTTGTGTAAATTATAAATACATTTCCGGGTTATCTACAGGACTTGGCACCCATTTAGATATCAATATTTTTGTCGGCGATGCATGATTCTATTATAGCACTATTATGGCAGTTTATGATTCTATTTTTATTTTTAGATCAATAATCAGTTGAATTGAAATCTGTATATTTATTTGACATGAATAATGTATATATGTCATATCGTACACCTACACAAGCAGTTAGTAGCGAAACTAACGTATCTCTTAGTCATTACGTACAACAAAGTATAGAACGGCTGTACAAATTTGATTTTTATTTTAACGTTATATATAAATGCATGCAAACTAAATTAATTGAATTAAAAATCAATTCGACTTGTGATGTATTCCCCAAACGTGCGGTAAATGAAAATGTTTCGGGTTTTATCTCGAATTGCTTTTCAATTATGTAAAGTAATCAACGTCACCGCATAAAATATCCCTTCTATAATACAGGACCGCAGCAGCTATATATCATTTCGCCGGAAACGGCGCTCGTGAGCCTAATGAAAGGATTACAAAGATAATTGGTCCTGTTTTTCCTGAAACGCTCGGTTTCCGCTCGCCTGTGACCGCGCACCTTTTGATTCGCAAATTTCATTACCTACAACAAAAACAAATTAACCTTTTCGACGTGTTTCCGTCGTTCGCTTGTACCGCCATAGCAAAAAAAATGTAAGGTTATGGATTGGGAATTTTCCGTGCGTTTTGTGTTGACAATTTGTATTATTTTTTACCCGACTGCGCAAGAAGGAGGGTTATGTTTTCCAGGGCTGATTTTTCAATAGACAGATAAACAGCCAGATGACTATTCGACGGATTGATTTATGCTTCTGCTTATCCATCAGATAAAGTAAGTCCATATGTTTATTAGTAAAATTATAGTCCGATTATTGTGATAGAAGATATAATTCTCCGACAGTAACTATCCGTCTTTTGACAAACGTGAATTTATACTATCAGTCCAATAAGTACTATCTGAGGAGTGGAAAATCGCCCTTTAGTACAGTACACACTCTATTTATTTTGCGGGACGATTAGGTAGAATGCTTTCGATTCGCGATAAAGAATCGATTTCGATAAAGAAAAATAATGATTTCCATCTAGCCTCGTTTGAAGTATTATTGGCGGGGTGAATCTTGACTGACCCCCTCCGAGCGCCAGCGGCTGCGCAGAAACCAAATCCGATATCAATTTAATCGTGCGCATCCTAAAAAATATACTAGCGAACCTCAGAGCCTAGAATCACCTCAATATGCTTTTAGTTCGTTTAGGGATTTTTTTTTATTCCCAAGGTTTAAAATTATAGCATAGGCCCGGATTAACCTCTCAATAAATCGCGGTTGCCCTAAAAAATGCAGTAATTCGTGTGTTCTTTCATAGAGTCTATGGGAGACCACAGACATATACATATACAGAAAATTTGTTTTTACACAAATACCAGTATTTTAAATATTTTCAGAACTATCATCAAGCATACAATAAGTGTCTGATAAACAATATTAATATTTCTTAGAATATTGTGCAGTCAGATATTTCGAAAATTACCACTCATTTCGGTTCTTCACTTGAAAAAAAATACTTTTTTAAATGAAAGTAAAATGGTATTATACTTTTTTAGAAGCGCAATAAAGTGTACAAGTTTTTGATATTATGGGCAAACTTTTGGTAGTACATTTTTTTTGCACCAGGAATGTTGGAATTAGCGTTGAATTTATTGAAATTTTAAACTTTTTACGAAAAACATATTTAAAATTTAAAATAATGTATTAGTTAGATGCAAATGTATTTTTATTAAAAAGGTAAGATATTCGGCAACAATAAATTTAAATAACAATTAGAAAAAGTTATGAACTTTTTTTAAACATATTTTTTTTATTTTACATTCTGAAAATTTAAAAATAATCAGAAATAAATTAATTACTTCCAAACTAGGAATGACTTAGAATCTAAAGTAGGTGTTTCTGATAGGCACTGACCTCTTCTATCCCCACTATTCGTTTGATCCACTACTTACGGGACACCCTGTATACCATAGGCTTAAAATTCATTCAATACTTACATACAAAGGCAGTCTGGATGCAACAAAAACCCTATTCATAAAAAAAATATGTCCTGAAATTTATTATTTATCCCAAAATCGCCATTTAGAAAATATTAAGCTGGAGTGTAAAAGCACGCTTCGTTTAAAAGTTTTTCGTTGAATTTTATAATATCTGAGCCGCCTTGATAGAGCCCAAGTGCACACTTTGGCGATGTCGTAATAAGTTATGAAAGTTTACAAAATATCTGAAGTCGTTTTAATCGTAAATCGACTTGCTAACCTGTGCCCGGGTCGTTCTAGCCCTGGAGACATGACGACATTATTACGTAAAATCCGAATTTAGTTTAGTTTAAGGGCGTCTAAGCACCCGATTGCGTTCAGTTCCATTCGGACGTAAGTGAAACCGCATTTTATTATTTTTAAAAATAACTGCACTACTATTTATTTTGGTGAAGTGCCTACCGCCCTCTACCCGTGTATTTCCCGAGAAAGCTTCTAGAGTCATCGAATTCGGCCGGCGCTGCCGTCAGTGTATGTTTAACACTACGCTGCCGCTATACGAATAAGGTTTCGGTCACCACTCCCGTCCTTTCTTACTCGAAGGGGGACGATGTCACCAGCAAAATCGCACCTCTTGCATATACACTCCAATCATGAAGTGCCAATCGCCCTCTACCCGTATATTTCCCGAGAAAGCAAATTCGTCTTGCGTATTGTGTAACTATAACACTATAACGTGGCTACGCTGACGTGGCTAAAATGAATTTTGGTCGCCACTCCCGTCCTTTCTTACTCGATAGGGGAACGATGTCACCAGCAAAATCGCACCTCTTGCATATCCACTCCAATCGTGAAGTGCCAATCGCCCACCACCCGTATATTTCCCGAGATAGCTTCATTACGGGTTGTGTTCGATCAGCGCACGCCGTCGCCGCGTCGCCGGGCGGAGTGTATGCAAACATTCTGGTCCTTCGAGCCGGATCAACGTTAATTGGCTGCTCGGATTATGCGGTCGAACGTTAATATCTTCATACTCTGCCGGAGGCAGCGGGGATTGCGTGTTGTCGAGATTGGCTTTGCAGTTGCGATTTTGTTTTGATAACCTGAGTGTAAGGGTTGTTTGAGGTGAACCGTATCTGGCTTACAGTTATTGGATTAAAATAGATCAGACACGATCCTTACTTTTACACCAGGGAACGCACTTAATATCAATACAAAATATTTTGGTAAGGTAACTTCTGTTCTTAGACTGATAATGATGTGAGTTGTTGTTTATTTTTAGTTTTTGGTCCTTTACCTTAAACTGTTCTGCCAAACATTTCAGTGTAGGAGAAGTATTTCGGTATTATTAATAAGTGTATTATAGCATAAATGTGGACAAAAAAATCATTACCTATAGACCAGTGAAGTTTCTTTGCGGGTTCGTGACATCAAGATCGTGACATGATGTAGAGTAATTGGACTACCAGAAGTTTAAATAAATGTAAATGAAAATCAGAAACAAGGGCTTAAGGGACACAGGGCCGCACTCGGGCAGTTCTTGAAATTAGTTAGAAAAAACTTCTCGAAGTTTTGGGATATCAGAACTAAACTTGGTGGAACATTAACTTATTTGTAAAGATAGAGAAGGTTGTCATGCTAGGCCATGCACAGAAAAATAAAATTATACAAAATTTTGAAAATTACAGTTCCGTGTTCCACGGGAATCTTTCAGAGAATTCTTTAAAGATTCTAGGAGAGCTCATCTGAGTCGGTTGTTTTATATAATTAGATATTCTGATAATCCCAATTTCTGGTTCCCCATTTATTTTTTTAATAAACTGAGCTACGCTACCCACTAGCACGGAGCGACGTGACAGACCTCATCTCCACATCGCCAATGCGTAATATAAAGAAATATTACTAGCTTCCGAAACATGCGTTGATTACGTTGGGCTTGCGACCAGAGATTAGATCCGGCTAACCGAGCGCGAACCGGGCAGTGTTTAATCAACAAATGTATCAAGACACGGTCGCCTATCCAGCCACCTGTAATGAGCAGTAATTGACCCGGGAAGCGATCCCGGGCGACTCGTTCCGGCGAAGTGAGCCGCCGGCCGCTGGATTATGTATTGATTGATTGGCCACTCAAGAGGCTTAACGATTTAGGCAGCAGTTTTGAATAATCCCTGTATTGGTTATAACTATTACCGATTACGCAAGCACGCTTTATCTCGTTAACTCGATAAATCGGAACTATATTAAGGATGCTTAGATGAAGTTGGTCGTTTATTATATTGTTAATTCCGTCGTTTTAACGATATACTACACGGTAAGTTCCTATCTGTGGATGTCACTGAATCACTCAAATCCTAAACGGCTGGACTTATTTTGTGTGTGTTTGCGTGGATCCCTGGATGGTTAAAATTCATAATTGGACCCGGTAGGTGGCGCTGCGAGCGAGTTCTACAGCCGGATAACAATCTCAATAAAAGACAACGTCAAATGTCTTACATTAAACTAATAAGTTTCAATATGATTAATGTTTGAAGTTTGAAGTTGTATTGTAAGAAGTATTGAAGTTTAAATACATCAAACCAATACGAAACACCGGTTTCGATGCCATCGTTTTGCATGCGCCATGCGATTTGTTGCGCGCATTGACAATTTTTAAACTAATTTGTGTAGACCAGACCAGAATTAGTAGCAGCAGTAGCAGTACCAGAATTACAGACTGAATGCCCCAAGAGTCGCGTAAAGGCTGGCATATGCCATATATCGCGCTAAACAAAAATATTTACTATGAACCGCCCCCGCCTGATGACTTCTCGTTTTTTTTGAGTTTGCATAAATATGTCTTATATAATTATTGTTTAATTGATTGAAATGTATTCAACAATATCGTGCTGTCTATTGTAATGCTTGGCTATATCTGTTGTCATTGTTTATTAATCATCCTCCCGTACTCGTATTTTACATATTATTTGATTTGAAATTCATTTGTGTTCGAAGACTTTTTTCTGTAGTAGACACACCTATTATGTCCAGTTATGTAGACGTTTAATCAAGAAATGAACTTAGCATCGCGCAGGAATGAGCGACATATATGTTTGCTTACCTTGCCATTTCAGCTACGAAAATACCTTTTGACTTATAGATGTAAATGAAATTCGATAACTTTGACCTTAAGTCTCACCCTCTGAAGCCTTTCGGGTGTGTCGGAGGCGCTGACCGCTCGTTGTTAAGTAATTTAATACACGAGTGCCCATATTTTCCATTACAACGTTCGTTGACTCGCGCGTTACTTTTTAGTCTAGGAGACTCCGTCGAAAAAACTACCTCATGTTTGAGTGTGTCGTTAAAGTCATAAAGACACGGAAAATATTTTGTCATGATAGACGAATCATTATTTTAATACACTCACTAAGTGACAGCTCATGGTGCGGGTATATTATTTCCATGCCAGAGGTAATGGGCTCATATTCATGCATTCATGGCCCCGTTCATGCATCACTTTCTTTCTCGTTCTGAATTAGATATATGCATTTCTTCACGAATGCGACCTGCTCCATGCTTAGGAATCCATCTAAAAGGCTAGGTTATCTTTCCCTTCTAGGTGTTAGGGTTAAACCCGCCCGGTTAACATCGCATTGAATGAAAATATGGTTAAAGCGGCAATTCAAAGTGGTCCGTGCTTTCCATCCAGTTCAATGTTGCCATGTTCTGACATGGCACCTTATTGCTTTAGGAATGTGGTGTGTTGGGCTAATACCTTGACGGTGTGTGTATTTTCTGCCTTCCTTATTTAAAAGGCGGTAACTACATATGAGGCATATATGTATTTACCGCCTTTTAAATAAGTTGGGCAGTATTAGCTATCGCATGTCCAGACAGGAAAAAACAACGTAAAACTAGGTCTTACTGGGTCTGTACAAGTTAAACAGTAATGAAAGCAAACACTTATTGAAAAATTTGTAAAATTCTACAACACAAATTTTATATCTGGCTTGATAGTTTTAAAAAATATGTGTGAAGTATTTTTTATGAAAAAAAAAGAAGTAACAGTTTATATTAATCCTGCCTTTTTTTCGTTTTTAACTACCACGAGTTATCATCTGATGAATTTAGAATTGACGTAACATTATTAACAGCAGCTCCTATAGCAGCATATTATTTATTGCGTCCAACCTAATAGCAATTTATATTTGTTCTGATCTTTATAACCTGCTCCGTTTAATATCCTATTCTTCTGCAAGAACAATAAGGTTCAGTTTGACTTGTTCTTGCGTCACAGTATTGTGTCACAGAGCACAAATTGCTTCATCGGCTGGGAGCCACTAGACACGCATCGATGTGGTCTGTTGCCGGGAGATGTGCCTAACGACTCGCATCATCACAGATTATGTCATTATCTAAAGACAATAGTCAAACAGTCGTACAGAGCCTTATTACGATTTTTGCATAACTTTTCACTAAACCTTATATCACCTTTTTCGCTAGCCTATATAGAGTATTTTAGGGTTACATTCAATCGAGTGGAAATGTAATCCACAGGTTCCTATTTGCTTCCGACGAATCTCAAGAGCAAAAAAAGTTTTCTGATTATTGGATAACCTCAAATTAATTTATTTGACAAGCTCCTTTGACCAACCATGCATGTGAAATCGGATCAAATACTCTGTCGTTCTGGTCATGGTGGGAGGTGAAAGCATATATATGAATTAATTCATGTTATAGACACTCCCTATAGATATCCCAATGTCAGTGCCATACATTTCATGATTTTTTCACGTAAAAAAAAGTTCGGAAGTGGCCGCGAAATTTCTTCTCTCAATGTTTCACATATTTTGTCATCTTTAGCTTTAAAAATAGTTTCGATTTGGAACGAATTTTGTGAAAGAGAGAATATACGCGGTTCTTGCTTCTTATATCTGGAATGTGTATCTCATGCTCTAAAACATGTTTTTTTTCCTTGCAGGTATGTTTCTATTCCGGACCCAATAAGAGTAAGCGCATTTAAAAATGTTAACTAGAATTATCATTCTAATCAAAATCTCGTTCAGGGAAAAAAATAGTGAAATGGGTGACCATAGCAAACATCTGCTACCGATATTAGAGAGACGGCTTGAGATCGAAATTGACTTTTATTTCCTTTCCCAGTTTGCATTTCCGCATTTCTCATAAAACAATCAAAGGGAAATAATGATTTCGAATATTTAAGTATGCAATTGCAACCGTATGTTCAAGGTAGGAAGAGTGATTTTTCAGCGTTGCGTGGATATGCAGCAATTTTTAGCCGTCACCCGCACCGTCTAGACACAAGCGCAATTAGTTCCTCGTAATTCAAACGGCGGGCTGTATTATTCTGGCGAATTTAGTCATTATGTCTTTGGGCATAGAGTTGATTTTTGAACAGATCCACCCTCGTCGAGTGGTCGACTCGACGAGGGTGGTTTTCAAATTAGTTCGTTCTTCAATCATTTTTGAGGTGCAAACGGCTTTAATCGCTCAGAGTGTGCGATTCTGAAAAGCGTAAAGATTACAAGGTCAATCTTTTTTCCCCTTCTTTTTGTGGACAGTGATTTTTTTTAAATTAGGCTATGGCATTAAAACCATTAAGTAACTAGGGTTGTCACCTGTGAAGTCTGGGTTTCCGGAGATGGCTAAAAAACTCTTGCTTATCAGGAGGACTGCAAAAAAATATATGTCAGGCGTGACTTGAATATTTTTAGGCGCATCGTACCTCAGGGTCGGGCTTTCCATGCCAGAGGGAATGTGTTAAATTCCTACTTCGTTCATGCAACACTTTCTTTCTTTTTCTGTTGATTTTACCACGAATGCGAGCTGTTCGGCCGTGATTCGAAATGCATGTAAAATTCTAGTTCCTCTTCCCCTACTGCCTGGTGGGATATAGCCTGCCCGGTTTGTACCCTCGCATTGGGGGAAGATATGGCCTAAACGGCAATTAACACTCCGTGTTTTCTATTCAGTTCTATGCAGCCGTGCTCATAAATGAAGATCCTTGTAATGTGATTGGCCAATAGCAAGACGGTGGGTGTGGTGTTTGTTAAACAATAATCGGGACATCCCGTTGCATAAATAAAATTAAATTCTCATTCTGAGGACTCAAAAAAGTTTTACTTTGATTTTCAAATCGAAATACTTGTTTCATACTTGCTAATTCGAAATTTTAAGAAAACTTCGATCATTACTGAACACTTCCGGGAGACGGGAGATTTTTTATTTTCAGGGACCGATTCCGGGAACGTCCGGAAATCCGGGAGAGGTGGCAACCCTAGGTGCATATTCGTACGGTCATTTGTTTCATATTTGCTCGACCGCAAACGTTACTCCAGCCCAAATTTAATATTATGTTCTCTAGCTTCTCAATGTATAACAGTTTCACAAAAAGTACGAATTTCACGTACAATCATGAACAGAAAGTTTAATTAAAATTTGAACAATAAACATCTGTTGGTTAACGTTTCACAAATGAAATTAATACATGTTGGCTGCCGACGAAAAGTCTATTTTGTATTGTTATCCGGGGTTTATTTCTGAAAGTTCAACCCGCACATTTAAATGTTTCGTACATTTATTTTTTATTTGATTGGAAATTACCACACCCACAGTTATGATATAAGCCGAACACATCGCATTCCCGAATTTGATTTGATTTGGAACAGCTTGCATTCGGACCGAAATGCACTTATTCAACCCAGAAAGAGAATGAAAGTGCATGAATGGGTTGGGGATTTGAATCCAGACCTCTCTTATAAAGAGCAATTATCCGCTCCACTTAAAAAGGAAGCATTTTGGTGTGACTTGTACGTTCAAGCTCTTTTTACCTTTTTTGTGGTTCGGGCTTACAAAATTAACCTTGAAGGGAATATCCACTTCCTCCGTGCCAGTTTCTCTTAGTTCCTTGGTCTCTGTTTGACACAATTAACCTTGAAGGGAACTTCCACACAGTCCGTGACCGTTTATCTTAGTTCCTTGGTCTCTCTTTGACACAATTAACCTTGAAGGGAACTTCCACATGGTCCGTGACCGTTTATCTTAGTTCCTTGGTCTCTGTTTGACACAATTAACCTTGAAGGGAACTTCCACACGGTCCGCGACCGTTTGTCTTAGTTCCTTTGTCGCTGTATGACACAATTAACCTTGAAGGGAACTACCAGTTGTTCCGTGTCCGTTTTTCTTAGTTCCTTGGCCGTTTTTTGACACAATTAACCTTGACGGGAGCGTCCACTTCTTCCGTGAACATTCCTATTTATTCCATGGTCGTCTTTTGACACAATTAACCTTGAAGGGAACTACCACTTGTTCCGTGTCCGTTTTTCTTAGTTCCTTGGTCGTTGTTTGACACAATTAACCTTGAAGGGAGCGTCCACTTCTTCCGTGAACATTCCTATTCATTCTATGGTCGTCGTTTGACACAATTAACCTTGAAGGGAACTGCCACTTGTTCCGTGTCCGTTTTTCTTAGTTCCTTGGTCGTTATTTGACACAACTAACCTTGAAGGGAGCGTCCACTTCTTCCGTGAACGTTCCTATTCATTCCTTGGTCGCTGTTTGACACAATTAACCTTGAAGGGAACTTCCGCTTCCTCCGTGACCGTTTTTACTTATTACCGCCTTTCATTCCACGAACTTAAATAGCCAAGATATTTACCGGCTGCTGGTACTAACATTATTTGCCAGTTCATTTCAATAGCTCATTCTCGTCACTGCCTACCCCAGGCGACGTTCCCAGCTGAGCACCTGCGGTCACGTTCTCCCGTCCGTTCGAAAGGTCAGGCGTAATTGTGGTCGGTCGGCGCGGGAGAAGTTCCGGGTTCTGACGGGGCGTATCCTATTACCTACGTGGGGGCAGAGGCGACCGAACAATATGGCGAAGGCTTCCGACACAACTTCGCACCAAACACCACTCGCGGCCATGTTGTGAAAAATCTAAAACTTAGGTCGGCTCGTAAGCATCAGAAAATTTCGCCTCCCATACAAACGTAGTTTACTAATAATTTGAAAACCACTGGTCTAACTTACTTGATATTTGGTATCTAATATAAGGCTACAAATATCTGTGTCTGCATGTCTTTGTTTTTTCGTTGCATGTATTCTGGGCCAAACCAAAGATAAAACAGAATTCGTATGAAGATTTTCTTATTGCTTTCATTTCATTCGGTTTGGATTTTTCAAAAAAACAAAAGCATGCAGACACAGATATTTGTTACCTGATATTAGATATTAAATATCAATTTAATTGGAATAGCGGTTTCCAAATGCTTAGTAAACTACGTTTGTGTGGGGAGCATAGCTTATGGGCCGTTCTTAAGCTGCCTACGGGGATTGAAGAGTTGTGCACTTTATCGTCGAATTTGGACGACACAGCTCTTGAGTAAATATACTTTTTCGTACTAAGCAGGTACGTCGCTAATGTGTCCTTGCTTCACGGTCGATTATACATACATAACTCATTCCCTGCTCTTATCCACTGCCACTACGGCACCATTCGAAGAAGTATCCACTAATATACTTCGTAATACACGGAAACGTTACACGTAGGTTCTAAATAGAACAGAAAAAGCAATGTTTACTGGTGCCTACACTAATGTTTTTTTTTTTATGCGACCTGACATGGATGGCTAATACCACACAACTACTAACGTTATGATATTAGCCCAAAACACCACATTCCCGAAGGAATTAGGTGCCATGCCAGGACCTTCCCTTTATGAGCACGGCTACATTGAACTGGATTGAAAACACGGACAATTTTTCATTGCCGCTTCGACCATCTTTTCATCCAATGCGATGGTACCAACCCGGGCGGGCTTAAACCCTACCACCTAGTAGGGGAAGGGGACCTACAGTTTTACATGGATTCCGAACCATGCAGCTCGCATTCGTGACGAAATGCACTTATCGAACTCTGAAAGAGAAAGACAGTGGTGCAAGTTGGTATTGAACCCAGGCCTCTGGTACGCTAGGCCAGTCCCCGCGCCACTAGGCTACGAGCCGCACAATGTATGAAAGCGAGACTTGGGTATGGCAGAAGAGGCACGAATGTAGAATCTATGTATTACAAATGCGTTCCTTGAGGAACGTATGCCGAGTTATTCTAACGGACGAATTTCGTAACGGCTGGGTTAGAGAGCAGAAAATGATGTGACGAGAATCGGGAAAAGAGTGTCTTAGATATATGGAACTAATGACGAAAGAATGAAGAAACAAATTTACCTAAATAAAAAGCCTCGGAGAAAATACCACGACCAAATCGATGTAATTCTTCGTAAAGGTCCGATACGTAGTACCCCTAATCGTAGAGCATGTATGAAAACGAGCGATGTAGCGAAAGAGTATGACGCTCTATCATATCTGCCTACCCCTCCCGGTAAGCGGCACGGAGGTATGTGTATCCATAACAATAAGTTCTCTCCATACTTATCTGCCCACTCTGCCGGCATGGCGTTTCTTTGTTGTTAACAAGTTGAATTGAATTTCAAATTCGCTGATGAGACGTCGTCTTCCGTCTCTCTCGTGCACGTAAATAACATGCTCTATCTCCTTCCCGCATCGTACAACAGCCTCGGACCCTCCTCCACTGTGACTTCCTGGAAAAGTATCCCAAATAACGAATTATGTGCCCCCTTTCACAGTGATTCTATTGACAGCGAACAATTGAATGAAATACACGGATTTTATGACCTATACAAATAATTGAATCGACGCACATAGGGGTATTTGATTCTAAAAATTGGCCAAAAATATTTTTTTATTATAATATTAACGAAATGGTGTTATGTGACATTTTCGGCTGTCTCGTCAAATAATAAACATGAATTAAGTATTATTTATACACAAATATATTTATAATTGTTCTCAGCGTGTGTATGTCACTCAAATCCTCCTAAGCGCATTGATCGATTATGATCAATTAATATTATGTCTGCCTACAGAACCAATACGGTAAAAATAACTAAATAAGTAAATAAATAAGAAAAACAGCTAATCTGGTTGTAAGTAGCTAAACGCCCCCTCTTGTGTCCCGCGCCGCCGTCTCTATGCGGATGCGAGTTCCTGAAATCAGGATCGGCTCCCGATTCCCGATCCTGCACTCCCTGCACCCCATTGCAGCTCCAGGGGCGCGGCTCGCGCAACCCGATCCGCATAGAGACGGGGCCCGGGACACAAGAGGGGGCGTTCAGCTACATACAACCAGATTAGCTGTTTTTCTTATTTATTTACTTATTTATTTACTTATTTATTTAATTATTTACTTATTTAGTTATTTTTACCGTATTGGTTCGGTAGGCAGACATAATATTAATAAATAACAACGATTGTTGTTTTTGTGTTTGTTGTAGAGACAGCACCATAACCTCGATTATGATCACATTGTTTGTTTGTGTTTAGGGCATGGAGATCGACGATCTCTGTGGATTAGGGGATAACTGAAGGGTTCGGATTCACAATTGGACCCAGTAGGTGGCGGTTGAAAGAACGATGGTGAACGAACGATGGAGCGGCAATGAAAATTGTCCATGTTTTCTATCCATTTCAATGTAGCCGAGCAATATAAGGAAGGTGCTGGCATGACACCTAGTACCCATGTGGTGTGATAGGCTAATATCTAACGGTCAGTTCGGTATTAGCCATCCATGTCCAGATAATTAAAAAAAGGAATTACTTTCAACGACAGCGTGGTCGCGTTATGATGAGTTATAAATTACCAAACGTATCCTAGTCAGCAAATAGATTACACGATCTTTACAATCATTAAGGGCCTGGTACTAGCCAAATCGCAAAGTTAGACGAGGCACCCCAAGTAAACTAACTAAGTCTGACGATTATAAGTGTCATCCTTACAATATATGATTCCTTGTCTAGGAATCGAATGATTTTCGTTAATGTATATTTCCTTTTTCTATACAAAATACATTGCGGAAACGGTGTCCATTTCCGAACTTTTTTGACTAAATGTAGAAATCTAAAAGCAAATGGAATTTTTTGTTTATGGATATATGCTGTTTTTGCTTATATCTAGAAATCGAATGACTTTCAGATTTCTAATGAGAAAAATCAACTTTTTTTATTTTTATTATTATTTAAATAAATGATGGATTAAAAAAATATTAACAATCCATTATCAGTCTGGAGTTCTATTTGGATTTGCTGAAGCGTTTCACTACATATTATTACATTTGTTAAAAAGTGCATTTGTATGGCGCGAGTAGTTGGCTAGTCCTAGCGCCTTAAAGGGCGTCGTTTTCTTAGAACCCTTAGGGCCTTTTTCACCTACTGCTGATTAGCTTAATCGCCACATATTAAGGGCCTTTCTAGCAGCTTGCGATCAATTCCAGTGCAAGATAATCAGCACTTTAGTAATAAAGGCCTTTTAAGTGCCGATTAAAATTAATCAGCTCTTGGTGAAACCAGACTTAAAGGGCCTTTCTCACCTACTGTTGATTTGCCTAATCACCACATGTTAAGGGCCTATATTAGCAGCTTGCGATCAATTCCAGTGCAAGATAATCAGCACTATAGTAATAAAGGCCCTTTAAGTGTCGATTAAAATTAATCAGCACTTGGTGAAACCCAGGCTTAGTCTATTTGTTTTTCTATTACATAGTCAATCTACTTCTTTTAGATCTCCTCGCGCCAATAACACGGTCAGCACACGTTCCTTAAAATTAAATCTTATCGTCACAATATTTCTTCTTCAAGCATTTATTTAAGTTTCGCCTTGTGAAAAGTACTACAAAGTATTTTATATTTCACGCGGACCTGACGCGAAGGGGTCCATTCAGGGCAAGAGTGAGTTCGAATTCGTCACTAAATATCAACTCACTTTTTTAAATGGTTAATGTTTCCACACTTTTTGAATATCATTACAGTTAGGTAAAAATCTGGTCCGTCCCGTAAATACGTTGGAAGTATAAATAACGGTTCCGTTATTTAAATAACAATATATTTCCCACCTATTTTTAGGTTAACTCACTCCCGAACTCGAACTCACTCTAGCTCTGAATGGACCCCCAGAGTTTCGTGTTAATTGTACTTGAAAATACAGAACTGCGCTGCCGAGTTGGATTAAGACGTCGGATTTTCCTACAATATTTTCCGCCATCTCCGCAGTCCAGTAATTGAATCAACAGTGATAATAGTCGCCCGTGAAAACGGAAAGGAGCGGAGGAGAAATGCTCTATTTTCATATAATTTAAGTTTTTATACAACTTTTGATCGGACCGAAACTGTTCGCGTCTCAACTTTTAAGTTCGTTTTCTCGTTAAGGATGTTCCGACCCATAAAATGTTTTTTTTACACAGAACGCAAAAAGTATTGCACTTTAAGGCACGAATTCGTCAAAAATATTAAATATAGCCATAGTAGTTGCAGCGAAAACTTATTCACAATTTCAGGTTTAATGGTTTCGTTGTAATTGCCGATTAGAAGTTTTACACCGTTAGATGGCGCTGTTAAATAAAAATCGTATTTAAATAAATTGTAACAAAACCAATAATCCTGAAATTGTGAAATTGTTTTCGCTGCAAGTAATATGACTATATTAAACTTTTATTATTAATTCGTGGCTTAAAGTGCAATACTTTTTGCGTTATGTGTGCAAACAACATTATATGGGTCGGAACAGCATTTACATATCGGAGTGCTTTTAGTGAAAGCGCCGTAAAGTGGAAAGTTTCTTGTACACTTATGAAATGTAATTAAAACTTAAAAGAAATTTACTCTATTGTTTTTAATTGCGATTACCAACCCAGCGAGTGAAGTTTTAAGTGCTACTCTGATGTTTTGGACGTGTTAAGTTTCAAATCTTGTATCCGACGAAAAACAGTCCGTCTTTCCCTAAATTATAATATATATTTATACGCCCCACAGCGCCCAAAAAAACCTATGCATATCAAACTCTGATAAGCTCTTTTGTGGTCATATGCGAACAGACAAATTGGAGCCGGAACAAAGTTTTTGTTGGTGATAGAACATGTTTCATTAAATATTTTTTTTATTTTTCAAAACGATTAATAGGTTGACCTCATTCCTTTCCCATATTCTTTAAAAAAATTCCAAAACGTAGATTTTTACCAAGCACAACGAAGTAAGCTTTCAATTTCCATTTAAAACAGTGTAGAAAAATCGACCGTTTCTGAACTTTTTTTACTCATCGTGGAAACATTAATGGAAACGTAATTATTTGTCTATGAGAAATTGTAATCTTTCATTATATCTAGCGATAATTTTGGCAAATAATAGCACCAAAATAAATACACACTCTGTAAAAATTTCAGCTGTCTTTCTATTACGGTTCATGAGATAACGCCGGACGGGCGGACGGACGGACGGACGGACGGATGGACAGCGGAGGCTTGGTAATAGGGTTCCGTTTGGTACCCTTCCGGTACGGAACCCTTATACAATACCAATCGATAATGCAAGTTTCCTACTTGTCTGCACGATCAGCACTTGAGAGCGGTTGTCTCGGCCACACCGGCGCGTTATCTCCAGCGCTTTCTTTCTAATCCGCTCCTTACTTCGCCTCATAAATCTGCAGCGAGCCGTTATCTCAGCGTCGCACCCATGTACGGTGCTATACAGCCTGGGAAGGGACATCGCTCCGTGCGGGTGTTACGTAAGACGATTAGGTAATGCCTAGCTGTGTTATAATAAGGTCCCTCGTCTCTCGTTAAGGGTTCCGTAACCGGTGACACTATAGGGCTGCCCGCACTGATGTGTGAGTATCGATAGTCCACGAGTATATGTACGAAGGTCGCAGATCCCTTAAATAATTCTGTTTCAGACCGATTTCGCTGTCGCTTTTTAAGAGAAACGTAAATCAATGTGTTTTTTATTTTGTACAAAAAAGAACGATTTTTGCTAATACTTTTTTTGCAATTTTTTTAATTACATGACTTTTCTTGCATTAACAATGCTGTGAAAGGTTTTCGATCTGATCCCGGGGGACGCATCATTAAGTCCAAAAAGAACTGGGTCCAAACCCATACCGTCTAAAACATTTATGAATACGTATATTTTCAATTAGGTTAGGTTAGGTTAGATTATATGCATTTTATAATACACACGAAAAATATATACTTTTGGATGTTCTGGGTAATGGATTTTATGCTTTTTGGACTTGTGAAAAAAGTGGAAGCATAATTCCAAAAAGCAGTCTAAGAAGCATAAGATCCAAAATCCTCAGCTTCCAAGAATCTTATTGTAGCTTAGACGATTTTAGATATAATTTGCTAGAATAAACCTTAGACTTTATTGCAGCAAAATGAACTATCTCAATAAATCGAATAATTAATTAACCAGCCACTACAGAAATCACACATGCATCAGCGGGTATTGTGCCCTAGTATAACGCTGAGCAAACTAAAGGAAATGAAAGCAAATTTTCAGTCGGCTATTGCTAGAAATGTTGAATTTGTGCCGTAATAAAATTGTTTAGTTCAAACAGCGGCATTGTTCCGGCGCGAATACTCTAGTGCGGGGCAACGTACGCCCGATACACTCGATATAATATTGACAATGTTTGCGCATCGTCCGACGAACTCCGAAAGGTTATTTGTGTTGCGAACGGCCGGCCCTCAGCGATCTTCTCTCGAAGAAAGATATTGCATGTCGAAGTACGTTTACATGTTTTGTAACTGTTGTACTAGTGCAAACACATTTTGCATGTACGAAGTATGTAAGATGAAGATAGCTTTAAAACGTGTATATCGGATAGTTATACTGTTACTAGGAGACATGAAAAGGTTGTCGTAACAAATAGGGGACAAAATGGTTTTAAAAGTACAAACGGACGTGGGGAGGATACTGTATATTTGTAACGAAGGATATGTGCAAGGAAGGATGGACGAAAGTATGATAAAGGATAAATGATGTAAGTGAGCCATCCATGCCCGATGACAGATAGAACTTAGCGGATTAATACATTCTGGGTTTAAAGGTTTTAGCTGTATTGCTGGAGAAAACAGAGGAGAATTTAAGCAGTTTTCGGGACCACTTGTTCAACAGCACAATACGTGACACTTCAACTGACTTGCTCGCTGAGTCGTGTTGACCCGAACACAATCTGCACCATAGATAGCGCTGTCTTTGCTGGTATCCGTGTCTTGCTTATTGTCACGTTTTCAGGGGGTTAGGTTAGGTTAGGTTAGGTTAGGTTCATTTAATGTGACGTTTAGTCAAACGATGTGTGAACTGAGAGTTAACAGTTAGCATGGTACGAAATGCAACTTAACGAAACATTTAATCAGTTAATTGCCTGCTCACTCATCGAGTTAATTGGCCAACATGGTAACCCCTCTAGGCGCCCTGGATCTATCGATAGTTAGCCTGCGCACATCACTGCGCCCGCGCGCTATACCTGTCGTTATTGTTTCACAAAATAGACCGGTAAAGGCGGCGGCACCCGCGGCTAGGGTAACAATTTGCTTGGTCACGCGATGTCATGACGCCCGCGGGGTCACTACACAACTATATGGCGACGGGCGGGCAGAGGCGGAGCGGACAGATTGATTGAAAGACTCGACGAAATTGACACACCTGCAATGTTGAATATTCCCCGGCTGTTTTTAATTTTATTTAACTAAGGGCTGATTTTTCAATGGTCTGATAAACAGTCAGTCGACGGATCTATTCACGCCTCTGATTATCCATCCGTTATAGTAAGTCCATATTTTTATTAGTAAAATTACAGGCAGATAATTGTGAAAGAAGATATAATCCTCCGATAATAACCATTCGTCTTTTGGCAAACGTAAATTTGTACTGACCGATAATTACTATATGATGATTGAAAAATCGGCACTTATTGCAACATTTCTTCATCAAACTTTTCTCAAAAAGTAACATCTAAAGCCTATCGGTGGATTTAAAGAAGACTTCCAAAGAAACTTCACTCATCTATTATTTTCCTCGGCTTGTATTCTTACTTATATACATACATACATCTATCAGTTATCATTTAAAGGTATTGCTTCATCAACATTTTTGTATAACTGAAAACATACTATTTGCATCGATAGTTGTTTTCAGTTTTAACAGATAATAATTTTCGATCGGTGAACAACTCAAAACTTCCGACGACAACTGTTGGCAGTTTTGAACTCATTCGTGTGGGGATCCTGTTCATACTACATATATTATACGATCATATTTTTGAGCTTTAGAATATTTTACAAAGTTATGTAAATAATTAACTAGTTCCGAATTACCTCTATCCGATCACGGTGCTGACACGGCTCCACCGCTAGGAACAAAGGGAACGAATATTCGGTCCTCGGGTGCCAGAAATGGGCTATTATACAGGTATATTTGTCCCATCACAGCATGCTAATTTTATTGGAGTCTAATGAGAACGAAGCGCTATGCTGTAGTTAAGAGGTCACTCCCTCCCTCTAGATTTTGAGTGAAACATTTCCAATTCAGAGCAAGTAAAATGGCATAATTATTTTCTATCAGATGTGCTGATGCAGATGGATTTGATCCATTTACACATACGAAAATAATTAACTGAGTCGTTACCCTATCAATTCCCTATGCAACGAGCGATAACTGTTTCCATACTCTTAATGTTTTACTAAGTTTTTGAAATTTTTAATTCTAATATATATTTTAGAAATCTATGTCTGTATTTTTCAATGTTTTTGATATACCTGTTAGTTTGGAAAATATTGGAAAAGAGTTTTGTTTTAAACAGTTATTTTAGATTTTTTTTACTAAAAATACAGATAATTACAAAAAAATCAAAACATAGGGACGTAGAATCAATGGGTGCTTACCAGCGTACAAGATTTAACACAATAAGAAATCCTTTTTTGTATTATTTTTTAATTTTACTTATTCCCTGTTATAGCGGCAAAATAAATACACACTTTGTGAAAAATTCAGCTGGCTAACTATTACGGTTCATGAGATACAGCCCTGTGACAGACGGACGGACGGACAGAGGAAGCTTAACAATAGGGTTCCGTTGGCACCCTTCACGTATGGAACCCTAAAAGTAGTTTGTGGGTCATCTAACTATTATAGTTATGTCCCGAGTACGTTTTAAAATTGTGATACCTAACAGATGTCCGATTTCACGAACAAAGACAAGGTAATTGGGAAAAAATATTTGAATGGACCAAACTGTGACACGATTGCCGGAAATAGCAGACATACTAAAGACAGGTTAGAAAAATCGTATTGCAAATTCGTTTATTGGTTCGTTTATTGGCAAACATTAATACTCGTATTGTGTTTCGTGCCTTGCCATTACGACTGCCTAGTCCATGATATAAATGCGCACCGATTTCGATAGATTTAATTCATGAGTGGTCGAAAGTGAGTTTATTGAGACACAATCTTGATTATTAGTTGACTTTATGAGCGATTGACAAATTGATTGAGCGACAGCGATTTTGATAAAATTACTTCAAAATTGGTCGAAGGTTTGTTGGGTGACAGCGATGTCGATAAGTTGACTCTAAAAATTATCGATTTTGAATTGATTAAGCGGCACCGATTTCGATAGTTACTTCATGAGTGGTCAAAAGTGATTTTATTGAGACACAGTCATGATTATTGGTTGACTTTATGAGCGGTCGAAGTAGAATTGATGGAGCGACAGCGATTTTGATCAATTTACCTTGTGATTGGTCGGATTTGAGTTTGTTGGGCGACAGCGTTACCGATAAGCTGACTTCATAAGTAGTCAAACGTGGGTTTATCGAGCATTTGGGTTTACCATATGTAAAATCCTGAAAAACCGGACTTTTCGAAAGGTCATTGAGGAAATACCTAGACATTCCCCGGCGGGATATACCGAATCCGAACCACTGCCAGCATCGATGATTGAAAACGGTCACCCATCTAGAACCCGACCGCTCTCACAGTTGCTTCACCCAGATTATCGTACTAGAAGGCGTCGCCCCACTGGGCTATCGAGGTTTATAGGTTATGTATTTTATTCAAGAATTCATTATAAAAACTGACATTTAGCAGTTTTTCCGCCGAAGAATTCCCTCGTTGTTTGCAGCGTGTTGTCGCTTTGCTCAGAATAGAACTTCCTCTCACCTGTTACAAATGTAAGTAGCAAGTTGAGTTTGAACGAGTCTTAAGACTGGCGCAAGTTTGGTTCCTCTCCCGCCGCAGCGCACGGAAAGTTCTCTTAAGAGTTGCCCGCATGATTTGGCGGTTTCTCTTGCGCCGGCAAGTTACGAGCCGTGTATCTGCCCAATAGTCAGTTTGCTTGTTGAAAGTTTTGTTTTTAACTTATCTTCCTTTAGTGTTGGGAAGGCAAATAAACGCCCTTACTGATATTCCGGGAGGTCACGACATTTTTGGTCACGAAAAGGTAAATGACTGAATCTGGGTTCGCATGTTAGAGACCAACCCTCTGATGCTAAATATGTCGGTCTGCCCGTCCCAAGTGGTTGCGTTTTCTAGATTGGCTATATAAAATAGATGCTGGTATGTACCTGCTGATGAATATACTGATTATCTGGAAACATTGATACCTAATATTTATACAACAATAACCAGACGGTTACTTAATTAAATACTTAAATATACCTAAAGTTATATCTGTAACCTAAATCGCCTATAACTACTAAATACAACCAAAGATTTGTTCAGTTTTTGTATTACTAAGCAAGTATGTATTGATACTTTCATGCTTCGTCATTTGCATCCATTTACCTTATCATATGTATTTTTTGTCACAATAACTACTTTTTCAGGCGCCTTATCTTCGTAACGCAACCACTTGGAACAGGCAGACTGACACATTTAGCTTCAGAGGGTTGTACTTTATCCCGTGAACCCAGTTTCAGCCATTTAAGTTATCGTTACCATTTTTGTCGCGACTTCCTAGTCTATGAATTGTGTCAGCCTCGGTAGACTAGTGGCATGACTCCTTGTGATTCGATAAGCTTGGTAAAGCACCTCTGAGAGCGTATAGATTCTGGATGGGTGATCGTTTTCAATTTTCCACGTAAAACTGTAGGTGGAGTGTGTAATTCCGTACCATCGCATTCAATGAACGATGGTCGAAGCTGCAATTTAAATTGTCCGTCTTTTCCATCCAGTTCAATGTAGCCGAGCAATATAAGGAAGGTCCTGGTATGGCACCCAGTTCCCATGTGGTTTGTTAGGTTAATATCTGACATTCAGTTTGGTATTAGCCATCCATGTTCAGTTCTCTGATGCGCTCAAAAACGCGGCATGGATCTATTTATCTAGCCCGGAAATAGTAAAATATGTACGTCGGTGTGGTTTCCGGTTCTGGTCACGGTACGGCATTATTGAATACTAGCTGCGGTACCCGGCTCCGCTCGGGTTAGTGTCGGCTAAATTATCTCATGGATAAAAAGTAGCCCACATGACTGGTCCAAAATAGGGTCAAACTGGTCCAGGACAATGTATCCATGTACCAAATTTAATCAAGATCGTTCGAGCCGAAATAGCATGATTTAATGAGAAACATCCAATAATTCCCATTTAGAGCTTCGTTGACGTTTGGTGGCTATTTAAAAAAAAAAAACATTTGCCGCGAGAACCTTTCTGCACTTTCACTGCTACATTGCTTACCTAGTAAGTAACGTGTAACGTAGGTAAGTTTTGCGTGGACTCCAACCCACAGCCAGCCTCAACATCGAAAACAGTAAACCATCTCGAACCTGACTGCTCCCAGAGATGCTATACATTGATAAAATACGCATATAAATCAGGTAAGTGGTTCGCATGTTATAAGACTTTAAGACTCACTACTTACCCTTCTGGTAATGAAGCGTTATATTATGTAATCTATAAGTTTTTAGTAGAATCAGGCTAGACGTAGATACAATGCACATCTAAATCGAGTAATTGGTTCTCAAGGATTTTATTCTGTTGGTCGCTCCTCCGGCGATTTAGCGTGATGCCAAGTAGTCCTAAAGTTGCAGGAAATACCAAGCCGTACTTCAGTAAAAGTAAGCGCTGCCGCCTCAAAGCCGAGCCGTGCATAGCATTGCAGTTTGTATGACAGCCCCATCTTAGCGTAAGCGGAACTGAATTCTATTTAGCCAATCCTAATTCCCGGGTAGTTAAATGTACATGTACTAAGTTTTACAAATCGCTAGTGCCTTGAAAATTCGCCAAACGGACACCAAACAGTCACGACGTCTGCCCTCCCCCCGCCGCCGCTCCCCGCCACCGCCCCCGGCTCCTCTCCCCCTAGTGTGAAGTAGCGCTACCGGCATCGTTTTCGCAGCCCCGTGAAAGTTCTAAAGCCCATGGGCACATAAATTGTAGCCTATGTGTTATTCTGATGTATAAGCTATATTATTGTAAAGTTTCATTAGAATCCATTCAGTAGTTTTTACGTGAAAGAGTAACAAACATCCATCCATCCATCCATCCATCCATCCATCCATCCATCCATTATTACAAACTTTCCCCTTTATATTATTTATTAGATTGTGCGGCCCAATTATATTCCGAAATTGATGAAGGCTGTGTTTCGCGAGAGTGTTTCCGATGACCACTCGCACTGAGTGGTCATCGGATTATCCGTGGATATGAGTTTTATTGAAAATGTTATCGCTTGTAGCGACCATTGAACGTACATTTTACGCTGCGACGGTTTCATACGCGTTCACATCTGCGATCATTTAACATAGTTTAAGCTAATCGTTCTTAATATCGGATGGGGAGAAATGTATTGTGTTGCTTTTGCGCAAAATAATGTATGTCTAGATTATTCTTTAATATTGTTGATGGAATTTTATAGGATATTTTCACAGGTAAATATTAAACATGTTTTTGATGTTGAATTAAAATAAGTCTTGGCGTCCATCCGTTCGTTCGTCCGTCCTTTAGCTAATAGTGTATTTACTAACGAATGATTTAACTTAAAACAATACCATATTTGTGCTTAGAACCTTATAATCCGCATTGATTTGAAAATTTTATATAAATTCGGTCTTTAAAAATGTTAATGGGAACGATTATGTGGGAAAGAGGCGCCTGAATTTGAGGCCTTTTCGGGGCAACACGTTTAAAACCGGCCTGTAAAAATATTTAGTGGTTGTTAGGTTTTTAGCTGGCAGGAAACTTGCTAAACTTGATTCAATGTTGAAGTGATGCAGTATATCAAACTGGACAGCATTGTTGGTTGTCCAGTTTGAGAAATTTTTACCAAAACAAAAATAGCCACGCTCCAAACTATCTTTTTTAACCTAAAAATGTAAGAGACCTGTCCTATTTTTTACCTATTTTAAAAAAACGAATGTGATATGTATATAGAATCGACCCTGAAACAAGATTACGTTAATTATAGAAAGATAAGTATAAAAAGAGCTACTTTATGATTACACTGCTAGGCTGGACGCGAAACAGCCACCCGCCAAAATTATGTTTGTCCTAAAAAATTTCCTACAGCCCCTCCATCCCGTAATCAATGCCTATTACTAACACAGTGTTCAAGTTTAAACATACATTGATGTAACGACTTAACTTATTTACGTACATTGACTGCAAATATTGAACATTCAAACATATCCCACCAAGATCGTATTTGCATCAGACGCAGTAAATATACCATTTTTACTTTTTTTTTTATGCGACCTGACATGGATGGCCAATACCACACAACTACCGTTATGATATTAGCCCAATACACCACATTCCCGAAGGAATTAGGTGACATGCCAGGACCTTCCCTTTATTTTACCCTTTATTTCCCTTTACTAAGCAAGTACGACGTTTTTTTTATTCAAAATAAGTCAACATCCACACTTTTAGAAACGATATTACTTCTGTAAATTTGATGAAGCTTTACAACAAACATATTATCGTGATATACGAGTAAGTCGCGCCTTCGTTCCCTAACATATTTTTATTATTTATCTGTGTATTTTTCACATGATTATAAACCGTATGTTCATGTCTAAATAAACAAATTGACGTACAAAAGAACGGGGGCGCCACCGTAATAAAATATTTCATTGACAATATAAGTTTCTCTTCAATAATAAAAGTTCAACGAAATACGATTACGGGCGGGATGAAGACAGCCAATAGAGGAATAGATAAAATCTGAGTCGTAAATGTAACATCGGCGTCGTCCGGAGATTATGCGATGGAAAATCTCGAGAAAATGCTGCAGTGAGGTCTATACAATGCAGCGGCGGCAATCCAGTCCCGCCGGGCTTAGCGGCCGATGTTGAATGTCTTAAAATTATGTGCGTATGTCTCGATCTCGGGCTAACTCATAGACTTAAAATGTAAAGACACACAGAGTCAACTGACGGATGAGACCAAAGCTGTTTCATTCAAAATGGACTGACATTTCTTATTTCGTAAAAATAAATCTATATGTAGCTGCCGAAGTTATGTTTCAAGTTTTACTTTGAAATAATGTGGAAAGGTATGAAAAATGATTTTTCCAAAAAGGTGTGGTGAGGATTCTGAAAAAAAGTCTTTAGTCGTTTCGAAACGGTAAAAAAATGGTGCTTGATGACAAACACCTTAAGCAGTATTGTAGCCCTTTCGGTAACGCATCTATTTATATATGTTTTTTTTCTCTATTTTAATCATTAAGGACGCAATCCCACGGTCGCACTTTCTTGAAAACGGGTATCCTACTGAAGGGATCGAAAAAGCATTAGCAATGCTAAAATAATACTTACACCGCATAGTCATACAGGCTATCGCTGGGAACTTCATCTCGATGCTTTAAACCGTAATTGGGGATTATTGTGAGATGCCTGCGCTGCGAAGGACGTAGACATCTTTTAGTTATACTGGAAGAATGCAATCTTCCACTGTCGCTTCGGATGCGACGTCGGGCAGGGGGTTTATGGGTCTTCACGTCCTGTCGCCTGAAGGGTCCTTACAGGTGCCGACGAGTCACTTCACAATGTTTGTTCTTGCGCTCACAGATTATGGTTTTAGGATCATTTTTAGCTTTGAAAATGCTTTTTTAACGCTTCATTAGGGTACCCGTTTTCGCGACTAGCCTCTAGCCACTTTAAATATTGAAATATGGAAATAAAAATGTTATAAAAAATGCGTTACCGAAAGGGCTACAATACTGCTTTTTTTTTGTTGTAAAAAACGCCATTTTTAAAAGTCATTTTTAATGCGCCGGAAGGTAATGGGACCATGAGTTCTGTGGATTGTTTATGGATTGTTTAATATGAAATAGGTTAGAGGTTAAACAGCGACATAAAATGGGAAAAAGAAAATGCCGTAACCGTTTAATGCAATTAAAATATTAAGTGTAAATTAAAACATGAATTCGATTTAAAAGGATAATAATCATAATAAAGAATATTCTTCTAACTTCTGAACCAAACAAAATTTTACATTTTTCTTTTAATGTAAACGTAAAAGATTATGTTTGAGAGGAATGTTTTACAGTCGACTTAATTTATAAATATTTGGTCCGTAAAAAAAAATTGTTCGAGTTATAAATAAATAGCATAAGGTACTTTTGTGTGGAGATAAAGTACACTACACGGAACCCTTGTAAGGTAACTTTTCAGTTCTTCCGTATAAATCGTAAACTAACACCAAGTATTTTATCGAGTGAGTTAGACGTCGCCATCATGTCGCCCTTTCAATACTATTTATGCAATGTTTAACTATTTACAAACCCAAACATGAATCTGTCTCGAGTTGGGGCCTGGGGAGTGAAGATACGCCTCAATCACTTTCCTCGCGGCTCGATTGTTAAGGGTTCGCAAGTTGCTTCGAGTAAATTTACTTAGGCTGTAGGCGGCGGCGGTAGAGAAAGGGTGGCTGTCTACACGTGGCGCTTGTACATGAGTCATAGCGCTTCGATGTGCCTCGCTCGAGTCAACTGGCAATATGTTTTTACCTCTAATTTGGCGATTGTGTAGGGCCGTTTTCTTGTGCCGCTACTTTTTGAAATCCCTCTGGCCATAGGTGGCGGATTTCTCTGTCTAATCTTTAGGCGCCGAGTCGGTGTATTCAAATTGTTTAATCAGAACGTACGCACAGTGCTGTGTGGTGTCCGGTACACACAATAATAAAATGAGCTCAATGCGTTTATTGCCGTGCATGCCGTAAGAGGCGACGAATTCAAAAAGAGTGGCTGTCTACACATGGCGCTTGTACACGAGTCAAAGCGCTTCGATGTGCCTCGCTCGAGTTAACTGGCGATAGTTTTCCACATTTAATTTGGCGCCGGTAACGGGCAGTTTTCTTACGCCGCCGCTTTTAAAAATCCCTCTAACTTGGGCAGTAGGCGGCGTTAGTAGAGAAAGAGTGGCTGTCCACACGTGGCGCTTATACGATTCAAAGCGCCTAGTTGTGCCTGGCTCCAGTCAACTGGAAATCGTTTTTCACCTTGATTTGGCGCCGATAAGGGCCGTTTTCTCCTTTTTTAAATCCCTATATCTTTAATAATCTAACGTCTGGCGCCTGTCTGTCTGTCTGTTCGTCCGTCTGTCGGTTTATAACTATAGCACGTCTCACCCGATTTTTGAGCGGTCTGTTTCTGCTTATAGCTTAACACTTACCATAATTTTATATCTAAATTTACCAAGATGTAAGGGAGAAATCGGGGGATTTCGTTGTACTTATAGCAGGACAGCATATGCTTGTTAACAATATGAGACTTGCATAAGGATTATCTGAGATATCACTTTGAACCAAAATCACAAAGAAGCATTGTAGATAAGATAATTTTATCCAAATTATTTATTACCTTTACACAACTGGTACAAGTTAATTTTCCAACTTCACGATTGTCTTTTGCCTTTCTGTCTAATATGAATGCCGCACCGTACGGGCAAACGTTTTGGAGGCACTTAGTTCAAATAAATCAACCCCAGAGACTAGAAAAGTATACATGATCTCAGAATCTCCATTCCTCTTTTCCAGCTAGTACTTTTCCATGTAAAGCTACCTGTATATAATGAAACCTAAATGTACGTTAAGTGCTTATACGTTTTTGTAACGGCATGCACCGTCTACATGCCGGCGTGCATCGCCCGCGAGTCTTGCCATTAAGTAAAGTGCTTGTCAAAATCTATAACTGAATTTCGTACGGTTCACGTGGCAGGGCGCCGCCCACCGTCGCCGCCCTGCCATCCCCTCAGCCGCCTTAGGTGCGTCGAGCAATAGTGTGTGCAATTTGATACGAACTCCTGCTGCCTTACTGATAAACGTTTACACCATCGCTATTATTCCGATTTTTCTTGCTGTCGAAAAATACTACTCTCTTTAAGGGTTACTCGAGTACACGAGAAAGTGAACAAAATGGCGACCAACACACATCAGCTCATTTGTAGTTTTGACAATCAAGGAAGCTAGTTTCATTTAATTTCATTTATTTATTCAACTTATGGTAGTCAAACTACATAAGGGCCGAGTGCACGATAGGACAAAAACGTATGATTAAACAGGTCAGTTCCGTTGTATGGACAGTATGGAAGGAACTACACGCGGTTCACTAAAATTGACGTGTTGAAATCAAATTTTGACGTGTTGTCACAATTTGATTGATCCGTCAATTCGATTAACTTATGCCCGTTGCCACCACCTCCAGGTACAAAAATCCCAAAGTTACTTTTCGTTTACACCGTACAAATGCCCTTAATCTTTTTTCAAACATTTTGATTGATATTTATGCACGTTTATCTAAATGAATAAATCAAAGCACCAGAGACTGATAATTTTATCTTCTGATAATAGCGTGAACATGATTCTTCAAAATTACTGTTTTTTTTACTATCGAAATGTATTTATCGTTAACTTCAGCAACATCTAACTTCAGCTCTTATCAAACCGACTTGAACTTTGCTAGGACTTATAATTACAACAAAAAAAATAGTTGACGTTTTCTAAGTGTATCAAAGTGTACCTGAGGACGAAAGATAATTGCATTGAATTTAATTGAATGAATCAACGAAATGGGTTCTCGTCATCCTTAGTAGCAAATGTAATAATATGATTGGCTGTAAATATCTTTAATATATCTTGACTTTCCCACGCATAATTGAGCGATATGTCGCCATAGAGAAACACGTAAGGTGGGCCCGTAAGCATCGCAAAATTACGCTCCCCATACAAACGTAGTTTACTAATCATTTGAAAACCCCTGTTCCAAATTTCTTGATATTTGAGACTTATCATCAGGCAACTAATATCGATGTCTGCACGTGTTTGTTTATTCGAAAAATGTATGCTGTGCCACACAACAGAGAAAAGAAAATTTGTATGAAGATTTTCTTATGCCTGTAATTTGAATTGCTTCAGTTTTCAGCAAAAGAAAGACATGCAGACACAGATATTTATTGTAGAATATTATATACCAAATATCAAGCTAATCGGAATAGTGTTTTTCAAATGATTAGTAAACTACGTTTGTATGGGGAACATAGCTTACGGGCCGTTCTGAGATCAGTAAGAATCTTTTGCGTGGGCGTCAGAAGATAAATATTGCGTTCTGGGTTGTAGTGAATCGACTTATCTCTACTGTGGCCCAGCCGGGGTGCGTAGGCAGGGTCGGGGACACACTCCAGAAGAATCCGTGCGCTGAATATGTTATGTTAGATAATATACTTACAGGATACTTATTCGTCATCTCTGCGGCTTCGCTTCTATCTTTTCAATACGTTACGTAAGCACGCGGATTTGGTCGGATATTAGCTCGGGATCAGTTGGGTTCCGGCGATATTGTTGTTTATCGACATGTTCGGTGAGCGTAATGCCATGGCTGTAGATAATTCTCGAGTTGACGCAACAGAGTTTCTTTGTCGCGTCTGGATCTAGTGTTTCGAGTTGGTACAAGAGGCGATTACAGATCGCCAAATATATTGCGCCACTCTTTTGTGTCACGTCCTTTAATGTAAAAACCGGCCAAGTGCGAGTCGGACTCGCACACGAAGGGTTCCGTACCATCAACACAAAGAAAACACGTTTTTTGTATGGGGTCCCCCTTTATTTTTTATATTTTTTTTTATTTTACCTATTTGTTGTTATAATACACACACACACACTATACATAAACCACATAAATACACACTCTGTGAAAAATTTAAGCTGCCTACCTATTACGGTTCGTGAGATACACCCCTGTGACAGACGGACGGACGGACTGCGGAGGCTTAGTAATAGGGTTCCGTTTTCACCCTTTGCGTACGGAACCTTAAAAATGAATAGGTTTCTCTTAAGGCGTGATAACAGCCGGATTGGTTCAGTTCGTCGTTATACGGCGTACGTAAAACAAAATTTAATAATATAACAAAAATATTTAACGAATTTGTAAATACAAAATAAACACATTGCTATTCCAGCTATTATTTATATACACATCTCTATCCTGGTGCTTTGATTTATATATTAGGCAAATATTTAAAATAATGCAAAAAAGGTTGAACGAAATGTCAGATATTTATCGTTATAGGTTTGAAATATATCTAGACCATGTATGTAACTTTCGTCATTTGCAATTTTAAAATAGGTTTTTTTAATTATAAGATGTGGTTTAAATTACGCCTTTATCTAAATGAACGCAATCAACTTTTATGCCGCCCTTAAACCAAATTATTTACAGCCTTTTTTGCTACATCTCTTTGGATCATCACAGATTAAGCTGGTTATCTAAAATTCTCGTTAAGCTAAATGATTCAGATTTCAAAGCACGTAAATGAAGTATTTTTAAAGTGCTGTTATGGTAAACGAGTCAATATAGACCCTAATAACGAGTACTTCGTTTTAGGGTCCCATCGCAGAGAGCGAAAAAAGGGACCCTTGTAATCTGGCTCTGGTATCTGTCAGTCACACGCGTTTAGTATATATTAAAATTCTGAAAAAAATACCAATGCAGGCAAACTTATATGATTGTTCATCAACTATTGCTTTTGCTGAAAGATTTCTGAAGCGCAAAGTTTCTTCCTGTTCAGTAGTGAAGAGACCCTCGGCACGTGAACACATTCACGATTGATCGTTTTTTTTATGATTGGACCTTGATTGGTGATATCAAACCCTACTCATGAAGTAACCCAATAACAGAAGAAACGTCAATGTTCTGTTGTAAACATCAATGTTGAATATTCTCATTTTCCCTTCATAGCATACATTGCATAGCATTCAGATCAAATCACTGACCGCGATATAAACCACGCGGGCTTCTTCACTTCAGAAGTTTTCTGAAAGAATGGGTTCGGTCTGAACTCCGGTCGGTGACGACCTCAGATCGAGAAGGGAAGAGATGTGCCACCTAGCACGCCTACTATAAGACCCGGTGCGTCAAATTTTTAAACCGACTTAAAAATAATTAAAAAAACCGACTAAAAGACAAAATATTCCAAGTTAAAAAGTAAAAAAATAATTGCCATTTTTGTAACGATGATTATTGTATTTTTTTGAATCGGTGTCAGCCAAGGTAACCAAGGTTCCCTTGACTGGCGCACCGCGTGCCCGGTTTTCTTTAAAGTCGTTTTTTTTTTTTGTTTTTTTTTGTCTTAAACTACCAACGCAACTTAAGGTGGGCCTTCCCGCTTAACTCCCCATACAAACGTGAAAAGATCATGCACATATATCTCATTCTCAAGATTTATTTGATCGACCTACATATATTGATGTCTGTAGTCGTTGTAAAATTGTGTTTGCATTCTAAGTATTAAGGTATGAAAGTTTGAATTTTTCGCGCATTTTAAACAACAAGTATGGACGTAGATTACTCAACGATAAAACAAAAAAATCTAAAAAATCTTAGTCATTAAGCCTTAGTCGTTCCATGAAGATTCCAAGTCAGTTTATAGACTAGGAGATCGCGTCAAATATGGTAACGATAACGTAAATTGCTGAAACTGACTTCATAGGATAAATACCAACCCTCTGAAGCTAAATGTGTCGGTCTGCCTGCGCAAATATGTAGTGACCTCTCGGAATATTTATTTTTTTATTTTATATTACAGTGTTCGTGATTTACTTTTAGCTATAAGTCTTTTGATATTTTTTTTTTGTAAATTTGACCAAATCAAACACTATGCGCATTATTTGCTTTGAGGACGTGCTGCATCCTCCTCATCACGAAGAATGTCTTTTTCTTTAAAACTGAAACAGTGCCAGTGCGCGATAGAACGATTTTAGGCCATGCCCGCGAATAAGTTAGTCCCGCCGGGAAGGGCCACCTTAAATGTACATGCCACACGCAATCGCAGATGTGCTGTTCGAGGGCTTGTGTTGGTGGAAGCAGACTTGGTGAAAGCATTTCGGGAGCACGTTCGCGCTCCGATGTTTGGATTGTATGGCATACGACACACGTCGTCTAACGACATGCCACTACTAATGTTTTTTCTCTTCTGTGGTGTCAACCCTAGACATTAGGGTCGAGTTGGCGCCGCGTTTATGCGAGGAAATGGCCCCCGTTCAGACCCGGACGAACGCGAAAATTCATTTCCGCGCGAAAACGACCGGGGCCCGGTTTTCTGGTTCTTCCGCCCCATTGCGCGGGCCTGATGCCATTTTATTTATAGTTCATATATTTTCATGGGTTCTGTGTTGCTGAATGTATCACTCCATCACTTTGTGTATGTATTTGATATGTGTCCCTTTCTTTAAATTTCGTCTCTAGGTTCACTGTAAAAAATCTCTGTGCATTGTTCGCCGTAATTTTTTTATTAAATTATTTTGTGTCGTATATCGTCTACATTGCATTTTTTTACAGCATCTATACTTTTAATTATATCTGAGTTATATTAACATTTTATAAATGGTAGACTGACAATTCAAATACAGTATCATTTGCGAACATAATTCTTCGCTGATCCTTGCACATTACTACATCACATCGCACGGGTATGTTTTAAAGAATCGTCGAAAACGATGAACGAAAATAAAAAGTGAGGCCTTGGCTTAAAGTAAATACATTATCGAACGTTAATTTGGAAACTCAGAACGACTTCTATAATGTGCAATAATATATTCAAGTATTGTTTTTTTTATTTCAGGTACGAAACGATTTTCGTTGACGTTTGGTGCTTCTTGGAGTCACGGGTGTTGTTGTAAGTAATAAAGGATATTGATATAATTTGTAAAATGTGGGGACACAAACTCAAATAAACCTAGATCACCGCCTGGACAGTTATACAATGTCTCTCCAATTCTAAACTGCATGTCAATGCAGAGGACAAAACATTGTATAACTATTCAGATGATGATCTGGGTTTATTAGTAAGGGAGGTTTGTCTTTATTGGATTGGAAGGCTAGGTCATCAAATAAACAGAATTATGTAAAAAAAAACAGTTGTTTCTTGTAATGAATTTTTGAACCGGCTTAAAAAAAAAGGAGGAGGTTCTCAATTCGTCGGAATATATATTTTTTAATGTTTGAAAAATGTTACGGCTTTTCACGCGGCAGGAAGAGACATTCTCCGACGTTTCGAGCTAATCATTTAGCCCGTTTTTTTCATTATTTTAAGTTCCCTATGAACATGTTTTAACAACTATTGCTATTATGGTGTCCCACAGACAACATTAACGTAACTTATTCCGAACATTGGTGGTGCTAATGAACAAAGCAGCGAGCATGGAAATGACGCGAGTAGTAACATAAACTGATTCGCATGTCGGCAGCGTAGCCGCGAGTTAGTGGAAAACGCCTAACCTTAGTTAGTTCGCTTACGAATTTGAAAAGAGCAATGTCCTTGCAGGAAATATCGTCCTGTGAAGTTCTGACGTGTTCTTTCGCGTCGTTGAAACTCGAGGAAATCAGTAGTGGCCAACTCACTCGCCGGCGGCGCTGCCGGTTTTGGGGTTCCGTACCCAAAGATTGCCAACGGAACCCTGTTACTAAACCTCTGTTGTCCGTCCGTCCGTCCGTCTATCACAGGGCTATATCTCATGAACCGTAATAGGTAGGCAACTGAAATTTTCACAGAGTGTGTATTTATTTTGCTGCTACAACAACAAATAGGTAAAATTGAAAAATAATAAAATTGTAATGGGGTTCCCATACAAAAAAAAGTGTTTTTTTTGTTAATTCTTATACGATGGTACGGAACCCTTGGTGTGCGAGTCCGACTCGCATTTGGCCGGTTTTTTGTACGTAGAAGTGGCGCGCCGCCCCCGCCATAGAGTTACGATAGAAATGCGGTTGCGACTAGGCGGCCCCACATTGTGTATTGTATTCAAAATGGCCGACGGGCCGGTGTTGCGAGTGGCGTTGCGCAACGCTGCGGTGCTTCCTGGTGCGCAGGCGCGAGATAAGCTCAGAAGCTGCGCCCGCACACGGAAGCTAGCTAGGGTGGAGGGGTGGAGGGGGGGAGAGGGAGGGGGGACCGGCGCAGGCGCAGCCGATTCTAGTTCGGTTAGCGCCGAGCTGCCCCGGAGAAAGTGCTACTCCTACGGCAACATTGCGGATTATACTTGATGGGTTTAGGCCAAGTAATTGACGTTACTCTTACATAAACGGCCTAGGGCGAGCTCGACTCGCACAGTTGGGTTCCGTAGCATTTGGTTTCGTACATAAGGAAACTAGGAAATACCTTCTTATTGTCTATCTATGCTACGTCTGGCGTCGGTTTGTCTTATTGTATGACTCTATATTTTTTATTTTATATTATTTCCGCTTTAGGACTAAAGATAGACTAAGAATAAGTGGAACTTATTTTTGCAGATAATCAATGGCAAAAACGAGAAACTACTTTTATGGTACACTACAGAACCCGGCAAGACAATAAAACGGATAAATTCATAAGTAGATAAATAATATTGAGAAGATAAAACAGTAAGAAGATGCACATAATGAGAAAATATATAATAATTGGCGAAGTAATCGCGTAACACACATCCAAAAAAACTTACAGTCGAATTGAGAACCTCCTCCTTCTTTTGAAGTCGCTTAAAAAAAGATCCCTCTTAAAATGTTTCGGTGGCGGCAGTCACAGAGTTATATTAATAGGATAACCTTATTTTAATGCTACTTTGTATACTTTTTTTTTCGTTTAACATTTTTATAGCAATATGCTTTTAGCTGCTACTAAAATTTAATGTATTTTGCTAAATAAATACTTAATTGAAACGAAAAAAAAATAGCTATGCGCCATGAAAAGTAATATAAGTACGTCAATATACCTATATATTGATACACAAATGGCATTTCTACGGCATATTTTATTATTAAAGATATTTTATGCACAGGATTACGTGTCTTATGTTACTGTCGCCTAGGAAGATTCATACAGAAGTGAAGATACCTTCTTTATTTTACGGGACGCCATTTTGTTAGTGCTCATAAACTGTTTTAAATCCCATCGTAACGATAGTAATGGCTTGTTGTGGAGATAAAGTTTTTCTTTATTTTCCCCTAAACCTTTTTCACATTACCTATTCCGTCTCAGTATCCTGAAACGTGGTCTTTGTTTGCTTGTGATTCATAAAATCCGTCAATTTTGTACAACCGGGAAAGGTCTTTCTTGCCATCAAGCGACACTCATAATTGTAGAGGGAATTTTAAAATATTTTTTTGGTGGAGTAAAGATGAATATTTTACAGGAAATTTACATTAATTACAATTACAAATTACAGGAAGTTTTTAAGATTAAAACCTTGTAAAAAAAAGAAAAACAATGTTTGGTAATAAGGATATAGATAAAGCGTTGTTTGGGCGTTATCAACAAAAATTCCACCACCTCCGCCTCATGGCATTAATTCCGCCTTTTTGTAAACCATATTGGCTTGCAAATAAAGATTTTCACTATAGAAATAATGTGGAATCGTAGGAGGATAATAGGCTCGCGGTCCATCGCGTAAGATGTGAGATAATATGTGAAGGAATTCGATCAATTTTGCACCAATCATAAGCGTTTATGTCATTCCTTCTGCGCTCTTGCTGGGTGGAATATTTGGCAGAATTTGATTGGTGCGGAAATTATCGAATTTCTTCACATATTTTCTGACATTTTAGGCCGGTGTCCGTGCTCTGTGCCAAGAAGGCTTCTCACAGATCAACGAGTCTCAGGTGGCAGAAAAAAAACACGCAGCTCCAGACTAAGCTGCATTCTTCCAACTAAGCTCCATTGATTCGTGTGACGCATTCTCGTTCGTGATTCATGGTAGGATAATCTGAGACAACTCGTAGGCTACCGAGATTATGTATTCAGAAATCTCCAGTTATTAACTATCTTATCTTCATAAATATTTATGTGCTTATTTGGTCCATTGGGGTTTTATGTTACTGGACATAGATTGCCACTACCACACCCACCGTCATGTTATCCCAACACAGCGCATTCCCAAAGGAATTAGGTGCCGTGCCAGGACATTTCCTTTATGATTACAGCTACATTGAAGTGGATGCAAAACACGAATATATTTTCATTGCCGCTTCAACCATCTTTTTATTCAATGCGATAGTATCATACCAGCTTAGCCCATAACTTAGTAGGGGAAGGGTACCGGCAGGTTTACATAGATTCCAAACTATGGATCACCTTATGTGAAATGCACTAATCCAACTCAGAAAGAGAAAGAAAGTGGTGCATGAATGGGGCGAGGATTTTAACCTAGGCATCTGGTATGCAAGGCAAGTCCCCGCGCCACTAGGCTACGAGCCGCGTGTAAAATTCCGTTATGCGCTAAGCCGGTATGCGTAAAATTAGGCCTTAACTTTTCCGATAATGACGCCATCTAGATTCGGTCGAAGAACTAGCGAGCGCTTCTAATCACTTTAAACAACAGCAATGGAAAGTTTGAATTTCGAATGAGGCTGCTCCGACCGGGCTGGTGGCGCCGCCCCGTCGCCGCGCGTCGGCAGTACGAAACCCGATTCACTCGTTGCGCAATATACTTCGCGGGTCGGGTACTGTGCCACCGAGTGCGCTTGTGCGATCATGATACTTTCGCGCTTCGTGTTTTATATACTTTTGTCTATTTAATTTTTGATTTAATAATTTTAACATTACAAAATCTTAAAAAAAAAAAAAACTGTTTAATTAAGTTTGATTAATTAATTCTATAAATGACTAATATTACGCCTGTGAGTCAGTCAGTCAATCAGCGTGTTTGCGTCCACTGCTGGACAGTAACCGCGGACCGAAACCAGTATCGGTCCGCGATGATTACTGTGGGGCTCCATGAAAATACCCAACCCATCCCTCTTGGTAAAGGCGTAAGGCAGGGGGATGTCATATCACCCAAGCTCTTCTCTAACGCATCGGAAGATGTGTTCAAGACGCTTGAGTGGGACAACATGGGTATAAACGTTAATGGAGATTTCGTCAGTCATTTTCGCTCCGCCGATGACATTGTTCTTCTGTTCCCGAGTTCAGCTTCAGACCATGTTGGAAGACCTTATGAAGCATCGATAAAGGTAGGTTTAAAGATGAACCGGGACCAAACCAAGGTCATGGCGACCGAGGTTATGACAGGAAGAAGAATCGTTATCGACGGAGCAGTGATCGAATAGGTTGAAGAGTACGTATATCTCGGTTAAATTCTGCGGCTTCGTAGACAAAGCCTGTCTAAGGAGGTCGAGAGACGAATTCAATTGGGTTGGGCTGTCTTCTGAAAACTTAAATTCGCTCTCAGGTCTGACCTTCCGCAAAATTTTTAAGACCAGAATATATGACCTATGCGTCCTCCCAGTTATGACGTACGGGTGTGAAACGTGGACTCTGACGGTCACCGTTGTTCAGAAGTTGAATTTTTTTTTATGTGACTGGACATGGATGACTAATACCACAAGTTCTGTCATGGTATTAGCCCAACACACCACATGGGAACTAGGTGCCATGCCAGGACCTTCCTTATATTGCACGGCTACATTGAACTGGATGGAAAACACGGACAATTTTCATTGCCGCTTCGACCATCGTTCATCCAATGCGATGGTACCAACCCGGGCGGGATAAACCCTACCACCTAGTATTAAGGAAGGGGACCTACGGTTTAACGTGGAATCCGAACCACGGCCAGCCTCTCAACGGTCGAATGGTCACCCATTCAAGACCAGACCGGACCCAGCGTTGCTTAACTTCGGAGAGCGATCGCCGAAGTGTCGCGCCACTGGGCTATTGAGGCTACCTTACGTAAATTAGTCTGGTGCCTTTATATTGCGCATACACTAAGAAACTATGTACGATTTCGTTGTCTTTTTTCGCTCTGTGGAAACTAGATTGAGAACGTAAACGGTTCTGATCGATTTAGTGGATAAGTGTTATCCCCTACTAACTGTTGGGATTTTTTATTTATTTATTTATAATTTTAATTTAATTGAGGCATCAAAAGTTTAGTTGTTTCGATCAAGAGTGCCGGGTCGGACTACTTCGTTACGTACACTGGCGGTGTCCTATTATACGTCACCGCACCGCACGTGGCGCGGAACCCAACACGGACGCACGTGTCGACACGTGCGTTCGGTGTCCTTCTGCCCCAACCTTTGCGGTTCTTGGTTAATTTCAAATGGAGATTATTTAATTTTTTGCACTTTAAAAAGGCACGTAACGATGACGATTTTTTTGTGGGTTTTCGTTTCGTTGACATTTTGCGCAGTTTCAAAAAACAAACATACGCAGTAATAAACATAATATAAATATTGATTTTATTTTATGCAACCTGACATGTATGGCTAATACCACAAAATACCGTTATGATATTAACCTAAGGCACCACGTTCTCGAAAGAATTAGGTGCCATGCCAGGACCTTCCTGATTGAATTTTAACGGTTAAGCCGGTTTGGTAACGTAGCATTTATTAAAAAGATGTTCGGAGTGGCAATCAAACTATTTAACGTCCAGCTTAAGGCTGTTCCGACCCATATAAAGTTGTTTGCACACATAACGAAAAAAGTATTGCACTTTAAGCCACGAATTAATAATAAAAGTTTAATATAGTCATATTACTTGCAGCGAAAACAATTTCACAATTTCAGGATTATTGGTTTTGTTACAATTTATTTAAATACGATTTTTATTTAACAGCGCCATCTAACGGTGTAAAACTTCTAATCGGCAATTACAACGAAACCATTAAACCTGAAATTGTGAATATGTTTTCGCTGCAACTACTATGGCTATATTTAATATTTTTGACGAATTCGTGCCTTAAAGTGAAATACTTTTTGCGTTCTGTGTAAAAAAAACCTTGTATGGGTCGGAACATCCTTAATGTAGCCTTGCTAATTAAGGGGATGGTCCTGGCATAGCACCTAATTCCTTTGGGAATGCAGCGTGTCGAAAACAATTTACTAAACTTTATTTTTATTTTTAACATGAATTTTTGAGTTTTTTTTTTTATTTCAGGATCATAAGAATACATTTGGAATGGGTGTGGTATTAGCCATTCATGTCCATAAAGTATTACAAACAATATGAGATGTTTTTTCCGTTGAGAGGGTTAAAAATTATGAAATTAATAAAACTTGCAGACCCTTTTCAAGGCATGAAATTTCTTGAGTTTATCCTTTTTTAATGTAACTGGACATGGATGGCTTATACCAATCTGAGTGCCGCATATTAACCTAGCACATCATATGGTAACTAGGTGCCATGCCAGAACCTTATATTGCTCGGCTACATTACGAAAGCACGGACGATTTTTCATTGCCGCTTCGACAATCTTTTCATCCAATGCGATGGTACCAACCCGGGCGGGCTTGAACCCTACCACCTAGTAAGGGAAGGGGACCTACAGTTTTACATGGATTCCGAACTATGGAGCAGCTCGCATTCGTGACGAAATGCACTTATCGAACTAAGAGAGAGAGAGAAAGTGGTGCATGTCGGGGCGAGAAATTGAACCCAGACCTCTGGTATGCTAGTCTAGTCCCCGCTTCACTAGGCTCGCTCTATAATAATGCTCGCCGCTAATAGCCTAAAATATCCTCGAGATTGCGTAAGTTTCCAGATTTCGCGCAAGCCGTACGGCTGCATCGCAGAACTGCAAATGCAGAACGCAAGGCAGTCGACCGCTTGCAACCATAGGAACGGTCGCGGCGCACAATGGCGCCGAGGCGCTAACCGACCTTAGGTGTGCACCGACCTTGCGTTCGTCGACCCACTTAGTCATCTGCCGACAGTCGAATGTCCTTTGTGCGTGCGGGAAAAATCGCCGCGGCTCGCGAAGGGTCATCGGACGTTTCGAATGTCACACCTGCGTCACGAATGCGACCTGCTCCACGGTTCGGAATCCATGTAAAACTGTAGGTCCCCTTCCCCTACTAGGCGGTAGGGTTTAAGCCCGCCCGGTTTGGTACCATCGCATTGGATGAAACGATGGTCGAAGCGGCAATGAAAAATTGTCCGTGTTTTCCATCTATTTCAATGTAGCCGTGCTCATAAAGGGAAGGTTCTGGCATGGCACCTAATTCCTTCGGGAATGTGGTGTATTGAGCTTATATCATAACGGTAGTTTGTGTGGTAGTAGCCATCCATGTCAGGTCGAATAAAAAAATTAAAAAAACCTTTACATTATTTGGTGGTGAATCGAGCCGCAGACATTCGTACGATAATTTTAAATGGGTAACAAGTTTTGCTCCAACTCCGTTTTGAATTTTCCACTCATTTTCGGGAAGTAACGGGTCGTGTAGTTTTTATAAACAAAGGTTGGGTTAATTCCATAAAATAGGTAATGATACAAAATATATTATCTCGTGAATTGTATGCATCTGAGATTGATAAATATTTATTTGAGCCTTTCGTTGTTTAAACCTTACGAACTTAACACTTTCGCGGTTAATATTGTTACGCTGCGATACATGTGTACTTTAAGGCGGCCCAACCCGGCGGGCCTAACTCATTCGCGGGCACGGTACAAAACCGTGCTGTTGCGTTCTGGGACCTTCTCTGTTTCAAAGAATAAGACAGGCTCCGTGATGAGGAAGATGCAACATGTCCACAAAAAAGACAATGTGCATAGTGTATGATTTGGTAAGATTTACGAAAATTGTAATTTTAAATCGACTTATAGCTAAAAGTAAACCACGACCGCTGTAGTCAAAAATCTAACAAAAACCAAATAGATCATAAATCTTGATTAAATAAGCTATGTCTGATGACTAATCTTTTTACGATGTTCTTACTTTATCATTTCGTAATCCACCTCCAAAGTTATTGTATAAAACGCGCAAAAAATTCGAACTTTCGGACCTTATAACTTGGAAACCAAACACAATTTTACAATGCCAATGGTCATCAGACATCTAGTTCGATCGAATAAAGCTATTTCGAGCAAAATTTTGGATCTCTGACAAGAAATATGGGCGTGATCTTCTTTCCCCTTTTGTATGGGGAGATGAGCGGGTTGGCCACCTTAAGGTTGCCCTTCTCGGCGGGACTAACTCATTCGCGGGCACGGTACAAAACCGTGTTATTGCGTTCTGGGACCTTCGCTGTTTCAAAGAAAAAGACAGGCTCCGTGATGAGGAGGATGCAGCATGTCCACAAAGCAGACAATGCGCATAGTGTTTGATTTGGTAATATTTACAAAAAAAAAACGACTTATAGCCACGAACGCTGTAGTCAGAAATCTAACAAATCATTAAACAAATTTATAATCAATCTAGATTTAACATTTTTATGAAACGTCTGATGACTAATCTTTTTAAGATGTTTTTATTTTATCGTCGAGTAATCCACCTCCAAATATATCCTATATATCCTATATATGTATAAAACCCGCGAAAAATTCGAAGTTTCGGACCTTATAACTTAGAAACATAACACAATTTTACAATGCCAACGGTCATCAGACATCTAGTTCGATCAAATAAAGCTATTTTGAGCAACATTTTGGATCTGACCAGAAATATGGACATGATCTTTTTTCCACGTTTGTATGGGGAGTTGAGCGGGAAGGCCCACCTTAAAGGACAATTTACGAAAATGTAAAATTAAATAAATACTCACTAAGCGAACTTTTTTACATACCGATTTTGGCCTCTTTACATTTATTGTTTTGAGAGCACTTTGTATTTCCTATTTCAGTTTCAGTTAATTTATTTCCTCCATTAGATGTACATATCGACAAGAAACTTATAACGAATCGACAAGAAACTTAACCGGCTTTGTCTATTATTTTCATATAAATGTATGACAAGCATTTACAATGCTTAGCTCGTAAACTAACCTAAAATTCAGCGACGCAAAAGGACGACTGCGGGTCGCCTTCATAAAGTCCAAAAAGCATAAGTTCCAAAACCCAGAACATTCAAAAGTATGTATTTATCGTGTTTATTGTAAATTGCATATGCTTATGATATGCATATCCTATGATATTTTTGATATTACCGCGGTCGTTAAACATATTCGAAAAATGTTACGGCTTTTCACGCGGCGGGAGGAGACATTCTCTGGCGGAACGTGGCGGATGCCTCCTTGACAACGGGCTGAACGATCGGCTCGAAACGTCGGAGAATGTCTCCACGCGCCGCGTGAAAACCGTAACATTATTCAAACATAACCTAACCTAGTTGAAGATATCCCAATTCATAACTGCTTTGGACGGTATTGGTTTCGGACCTTGGGCTCTTTGGACTTGCTTTATATGGTCGCACAAATTACTAATTATACCGAAAATACTCCTTGTTCCTTGTGGAAGATCTAGCTCAACAATATGATTATATAACACTCACGTGTCTCTCCGTGCGCTTGCCGAACCACCCGCAGTCATGGAGATGACGAAATAAAGAAATAACAGGAGAACGGATCGAACTAAAAAAGTGTCGACACGTCAATTGTGCCGCCGGAGGAATTTGGCCTTTGTTTCGCCTTATATTCTTTGGTTTCGGCTCTCGCTGAATACATCATTACGAATGTAGAATGACGTAACAACCATCTGGTTTATTGAAAAATAATTCTTATTAATATCAGATTACCTTCCAATTTGGGAGACTTCCAATTGGATTTTTCTCCGTTTTCATGACTGCGCTACAAACGTGTACGGCGATATAATGATGTAAGTCGCGTGGCGTAATTTTTTGCGCGCTCCTTGTATGGAATTTATTTCTCCATACATTCATCGCCTCCATGCCCGCAGTGTCGAAGACCTAGCGAGCTGTCACATTTTTGGTACTCCAGCAATCTAGTAAGTTCCCGCTAGTCCTTGATCCGTTAACACGGCGAGAGAAAATGGCAGCGGAGAAGCGGGCGTGACCGGCGAAATATGATCTTTCACGTTCCCGCGGGCGTAATTTGCTCCCTACACCTAATTACTTGTACCTGAAACGCGTTAGCTCGGGATATTACAAACGAGCCTTGAATGGTGCGTTATGTGTCGTTTATGTTGTAGCAATTATAAGCTATGTAAAAGTTTGAGTTTAATAATATTATGTATTCTATATGTTTCGTCAACGGACAGTATACTGTGCTCGAATTTGTCATATTTTAATATTTCCCAGATATTTTCAAATATTTAAGTTGATCTTCCCAACGCGCTTAAGGTTGACTGGTATATAATGTAACCAGTACTGCGTTAATTTACCAATGTTGGTACCGTCAAGTAAAATTGTCCGTGTTTTCCATCTAGTTCAATGTAGCCGTGCAATATAAGGAAGGTCCTGGCATGGCACCTAGTTCCCATGTGGTGTGTTGGGCTAATACCATGACAGAAGGTGTGGTATTGGCCATCCATGTCCAGTCACATAAAATAAAAATTGTATAATTAAACCAGTGAATATAGGGAAGGATTTTTTTTATATTATTGGAGGATTGAACAAGTGGAGTCAAAAGTGTGTGGATGGTGAGTGGATTTTTGAGCGGCTCGTAGCCTAGTGGCGCGGCGACTGGCCTAGCGTACCAGAGGTCTGGGTTCAATTCCGACATACACCACTGTCTTTCTCTTTCCGAGTTCGATAAGTGAATTTCGTCACGAATGCAAACTGCTTCATGGTTCGGAATCCATGTTAAACTGTTGGCCCCCCTTCCCCTACTAGGTGGTAGGGTTTAAGCCCGCCCGGGTTGGTACCATCGCATTGGATGGAAAGATGGTTGAAGCGGCAATGAACAATTGTCTTGGTTTTCTATCCAGTTAATTGTAGCCGTGCTCATAAAAGGGAAGGTCCTGGCATGCCACCATAATTCCTTCGCGAATGTGCTGTATTGGGCTGATATCATACGGTAGTTGTGTGGTGGCCATCGATGTCAGGTCGCATAAAAAAATGGCTGGACATACTATAGATAGTTTTCTCCGCAGACACTTGATAGCGTCCTCCTGCCGACTGTCCTGGCATATCAAGAAGTGTGGTCACGTAGCGGACCCCACCTCAGCCGCGAACATACCGCTCACTCTATCACGCCGCTACGTCCAAAGGCTTAAGCTGTGTTCTCACGTTAAGAGTTGACTTGTTAGAGTATACTATGACAGAGTAGCCTCCATCCTATTGTTTTTCTATGCAACCTGACATGGATTTTTTTTTATGTGACTGGACATGGATGGCTAATACCACAAGTTCTGTCATGGTATTAGCCCAACACACCACATGGGAACTAGGTGCCATGCCAGGACCTTCCTTATATTGCACGGCTACATTGAACTTGATGGAAAACACGGACAATTTTCATTGCCGCTTCGACCATCGTTCATCCAATGCGATGGTACCAACCCGGGCGGGATTAACCCTACGACCTAGTAAGTAAGGAAGGGGACCTACAGCTTAACGTGGAATCCGAACCACGGCCAGCCTCTCAACGGTCGAATGGTCACCCATCCAAGACCAGACCGGACCCAGCGTTGCTTAACTTCGGAGAGCGATCGCCGAAGTGTCGCGCCACTGGGCCACTGAGGCTTATACCACACAACTACTGTTATGAATTTATGAAAATTATTATATATAGATATTTATGAAAAAAAATCTGAAGAAGTTGCCAGGCGAAAAGATTTTCCGCACAAAACCAATTTCTACATCATGACGGATCAGGTACTTTTACTGCTGGGCTTTGAAATAATTACAGTTCAATGACCGTGGTAATCTCAAAAGTATCTAAATTGCAGATATGTTGATAAATGAATTTAACATTTAATTTTTTAACATTCATTTTTAACAAACATTTTAATACTGTTTTGCTACATAAACGCACAAGACTATGAAATATATAAAAAAAACAAATATTCAAACCGTGCAGTGCTGAAAAAATTGAGGTTACGTCACTCTTATAATAGTCCGATCGACGTTTTTTGTATGAGTGCCTTCTTTATTTTTTATTATTTTTTAATTTTACCTATTTGTTGTTATAACGGCAAAATAAATGCATACTCTGTGAAAATTTCAGATGCCGAACTATTACTGTTCATTAGATACAGCCCTGTGACAGACGGTAGGACGGACGGATGGACGGACGGACAGCGGAGGCTTAGTAATAGGGTTCCTTTGGGTACGGAACCCTAAAAACCGGTATGGGTGGCTTTGCTGAGGACCAAGGTGCTCCTAAAAGCCTCGCGAAACCATGTTCAGCGAGGCACCATGTCAGCGGATTTGACGACTACCGCTAAAATATGAAGCTCGTCCAAGTTACGCTTGAAGACTCCCAGGTTATAGGTACGAGGAAAGGCATCTGCCGGCAGACAGTGCCATATCCTGGCGGTGCGTGAGAGAAATGAGTTTGAGAAACGGTTCGTTCTCAGAAACCTAATGTCAACCATATTTAAATAGCGAATACTCGTCATATGATTCTCTATGTACTTTTTCAGGTAGGTTAACCCTGAAAATAATTCAACGTTATTACACAATGTTAGGTTACAATGTTATTTTTGATGTACGTACATCATTAAGTGACATAATTTGAGGTGGTTCGAGAGTCGAGAAGGAAGTGCTAAGATGGTTTGGATATTAAAACGAATGAGTGACGAAAGAATGATGAATACAATTTTCGGAGCTGATGTGAGCGGAAATGTCGTTCTTAGGCGGCCTAAGAGAATGTATCGCGACCAAATCGATGTAATACTTCGTAGAGCATGTATATATATGTATATCTGTAGATGAATCAAACCTTGATGTCATTGTATCATATGGCGCCCTATCATCTCTGCCTACCCGTCCGGGAAAGCGGCGTGAATGTATGTATGTATCTATGTTTTTCGAGGTGGTCATAAGTTACGAATCAGGTGCTTCCATATTATATATTTCCATAGGGAAATCGCATGCCGTTTAAAAGGCCCCGGGCCATTGCGTGTTCTTTATTTATTCACATTGTCTTTAGCATTTTTACAAAAAAAGAACGTATCCTTACCGTCCCGAGCATACAACTTAAAAAGCTAGTTTTCCCAAGTGCACAAACTATTAGCTTGCGCCGCGCTCCGCCGCCCGCCCACCCGCTGCCCGCACGCTGCCCGCCCGCTGCCCGCCCGCCCTATCGTCGCACGATCTAGTTCCAAGCGGATTTTCCGGATTTGCCGGGCTTTCCCGAGGTAATTGTTTGCCGCTTACGTCGCCCGCCAGCGATAAGAAAAGCCGGCTAGATATATTTGTTGACTGCATATTTCCCGATGAACCTATTTTAATGAGGTCGGATGCTTTTAATGTCGATTGTGAAATACATTAAAAGGTACTCCACTGAGAAATACTGACCCTAACCAAATTTTGATTTTGATTTTTTGTAACACATATTTTTATGTGAATCGACATGGATGGCTAATACCACACCTCACACTTGAAGGAATTAGGTAAATTGCCAGGACCTTCCCTTTATGAGCACGGCTGCATTAAACTGGATGGAAAACACGAACAAGTTTTCATTGCCGCTTCGACCATCTTTTCATCCAGTACCGACCAGCAAGGACTTAACCCTACCACCTAGTAGTGGAAGGGAACCTACAGTTGTACATGGATTCCGAACCATGGATCAGCTCGCATTCAAAAGAGAAAGGAAGTGGCGCGCGCATTAACGGGGCAGGGATTTGAACCCAGACCGTTTCACAATATTAAACATACTTTAGACTGCGTCACACTGATAAAAATTACCAGTGAATCTATCTGTAATTCCAATAAAAACAACCATCTAATAACGTTAAAATAGAGCCAATTATGTTAATCGGTTGCTTTAACTCAGTGTAAAATTTGTTTTTTAAGGTTCTGTACCCAAAGGGTGCCAACGGAACCCTATTACTAAGCCTCCACTATCCGTCCGTCCATATGTACATCCGTCCGTCCGTCCGTCTGTCCGTCGATCACAGGGATATATCTCATGAAACGTAATAGCTAGGCAGCTGAAATTTTCACAGAGTATGTATTTATTTTGCCGCTATTACAACAAGAACAATCAAACAAAAGAAATAATAAAATAAAATAAAAGGTGAAATTTAAAAATAATACAAATTAAATGGGGCCCCTTCGTGTGCGAGTCCGACTCGCACTTGGCCGATTTTTAAACTGCCTGCAATGACTGTTTTCTCCTACGGCTAGTTTTAATAGTTTTTCCATTTTTACTTGAAAGGAAAGGTTCAGTTGAAAGGTACTGTCCAGTAAAATTCCTGTAACTCTTGAAACTGGAGAGTTGCACGCCTAATTTATAGTAGGTTGTAATATTCAATCAGATAAGATTTACACTTTCAAAATCATCTGATCTGTCACACGTGTTCTTTTCACCAAGCGGTACTTTTCAATCGGTTAAAATAAACTACTTAATACTAACTGTTTTGGCTCTCAATAGATACTTACCGTAATAGTAATAAGAAATACTTTACCATTAATGACTGAATATTATCTGTGCCAAAACAGTACATGATTTTTTCAGTGTATTCTGGGGCTTATGTCAATTTCATAATTCATCACAAAGATTCACTGGAAATCACCTGGTTATAGATAATTAGACTAGAATTATAGTTCTCATTAGACTAGAGAGATAATTAGAATTAACACTTCCCGTGCTAAGCCGGGGCTGGGCGCTAGAAAGATATAATTAATAATATAAATTTGTCCAAAGTTGGCTAACTCATCTTTTCCTTTGTAGGAGCTATGTTGACTCTCTCCTGGCCAGTATTTCACACTTCACCTATCCTACTGTAAACGCTGTCCCAGCTAATCCACTTTTTATCCTCTTTGAGCCTCTCTGCAGCTAAAGTGCATTAGGCAATATTTCACTTAGTGCTGGCAGCGCGCGACTCTCCGTACAATGTGTCAGTGTTCATAAAATACTTTTTTACAAGCCGAGCGCGATGATGCTTCTTTAGTGTTTTATCGCACCTGATTTAGCTCTTTAGCTAGATAAGTCGGGTTCTATTCTCGATCGAATTATCTTGATTTTCGTAGTACTGTTCGGATTTTAATTAAAAAGTTTATCATCTTGATTGACATCTTTTTTATGTTTAGATACAGAGATATTTAAAAAAATATACACAAACTGAAATTTGATTCACTCTGCTTCAAGCTTTTGATTCGTTTTTCGCACAATGGCTTTTGTATTGCTAATTTTTACTGCGCTAAGTTGATCTTACAGGCCCACAACCTTATCGATATGAAACGTTCATTACGATATTGAAACTCCATGGTTCTGAACCCATGGTAAAAGTTTAGTCTCCTTCCTGACCTACTAGGCGGTAGGGGCTCAACGCCTGGTTGGTACTATCGCATCAAATAAAAGATGGTCGAAGCGGAAGTGTCTTGCATCTATATAATTGCGTTCGGTAATAATATTTGCTATAAGTGGTGTATTAGCCATCAATGTCCAGTTCCATAAAAAAATTGTATATATATATATATATATAAATAAATACAATAAAAACTTAATGGTGTGATAAGGGTCGATTGCGGTCGGTTTGATAAGGACTAAATGACATTTAATTATATTTAAAAATAGTAAATGTAAATCGACTTGCTATATTTTAAAGATACAACTGTAAGTTGATGGTGCTTTGTGTTCTAAATTTAGACAAATATTCATACATTTTCATAAAAAAGTTTGAACACAGAGTGTAAGCTTCAGAAATTTACCGTTACAGATTTACTGTGTTTTTGTTAAAAAAACATTACCAACAATTTTGTAAATATAGACTAAGTGGACGTTGAAAAAAAATGAAAAAAAGGAGTTTCTTGCCAATTCTTCTTCGCTTTGTTTTGTTATGCTGAACTGGCTAATGTTAAAATATGACAAATCCGAGTGCAGTGTACTGTCTATGGATAATTAATAAAAAATACAATACAATTAATGCATCTTTCATCTTTTTAAATAAATAGTAGTTATTTTTAAAAATAGTAAAATATGGTTTTACTAACGTCCTTATGGAACCGTATGCAATCAGATGCTATCATGCCCTTCATTCCAATTGACCCCCGCCATTATCACAAAGCCTCCCAACGCGGCAATACAGGCGAGGCTTACGCCGCCAGCGCGGACGCCAGTACGTCACGGAGAGCAAACGGGCACATAATATGCGTCAGCACGCATCGCGGGCGCTAAAGTTTTAAGATTGTTAATATAAGTTCCTCGCGAGTCGCGCCCTTGTTGCGAAGTTTTCATCACCGCCTCGTGAATAGTTGGAGACACTTGTGTGTTAATTACTCTACATGTGGCGTACGCCCTGCCCTATTCGAATAGGCGTTTTCGTGATAATTTGACGATATGAGCATTTTTAATGATGCCGCGATCAAAATGTTTCTTCCATTTCTTTTTTCAATTGAACGAATACAATAACTCCTTTATCATAATAAGTATTTTTTTAGGCATAACAAATATTGTCTATTCCGCTCTTGCACCCCTTTCAATGCATACAAGTTGTTAGGTATTTAACTATTGCTCCCTTTTCTGGGCATAATTGTTATTGTCTATCACCCTATTGCACACCTTTCTAGGCATAAACGTCGTTGACTATTGCACTACGCATAAAATTGTGCTATCTATTACGCTATGGCACCTCTTTCCAGGCATAAACATTGTTGACTATTGCACTCTTGCAGCCCTTTCTAGGTATTTTATTTATTTTATTTTATTTATTAAGGAGAAGAAACAGAAAACAGGTACACATTACAAAGGTATGAATAATAAAAACATAAAAGACATTACTGTACCTGCCTCCACTACACTTCCCTCGAGAACATACAATAAAGAAATATCAAGCTAGATGGAATGACAGATCAATAAACATAATATAATATTAGGCACACAAGTATGTAAAGCTTAAGTAAGGGTAGATCTTTAAACACAATAAATTAAAAAAATATAATAATATAACCGGGCAAGTAAATCAACTATCTAGAAGGCTGCGGATACGTTTTTTAAAACTGATTTTTGAATCATAGAATATGTCAACAGCTGTGAAAGCTTTATTGTAGTTGTAACACATTTTACGTATAGGTGCACGCACTCCTGCCTTTGTGGTTAGTCGTCCGACATGAAAAAGTTGCATACAGCGCGTGTGCCTACACGGTACATGCAGACCGACCGAGGCGAGCAGATATGGGCAATTGTAAGTGCTCACACAGATATTGCGCAGAACGAAAGCATCGAGAAGCGTACGTCTATTAACTAATGAAGAGAGATTGTATGTTTTAATGAAACTTCTTTTGAATCATTTCGATTTGATTTGAGTAAGTATTATAGTGAGGGTTCCACACAACCGATAAGTATTCAAGCTGGGACCGAACCAAAGCCTGATACAAAGTTTTGTATGTTTGTACCATCTTGAATTTTTTGGTTGTGCGGAGTACAAAACCCAACATTTGGTAGGCTTTAGATGTGATTTGATCTACATGTTCATAGAAGTGCAATTTATTGTCAATTACAACACCCAACTCTCGCATACTGTTTACCTTTTCTAGAATATATCCACCGATTGAGTAAGTATGATCAACAGGAAAAATGTTTTTAGGGAATGAAATTTGTTTGCACTTTTCGTGGCTGAGAAATGTTTTATTGTCAACGCAGTAAGCTGAGAATCGGTCAAGGTCTTCCTGCACCAGAGTACAGTCAGTCTTGTTTTTAATTATTATATAAATTTTGAGGTCATCGGCAAAAAGAAGAATTGAACAATATTTAAAACATTTAATGATATCATTTATGAAATAATAAATAAAAGAGGTCCCAGTATGGAGCCCTGAGGAACACCTGAACGTATTCTAACTATGCAGAATGAATGTCCCTTAATAACTACTGATTGGCTACGTTTCCCTTAGTTCCATTGAACGTTAATTTTCTTAGGAGAATAAGATGGTCAACTTTGTCGAAAGCTTTTCGAAAGTCAGTATATATGGCGTCTACTTGTAACCTTTTATCCATACTTTCGAAAAGACAGTTAGTAAAAAGAACAAGATTAGTTACTGTTGATCTATTTTTAACGAACCCATGTTGCTGCTGTATAATATTATTTTCTAAAGAAGAGTACAAACTGTTATGGTCAAGTTTTTCAAAAATTTTTGTAATGCAAGACAATATCGATATGGGTTTGTAGTTCTCAACTTTATCTTTAGGACTACTTTTGTGAATTGGTGTGATGTAAGCCATTTTCCAGCATTCAGGGAACACGCCGTGCCGCAAGCAGATGTTAAAAATCATAGAAAGGGGTTTCGCAATGAAAAAATTAGAGTTTTTTTAAGAATATGGGACAAATTTTATCAGGACCTGATCCTTTGCATGTATCCAGGTTCAAAAGCAATTTCCAGACAGACTCATCATCGATAGTGATATCTGAAGTAACGTTGGAGTAGGGATCGTTGTAATTTTCCAAGGTTGACATATCGTCAGCATAATCGGCGGAGGGTTCAAACGCTGCCATGAAATTCGATGAGAACATCTCGCAAATTTGTACAGGATCATCGGAGATTTTGTCACCAAAATACATTTTCGCGGGATAACCAGAAGAGTTATTTTTCAAGTTTGAGGTATATTGCCAGAAGTATTTTACGTTGAATGATGTGGATTTTTCCACTTTTTCTTTGTTAGACTTCCATTTCTTCCACTTTAACCATGCCTTTTCTTTACTGCGGAAAATTCTTTTTAAAGATAGTGAGAACCAAACAGGAATTTTTGCGATCTAATTTTTTTAAGGGGTACGTGATCGTTAATAATGTTATTGTGTCAGTGTTATTGTCCATTGTGATATTGCACCCCTTTCCGAAGTAGTTTAACTAAAGTAAATTTACTTTAGTTTAACTACTAATACTAAAGAGAAGCGATTTTGAGTGGTATTTGCGGTATGCTAATACAAACCAGCTTTTCTAACAACTCGAAATACTTGTTCGTTTTTTTTCGCATTTATATTTCCATTACATTCGTGATGCACTATTCTCTATGTAGTTGATATTTTTTTATATATTTTATTAATTTTAATGTATAAGCACAATACGTCGTCTGCAGCAACAAGCTGCCATAAGCTGCATATAAGATAAGTTATCAAAAAAATCAAAACGTACAGATGTAGCTCTAGGTATTTATTTAATGTGTACAATATCAGAAACATGTTTCTTAATTCTAGTGAGGAATCAGGCACGAGCCATTGTATGGAACTTGATCACTTCATTATCCTCTTAAGGACGAGCCGTTCCGCTAAGGCGACGCAGTAAAACTTAAAGTAAAACAATTTAGCACCGAGGCACCGCCGCCGAAGTTGTGCCGCCGATCTAGATTGGAGCGCCGAAACCTCTACACGTCATTATCCAAATGGAATAAGATGGAGTTTTTCACCAGAGAATGCTTGTAATGCTATAAATAACATTAATTTATATAATTGCATTAGTAACTTTGTTAGTTGTAAGTAATTTAAATTGAGGGTTGCTGTTTCTATTGTTCTTTGTTATTTGCCCTAATCTGTTCTACCAAGGAATTGTTTGGCAGTAGCATTTAGGTCTTAGTGTGTATTTCATAATTGGGGACGGAAAAAAATTACGCGTTCTTCTTTACTGGGTTGATCGAATCAGCAAATCTTTGTGACGTAACTTAGTGTAGTTTGACTACCAAAAAGTTTAAATAAATGAAATGAAAAAAGAAAATGAAAGATACTTTTACATATTTTCTTGACGTTAAAGACGAGAAAAAAAATTGGAAATAATTGCTAAATCGCTGCTTCAAGTTTGACGGCGATATGGTGGAAAGAAATGACGTATTTATCTCTATTTCCGGCGTCACAACACGGACATATGTTACCGTGCATGTTCGCTTTTGCAGAATTTAAATTATTGAAGTATAACAGTGTCGTTTCATTTGAATGCGTACGGGCGTGTGAGGCTCTCTTATGTTTATTAGTGTTCTAAACCATTTTAATAATTCAACCTAAGCTTTGTTTGAAGATAACTTGCCACGCAGCTCATCAAAGTCGTAAAAACACACTTTAAACACATGCATATTAAAACTGAACGCGCATGCGTGGATTATATATATTTTTAATTTTGAAAGTCTTCAGGAAAATCTTCATTATCATTAAAGTTTAGATTAGACTATTCGTTGGTCGTCGTTTAGCTACTCTGTAGTCTAATGTTATGTAATCCTGGTTCTTTATCGACTCATTTGTGTTGAGTATTATATTTTTGTGACAGGCTTTTTTTAGGCATTCGGTCTGATATGGTTAATAAATATCACATAAAATAAACGTTTTCCTCTATACTTAGCTATGGAAGTAGAATATTGAGCGAAATCTTAATCCCAACGGGTTCATAAAAAGTACATTTATTGTGTGAAAGCAATGTTTCGGAATCCGAAGAATGTCTGCTCACATTACGGTATCTGTAAGTAACGGTGACGTGAAACATTATTAAGTTATCATCCGTCAACAGTTATTTGTTTCAAACGTAATAGGAGGTACAACCGTTAAAGGAAAGACGGGAATGGAAGGAAAGGCCTACCTGCTGATTTATTATGAAAACAATCTTGAATTCTCGCATTTTTACTGTATTCTATAAGCTAAATGAACGGTTAAGAGCGTGTTAACATCTCATTGCATTTAGTTTCATTAGGGCGTAAGTGAAACCATATTTTATTATTTTAATAAATAACTACTACTTATTTTGGAATACAAAAAAAAATATTCATTGATGGTCTCGCAATATTTGAAACCTACAACGGTAAATATCTGACGCTAATATTATGTGTTTAAACTTATTTTATGAAAGTTTCTGAGTATTTGTCTATTTTGAGAACACAAACCAGCAGATACTGCCAATTTCATATTTAAATTGTACATATTAACGTTTTTGACTATAAAGATTCGTTGTAGTTATTTTTAAATACAATTAAAAGTTGTTTTACGTCCATATCAAAGTGAACGCAGTCGGCTGGTATCACGCCCTTAATGGGACAATCTATGTAATCAAGCGTTGTATGAATCAATGCAAGGAAGTATATCCCTATTTGGTGTGGGTAGTTAATTTTCCTTAGAGTCGTAAAAAGCAAATCGTCCCGCCCAATCCACATCTTGAGGTCTATAAACAGGCAGGCCACGTCGCGAGCCTATGGCGTCGATTACAGAGGCGCAGCTAATATTGCGTGGCGGCCATGAGGCACCGACCGCTGTAGAGGGGAGCGAGCGAGCGCTTAGCAGAGTTTAGTTGGCATACTAACCCGGTCAAGTGGAACAAAAATAAGAGTAAGGTTATCGATCATCATCATAATTATACATAATTCCATCATCCATCATTATAAATGAAATGTAAAAGTCCCCATCGATCCCACACCTGCAAGTTTACAAATTTAGGTTTTTTTGCGTTGGTAGTCAAACTACACCAAGTTACGTCACAAAGATCCGCGGATTCGATCAACCCAGTAAAGAAGAACCCGCAAAGAAACTTCACGGGTTTACATAACATATTTTTCCGTCCACAAATTATGAAATAAATACTTAGATCTAAATCCTAGAAACAGCAACCCTCAGTTTAAGTTGCTTACAACTAATAAAGTTACTAATTCAATTATGTGTGTATGTATGTATAAGTTTCATCTAATAAACAGTTTATTATTATTATTATTATTAATTATATAAATTAATATAATTTATAGCATTACAAGTATACTCTGGTGTAAAAGCCGTCGTCAACTTAACCTATGTCAGGTGTATAAAGCCCTCGTCAAGTTTGATACCAATGAAGTGTATCGAGTCAATATATTATATATAGAATAAGTATTTATATATAAAAAAAATACTACCAGCGTAGTATTATGTCAAAGAAGTCTTACAATTTTGTATGGTACACAGTTATGTACTTGTCTTCTTATGATATTTTGCCAAACGGTAAGTTTTATCTTAAAAATTAATCCGATGAAAAGTGTAGATTATACAACTATCTATAAAATTGCGTTTGTACTTTTTCTTCTGAGACATAGTGTTCCTGAGATATAACCATTCAAATAGTTGTAACAGTTATGGGATCACACACCCGGTGTTAAATCTGTTGGCTCAGTTCGAGCCTTGCATGCCGCTCGCATTCATAGTAAGTGTAAAAACATAATGTCAAACCACGATGGAAACCTAAAAACAAAAAAAAAAACAAAATACCTCCCACATACATTGTTTGTAACTGTTATTATTCTGAAATGTATGAAAACATTTTTGTGGTGTTAGTATCGGTGGCATGGTCAGGACATCCTGCATAGGTGCATTGATTTAAGCACTTATAGAAATAACCCACACGTGGTTTCTGAGAGAATTTTGCTGGTTCTTTCTTCTTTGGTTGATCTTGGATGGAACTGAGGATATGTTAAAATTTAATATTAGTGGCATGTTAAGGCCACCCATATATTAATTAAAGAGGATTATAGGTTTGTTAAGAGCACAATAATCGCTTTCGTGATAGACTCCTACATATTTGTCACTCTTAATGGGCCCAATGATCTCCTTTTCATTAACTACCTCCCGTCGTATATCTGCTCCACGGCCCTTACCCACGGAGCATACAAATGTAAGTTTGTTCATAATTAAGTTTGTTTGCGAGATAAAGCGGAATGAACTGTGCGTCTGGCCGACGCAGATGTCGCTTAGGAAATGTTGGGCGTCGCAGATATATGAGGCGAATTTAATATACTGTCTTGCCATAGTGATATTCATACAAACATATGAAATAAACTTGTACGGAATATGAACTGTATGAATATTAAGAGGGTAACGAAGTGATCGTGTTTCATATAATACAAATATATAATTATACAATGGCTCATGCCAGTTTCCTAGGGGCCGATTTTTCAATCCTTTGATAGTACTTATCGGACTTATAGTACAAATTCACATTTTTCATTTCCACTTCGGCCATCGTTCATTCATTGCGGTGGTACCAACTCGGACGGGATTGACCCCACCACCTAGTAACTAAGGAAGACCTACGGTTTTACATGGAATCCATACCACGAACAACGAATCCTTTAGTCGACTCTTACGACAGCCACGGGAAGAAATGCAGTGAGCCCGATTTTATTAACTCAACGTGCTGGAACTCACACGAGAAAAAATATTGAAATCGCTTAATATTGTTACGCGGGTAGGGTGCAGATTAGAGAAGAAAACACCAATACTCAACACTCTTCCTTTATTTCAAATAATTCACAAGCAAACTCAACAATACAATTACACACTAGGTTAATTCAAACACTAATTTGCAAACTATATCACTCACTTCACTGATTCACTTCAGAGCTAGTTCACTTTTCTTGGTATCGCTTCCTGTCGCTCCTTTCGCTACCAAAAATAGACTGCCGCCCTCAGCGCCTTGGGCGCCTTTTATATTTTTTATATTTTATTTTCAATGAGCGGTCCATACCGTAATTTACTTTAAATACACATCTCCAAGACCGATATTCTAAGAGCACGACTCCGTTGTGTTTCTACCTAAGTCGAAGGTTTCGGCTGCGGAATTCGCGCGGAATTTCATCCGGAATAGTTTGGAGCGCGCTTTTGAAATTTTAACAGCCGTCCGACAGAGGGAAAGCAATATAAGTCGCCTCGCCGGCATGGCTGCACGGCTCACGCGGTTCGACATTCAGCGGGGTTAGGCGGCCAGTCTGGGGGACGCCGTATTGCCGCCAACACGGGCAGGTATACAGGAAAGTGTTGATTTTTAGGGTTCCGTACCCAAAGGGTGAAAACGGAACCCTATCACTAAGCCTCCGCTGTCCGTCCGTCCGTCCGTCAGTCCGTCTGTCACAGGGCTGTATCTCATGAACCGTATTAGGTAAGCAGCTGAAAATTTCACAGAGTGTGTATTTCTTTTGCCGCTATAACACCAAATAGGTAAAATTAAAAAATAATGAAGATTTAAGGGGGGGGCGCATGCAAAAAACGTGATTTTTTTTATTGTAAATCGTGTACGATGGTACGGAACCCTTCGTGTGCGAGTCCGACTCGCACTTGGCTGGTTTTATTCTTAGTGAAACATATAGAAAATAAGTAACTATGCTTAGTTTTCGTTAAGTTTTCATTTATAATGTTCTGTATTTAATTACGAATAAGCGTTGTTTTTCTTTGCATACCCTAAGCTGTAAAAATTCCCTATGATAGGGTTGATTGTTCGAAATTGCCTGAGGCAATAAATTCGCCTTTGCATTGTACTTTTGTATGGATTGCTATAAAGATTCTTATTTTTTTTTTTAAGGTTCCGTACCCAAAGGGTGCCATCCGTACCCAAAGGGTGCCAACGGAACCCTATTACTAAGCCTCCGCTGTCCGTCCGTCTGTCACAGGGCTGTATCTCATGAACGGTAATACGGAGACAGCTGAAATGTTCACAGAATATGTGAACTACGTCGTAATACATCCGTTATAACGACAAGTGGTAAAAATCAGAAACAAACAAAAGTTTGAGGGGGCCACCATAAAAGAAACGGAATTTCTTTTGTTTAAATCTTGTATAATAGTACGGAACCCTTCGTGTCTGAGTCCAACTTTTGTTGTAGCGGCTACAGAAATACACACTCCATAAAAACTTACTTGTCTACCTATTACCGTTCATGAGATACAGCCCTGTGACGGACGGACGGAGGCACACTGGAGGCTTTGTAATAGGGCTCCGTTTTGAACCCTCTTAAGTTCAGTTTGGGCTTACTGTAGGTAATAACTTCGTATTTTATTAAGATTGTGTAATTTTTTTCTTGTCTGTTCATTCTTCAAATAAATGTAAAATAAATATTAATTACAGTTAAACCCGAAATTATTTTTTCCTTAAATTTTTTTTCAATTCTGCACTTATACTCATGTTGAGTGCACTAATTAAAAGTCGATGCCAAGAAAACAAAAATGAATTTATTTTTTTATAAATAACAATTTTTGTATGAAAAAATTAGATAAAATAAGTTATGGTTATTTTTCTTCTCACCATATACTACAAATTAGTGCACTCCACACGGGTATATCTTCAAAAGTTTATTTACCTTTAAGGAATAAAATATTTCGGACTTACCAACATCGGGCTTTAACCGTAACATAAATAGGTAATAACTTCGTGTTTAATTAAGATTGTGTTTATTTTTCTTGTCTCTGTACTCCAAATAAATGAAAACAATATCACCGTACTTGTGCGTATGCATTTTGACAGCGACCAACCGAGCGCGGCCGAGGCTAGATGTAATCAATTTCCTTACAAGAAAATCCTCTCCCGCTGCCATGCGCGCAAACGGCGCGCGGTATATAAAAATGAATGGGCATTAGCGGAAATGTGATAACCTCTGGGCCCCCGCTAATAGCGTGTGGGCCGTCATTACGAGCCAGTCGACACCGCGTTTAGGGGGTCACCCTGTTTTTATGTATCTCGATATGTGGCTGTAATAGTGTAGGGGACACCTTATATTTATGTTTTCCGAACCTGGTCGCGATCCACGGGGCTATTAGCAACGAGACGCGCGGGGTTTGGCGTCGTAAAAGGCAGTGTTGACACGAAAGCTTCTATAGTGTGTCCAACCATTTTTTTTTTGTTTTGATAGCTCGTGTTCTGAACGATTTTTGATGTCTTAATGCGTTACTCATTCTATTTATTATAAAACAATTCATCGATTGAACACATTGACATTTAATTTTTGCTAATGAAATCATCAAAAAGATCTTCATAGGCTTGCTTACGTCACAAGTGAAATAATTGTTTTTTTTAAAGTAACTAGGAATAGATAGCGAATACCAAACTGACCGTTAGATATTGGCCTAACACACCACATGGAAGCTAGGTGCCATGCCAGGACCTTCCTTTAGTTCCTCGGCAACATTGAACTAGGTGGAAAACACGGACAATTTTCATTACCGCTTCGACCATCGTTCATTCAACGCGATGGTATCAACCCAGGCGACATTAACCCTACCACTTAGTAAGTAAGGAAGGGGACCTACAGTTTTACGTCGAATCCAAACCACGGCCAGTCTCAACGGTTGAAAATGGTCACCCATCAAGAACCCAACCGAGCTCACAGGTGCTTCACCAAGCGTATTGAATCTCAAGGCATCTCGCCAGTAGGCTACCGAGACTGACAAATAGTATACGTATATATGAAATACCTAATCGCTGTATATTTATATTACAGTTAAAGCTCAATGACGATAAAAGTTCGTTTATAGGGTTCCATACCCCAAGGTGGACCCTATTTCTAAGCCTGCGCGGACAAAATTATAACTCTTATTTTCTTACTGAAAATAGTTCATATTTTTTTTGTTTTTGTTTATTTATAAGGTTAAGATATACAGGTTTTATATTCAGATTATTAAGGTATACAGCGTGAACAGAAAAGTCTAATAACAGCGAATACAACATGCATTTTACTATTTTGCAGCAGTGAGTGAAAAGTGGTTCCCTAGAAGATTATTTAATGAAATAAAATTAAAAAAGGCATGTTAATAATAGTCAACTAAATAGGAACTGAAAACAATCTAAATAAAACACACATCCTACACGGGCTTATGACTGAGACCTTTCACTAAAGGTGACCCCGAGATGTCAAATTACGAGTTAAGGTCTAATACACACAATTGTTACCAGATTAAGTAATTCTGTCTTTTTTTCTTGTTAGTAAAATATAATTATGAACAACTATTCGAGAAATAAATAAAGTTTGGTCAGTATTACGACAAAACATTATAATTATTATATCTCGGTTCATAGCCACTCAGTTTTCCAATCTTCTAGCAAAACACTTTCCTGAAGCCATCGACTGAAAGTTGTAATAGGAAACCTCAAACTCATTAAAACACTATAGAACTTAGTGAGGAAGTTTCTTAAAAGCTTTGTACCTTTACGGAATTATTCTTTTCTGTTGAAATGTTACCTAACTTGACAATACTCCTTAGTTTTTGTAACCCGTAATAGAGGAGCATATATGAAGAGATTTATGTCATTTAGAAGGACGTGTGCTCTGATGGTAACTTTCACCGTCTTTCTATGCCTGCTCCATCGGGTTGGCGGCTTGATGGTATGAATAGATGTATGTGTGGTAATAGTATATTTCTAGTGGCTCGTAGCTCATGGACGCGGGTTATTGTTTTACATGCCGGAGGTCATGGGTTCGATTCTGGCCCCGTCCATTCACCGTTTTATTTTTCTTTCTGATTTGGATAAGCGTATTTCTTTACAAACCTGTTCCATGGTTCGGAATCAATGTAAAACTATGTGTCCCTCTTCCTTACTATGTGGCAGGGTTAAGCCCGCCCGGGTTAGTACCATCGGATCGGATGAAAAGATGGTCGAAGCGGCGATGAAAAATTGTCCTCGTTGTCAATGCACTTCAAGGTAGCCGTGCTTGTAATGGGAAGGTCCTTGGCATGTCACGTATTTTTTTTTGGTATGAGGTGTCGTGCGTTGGGCTTATATCATTACGGTGCTTGTAGTTCTTACCAATCATGTCCAGTTACCACTTGTTGACAAAACGTATAGTACTAAAACCTAATGTGCAAGTGTTTCATAGTGTTGTGTTGCCACTGGAGCAGTGCATCGCTTAAAGGTCCTTGCTTACGGTGACGCTTGGCTCGGGTTATCTCTTTACCTAAAATATGGTTGAAAGAGGTAATGGCTGTGCCCGGCGTGATGCTCGTGAACGGGTGCTGTTTGTGGGGACTGGCCTGCTCCAATTGGCAACATATTAGTTGGAGGGGATTGTCTTTGCAAATAAAATGATATTTGTCATGAACTGTTGCATACGGCATGGATTGTAAATTTTGTGTATTCATGTGAATTTAGTGTTTTACCTATGTTTTTGTTAAAATAATTGACAAAACACTTTTGTAAACATAGACTAAGTGGACGTTGAAAAAAAAAACAGCGAAGTTTATTTCCAGTTCTTCTTTGCTGTGTTTTGTTTTACTGAACTGGCCAATGCTGAAATATGAAAAATCCGAGTGCAGTGTACTGTCTATGGATGATGAATAAACAATACAATAAAAAAACAATACAATACTCGTAATTTCTAACAGCCACTTAATTTTTTCTTCATTGCTGCTAAGTTTAACTTTAAAACAACCTCGGAATCAACTTCCAAAGGCGCGCCCGGTTCAGGGAATTCGACCAAGCAAAGCTGTGAGAGTTTCAGCTTTTCGTTGGAAGTGCAGCGCTCGAACTATAAACCGGAAGTCTTCCTCGTTTCGCGAAACTCTCTTAAGTGAGTTTATTTCTGTACGCTACCGGAATGTATTGACCGGCCTTCGTATCCTGTTTTTTATCTCCTAAATTTGAGGTGATTTGAGACACAGATACAGAGACAAAACAAGACACAGACAAAATATTTTTTATTGCTTACAACTATTACATAGTATGCAAAGGCGAGCTTATTGCCAAAGGAAATCTCTAACAGCTCACCTTATTCTTAGACATTATATTAAGAGGCAGTAAGAAACATTAAATTACTTAAAACTAAGCACCATAAGCACACTTAGAAAACATTAGATAACTTAAGACCATAGAAACAGAAAATAATTGATTAATTTAATTGTTATAATATGTCAAGTACCAAGATTTTAATTTTACCTTAAAAATAGACAAAGAAGCACTTTCCCTAATTGTAAGAGGCAATTTATTCCACAATCGCGCCGAATGAACTGTAAAAGAACCCGAATAAGCAGTGGAAGAATGTGACCGAATAAAGAGTAGGAGATTATCTGAAATGGGTCATTCTATATACTCTAATAATTACATTATAAAAATTAAAATTGTCCTACCTACACTAGTTTTCGAGATAGTAATTTTGAAAGTTTGAATTTAACTTAATGTATGTGCGCTCTAAGCGATCCGCGCGGCAGCAAGCGGCGCGAGGTTAGAGCGCGCTCACACTGTCGTATGCATTAACTTTGTTGGAAAGTGGTAAAATTGGAAATAATTAAGATATTTTCGTCACTGCACTATACTTACGATACATATCACGATCCTTTTATATTCCTGACCGATCCTTGGACACGCTGTATCAGCAGATTCGTTCATCGCTTTAGATACCTCCTCTGGAGATCTTGGAGTCAGATGTCATCCAGGCGATCTCGGTAGCTGTTAATTCGGAACAATGGAGCAGCTCGCATTCGCGACGAAATGCACTTATCCAACTCGGAAAGAAAAAGAAAGTGGTGCGTAAACGGGGCGAGGATTTGAACCCAGACCTCTGGGACGCTAGCAAGTCCCCGCACCACTGGGCTACGAGCCGCTCCGTATACATGGATTTAATTGTTGATTTAAGAGCGCCAGTTGATTACGCGCCGCTGATTTCGCACGTGCGGCACCGTGCGGTTTGCCGACCGGCGGCGGTTTGCGCTCCGTCACAAAGCCGTATACGGAATTCCTGATTAGCGGCCAATGTCTATATCCGTACGGTGACATTGGTGCCCATGTACGTTGGGATGTCACGCCGCGGCGGCACGAGGCGTGGACCCGCCGCCTGCCCATCGCTTTGTTGCCGAGACAATTATTTTCGCTTGGAATAGACAATGTGTGCCGTACCATACATGATTGTGGCGTGGATTTTACCCTACCAATTCCCCACACTACGGTCGATGACTGGTTACATGCTCTTAATGTTTTACTAGGATTTTAAAATTTTGGATTCCAAAATATACCGTCGAGATCTACGTTCATAGTTATAATGTTTATAAATCGTTTGGATTGAAAAATTAAAAAAATACGTACATAGTATGAAGCTTTCTCAAGTGATAAAAAAAATTAATCTGACATGTTTTAGGGTAGGGAAGCGTTAGGGCATTGAAGACGATTTCGCTAGTTTAATGCAGTCTCCGTGCAAAATTGTGCCCTTCCCAGTGGACAAAGAATGCATTTTTTTTAAGTTCAAATCATAGATTTCCTGTGACAAACAAGTACCTATAACACCATTGAACTGGATGGCAAACACGGAAATTTTCATTGCTCATCCATAACTTACGCCCTTAAATATTTTCTTACAGATCTTTAGAGGATTATATTATAAGTTATCAAAAAAATCAAAACTGGCAGACGTAGCTCTCAGTTGATGTGCAAAATATTTATAACATATTTAGTAACATTTAGTAACATATTTCTTAATTTGAGTGAGGAATCAGGCACGAGCTTTTGCACGGAATTCGATCACCTCATTATCCTCCTAAGCTATGCAAAGACTGACTCGCGATGTCTACAGCTCTGAGAGCCACTAGTAAACATGCACAATCTTCTCTTTATGTCAATCGTGTTGTCGGCGAAATTACTTTCATCTTCAATGTAGTCGTTTCGCCATCTCGAAGTCGGGCCGGCTGTGACACAAAGTTTGGCGTCTTCTCCGGCTATCCATGAACACTTAGCAGGATGCCGGGAAGCCTTAAGGTGGCCCATCCCGCTCATCTCCCCATACAAAAGGGGAAAGAAGATCACGCCCATATTTCTTGTCAGAGATCCAAAATTTTGCTCAAAATAGCTTTATTTGATCGAACTAGATGTCTGATGACCATTGGCATTGTAAAATTGTGTTTGGTTTCTAAGTTATAAGGTCCGAAAGTTCGCATTTTTTGCGCGTTTTATACAATAACTTTGGAGGTGGATTACGCAATGATAAAGTAAGAACATCTTAAAAAGATTAGTCATCCGACATAGCTTATTTAATCAAGATTTATAATCATTTTGGTTTTTGTTCGATTTTTTACTACAGCGGTCGTGGTTTACTTTTAGCTATAAGTCGTTTTGAAATTGAAATTTTTGTAAATCTTACCAAATCATACACTATGCACATTGTCTTTTTTGTGGACATGTTGCATCTTCCTCGTCACGAAGCCTGTCTTATTCTTTGAAACAGAGAAGGTCCCAGAGCGCAACATCACGGTTTCGTACCGTGCCCGCGAATGAGTTAGGGCCGCCGGGTTGGGCCGCCTTAAGTTGGGCCATCCCGCTCAACTCCCCATACAAACGGGGAAAGTAGATCACGCCCATATTTCTTGTCAGAGATCCAAAATTTCGCTCAAAATAGCAAAATAAGAATAAAATATTTTGTCGAACTAGATGTCTGATGACCGTTGGCATTGTAAAATTGTGTTTAGTTTCTAAGTTGTAAGGTCCGAAAGTTCGATTTTTTCGCGTGTTTAATACAATAACTTTGGAGGTGGATTACGCAATGACAATGTAAGAACATCTTAAAAAGATTTGGTTTTTGTTAGATTTTTGACTACAGCGGTCATGGTTTACTTTAAGTCGTTTTGTAATAAAAAATTTCGTAAATCTTACCAAATCTTCCTCTATGCACATTGTCTTTTTTGTGGAAATGTTGCATATTCCTCATCCCCGAGCACAATAGAACGGTTTTGTACCGTGCCCGCGAATGAGTTAGTCCCGCCGCGTTGGGCCACCTTAAGTTTCGGCGTTTCATTGTAAGGCGTGAATGCTCTCACGCTGCGAGAGCTTAGAGCTGGGGCTTAAAAGTTCCCCAGTTACGATACACGACGCGCCAGTCGCTCGATGTTGTGTTCGAGATGGTGTATTGCGGGGCGGTGGTGACTTGTCACGTATGCGCGAGGAAACTGGAGCCCTACTACGAACGCTATCGAGTAAGCGTTATCGACGAGGCGACATCGCCTTTCAAAACTATTGTATGCCTTTAACAGATGGTATCGAGAGCGCTCTCGATATATTCCGGGAGGTCACGACATTTTTGGTCACGATAAGGTAAATGGCTGAATCTGGGTTCACACGTTAGAGACCAACCCTCTGATGCTAAATATGTCGGTGTGCCCGTGCCAAGTGGTTGCGTTATCTAGATTGGCTATATAAAATAGATGCTGGTATGTACCTACTGAAGAATATACTGATTATCTGGAAACATTGATACCTATTAATTATGCAACAATAACTAGACGGTAGCTTAATTAAATACTTAAATATACCTAAAGTTATATATGTATCCTAAATCGCCTATAACTACTAAATGCAACCAAAGATTTGTTTAGTTTTTGTATTGCTAAGCAAGTATGTATTGATACTTTCATGCTTCGTCATTTGCATCCATTCACCTTATCATTAGTATTTTTTGTCACCATAACTACTTTTTCAGGCGCCTTATCTACGTAACGCAACCACTTGGAACAGGCAGACTGACACATTTAGCTTCACAGGGTTGTACTTTATCCCGTGAACCCAGGTTCAGCCATTTACGTTATCGTTACCATTTTTGTCGCGACCTCCTAGTCTAATACCAATTGTCAAACGCATACAATATTTTTGACAGGCCATGACGCCTTCTCGAAAGCGCTTACTCGATAGCGTTCGTAGTAGGGGGCCATGTCTTTTTTATTCTTTTTTTAGAGCATCTTAACATGTAATGACACAAAAACAAGCATATTAACACAATAAAATACACAACAAGTCATTACACAACACCAGATGCCACAGAGTTCAAAAATATGGTATTTAAATAGCTGACAAAGTACCTAGGTGTCTATGTATTTTTTTTGTGCACTGATTAAAAAACCTGCGATCACATACAGAAAACATTAATGCCACAAAATAATGGGCTAAGATGGGTGAGCATCTGAAAATTGCGCTCCCCAAACAAACGCCTTGTACTAATCGTCTGAAGTGTTACCGCAGCGTCTCCGTTTCAGATTGGGCAAAAATGCTTTCGCATGTCCGGCTGTCTGGATGTTCTCCTCATTCAGTTTTATCCTTACTCTCTTCCAGTCATCCATCCTTATTCATCCTTATTCAGTTTGAAGCTATGCAAAGACAAACTCGCGAGGTCTGCAGTTCAGAAAGCCACTAGATAGGGTTCCGTCTCAAAGGGTGCCAACGGAACCCTATTACTAAGCCTCCGCTGTCCGTCCGTCCATCCGTCCGTCTGTCACAGGACTGTATCTCATGAACCGTAACCATAGGTAGGCAGCTGAAATGTTCACAGATTCTGTAATTAATTTTGGCGCTAGAACAACAAATAGGTGCCAAACAAAAAAACGTGATTTGTTGTGTTAAATCTTGTACGATGGGTACAGAACCCTTCGTGTGCGATTCCGACTCGCACTTGGCCGGTTTTTTTAAATTTGTTATTAGATTCTATACACAACTGCTTAATGTGCTAGCCATAGTTATGGTTTGTAACTTTACATCTTTAAGACAAGTTATAAGCAGAAATAGTTACGGCGGATCGTGGCCCACGTGGCCCGTGGACTTTGACACACATGCACACCCAAACATGGCCATTTCATGCACGGTCATTGTAATTTGTTTCGCTATTTTGGCCCACAAAACGATGAACCATCTTATTCATGTGACTGGACATGGATGGCTTATACCACACACACCGTCAACCCAACACACCGTATTTCCGAAGGATTTATTAGGTGCCATGTCAGGATCTTCCATTTATGAGGACGGTTTCGTTGAATTGGATGGAACGATGGTGACACGGCCAATTTTTATTGCCCTTTGACCATTTTTACCAACCAGGGCGGGTTTAATTCCGCTACCTAACAGGGGAAGGGGGCCTACAGTTTTACATGGATTCCGAACCATGGAACAGCTTGCGTTCGCAATTAATGCACTTATACAACTCAGAAAGAGAAGGAAATTGGTGCACGAACGAGGCGGGGATTTGAACCAAGCCTTTGGGATGGAAGGCAAATCCACCCGGCACTGGGCCATGGCCCGCTCCAAACTTCCACCTCCTTTATCGCTTATTTGTCAGCGGCAGCCGCTCCGAACATCCAACTAAGTAGGGTAATTCGCCAGTCTTCCTCACGGCTCACATTGATTTCTTCCCTGGCAGTTGAGACACAAATGCGACTTTATCTCCTCGTGGCGGTCATCAGAGGGAGAACTGAGGCAATATCCGATAATTGTGCCCCACCCCGCCCCGGTAATGCGCCGGTCCCGGACGTAATTTGTTTTTATTTGATATTTACGGCGGCTTGGTGGCCCCCATCATCTGTATTCCGGCCTTTGCCCTAGGAGAAACTAATTATTTCGGCCTGGCGCGGCCGGTCTAGGGTTGTCTCGCGTCCTCGACAAATGTAAGGCATGTTTTTGAGTATCAGCGCCGTCCTCTCTGGGCTGGTATCGAGAAATTTGATTCGCTCGATAATATTTCATGCTCGCGAAAGCTGTTAAAAAAATTCCGCAACGCGGGTAAAGCGCTAAATCAATGTGTGCATAATATTAAACACTGCATTACTAGGAGGCACTGACTGTAGGAACATTCCAAATTACTATTATAGAGCCTGTGGCGAGATTGGTGAACGCAATACCCGCGTAAGGTGTGTTTGCTGGTTTAAGTCCAGCCTTCCTTTAGTCCAAGTAGTTCTGTTACAGGTTTCTTTATTTAATTCATGTGTCCTTACTTTACGGTCGATTCTACATACATGTCACATTCGTTTAAAATGCCACCTTCACCTGATCAAACCCGTAATGATATATACCCGGGCGAAGCGTCTTCGATTTAGGTTCCGATTCAGTCCCATTTATTTTGTGACAAGACCCAAAGCTTTGGTTACTTCATACAGTGAGAAAAATACAAGAAAAATATAAGGATTTGTAAGGTTCGCGATGAAGTAAAGATAGACGCGTGAGGTCTACAGTTCATACAGCCAGTAGATACAAATATTAAAGTATTGTCCCGCGTACGCTTTAAAACAGTGGCTGCCTCACATCTATTCTTAGGTTACTTTTCTTGTTGTTACCTGTATATTTTTGTCCCATTATCGGGTTGATTGGAAGAGATTGACATTAGGCTATAAGTCCGCCCTTGTATGTGCCATGTGTATGGAAGCAATAAAATTATTATTATTATTATTATTAAGAAAATAATTGTAAGACATAATGTCGAAATGAGTATAAAATGATACTCTGTGGATAAGTCGACAACCCTGGCGGCTCGGCGCGCGTCGTCGTTCGTTCATCGTTGGCAGGCTCTTGCATAACGCTATTAGCTCTCCGAAGGTCGCGCGGGGTGGGGCGAGGGGAAAGGGGGAAGGGGGCAAACGTCGTTATTGGCACGATTATAATATTCTTTGTCGCGTTTTTCTGCAATACTCGTGCAAGCTAAAAACAAAAGGGGACCTTTACAGGTGTTCAACTCGTTTAGTTTGTCGCGTACTTCTGTTAGTAGGAAATGGCGGGGTGTTGCGTATTTAAAGGGCATTTTCTGCTAAGTGGGCTCTTGCGTATTACGTTACATTTTAGCCCAGCCGACACTGACGTTTTTGTTGTTTTTGTTTGATGGTCTTAAGGTCGATAGCCATTAACAGTCTTAACAACCAATTCAATTAAATCCGTGTAGCTTCTATTTTACCGGGCAAAGCCATAACGGACACGCAGATTTCCGCTAAACGTTAACACTTAAATATAATATTTTTGTATAGCGTTATTAGGTGGCGTTCCCCAGTCCTCAAAGCGATACCCAGGAACGCCCATGGGCGTTCGAACTTTCACAGGGGCTGCAAATCCAGCCAGGTGCTTCTTCACACCGTGGCCCCAAGTTTACTTAAGGTGGCCCATCCCGCTCATCTCCCCATACAAAAGGGGAAAGAAGATCACGCCCATATTTGTTGTCAGAGATCCAAAATTTTGGCATTGTAAAATTGTGTTTGGTTTCAAAGTTATAAGGTCCGAAAGTTCGAATTTTTCGCGCGTTTTATACAATAACTTTGGAGGTGGATTACGCAATGATAAAGTAAGAACATCGTAAAAAGATTAGTCATCAGACATAGCTTATTTAATTAAGATTTATGATCTATTTGGTTTTTGTTAGATTTTTGACTACAGCGGTCGTGGTTTACTTTTACGTGGTCGTTTTGAAATTAAAATTTTCGTAAATCTTACCAAATCATACACTATGCACATTGTCTTTTTTGTGGGCATGTTGCATCTTCCTCATCACGGAGGCTGTCTTATTCTTTGAAACAGAGAAGGTCCCAGAGCGCAACAGCACGGTTTTGTACCGTGACCGCGAATGAGTTAGGCCCGCCGGGTTGGGCCACCTTAAGCGGAAATGCTTCGACAGAAGGTGCGTTCTCCAGTTGCCAACACTACAAATAAAAGATAAATAGGATCGGTTGGTCCTAACTCGAGAATGTCGACAGGGAATTTGTGAATTTCCTTCGTGGATAGGGGATGGAGTGATGACGTTATTCAGCTCCTAAGACCACGAACACGATTGAACACAGAGAGATACCTTACGTCCCTTCGGACTTAGAGAATCCGTGGAGTCAAGCAGGTACTTAGCTGAACCGCATCACAAATTCGAACAATACTCTACGCAAGACATCTGCGCCTTGTAGATTTTACGTAGATTTTCGTCCTGCGTGAAATTCTGACACACCCTGCTGCGGACTCCCAGACTTTTTGATGCGATCTTTGATTTGCCCTCGATATAGCTTTCGAAGTTCCGCAGCGGGAGCATGAACGCAACGATATGGCTGTTTTTATCAAAAAAATGTTTATATTTCGCTAATCTTGCGAGCTGTATATCCTCTCTGCAGATCAAAGATTATATGTACAATTCTACATATAATCCTACTACTAGAAACATAAGTCCAAGAACTCCGCTGAAAAACATATTCTTCTCATTAAAATGGATTTATAACTGCAGGAAGCTCTTATGTTCCATTTAATGTTTTCTCCATATTTCGCTAGAACTACACGCGTTCAAGGTACATCCAACTATTTGTGTAGGTCGTATTATTTTATATTTTTTTAGTGATCCGACACGTATTCAAGCAATATTCTGTATCGCATTGCACACTTAGGAGATTTTTATCGACTGCGCTGTATCGAGGTCAAGCTGCGAGAGGAACGCTCTGTTCAATAATTCATAAAGATGCACCCCAGTCCACCCCGTCTCACCCCTTTGCCTATCGTCAGCGCAACAGCCTTCGCCGCCGGTGGATAAAGAGTGCTCGAAGACTACCCCTTCGTTAGGGTAACCTTGAACGTTCTATCTCATTTTTTATATATGGAATTCACTTCGGACTAGCTGTATTTTATAGATTTAATGGTAGGCACGTAAGTCTCTGGCAACCAACAAGTTTGCCTGGTAGGTATAAACATATTTAAAAAAAATGATCAATGAAAAGACAGCTGTCACTTGCCAGCGAATAATTTGAAGTCTCTGTGTTTTCTGTCTAGAGCTTACCGTTGTAAATAACTCGCCAGGTGAATAGCAGGTGAACAGACAAAAGATTGATTAAATCTAACGTTTAGTTCCATTTCGTACCATGCTGACAAATTACAGTTCTCTTGGCCGAAAAATAGCTGAGCGTCTGGATAGCAATAAATACGAAGTATTAACCCAATACAAACAAAATATATTTCAAAACTTAGGCTTAGATAACCTCTTCTTTTTACACGGCTCATTTAACCTGTTCTCGTTGCACCGTCACCTGACTCGAATGGCGTTCCTCTCTCTGTGTTGCCCCAATGAGCACATCCGATTCCTTATTAAAAGGAATATTGCCATTGGAAAAAGATCATAATCCAGGGGATTTTATCGGGGTAAATTAAATAATATAACCTTAAGTTGATATAAATTGTGAAAATAAGTCTAACGCTAACAATACGTTGATTGACAGTTAGCGTGGTACTAAATGCAACTAAACGTCAGATTTAAGCGCTGTCATGCCTCTTCACCCGGCGAGTTAACTAACCATGGTAAACTCCCAAGCTCAATTTAGCCCCGCAATGAAAGGAAGATACTGGCATGATGCCTGTGTTGGTCTTATATCATGAAAATATGTGTGGTATTAGCTATACATGTCCAGTTACATGAATACAAGGAAAAAAAACTCTGCAGTCTTATGTTACTGTATTTTTACCTTCGGTGAAAATGCTTGCATACGTTTTCGCAGGGATTCAAACTCGGTACATTCATTTTATCATGACAAGTGAATAATGTGAGTAATTATCTTGTTTCAGGTTGGTTTTCCATTTGAAAAGGAACGCTGAAAGAATCCTTCAGGTAAGTGATGCGGTCATGTAAACACACTCGAATTTATGTCAAAGCTCCAACAATATCTTTGATACCCTGATAGGGTTGGTTATTTTTAACTATCGGCGGACTTACGGAACACTTAAGACTTGTTAATAAAGATAATGTGGTGAGATAACCTTTTAGACAGTGTTTATGTGCTGTTTCAGTATGAAGTTTCCAAATAGGCAAGTTCCCATATCCCTTCACTCTCCTTGTCCTAGGATTCACTTGGCTATTTGTGTGGGAGCGTCATGTAAATTCTGATAGCTTAGAAGATGCTTGGCAGCCTTTTCTCAGTTTCGTTACAAGCGCATTTTCTGTAGAGCGTGTATCTATATGAAAAGGTATTTTTCCGTTAAACGTCTGTGGACTTTTATGATTCCTGCAAAACACTTTTTAGGGTTCCGTACCCAAAGGGTGAAAACGGAACCCTATTACTAAGCCTCCGCTGTCCGTCCGTCCGTCCGTCCGTCTGTCACAGGGCTGTATCTCAGTAACCGTAACAGATAGACAGCTGAAATTTTCACAGATTGTGTATTTATTTTGCCGCTATAAAAACAAATAGGTAAGATTATAAAATAATTTAAATTAAAGTGGGCCCCCATGCAAAAAACGTGATTTTTTTGTATTTAATCTTTTACGATGGTACGGAACCCTACGTGTGCGAGTCCAACACGCACTTGGCCGGTTTTGTTTTTCTTGAGCGGCTCATAGCACTAGGCTACGGGCGCGGGGACTGGCTTAGCGTACCAGAGGTCAGGGTTCAATTCCTCTCCTCGACATGCACCACTTTCTTTCTCTTCTGAGTTCGATAAGTGCATTTCGTCACGAATTAGAGCTGCTCCATGGTTCGGAATCCATGTAAAACTGTAGGTCCCCTTTCCCTACTAGGTGGTAGGGTTTAAACCCGCCCGGGCTGGTACCATCGCATTGTTATAAAAGATGGTTGAAGCGGCAATGAAAAATTGTTCGTGTTTTCCATCCAGTTCAATGTAGCCCTGCTCATAAACGGAAGGTCTTGGCATGGCACCTAATTCCTTCGGGAATGGGCTAATATCATGACGGTAGTTGTGTGGTATTAGCCATCCATCAGTCAGGTTGAATAAAAACAAAAACACTTGTATGACATTAGCCATTTTTTCCTACTATCATATTTCTATGCCTATAATTATGTATGCCAGCGTGCACCCACCGCTACTGTCCGTGCCGTGGCGAAGGGGACAATTGGGCAGCGCTCGTTCTGCTTTTTATTATCAACTTGAGGCAGGTCTCGAACAGAGCCTGCCGTCTCGGCTGGCGGCCCGCCAGCTCGGTGCTGTCCCTGCCGTTGAAGATGGCATCCGTTCAGAGGATAATGAGGTGTACAAGTTCCATACATTAATGCGTGAATGTTTTCTCGGTCAAATTAAGAAATATTTTTCTGAAATTTTGCACCTTAAATAAATCAACTGAAACCTCGTTTGGACGTTTTTGTTTTTTTTTCTATCTTAAATTATATCCATACGCCTTCAAGCATTTTTATATATATTTTTATAGGAGTATATCATTCTTTCAAAGGTCATCAAACAAGTTATACACAAAAGAAAAGTCATTATTACTTATTCAGTTTCAATATTAATATTTAAGGCATCAAAAAATTGCTTTCAAGGCTAAATAACGAATGGTTTAATTAAGAAAACACAAAGTGATTTTTTTTACAAAAGAAACAAATATTCTTTCGCGCGCTGTTTACCCGCAGTTCTGAATAGAACAACAGCTTTAAGTTTTTTGGTTTTGAAGAAATTTACTTCAGAATTAGCCCCCCTTAACCCCCATTACCCCTTATCGTACTCCACTGGATGTGTGCCTGCAGCTTGAAAATCGGCCAATGTTTCGCCCGTGCCTAAAAAAGGCGATCGATCAGACCCGGCCAGCTACCGTCACATAGCCATTACCTCTCTTCTCTGCAAAGTGATGGAGCGCATCATTAACTCTCAGTTGATGAAGTATCTAAAGAGCAATGATCTCCTCAACGATCATCAATATGGCTTTCGTCCCATTCGTTCTGCTGGGGATCTCCTAGTCTACGTCTCATATGAGATGGGCGATGCGCTCGAAAATCATGGCGAAGGTATGGCTATCGGCCTGGATATCGCGAAAGCAATTGACCGGGTCTGGCACAAGGCACTTCCCCAAAAAATTTGTTTTGTTTTGTTATCTACCCTCATACAAGTTTTTATGCATGCAGTTAATGAGCAATGTGAGCAAAAAAGATAATGATAACTATTTTATGACGGAGCAGGGACGGTGCACATTTTTTTATAGTTCCTGGTGCACAATTAATTTCTGCGTTAGGATAATAGTATGTTGCTATTTGCAAAAAACACTCTTCAATCGTAAATACTTCATTGGCACGGGTCATAACTTAATAGTACGAAAAAAATCGTTCACTAATAAAGAACTCGAGCTACTTTTCCTAGCTCTTTGTTTGAAACTACGTGCCTAGATATATCGAAGCACATTTTGTAGCCTTGTTAATTTAAAGGGTGTGATGCATTAGAAGAAATGAGTAAGTAGGAGTGGTTGCCACGGACAGACCGACAGACATATATAGGGTTTCAAGGGCCCAGGGATCTTCCGGTGGTTCGTTGTAATTTAATTAGGCTACAAGATATCCAGGTGGTTACGCCGGTGTATAAAGTGTGATGTGTAGAGGAGGGATCTCATGAATGTACTTGGTGGCAGCTCTGCAGCGTGTGGGGGAGGCTGTTCACAGGTTGGGAATGGGTGAATTTGTAGGGAATCGATGAATAGCGAATTAACAGACTACAGTAGGTACAAAAAAGATGTAATAAATTATAGACCATTTGAGGCACAAAACACAAACAGACAATCAAAAATACACCCTGGCATTGTCCTATTTAAGACACCTACAAATTAAGAAAATTGGGCTGTGGCGATCTAACCATCTACCTAAAATAGCCTATATTTAGAAGCACAAAGAAGACTATAAATAATTAACAATCAGGGCGGTGTTCTAACACGGCCTTAGCCTAACCTAATATCCAAATGGCCGGGGTTCCATGCCGGGAGCTCGGGGTGGGTCCGAGGTCGTGCGTAGTCGAATGGGCGGTGTCCTGCTTCAATGGGTGGTCCTGATAGACGCTCTTTGCGGTTTCATCGTAGATTTCTACGGGGGGGCTGGCGTTAGAGTATAGGTACCGTGCGGGGATCCAGCAGGCGTACGACGACGCTGTGGTGGTGGGTCTACGTGTTGAAGATGTCGGGCCGGCGACTGTGACAGGGCACGGCGGAAGCTGTGGCTGCTGGTCCACGGGCTGAAGACATCGGAAGGCGTGGGTGTGGCCTCGAAGTAGATCACGCCCGGCTGCTCACACGGATACGGAACACGGCGGCACGGCGGGCGCACCGATATTCGCGAAGGGTGGTACGCGGACAGCTCAACCAACTTTTGGGAGCGAAAGTTTTCACATTTTGTTCATGTCGCCTGACTCCGCGGCCTCGGGACCCGCACTCGTCGGAGCACGTGGCGCGACCGTGCGTCTCAAGGTGCTGCCCGCTTCTGCCCGTGTCCCGCGGGCGGCGCGGCGGAGGATTGCCGCGTGTTTCGACATTCCCAATCGGCGTCGCTAAGGCCCCAGTGGCGAGATCCGGTGCAGCATCTCGCTTGCACCTTGCTGGGAGCGCTGCTGTTGCGTCCTTGTCTTGTGTCTAACGAATTTAACTCAAACGGCGCTGTTTGTGCACCAGTGCCGAGATCCGGTGCAGCATCTCGCTCGCACCTTGCTGGGAGCGATGCCGTTGCGTCCTTGTCTCGCACTCAATGCAAAAAGATAATCTCGCCCCTGGTATCGTTACGTCATAAGGCGGCGCGGCGGACGCTACAATTTAAAACTAGACATTTAAGCACAATAACAATCTTATATTCAGACTTACCTGAAAGCTCTCAAGTGTACTAGCAAGAAGATTTGAAATTAAATATTAGAATAAGCAATATTGTATGAAGCTGAGGGTTAAGAAGGGATCAAATACGCATACCTAGACATACATAATGTATTTTACGACATACATAAATGTATTATAATAAGAAAACTGCAAATGTATTGCAGTTTTCAGCGAGTTTTGTACGTTGTATGACGTTAGAAGTAAATCAGGTCACTAGCTTTTGCCCGGAGCTTTGCTGGAGTTAAATAAGATTACCTTTTTCGATACTCCAGGCATCGTGTTGCAATTTATTCGTGTCAGTAGTCTGAGTTGTTACAGCGGGCTTTTCTATCCCTCGGGAACAGTCCTTTTCTCTTGATTAAAGGTGGCTAAAGTCCTTTTCTTTACCCCTGACAGCGTGTATGTAAAACTTCCTGACAAAGAAACTCACTTTCACATCTATTGTATTACTAGGTTAGGTACCCGGCTCCGCTCGGTTTAGTGCCGTTCTGGACTGACGCCAGGTTAAAAATATCTTGGATTTTATATGAGTTTTCCACGCAAACATTCATCTCCTATTTCACCCCCTTCGACTTTAATGTTCGCCACAAAATGTACCCTATGTCCTTCTCCTTCATCAAAATTGGTTCTGCGGTTTAAGAGTCAAAACGGAACAGACAGACAGCGTTACTTTGCATTTATAATATTAGTATGGATTAGTTAAGATTATTTGTTGGTGTTCTCTTCCCCGAACTTATTTTTCTCTGCATCATGAGAGATCGTTTGCACATCACAGAGCGTGTCGATCGTTAGGATGCTTATGTGTGATGTGTGTGTATGTGTGAGTGAAAGAAGTAAAGGGCGTGTTAGTGAAAGATAGTGTGTATGTGTTCTGATATCAATGGTATAACGATGCGTGGGCTTTTCTTTTCATATTTCCTTTGAGCGAACTCACACACCTGTCGCTTAGGATTATATCTATGGATATATATTAAATTCAACTCTTGCCACGTCTCGCCAGGCACATATCCAGCGAGTGGTCTAGTGACAAGAAGAAAGCTTTTCTTGTCAAAGCCTGGGTTCACATCTGTATTTCTTATCTCAGTACATGTGTGACACTCACACACCTGTCACTTCACCAAGTTTTTGGACATTTTACCTAAACACCGCTGATTCAAGGGGCCAAAAAAATAACCATTTTAGTATAAATTATTAAGCTCCTATAGTATAATAGCATAAACGTGTAATATCCTGATTAGGTTATTAAGACTATTAAGATAGATTTCATGGTGGCACTTAAGTTATTTTTTTGCATTGGCTCCCAAAGAGGCTAGTTGCGCCCCGCGCTATGGCGATAACAGCAGACGTGATTTTGGCCATCGTGATCCATATCTGGCAACATTAAAAGACAAGTCAGTTTTAAAAGACTTGGTATTAGCATAAGAAATATTAAAACGCTGTTAAAAGGCTGCAAAGCTAAGCTGTCTTGCACGCGCAGCTAGTTTAATTTCGACTTATTAAAGATGCACTCTCGCCAGGAACGCAAAGTTCAATCATTGTCATTGTAATTTGACCCTTCGCTCCATTGAACAGAGTCCATTATCGACCTCCATGACCATGCATGTAGACGGTGCTCTCAATTGCTGTCCAGATGTTTTAATTTCCAGCTGTAAACCTGTACCACGTAACATTGATCGCTCCGCAGCAGGGCGCAGTGATGTCTCGTTGTCGATCTAGGAGTCGTTGTCTCTGATATATATTTTAACTCGTGGGCATTTTAATACATGCTAATCGGAAGTATCTAAAGTTTACTGGTTTTAAAATCCATAATAGTTTAAAAATCTCAATGATAAGATTTTTTTTGGAAACCATTTTTATTTTTGTCTCAGAAGTAATGTGCAGTACATGCCAAAAGTATTTGAACAATGAGTTTTCATCACTTCATTTAATTTTGAATCGGATGTTTTCTTCTTTATTTTATTTAGTTATTGCTTACATTAACATTTCACGCTTTATTCATTGACATGTTAAATGTATTATGTACTTTGTACAAATAAAAAGATAAAAACAGCAATGTAGTACAGCTAAGAAGCGGACTTACATCCATCCATTTTCAGACGAATTTCCAGACCAAAATATTTTGCTCATTTTCAAAGTCTGATTAAATTGCTTCGATGCAGATGTCCGACTTCAAATAAATGGAAAAACAGTAATGGCGTCACCATTAACAAAATTAATTACAATACTCGCGCATCACCGTTCAGGCGCTGCTCACCTTTGCCATCTTTTATCCCTCAATTTTATGGGTTTCGTGACTGTATTTTCGTTTAATAATTTATCACAGCATAAGTTATAGGTCGCTAGGTATCGAAAGCGCACTCATCATCTGGTCTAAGTGCTAAATCTTGCACTCTTGAAAATCTACCAATTCAAAAATGGTTAGCGTATTTATTAAAAGTGCGCGTTTACATCGCTACGCAGTGGCATTGCTTTTAAGTCACTCTTTTTCCAGTATTTTCTTCCAAATCAACCTCTTCGAGACAGGTTATAATGATAAAACTTCTCTATATATCTCAATCGTATTCCTGACAGTCTTTTCATTTATCGATTATTTGACTCTGGGTCAAGATCTGAGCTAATCAGCTAGACAAGCTAAAATATTGCCCTCTTGAAAATTCAACTGTTCGAGAAGGCTTAGTTTATCGATAAAACGCTCGCGCTAGCATCCCTCTGCGGAGAAGTCGGCGCTTTCGCGTTACCCTTGTGACAATAAGTAGCTCAAGTAGAATCATTTTATTGCGCACTAAGTGCACACTGGGCCGGGAGGACTGGAGGAAAATGGGAGAGGCGTATGTCCAGCAGTGGACGCAAACACGCTGACTGACTAAAGTCGACTCGACGTCTAGCACTCAAAAAGATTCCCTGGTCGCTCCAGTCTCGATTAGAATTTTCCATTTCTCCGAATGTCCAATACCAATTCAAAAATGGTAAGCGTATTTATTAAATGTATGCGTTTACATCCCTACGCAGTGGCGTTGCTTTTAAGTTACTCTTTTTCCAATATATTTTTTCCAATCCACCTCTTCGAGAAGGGTTAGTTTATCGACAAACGCGAGCGTTGACATCCCTGCGCGGCGGCGGCGCTTTCGCGTTGCTCTTGTGACAACTTAGCTCAAGTAGCTTCATGTTATTCCGCACTAAGTGCACTCGGCTTAGCGTTACCACTCAAAAGGAGTCGCCGTTCGCTCCAGTCTAGACCGGCTCCCGGCCACTCCGCTCCAGATCTCTTAACCTCCCGTGTTACGAGGAGGAACGCTCCGTCGCGGTTCTCCGCTCAAGAGATTACGCGTGAATGTAGTGTGGTTTGAGTAAAATTGTGTGTTTTTAAAGTAATAAGCCGCGACATGGTTAACGCTCCGAATAGACTAGGAGGTCGCGACAAAAATGGTAGCGATAACGTAAATGGCTGAAACTGCGTTCACAGGTTAAGGGTTCGACCCTCTGAAGCTAAATGTGTCGGTCTGCCTGCGCCAAATGGTTGCTCTACATGGATAAGGCGCCTGAAAAAGTAGTTAACATTACAAAACTAATGTGTTAAGGTAAATGACCGCAAATAACGCAGCATGAAAGTATCAATAAATACTTGCTTAGCAACAACAATGAACTGAACTGAATGAACTGAACAATGAACTGAACTGAATGAACTGAACTGAATGAACTGAACAAATGTTTGGTTTAATTTAGTAGTTATAGGCGATTTAGGTTACAGATATTACTTTACGTACATTTCAGTTTGTAATTAAAAAACGACTGGTTATTGTTGTACAATGAATAGATATACATATGTCCAGACAATAAGTGGTACATACTAATCTATTTTGTTTAGCCTTTCTAGCTAACGCAACCACTTGGCGCAGGCAGACCGACAAATTTAGCATCAGAGGGTTGGTCTCTAACTTGTGAACCCAGATTCAGCCATTTACCTTATCGTGACCAAAAATGTTGTTACCTCCCGGAATAGAAGTATTGCAGGAACACCTGGTTCTTTTACCGGAGACCATGAGTTTGATACCGATGTTGTGCACCTATTTCTTTTATATCCGAAATAAATGCGCGTTTTAGGCTAGTGGGCCTGAGGTGGGCCCGTAAGCTTCTAAAAATCACGTTACCCGTACAAACGTAGTTTATAAATAACTAGCTGACGTTCCCAGCTTTGCTCGGGTCATTTTCGTTTTGGACAATTACCCGAGCGGAGCCCGGTGAATTGCGCCTTCTTCCCCCGGTCCACCGCCTTGCATCGCCCGCCCACCTTATTATGCAATTTTCCGTTATTTCTGACTTTTTTTTTAAATTCGTAGCGCGATGTTAAGCCTAACGCCTACCTCAACAATAGGGCTATCAAACGCAAAATTAACTTATCAAACAACAGTCTTCAGCTTTGATTTAAAAACCGGCCAAGTGCGAGTCGGACTCGCACACGAAGGGTTTCGTACCATCGTGCAAGATTAAACACAAAAAAAAATGTTTTTTTGTATGGGAGCCTCCTTTAATTTTATATTTTTTTTATTTTACCTATTTGTTGTTATAGCGGCAAAATAAATACTCACTCTGTGAAGGGTGAGGCTTAGTAATAGGGTTCCGTTGGCTCCTTTTGGGTACGGAACCCTTAAAATATGCAGATCATTACGACGCAAATTACGTAACGTAAATTAACCAATGCCCCCTTCACGTATTAGGACCGTAAGGTGGCCGTTCCCCCCCCCCCCCCCCCTCCCCCCGCCTTAATTCCCTTATGTAACTGTACTTTGTTAAGGGTTTGAGCTTATATTCGAGATTAATGTTTACTTCCCAATGATACCTAATTCTCATTTAGTGAAAAAAACATTAAATTATAATAAACAATTCAAGCATGTTGTCACATTGTTAACGTAACTTGATTATTCAGGGAACGAGGAATTGTCCGTGTTTTCTTCAACGTAGCCGGGGCTGTAAATGGATGTTCCTAGTCTAGCACCTATGTCTACGGGAATGCGGCCTTGGGCTCACGTCTGGAAAATGGATGTATTATTAACCGCCCATTATTATTTACAGTCCATATCAAGGTAGCCTCAGTGAACCAGTGGCGCGACACTTCGGCGACCGCTCTCCGAAGTTAAGCATCGCTGGGTCCGGTCTGGTCTTTTCCAGAAAATTTTTCTCTTTTGTCGGCGAGATCAAACCGTAAGAGCTGTCTTCGTACTCGAACTATACTATAGACGATTTTTATTTAAGTAAGAGGTCCTCATTAAGGTATAAAAAACCAGTCAACAATGAAACAACATTTGCTTATGTGCTCATCTACAATTCTAGCGGTTAAATACAACATCATGAAATGTACACATAAATATACGTTATTTCATTGTCGACTGGTTTTTTACAACTTAATGAGAACCTTTTTTTAGGGTTCCTTACCCAAAGGGTGAACACGGTAACCTATTACTAAGCCTCCGCTGTCCGTCCGTCCGTCCGTCTGTCACAGGGCTGTCTCTCATGGACCGTAATAGGTAGGCAGCTGAAATTTTCACACAGCCGCTGTAACAAAAAATATGTAAAATAAAAAAAATTAACATACAAAAAACGTTTTTTCTTTCTGTTATATCTTGTGCGATGGTGCGGAACCCTTCGTGTGCGAGACCCACTCGCACTTGGCCGGTTTGTTCTTAAAGTAATATCGACAGCGCAAACCCAACTAAATAAAAAAAATATGGAACTTGTGTGAAACTGGTCAACATTTGTACCTTTTCTGGAAGCTTATAAAATAATGAAGTTATTTCCTGAATTTGTATGTCACGTGTCATACTTTTTTTAGTAATCCTCATTGATTTAAATAAATGTTGTTTTCTTTATCATAAAAACAACATTTATTATTTTTATTTATTTATTTTATTTTATTGTATTTTTAGACCGATAGGTATTACAATATAGCATACTAAAATCTCACACATACATGTATATAAAATAAAATAACATTAGGGCAAGGCCATGGCACGATTAAACAAAACATTACAATCACAGTATTAATAATTACACACTTTCATCATATTGTTTTAAAACATTATATAAAAAAACAATAAAAAAAGTCCTATAATATTAATTCATTAACAATAAAATAATTAACTTAAGGTGGCCCAACCCGGCGGCCTCAACTCATTTGCGGGCACGGTACAAAACCGTGCTGTTGCGCTCTGGGACCTTCTCTGTTTCTAAGAATAAGACAGGCTCCGTTATGAGGAAGATGCAACCTGTCCACAAAAAAGACAATGTGCATAGTGTATGATTTGGTAAGATTTACGAAAATTTTAATTTCAAAACGACTTATAGCTAAAAGTAAACCACGACCGCTGTAGTCAAAAATCTAACAAAAACCAAATAGATTATAAATCTTGATTAAACAAGCTATGTCTGATGACTAATCTTTTTAAGATGTTCTTACTTTATCATTGCGTAATCCACCTCCAAAGAAATTGTATAAAACGCGCGAAAAATCCGAACTTTCGGACGTTATAACTTGGAAACCAAACACTATTTTACAATGCCAATGGTCATCAGACATCTAGTTCAATCAAATAAAGCTATATTAAGCAAAATTTTGGATCTCTGACAAGAAATATAGGCGTGATCTTCTTTCCCCTTTTGTATGGGGAAATGAGCGGGTTGGGCCACCTTAATGCAAAAAATTCGTCTTAACTATAAAAGGGGTTATGTATCAGGAATTATTTCAGATTGGCGCTAAATTTAATCACATTATCACAGTATTTAATAATAAGCGGAAGGTGGTTAAATATTTTTATAGATATATAATGCGTTCTTCTTTCCATTATGATAGATCTAGCTGCAGGTATACAAAGCTTATTTCTATCGCGAAGGTTGTATGAGATTTGTTGTGCCCCTTGCCTTTGAATATTACATTGATTTTTATATGTTTCTATGGCTAATTTATGTACAAATAGATTTACGACTGTTAATATGTTGAATAGCGGCCTACATGTTGCATCAAAACGAGAACCTGTCATAATTTGAATCGCTTTCTTCTGCATTTTCATTACTTTGCTGATATCTGTGCTGTTTCCCCATACCTCTAATCCATACCTAATTATAGACTCAAAGTAAGCATAATAAACCATTTTCAAGGTTTGCATTAGCATTTAAACCATTTTCAATTATGACACTTTATTTCTGAGATTATGGATATTTTTAATGCATTTTCTTAAGTACTCTCTCATTTATCAGTTATTACAAAATCGCTGACAAAATGCCCAGAGTGTAGTAGTTATTTTACAATCATCACTATTTCATAATAACACAGCACTTATCATCAAGAGTTTTTGGATCATCCGACATTGTTTTCAACTACATTCTATTCTACAGGTTGTAGGAGATCATTCGGTTCCCTTCTGTGCCGTCACTCAACTACGTGGCTCGTTGGGCAAACATATATGTGTTTTATTATATGTACCGTAACGTATGCGGCCGTAGGCTGAAAATCGGTGCGATACGTATGAGCTTGTCACAGAAGAGGGAAGGAAGGAGGAGTGTCGTGTGGTCGACTTCCGAAGCCCCGGCGTATGCACAAATTGTGCTACAATATCCAAACGTTGCCACCTCGCGCGAATGCGCTTCCGAAATGCTAAGTAAGAAATCGCTTAGTCAGTTCCCATCCACACAAACCCTCCAATACTTCTGCGACTATTCTTGCGTGTGACATGAACGTTTCTGTTGGGTTCGTGAGGGTTCATGGAGACAACTGGTCTACACTTTAATAATATATTATTTCGCAGACGTTATCTTTTTTTATTTTTTATCTCTGCTTTACTTGAAATCTGATCAAGATCAACAGGGCAAGCACCCAGACTGTGCCCTTTTCGGAGACGTCATATTGAGAAGAAATCGAAAATAAAATGTTGGAGGTCGCACGGTTCATTGGTCATTTCGATGTGAAGATGAAAAATGTCTGCGTAGCTTCATTGACATAAATTTGAAACCAGATTAAAATTTAATCAGTTCGAGTGGATCTTTGCCAAGTGGTAGCGTTTGTCTAGCAGGTATCTTCTGTATCAAAATAGCTTTCTTTACGCTGGGCGTGCAATTTCGAGTCGACCTAGTTCTGAGGACCCGCTTCGTCTGCACATTTTCCTTATCAGTCTTACCTACCCCTATTCCGAATCTCACTCATATGTTTTTATCCATTCCGGCCAGAAATCATTCACATTCCGCTTATAATTGTCATTCCAGAACTTGTAATAATCATTCCAGATTGATGTACGTGGCGCAGGCTGCACGACTTTTTTAATGTGATTTGTGTAAAGAAAACATCAAAATCGATCAAGCCGTTTACGAGAAATTATAGTAAAAATTCGTGTGACGAATTTCAAAACTGACAAAGGCCCCAGAATAACGCAATTCGTTCTATCATCTCATCTAGTTCACACTGCCAAAGTATGGGATGACAGTTGGTAGTATTTGAGGGGCTTAGAGGTGATGATCCGAATATATGACCAGTGTGTCCTCCCTGTTATGACGTACGCGTTTGAAAAATGGACTCTGACGGTTGCCGTTGTCCAAAGGTTGAAAGTTGCCCAGCGAGCAATGGAACATCGCTACGGAACATGGTGCGTAACGCGTCAATCCGCCAACGTACCAAAGTAATCAATATTGGACACCGCCCGGTGTCAATATCAAGCTCAAATGGCAGTGAACTGGTCACGTCGAAGAGACGACGACCGTTGGAGTAACCGTGTCCTACACTGGCGGCCGAGAACAGGAAAACGGAGTGTGGGAAGACCACCCGCCAGGTGGGCCGACGACATCAAGTGCTTCGGCGGAAAGCAGTGGTTCCGTACCGCTGAGGGCCGGGAGGACTGGAGAAGGATTTCGTATGTGGCATTGGACGCAAACACGCTTACTGGCTGAGAGGAATTTGTTCCGTGCTCGCCCTGCGGTTTGAATGTGATTTGCACGCAAAAAAAAATCTGTTTATCCGATCGCTACCAAACTTCACAGGATCAACCGCCGCGCTAAAATGAAGATTGCCTGAAAATTTCATTAAAATCAATCACGCCGTTTCGATTCTATTCAATAGAGAACATACATACATACATACACAGATTTTTAAAGATAATTCTCCAAATACTAATTTAAATAGTAACAGTCGAATTATTCAAACAATTTTACCGGCCTCAACACGAGTTCACCTTAATAGCGATGCAGATGTTCACCCAGCCGCTAAACGGGAACGTTCCTGAAAGCGCGAACAGAACCCGTTTTGCGGGTGAAAGGGCTTTTAACTAGATTTGTTCGTGTTTTGCTCCTTTGTATAGTAGCACCAGATGAGCTTTTCTAGGTTAATATGAGAGTGGTAGCAAATACGTTTTAGTTTTTCCTCCGTCTGCAGTTGTCTTTACAATATAATATTATTGTAAATGGTAATTTGTATAAATTGCCCATGCGTACCACGTTGGTAGCAAAAAGCACGACACAGTTCGCTATTTCCATTTACAATAAATTATCAGAAGATTTAAAAGAAATCAGAAACGTAAAAAAATTTAAAAATGAACTCAAGCAATGGCTTCTGACAAAAATGTACTATAACATAGAAGAATATTTAAAAGAAAATAAGGGCTAAGATAATGAGGTTATGCAAAGTTTTGTTTTTTTTTTTTATTGTACTATTTTTTTTTTCTTTCGTGGTTTAATGTAAATACATGTATTTCTCTTTCACAAGCATTGCCACACCTATATCTAGGTAGCATTTTTAAAGACCGAGTTAGACATTGTACCATTATGTTCTTGTTGTACACTGCACTAAAATGTATATGCAATAAAATATTTTGATTTGATTTGATTTGATATCCAATTTTGAGTGATTGTATGCGTACAAATTGAAAGACACGTTTTCGACTTTTAAAGAGATTTTAATTTTACCAAAAACCTGCTTATAAAAGAAAGCCAGATTAGAACACTAAGAAAACATCAAAAAGAGAAATCATTTTATTTTTTATTTTTTTTGTTCATAAAAAGTACACGGTGAACGTATTTTAGGTGTAGCGTTTACTAGGGTTTCTAGTTATTTTTGTATCGTCTATTATTGTATCTATTTTGTCTTTTAAAATGATGATCAGAGGTAATATTTTAACCATTTTCGCTATGAAATATCTGCTTCTGTAGAACAGAAAACACGGCAGTAATATTTACCTCCGTAAATCGTGGGCGGACAAACAACGGTAAATATCAATTCTAATTTCAAATATTTCGTTATGGTCCAGTGTTTACATACATATCACGTCCAAGAAAACACAACTGAAAAATAATGAAATCGATCGTAATTAAATCGTCCGGTTATCTTCACGATTCAACGAATCGACAACACATACGTCCATCGTTCGACGAATATTCCTATCAGTTTACCCCTTGAAACGTGCGTCCTTTTCACAAACTGCGCGCGATTACCAAATGGCCTCACCGAAAATAATGGTTTCCTATCGTCTTAAACTATCTCATAATGTTTTTATTCATATTTTTCCATACGAATTTACCTGCTGTTACTCTAGTGTTAAATGTATGGCATGGCCAGGAAGAGATTTTCCTAATGCAATATGTTGGCCCGTTACGTGAAACATTAGACTTACAACCATATATTTCTTATTTCGCCCTCTTTTAGCTCTAAGTCTATGGTAAGAATATATTAATATTTATTTAAAACAGAGTTCATTTTTATTATTTTTGTTACCATAAAATACGTTTGTATGGATTGCAGCTTTCCCGCTACGAATTAAAAAACCGGCCAAGTGCGAGTCGGACTCGCTCACGAAGGGTTCCGTACCATCGTACAAGATTAAACATAAAAAAATCACGTTTTTTGTATGCCTCCCCCCCTGTAATCTTTATTATTTATTAATTTTACCTATTTGTTGTTATAGCGGCAAAATAAATACACACTCTGTGAAAATTTCAGCTGCCTACCTATTACGGTTCATGAGATACAGCCCTGTGACAGACGGACGGACGGACGGACAGCGGAGGCTTAGTAATAGGGTTCCGTTTTCACCCTTTGGGTACGAAACCCTAAAAAGTTACGACTTAATATTGTCAAATACAAATTTTAGCGCATCTTTTTATTTTCTTTTGTTATGCTACCGGTGGTGCGGAGAAGGATGACCCGCGCTGCCAGTGGGTCCGTGTTTGTGTACATTTAAATTTCCGACGCCCGTTAAGGTGAATTGTGCATGCTTTTAATCCCCCTTTTACCAGCCCCGTACACTTTGTGCGGGATCCGTACGATATCACAAAAACGTCGGTTACGTATGTCTTTGTTTTCACTTCAGAAAAATATATTTTTCGAAAGAATATTTTTAAAATACAGAGAAATATTGTGCTGCAATTTAGTCTAACGAATATCAGCTCAGAGCGTTTTTCTGGAAAAGCAACCATAACAAAAGACGGTCAAATCTTTAAAAAAATTAACATAGGTTTAAACAGAAGATGAGTGTAATAATCAAACGTTGATTAACTCTGGTTTGTTCCGAAAGTGTAGTTTCTGGACAAGCTATATTTGTTTTACTTTTTCGTTGGAAATGAAATTTCGATCGGTTGAGGCTTACGAATAATTTACTTGTTAAAACCTATTCCCTTAAATATGGCGATTTTCGAGAACGTCTGGCATTCGAGTCTGGAATCTGGATTGCGTGCCACAACTCGAGTGCAGAGGCTCGGGAAAATAAATTTTCCCCTACATAAAGCCTGGAGAGCCAATTTTTTTGCGGAAATCTTTTGTTGCTTCACTCCTCAGCGTTATGTGTTCTCGAAAGCTATTAACTGGGAGGTTTTATGTGCGTTCTTTTGCAGCTGTCGCTTTCATCTCGCGTGACGGCCTTCTCCACATTCCTGACTCGAAACTGAAGCATTTTTTCGTGAGAAAATAATAAGTTTTTGATTATTTATTTCAATGCCGTAGATGTTTTATAATTTATATTATAATTTATTGTTACTCTTTCCAACATGCTAAAAGGCAGTAGGCCCTAAACCTTAGTTTTTAGGGTGGCGGACCCAAAGGGTGCCCACGGAACCCTATTACAAAGCCTCCGCTGCCCGTCCGTCCGTTTTTCCGTCCGTCCGTCTGTCACAATGCTGTATCTCATGAACCGTAAGGGGTAGGAAGCTGAAATTTTCACAGAGTGTGTATTTATTTTAATAGGTGTAATACAAATTAATAAAAAAAACTATTTTTTGTGTTAAATCTTGTACGATTGTATGGAACCCTTCGTGTGCGTGTCGACTCGCACTTGGCCGGTATTTTTTTAATTGAAAAGTCTTCAATGCAAAGCAATGTATTGAGCTTGTTTGAGGCAGTATGGTTACCATAGTTTTTAAAATCTTCGTGTGAACAGGCAATTGAATGATTAAATGTGACGTTTGGTTGCATTTATTTTCTCTTACAGGTAAGTTGCAGTTCACTTAGCCGAATAACACGTCGTGTGACAGAAGGGTACAAAATGCAACGAAACGTCGGATTTAATCAGTCACTTGCCAGTTCACCCAGCGGGTTGATTTACCATGATAAACCTCTGGAGCATTTTTTTTTCTATACAGTTTTCTTCTTTCTCTTCGATTTTTTGTTGAAATGTTTGGTTTGTTTTTATAATTAGTTATGTGTAGGTAGATATCAGAGACTACATCTATTACTCTGGACACTCGTTTCGAGTTCCTAAAACATCATTGGTCCAACGAGGTTGACATTAGCCAACTCCTGGAAACCCTGAGAAGGTGTTCCAGGGAGCCTTAAGAACGGCCCGTAAGCTATGTTCCCCATACAAACGTAGTTTACTAATCATTTGTAAAACACTGTTCCGATTTGCTTGATATTTGGTGTCTAATATTCTACAATAAATATCTGTGTCTCTCGATTTTGTTTTGCTGAAAATTCTAAAGCAAGTCAAATAACAGGCAAAAGAAAATTTTCATACAAATTTTCTTTTCTCTGTTGTGTGACACAGGATACATTTTTCGAAAAAACAAATATATGCAGACATAGATATTTGTTGCCTGATATTAAGTCCCAAATATCAAGAAAATTGAAACAGTGGTTTTTAAATCATTAGTAAACTACATTTGTATGGGGAGCGTAATTTTCTGATGCTTACGGGCCCACCTCAATTGGTACCTGTGATGATGTTTATTTATTTGTCAACACAATTTTATTTTGGACATTCTCAGTGCTATGACTGAATTGTTAAGACTCCGGCGAAATAATTTTGCTTGTCGTTGGGTAAGAGAGTGCAATCCCACTATAAGGTATGGTTATGTAGGTACTGACCTTTGCTTAAATGAAAAAAAAAATCCGGTGAACGTTACAAAACAAATTCTCGTCTATCCAGTTGAATGTAGCCGTGAACGCAAATGGAAGGTCCTGGCATGACAACTAAATCCTTCAGAAACGCGGTGTTGGCCATCCATGACATATTTCAATAATAAAGAAGGATATTTCAAGTAAACAACGGCGTGAGGGCTACGATGCACGAAGCGCACTGCTCTTTGAATATTAACAACGCTATACAAGATTGTCTAGAGTAACTCCATTTTCCAAGACGTTCACAAATGGGCAATAAAATTACTGCGACTGGGATGCACTTCAGATAGTAAGATTCTTACTCTTGAGTATTACCTTCACGGGTATGGTTCCTTCTGCTCAAATTATTTTGAGATTGTGTATGTATGAATAGTGATTATGTAGTTCACATTCGCCGTCTGTACTTATGTGATTCGTTTCTTTTTTTATTCATTCAATACATCTCTGGCATAAGGTGATAACTAGGGTGTAGTAACGGCAGTTTGTTCTAGGGATTTTCAGTTGTGTCCAGTGAAAGAAAATACCGCGAGGATTCCTATACAATCGGAAAGTGGTGTCAAAGTGTATACAGGGATATACACTCTAACACCACTTTGACAAACCGGAGCAGAAACACACTGTCATGATCTTAAGATGGTCCCTAATATAAACGATGGTTATACGAAAACAGTACCAACCATCTTAATTTAGATTCCATGGCCACATCTCCTAATATATATATAGGTTCTTAACAATTGTAGTTAAAATTTGAATAAGAGCAGAAAACAATTGGATCTGAATGAGATAGCAACAACACTTGTTCAAAATTATGGCGTGATATTAATCTGATTTAATTTCAGATCAGACAATAAATAGAGCTGAAGCTTTTCTGAGCCAAACTGAAGCCTGAGTCCGCTAATAAATAACTCCACGTTCGAGTGTTAGCGTTATGAGACAACACACGATTTGGTACAATTTTGTGTGATTCCGGGGTTATCTCATCGCTCGAAAATGGAGTTATCTATTAGTGGACTTAGGTTTCTGAACGTAGCATCGTTTTGGCTGCGTGATGTATCCCAGCGTGAACCTGCAATTACCTGGAAGGTTATCAATGCGGTAATACCCCCGCATAGAGTTCAGAAATGTTATCTCTGATAGTAGAGCTGGGTCGTAACTGGCCGCAAGCCCGCCGCGGGAACGGAACAAAGGTCGGGACTCTGTTCTGGGCACGATGCCGCGGGGCGACTGGAAACACCGACTGGAGGTGAATTGGGCGCACCGAGACTGGGCCGCAGTCTCGGCGTTGGAATTACTTCTTAATGTTGCTCTATATTTAAAGTACACTCACGTTTAATCTATTATAAAATTTAAATAACACACAATTTGGTACAATTTTGTGTGATTCCGGGGTTATCTCATCGCTCGAAAATGGAGTTATCTATTAGTGGACTTAGGCTCCTGGACGTGTAGCACCGTTTTGGGTGCATGATGTATCCCAGCGTGAACCTGCAATTACCTGAAAGGTTAGCAATGCGGGAAAACCCCCGCATAGAGTTCACAAATGTCATCTCTGATAGTAGAGCTGGGTCGTAACTGGCCGCAAGTCCACCGCGGGAACGGAACTAAGGTCGGAACTCGGTTCTGGGCACGATGCCGCGGGGCGACTGGAAACACCGACTGGAGGTAAATTGGGCGCACCGAGACTGGGCCGCAGTCTCGGCGTTGGAATGACTTCTTAACGTTGCTCTACATGTCAAGTACACTCACGTTTAATATATTATAAAATTTTAATAAAACACAATTTGGTACAATTTTGTGTGATTCCGGGGTTATCTCATCGCTCGAAAATGGAGTTATCTATTAGTGGACTTAGGTTTCTGAACGTAGCATCGTTTTGGGTGCGTGATGTATCCCAGCGTGAACCTGCAATTACCTGGAAGGTTATCAATGCGGTAATACCCCCGCATAGAGTTCAGAAATGTTATCTCTGATAGTAGAGCTGGGTCGTAACTGGCCGCAAGCCCGCCGCGGAAACGGAACTAAGGTCGGAACTCAGTTCTGGGCACGATGCCGCGGGGCGACTGGAAACAACGACTGGAGGTGAATTGGGCGCACCGAGACTGGGCCGCAGTCTCGGCGTCGGAATTACTTCTTAACGTTGCTCTATATTTAAAGTACACTCACGTTTAATCTATTATAAAATTTAAATAACACACAATTTGGTACAATTTTGTGTGATTCCGGGGTTATCTCATCGCTCGAAAATGGAGTTATCTATTAGTGGACTTAGGCTCCTGGACGTGTAGCACCGTTTTGGGTGCATGATGTATCCCAGCGTGAACCTGCAATTACCTGAAAGGTTAGCAATGCGGGAAAACCCCCGCATAGAGTTCACAAATGTCATCTCTGATAGTAGAGCTGGGTCGTAACTGGCCGCAAGTCCACCGCGGGAACGGAACTAAGGTCGGAACTCGGTTCTGGGCACGATGCCGCGGGGCGACTGGAAACACCGACTGGAGGTAAATTGGGCGCACCGAGACTGGGCCGCAGTTTTGGCGTTGGAATGACTTCTTAACGTTGCTCTACATGTCAAGTACACTCACGTTTAATATATTATAACATTTAAATAAAACACAATTTGGTACAATTTTGTGTGATTCCGGCGTTATCTCATCGCTCGAAAATGGAGTTATCTATTAGTGGATTTAGGCTCCTGGACGTGTAGCACCATTTTGGGTACATGATGCATCCCAGCGTGAACCTGCAAGTACCTGAAAGGTTAGCAATGCGGTAATACCCCTGCATAGAGTTCACAAATGTTATCTCTGATAGTAGAGCTGGTTCGTAACTGGCCGCAAGCCCACCGCGGGAACGGAACTAAGGTCGGAACTCAGTTCTGGGCACGATGCCGCGGGGCGGCTGGAACTCCGACGAGGTGAATTGGGCGCACCGAGACTGGGCCGCAGTCTCGGCGTCGGAATTACTTCTTAACGTTGCTCTACATTTCAAGTACACTCACCTTAAATATATTGTAAAATTGGATCGAGGAATATCTTTTAATTTCCGCCAGTGCTCTTTCTTACTACAGATTTGTTTCCTTGGCCCAAATTCGGAGAATTTATAGAACGACGCACACCATACGCGCATAGCATACATACGGTCGCATTCAAAAGTCCAGAGCACTTCGCAGAGCGATTGCTTTGAAACGCTCGCAACGCGCGAAGGTGAAGCGGAGGAGAGGATCGCACCGCCCGCGCGGTTTGCGGTAGGACGCCCCACCTGAAGATCGGTCTGCGGGGAAGGGGCACGCCACATGTGCAAAACAAACCCGACCGTAGGGTGCTACTGGACCGAACTTATGTCGTCGATGGTATGTATGATACGATCGCGATCATGTTGCGTTCAGTCTCGCGCGGTCGTTACTGTAGAGCATGTAGTCGTGTATGTAGAGCTCTAAATTGATTCGTTTAGAAACTGTTTAGGGCTTGGGAAGGCCCTCATGAACTTGTAGTTAATATTAAATTCTTGAAATAACAGCATTCCTGGCTAGGTCAGCGCTTGTTCGTGGAAAGGAGTCTGTTTTATATCGGTTGGCAGTATGCCGTGTCGATAAAGGAGATAAGTGCACATCGTGAGGAAACCGTCTAGATGAGTGTTATTTCAGTATGACTAAAAATAATCCAGAATATTGGCCTCGTACCTAGGTACGAGGCCAATATTTTTATTAATGAAAACGTCGTAATAGTAGAGTCAATAAATATACTATAAATTGATTTTGTACCACGTTTTCACTGACCTAGCACTATCATTACTTGGCTGAGTGTACTTCTTGATTAAATGCTCCATACAAAGCGGTTGCCGGCGGCGTACAAACGGCCAAATCCTTTTAATCCCTGCATTACCTGGTCGCGTTACAGCAACTCCACTTACCTACACAGCGCCACCTAGCAGCGAGCGCTGGCAACGCTGTAAGTAGGCACGCCTAGCTGCCTGCACTGTTTACCGTCTTGGGGGCTCTGCAACGGAGCCATCAGTCTTAGCGTTATCCGCATAAGGCCACCTCCACACTCGCGACGTTAGCCGCTCGCGAGAACGTGCGTTTGGTTGGTTCGTGAGTCTGCCAAGACATCTTGTCCGAACGATAATACTTTTATAGAGAACATTCTAGTCATTTTCAACCAATGTTTCGGAATTAAATAACATTATTGTTATGATACTTTTGAGGTTACCGCGGTCGTTAAACATTTTTCAAACATTATTGTTGTGTGATTCAGTCGTAAAACCGCGGTAAATCTAACCTACACTATAGGAACGTATCTCGTATATTGCATCTCGCTCTATCCGTCTGTGATTTCCTATGGTCGCGCCTCGGTCTGTGCAATTTCGCCGTTACTCGCGATACTTGTTTCACTTGGACGCCCTATGAAGTTTCCAGCGGATGTACGTTGTTTGTCTTTTCGGACAAAATATCGCTTTTTTCTAACATTTCGCTTTCCCGTTTAGCGGCGTCATCGGTGTTCTAAAGGCGTCAACCTAACAAACCAATCAATCAAGTACAGGTTTTTAAACCAGCAATATTCTTAGACTAAATTAATATTAGGTTCTATAATTTGCATTTGTTTTTAAAATATTTAGCAAACATCATTGTTTTAATTTCTTGAACAAATAGAAAAATCTTACCCATTAACAGTTTAATGATACACTTTATAATTCCAACGTCGTTCTTCATCATTACGAGCTTCAGCACCTCGATACATACGTAAATTCTCTCGGCACGGCAACATTCGCCTCCGTGTGGTCGCGCCCTAATGTGTGTGCACTCTACTCCTGGGACAACAGTAAGTCGCGCCAGGTGGGCGGTTTCACGAAATCTGCGGTCTGGCAACGCCGCCTGTCATTTATCATGCGAATACATTCTGTCTTGGCGACGTAAATTAATGTGTCGCACCGGTGCTCTGTACTCAAAATGCAACGTGAGGTGGTTTCAAAATTATAACGCGAGTTCGTGGTAGAAGAGCGGCATTTTCTATGAAAGTCCGTCTGACGATCCTGTCGCATAGTGTTGCCATATCTATTACGATACTCTCGTACTTGATATCCCATGAATAAGAGGTGAATTCTTAACAGAATATGGTATATTGTTCACGTACAGAGCTATACTAAAGTTGTCGGTGACTTGCATTTTGAAATACAGTTTACAAGCAAATGTGCCATAGGCAGGCAGGCACGTAAGTGGTTCCTTGTCCGAAACTTGTGTACCGCGCAACGTACACGAATTTCCTTGCAAAACGTGCCAAAGTACCAGGCGCACAGAGCGCAGCCGAAGTTTTAATCCCGCAGTACAATGGCCGGGGAGACGACGGGCCCGAGGCCGCTGCATTACCAAGGCAACTTCGCTAAGTCGGGAACAATACACAACCCGCCTTATGATGGCCTGGTACTAGCACACCGCTAATTACGTTAATAGTTAATAACAAAGTTCGCCGTATCGACACAGCAGCAGAGGTCTGGTGGATGTTACTGAATTTATAATGCGTACGGTACGTTAGCAAAATCAGATACCGACACTCTGAGGTTTCACGGGAATCTGGATACTACTAAGGGTTATTCGTATTATAAATGGTAAGAAATGAAAATGAGCGGCTCGTAGCCTAGTGGCGCGGGGACTGGACTAGCGTACCAGAGGCCTGGGTTCAATTCCGACTTGCACCACTGTCTTTTCCTTTCCGAGTTTGATAAGTGCATTTCGTCACGAATGCGAGCTGCTCCATGGTTCGGAACCCATGTAAAACTGTAGGTCCCCTTCCCCTACTAGGTGGTAGAGTTTAAGCCCGCCCGGGTTGGTACCATCGTATTGGATGAAATGATGGTCGAAGCGGCAATGAAAAATTGTCCGTGTTTTCCATCCAGTTCAATGTAGCCGTGCTGATAAAGGGAAGGTCCTGGCATGGCACCTAATTCCTTCGGGAATGTGGTGTATTGGGCTAATATCATAACGGTTGTTGTGTGGTATTAGCCATCCATGTCAGGTCGCTTAAAAAAAAAGAAAATAGGGGTGGGTTCGGTTGGAAATGTAAGTTTTAGGAGTACGTGTTCGAATACTTAATCCTATTTAATCACCTCATTGAGTCCATCTCCAAATCACTTGCTGCAAAGCGCACAAATATCCCAAAGTACCTTAATTCAGGCCAAGTTTATAACCACGCCTGAAATGTTGGCGCTGTCTATGCGTCTTTATCTTTTAATTTTTCTCAGAAATATACCTATACTAGCTGCGGTACCCGGCTCCGCTCGGGTTAGTGTCGGCTAAATTATTTTATGGATAAAAAGTAGCCCACATGACTGGTCCAAAATAGGGTCAAACTGGTCCAGGACAATGTATCCATCTACCAAATTTAATCAAGATCGTTCGAGCTGAAATAGCATGATTTAGTGAGTAACATCCAATAATTCCCATTTAGAGCTTCGTTGACATTTGGTGGCTATTTAAAAAAAAGCATTTGCCGCCAGAACCTTTCTGCACTTGCACTGCAACATTGTTTACCTAGTAAGTAAGTAACGTGTAATGTAGGTAAGTTTTGCGTGGACTCTAACCCACAGCTAGCCTCTACATCGAAAACAGTAACCCATCTCGAACCTGACTGCTCCCAGAGATCCTATACATTGATAAAATACGCACATAAATCGGGTTAGTGGTTCGCAAGTTATAAGAATTTAACACTCTCTACTCACCCTTCAGGTAATGAAGCGTTATATTATGTAGCCTATAAGTTTTGAGTAGAATCAGGCTAGACGTAGATACAATCCGCATCTAAATCGAGTAATTGGTTCTCAAGGATTTTGCCAAGTAGTCCTAAAGTTGCGGGAAATACCAAGCCGTACCCGCCCCCCCTCTCCCCGCACCCGCCCCCGGCGGACCGCCCTCCCCGCCCCCGCCGCCGCTCCTCCTGGTGTGAAGTAGCGCTACCGGCATCGTTTTCGCAGCCCCATGAAAGTTTTAAAGCCCATGGGCACAATATCTTTATAAATTGTAGCCTATGTGTTATTCTGATGTATAAGCTATATTATTGTAAAGTTTCATTAAAATCCATTCAGTAGTTTTTACGTGAAAGAGTAACAAACATCCATCCATCCATCCATCCATTATTACAAACTTTCCCCTTTATAATATTTATTATTAGATTACATGTCTGTTGGCCTGCCCTCAGTATATCTTCCAATATGCCGACTTTAATGTATGTTCAAAAATTTGAATAAACTAAATACGGCATAGAAAATTTGTTAACCGATAATTTCCAAACCAGCCTTACCAAATTCCATTATTATGATACGAAACTCGCCTGTTCTTGTCCCTAGAGCAGTGGCTTCGCGGTTATTCTAGAAACATGCAAGTTCTCCTACACAAGGCCAAGGGGGAGGCAATTTGAGTATTAATCAAAGTTTCCAGCTCATGCAAACGTGGGCACTATCAAAATTTCATCTCGATCTGAACTTGGTTCCTGCCATGAAGCGGTGGCCGTTGTAGATGACAGTCAGTCAGTAGGTCAGCGTGTTTGGGTTCACTGCTAGACATACGCCTCTCCAATTTTCTCCAGTACGCCCGGCCTTCAGCGATACGGAACCACTGCTTTTCGCCGACGCACTTTTTTTTATGCGACCTGACATGGATGGCTAATACCACACAACTGCCGTTATGATATTAGCCCAATACACCATACTCCCGAAGGAATTAGGTGCCATGCCAGTACCTTCCCTTTATGAGCACGGCTACATTAAACTGGATGGAAAACACGGACAATTTTTCATTGCCGCTTCGACCATCTTTTCATTCAGTGCGATGGTACCAAGCCGGGCGGGCTTAAACCCTACGACGTTGTAAGGGAAGAGGACCTACAGTTTTATTACAAAATAAATTTTAATACATGGATTCCGAACCATGGAGCAGCTCGCATTGGTGACGAAATGAATTTATCGAACTCGGAAAGAGAAATACAGTGGTGCAAGTCGGAATTGAACCCAAACGTCTGGTACGCTAGGCCAGTCCCCGCGCCACTAGGCTACGAGATGATGTCGTCGTCCCACCTGGCGGGTGGTCTTCCCACACTCCGCTTTCCTGTCCACGGCCGCCAGCGTAGAACATGGTTACTCCAACTGTCGTCGTCTCTTCGGCTGACGTGGCCAGCCCACTGCCACTTGAGTTTAGCCACCCGGTGTCCAATATCGACTACTCTCGTACGTCGGCGGATTGCTTCGTTACGCACCATGTCCCGTAGCGATGTTCCCATTGGAATACGGTTGTGAAACGTTTTGGATATAAAACATTATTTCTGCCTACAGAATGAATATCATAAACAAATAAAAGAAACAGCTTTGTCTATGATATTCATACTGTAAGCAAAAAATATATTAATAACAACGATTGTGGTTTTGATTGTGTTTGTTGTAGAGTTAGCACCATAAAATTTTAAACAAACCAAAACAATTAAATTGCCGCTTTATCCATCGTTCACGCAATGTAATAATGCCAAACCCAAAGGGATTACCACCTATTCATTAGGGAGGGGACGGGGAACTGTCACCCATCTAGCACCCGACCGTGCCAGAATTGTTTAACCTCGAATATCGAACGTCGAAGATTCGTGCAACTGGACTACCGAGGGTGACCAACTGCACGGGATGAAATGCAGTGGGGCCATTTATATTATTTTTAAGTGTCGGAAACCACACAGCACAAAATTTATTATTTGTGTTGTTATTGTGCATTTTGTATCGGTTTTAAATTTACGTTAACGATAAATGAAGTGACCTCCGAACCATTCCACACTTCGTGGATCTCACCGGAGCAAAGCACCCGATAAGTTTTCGAGCGGAGGACTTGCTTACGCCCTGTATGCACATGCTATATATATATATATATATTGAAGCGTGAGCGTTTTGAAATATATTCCCATGGTAGAATCTTAGAAAAAAAATATCATTCAAATGGCGCTAAAAAGCTTGCCAAAATTCCGCAGATGCATGCAGAGCACGAAAAATCAAAACAAATGCATAAAGAACTTGAGCAAAGAAAGCACAATTAACACCTGTGTTATGTTATCCAAATTGAAATATATTTTTTTTCTTCATGGGTCGGAACCCATGCGAACTACAGATCCTGCTCTATTTACTTATGTAAGGTCAGAAAATGGCGCTCCCCATACAAACGCTTTTTAATAATAATTTGAAAACCACTGTTCCGATTTGCTTGATATTTGGTATTTAATATCAAGCAGCAAATATCTATGTCTGCACGTGTTTGCCTTTTCGAAAAATGTTTCCTGTCTCACACAACAGAGAAAAGAAAATATGTATGATGATTTTCTTTCGCCTGTTATTTGAATTGCTTTAGATTTTGCAGCAAAACATAAGCGTGCAGACATATTTATCGTCGAATATTAATATACCAAATATCAATCAAAATTTGAACCGTGGTTTTTTTTTTATGCGACCTGACATGGATGGCTAATACCACACAACTACCGTTATGATATTAGCCCAATACACCACATTCCCGAAGGAATTAGGTGCCATGCCAGGACCTTCCCTTTATGAGCACGGCTACATTGAACTGGGTGGCAAAACACGGACAATTTTTCATTGCCGCTTCGACCATCTTTTCATCCAATGCGATGGTACCAACCCGGGCGGGCTTAAACCCTACCACCTAGTAGGGGAAGGGGACCTACAGTTTTACATGGATTCCGAACCATGGAGCAGCTCGCGTTCGTGACGAAATGCACTTATCGAACTCTTAAAGACAGTGGTGCAAGTTGGTATTGAACCCGGGCCTCTGGTCCGCTAGGCCAGTCCCCGCGCCCCTAGGCTACGAGCCGCTCATTTTAAATGATCAGTAAACTACTTTTGTATGTGGAACATAGCTTAAGGGCCGTTCTTAATGGTTATTATTAATCTCCTTATTAATCTCACCCGGGTCAGCATCATTGCTGTGAGTGAAATTTACATAATATCCATTTTTTTTGAGGCTAACTATCCCTCCCATCCGCCTCGCCATCCTGAAATTGTCGTCCAATTGCCCACCATTATTAGTCTGAACACCGTAAGTGTTATTTTACACTGATGTTATGGGTTCGTTTGCATGAATGGCTGAAAACGAAAACTTAACAAAATCTGTATGTTTTAAATATAATGTAAATAATTAATGTCTTCATGCTCATTGTCTGATTGACTTAAAAACCGGCCAAGTGCGATTCGGACACGCACACGAAAGGTTCCGTACCATCGCAATAGATTTAACACTAAAAAATCACGTTTTTTGTATTTGTTGTTATAGCGGCAAAATAAATACACAATCTGTGAAAATTCAGCTGCCTACCTATTACGGTTCATGAGATACAGCTCTGTGCCAGACGGACGGACGGATGGACGGACAGCGGAGCAAGCCTCCGCTGTCCGTCCGTAATAGGGTTCTGTTTTCACCCTTTGGGTCCGGAACCCTAAAAAATCATTACCCGAAGTCATGGAAGTACAGGACGAAACAATCCTGTATTATTTTGGATTTTTTTGACATCGTCCTTGCCCTGATACGTTCGGTCTGAGGCGTAAAAAAATACTTAAGCTCGTAACAGTTTTCACACTGGTAGGGAAACAGTAAGAGAAAACAGTTATTGCACACAGTTTCAAAACTATTTAAAGATACAGTAACATTTAAAGGCTAACTGTTTTCACTCAGTCAAAGTAACTGATTTAGTTAGTTGGCTCTATTTTGACGTTGCAACTCGGTTGTTATTATCGGAATTGCAGTTAGATTCACTGATTATTTGTCAACCTCAGTGGCCCAGTGGCACGACACTTCGGCGATCGCTCTCCGAAGTTAAGCAACGCTGGGTCCGGTCTGGTCTTGGATGGGTGACCATTCGACCGTTGAGAGAGGCTGGCCGTGGTTCGGATTCCACGTTAAACTGTAGGTCCCCTTCTTTACTTACTAGGTGGTAGGGTTAATCCCGCACGGGTTGGTACCATCGCATTGGATGAACGATGGTCGAAGCGTCAATGAAAATTGTCCGTGTTTTCCATCCAGTTCAATGTAGCCGTGCAATATAAGGAAGGTCCTGGCATGGCACCTAGTTCCCATGTGGTGAGTTGGGCTAATACCATGACAGAAGGTGTGGTATTAGCCATCCATGTTCAGTCACATAAAATATAAAAAAAATATTGTAATTTCGCCCGGGTAGGTACCGCCTCGCATTGTATTGAAAAATGGCCGAAGCGGTAGTCCTGGTACGGCAGCAAATCCTTCAGGAATGCGATGCATTGGGCTAATATCATGATAGTAAGTATATATGGTGTTAACTCTCCATGCCCAAGCTATGTACATACAAAAAATATAATCCTACGCAAATTTTTTAACAAATATTTAGATTTGCTTACATTTGAGGCGATTATCGTCTTAATATCGACGCCGAACACGCTAATCTCAAAGAGCTTAGAGCAAGCAGGCTCGTAGCCCAGTGGCGCGGGGACTGGCCTAGCGTACTAGAGGTCTGGGTTCAATTCCGACATGCACTACTGTCTTTCTCTTTCCGAGTTCGATAAGTGCATTTCGTCACGAATGCGAGCTGCTCCATGGTTCGGAATCCATGTAAAACTGTAGGTCCCCTTCCCCTACTAGCTGGTAGGGTTTATGCCCGCCCGGGTTGGTACCATCGCATTGGATGAAAAGATGGTCGAAGCGGCAATGAAAAATTGTCCGTGTTTTCCATCCCGTTCAATGTGGCGCTCATAAAGCGATGGCACCTAATTCCTTTGGGAATGTGGTGTATTGGGCTAATATCATTTAGTTGTGTGGTATCAGCGATCCATGTCAGGTCAAAAACATACAAAAAATATAATCCTGCCCAAAATGTTTAAACAAATATTTAGATTAGCTTACATTTGAAGGGATTTTCGTGTTAATATCGATGCCAAATACGCTAATCTCAAAGAGCTTAAAGCATAATCCTTCACAGTTGTACCCTAAAATGTGATTTGTTCGCGCGCCGTAATTTTTTGTTAAAGCGATTTCGCTCGTTAATGTGGGCCCTTCGTTAGCCCAATTCCGAGTATGGGTTGCCCTTCGTTCAGCACATAAAGGCTTTTGTTCCGCTTCAGGTACACGAGTGTCCCCACCGAGAGGTTATTAATCCCGCTGCGCCGGTGATGATTTTTGTTTAATCCAGAGGGTGAAGTGTGCCCACATGGAAGTACAAAATTACGAGAGGTGTCGCGGGATGTCGTTCCTTTGGCCATGTCAAAGTCGGAAGGAACAACATTTCTCAAGCGCCGCCAGTCGTCTACGCGAGATTACGGTGAAGGTGGCCCTTTCCGGCGGGACTAACTCATTTGCGCTCTGGGACCTTCTCTGTTTACAAAAGAAGACAGGCTCCGTGATGAGGAGGATGCAACATGTCGACAAAGCAGACAACGCGCATAGTGTTTGATTATTAGTTACAAAACGGCTTATAGCTAAAAATAAACCACGACCGCTGTTGTCAAAAATCTAACAAAAACCAAATTGATTATAAATGTTCATGAAACTAGCTATGTCTGATGACTAATCTTTTTAATATGTTTTTATTTTATCGCTGAGTAATCCACCTCCAAATTTATTGTATAAAACGCTTGAAAAACTCGAACTTTCGGACCATATAACTTATAAAATACAAACAAAATGTTTAATGCCAACGGTCATCAGACATCTCGTTCGATCAAATAAAGCTATTTTGAGCTAAATTTTGGATCTCTGGCAAGAAATATGGGCATAATCATCTTTCCACGTTTGCATGGGGTGTTGAGCGGGAAGGCCCACCTTAAAACGCTTGCATCACGGCCGGAACGTTGACACTAATGCCTGTCTTCTTTTTCGCGAAGGAAAGGACAAGCGCAGAAAAAGACAGGTAACTTAAGTAAATATACTTTTTCGTACTAAGCAGGTACGTCGCTTATTCCAAGGAATGTGACATGTATGTATATATAATCGAAAATATAAATGTTTGAATATCAATCTTTGCAGTCAATGTCCGCAACGCAGATGAAGCGTTAAATAAATGTATGTAGGTATAATCTTAAACACTGTGTTAGTAGGAGACATTCATTACGGGAGGAGGGACTGTAGGAGAATTCCAAATTATGGGTACCTATACAGCCGGTGGCGAAATTGGTAGACGCAATACCCGCGTATGGTATGTTTTGCTGGTTCGGGTCCAGCCTTGCAGTATATTCGTAAAGTAGTTCTTTTTACTGGGCTCTTTCTTTAATTTATGTATCCTTGCTTCACGGTCGATTATATATACATACATGTCACATTCCTAAGACAGGTAACGGTGTAAAATCCTACCCTATCCGTCCGTCTGTCACAGGGCTGTATCTCATGAACCGTAATGGGTAGTCAGCTGAAATGTTCACAGAGTGTATATATATTTTGCCGCTATAACAGCAAATAGGTAAAATTTCCAAATTTAGCGATGCAAAAAAAATATACAAAAACGTGGTGTTTTTTTATCTTGTACGATGGTACGGAATACTTCGTGTGCAAGTCCGCACTTGGCCAGTTTTAATAATAATAATAATAATAATAATAATTGTTTATTCAGGTACATAGTCCCATTAATTTACATTTAACATTAAATTACATACAAATAAAACAAAAAAAAAAATTACAATTTGATAAAATATGCATATAATGAATACATATCTGGAATTGAAGGAAAGCATAAATGTAATTCATATAGCTATATTATTGTTTTATGGCTGCGGTGCTCGAATTATTTTTTCAAACAATAAGCGAAATATCGTTGTTCTTTTCTTTTTATGGAAAACTTGCTGACAAAGTCGAGAATTCCATTAAAGAATGCTTTTAGAACTTTCAACAATCGCTTTGAACGTCAACTTCGTTTGGGGTACAAAGGATACTTTCAGAAGACTTTTTTGTCGCCCCTGTAACGTCTAGAGTAAGAAAGTAAGACAATGAGAAGTAATTTAACTAACTACTTTCTTGCTTTTTTTGAGTTGGATTAGTGCAGTTCATCACGAATACGAGCTGTTCCACGTAAAAGTTTAAGTCCCCTTCCCATACTATAGGTGGTATAGTTTACCCGAGTTGGTAACAATGGCATCGAATTGAATGAAAGGTGGAAAATCAGCAAAGAAAATTATCAGTGATTTCTATCCAGTTCAATGCAGCCGTGCAATATAAGGTAGATCCTGGAATGGCACCTTCTGGGATGTCGTGTCAGGTTATATCTTGATCACGCTTGCGGTATTAGCCATCTTTGACCAGTTGCAGGTAATAATCTAAGCGGTGGAGGAAGCAAGCCATTATTCTACAGACATTTCTTACAAATAACAATACGAACACTGCAAGTCACCATTTGAACTCCTTTACGTTTCCAAATAAATGAATTTTTGAAAAGTTATTTATTACCGTGTCCACCAATTCAACAATAAAAAATCAAACAAGACGTAATGAAATAAAAAGTATTCTAAGACGATTAATTCGACCTTCGGAATTTCGCTCCACGCTTACGGAAGTTACGAGCCCTTAGAAGATTAACCTCTATAAGGGTATTTTTGGCCAGACTTCTGTCCAAAGTGCTTCGCGCTTTCGTTTTGATCAAGCTGAATATCAGTTTGCTTATTACGAGACTAGAAACTTGTAAAATGCAAAATTGCGTAACCGGGGCAGGTGGTGCAGTAATGAAAATTTTAGCACAGTGGAAAGGGCAGCGGCAGTAGGGTTGCCATTTATAGTGAGTTAACAGACGACCTTAATATATTCGTGCTACCTTTCATGGCACGAGGGTCTTTCGTGAAAATCCTCGTCTTGAAAATCGTGAAGATAGTAGTGCCGAAAATGTAACGCAAGTAATTATGTGTTCGGTATGGTTACATTGAAATAGATAATTTTTTTGACTATCTACTATATAATGTTCAATGTGGAATGCTTTACCCTGCCATCGTTTAAGTAAGGTAAATGGAGCCTATATTTTAACATGTTAACATAATTTAATCACGAATAACCAAGACTCGCAATAAAAGATGCATTTATTGATAAACACCTTACAAAGAAACATGTTTAAAACTTTTTTAATTTAGGTGTACTGTGGGTAATTAAATTTGTTGTCCGTTCAAAACGTCTGCGAAAAAAAAACTGTGGTATAATATTTAAATACAAATACTTCGTCTATAATAATATCGATAATCATCATAAATTTTAATTACGTGTATGATGTGACTTAGGCTGACAAAAATAGTCGTAACAGAAACTAAGACTAACGGAAATTAGTACTTTGTGACGTCAATTTGCGTTACTTTGGGATTTCGTCCATACAAAATGTGTCAAAGTGACGTCACAAAGTACTACTTTTCGTTAGCCTTAGTTTTTGTTACGACTATTTATCTCAGCCTTAGATTACTAACTTCTTTTTACAGCCTGTTTCAATACTTTTTTTCATTTGATAAAATAAGTTAAAAAAAAGTTAGGCTAAATATAAGCGCAGATAGAAGCGCAGAGGAAGGATAGTGTATCAGCAAGAAGGTGTTTTTGTGAGTTCATAATGCAGTGAAATTCTAACTCAGGAATACGGCACGAAATTCAAAAGCTTTATCAAAGTAATTTTGTTATGTAGGATAAAAGTTAATACCTGTACGTTTAAGTAATTTTGTTAGGTGGGATTGACTATTGAATACTTGTACGTTTTTCCGTCATGTCAAACGTCTTGAATGCATGCGACCGTCAGATGACCTACTGTTTTATTAGTGCACTGTGGATTCGAGCGCTGTATTTTATCCGTTCCGCGCCTTCGCCGTATCGAAATATCGTCGAGTGAGTAATATAAGGGGGTGTATTCATTTTCGCGCTCGAGCGTCGCACTAAAAATTCCGTTACAGCTTCGCACACTTGTAGCGCAGTAGATATATTGGCTGCTTGTAGCGTCTTGCTGTATAATAAAGGAGGATTTGACGTTCGTTCGTACAAAGTATACATTCGACTTTGTGTTTCCACTTGATTTTAAATAACATGATGAAAGGAGATCCCATTATTAGATTTAATTATTTTCAATTATTATCTAAGTTCATATTCATGTTTAAAACATTGTCGATGGGGAATAGACGTCTTTATATATATCCTCCATTCCACCGAAATACGATCTCAAGACCTACTCTTGTCGGCATTTAAGGTGGCCCAACCCGCTCATCTCCCCATACAAAAGGGGAAAGAAGATCCCGCCTTTATTTCTTGTCAGAGATCCAAACTTTTACTCAAAATAGCTTTATTTGATTGAACTAGATGTCTGATGACCATTGGCATTGTAAAATTGTGTTTGGTTTCCAAGTTATAACGTCCGAAAGTTCGGATTTTTCGCGCGTTTTATACAATAACTTTGGCGGTGGATTACGCAATGATAAAGTAATAACATCTTAAAAAGATTAGTCATCAGAAATAGCTTATTTAAGCAAGATTTATAATCTATTTGGTTTTTGTTAGATTTTTTACTACAGCGGTCGTGGTTTACTTTTAGCTATAAGTCGTTTTGAAATTAAAATTTTCGTAAATCTTACCAAATCACACGCTATGCACTTTGTCTTTTTTGTGGACAGGTTGCATCTTTCTCATCACGGAGCCTGTCTTATTCTTAGAAACAGAGAACGTCCCAGAGCGCAACAGCACGGTTTTGTACCGTGCCCGCAAATGAGTTCAGGCCGCCGGGTTGGGCCACCTTAAATATCCCAGCTACAAATTGACTCGTGCCTGCAAATCATAAATGTTATTAAATAAATTAATACGACTGATTCCACAAAAAAAATACTTGATTTAATACTAACATTACATTCTTAGGTCTACACCGTTGCTTGAACACAATGCTTACGGTCACCCGGTGCGCGACATGTTTCGCCTCCGATTTTCGACGAGCCCGGGTCGCTGTTCTGTGAACCGAAACGGTCCCGACGATTCCTCCGACGTAAAAGGCGAAACAGGTTGACTCAGTACGGCATCGCGCACCGGGAAACCGTGAGTGTGACAAACTTTGATCACCAAAGCCAAACTTCGTCTGTAGTGCGCGTGTTTCAATAAAGTGCTTAGTATGGGAGAAATAATTACCTTCTTAAAACCTTAATGATACACTCGACAAGATTTGCAAAATGTTGATAAAATATAACGTAAACAAATTAGTTTTTTATGTAGATTTTGAGGAAAAAATATTTACAGATCCAGCGCAGTTTCTTGTCGTTTCATCGCCAATCGTAAAAAAAAAATATTGTCAGCGGATCATAGTGAGTAATATACATGTACTAGAGTAGATAAAGAATCTGAAACTGGATCAAAGAGGCAGAAGAAATGACCACTCTAGTTATTTTTATGCAACCTGGCATGGATGGCTAATACCACACAACTACCGTTATGAAATTAGCCCAATACACCGCATTCCCGAATCAATTAGGTGCCATGCCAGGGACCTTCCCTTTACGAGCACGGCTACATTAAACTGGATAGAAAACGCGGACCATTTTTCATTGCCGCTTTGATCATATTTTCATCCAATGCGATAGTACCGACCCGAGCGGGCTTAAACCCTACCACTTAGTACCTATAGTTTTACATGGATTTCGAACCATGGAGCGGCTCGCATTCGTGACGAAATGCACTTATCCAACTGATATGAAGTGGTATATGACCGGGGCGAGGATTCAAACCCAGACCTCTGGTATGCTAGGCAAGTCCCCGCACCTCTAGACCATAAGAACAGGAGTGCGATTTAGTCCGAAAACTTGTAAGCAGGGTCTGTAATCCTGCATGATTATGTGCGTAATGACATGTACATACCTGTGCCTTTATTTCTGAAGAGGAGTGAGGACATTTGACGGCAGAACGCGAGTGGAGGAAAGAAATTCCTTTCAAACTAAATTTAATTAAATAAGTGCTCGCGGCCTCCGAAATTCGCTCCTTCTATTGATGTCACTGGGAAAAATGTGTTTTCCTAACAGTCGGACCTATTGCCTGGAGACGGGATCTCTTTGTGTCCTGCCGAGGATTGTGTCGCCCGCGACATTGTTACGAAGTTTTGGGTTAGCGAGATGGCGACACGACAGACGCACTGTATCACTACAAAAGTATCACTTACAAACGTTTGTTCTTTTGTCTGGTGGATGAGAATAGTCAATACAGAGAGAGATATCTACTTCGATAAATGTGTAGTAGCGAATAATGTTATTGTTGGAGATTGAACGAGGTTATCCACTGTCCAATAGTACTGTGAAGCTTGGCCAGAAATACAGCAGCCTGGGAATTGGTGGTGAAGTGAATTGTCGTCCATCTTAAATAACATTTTGTAGTTGCCGAAACAACGAATAGCTTAATCCATATATATATTATAAATGCGAAATTAACCTTGTCTGTTGCAATTTCACGCCTAAACCGCCAAAGCAATTTTGATGAATTTCGGTACAGAGATAGTATTCCGGGAGGCCACGACATTTTTGGTCACGATAAGGTAAATGGCTGAATCTGGGTTCACATGTTAGAGACCAAACCTCTGACGCTAAATCTGTCGTTCCGCCTGCGCCAAGTGGTTGCGTTATCTAGATTGGCTATATAAAATAGATGTTGGTATGTACCTGCTGATAAATATATTTATTGGCTAGAAATATTGATACCTATTAATTATACAACAATAACCAGTCGGTTTATTATTAAATACTTAATTTACCTAAAGTTATATCTGTAACCTAAATCGCTCATAAATACGAAATGCAATCAAATGTTTGTTCAGTTTTGGTATTTCTAAGCAGGTATGTACTGATACTTTCATGCTTCGTTATTTGTGGCCATTTATCTTATCATATATATTTTTTGTCACCATATCAATTTTTTCAGGCGATTTGTCTAGGTAACGCAACCACTTGGAATAGGCAGACCAACACATCTAGCTTCAGAGGGTTGGTCTTTATTTTGTGAACCCAGTTTCAGCCATTTACGTTATCGTTACCATTTTTGTCGCGACCTCCTAGTCTATAGCTTGGACCTTGGAGAAGGATTAGGCTATTTTTATGGCGAAAATTAAACTCGAAGGTGGTGAAATAGGGGATGAAAGTTAGTGTATATAATTCAGCCCGATATTAGTCAAGGACGTCTTTGACCCAAGCGGAGCCGGGTACCTAAGCTAGGTTCGTATAATCTTGCTTCAATTACATAGTACTAATGTAGGTAGATAAACCTTAAGATTATAGATACGGCACATATACAAACAATTAACAAAACATCAAACAATATGTAATGTAATGAAATGTATCCAATATATATTCGATATATCACCTATTATTCCGTTTTAAAATAGTGATGTATAACGAGTCTGAAAAAGTTCCCTTTGCCACTGAATGTTAAAAACTTGGAATGCGAATATTCTAGGTCTGAACATTTTAAACTTCCAACCAACTTAAGATAAAGTCTTCCGCCCTTTAAGTCTAAAGAACTTTGATTATCTTTCCGTCAGTCGGAACGTCAAACGGTTCGGATTAACCTTTGGAAAGATATGTGCCCCAAAACTGGAGTTTGCGAAATCGAGCCCGAAACAAATATTTACGTTCTGGAAAACACCTGAAAGTGGGGCGACGCTGTAGCGTCGGGGAAATTTCCGAAACAACTAGGTTAGCTTAATGAGCGGTGGCGTAGTAAATTAGAGTTCGGTCCTGTCGACGTGAGCTTACGGGTAAGGCCGCGTTTCACAATCGGGCTAAGCTGGACTTAAGTAACACTTTAGTATTTTTTATCAATAACTAGCACAAATGTTACGTGGAAGCTTAAATGATCGGAAAGGAGGCTCTACGTGCCCACAATAAAAAATAATTAAATCTCTATCTGTACTTTACACAAGGTTTAGAATTTTGGTCACTTGAATAAAATTTAAAAAAGAGTCAAAACACTGATTCGTTCATTACGCTAAAATTTCCATATTCCAAAACTTCGATTGATTACAAATAATACAATGTACATATTTTGATAGTCTTGCATCCGGACTATACTAATAGATCCATCCCACCTGTTCAAGTACAGCAGGGCAGAAAGGACTATAGACAGCATTTAAAATATCGCTATCTATGGCATCGCATCGGAACTACGTTATCTTAAGTAAATATAGCTATGTTTTATGTCTAGATTGTTTTAAATGAGACCACCGAAGTTATTTTCCTACGTAAATAAGTGTATTATAATTCTGTGATCGCACAGAGCAACCTTATGTGGATTATCTTAGACATGTACTCGTAACGACCACGAGAACTGAACCATAAAAAATAATTTGAACTACTTTGTTATTTGTGTTCTTGGTGGCGTGTTACGAAGTTCTATTTGATATAAAAAAATAAGCGTGTATCTTGGGTGTCCGATTTTGAACAACGATAAAACATCGTCAGAAGGTAGTATTTATATGTCTCTTCTAACTGTAAAAGTTTCATCCATGCTCGTTCAAAGAACACGGAATACATCGGGGCACGGAATACATAGGCTATCGCCATAATATTCAATTATAATGATAATCGTATGTGTGTCGTACTATTTTTAAATTTTAATTTTTCCAATAAATAACATCTTATAGTGGACTTACAGTGATTCTTGGAGTTTGGAGCCCAGACGCCAAAAATCTGGTAAAAGAGCTTGGTAGATTGCTCATTGCGGCGTCTGGGGACAAACGTGCGCCCAATTCTCTTAGGCAGAAGATCAGCCTAGCCATTCAGCGGGGGAACGCGGCCTCCGTCATCGGCACGTTGCCAATTGCGCCGATGATGGATGAATATTTTAATCTTTAGTCATATTTTATTCCTTTTTCTTTATTATTCAAATTATATCATACCTGTATCTTTGAAATAAATCTATTGACTTGTCACATCTTATATTTGATCCAAGGCTAAAGCATAATATAAGGTGTAACATATTAATAATACGCGATAAAGCTATCATCATTTGTAATCGCCATGCTTTCGTAAATGATGAATAATTGTATGTTAACCTTTAAGTGCGGCCTTAGGCGGCGCTGTATGCAAGCGGTCCTTCCCGAAGCCTCCATCGTAAATGAATCGACTTAAGCCTCATTTGTTTTATCGCTTCATCCGCTCCGAACTCGCTTCAAGTGGATTTTGTACGTCACTGCGATATATATGTGTGTATATATAGACAACCGGAGGGTCCGCAAGGTAAACTAGATCAGCGGGTTCCTCGTGTTGTGATATGGTGGATAAATACCTATGGTTATTTTTTTCGTTTTGTGTCGTGGTGGACAAATACCTATGGTTGCTCGTCTTGTGCTCGGGTGAAGTAATACCAACGGCTCATTATTTGGTGCTCTGGTGGATTAATAGCAAGGGCGAACGTTTCGTGCTATAGTGGAAAAAAAATCTGTGGTGCATAAATAACTATGGTTTTCCTCGTTTGAAAGTATGTTTCATACTTTCATAATTCATACTTTGTTTAAGATAACAAAACTTACGTTTATTGGATTTCAGTCCAAATATAATTTTTTTTTAAACCTACACAGCACTTGCGATTTTTTTTATATTGTGTAACAGAAAAATTGAGCAATGTTTCACCAAATTAGACAAATTATCATGGACCGTGGAACCGAACTAACATAAAACTCGCGTTACCTCATTAAAATTTTCACCCTTTTCCTTGCGTAACATATCGGACGCGAATACCGTAACATCGCGACATGTCAAATTATGCGTAACAGCAAAATACTTAGCAAAGTAACACACACCTTGGAACCTAGCTTCAAGCGCTGCATCGGTTACGTCAAATTCAAATCATATCTTGATCTTTAAGAGAGTTGTTACCCTATCAATTCCTCACACTAAGGGCGATAACTGTTTGCATGCTCTTAATGTTTTAATTGGTTTCTGAAATTTTGTTTTCAAAAATATATTTTAGAAATCTATGTCTGTAGGTTTTCCTTTTTTTAATATGCCTTTTAGGTTGAGCTTATAGTCTTTGGAAAAAAGTGGCATTTTTTACGGTAATTTTCGTTTTTTTTTTTTACTAAAAAATACAGATTTACAAACATACGGACACATACTGAAGTTTCTCAAGTGATACATTTTTTTTACTTAAATCTGAACGTTTAGGGGTAGGGAAACGTTAGGGCCAGGAAGACGAATTCGTTATTTTAAATTGTGCCTTTCTTAAAATGTTCAAACCGGAGAATTTTCAAACATTTCCTGTGACTTCAAAACAACCTTATGAAGTGTGATTTATTTGCTTACGTTACGTTTAGGGCGCGTTTCGTAACATAGCGACAATGGCGCCACCCCGTTCGGCGCACGGGGTGACTGTGTACGGGGTGAATGTGTACGGGGTCCGCCCGCGTACGCGCGATGCTGTAAACTTTTTATTGTTTCGTATTAAACAAAATAAACGTCTGGGCGAGGAACGAGATGGAATAAAACCCGACACGGCTCCGCGAGAGAACCCTATTGGGGCCTAACGTCGCTTTTATCGCGACGAAACGTGAGTATTTGGCTATGTAAAGGGGTTTTTTTTTCGCGCGGAACGAACGTCGTAAAGTTGTGTCGATCTAGTATCGTTAGAGCCACTGTACTGGAAAATTTGATGCGATTGTTATCGATAAGTGGTAGAGCCACCGATAAGAGCATGCAACATCAAATATGTTTAAATACAAACAGCAAATCCTTTCTGTTTCGCTACAATATCTGTCGGTTTTTTAAAATAGATTTCGAAGCACATCTAAAGCCCTCTGAACCGAAGCAAGCTTACTTAAGACATTTAAAATATTTTATTTTTTTATGATTTTTTCTTTTTTAATCAATCAATCTTACCACTGCATATATTTTCGGAAATGCGATATGACGGTATTTGATGTAACATCTTCACCGGATAAAATGGTTCTTCTAAATGTATTATTATGTTAAACAGGTTGGAATCGTTAGCCTGGGTATCCTTTATAGGTGTGATTCATCATCTGATACACAAATTACTTCTGATATCAGATTTAGGTTACGCAAATTAATCAATTAATTGGAGCAATTTTCATTGCTTTTATTAAATTGATAGCAGATTCCAGTTGTGTATTAGTTGCTGCGTCACACCTTTGAAAGATGCCAAGGCGAACTATAGCACCTGTCTCATCATTTAAAAGGTGTATTTAAAGAATGAATAAATAAAAACACGTTAATCACTTAGTTAAATGGCGTAGCGCCTCTACGACGTAGCAAGTGAACACGACTTGGCGTGGTCGTAGTGGGTCTACGCCGAGTCGTAGCGACATCCTCGTAGGCGTCTACGGCGCCAGCGCCCTATGCGAGCGTGCGTGGCAGGTCTAAAGCTAAACATCATCGGTAAGAAATATTTTATTGATAGTTTAAGAAGCAACTGTTTTGTCTCATTTTTGAAAATACAAAAAATAATAAGATTAAGGAAGCAAAAGATTTTCACTTCTATTTTTTTTTTAAAGTCAATACACATACAATTGAAGCAGACATAATGCCTTTTTAATAGAAATGCTTACCGAAATAGGTTATTGATTTTATTAAGTAAATTCGGTGGCAACCAGGCGGTTGTTTTTTTACATCAGACACTTGCCTTGGAGCAGAGGCAACATATAACAGAAATTCCAAAGAATGAGTATACAGCAAGTGGCGAATTTGGTTAGACGCAAAATCCGCGAATGGTACGTTTTGTAGGTTCGGGTCCAGCCTTGCAGGATTTTTTCTTTAATTAATATCTCCTTGCTTCACGGTCGATTATACATGCATACATGTCACATTCATTGGAATAAGCGACGTAGTTGCTTAGCACGAAAAAGTATATTTTTTTAGCCTAGCTATTTAAAAATTAGAAAATGTGCTATATGGCTGAGCTGTTTTGGTAAATAAAATAAATTTCATTGATTGATTCATTAAAAATATGTTGGCTTCGTTTTTGTAGAGCTGAATTTAACCTCTACTGACCCTAACTAATAATAGCCTTCGAGAACCGATTTGCAAAGTTTATTCGAATTTATTTTGAGTATTTTTTTTATTTAGAACAAAAATGTTTATATTTTTCGCGAAGGAACCAGTGGTTAGCACGTTTATGCAAAAAGGAGATTTATTATCTGTGAGAATTGTCAACATGCCTGGTTTAGCTTTGAGCGCGACACGTCTACGCGCGCATAGCCTCCGGCGCCGGTTGGAGCGCGCCCGATATCAAAGGCTTTTCATCGCCCCGAGAGACTAACGAGCGCTTTCAAGTTATTGGCTCCTTTAGACTTTTTACTGAATATAAGCGGCCTCGGTCCGTATTCTCCGTGTACATATAGAGAGGAAGATTTGCTTTTATTGTTATATGCGATTCTGAATATTGAGTTCCTAAATATTTATTCGACACTAACAGACGTACAAGTGTTCCGGCTAGATATATGAATTCGTTCTACAATTCCTTACTCTGCATGCCGTAAGAGCTGACTAAGGAATTCATCCTTGGTGGTTCAGATTTCACATAAAACGGAACAGGTTATACTGATGTCAGCAGAACCTCCGTTATAGGATGCAGGAAGACAATATCGGGAAATAGAGGACCGATTATGAACTAGAACTATCTAACAGAAGGAGTTTTATATAACTTATTTGTTTCAAGGGGGCCGACATTAAATAACCCTGAAAGTGTTAATTTTGCCTGATTCTAAAATGTTAATGAACATTCAAGTATTTCTATTTTAATTAATAAAAGCATGTTTTATATGTTACTTTATGATACCTAAAACTACACGTGCTGTTATGATATTAGCGCAACACGCCGCATTACCGAAGCATTTAGCTGCCATGCCAGGCTCTTATAAAATATGCTCGGATTTCATTTAACTTGTGTCGCTTATCTAAGGAGCATGATATCTTTAAAATAATCGACAAACTAAACATTATTTAGTTAAGAAAGCTTTCAATCAAAATATACATATCTTTCTACTTGGAAAAACGACTTACTCCGAAACGCGAAACAATGAAAATATATTTAATTTATCATATTATATTCTAACGTATCTTTTTGTTTGTTGCAGGTACGTAGAGAATAGTGCAGCGACTCAAAGTTTCGGAAAACCATAATGTCAAGTCGGACCTAATTCATGTATCGCCAAGTGACGTGCCCTGATATCCTGTAAAAGCATTTCCTAGTTTTAGGAAGTCGTTTCAAGAACGCACGAATTCATTAACCGAATTTCAGACGCACACTCAGGCCCATGTGTGCGTGACAGGTATCAGGTGGAAGTTCCGGCTTGGAAAACGGTCCACCAACATGTAACCATGCAATCCGACTCAACTTAACCCTTAAAGAAAATGAATCCTGAAAATAAATATTAAGGTGGCCCTTTCCGGCGGGACTAACTTATTCGCGGGCACGGTACAAAACCGTGCTATTGCGCTCTGGGACCTTCTCTGTTTCAAAGAAAAAAGGCAGGCTCTGTGATGAGGAGGATGCAACATGTCCACAAATCAGACAATGCGCATAGTGTTTGATTTGGTAAGATTTACGAAAAATTTTATTACAAAACGACTTATAGCTAAAAGTAAACCACAACCGCTGTACTCAAAAATCTGTAATGAAACAAGCTATGTCTGATAACTAATCTTTTTGAGATGTTTTTATTGTATCGTTGCGTAATCCACTTCCAAAGTCATTGTATAAACACGCGAAATATTCGAACTTTTGGGACCTTTTAACTTAGAAACAAAAACAATTTTACAACGCCAACGGCACAACGTTCGATCAAATAAAGCTATTTTGAGAAACATTATGGATCTCTGATAACAAATATAGGCATGATTTTCTTACCACGTTTGTATGGGGAGTTGAGCGGAAAGGCCCACCTTGATGTAAAGCACGTAAATTTGTCTTTGAACTTTACCTCATGTAAAAAATGCAAATGTAAAGTCCCAAATGTCTGACAAGTATTGTTTGTTAATTCTAGGAAGTTTGTACAATGTTTCAACGGTAAAATCAGTTAACATTCCTAAATGATCTTCGTGGGCAATGAACTTGTTAAAAGACGGCGGCGGCTTAATTACCAGCGTTAATAGTATATTTAAGTAAAATATTTAAACTTGTAAATTATAATTAATAATGAGTTAAGACATCTATATGTAGCAGTCTTAAAAGGCTTTAAAGGCAAAATAAAACATGAAGCAAACAAATAGAAGATTTTCTGTATTTTTTGATACAAGCAAAATTTTAAGACACTATAAATATATAAAGTGTAGATTTTTAAAATGTTTTTATATACTAACCTATATTATTGTTTTTTCTTTCGGTTACTATATTATTAATATAGATACATATTTTACTTTAAGTTTTCTAGGTCAGTAATAAAAAGTTCGTATGCATTAAAACATATATACTTTGTGGCAACAGTTTTTGGATTAAGATTTATATTTCAGTTCGTCGATTTATTTATTTTTAAATTGTCTGTAATCTGTTATGTTGACAGAAAAAAAAAACATTCCCACACTGGTATTAATCGATCGACATCTGTTATAAATTTTATATTAATTTATGGATCAGATATTTTCAAAGTATGATATGATTCAGTTTATTTTAATGTGAAATATCTGTACTAATATTTGCATATATTATTTATACTGTTTGAACTTTATATGTTAGCTTGTATGAGTACATAGTCAATTCTATGCTTGTTTGTGTGTTAGCGAAAACGCTGAAGCTAAACTTCTGAAATTACAGATGGAGTTTTCGGGGTTCTTGTTTGATTTCAGTCGGCTTGGGCTGTATTCGTTAGGGTAATCAGGGACGATCTGAATTAAGTTAGTCTCGCGTTGATTGTCATTTAGAATGCCATCGCTTCTACTCGCATTAGTGGAATAAAATGCAATATTTCATTTCATTCCTTATTTTTTTCAACTTCTGACAGTCAAAATACACTAAATCATGTCACAATTTGATTGGTCCGCGGACTCGATCAACTCAATGAAAAAAATAACCCGCAAAGAAACTTCACTGGTCTATAAGTTATGTTTTTTTTTTCACATTAATGGTAGAATACACTATGAATACCTAAATTCTGCTACCGAACTTAAATATTTGGTGGACCGGTCTAAAGCAAAGAACTTAGAACTATGATGAAACATCAATCCACAATGTGAACAGTCAAATATACATATTGAGCATTTATTGCAAGGTTATTCGAGTGTTAATGCCTTCGTCAACTTAACAGCTATGTGTATCGCAGGGACCAACGTGTGACTACAGGTGACCTAGTAGTACATTCATAAGTTTTCGATAACTTTTAATATAAATTATTAAATACGGTAAGCTGAGCATGAGGCGATGGGTTTCAAATCCATTGGTACCAAAATGTGACAGCTCATAGAGTGAGAAACCGGAAATTACTTCTACCTCCATATATCAAATACACCTAATAGCTATTTTTTAACCAACTTTACAAAAGGATGAGGTTCTCATATGATTATCGATCCACCCGGCTTCGCACGACAAACACTAATTATCTATAGCCAGTTGGAGGGGGGAGATCATGTGACGAATTTTAAAACTGACACACGCCACAGAATAAAGCAATCCGTTCTGTCATCCCTTAGTAGTGCACGCTGTATGGGATGGCACACTCTGGTCACACTCACAATCTGTTGATCCGACCGCTAACAAAATTCCCTATGTACTTCGAGTCCATAGGGAACATACATGCATACACGCATATATGTTTATATATTTAGGTCAAATTATAAAATTATAGGTTTAGGTAAGAAAAGAGAAACTAGATTCGTCTGTCATTAATTTCAATGTTTTGCGCTAAATCTCCCTCACTACTTGAGAAGTATTCCCTAGAGTTGAGTTTTCTCTTCAAATATATTTCCACTCAACGAAATAAACTCAATACTATTTCTATTTTTGCAGCTACCATTATTAATTCTATCCGCCAATTAAAATTAATACGCAATGATGGCCCTCCGTTTGAAATGTGTCTCCTGTAATTATCTCGGTACCTCGCGCTGGCTCGACTCGCCGACAGTCGTCGCCCGAATCTCACCGATCGCTCTTATTACCTAATAACTGCCATTTGACTAGCGCCATCTCGCGACGAGTAGCGTTATTAGCCGGTGATTTATTGCCAGAAATCGGGCGGAGCGTGAAGTGGCGACGAATTTAGCCATCGCGTCCGCACGACATCCCGACACTTGGGATCCAGACCGTTTTACTCATAGGCTTAGAACATACAGAGTCAACTGACGGATGAGACCAAAATCGTTTCAAACAAAATGTACTGAAATATTTTTTTTAATTAAAAAAAAATGTAAATTGCTGTGTCGCTTCAAAATAATGATATGAAGTTATGTTTTAAGTGTTATTTTTAAATATTGAGAAAAAGTTAAGAAATTTGATGAACAAAGAATCAGTGGGTCAACTCTTATTTGCCAACAAACCGCGACATTTCGTGTTAAAGTCGTATGAATATAAGAGTCTTGTGCTGAACCCTGCTGCAACCCCAGGGGGCCCCCACGCCGACGGATGAAGACACCATCAAAAGTAAGTCACGAGCGCGCAACATTCCTATTTTATTTTTTTGTTCTTTATTTTATTTCTTAAGGTACACCAACAGATTAAGAACTACACAATTGATCGGTAAATAATGAATACATAAATTAAAGCCAATTACAAAGTACCACTACTTAAAAAGACAAAGACGTGTGCCATGTTGACGTGTGCTGTCTATTATATATTGTCCTTTTCTCCCAGAAGTTGGTTATACCATGTTGGGGACGAAAGTCTTGCTTCTTTCTCTCTCTTCTCTTATATACTCTTCTCAGAGTTTTGTCCCACGAGTCGGCGGGAATCGTCTGGATTTTCCGCGTCTGGATATCGTCGTATTGATTTTTAATTCTGACAAATTCCTTCGGCTCCCCATTTGTAAGGCTCTATTGTCGCCGTGACTAATTCGGCGCGCGCCAACTCGACGATTGCCCGCGGCTTGGCGCGGTGCTTAAAAACAAATTAATAGGCCCGGAGCCACGGTTGGTGGCGAATTTACGTAAATTCAATCGTAACCACCAGCGATATCTCCGCAATCAAAATGGCTGCGTTCTGTTGTGACGGCAATTTCTAATTTATTTTTTGAAAAACAGCACATATATAATAGATATAACTTCACAACATTGACAGGTATTGATTTGTTTCTTACACCACTAAGCTTTTACCGGAAACTACGAAAACACTTGTAACTGAACAGCGCATCCGCACGCGATAGACTCTGTATGTTGACTGAACTTAATTGCTTGGCGACAGCGCCCTTTATACATTGTGAATTCGTGAGAATTCTAATGTCAGCAGTAATGGAAGTTCATTACATTTCGAAGGCTGTTTATTCGTTTATTTTCCTCAATTAGATCGAATCCTAATTTTTTAAAGATCGTTAAACTACCACAAATCACTAATGCAGCAAAGTAAACATTTGTTTTTATTGTTATTAAAAAATGCCATTGTGCCAGGTACAGAAATGTTTAGAGCATAATGGTTCGAGAGCAACTTCAAAGCGGAAAAACAAAAAGGAAAGAGGTGCTTAGAATTAGCGTATGTTTACCTTTCATTGAGAATCCTTATTATTACATAACTACATTTCTGTTTGTATAATATTGTTTAGTATAAGTGAAACAATACACCCAAGGTTGTATGATACTGCAAGTATCTACTCCCAGATAGAAAATTACCACAACCTCAAAACGTATTGGGTTGAGTTAGGCCCAATACCTACAGTGGTTGGCAATGAAACAAATAAATATACATTTAGATGTATGCAATAATGTGTGCTGGAAGGGCTTATATAATAATAACAATAAGATTCCAGTGTTTACATAATTGCTAAATAGAAATAGAAAAAAAATGTTTTCTCGACATTTTACAGCTTGAAAATTAAACCAACAAAACATATTTACCAAACAGAAAATCATATTTACCAAATGACCGACTACGTAGTCTAATACCAACTGTTTGATCATTGTTATCCACTCGTCAGTGGCGAACCAAAATATGGTTCGCCACTGACGTTTCATAAACAGTGCCGAACCAGAATTTGGTTCGTCTGAATATAGTAATATTGTTTATGGAAATATTAGAGACAGGGCTATGTTATGTACATGGCTAGAAAGAGGACGAAGCTACCATCCCATTTGTGTCATTAGTTTGAAGTGGCACAAATAACATTTTACGGATACAGTTTCTTGTAGTGTGGTGAAATTTTAGAGTTTTACAGAAAGCACCATTGTGAAAAAAATATATTCGGAAACATGGTTGGATAATTTTTTATTGTTGCAAACGTGTAGTTAGCTACAATTTAAAATAATATTTTTATTAAAATTACTTTTCCATATTAGGAATATTTTTTTTTTCATATTCTGGGGTTTTTTTCAACCCACGTCCAAAAATATTTTTTTATGAAATCGTTAAAAGAAAATTAAATAAAAAATTAAAAGCCCGTATCTTGCAGATTCCAAAACTATAACACACTTATACAGTTATCATACAAAAACGTGGAGAAAATACAAGTTGAACACAAAACGGAAAATTGCCAAAACAGTCCCACAGTTTAGGGTTTTCGGCAGGTTTTGGCCCCACTGACGAAGGGGTATGTCGCTCGCGATCACGTAAGTTTTATACTCTGTAAATAAAATTAAACAGTGAACCTTTTTACGTATCCACAAATATCATATCATCTGCGGGTTCGTTTTATGAAGACAAATTTGTAGATCATACATAAATCGTTAATGTTTAAATTTTCAGTTACAACTTACTCATTAATATTATTAATTTGAAAATTGTGCATGCCATTGTCGACGCAAAAAAAATTTGATCTTTTTAGGAGATATTACATATTATTTAAGTTGACGCTCTTGTACTATTCTTATAACGACCAGGCAATGTAATTTTCTTGCAGCACTGTTATAATATCGACCACTAAGAGGTGTGATTACGTGTCTAAACATGTCGTTACCTGAATCGCTTTAGCATGGTAGTTTATCCATTATATAGGTTGCAAAGAAATAGGTAGTTCGATCCAAGGGGGAGTGATTCTGTACGCGCAACTGAAATGTTTCGTTCGCCGATTTTTGTTTCAAAGATTAATTTATTTCACGTTCTCCATATATTTTACCATGGTAAGTCATAACTCGCCGGGTGGATAACAGGCAGGCGAGTGAATAAATCTGACGTTTAGTTGCATTTCGTACCATGCTCACGGTCAATCGACGTGTTGTACGGCCTAGTGAACTGAAGTTCAGTTGGCATTGTACGAAATGTAACGAAATATCAGTTTTAATCACTCTTGCCTGTTCACCTGCTATTCATTTAGCTAGGAAACTCTACCATGTAACCCCCGACACATAAGGTGAATAAACCACGTTCTGTGCTTACTATTCAGGATTATTACTAACCGTGTTTGTGAATTATGCAATGTTTTTTTTATGCGACCTGACATGGATGGCTAATACCACACAACTACCGTTATGATATTAGCCCAATACACTACATTCCCTAAGGAATTAGGTGCCATGCCAGGACCTTCCCTTTATGAGCACGGCTACATTGAACTGGATGGAAAACACGCACAATTTTTCATTGCCGCTTCGACCATCTTTTCATCCAATGTGATGATACCAACCCGGGCGGGCTTAAACCCTACCACCTAGTAGGGAAAGGGGACCTACAGTTTTACATGGATTCCGAACCATGGAGCAGCTCACATTCGTGATGAAATGCACTTATCGAACTCGGAAAGGAAAAGACAGTGGTTCATGTCGGAATTGAACCCAGGCCTCTGGTACGCTAGGCCAGTCCCCGCGCCACTACGCTACGAGCCGCTCAAAACATTTCCAATGTGTGACATTTCACACATTCGATTTTATGAAACGGGAGTAGATAATGTTAGTTGGCTTGCATTATTAACTGTTTATTCCTTAACTATATGAGTAGTAATGCAATTGATATTATTGAGGGTTTAATCATCGGGATAAGATCCACATAACCTTGAGGGGTGTATTGATAAATGAACCTCTCGTATTCCCCCGCGAGCCTGCGTCCGTTGGACGGCACTTCGCGTGTTGGGCGCTCATCTCGTCGACTTTCCCGAAGAAGCGTTTGCGTGGGCGTCCGAGGGTATATTGATTGAGTTGGCGCCCGCCGCCCCGCCGCCCGCCCCGACCGCCGCCCAACCGCCCCGCAACCGCGTCCGCCGGCCGCGATGGTGGCAGCGCCGATTGCGAGACGCAGCGAGACCACATTTCTTCCGAAAACGGAATGTCCGCGCAGTTTACATTATTTTTAACCGACTTCAAAAAAGGAGGAGGTTATCAATTCGTCTGTATGTTTTTTTTGTTTTTTTTTTATGTTTGTTACCTCATAACTTTTGCCTGGGTGAACCGATTTAGATGATTATTTTTTTAAAATGATAGCTAGTGCTTCCTAAGTGGTCCCATTTTAATTTGGTTAAGTTCTGACAATGATATCCATGAGAAAATCATAAAAATCTTAAATTTGTATTAAGATGTGCGCGACAAATCGACGAATAACTCAATATAACGCCAACCGATTTCAGTGATTTTTTTTTTATTGGAAAGGACGTGTACAAATTAGTAATTTTACTTCAGATTCACTAAAAATAAACAAATAAAAAATCAAATTTAACAAAAAAAATAACCGACTCCAAAGGAAAAGCACTAAAAAGTAAAAAATTATTTTCATTTTTGTAATTACGATTTCTGTAATTTTTTGAGTCGGTGTCAGCCAAGGTTAGGTTAGGTTAGGTTAGGTTAGGTTAGGTTAGGTTAGGTTAGGTTAGGTTAGGTTAGGTTTGGTTAGGTTCTCTTGATTGGCGCAGCGCGTGGCCGGCTGACGCCGACTCAAAAAATAACAGAAATCGTAACTACAAAAATGAAAATTACTTTTTACTTTTTAGTGCTTTTCCTTTGAAGTCGGTTATTTTTTTTGTTAAATTTGTTTTTTTTACCTTTGCTGTTCAGTCGTTTCCTATCAAATTTTTACACCGGGAAGTGAAAAATGAAAGTGAAAATGCTTAGTACTGATAAATTCTTAATGTATATACAATCGGATTGTTTGTACTTACCTAATTTCTAAATACTATGCTACACTGATTAGTAAATATAAGTAACGATAATTAATTTAACGAATATAACGAAAGAACAGTGAATGTAATGAATAACAAAATATTTCTAAGCCTAGTAGCTGATTTTAAGTTTGGCCTGTTTCTCATAAGTGACGTGTTTAAATATTTATGGTTATATTAGGTTTACAAAGTCAAGATAAAAAAAACCTGTTCATACATACATAGAAGGGATTCCTAAGTCCCTTTTGCTCTATGGTTGACGTCAGCATTACAAAAAGTGATCTCAAATTTGTCTCCATTTCCGGTACAAGATTTCAGAGAAAAACACCGTACACGAGTACTATAACAATTCATCGTATCAAATTATGAATGTACTCGTACTTATGCTGAGATTAATATTTTTTACCGAGCATGGAAACAAGGTGGTTGCTAAGCTTACTTTCTTTTTTCTGATTTCTTTCGACATGTGATGATGTGATGATTAACGATTGGCTCAGAATAATTAATTTCCAAACTTTTAATAATAATAATCTGCTTTAAGAAACCTGAAGGCTGAAATTAAAGTATTAGAAATAGGTTATTAGAAAAGTTTGTGGGCTACGTCCACTATGAGACGCGCTGTTTCAAATTTTCAAAACTCAACCATTACGTGTGCCTCTATTTTCAATGACACACGTGCCGACTTATTTATTCGTTGAAACGTTTTTATTACCCGCTACAAAGCTCGCTTTTATCTGATTCGGGCGAATAGCCCTTTGTTGGGGTGCTCGTGTCCACAAATTAATTTATCCGGCGGACCCCGAACCCCAGCCCTTCAGCCGGGTGTGTATTTAAAGCACAAGTCAGCAGAGACGCAGGTGAAACGCCAACACGTTCGCTTTGCTGGTCGGAGCCTATTTTTTTTATATTTTTCCCCTCCGAGACACGCACGTGTTGCGCGCAGCGCGGCGCGGAAATAAAACAATCGAGAGAAAACAAAAGCGCGAACTGAATGGTTACATTTTGTTTTTGCTAACTGAAAACACACGGAACTCACGCGTAAATTTACCTATGCGTAAACACGGCGGGCGATTTTAATAATGCGTCATTGTCATCTGTCGAGTTTATTGAGATGGGTGCGGTTGTTTATTTTTAACCGACTTCAAAAAAGGAGGAGGTTCTTAATTCGTCTGTATTTTTTTTTTTTATTCAGAAATCACACAGTTACACAAAATATATAAGTAAAAAGAAATACACATAATAACTAAACCAAAAAAGATTCCACTTAAACAAAATAACGTATTTAATTAATGTATTTTTTTATGTTTGTTCCCTCATAACTTTTGCCTGGGTTAAGCGATTTTGATGAATATTTTTTTTAAATGAAAGCTAGTGCTTCCCAAGTGGTCCCATTTTAATTTTGTTAAGTTCTGACAATGATATCCATGAGAAAATCATATAAGTCTTAAATTTGTATTAAGATGTGCGCGACAAATGGACGAATAACTCAATATAACGCCAACCGATTTCGGTGATTCTTTTTTTATTGGAAAGGACGTGTACAAATTAGTTAGTGTACTTCAGATTCACTAAAAATGAAGAAATAAAAAAAATTAACAAAAAAAATAACCGACTTCAAATAAAAAGCACTAAAAAGTAAAACATAATTGCCATTTTTGTAGTTACGATTATTGTTATATTTTGAGTCGGTGTCAGCCAAGGTAGCCAAGGTTTTCTTGATTGGCGCAGCGCGTGCCCGGCTGACGCCGACTCAAAAAATAACAATGACAAAAATGGCAATTATTTTTTACTTTTTAGTGCTTTTTCTTTGAAGTCGGTTATTATTATTTTTAATGTTTTTACAGTGACCAACGACTCTAGGTGTATATGAGGGGATATTAGAAATCCTGAAATCTCGATGAAAAGTGACAAGTCGTCCTCACAGTCAGTTTCTTGAGATACTCAACGGACTCTGGAACAATAAGCTTGTTTCAGTGTATGTTGCACAAAGGTCAAATTGTTTGGCAAAATAAGGTGGCCTTATTGACTCTCATTTAATTTCATACTCTTTACTATAGTACTTTTTACGTTGCACCTAGTTTAAGTCGTGTCATAAGAGGTGCCTCAGCGTCAAAATATCAGTTGGATTGTATTTTTCGTATTATTGCTTGAGGCTAGAAAATAAGGCTTCCCTTCCGCAAAATTCAGCGCGAATAAAGCTCGAAAGCGTCAAAGATTGTGCTTCGTCGGCCATGCAAATTCTGTAAAGAAATATACGTTGTCAAAAGCAACTGAAAAGAGATCCCACCATTGCAAAACCCGCAAAGAAACTCGTCATCCACTAGGGCTTTAGTTAATATTAACAGAGCAAAGGTAGGTCCCTTAATGTTTACTTAACGCTATGACATTTAAACAACATTTATGGCCTAGTGGTATGGGCCGCTCTTTTCAATTTGGAGACGTGGGTTCGATACCCGTTGGCTGCACCACTGTTGTTCTAGTTGAGAGTTTGATAAGTGCATTTAATATGTAACAGGAATTATTTATGGCAATGGTAAACATTGTTAGGAATCATTGGTACCACAACCACATCGGTAATGTTAAGCTTTCAAGCAAACAAATTATTAAAAATAGGCTCGTCACTAATATTCCGGGAGGTCATCAAATGTTTGGTCACGATTAGGTAAATGACTGAATCTGGGTTCACAGGTGAGAGACCTTCTGATGCTAAATATGTCGGTCTGCCTGCGCCGAGTGGTTGCGGTAGCTAGATTGGCTATACAAAATAGATGTTGGTATGTACCTGGTGATGAATATATTGATTGTCTGCACTTATGGTTAACTATTCATTATACATTATAACCAATCGTTTTTTTAATTAAATTCATGAATACACCTAAAAATATGTCTGTAACCTAAATCGTTTATAACTACGAAATGCAACAACGATTTGTTCAGTTTTTGTATTTCAAAGCTATTATGGAATGATACTTTCATGCTACGTTATTTGCAGCAATTTACCTTATCAGTATTTTTTATAACGATAACTACTTTTTCAGGCGCCTTATCTAGGTAACGCAACCACTTGGTGCAGGCAGACCGTCTGTATCACGTGAACCCAGTTTCAGCCATTTACGTTATCGTTACCATTTTTGTCATAGGTTGTACTTTGACACAAATATCTCGGCAGGGAGTCGATTCCATAGTTTTCCGACATAGATAAAGGATACAGAGGATAGATTGTTTCTGATTTTCGGAATGTCGACAGTGAATGGGTTCATTCTCTACCTGTTCCGCGTTGAGCGATGGTAGAAAGAGGGCGGAGAGGAAGTGTTATCAACTTCTATGAGCATTATCCTCGGTACAGACCATAGAACACAGAGATATAACCCTCTTAAGCGACAGTTTTTCTAGACATCCCTCAAAAGAATCAGTTTCAGTTTCAGTTTCTTTATTTCCTCCATTAGATGTATATTACACACTCGGATTCGTCTTTTTTTTTTCCTGTCGGTTCGATTACTTCTGGCGAAGAAGAGCCGACAAGAAACTTTGTCAGGTTGGTCATTGTATTATATTTTTTCCATTGATACTTACAAACTAGTTTACAGTGATTGATTGATTACTACTGCTCAAAAAGAACGTTATAATAAGAACATTACATACATTCGTGAAGAGCAAACTCTTGACTACGATAGTGACATCTCTGAATATCTTGCGCATTCTCATATCTCTCAATGGTAGGTCGACAGTATAGTATGGTCGATGATTTCTCTCGGCGCGAAAGGAAAACGGGCGAGGTCGCCCTGGCGAATGCTCCCGTTGCCTCTGCAAAAAACGCAGCCGTCACCCGCAGGCGGGCGCGTCTCGGCCGCAGCGTCGGGGGCGCGCGGCCGATTCATCATCGCGCAGTAATTAGAGACAGTCGGCCGGCGGCGACGCGGCGGCGGTTTCGGCGCGGACATTTTTCACCGCGGCGCCGCCCCGGCGGGATACGGGCGATAGGTCGACGACCCTCCGGTCTTTGCGTTGTGCAAAGTGCTGTCATGTGTTGTTAGTTTGTCAAAAAAGGAGAAAATGCGTGCACGTTGTTTACTTTTACCGAGCATCTTTTTTTGGGGTTCTTTCTTTATATTTCTTATATTTCTTTATCTATTTGAAAACTTACAGCTAATTTACAACTAATATTCAAAATGGACAATGTAATTGTCAAAAGCCATAAACATGTTTTCACAGATACAATTTGAGTATACTGCTATCTAAGCTTAAAAACCTTAATTAATTCTAAACTTAAATTAAGCATGGAAATGAGCATTTATAATTGTACAAAGGTTTTAATATTAAGGATTTAAGGTGTGAGGGGGCGTGGGTTGGTGTCGGGGTGAGTAAAGGTGTGAGGGTGTGTGCGTGTAAGTGCGGGGTGTGAATTTGTGTTGGAAAAAAACATCGCATGGGGATATTAGCCTAACGCAATTCATGGGAATTAGGTGCCATGAAAAAAAAAATACTATAGAATCGGCTACTCTTAACGCTGACATACATTCCCACAATACTAGAAATAAGTTTAATATACAATGTCCAAAACACACAGACGAGCAAAGACTTCGAAGAGTTTTATTCACAACAGTGTTAGATTGTACAATAAATTACCAGCAGTAATGAGAAATTTGCCCCTTAATGAATTTAAAATAAAATTAAATCAGTTCTTCTTAGTAAAGTATATCATAATATAAGCGAAGCTCTTTCCGATAAAACTCTCTTTTGTGACTTAATATCATAAGAAGACTAGTACATAACTGTGTACCATACAAAATTGTAAGACTTCTTTGACATAATACTACGCTGGTAGTATTTTTATATATAAATACTTATTCTATATATAATATATTGACTTGATACACTTCATTGATATCAAACTTGACGAGGGCTTTATACACCTGACATAGGTTAAGTTGACGACGGCTTTTACACCCGAGTATACTTGTAATGCTATAAATATATTATGTTATGTAAACCCGTGAAGTTTCTTTGCGGGTTCTTCTTTACTGGGTTGATCGAATCCGCCGATCTTTGTGACGTAACTTGGTGTAGTTTGACTACCAAAAAGTTTAAATAAATGAAATGAAATGAAATGAAAACTTGCCAAGGCCTTTCCCTATCTTGCACGGCGACATTGAACTGGATGGAAAATACGTAACATTTTTGTCAATTCCACTTTGGTTTGCTAATGGGATGGTAGCATTCTGTGCGGTATTAACGTACCAACCTCAAATTTAACGTGGAATCCGATCTAGGATCGATGAATCCCTTAGTCGCCTCGAACAACATGCACGGGAAGACATTTAGTGGGCATAATGCATTATATTTACTTGCCGGAATCCGCTGTTATGTATTTCTTGCTAGTTATAAATATCGAAATAATATCGATGATAATGTTTTCTTAGTTAGCCAGTTAGTATATGAAGTTCTTAAAAACACTAGTCATGTGTCAGATGGACAGAATATCGCGTATCGCGTTAACGTATAATCGACTGTTATATCTGTTGTGACGCGTAAAATATTTGTCGCAGAATAAGTAATCGATCGTAAATAGATGAGTCGACAAATGCAACCGTCGGCGTCGACCGATGGTAAGGTTGCGGCGGAAGTCGGTCACGCGGACGGCGGGCGAGCGCGCTGCCCGGGGGTAGGGGAGTGGCCTCACCTGTTCGCTCCCGCCGAGATGAATTGGACGTGAGGACGGCTGCAGGTGTCGCGGCCCACAGTGCCCCGCAATTAATTTATTGAAATTAATCGTAATAGGGCTCGCGATAGCTGAAATTTGTTCGTGCCGTACGTTGGCTCCTGGAGTATTGCGCGGCATATGGCGTGTACGAATCCAGGTGCCAGACGAGATGGGTTTTAGAATTTTCAGGGGGGCTGCGAAAACCATGCCAGCCGATTTTTCACACCATTTTTGAAGAAACCCAGGTTGTTTTTATATGTAACTGGCCAGGGAAGGCGAATACCAAACTGACTGTCAGATATTAGTCTAACACACCACATGGGAACTAGGTGCCATGCCAGGACCTTTTTTATATTGCTCGGCTACAATGAACTGGATAGAAAACACTGACACTTCATTGCCGCAGGAATTAGTTGCCACGCCAGGACCATATTTTATGAGCGCGGGTACACCGAACCATATGGAAAACACCGACAAATTTTCATTGTTGTTTCAACCAATTCTTCATCTAATGTGGTGGTAGCGGACCGCGGCGGCTTAACCCTGCCACCTAGTAGGGGAAGGAGACCTACTGTTTTATATGGGTTCCTAACCATGTACAGCTCGTTGAAAATGTACTTATCCAACTCAGAAAGAGAAAGAAAGTGGTGTATGACCGGCATGACCACCACGAGCTGTATTTATTTATTTTTACGTTTTTAATCACGGTTTCAAGAGTCAATATTTATCTAAAACTCTAACAAACGCTGGCGAACCTGAAATTTATGAACGATGATGTGTTAACAATTTAAAAACATTCACAATAACTGAGATTCTAGGAGGCAATCGACCGTTAGACAGAAGACCATCTTTTCGTTCAACTGGGACTTTTGGTTTTGAAGATGCGATGCGACGGTCGTGTCTTGTCGCGTGAATACGAGCGCGACCGTGCATTCGAAGTCAGATGCATTTTCACCGCTGCAGATATGCTCGACGCTCGTGAGCTAACATGCACGCGAGCTTTGAATCATTGCGAGAGACGGGAATTTGTTCGTTCTCACACTCAGGGTTCCTGTGTTACATAAAACTGCTTTCCAGATTTATATAATTCCTTCTTATTTACTCTTTATTGGAAACACAAGTTTTTTCCTTAAATTTAAACAAAGTGATAAATAACATCTCGCATAAATTATTGAAATACTTAATTAAAAATCACTTTTTTATCCTTTAATTGAAACTTGTGTGATTTGTGTAAATAGCGACTTATAATGGCGTGCACTAGACTTACTAGGACACGCCCTTTAATGCCTAACTTCTGCCAGATAGGGGAATGTGTTTCACAGTTAACCAACTCTATAGGTAAAGAATAAAAAGGATCAGTTGGATCTTATAGGGGGAATACATTTCACGATCTAAATTCATACATTTTGATACTGTACAAAAGTTTAGTAAATTTTTGCCAGTTCTTCTTCGCTGTAGAATGCTAATGATAAAATATGACAAATCCGAGTGCATATGGATGAAGAAAAAAAACTTTGGTTGGTTAAATCTAAAGGCGATGTTTGGCATCCACTCTCAACTCGTTTTCGTTTAATAAAAAGTCAAACCTCTTTGAGCGCGCGAGCCTGAAATGTACCGTCGGTAGGTTCAGAAATTTATTTGCGCTCACCCAATTTATGTCTCGTCCAAGATTAGATCTCGTCTAAGATGCTGTGACGTATTGTGCCAATAAACCCTTTGACAGCAATCTGCGTAAGTCGATAAAAATGCTTTGCCGCTCTCTTTTATTTTGTACTCGAGGCAAAGATATTTTAGGTATTGACAGTTTGACAGTTTCTCAACGGAAAGCCTGGCCTTGTAGTAAGATATAATGTTATAAATAACTTATTATTTTATGCTTGTAACATTTAAAAATATTTTAAAAGTCACCCGGGATTACATTCTTCTCTGTCGTTCTTCTCAATCTTATTATTATCAAGCGTGCATGTTATGGTATTTTTTATTATTATTCATAACCTTGTCTTGTACTCACATAACATATAATCACTTATCCTTATGCGGGCAATAGGAAATAGTAGAAATACTTTATTCGTAGGCGGTAAAGCTCAAATGATGTATCTACAAGCAGCACATTCGCGTAGATGGTCTACGAAGATCTCGCAAGATGAAGCGGTTGGCTGAATGTACATAGGTTCTGGTAGATGTAAGCGCAACGCATTTTGTTGGAATTTCTGATATATAATTAATATTGTCTTTGTTGTTGGCAAGAACGTGAAAAAAAAAAGTTTTTACTCAACAAAACTAGTTATGGCGTTCATTTTAATTCCTAACTATTAATTTTACAGCTTACCAATACGTGCGTCGTAGCTGCATCTACGAGAACGTTCATTCTTCCGACCATTTCACGCTACGAATCGTTCGTAGCTCCTCTACGCCGAACTAGGCTGAGATTCATAGACGTCACTTGCGCTTGACTTTGCCAAGGCATACCTTCCGAATATTAATGTTGTCGTAAAATGTAAGGGATAAACGTCAAAATTTACATCCGAAAGGCACACCTTGGTCAAACCAAGCCGAAGTAACATCTTTGAATAGCTATGGGTGTAAAACAGAGCCTCTAGTCCCAGTTGCCACCTCAATTGGCGTTTATGCCAAACCGATCGATTGGCGTTTTCAAATGTATGGAGAAATTGAAGAGCACGCGCAGTGAGACAGCTTACTCACCGTCGCCGTAAATAAGTTGATGCTGCCGTTTACGCCGACTTCGCGTTTTCATACAAATCGGAAGTCCTGGTTTGACTGTGACAGCTTAAAGAAGTAAAACCACAGAATATCGAGTAAAAACTTGTGTGGAGTTGGACGTTTTTACTTAACTTCGAAGTTTCGTGAACGCCAATTTATGTGAAAACTCAGACTGACTACTCATTGGTTTACGCACGCCCGCTAAAGGTTTGCTTGTTAGTTTAAGTCCAGCCTTATCTATTACTATCCTTATGAAATAGTTCTCTTTACTGCTTTCTTCATTAAGGCCCTGGTACTAGCCAAATCGCAAAGTTAGACGAGGCACCCCAAGTTAACTAACTAAGTTTGACGATTAGAAGTGTCATTCTTACAATATATGATTCCTTGCTAGACAGGATCAACCTATTTTCGTTAATGTATGTTTCCTTTTTCTGTACAACATACATTGCGGAAACGGTGTCCATTTCCGATCTTTTTCTCTAAAATCAAATAGAATTAGTTGTTTGCTTATATCTAGAAATCACATTACATTCAGATTTCTAATGTGAAAAATAGACTTTTTTATTATTATTGTTTAAACAAATGATGGAATAAAAAAATATTAACAATCCATTATCAGTCTGGACTTCTATTTGGATTTGCCGAGACGTTTCACTGCACATTATTACATTTGTTCAAAGGTGCATTTGTATGGCGCGAGTAGTTGACTAGTCCTAGCGCCTTAAATTAATGGATTCTTGCTGCACGTTCATGCAAATCACATAGGAAATATATGTTGGACACAGTTTGAGATAGAAATGAAGTTGAATAATTCAATTGCGTAGAAAAATCGATGCCTCCAAAAACCGTACAGTGCGAGTTACGCAACCGTGTCGCGTGTGCTTACAGGACCGTATCGGGGCGAATTCCCCGTTGATTTCAGCGAGGCATTTGCGCTGTTTGTTTTGGCTTATCTTTCTGCATTAAAGGAGCTGATAGCACGCGTAACGGCGAGATAGCTCGCGTCCGCGCCGCCGGATCGATACTGTGCTGCGTGGGTTGCGACATCACTACGGTGGAATAATACTCGTACACGGGGACACACCGTCACCCTGCTTTCCTCGAGGGGTAGCGATGACCTGTGCATCTTTTCCTGTTACTTATCCATTACTTATAAATTGTATTAAGTCCAAGCAAGTACAGTCGACTAAAGTTCTAAAGATACACATCCGGTTGAAGGTAATAATGAAGTGTGTTAAAATACAACCTAACTTGTAAATTTTATATTTTTTTATTTACATGATAGTACACATTCTTTGTAATTTTTGTATGTATAGTCAGACCTATGTTTCTCGGCTAAACTAAAAGTATTTTGACTGTTCACCTTTTCCTTGAACCGGAAGTGTGTCCTTTAATCTTTCGTTGACTGTACGTCGTTTTTAAATAACTGGACATGAAGGTAGATACCACACCCACCGACATGATATTAGCCCAGCATACCGCATTCCGAAAGGAATCCAAGAACCTTCCCTTTATTTCCGTTTTTAACGTATTTTCTTACAATGCGATGCTACCAAGGGCGGGATTAACCCTACCAACTAGTAGTACCTCTTTCGTACAATCTATCGTATTCTATTTATTAGGCATTAACATAAGCATAACAAAACATTGTAAGGTATATGGTGGTTGTTTAAATTACTTGTCAATATTTTCAATAGACAAAAATCAAACATCAAACATTGTAACATAACATAAAAAAAAATGTCAACAGTAGTAGTCAATCTAGTAGTCATTTTACATGGATTTCTAAACATGAAAGATCTCGCATTCGGGACAAAATGCGCTAATACAATTCAGAAAGAAAGATTAAGTAGTACATAAACGAGGCGGGAATTTAACCCATGTCCTTTGGAATGACAATGAATACCCCGCGCCCTTGAGCTCCAAATTGTTTTATTTTTCTGTGTAAATAACAAATATCCGTTGACAACGTTGTTTCTTTCAGCATTCTGTTTCGATTTCATGCACGCATGTGCTATCCAGGAGGGGTCAATACATATTTTTTTCCCATGTAGCTCCCATCCGCCTTACGCGTGATAAGGAATATAGTTACAAAAAACTGGACCTTTGGAACAGGGCATGTAATCTAACCTAACTTTCTTAAAAGCCACTCAAAATGATCAACTTAATTTCATTTCAGTTATTTAAACTTTTCGTAGTCAAACTTAACTCAGTTACGTCACAAACTGTTAGATAATAATGAGGCTGGACAAACTACGTAAGCGCTTACCGGGCGATTCGGCGCGATTAGCGGCGCGACGGCGAAGACGGCGCGACGTCGGCACTGGCCGACGCAAATGGAAAAATAATGGCAGGAGCGGGGCTGCCGGATGCGGGCGGAGACCGCGTTAGGAGGTGAGACCTGGAGCCAACTACGTCATCTCACACTCGTGTTAGATTATATAAGGGTCGAGTGCACGAAAGGACAGGAACTTCAACGTTATGGATATGGAACTGTCTACCGGCGGATGCCTTTCCTCATACCTACAACCTGGGAGTCTTCAAACGTAATTTGAATAAGCTCGATAGCTCAGCCATAGTCCGCAAATCCCCTGACATGGCGCCTCGCTGAGCGTGGTTTCGCGAGGCGAGGTGTTTTTCGCTTTTCTGAGCACCTTTGGTTCTCAGCACAGCCACCCATTCCGGGTTTTTCATAAAAAAGAGCCTGATATGTCAAAATTTCCGTAGCAAAAAAGTAAAACATCAACAAGTACGCTACGTGAAATAGAGGCGTACTCCTGAAAATACCACAGCACCATGGTGCAGCGCTTGAAAATGGTTTAAATATAATTGCCTCTTGGGTCCGGAATGATCTGCCACCACCACTAAAAGATTGAAAAAGCCCGGAATGCTTTCGTCGAAACATCACAAATACAAATATAGGCCCAAAAATACATTTAAAAAATGCCCCTCAGGTCCTCGCATATACAATTGTGTGCGTGCATAAAGTGTGACAGTCCATTTTATGTTCATTTTCGGTTATTTACTTGGTTAGATTTATTATATCTTTTTTTTCTACTCGAGTCTTATTTGAGATGTGTTTTGTATCTTTCGATTATAATTTTTATTTTGGTTTTTTTTGGGTATAACCTTGTTTTTAGTAGTTATATTATTAAGTGTAAAATACAGAACGCCGGTGAATTATTTCTTTTCTTATAATTTTATTTTATATTGTTCATTACTATTTGTCCTTGTGTGTGTATGCCTACCTTTCTCCGGTGTTTAATATCACCACCCGGGCCCACAATAATTTCAGCGCTATAGACATTATATGCCGGGGTAAATTTTGGCTACTTTTATTTATTTTTTATCATTACTATGTACTGACATTACTGCAAAAAAAGATAAACGTATTTTCATTATTTATTTCTTTCAAACATTACGTCTATCGCTCATTACGATGGCGCACACGTTAACGACTTTTTTTTATTGTTAACAATATTATCGATTGTCCCATGGTGTTAGATTACGTCAATTTCAAGATTACGATCTCGCTTGAGACACTTATTTGAAATATCAATTTGTAAAACTAAATATTGTAATGATACTTTTATTAGGCAAAGCTGTAAAAATTATAACAATAATCCATCTGATATCGACCTATTTAATAACACACTTGGACAATACAAAAATATTACCAAATTTTTTTTATATTCTTACTGAGTATATCACAAAAACAAATCACTAATTCGTTTGTTTTGAACATGTTCGTATTTTATTTATGCACATCACTACGTCAATGTGAACTCAATAGTATTGTAATACTTTTTTATATTATGTCTGGAACACTCTCGGTTTTCATATTGTTAATTTAAATTTGTATTTTTTTGTATGACTGTTTGTGTTAAAAAAAATCTTCTTACGATAACGGTTTGCTAATGATAAAATATTTATTGCAGACAAAGTCCATATTTTAACAAACTATAAAACAAAAACAAACATTTTATAAAAACTATCCAAGAAATAAAACAAACAAACAAACAGCTTAGCACGCTCACATCCCGGTGCAGATATCGCATCTTCTCATTCCACGTCTACACCCTGTGAAATGCGATATTGAATCCAAGACGCAGCTCCTATTCTACCCGCAACAGGATGCGGCGCCGGCGGGTGGGGTGCGGGCCGGCGGGGCGGGGACGCCATGCGGAACCCGACTGCGCCGCGACACGGAGACGTATGGCGCTGGAAGGCGGCCAGCTCGCCCCAAACTCTTTGTTCCTGGTGTCAAGTTCAGACTGCGTGCGTTCTCTGGCCTCTTCCTTTGTGCTCTTGTTCGTTGGAGATATCAAGACTTGTTAAAGATTTCTTGCGTTTCGGTCTATGGGTTTTTCATTTCGTTATTGGTTGTGTTTCCGTATCAAATTAGCCCCGTTTGTTTAGATTCAATCCATGCGAGTTTATTTGATCAACCCGGACGATTAATAACCGAAGTGAAGAAACTTCACCGTGAGCCTTTTTATAGATGAAACAAATACAACATTACCGTTTCAAAATGCTACCACCTCCGTAAAAAAAAAATTTGGGAGTAATCTTTTTGTATGAGATTCTTACCAACACCTTGAACCAAATAATACTCTAGTTCGTATTATGTAATGCCTATAAAACCATGTGATTGTTTTTCCACCTCGGGCTTTGTGGACAGCAATCGCGTGGTTTGAACCAAAAATTTCAAGATGTAAAAACATATTTTTGCAATTTAAATTGTCATTTAAATGCAGTCTTTTTCTGTTTCAGGTAACTTGACCACATCCAAGAAATTATCTTCCCTGTTGCTGTAAGTTCTCGGGATATAAGTATCTTATGTAAAAAGACCCTTCTACGAGAGTAAACCGTGAGATCAAAGTGTTCGCGTCGAAGTTGAGCCAGATCTATTCGACGATATCGACTTCATTTATGCAGACACAGGCAGAGCTTATGAAAATTGACTCGCTCGTGACCCGAACTTCTTTACCTTGTGATAAAATTACCATTCCGCCGTCTTATCGTGGCAGTACTATAGCCGGCTTTAGACGAGGCAACTTAGAGCTACCCGTGAATTAATTAAGGCGTAGGTGGAAAACCTTTTTTAGCTGCCTACATTTTAACCGTACTCTAAACTCTACCAACTTTTTACTATACGAGAATTCAATATTTTGAAAATATTGCTCAGGAAATGTTTAATATGCCCGTATCTCTATTAGTCAGTGTACACACTTTAGCCGAAATGACACACCTGAACTTCGGCGTGATTACGCCTGGAATAACGTCACGTTTTGGTGTTCAACCAAACTTTGGTCGGGTGTTAGTTCGGCTGTAAAACGGTCGGTTTGATGGCCACGGATGCAAGCGATTTCCGCGCTTATGGTGTGTCATATCATTCGACTACAACGGAACCAGCGGAACTACGTGCCACGAACCAATATTTATCAGTTCGTTTTCATTATTCAACAAGAACGTCATTGCAAGATCCCATTTCTTTCTTAGGTTGGATAAATACAATTTAAATGTTCGGCCAAAACACCAGGATTGTGAAAGTAAAATTCAAGATAAAGACCGAGTCGCCGAAAGAACAGCAGTTACATTAGATTTTGCGCTCCAGCAATGGTTTAAACATTGGAAAAGATGCTGGCAGAAGTTTTTCATATCCGACAATGCTTACTTTGGGACCGACGACTGACTCGGTCCAAGATCTAATAATTATAAAAAAATACTTTATATTTTTTTAACAGCCTAATCCATTTTCACTGGCCTATCCTCACGTGCTGCGCAAAGTTCTCGGAGGCGAGGCGAAGAAAAAGCAGCAACTATACGATAGTCAATTCATGCGCCGTGTTCCCAAACTGTTAGGCGCCCCGCCGCTCTCTCGCAAAGTTTGAGGATCTGTTTCGTAATGTATTCCGGCGGATTTGGTGGGCGCAGTAGACTTTGGCATGCTTCGGTTGGCGGAATAGAGGCTGTGAGTAGCGGTCTTATCGATGTCGAAGACATCCTCAGTTATTGAGATGTGGCAGTAAATTTCGGTACGGAAGAAATTCGCTTTTAAGAGCATCCTTATATCCTTAACAATTTTTGCGATTGAAACGAGTAGGTTTATACTTTTGGTAGGTAATGTTACGCTCTTTAAATTGATATTTCAATCAATATCAGCTACGGTCAATATCAGTAGCAACCTTGAAAAAGAATATAGAATATCAACTCGGAAAGAGATAGAAAGTGGTGCATGATCGTGGCAGGGATATGAACCCAGACCTCAGGCATGGACGGCAAGTACGCCCGCCCCTAAGTTAGATTAGGTTTTTTTTAGTCATCTGTCGTACACCATTCGATACTCTGGGTATAAATCATCGGATATATACAGAGTGTTACAACGGCCACTAGCCTAGCTCGTAGCCTAGTGGCGCGGGGACTGGCCTAGCGTACCATAGGCCTGGGTTCAATACCGACATGCACCACTGTCTTTCTCTTTCCGAGCTCGATAAGTGCGTTTCGTCACGAATGCGAGCTACTCCATGGTTCGGAATCCATGTAAAACTGTAGGTCCCCTTCCCCTACTAGGTGGTAGCGCTTAAGCCCGCCCGGGTTTGTACCATCGTATTGGATGAAAAGATGGTCGAAGCGGCAATGAAAAATTGTCCGTGTTTTCCATCCAGTTCAATGTAGCCGTGCTCATAAAGGGAAGGTCCTGGCATGGCACCAAATTCCTTCGGGAATGTGGTGTTTTGGGCTAATATCATAACGGTAGTTGTGTGGTATTAGCCATCCATGTCAGGTCGTATAAAAAGAAGCAAAAAATTTGGTAAATGACTATTAGGATTGAAATAAACGAAAAAGTGTAACCAGTTTTTTCTGAATATCCTCTAAATACAAAGTTAGATTTTCTATACAAAATATTCATTCATTTAGTGTAGGAAGAATCGAATGTACCGTAAGAACGTGGAACGTTGTATGGACATGAATGGCTAAAATCACACCTACTGTCATAGCATTGGCCTGACAAGTCACGTAGGATCTAGGTTCCATGCCAAGGCCTTCCTTTTATACACGGTTACAACATCGCGTCAAATTACACTAGACGAAAACTTCTTCATAATTAGACACTTTAGAGAAAAAAAAACTTTTTTGTCCTGGATGAGGATTACGTTGCCGAAATTTATGTAGTGGCTGTTGCAACACCCTGTATATAGACTCTATAGCGACAACCCTGTCTCTAATACTGCGGCCGACAAGACACCACCGGGGCTATTCGCGCGCCTTGCTTGCTCACGAGCGTCCGTTATAGCCACACAAATATTGCATTATGCGCGCCGTGACGCGAATTCTAACGGGGGCCGGAGTGCACAGAATGGCCCTGCAGCCGTTCAGGGGTGCTTCTTCGCAGGCCAGGGTCGCTCGTTGCAATGTCGCTGCATGCGCCAACAGTGCAGTTGGAATTCGCGTGAGTTAAGGGCACACTTGCGAACATGTTTTTGCTAAGGAAAAATATTAACATATTCTGAATTAGGTCGAAAATTTATTTGTTCCAGGTAGTGTTTAATTTCAGACCTCACATGTTAATTAGTAAAAAAATTAATCTTTAAATTAAATTATTAACGATCTGGTTTTACTTTTCCATAAAATTTTCCACTTAGAAACACTCCAGAAATCACTAGTAAAAAAAATCTAACCCATATATTTGTAACGTAAAGTCAAAATTGTAAACGCCACACCGTTAAAAAAGTTTTTTAGGGTTCCGTACCTAAAGGCTGCCAACGGAACCCTATAACTAAGCCTCCGCTGTCCGTCCGTCCGTCCGCCCGTCCGCTATATCTCATGAACCCCAATAGTATTTATTTTGCCGCCATAACAACAAATAAGTAAAATTTTAAAAATGAACCTTTCATTTCTATTAGCTTCCATGCAAAAAACGTGATTTTTTATGTTAAATCTAGTACGATGGTACGGAACCCTTCGTGTGCGAGTCCGACTCGCACTTGGCCGGTTTTTTGAAATAATACAATTTATATACACTCATACCTTCACGCGGCTTCCCCTGAGGGGTAGGCAGAGATTGAACTGAACTGGGCTAAATCTACCATAAACGCTTTTGCTAGATCATGTTGGCTATCACAACCGAATGGTTGTTATGATGATTCTTTAATTGTATAGTTGAGTCTTCTAAAACTGACCTGATTGAACTAGATAACATTCCAAATTATGGGTATGCAGCGGGTGGCAAAATTGGAAGACGCAATACCCGCGAATGGCATGTTTTTCTGGTTCGGGTCCAGCCTTGCAGTATATTCGTAAAGTAGTTCTTTTGACTGGGCTCTTTCTTTAATTAATGTGTCCTTGCTTTACGTTCGTTTATAAATACACAAATATCACATTCCTTGGAATGAGGGGTGTACCTGCTTAGTACGAAAAGTATGTTTACGTTGATAACATTTAACCAAATTATACTTATTTGACGTCTTTTTTCTCTGTGAGGTGGCTGCTCAGCGATGACTGTAACGCCACTATATAACATCAGGACCTAGCACGACTATTTTCTGCTTACCTCCCTTCTAATCTGGCTCTTGGTATTTTAGACGACTCAACCAACCCTCACTGAGTGTCGGTTTCGTAATCTGATAAGTATAATGGATTCGTCACTATTCTGACCGAGTTTCACACGCTTGAACTGTCGAGAGTGTGGTCGCATCGGTATAGTGATGCTGGTGAATACTTAGGCGAGTGAAATGCTGGGACTTTTCTGAGAAGTTAAGATGGGCCATCCCGCTTAACTACCCATACAAACGGGGAAAGAAGATCACGTCCATATTTCTTGTCAGAGATCCCAAAATTTCCTAAAAATAGCTTTATTTGATCGAACTTGATGTCTGATGACCGTTGGCATTGTAAAATTGTGTTTGGTTTCTAAGTTATAAGGTCCGAAAGTTCGATTTTTTCGCGCTTTTTATACAATAACTTTGGAAGTGGATTACGCAATGATAAAATAAGAACATCTTAAAAAGATTAGTCATCAGACATAGCTTATTTAATCAAGATTTATAATCTATTTGGTTTTTGTAAGATTTTTTACTACTTACTTGGCGTGGTTTACTTTAGCTGTAAGTAGTTTTGTAATTAATATTTTCGTAAATCTTACCAAATCATACACTATACACATTGTCTTTTTTTATGGACATGTTGCATCTTCCTCATCACGGGGCCTGTCTTTTTCTTTGAAACGGAGAAGGTCCCAGAGCGCAAGAGCACGGTTTTGTGCCGTGCCCGCGAATGAGTTAGTCTCGCCGGGTTGGGCCACCTTAAGATTAAGACATAGGACCGAGTGCACGAAATGACAAAAAATCTAATTCAACGTCAACATATGATTAAACACGTCACTTTGTATGGACAGCAACGAAGTAACTCCATGTGGTTCACTAAAAGTGACGTGTTTGAACATTGATTAACTCAGCCATCTATTCGTGCAATCGAGGCTAAATCAATGATAAATAAGTTAAATCAAGATTTAAAATACAACACTCTATTATCTCTTATTCTTTAACACGCGATTCATTTCCGTTCAGGTTTTCACATGTTGAAACCTAACACCATTTTTTTAGTTTTTTCTTAATTTAACTGGACATGTATGGCTAAAATCATACCCACCGTCACGATATTAGCCCAATAACCGTATTCCCTTAAGAATTAGGTTCCATGCGAGTATCTTCCCTTTATAATTACGATTACATTGAACTGGATGGATAATATTGACAAATTTTCCATTGCCGCTTCGCCTCTTTTCATCTAATACGGTAGTATCACCAAGAGCGATGTTTTTTTTATGTGACTGGACATGGATGGCTAATACCACACCTTCTGTCATGGTATTAGCCTAACACACCACATGGGCACTAGGTGCCATGCCAGGACCTTCCTTATATTGCACGGCTACATTGAACTGGATGGAAAACACGGACAATTTTTATTGCCGCTTCGACCATCGTTCATTCAATGCGATGTTACCAACCCGGGCGGGATTAACCCTACCACCTAGTAAGTAAGGAAGGGGACCTACAGTTTAACGTGGAATCCGAACCACGGCCAGCCTCTCTCAGCGGTCGAATGGTCACCCATCCAAGACCAGACCGGGCCCAGCGTTGCTTAACTTCGGAGAGCGATCGCCGAAGTATGGCGCCACTGGGCTATTGGGCGATGTCCGTAAGGGAACCTAAAGTTTAGCATGGATTCAACCGATTTTACAGCCCGCATTCGTGGCGAAATGCACTTGTCCAACTCATAAAGATTAAATAAGAAAGTGGTGCATGAACGGGTCGAAGATTAAACCCATGTCCTCTGTTATGACTTAAAGTATCCGCGCCCCTGAGCTATGACCCTGTTTGGTTTGGATATGTTTTTGGTTGGAACTGGATAACCACCAAAAACCAAATTCCTCGAGGAATTATGCCAAACATTCCTTTTATAAGCGCAGCTGCAATAAAAAAATACATGATAAAAGGCACGAATTATTTCCCAGTATCTCTCAGACAGACACATTCATTAGGTCGTGGTCCGAATTGAACTATCGTTACCGAAAGCACGTTCACAACTGACATCCCTCAATAAGGCGCGTCGTAAACGGTATGACGTATGAAACGGTTACGTCACTCAACGCCGTGCACAGTGCTCACGCTTTGGAGGTAGGGCACTTTGTGTGCAACTGTCACTGTCATATTTTGACGTTCCTATAGCGTTATCTATCGTCTTTCGACCATGTTTTTTCACGAACCGTTGAATGTCTCTCAGGTGAAAGTCCAAGAATTGATTAGATTCAAATTTAAGACGAACTACTACATTTTTTCCATGTTTGTTATTTAGTTTCTGTAAGCGCGCACACAAACGGTCCGAATCATTTGTGATGCTGACAGCTATGAGAGTGCAGTCTGAATCGGAACGCTTTTATTCTTCGTGAGCACTGTAATCGCTTACGACTCAAAACGGACCACGATGTAGTTGGTCCTGTTTCAATGAAACATCGCAAAAGACGTCGTGACTCGCGCCGACAGATCCGTCGTCCCATTAAAGTTGTAACCTCGCGATTAATGTTTTTTAATTTATCGCCCAAAGCCCAGTAGATTGCGGCGTTCCGGCGGTCGCGTATTTTTTCCTCCGCCCACAATTCGCGCCGAAATTTTCGCATTTTATTACCGCTTTATCTCCTTCGCGAGTTCATAAATAAATTTGTGTAAAAAGCATTCTCACTTGCGCGGGGGTCGGGCGCGGGAGGGCGCGGGGGGATACCAGATAAGATTAATTTTAAAATATGAGGATGGCGGAGCTCTCGCCACAGAGCTTTGATGTTGTCTCACCCACTCGTTAATTTGTTCGTCTTCAAAAATTCGTAGATTACTTGACTTTAACATTATATAACGGTTACCGAGAGTCATTTGTTTACGTCAATTAATTAATTTTCATTTATTCGGTATTCTGGAGCTTATAATGTGGGTACATTTGGTAAATTATAAATTGCTATGACATTTCTTGCTGCCGAAAATTACCTTGACATATTTTTGAAAAATCTATTTTAATATACGGAAATTTTATCCAAAATTGTTTGCCTTCACCTAGTTAAAAATATATATTGTCTTGAAATAAATTTTCCCAGAAATTGCTTCCTAACGAATTTATTTAATTTGTCCAAACCTTTTTTGCCATTTAGATTGTAATTTTTTCTAAGTATGCGTGGGTACTTATTAATCAATTTCTTTTTCTATCAAACATTTAATTTCAGTAGTAGCATTTAGGTCCAAGTGTTTGCTATTAATGTAAAAGTCAAATATGTAAAAACTTAAAGAAAGGTTGAATAAGAAATGGGAGCGTCAAAATATAGTTAGACAGTCCATTTATCTTTTTCAAATAACAAAATAAGTCGTATTTATTTTTAGAAATAATAAAATGTGATATCACTTATGCCCTTGTAGAACTGAACTTTATCGGTTATTACGACACCCTTTAATATGTTGCTTTTGAGGTCACCGCGGTCGTTAGACATGTTTGAAAAATGTTACGGCTTTTCTTTATATATCTATATCTTTAATATATTTGCATGAAGTAATGCTTCTTACGAAGAGGATTACCGATTTCTGCTCCACACTATGGCGGCGGTTAGAATAGACCTCAGTGGCGTCTCTTCCCCGAATTATAATCGCTTTCAGCCGCCTTTTCAGGGCACAATGCAAATCTGCGAGGTGTCCTCCGTCGCCGCTGGAGGCGCTAGTGCGCGAGATGAGAAGGAATTTGATGATATTTTTAACGTTAGAAGCGAAGGCGCAAGGTAAATTGCGCGCAAGTTTTCCTTTGTAGAAAGTGTAGAAAGTGTAGAAAGTTAACTCTTCCGGTTTCTTCAGACAGACGGTGAACTTCAGGCGTCGGCTGAAAGAAAAGGGCGGCATTGTCGGGTAGGTGAAAATATAACATCAGACGGAAAACCACTGTGTTTAGTCTGGTACTGAAATCCGATTAATGCAACTGTTAAGTCTGTGGCATTGGGGCACAAAGCAACATTTGAAAGATATTAGCTGTGCTGTGGGTCTGTCTTGGCATTAAGTCCAACGTATTTTAATTTATTTTAATGTATTTAATTATTATCCCTAACCTAACCATTCCATATTGGGGCCAGCAAGAAAATAAAAATCTTTATTCGGTCCATGAATTCTTTAAAGAATGTAATTTTAATTAAAAAACTCGCAAATTTCCCAGGAAACGTGAGTTAAGTGAGTGATAGGACCATAATCAGTTCCATAAGAGTGTAAGTGAAACCATATTTTATTATTTCAAAAAATAACAACTACTAATTTTTGAATTTCAAAAAGACAAAAGAAGCCTTTCAGAAACCTGTAACGGTAAATATCTGAAACTCATATTCTTTTTTAAACTTTCTTTGTAATCGTTCATGAATATTTGCCAAATTTGGGAATATAAAGCACCAGATAATTACAGTTGTATCTTTAAATTATAGTTGCCTTATCAATCTACATATTGGCTGTTTTGATTATCGAAATTCGTTGTGCTTATAAATATAATTAAATGTGGTTTTACTTACTCCCTTACGGAACTGATAGCAAAGAGGCGCTATCACGCCCTTAACTGATTTTACAAATTGCCTACGACGTATTTACTAACTAAAATTAAAAGTAAATATTTTTTTGCATTGTTAAGTATTCAGCGAAAGACTAATTAAGTCAAAAAGGAGCCTCATAGAATAACAGTTAGAATATGTTGAAAACATTAAACCGACTTCAAGCAACATGGATCTACTCCAGGTTGCTTGAAGTCGGTTCAAAAGCACAGAAGGGGTCCATAATACACTTTCAAGTGTGCTTTTGTACCGTCTTCTACTCCAGGGCGCTTGAAGTGTGTTCAGTGTTTTTTAAAACTGTTATTTTTTCACTCATTTTGGTATTTCCCACCCTTAGGAGTGGTATTCTCTTTAAAAAAAATATCTCAGGGTTGGTCCCTGGGATATATACTACTCATGAGAAAAATAATTATTCAAATCTGTTGACGGTTTGCGGAGATATCGTGAACATACACACAAAAAAACATACAGACGAATCGAGAACCTCCTCCTTTTGTTTAAGTCGGTTTAAAATAGAACCTTGAATCCTGACGACTTAGATATATATATATACTCTTCTTACGAACCAAGTAATTGAAACATTGTTTATCGGTAAACATCTTGATGCTCGTAGTATGCGGTATGTTCGAAACCTAATAGCCTACCTAATAATGCTCTATCAATTTGCTCGCTCCGTTTCGCGGAATTCGGCTTACCGAATTGGCGCGCGCACCTACCGTCTGACTCCGCGCACGGCGCCGCATAATCGAGACAAATGTACGTATGAACGCGGCGGGAGGCGTTGAAGCCTGCCCCGATTATCCGAACTACTGAAGGGAATTAAGATTAATGGAACTCTCGAATGAGGCGGGCGGAGGTTCGGCGGCGAGCGCGCCGGGGTCGTTTCGGGGTTCGATTCCATCATCGGCGCGGGATTTGCGGGAGCAGTAACTCCTAAATGGGAAGGACACTTAATGTTGGACAAAAAAGCTAGGAGTTCTCAATGGGTGCGTCAGTATTTCACGCCTGACCCAAAACTGCTCCTCTACAAGGCGCAGATAAGGTCCTGCGTGGAGTATTGTTCGCATTTGTGGGACGGCTCAGCTAAGTACCTGCTTGACTCCTCGGACTCGATACAGTGTCGTGCCTCGTGTCCCTGAGATGACCCTGAATTTAGAGACCCTCCAACTCCGAAGGGATGTAGGGTCTCTCGTAGTATTCTATCATCCTTACCATGGAGAATGCTCTCCGGAGCTGCATAACTTCCCCTTTAGTGCTGATTTGTTTTATTGGAAACTTAAAGGGCCTTTATAACTAATTTATTACTAGAGTGCTTAATTATCTTGAACTGGTATTTTTCGCAAGCTGCTAAGAAAGGCACTTAAAATGTAGCGATTAAGCTAATTAGCAGTTGGTAAAAAAGGCCCCAAGTCTGATTGATCCCTTTAACCTATACAGCTGTAATAAGCCTGAAGGTTCCTCGCTTTCCTCTCTCCTGTTGTTATCGATACGGTCGATATCTCTTTAATAATCGCGACCACATTGTTGGTTTCCCTGAATAGCTTTTTAATTAATAAATTCCTTTAACCACTATCTATAGCTCTTGCTCAAACATACTTGACATTACTTCTAGCTTGGTTGTTATTTCTCCCGCGCGCGTCCTTAGATTCCTCTTATTTCGGAAGGCCGGTTCGACTGGTCAATAAAAATGGCACTGCAGCCGGAAACGTGGATTATGGATTGAATTGAAAGCAATTCAATCCATTTTAAAACCAACCTTAATGTAAATATTTGTAGACTTGTTATGAATGTCACTTTTAAGCTGGTTTTACGTCACACTTGCATTAAACCGCATCTTGCTACCTGCGTACAAGCTTCTTGATTGACCTGTAAAAAAGTAGCAATTAATATAGGGCACTCCTTTTACTTTTTTCGTTTCTCTTAAATAAACGACGCTACCGCAGAGGGGTTATATTATTACCATTCAATTACTGAAACGAACTGATTTTTTTTAAATTTCGACTGACGCGGTCACATCGGATATTAAGTTGCTCCAATCGTGTGTAAATCCACTATAGAGACGGACTTAGACGAGTCAGTCAGTCAGTCAGCGTGTTTGCGTCCACTGCTGGACATACGCCGCCTCTCCAATTTTCCTCCAGTCCTCCCGGCCTTCAGCGGTACGGAACCACTGCATTCCGCCAACGCACTTGATGTCGTCGTCCCACCTGGCGGGTGGTCTTCCCACACTCCGTTTTCCAACATTGTTCTTCTGTCAAATTCCCGAGTTCAATGCTGGAAGACCTTTATGAAGCATCGGTAAAGATAGGTCTGAAGATGAACCGGGACAAAACCAAGGTCATGGCGACCGAGGTTATGATGGCAGGACAAATCGTTATCGACGGAGAAGGGATCGAACAGGTTGAAGAGTACGTATATCTCCGCCAAATTCTGCGGCTTGGTAGACAAGGACTGACTAAGGAGGTTGAGAGACGAATTCAACTGGGTTGGGCTGCCTTCGGAAAGCTTAAATACGCTCTGAGTTCAGACCTTCCGCAAATTTAAAGACCCGGATATATGACCAGTGCGTCCTCCCGGTTATGAAGTACGGTTGTGAAACGTGGACTCTGACGGTCGCCGTTGTCCAAAGGTTGAAAGTTGCCCAGCGAGCAATGGATCGAGACATGCTGGGAATATGGCTACGGGATATGGTGCGCAATGAGGCAATTCGCCGACGTACCAAAGTAGTCGATATTGGACACCGGGTGGCTAAGTTAAAGTGGCAGTGGGCTGGTCATGTCAGCCGAAGAGACGACGACCGTTGGAGTAACCGTGTCCTACGCTGGCGGCCGTGGACAGACTTAGACGACACCGAAACAAATTCGGCGAAGTTTATAATTACTTCCGTTACGCAATAATTACTTCCTTTACGCAATAGGTACCTTCGTCACGCATTAATTACTGCCGTTACGCAATAGTTACCTCCGTTACGCAATAATTACTTCCGTTACGCAATTGTTACCTCCGTTACGCAATAATCGCTTCCGTTACGCAATTTTCGGTCATAAAGTTTCAACAACGGAACTCTCGTATTCGATTTTTTATTCCGATCACTGCCCACGTGTGGTGCGGGTTAAAGGCGTGGTGGTAGGCGCCGACGCTCCCGTGGCTAGCGAGTCTAGCCTTCTGGCAAATTACCGTTTTTGTTAAGATTTCTTCCATCGCTGGTGAGCTTTATTCGTTTTGATGGAAAAAACATTATTGATTGTCGAGCCACGGCGGAAGGGTGACGACCCGATTTCCCGAGTTTTATCGCTGTATACTCAGGTGGTGGAAATTGTAGAACAAGTGCCGAGGCAATGGTAGGTATGAAATAGTTGAGAATGTAGGAAAATAACCTAATTTCTTCGGGAATGTCGTGTATTGAGCTAATATCATACGGTAGTTGTTTGGTATTAGCCATCCATGTCAGGTTGCATGAAAAAAAAAAGATTTTTGGAAGATAGTGTAATATTAGAATTGAATTACTACCAAAGACTGAGGTCCTACATATTAGACTGAAATCTTTTATTTATTTATTTATTTTTTTATTTGGAAAACTAACAGCTTAAAACTAATACAAAACAGGTTTTAAAAACTAAACGTAATGCCAATTAATAGTTTTCAACATTAAAATCCGTAATAGTGCAGAGTATGTTTAAGGGTGTGTAAGGGTGTGTGTGTATCTGTGAAGGTGTGTGTGTAGTGTAAGGATGTGTAAGGTTTTGTGTGTTTGAAAGTACGTGACAATATTCTCAAATTAAATCATTAAAGATAAATAATAAGTAAAAGTTTTTTAAAAAAAAAAAGTAAGTGAGTACTTGATAGTTACCGTGATTAAAAAAAAATAATAATAATTAAGTACTCAATGAAATAATATAAGTATAAAATTAGTACCTAATTTAAATTATTTCACTTTTATATTTTCATGACCTTTATAATGACTTTAATATATTTTGTTTAAATTTCATTTTCGAGTCATTGTATAAATTCACATGACGAAATTTTAAATTGAAAGTGTTTGTGATACGATACATTACTGAGTTACTGACGTATTTTGTGCGGGTGAGAGGGACATTAAGGGGTAAGTGAGAACGCGTGCGGCGCACGGGGGGCACACGAAACTGCACGGCTTCTAGGAGTGAGGGGCAATCCACACGCGCATTCACAATGTCGTATAGTAACAGCATATCGTACAAAATACGTCTGTTTTCAAGGGACATCAAGTTATGGTGGATAGCAGCTTCTTTGTAGTCTTCAAAACGAACATTTGATCTGAAATTCAAATGTTTTAAAAACAATTGCTGGATTCGTTCTATACGGTTGATGTAAGTTAAATATTGAGGAGACCAAATGCAGCTAGCGAATTCCAAGACACTTCGAACATACGAATAGTAAATTATTTTAATGCATGACAAATCTGAAAAGGTGTTTTGAAAACTTACGGTTTTTCGGTGTGCAATGCCGTGCTTGGCCGACATGTTTCGCTTCCCACGACGGAAGCATCGTCAGGGCCACTTCGTTGCCCCGGAGTTACGTCTGACAGCCCGGCTCGTCAAACGGTAACTGGCGGGCGTCGGCTGCGAAGATTGTAGGTGTGGGTAGGTTCGGGCTGCCTCGTGGATGAGGGTAGGTTGTCAATTTGCTGCACCATAGACATATAGGGCTCCGTGCACACATAGCTAACGGTGTCAGCTGGTGCCACTGTGACGTGTGTGCCCTTCGGTCTATGCTGAGCAAGAAGAGGAGTCCAAGACGGCGAGAGTCTGATACTGTCGTCCCTGTTGAAGTTTGCATGTCTGGAGATTTCAATGGATTCTCGAACCAAGCGTGGCATATAGTACTTTTCTGCTGCTAGTGTGGTTACTTGGTCGAATCTAATCCAGTGATTACTCCCGCTCTCGAGGACATGCTCGCATATGGCTGACTTGTAACGTTCATTATTCTTCACCGCCTTGATATGCTCCGTTACCCTTGTTTGGATACTCCGCTTGGTTTGCCCGATGTAGCTCTTGCCGCAACTACAAGGAATCTTGTACACACCTGGAGACTGGAGTGGAATCTTGTCCTTGACTGACCTCAGCATTGAAGCAATCTTAGGCATGGGTTTGAAAAATGTCTTGATATCAAACTTGCGTAATAGTTTGCCGATCCGGTCCGTTACGCCTTTTACATATGGAAGATATGCATTTTGTCGTGTCACACCATACCTAAGAGGATGCGGGTTCGTCGGCTTCCTGCTCCAGTCCCGTACCGTATAACCATTGTGTTGCAACGCTCTTCTTACATGTGAAAGTTCTTCTTGCACATGGTCTTGATCACATATTTTATGTGCCCGATTCATTAACGAGCTCACCACGGACCTCAGCTGGGCAGGATGATGATGGGAGTTGGCATTAAGATATCTGTCTGTATGTGTTGGCTTTCGGTACACAGTGTGACCTAGCGTGCCATCCGGCTTCCGTATAACTAATACATCCAGAAATGCCAATCTATTCTCCTTCTCTGTTTCCGTGGTGAACTTGATCTGTGGGTGCATACCATTAATGTGCTGAAGAAAAGAGTCCAGATGGGTCCGTCCATTCTTCATGATGGCAAAGGTGTCGTCTACATAGCGGAACCATGTGATCGGAGGGTGTGCAGCAGTTCTGAGCGCCCGTTCCTCGAAGTCCTCCATGAAGATATTTGCCACCACTGGTGCGACTGGCGACCCCATAGCAACTCCGTCGAGTTGGATGTAGTAGTTACCCTGCCACAAAAAATAATTTTGACGTAGACAGTGTTCTATGAGCCTTGTGTGCTCAATCGAGATATCATTTTGGACTAGCTTGTTTTCAATGATATTTAGAGCATCCGACAAGGGCACATTCGTATATAGGGATTCTACATCAAAGCTGACCATGAGGTCATCCGGTTCGAGCTTTAATTTCTCAATTTCTTGCACAAAATGGTTGGAATCCTTTATATATGAAGAAGTTTTTCCCACGAGCGTTCGCAACATTTGTGAGAGGTATTTCGACAAGAGATAGGTCGGAGAATCAATTTGACTGACAATAGGCCTGAGCGGTATTCCCTCTTTGTGGATTTTGGGCAGTCCATAGAATTTTGGTGGCTGTGGGTTGTGCACACACAGCGCTTTCCTACGCCCAGATGGAATGGGGGAATCTTGGCTATTAATCAGAGCTGCAGTCTTTCTGGTAACCCTTGCAACGAAGTGGCCCTGACGATGCTTCCGTCGTGGGAAGCGAAACATGTCGGCCAAGCACGGCATTGCACACCGAAAAACCGTAAGTTTTCAAAACATTAAATCTGAAAAGGGTTTACATACTCGCATGACAAAACCCAAATTTTTGTTAGCTTTATTAACGACCATGTCAATATGTTGATTAAATAATAGTTTGCTATCCAATAAGACACCCAAATCACGTACAACTTGAGTTTTCGGAATTGTATTACCATTAATGACATAGGTAGTCGAACTGGATAGGATTAGGATTTCTTGTAAAGGACCTTGGGGACTTTTAATTTTTTTTATGTGGCTTGACATGGATGACCCACTGGCATGATATTAGCTCAATACACTTCATGGGAACTAAGGTGCCATGGCAGGACCTTCGCTTGAACTGGATGGAAAACATGGGACATTTTCATTGCCGCTTCCTTCATTCAATGTGATGGTAGCAACGCGGGCGGAATTTACGCTACCAACTACGGTTTATTGCGGAATCCGAGCCACGCGCGAAGTATTCTTTAGACGCCTCTTTCGAAGTGCATAGGCAGACATTTATTGGGCCCATTTGTATGATTTTTACTTCCGTGCAATTTCTATAGAAACTTTTACGCTTTATTTTTCCTTGGCTTTTCGCCTTGCGGCCAATTCTTGATATATTAGTTATCAATCTGGATATATGTCTCGTATTTATTTATTCTACTAGCTACTTAAGGTGGCCCAACCCGGCGGGACTAACTCATTCGCGGTCAGTGTACAAAACCGTGCTGTTGCGCTCTGGGACCTTCTCTGTTTCAAAGAAAAAGACAGGCTCCGTGATAAGGAAGATGCAACATGTCCACAAAAACGACAATATGCATAGTGTATGATTTGGTAAGATTTACGAAAATTTTGATTTCAAAACGACTTATAGCTAAAAGTAAACCACGACCGCTGTAGTCAAAGATCTAACAAAAACCAAATAGATTTTAAATCTTAATTAAATAAGCTATGTCTGATGACTAATCTTTTTAAGTTTTTTTTACTTTATCATTGCGTAATAAACCACCAAAGTTATTGTATAAAACGCGCGAAAAATTCGAACTTTCGGACCTTATAACTTAGAAACCAAACACAATTTCACAATGCCAACGGTCATCAGACATCTAGTTCGATCAAATAAAGCTCTTTTGAGCAAAATTTGGGATCTCTGATAAGAAATATGGGCGCGATCTTCTTTCCCCGTTTGTATGGGGAGTTCAGCGGGTTGGGCCACCTTAAGCATGCAGATTTGAACCTCCAAACTACCTTCAAACCAAGTTCTACATACTAGATGTAAAGCATTGAATAGTTGGAGATGTGCATAGGTAACAGACAAACCAAGTTGTAGCGGACAAAATGGCGGCTGTGTCCGAAGGAGACGGAGGGGAGGTATGAAATATTGCTTTCTTCCAGAAATCTAATATGGCGGGCGTTCCTACGCCACGCCATTAGTTATAGCCGAATTAACGGCTATAATGCATATTGTTAACAAGTTCTTGTTTTCAATTAATATCCGAACCAAGCAATTTTCGGCTCACTGTGAAAGATGTGATAACAATGTTTCATCGTAGATGTCGGTTCTGAAAACTCCAATTAATTTGCATGACTTCTTTCCTACCGTCTAGTCTAGATCCTACCACCTCTCACCACCACATGTAGCACCCAGAGGAAATGTAAGGACGAGAGAAAAGAAGCGAAGAGGGAAAAGGTAGAAGTAAGGGGCCTGGAAGATGATTTCGCTAGATGAATGTCAGTCGCCGTGCGAAATTGTGCCTTGGCCAATGGACAAAGAATGCATTTCTTAAAATGTTTAAATCTTAGATTTCTTGTGACTTCGCGACAGCCTTAAGACAAGACTAGCTGAATTTAAGTATTCTGCAATTTAGGCCGAATTTTCTAAAATGAACAACTCCGCACAATTCCTGTATATTTTTAAGAAACGCCTTGTGAGACTTAAGTCATGTCCAGGAGCCTCATAATTTTTCGCCACGGGCCTTAACAATAGGTATAAATTTATTTAATTAAATTGACCTCATAATTTTGCGATACGAAGTAATATTGTGTCCAGAGGGATCCAACTCCGAAAGGATGTAGGGTCTCTCTCTCTGTGTTCTATCGTCTCCACCATAGATGATGATCTTTAAAGCTGCATAATGATATCCTTCCATCCCCTTTCTGTCATCGCGCAACGCGGAGCAGGCTGGGAATGCACCAATTCACTCACGACAGCCCAAAATTAGAACTGTGATATGCGCTCGCAACTGAGGTATTTCCTCTAAAGTCAACTTGGGGTCCTTCCAACATGGTGTGAAGAGGCAGCGTTCCCGTGTTAGTTCGAAAGCCCATGGGCATCGTTGGGCACAATTTATGTGAGGACCTGGTGTATGCTTTTTGCGTACACAAAATAGAGAAGTCCAAAACTTTGACGGCCTCGGTAGCTTTGCCTTGCGACTCCATTTTGCTTGGTGAAGCAATTCTCAATTTTCAACTGTTGAGACTTGGCGTGGTTCAGATTCCACGTAAAACTTTAGGTTCCCTTCCTTACTAGGTAGGGTTAATCCCGATTTCGCAATATGTTATCTTTGATAATCCACCAACTTCGAGTGTTAAAAACTCGGCAGCAACCACGAGCGATGCGGAATGCGCGCTCAGCAAATCCCCCCGGCTCATCCCGCCTCGGTCAACGCTGGCGGCGGTCCAACGTAGCATTTACAAATTCAACTTTTATATCTAACTTACGAGCGGCGCGGCCTGGCGTCTAGAAGCTGGCCGCACCGGTCCGTCTCGCCGTGAAGACACTAGCGGTCTGGCCGTTCGATCGGAGTTCATAAAACGAGAAAATACAGCGTCAAAATTCGGTCAGAGGTCCGAAATGTTGTAAGGTAATATGGGATTTTTTTTCGAACCTCTGGGGTTTTAATGTTAAGCGCGGCATGTAGCCTACGCCAGGCCCTCACAATAGAGGTGCCCGACGATGCCCATGGGCTTTCGAACTCACACGGGGCTATGAAAACCATGCAGTCCAGGTGCTTCTTTACACCGTCTTTGAAGGGTTCCAGGTTGTACATGCTTTAGGGGAAATACCACGGCATGGAGTGCATTACATACTTTACCGTCCCGAAAATATAAATAATCTAGAGGATCGGTTGGTATTGTCGCTAGTGAATAGTTGCATTTCCAGCCTGCTCCACGTTGAATCATGGTAGAAAGGGTATGGAGAGATGGTCTTATGTGGCTCCGTAGAACATTCTCCATTGTGGAGATGATAAAACGAGCATTCTCTGAAACAGATTTTCTATTCCATGTGATGTAAACTCTAATTAGTTTTTTTAATTAAAAAAGGGAATCTTTTAATCCATATTATCCATAATTATATTTGATATGCGAAAGTAACTCTGTCAGTCTGTTTTCACGCTTAAACCCCTGAACCAATTTTGATGGATTTCGATATAGAGATAGCGTGGACCTTGGAAAAGGATATAGGTTCCCTTTTGTAGCGAAAATTAAACTCAAAGGGGTGAAATCGGTGATAAAAATTTATGGGAAACTCATATAGTATTCAGGAAATAATTCTGCCCGACGTCAGTCCAAAACGACATTGACTCGATCGGCGAAGGGTATCTAAAAGTGTTAGTAATAAAATTAAGTGCCTAATAGAAATGAGGATTATATTCACTAGCATTTATGTATGTACACTCTATTATACCAAAACTATGCTAGTTCAGGCCCTCCAGGATTCTATGAACTTCATGGATGATACGGTATTGGTCGCAGCTTGGAACTGTATTTCACGTGGCCTGGTCTTACTGAGCCTAGATATGTTGCGCAATAATGTAGTTAATGGTCCGAATTTGGTCCTACTTTAAGGTTTATTTCAATACAATTTATGTACGAAGTACTATCTCGAGCTACAATGACTGGTGGAGACACTTTTCGTCTTGGCGGAGCTTTTATGGCCAGCGATTGGACAATTAGACGAGAATGTATCTGTGTCCATAATATCTGGTGGTTATCTTAATGCGCGAAACAATACTTTACAGAGATCGAGAATGTGTCCATATTCAGTAATATTGAATTTGAAGTTGTTGAATTTTCAGTGTGAATTTTTCAAGTTGTCTTCACGGCCAAATCCGAATCTATAATAAATAGCGAAAAACACTCGAAAGTGACATGAGGCCGATTTTGATTTTAAAAATTGACTTAGTAAAGGAACTGAAAAGATAGAAACAAGTTGAAAAATTAAATATTTGTTGTGTTTGAATGATCATGGTTGACAGTGTTCACAAACGCAGTCGGAGGCATCAAATAGCCCGTTCCATAGTACGTTCCATAGTATTCACTGTGGATTTAGTAGCGATTTTATGGATTATTTCGGTTGAGCAAGAAAATACGTGGTGGGATAGTTCCAATATCCTACCTTTCATTTTTATATCTAAAGTGAGGTTTTTTTTCTCGTTCTCGGTGTCACCAATCATCATGAAATTTGCATAGGTACACTTTCAATGAATTTAATAACAAAAAAATATAAATCATAGTTAATGTATTTGATGCACAATATGAATTATATAATGATATATTATATATTTCCCAATACATTCCATTATTAATGACTAGCGATTTTCTTAGTGATATGGGTATAGCAAAAATATACTTACTGATACAAATTATAATCTCCTAACTGTCATATAATAAATATGAAAGTAAGTTTGTCTGTTTCGCGTACTCAACCGATCATCGTGTTTGCATAGGCACACAATAGAAAATATAAATCGTAGTTAATGTATCTTATGCCTCCGACTGCGTTTGTGAACACTGTCAACCATGATCATTCAAACACAACAAATATTTAATTTTTCAACTTGTTTCTATCTTTTCAGTTCCTTTACTAAGTCAATTTTAAGTTAAATTTTTTTTCGCAGTCGGGTTTTTTATATTTTAAATAATTTGTTTTATTTTAATTATTTTTAGTTTTCGTAGAGCATGCATTTATCATTTAAATATCTGCACGTTAATACATTCCAACGAACGTAAGGTTAGGTATTATTATGGAACCTGACATGGATGGCTAATATAACACAACTACCGTCATGATATAAGCCTAATTCAACAAATTAAGGAATTAGGTGACAGGCCAGGACCTTCCTTTATACAGAATCACGGCTGCACACGGATATTGACAATGATTGATTGCCACTTCGACCATAGTTTTTCCTAATGCAATGTTACGAACCCAGGCGGGCTTAACCCTGTCACCTGGTAGGGTAAGGTGACCTACAGTTTTACATGGGTTCCGAACCATGAACAACTCGCAAAATAAAGTGGTGTATAACCGATGCCTCTTGCATGAAAGGCAATATTTTAGTCCCTACACCACGAGGTGTAACAAATAGAGTGTTTTGATTGATATTAAAACAAAACTACATCTTCTAAAAGTTTCTTGATGTTATCTTTAAGGCTTTAATGAAGTCATCAGTTCATAGAATGAAATTCCCTCATTCAACGAATTTTGATTATATGACCGATATATACAAGGTTTTAGTGGAGGTATGGTCCAAACGTTAACCACGTATTCCAAACATTCCAAACAAACATTTGAAACAAAAAGGCTATACATTTTATGTGTAGGTATTTAAAATGTATGGGGAGGATATTTTTCAAGTCGTACAACCAAAATATCATCTACCTTTTTAGCACCAAATATGCCGAGGAATACGTGGCTAGCTTTTGGACCATATCTCCGTTGACACCCTATATATGTTTTTTTTAGAATCTCCCTCTCATCATCGTTTATTACAGTTACACTAAATTTATAAGCAAACAAATTTGTTCGACACTCAAATCCAGTGTTTATATATACAGGATCCGTCACTCGAAGTGTTACCAATTGAAAATGATGTTGTTTGGTTAATTGAAGTATGGTTCGTTAAAAAAGATATCACAATAAAACATTTAATTTTAAGACAATCATTGTTATTGTTTTATATAGCCTCCTTTGATCCATAGATAAGAGCTTTCTGAGACAATGCTGAGTGTTGTTGGAACGTCCAGCGTTTCGTACTGCATTGTTTACGTGCCCATGGTATGAGCGCCTCATTTAACACCTTTTTCACACACTTGCTGGTTGACTTTGACGCCCTTCTCGATAAACACGCGTAAATAGCGACCATTTGCGGTCACTGCAGCCCAGACCATAACAGAAGCGGGCGCTTGCTTACGAATTGCTTACTCCATCGTCTAAATTCTCGTTGGATTTGCCCTGTAGCCAAACACGAAAATGTTGTTTGTTTATATACTGTTAGACAGTAAACATTTTTTCATCTGAAAAAACAATGTTTTCCAGATCGCCACGCAAGACTTTCAGTGCTTGAGCTCTTTGTAGTCGAACTGCCTTCTGCGCTGAACATAGATGCTGTAATTTTTGTATTTTATTGGTAGGGCTTCAGTTGCATTTCTTTTTATTTCAGTATGCGCCGATTACTTGAGTCGGGTATTGTCAGACTTTTCGCAAATTTTGCAGAACACTGGTGAGCATTTCCTTGAATTCGAGCCTTTAACTTCCGAACCATATCATGTGATACTGCTATTTTCGGAAGACCGCCTCTATGCCGTTTAGCAATGCTCCCTGTTAGGTTATAACGATTAATGGTTCGATGCACTAAACTTTTGTTCACACGTAAATGTCGGAGGTCCCGAGCGATGACTGGTTGTGATTTTCCGGTCAAATACAAAACGATCACAATGTTAGGTTTAATATCCATTGCGAAAATTTATTATACAATTCAAATTTGTTTCCGCTCTTTTCGCCCACTTAAAAACAATGAAACAAATTGACGTTTCACCAAAATTTGGCGCGATGTCATTATTATTTTGAAAATAGAAGTAACAGTTCGAGTGACGGACCCTGTAGCAATCGCTTTGATCACAGGATTTCATCCATGTATAAACTAACTGCTAGTTAAAATTCAATAAACTCCATAATAACCATGATTATAATATTTATATCCACTACTTCATTAGACTGGAAGTTGTCTCTTGACTGACAGCTTTGAATGTGAGTCAAAAGCATTGTTAAAGCCATTTTTATTTAATTATTGTGCTAGTTAAGTTCCAGTTTCACAGATTAGAACTTTAACTGGATGCGGCGAAAGAGACCTGGATTCATCGTTTGCAAATATATGTGGGCCCGAGGTCCACAATCGCCCGATCGAATGTGTTACCTTGAAGCTTATAAACTGTTACATCCCAACTGAGCGTTTATTGTTTTTCTTGCCTCCAAAGCCCATCAAAATATAACTTTTCATGATTTAATCCGTAGATAAACTCCTGGTTTATTATTTTGAATAATATAACGGGTTAATAATATGTGATATATGATGATAAACCCAACTTTGGCATGGCCGTGCTTTTCCGTCCCACTGATCCCAAGGACGCACGGTTAAAGATCAGTGATATTATGATGACGATCATATCTTATGTACCCTATGTAACAGAAGCCCTCATCAGGGGGCTGACGACATCTTCATAGAAAGTTTTTTCTTATCTTTAGTAAAGCTATTAGATATGCCGGTGATGTCGGTCTATGCGGCGTCCGAGAATTTCGAAAATCTATCTGACTATCGCCCGGATCCACCACTTCCAGTTATAGACATCCCAAAGTTATCTTTCGGTTACACCATATAAATATGCAATGTAACCGAAACTACATTCCATATAGCTGGAGGTAGTGAAAAGAGGAGTATATGACCTGAGTTGGTGTGACAAGCGCGCTTGCGTAAACAAAAATCATTTGAATTCATTTTTAACGTTGAATATTTTGATGATTTTTGGAATTTCTCATTCCAAATTACACTTAAACATATAAGTTGCATTCCTTTTTGTAAACTATTTAGAAAACCCTTTAGTTTGATACCCCACTCGATAGGTTTCAAGGAAAAATATATTTGAAAACACATAATTTGGCGCCAAAAATCGGCTATGATTTTTTTTTATAATTTTGATATACCCAGTGTCACTCTCACAATTAAGACGAATCTAACGACACCTCTCAAGCCAAAATCCATCAAGCCGTTTAGGCTGTAGGGCGTGCCAAATAAATATACATACATACATACATACATACATATATACATACATATATACATACATACATACATACATACATACACTCGAAAAACATAACCCTCCTTCTTTCGCAGTCGGGTAAAAAAAGCTACACTATTGGCTGGTGCAATACTAATACTGCGGGAGGTCACGAAATTTTTGATTTTATTAATTTATTTATTTATTTATTTGTTTACACGATTGACAAACGGAATAATACATTAAAATTGCTTAAAAAATTAAACACAGATACAAATATAAATGTACATTCCACAAGCTGTCAATACAGGATGCACACGTTTTAGCTGCGTTAATAGTCTATACCTACTACAAAACAGTTTAATAAGTTAACAACATGAGATAACAAGATATAAGTGATAGTAAAAGAGAAAAGTTAAAATAGTAAAATATGTTAATAGTTTTTTTTATGTTGTGTTGTTAATAGTACGATAAGTTGATCACGATAAGATAAATCTCTGAATCTGGGTTCACAAGTTAGAGACCAACCCTCTGATTATGTTTGTCTATTTTATGTTATGTTAGTATAGTTTAGTATAGTATAGTTAGTATGCTATATCATGTTATGCTATATTAGTCTGAAATATGTTAGTCTGCCTGCGCCAAGTGGTTGGGTTAGCTAGATTTACTATACAAAATAGATGTTGGTATGTACGTACTGATGAATATGCTGATTGTCTGGGCATATTGATACCTAGTACACAATAATATATATAACAATAACCAGTCGGTTAACAATAAATGTATCTTTCATCTTTTTGAAATTTAAAAAATCTAATAAAATATTTGAAAATGATAAAATGTGCTTTCACTTACGCCCTTATGGAACTGAATGTTATCCGGTGCTAACACGCCCTTAAATCGCATTAGATGTTTCTTCAGTTTAATAAATGATCAACAAAATATAAGTTGTGGTTCTATTCTTGTCTCATATCTGCAAAGACTTTTGGCCCATCTTATATAATAGGTGAAGGTACTGATAAAATTGGACACATAGCGAAGATAGAAGGCGGTCCGATATCCTGTCGAGTCACCGGACGTCGTTACGGGCCAAGTCACGTAAATTCTCAAAATTCTCGCCGTGTCTGGTGCTAAAATGAGCTTGTTGCTCACCAGACTGACTGACGTAATGGCGCGGGTTCAAGGTTCCACTCGCCAATTTTTGCCCCCGGCCGACCGTAACAATGCGACGGGCGTGACTGTCAAAATTTCCCGGCAAAAAGGTCGTTGACCGCGCTCATGTGCGCGACACGTCTGTGCCGTGCGGGTTCGGACACCTGAGTGGTCAGTCTGAGTTCTCACCTAAATTGGCGTTTACGGCAAACCGATCGACAGGCGTTTTCTCCAAACTCCATACAAGTTTTTACTAGATATTCTGTGGTTTTACTTCTACAAGCTGTCAAAGTCAAACGCGGACTTCCGATTTGTATGAAAACGCGGAGTGGACGTAAACGGCAACGTCGACGTATTTACGGCAACGTTGAGTAAGCTGTCAAATCAAGCTCGGACTCGCAAATTTTAGTTCGCTTAACGCCCGCTGCGCGCGCTCGGGTACAGAGCCGGTAGTCTCAGTTGTCACCTAAATTGGCGTTTACGGCAAACCGATCGACTGGCGTTTTCAACTTTATGGAGAAATTGAAGAGCGCGCGCAGTGGGCGTTAAGCGAACTAACATTTGCGAGTCCGAGATTGATTTGACAGCTTGAAGAAGTAAAACCACAGAATATGTAGTAAACACTTCTATGGAGTTTGACGTTTTTACGGAACTTCGAAGTTACGTAGATGCCAATTTAGGTAAGAACTCAGACTGACCACTCTGAAAAGGATATGTGGAGAGATGAAAAGGTGGGTCAGGTCTTGAGACCCACGGCCCCACTAGCAGCTCTCAGTAGAGGGCGCTAGTTCGCTACAGATACAATCGTGACCATTGCATTTTATTCCGTGCATGTCGTCGCTGACCGAAAGATTCGCTTTACGCGGTTCGGATTCCACGTCGAACTGTAGGTTCCTTAATTACTAGGTGGCAGGGTCGATCGGTTGGCACCACTGAAGAGACAGGAAGGAAAAGTGGCATGCGCTCGATTTCGCGTCGCCGCTGTATGGTCAAGGTAACCATCTAATTTTATGGGAATCCGGTGGCGCGTCGTATGCCATAAGCAGAAACATCGCAACCGCGCGCGAATGTGCTCTAAAAATGCGTTCGTCTAGTCAGTTCCCACCCTCCAATAAGTCCACGATTGGCGTGCCACGTTTCCACTTGGCATGTAGGTTTAAAGTGGGTTTGTAGTTTTTGAAAATTGGAGACAGCGGGTATTATTGAAAGCGCGCTCGATGGCATATCTCTTTACTTTTTATCTCTGGTTGGTACCATCGCTTCGAATGAACGATGTTCGAAGTGGCGATGAAAATTCTCCTTTTCACCCAGTTCAATGTAAAAAGAAAGGTTCTGGCATAGCACATAGTTTCTATGAGGTGTGTAGAGCTAATATCATGAGAGTAGGACACATCAAAAATGTTGTATTGGGTTTCTGTTGAAATATTCAAAACAGGAGGTGTAATTTGGCCCGTCCACCACTGGAAATTTGTTAGATTGCAGCATTTTGCTTTGGAAGGGGTTAAACAAAAGTTCACGGGGGAATTTCGCTGAAAGGGGTTGGAAAGGAAGCTGGTAATCCACTTAGGAAGTGATGAGCTGATAACGATCCTTGTGAACAGGTGGTATGAAGATTCAAAACTTTTGCAATTAGCCGACTCAAAATACTTCCGACTTGACTCAGGGGGGGTAGGAGGGGGGGGATGCACCCATTGTCATTTATTCCTTCGTAGGCCGTTATCGCGTCGACCAACTTCAGAGTGCTCTCCATGATGCTGCGGCTAAAATACTCAGATATCCTAGGGTAAATTAATTGAACCGATTGAACAAGCAAGTAAGCTATTAAATCTGCATTTCGTATCATGCTAAGTGGTAAAGTTCAGTTCACTTGGACTATCAACACGTCTTGTAACAGTTAGCATGGTTCGAAATGCAACTGAACGTCAGATTTAGTGGCGTTACATGCTCATAAAGGGAAGGTCCTGGTATGGCACCTAATTCCTACGGGAATGCGGTGTTGAACTTATATCATGACGGTGGGTGTGGTATTAGCCAGCGATGTACAGTTACATGAAAAAAACGCGGACAAGATTGAACGCGAACTTCAGACCGTAAACACGAAATGGACGCCAACAAATTTTCTCATCGGAGTGAACCTTTCACACTACCTTCTCATTTGGGATTCCGCGAATATCATTGCAATTAACTTGAGGAAAAATTAGTATATCTTGAAACGAAATAAATTCTCCTCCCGCGTTACCAAAGCTGATGGATTAATTTGGAATTTGAATACGCCCGTCTTTTTATTCAAATTGTTAATAAAGTTTAAATTTCGTTTATTAGTCGAGTTGATTTCGCTTCTCTCGCGCTGCTCCTTCGGCCGTGTTTGTTCGTCTTTCGTATTTTGTTTACCAAGTTGATTATTATTCATTTCGCTGAGATTTCATTCTTTTAATTTGGTTTCTTTGCCGAAAACTTCCAGCAGACACGCGTCTGGATTCAGAAATGGGGTTTTAGAATTCCGATTATTCTATTCGTATGCAATGCAATTGTTACCTGTTTTGGCTGTAAGAGTTAGTTAAATCTTCTTATATTGGTTTTTGTCCCAAATATTTTCACATGACTGGTGACTTAGCCAAATCTCTCAATGTAATAATTTAAATCTGGCGATCATATTATTTATTAGTTATATTGCGAAAGAACGATTAAAAAAATGTTTTAGAAGTTTTTTGAAAAATCAAAAATCGTATCCAGCGAAAGCAAAGAGAAAATATTGGCACACATTGTGTTAGCTATTTGGTTTGACTAAAGATGCATTTACTGAAAAAACAAATCCATGCAGACACAGATATTTGTTTCCTGATTATAAATAACTAATATTAAGTCAATTGGAACAGTCTGTCAGTCAGTCACTCAGTCAGCGTGTTTGCGTCCACTGCTGGACTTACGTCTCTCTAATTTTTCTCCAGTCCTCCCGGGCCTCAGCGGTACGGAACCCCTGCTTTCCGCCGACGCACTTGATGCCATCGTCCCACCTGGCGGGTGGTCTTCCGACACTCCGTTTTCCTGTCCACGGCCGCCAGTGTAGGACACGGTTACTCCAACGGTTCCAAAATTGGAACAGTGGTTTTCAAATGATTAAGAAACTAAGTTTGCATGGGGAGCGATTCTGATGCTTACCTCAAGGAGAATTATGAGTAAAGAGGGCAGATGAAATAGCCAGACATCGCCAATGGTTTTTCTGCTGGTTCCAGTGGTAGTCCATCTGTCATGATGGCCACGGCTACTACTATTCTTGTTCCAATCGCCACGGGGTACGTTTGTATAATATCTTGTAGGCTTCGACATCGATAAAACAGAACACTGAACAGATTCCAAGAAGAACGCCACGGGTACAATTTATTGAACCTTCACAACGTTGGTCCCCTTCCCCGAAGGACCATCGACGAGTTCAGATTTTCGAGAATTTAATTAGGAAGCTACTTACTACTCTCACACAATAATACTCCAAACTCACAATCCTGTCATAACTATTTACGTCGTATCTGAGCCTCTATTACGAGTTACAAATACGCATATCGAAAAATTGCTAAGACCCCGGGGTTTACATCATTGAATAGAGTAAGCATTTGAAGGATATACTGAATCGAAATGAAATCAAATGGAATTGCGTTTAGTTACCGTAACCAATAAAAGACAAAAACTTAAAAAATAATACACAGCGATAGAGAAATAATAACGTAAAATACCTCAAATTAAATAAGATAACAAAATAATCTAAGAGACAAACTAGTAACATGGTAATTAACTAAAAAATACAGTATTATGATAAATCTGATCCAGGCGCAGCATATGTCATTGAACATGCTAGGTGCAATCAATGACGCTGGTTTTAAGCTTGGCCGTTTAATTCGTGGATGTAGTATATTCTTTAAATGCCTGCTCTATTCAATGATATAAACCTGCGGCATCGATGATCTTAGCGATTTTGCGATAATTAATTTGTCACTCGTAATAGAAGCTAAGATCGGTGATACATTTGATAGTATGCTGTAAGCAAACGCGCTTGGGTATCTCTGTGTTTTGAGACTTGTTTTCTGATGTTTCAAATGTAGGCTGTAATGCGAAGTGAATAGGTGCGCGATTCGTTCGGCTCGTACGGCGGTCGTTATGCCCCGGATGTTATAAATTTCGCGAGGTTTCACGCGAATTAGGCCTTTTTGAACAACATATGAATAAAATAAAATAAAAAATCAAAAACTTTATTTGACAACTTTATCGCTAGCTAAAATATCCATTTAAGCGTAAGAAAGGACATCTTTACGGTATAATGTTCCATCGAGCTGAAACTGAAATACTGCTTTCAAAATTTTGCTGATTATAGCTTACCATCATAAATTTGTCTCATGAACAGGTTTAACACAAATCCTACGAGGAACGGTACGTACGGTAGAGGTAGCCCCGCCTTGAGAAAGTTTTAAGAGGCACACAACTTTGCCGCTCAGCAAGAAACTCGCTCATTTATAAAAATGCACGCTTCACCATCGGAGCGTAGCAAATAAAGCCATACAAAGAGAGCGTCACAATAACATTTTTTCACAGAGGTGCTCAAACATAATTTAGCGGAGCTTTCAAAAGTTCGTTAAATTCGGAAACAAAGCGGAAAGCCCCCAACAAAGTGATGATTAAAAATATCGAGTCGACTCAGACGCCCGCTCGCGTACTGTGGGGTGCTGAATCAGCGTAGCGATGCGACCGTGCTGTCGACATTTAGATGTTGTCGATAAATACGCCTCGACTTAGACTGTTCGGTTTTTATTAAGGGAATCCGACGATCTATTCTGAGGTCAGTCGATTACTAGTCAAATTTGAATGGGAGCATTATGGTTCAGGATATTGGGGTTATTAATACTAGTTTTTAACAATAATAATAAAACAACTCGGGTGGGTTCTCCATTATTTTTTATTATTATTATGTTTTTGCAGCTCTTTGTTAAAATAGTGTGCAATTAAATATATATCGGAATAATAATACTCAAATTTTCTCACTTAGTCTCAATTTTTCAATCGGCTCAAAACAATTAAACATGTGTAATACATTTAGTCTTACGTTGTGTTCAATCATGATAAGCACGGTTTAATTCTATACTTCTCAGAAAAGGGGGTCATGTAGAATCAGTTCTTGAACCAGCCAATAATATAATGCGCGAGGAGTAACTATACAAATGCTGTAATTTGTTCTCTATGATTTTGAGTGCTCGTTCAATCCGATAGCGAGTACTTGGTAATCATAGGTTTTGACTGTGGAACACATTTTTTCGCTTAACTGTAACCATTATCGCGGATAGTGAAAGAATACTTTAATGTTGTGATTCAAATTCATCGCCATTTTGAAGTAATTGACAAAATGCGGTTTTCAGGTTATGAATGGTTTAGAGATACCAGAGAGCTCAGGGTAGAGCAAAATTCTCCAGTCCAAACGCAATAAAAATGGACAGAAATTAATGTCTCTTTGATGTTTCATAAGCAACAATCATTCAAATTGGTCCTAGGGATAATTTTACTTACGTGTTTACGCCTTTTTTTATCCCTTACCGGACGGAATGGCATGGAGCAGGTTACCCGAACACGTCTTGTGACAACGGAAGGACTATGCGATGTTCTGTCTTTGTCTTATTCATAATTTTAGTAGGATAATTCTATTTTAGGATTTAGAAGTAATTGTGAATGAATCCTTTTACTTATTTAACGAGTAACCGGCCGGTAAAAATGGGGATTCAGATAGTTTAAAATTAGGTTAAATTTTTACAATTTAGGTTTGATTTGGGCATTCTCCTTTTCGATCATTGAGGCTTGATTCCACGTAAAAGTGTAGGTGCTCTTTTTACTAAGGAAAACGAATATCCTTAATATTGAAATACTTGTGGTCGAAGAGGCAACGAAGATACTTCGTGTTTTTTCATACAGTTCCATACAGGTGTGTTGGACTACCATTATGTATAACGAATCAATCCATTTAATCAGTCGATTGTAACAGTGTTTGTCCCCTCACTACAGTCGACACAACGTTGTAGGGGAGTAATAATTTCTCGGTCTCGTTTAACTCTCCCTTCTGTCTCACGCATTACATACCTATGAATGCACATATATATATATATATATATGTGTACCTACGAAATGTTTGCCAGGAATATGTATAAAAATGTATGGAACTTGTTTATTGTTTCTTACTCGAACGTTCTTCTCTCGATCCCTAGTCTCTTGATGTATTATGATGGAACGTAAATGGGTAATACAGCCTCGTTTAAAGGGTATCGTGGGTCAAAACAATCGTACGGCCGTCTCCATTATGGTAAACGTTTCTCTGGAATTCGGGACATTAATCAGAGGTCCCTACGTTTTGTTATGCTACTTTTTTTGTCTGATACAGAGCACTCTCGTTTGCAGAGGCGGAATTGATACATTTACGATACTCTAAGCATGTCTTTGTGAATATTCGTTTATAGTTTTTCTTACTTTACTAGGTGAAACCACACTGTTCGTTTGGTTACTTTCGAGGGCGGTTAAATTACCCCGGAAGAAGAACGGAAAAGATGCCGGGAGAAAAAATACAAATATTTTTTTATTCTTAAAGCTGTTCAAAAAAAATTATACATTATCGCTTATAGAATTAATAGCAGATTATTAATACATTTTAATTACGTAATACTTTCTGTATAAGTGTAATATATTTTTATTGTTTTTTATTATAAATGTAATAAAATTAAATCATGTTTTATCTATCAAAATAAACATAATACTCTCAAATTGCATGCAGAGATCGATTATTCTTACCACTTATATTTTTTTCTGACCTAAGCGCTTCCGTAATTATCACTTATTCACGGCCACCTGATTTTCGGGGTGGTATTCGTGGGGGGTATGGGATATACTTAATCGTCAAACTTCACTGGAATGCACAAATCAGTTTATACAGGAAGTGCAGCCGGGTTGCATTGTATCGTTTTTATTTTTATTCTCTGAGACACGGGGGTAGAGTGGTAAAAAGATTAGGCTCCTTTGTAAATAAACTTTTTTTATACTTAGCGAGTACGGCATTTATTTCTACGAATGTGATATGTATGTAGAATCGACCTTTATTGAAGAAAGAGCCCTGTAAATGATTATTGTAATTTAAATGTCCTTGCTTCACTGTCGATTCTACATACATATCACTTTCGATTAGGTACTTTTTCTGATTAGACGCCTAGTTTGTTACAATAATGGCAAAATACGGTAATAATAAAATAATAATAAAAAGCCTTTATTACTGTAACTTAAATAACATTCATAATCTAACATTTACCTAATTCTACTTAACAATTTATCTTTTTCCTTAACTAATTATATATATCGGCAACCGGTTTTTCTTTTACAGCTTGTCCTTCGACAAAGGCCTCCTCTAAAGCTTTCCATTGTTTCCTGTCTTTTGCAGTGCGTGTCCATTCTGGGCCAGCTATCTTTTTAATGTCGTCTTCCCAACGTTTAGTTTGTCTACCTTGGCTTCTTTTACCATCACGCGGGTACCATTCCGTTATTAGTCTCGTCCAATTTTCTTTTCCTTCCCTTAGCATGTGTCCAGTCCATTTCCATTTTAGGCGTTTGCATATGGTATGTATATTTTTAAATTTAGTTTTATTCTTTATATTTTGTAATCTCACCTTGTCTATTTTTTTTACTCCTATTACGCTTCTTTCCATTCCATTTTGGCATACTTGAATTTTTTTGAGTTGTTGTTCTGTAAGTGCCCATGTTTGGCATCCGTAGGATAAACACGGGAGGATACATGTGTTATATACTTTCCTTTTTTCTTTGATAGGCATATCTTTGTTCTTCATGACCTCGCTCAGTGACCAAAATCGTTTCCAGCTGTTTGCTATCCTTCTATCTATTTCTTTTTGCATCGTGTCTTCTGTAGATATTAGTTGGCCTAAATATATGTATTCGTTGACATACTCTATTATTATGCGTCCACCATTGATTGTAATGTCTTTTTTAGTTGAGTTAGTCATTACCTTCGTTTTCGATGTGTTCATTGATAGGCCTACCTTGGCGCTTTCGTCTAATAGTTGTTGTAGCATGTCTTGCAAATTATCTGGGTTCTCAGAAAACAGGATGATATCATCTGCGAAGCGTAGATGGTTAAGTTTTTCACCGTTAATGCTGAGACCATTTCTTTCCCATTGTAGATTTCTACAAATCATTTCTAGAACCGCAGAGAATAGCTTCGGTGAAATGGGGTCACCTTGTCTGACACCTCTTTCGATAGGAAATTCTTCTCCCGTTCTTTCTAGCTTGACTTGGGCCGTACTATTTGAGTAGATGTTCTTCAGTATTAGAATGTACTTGGCCTCAACTCCCTGACTTTCTAGGGCCCTCCAGATGCTATCGTGGCACAAGGAATCAAATGCTTTGTTAAAATCCACGAACGCTAAGTAGTAAACTTTGTTGTATTCCTTATACTTTTGAAGCACCTGTCTTACGACGTGAATGTGGTCTATCGTCGAAAATTTACTCCGGAAGCCCGCCTGTTCTTTGGGTTGGTTTTCATCGAGGGTGGCGGTAATTCTTGACAGTATTATTTTTGAGAATATCTTGTAGATATTCGACATTAAACTTATTGGTCTGTAGTTGCTCATATCTCCTTTGTCTCCTTTTTTGTGTATTAATATTATAGTTGATTTTGTCCAATCATTAGGAATACATTCGGTTGACAAGATGTCGTTGAATAGTTCTGTTAGTCTAGGAGCAATCACCGGTAGTGTACGTTTTAATAGCTCATTGGTTATTTGATCTGAACCTGGCGCTTTGTCTAGTTTCTGTGTTTTGATTGCTTTTATAATTTCTTCCTGCAATATTATTGGTACAATTTCTGAGTCTGTCGTTATTTGTTTTTGTTTTTCTACTTGTGCTGTATTTTGTCTTCGGTATAGTGTTCTATAATAGTCTGTGGCGATTTTGAGTATTTCTTGTCTTTTACTTGTAGAACTTCCATCTTTGGTTTTTATATTTGGCATCCAGATTTTATTTTGGTTTAATTCTTTTAAAGCTTTTTTAATCCCTCCGGTTTTTTCAATATAGGTTTTTATAGTTTTCTGCCTTTTTATTTTCCTGTCTTTCCTTACATGATTGTTTATCTTTTTGCTTAGTTCAGATATTTTATGACGTGTTTGTGTATTTTTTCCTTCACGTATAATTTCTTTTCTCTCATTTATCAGTTGTTTAGTTTCTAAGGATAGTGTATTTTCAGTTTGTTTGTTTTTCTTTCTGAATTCTGTTTTGAGTATATCTAGTATGTTGTCGTACTGTTCCTGCATTGTGTTAATGTTCATTGCGTTATTTAGGTTGTCAAGGGGTATATTATAATTCTTTTCAGTAGATATAAGTGCAGTAATGTACTTATTATTATGTATATATCTTCTTTTTTGTGATTGCTTTCCTGATAGTAACGTTCTTAACATTCTATGGTCTGTATGAAAGTTAAGTTGGCTCACAGTGCTTACATCTTCAAATATCTTTCGATTGTTTGTCAGAATAAAGTCGATTTCGTTCTTGTATTTGCCGTTAGGGGACATCCATGTCCATTTTCTCGACCTTCTTTTTTTATAGAAACTGTTAAGAATGCTCAGTTTATTTTCTAGTGCAAAAGTGACTAATCTATTTCCGTTTCTACTTCTTTGGCCGTGTCCATGTTTTCCTATTGTATATTCTTCTCCTTTATTGCAGACTCCTATTTGACCATTAAAATCTCCCATCACAATGAGATTTTTATATGCAGCTTGAATGGCTGATTGTAGTTCTTCATAGAATCGGTCGATTTTTATATTGTCTTCTTTCTTTTCTGATTCAGTTGGTGAATATGCCTGGATTATGGTCCACATTTCTTCTTTACCTTTAAGTGTAGGCAACTTGATGTTAAGAAGTGCTATCCTTTCATTGATTCCTCTTATTTCTTCTATTTTGTTTGCTAAATTGTTTTTTATCAGGAAGCCGACACCATATAGTCCCGGTGTCTCACCAATGTAGTGTAGAATATACTTGCCATTATGGTCCTCAATTCCTTCACCAAATCGTCTCATTTCGCTGATTCCGATTATGTCCCATTTGATGTTGTCTAAAGCCAGCTCTAGTTCCATCAGCTTTTCAGGTGTTCGTAGTGATCGCGTGTTCAGAGTCGCTATGTATATGTCCGAGATTGTTCTGTGAGATATGCTTGTTACTTCGCTTATTCCGCTTAGAGGGTCGAGGTCATTTTCCCCCACGAGGACCAGTCGGCTTGGAGGAGGGTTTTGTTTTTCAGTTTTTCTGTTTTTATAAGTATTCCATTTTGTTTTCCGGTTTCCGTTTATTAATTGCTATTGGTTCTTATTGGTTGTACAGTTAGAAAGAGAATTTGATCTATTTCTCATCAAGTCAAAGGCATTGGTCCTGTTGTCCTTCGACGTCCATGTAGGATGTTTTCTTGGTTGGATGTTATTTTGTGGCGACGAAGACAGTTCTCTCTTTCGTTTATCCTTAGTTATGTTTTCTTTTATAATGAGTTTGTCGTACTTGAGATACGCAATATTTCCCTTCTTCCTTTCTTCTTCCATCTTTGGGAGTAGCTCTTTCCTCTTTTCCATGACTTCTTTTGAGAAATCATCTTTCACGTACAGGTCCTTTAGATTCTTCTTATTTTTCATGATTTCACCTTTTTTCCATGCACTTACTAAGGATAAAAGGATCGGCCTGGGTTCATCCTCTCTGATCACTTTTCCCAGTCGGTATATTTTATTAACTTCACATTCTTCTATGGAAATACCCAGATCGTCCTTAAAAGCCATCTTTAATTTATCCAGTATTTGAGTAGTCGATGTAAACACTTCTTCTAGCTTTTCTACTTTTGTTTTTAAGTTTTTATTTTCTGTTATAATAGGTTGTAGTTTTTCTTCCAATCTTCCCATAATTGTGTTTGTAACAGTTTCTGTTATTGATGTTGTTTGATTTGCCAGCTCTATTTTCATTTTGTCAAATAAAAGTTGGAATTGTTCTTCCATTTTACCAAAATAAGTTTTTTTTTTTTTTTTTTACTGGCAATTCTGTAAAAGTTCAGTCAGTTGTCAATATCAAAGCGAAGTCCTCATTGTTTTTTTTTTTGTCTGTGACGCTTGTAACTAGCCTCACTTTGTGTTTTTTCACTTTGGATGTGAAATTAATCCCGTAGGATGAACAGGAATTATTATCTATAGCGCTTTTTTTTTTTTTTTTACACTTACTTTTCTTTCTCAATGGAGGTGATAGTCGGTTCCAAAATGACTTTTTACTGTTAATCAACACGATTCATTTTCTGATGTTTTCGTTGCCAAAATCGAAAGCAATATTAATTACGAATTTTCTTCATTAGAAACAGGCCAGCTTGACTAGTTTTGTGATAAACCGTTGATCGTTGATAATTCCCGAAGTTGTTGCTGCTGTGTGTTTGAGTTTTTAAACCGATACAGCATGGCAACTCTCAGCTATCGACGTGAAGTTCGCGCGATCAGTCGATAGCCACAGAATACACTATACGGGTACTTCCTCTATTTAGTCTGTGGGGTACTTCGACTGCTTGTCTGTGTGATTTGTAAACATGGAGGTTCGATTCGCTGATTTGTTCACTTCGGAATTTCGAAGTCTTTTCTATGGTTCACTTGACCATATTATTCCCTTTTTTCCATTGCAGAGATATGTTAGTACGCGTACAATTGTGTTTAACAAGGTTTATCTATGTCATTAAAGATATTTCGAATGCTATTCGTGTGATATGTTTGAAGTGTATTAAAAGCGATTGAGCCTTGCTCACCGTATGATCGGTGCGTTCTGCAGTTGCTACAGCTTCGGCGGCATTTCCATTTGAATAATAACACTTTAGAATTCTCTTCGGACCGATAATTTAGATTTATTCGTATTTGTTTTTGCGGGACCGTTTTTACATTGTTGACAGGCGTAGTGTTGCCAGGTTTTCCTACGGTATTTAGGTAAAAATCTTTTTTTGCATTATCGGTGCACATGTCGAAATGATTATAATAAAATTTTTGGATTAAAAGTAAAGCCGTTGACGAGGACACTATAATAATTTACAAGCAATTGGCACACTATACAGAATTTTAATAACCGATTGACAATCAGGTTATATCTCAACAAATTAAGCGCACCAAATGCATGTATGTATGAAAATATTCTCTGTTTTATTTTACTCTCTGTGTCAAATAAGACCAGCGTTACCTCGTCGGGGTCCAATAGTTCATTTATCAAACGTCATTCGATTCATATCCATCCGATATACCTGAATATGGTACAGCTATTACTGACATACGCACCTTTGTAGGAGTTCTCGACGCATTAAATACACTAAAAATATATTAAGTAACGTTTATACATTCTAGAGATTGCTTGATGGAGTCGATATGACTTCTGAAATTATATATTTGTAAAAAACTGAATCTAAATGACTAATATCTCACCTATTGTCATTATATTTGCACAAAATATCGCATTGCCAAAGGAATTGGGTGCCATGCCAGGTCCTTCCCTTTATGTGAACACTCCTACATTGAACTACATAAAAAACACTAATACTAAAACAAAAAATATTGAATGAATAAGGTCGAGTGCAATTAAAATACCTTACCCTACATGGTTTTATAAAGGTTAAGGTATTTTCTAATCGCTTCGTCCTTTTTAGGGTTCCGTACCCAAAGGGTGAAAACGGAACCCTATTACTAAGCCTCCGCTGTCCGTCCGTCCCTCCGTCCGTCCGTCCGTCCGTCTGTCACAGGGCTGTATCTCATGAACCGTAACAGGTAGGAAGCTGAAATTTTCACAGATTATGTATTTATCTTGCCGATATACCAACAAATAGGTAAATTTATAAAATAATAAAAATTAAAGGGGGGCCCCATACAAAAAACGTGTTATTTTTGGGGTCAATCTTGTACGATGGTACGGAAGCCGGTTTTTTCTACTATCGTCCAGAGCGCAACAGGGCGGATAAACCCATCCACTGTCGACATTACCAAAATTAGAACCAACTGATCCACTGCTCTAGATCCTACATTTAAAAGGTCGGTAAACTCTGTGATGTACTCCTTTCTGAGATTTCACCTTAAAAGTACAACCTGGTGACCTTCAGATTAGGTGTGAAGAAGCCGGCGGCCATTGTTTTCGCAGCCCCCGTGAAAGTTCTAAAGAAAAATAAGAGTCGTGAGGGACTGGAATAAAAAAATCAAGTAATGACGGCCTAGGCTTGCAGTTGATGGACTCTAACACTGGATTCCGGCATATGTATGAATTTGAATAGGAATAGTGTGTAATTACATTTAATACCAGCGCCGGCGGTGCCACGGGCGCTGTAAAACAAACATTAAACACAGGAGCGATTTGGTAATCTCATTTTAATGTTTGCTTTAGCTAGCACAAACTAGAGTGATCTAGTTTTAGTGTCCCAGGCAGGTTGGTAGCTTTACGTTTATTGTGCGTGTGGTGTGTGTGCCCGAATTCTGCAATTGGGGCGACTTATGGCATAAAGTTTCCTTTACCCTCGGTTTGTTTGTGAGTTCGCTTTTGCAACAATATACCCATCCGATGCATATATTTAAATATGGAAAGGTGGGTCAGATATTAAGACACACGTATGTCGCGATATTTCGATAGCGCGATGTATATTTACTGTTATGTGGCGTCCAAGTAGTCAGCGCCATCTATTTTAGTACACGCTGACCAGCATCTATGCATCCGTGCAATAAAACTAGCAGCTCTGTGTAGAGATCGCTGCGGCCCCTAAAATACTACCGACTGTTTTTCGCCGGACCTTGATGCGAGCGGAGCTAACAATATAGTACCAATGCTGATCCATTTTGTTTAGTTCATTTCGATTTTAAGTATCTTTAGCAATATTAATATTTTAAAACTTAAGCGGGACATAACTACAATATTTAGTTTGACGGCTTACCGCGCGTGTGAGGAGCAGGACGTGCTGCTCGACGTTATATAAACCACTTTGTGGTGTTTTCCAGAAAGTACACTGCTGTTCTCCCTCCACATAAGTCCTGAACAGACAGTCTACCTCTGCTGTAATATAATTCTGCTTAAGGTGGCCCAACCCGGCGGCCCTAACTCATTCGCGGGCACGGTACAAAACCGTGCTGTTGCGCTCTGGGACCTTCTCTGTTTCAAAGAATAAGACAGGCTCCGTGATGAAGAAGATGCAACATGTCCACAAAAAAGACAATGTGCATAGTGTATGATTTGGTAAGATTTACGAAAATTTTAATTTCAAAACGACTTATAGCTAAAAGTAAACCACGACCGCTGTAGTAAAAAATCGAACAAAAATCAAATAGATTATAAATCTTGATTAAATAAGCTATGTCTGATGACTACTCTTTTTAAGATGTTCTTACTTTATCATTGCGTAATCCGCCTCCAAAGTTATTGTATAAAACGCGCGAAAAATGCGAACTTTCGGACCTTATAACTTAGAAACCAAACACAATTTTACAATGCCAATGGTCATCAGACATCTAGTTTGATCAAATAAAGCTATTTTGAGCAAAATTTTGGATCTCCGACAAAAAATAAGGGCGTGATCTTCTTTCCCCTTTTGTATGGGGAGATGAGCGGGATGGGCCACCTTAACTCCAACATAGAAATATTAACGAAACTTCTCCGCCGTCACTGAAACAGCGGAACTCCTGATATGTTTTCCAGAGATACTTATATCGTAGCGAGCTGTTTCAAAATTAAATTTCAACGCGAGCGAAGCCGCCGGCAAACGTCGGTTGTATGGGAAGTGTGTGTTCGGGTCGGTGCAAGAAGCTCCGGACAGTCTGTAATTCGATTGGGAGCGCGAGCGCTGAGCGGCGGTTGACATTCGGTTGCTGATTGGACAGAATTAAATTTTCCATGCCGAGCGGTGATATTGAATTAGTGTCCGACGGCTCAAAGGACGGAATACAGTCCGGCGAGTGACCAGAGGCCTATTCCTTGAATTCCGTAATCAGCGATTTTTTCGACGGAATTTTATTGCGACCTGACATGGATGGTTAATATCAAGTTATGATATTAGCCCAATACACCACATTCCCGAAGGATTTAGGGGCCATGCCAGGACTTTCCCTTTATGAGCACGGCTACATTGAACTGGATGGAAAACACGAACAATTTTTCATCGCCACTTCGACCATCTTTTCATCCAATGCGATGGTACCAACCCGGGGGGACTTAAACCCTACCACCTAGTAGGGGAAGGGGACCTACAGCTTTACATGGATTCCGAACCATGAAGCAGCTCGCATTCGTGACGAAATGCACTTATCGAATTCGGAAAGAGAAAGAAAGTGGCGCTCGTCGGAATTGAACCCAGACCTCTGGTATGCTAGGCCATTCCCCGCGCCACTAGGCTACGAGCCGCTCGATTAAATAAAAAAACCTGCGCTCGGGAATCTTTTCCTGAAAAAATTGCTTTGAAAGCGGTTTTCGAGACTAAGGATTCCTGATGGCTGATTACGGAATTTCAGGAATAGGCCTGTAAAACCCTGTCGGAAAACCTCCCCTCTGCACCCCCTATTCGGCCCATTTATATATTTTTTGTTATGTAAAGCGCGGCATATGGCATATGCCAGGCCCTCGCGTAAGATATTTATTTATTTATAAGTTTTAGACAGGCAACATATGCTGATGCGTCTAAATCCAATGATTAACCTGATAAACTCAGTTGTTGTGATTTTCTTTTCTTTATTTTAGATTTGGTTTCACATGGTTTTCCAGTTTTTTTTTTAATTGTTAAGTGGTCGTAGCGTTAATCACATCCTCTGGGAGTTTATTCCATACCTCTACCACTCGGTTGGATACGTAGTTTTTGCGAGTATTCGTTCGAGAGGCCGTGACTTGCAGCTGTATGTTGTGCCCTCGAAGATGAAAATTCTTGTTGCGTGCAAATATTTCAATCAGTTCTGGGCAGTCGTAATTAAAGGTGAGAATTAGGTAAACTTAATAATAATAATAATAATAATAAAATAAGTCGATAGGTCAGAGTCGGAGAGGGGACTCTGACGGCGTGACTCCAGAGTAGGCAGGTTTATTTAGAGCTTTAAGGTCCGCTCAACTCCCCATACAAACGTGGAAAGAATATCATGCGCATATTTCTTGTCAGAGATCCCAAATTTTGCTCAAAATAGCTTTATTTGATCGAACTAGATGTCTGATGACCGTTGGGCATTGTAAAATTGAGTTTGGTTTCGAAAGGTCCGAAAGTTCGAATTTTTCACGCGTTTTATGCAATAACTTTGAAGGTGGATTACTCAACGATAAAGTAAGAACACCTTAAAAAGATTAGGCATCAGACATAGCTTGTTTCAACAAAATTAATTATCAATTTGGTTTTTGTTAGATCATCATAGAAAATCATAAACTATACGCATTGTCTGCTTTGTGGACATGTTGCATCCTCTTCAACACGGAGCTTGTGTTTTTTGAAACACAGAAGGTCCCAGAGCGCAATAGCACGGTTTTGTACCGTTCCCGCGAATGAGTTAGTCCCGCCCGGATAGGCCACCTTAAGTATCTCATCGTAGCTCAGGTAACATAGCTCAAGGAGGATTTTGGTGAATCTTCTTTGTACCCGTTCTAGCAGGCGGATGTCTTTGGCAAAGTAAGGTTGCCAGATCTGGAAACCATATTCCAGAACGGGCCGTACAAACGTTTTGTAGATTTTGAGCATAACTGCATAGCTGAGAATCATGCCGGCCCGCCGGATACTTCTTCACACCGTGTTTATGGGACCCCAGTACTATGGAGGAAATTTCTTGGCAGGGTGTGCATTCAACAGACCCTATTGATAAAGAATCTAGAGGATCGGCTGTCTCTGATTTTGGGATTGTCGACAGTGAGTGAGCTATCTCTACCTAGAGCTGCCGATGGTACTTTGAAGAATTATAAAATATGGTTTTGATATACACTCTTATGGAACTGAATGCTATCAGGTGTTATCACGCCCTTAAAGGTAAAACAATGTCAATAACACAAGAATAAAATACATCCAGGTCGCGAGAGGAGCCGCTGTGGTTCTCAAGACCTGACCCATATTTTCACCTCCACAGTATATTCGGATAGATTTAGTTTGCATCGGATGGGTGTCGAACCCGCGTGCCACCCATTGCGTGCCGGCACTCGCGTGGAAGCGATGCACGTAGGTACGGGCGAGGCATGTAATTCAATCAGAGCGAACGCTGCACAGTGGTCGGAGCGCCTCGGCGGCGGCGCAATATCGGCTGAGAGCCCACACAGGCGACACCGGGGACCGGCGAGTTGGGTCGACGAATTGAACGTCGACCTTTCGATGCTTAGCTTTTTTGTCGATGCTTCGACTCCTTCAAATCTTCACCCTTGAGCGGAAACAGGACGAAAAACAGAGAAAAAAACGTCGATTGAAATAAAATAAAATTAAAATATCAGTAAAGACGACCAATGAGGAAAGGACGTTAAAAAGGAATGTACGCGAGATGCTCATAGTTCTCTGTCGCTAACAACGTCGCCATAATAGTTTATATTGGTTTTACACAGAATGACCAAAAATAATGGATTGAAACATTCACTGATGATAAGATAGTTGTCAAATGCTTCTAATGTTTTAAAGTTCTCTAAAGGTTGTTTCACAAATGTATCTTACAAACATCAATTTTACATCACGAGTTGCGCGCGCAGTCGACATTACTATGCGCTAGTTCTATGGAGTTTGCCTAATTAGACAAACCGCTGGCCGAGTTGTTGAACGTTGCTCTAACAGCGGGAGCACAAGCGCAACGATATGGGCGAAACATGTCAACAAAATCAGATACGGACACCGGAAAACAGACGTTTAACTGTCATTATGTGCAGCGGTGATGTAAATTTTAAAACTTTTATTAGTAGGTGCTGTTTTGAAAAATACCAAGCCTTGGTGCTTGCCGGATCGTTTGCATGCTTCTACAAACCGGAATCGCAGTGTATTTTTTCTATCAATTATTTTAATTTATATTAACACGTCGACCTACTGTAATGCTGATAACTTTAACGTGACGTGGTGATGAATGTCATTTTGACACTGTCCAGTTCCTGCCGGTTCTCTTCCCGTGGGTAGAGTCGACCTATTGTGCGAGTCCCGCGGGAGAGTCGTCGCCTTGAATTTGCTTAAAGTGATTGAAAACGAACAGAAGGATGTCATTTCGGCCCCTTGAAAGGGGCCACTGTCTGTCTCAAGTGCATCTGTATACTGCAGACGACCGTATGTAGGCTGCAGCGACTCAATGCGTTGCCTTTACTGAATATATCTCGGCAGGTTTTGCTCTTGAATATTTATGCCTATATTTATAATCATACTAGCTTAGGGTTCCGGCTCCGCTCGGACTTATTTCGTTTTGGACATTCTACCCGAACGGAGCCCGATGAGCTTTGATCAGAAACTTTCTTGGGCGTGTTATTCAGTTCAAAAGACATCTGGATCTTGACAAAGGCGCCATCTACCGGGTCCAACTATAGCTAAGAACCATCCATGTGACCCTAAAAGTACAAAAAAATCATCAAAATCTGTTAAACTCTTTGAAGAATTACGAACACGCGGACATATACATAGAGATAAGGACCGTCCTGGCATGGCACCATCCGTTTTCAGTTGCATAAAACATTATACAAATTCAATTTTCCTAATTTAAAAGTGGGTGCTTAGTCAAATGTTTTCTCCTTGATTTTATTCGTATGTTTTAAAACAATTCTCGTAAACAAGCATACATCATTGTCAAAACTGTTTTTAACTTGCACGCAAATAAATAACCAAAACTATTGAATCGGACAATGTTATTTCGCCTCCATTTTGCAGGCGAGTTCATGTTTTCACAAGGATGTTCTCATGGTATCCTGTTACATGTTTACAAAAAAAATATGTTAACCACATTTCTTCGTCTCGACGTATCTCACAAAAAATAACCCCGAACACACAGGAGTCCTACTACGTACGCTATCGAGTAAGCGCTTTCGAGAAGGCGACATCGCCGGTAAAAAATCGCTTTCGATACCATCTGTCAAACGCTACAATATTTTTGACAGGTGATGTCGCCTTCTCGATGGCGTTCGTAGAAGGGGGTCCAGAGCATCTATTACGAGTTACAAATCACTTATCTAAAATTCACTGACCTCTTAGATTCCGGAGGTTTACACCACTGAATAGAGCAGGCATTTGAAGGATACACTAAATCGCTCGTCCACGGGTTTTTATATTTTTGTAGAGATATGAAATAAAATAAATGTCTTAAAAATTTGTATCTACACAATATACAAATTCATACGTACATATATTCACGCTGCCTCCCCGGAGAGGTGGGCAGAAATTATAGATCGCCATACGGTACGATCACAGCACACCAATTTCGGTTCATCTACAGACATACATCTTTTCATACGTGCTCTACGATTACGGGTACTTTGTACTAGACCTTTGCGAAGATTTACATGGATTTGGTCTAGGTACGTTCTTCTAGGCCGCCCGGGCACGACACTTCCGCTCATTTCTTTCGTCATTTTTCGTCATCCATTCGTTCAATATGTCCAAACCATTTTAGCACTTCTTTCTCGATTCACAGAATGATTGAATGGGACGATAAAGATTCATGGACAGGTGTATTAGTGTATCCTTCAAATATATTGTTTGATATTGCGCCTAGCCGCACGCACTCACTCGCCTTGAAAATGAACTGCACGGGACAGTTCGAAACGTCGGCCAAAAGGACCGAGAAAAATAACTGGTAAGCCAATATCAGACAATTGTATTGTATTGTATTGTTTATTCATCATCCATAGACAGTACACTGCATTTGGATTTGTCATATTTTAGCATTGGCCAGTTCAGCAAAACAAAACACAGCGAAGAAGAACTGGAAAGAAACTCCGCTGTTTTTTTTTTCAACGTCCACTTAGTCTAAGTTTACAAAAGTGTTTGTCAATTATTTTAACAAAAACATAGGTAAAACACTAAATTCACATGAATACACAAAATTTACAATCCATGCCGTATGCAACAGTTCATGACAAATATCATTTTATTTGCAAAGACAATCCCCTCCAACTAATATGTTGCCAATTGGAGCAGGCCAGTCCCCACAGCACCCGTTCACGAGCATCACGACGTGCACAGCCATTACCTCTTTCAACCATATTTTAGGGAAAGAGATAACCCGAGCCAAGCGTCACCGTAAGCAAGGACCTTTAAGCGATGCACTGCTCCAGTGGCAACACAACACTGTACACACAATAGTTTAAGCACCCACAGAACACTCATATCCTTCAAATGTCTGCTCTATTCAATTATGTAAACCTGCGGCATCGATGATCTTAGCGATTATTCGATAGTTGATTTGTAACTCGTAATAGAGGCTCGGATCCCATGGTCCGCCTCCAGAACGGAACGCACGTTTCCTTAGGAGCGATCTATTTTATTTCTCCCTGGGACCATCGTAGCCTTGGTCCGTCGGAGTGGGAAGGATTAGAAGAAATAGGACTCTATGTAAATGTGAACGCACGATTAGATGCGATTTGGGACTTGCAACGTTCTCTAGGGTAGGGTCAGCGAGTAAGAAAGGAAGAAGATGGTAAAAGTAACTCATTCGTATGGCGGCAGCGTAGCCACTTTTTAATCTTGAGGCGGAAATAGGACTCAAAACATTAAAAACCGATTATTTAAAAAGATATTTCATTAGGTATATTCATAAAGAATAAAAATCCGAAAAGAATATATATGTCATGCTCTGATCTGATCTGATGTGAAATGAATGTTAAGGTATAGATTTTAATATTCTTTACAGTCGTAGCTTTTTTTTTTTTTTTTTTAATTCGTGTTTCTACAGCGCGGGAAGTAATAAAAACAGCTATTTTCCAAGAAGGCAATTCCACCTGGCGCGTGTCGTTGAAACTCGAGAACATTATTGAGCTAATGCGTACGCGAACTGACTGGCCGACGCTACCGTTTGTGGAGTGACTACGTTGCCGCTATAGTTTCTTTCACCACTCCCGTTCCTTCCTTGATCGCCGGGTAGGGCCCTAATGCCTTCTCACGCACACATGCGCGCGATGCGGGCAACAGGCATCCGTGACGACGCATTTTATGCCCCATAATCGTATATGCGGGATGACTGGGTTAAATAGTTGACTGACGGATGTTACACGTGTCTGGTAATGATGGTATTGATGAATTTACTGGGCCCATGGGCGTAACTGACCCGGGACAAATTTTGTGAACGTGTAACGAGGAAGTATGACCGTGTGGAAGTGAGTTTAGACAGCTGTTTGAAAACACATGTGCCTGATTCCATCAATCTTGGAACAACGGGAAAAATGCATGGCTATGAAGAGCGGCACGAACGAGAAGAGGATCATTTTAGGGTCCCCGTGTGTACATGTACTGCCTTAATAATAATTACTCCGGTATTTCTTGGTGTACAAAATCGTGCACATGAGGCATCGAACGGCTTTTTTGTTTTGACAATCGGTGAATAGAATGTTCTGTACAGTATGTTTGCGGGACAATCAGTGAATCGAGTGATCCATGACGGAGTATTCTGTGCAGTATGTTTGCGGAACAATGAGTGAATCGAGTGATTTAGAATGGAGTATTAGGTGCAGTATTTCTGCGGGACAATCAGTGAATCGAGTGACCCAGAATGGAGTGTTCTGTACAGTATGTTTGCGGGACAATCAGTGAATCGAGTGATCCATGACGTCGTATTCTGTGCAGTATGTTTGCGGAACAATCAGTGAATCGAGTGACCCAGGATGCAGTATTCTGTGCAGTATGTTTGCGGGGCAGTTCGTGAAAATCGAGTGACCCTTCAATGGAGTATTCTGTGCAATATGTTTGCGGTAGGGGCTACGTAGAGGGGGGTATAAGGCGGCGGCCGCGGTGGATGCCGATTCGAGTCCATTTCGTATGAAGACTAGTGAGCGTAGGTTTCATTATTGCTTCTCTATTCTGAGATTATTAGTCATGAATCCTATAACATCTTAATGTCTGGCATAACTGTTTCGAGGATAAGCAGAGGAATAAGAAAAGTGTATTAGTAAGACATCAACTCTTGTTATGTGATCGATATGGCGGAGGTGTATCCGAGATGAGACACTGGGTTCGTCAGCGCTTGTTTTGCATATTTAAAAACCCAGTGAGTCGCACTCAACGATACTTAAACCCATAACACTAATTGACTTGTGAAGACTCTTGAAATAAGACATGTTTCATTAGAGGCCACTTTTGGTTCTTTTGGCCATTGTGCGTAACTTAATGTTTACGTGGAGGTTGCTTATGTATGTTATTTGAGGGCAATACATTTACAGCCCGGTCGATCATTGAGTATAGGAAAAGTAAGTTTATAATGTGCTTTTGTCCTAATGTATTTTTGGTTGTACTTTATTTAAAAACAGTTTATACATCTATTTTATTGAACTAAAAAAATTGAAGTATAATGTCATTATAAAAATCATTTATGATGTAAGGCTAAAGAATTGAACTTTAAATAAAATAAAAGGGTAAACTATCATAAAGAAGAATATACAGAACGCGTTAACGTAACGTACACATTTTGAACTTGCAACCCGATTGGTTAGTGTAATAAACGGGAACATATTTCCATACATACATACAAATAAAGCAAGCTTAAGATAAAAATTGTTGTAAATGAGACATTTTGTTCACTGAAGATACCGATGATGGGTAAAAGGAGCAGCAAGAAAGTTCAATAAAACCTGACTAACTGAAAGACTCAGCAAAAGTAATGCGTGAACAATAAACGCATATCGCTCACGAAGAAGTTTTTCCTTCTGACATACTTTCTCGAACTCCCCCCCCCCCCCACGCAATCGGAGGCCCTCGCGAAATCCAATAAACCGAAATGCTCCTTTTATCAGCGCGGCACAGAGCACGGTGGGGCGTTGACGCAAAATGACGGGCAAAACTGCAGCGGCAATAAATTTACGAGGCAGGATTTAGGCAACAATGCGCCGCGTCGCGCTGCGGTGAACTCGGCCGTCGACAGCCGCTGCAGCGCTGGTGGCGCGCTAGCGTAAATAAAGCGTCCTTTTTCCTTGCCCTCATTTATTTTTAGCTACTAATAGATTGTCTTCGCTTAATGTGCAGATTTGTTACCCAGATGTGGCGCGCCGTTTATCTGACGCCGGAGCGCGTTAGCGGCGCTCTTCTTTCCTCTCTTCTGCATGCCCTTTGTGCGCGATATCGCAGTGTCTCACACTGACTTGCGTTAATCGGAGTCTCTCACTCTCCTCCCGGGCCGCTCTTTGGCATATTAAAAGTGCTCCTCGGTTACTTTCGGCGGAGCGGAGTGTATTAATATCCGCGTCGGCGGCGGCTCTCCAAAGTAAACAGTCGATTCATCGGAATCAATCTCCCATTCAACGGAAGGTCGGAGTAAACAAAATTCCTTTCGTCTCTATCGTCCGCCACCGGAGCTCTTCAGCCACCCTATATGTCAAAAATAAATAAACCGAGCGGAGAGGCGGCGGGCGCGACTCGCGGCGCACCCCTGTTCGTGCACGCGGCGCCGCTGTGTGCGTGCGGGACGGAGCGGGGCGGTGCGGGGCGGCGCGGGGCGCGTCGCCGGGGGCGCGCGGAGGGGCGCTGTTGCTTCGCGTCAGTCTCGCGTCGACGACCGCAGGGGCCGGTCCACCCCGCCCGCAGCTCCCTCTCGCGACGCAACCCAGTAGAACCAAAATAAAAAAAAACTAGTTTCGCCCCGGCCAGAGACGCCGGCCGGCCCACTGTGCACCGTCGTCCAGTGCGAGAGAAAAACGACAGTGCTTTTTTGTTCGGCTAGTTGTTAGTGTTGAACGGTTGGTATTTCTTTGATGTTATTCCCCGCCGGGTGGTGCTCCTTTGTTTACGCGAGGCGCTCGAACGTGTCTTGTCGGTGGTCCGAGTCCGTATAAATAGATTTTATTCATTCATTCAGAGAAAAATGGGTGATGCTCGCGGTGAGTCACGGCCGGCCCGCGCGTCGCGTCTCTGCGAGCACGCTGGAATAGTAAACAAACTGGCCGCTCAGCAGCGCTGCTCAACACCGTCGGCCAGCATGCATTAATTTGTCGCTTCTATTTTCAGATAACTCGCGAGGAAGACTGTAATTCGGAAGCATTGACTTTGTGAACCCGCCGTGTGTTGTGTAGACAAAGACGACTCGTTTCAAGGTTGGACTTTCAGTGAGTGTCGTGGCTGTTAATCCGGCGCGGGACAGCTGCTCCACCGGTACGTTGTCTTTCGAATTTATTGTCTCCGACGTGTGCAGTTTTCTTTGTGCGTCGTCTGGGTGCAACGGATGCGTCGTCCTTGGCCTCCGTCATTAGTCTTTGTTTCCCACGCGCGCGTTCGGTCCGTCTGCGTTTCCCCCCTTCATCAGCGTGCTCACGGAGCGGAAAGCTCCGAGTTCTCAAGTGAACGCGGTTATGGAAAATAGTTTGATTATTTTCACCTTCACTTGGCAGCCTTCGCGTCGGAGCCGGTTTTTCAATGCAATGGAGACGTCATTTCAATTATTTCCGCGTTGCGTTCCCCGTCGAGTATGACTCAATCGCGGTAACTTTGCGGTGTTTTACGTCTAGTGTTTCATTACCATTTTTTGTTACTGTGTTTCAATTGTGTTGACGTTATTTTCGTGCGATTGGGTCGGGCAATACAGGTTAAAGGTATTCTCCCGAATGTTCTCCCCTCGTTTTCACTTTCGACTCGGCGCGTCTATTTCTGGCTTCCTCCCGACTCCAATGTTTCCCCCGGCGGGCGAACTTCCTAGAACGTTGCCTTAATAATAATTCGTTTTATCGTTTCATCGTTGCGCCCGCGGCCGCGTCCGGACGTGCCGGCGCGCCGCCGAACTTGTCCTTTTCTAGGGTTCCGTGGACTTTGCCCTTGTAATCCCTCCTGAGCCTCGTCGGCGGCTGTCGAACATCGGCTCCACTGGCCGAACGATGCCGCGGAAATGTTGTCCTATTTTTCAATATTTATTGTTTTCTTGTCTGCTTGTATTTTTAATATTCCTTCATTACCGCATTTTATTGTAGAATTTAAGGCTCATAAAACTTAATCAACATTTAAGACGCTAACTATTGGATTCAAAGTGGGCAGAACGCCGGACTAACCCGGTTTTTGTATGGTTAGTCCGGTGCTAATCACGTGCTAAGTTTTGACAGATGCTCTCTGAATACGACTGTAATGCTTTAAGTGTCTTAAATGTTGCGATAATTGTCCATTTACTAATATTAGTCCTAATAAATTTAAACCGTTTATAGAAACATTTAAATTGAGGTGATAGACTACGTGTTTTCTCCAAAGTCCTCGATAATAGGTATCATAAATTTTCTTGTAATTTTCTTAATAAGAAGTTATAAAATAGCCGCCCCTTTTCTAGCCATTCTTTTACTATGGATATTTCGGGCTTGGGGTGGCAATGCGTCTTAAAAATTCCAAATCTAGCCCCGACCCTCAAACAGTCAAATATGTAAACAGCCACATATATTTATATTTAACGGCACAAAAACACAAACATATAGGAAATAAAATAAAATCGATGTCATGGTTATAACAAGACAGTATCAAATCGAATGTTCACATCGAGGTTATTTATTAGACTTTTGAATTTATTGAATAGAGTTAACTGTATCGTAAATTGTGTCCAGTTGAAAACTCAATTTGAACACAGTGCGTGCGCTAACCTGCTCGCGTCCGCTGGTCTATTGTCTTGTGCCGCACACACAGGCAGCAGACTAGGGACACAAAAGGATTATAGTGGCAGGTAAGATTTATGAGTTCTTTATCTAGGCATTATGCGGTTGGGTGGCTTAAGGTGGCCCAACCCGCTCATTTCCCCATACAAAAGGGGAAAGAAGATCACGCCTATATTTCTTGTCAGAGATCCAAAATTTTGCTCAATATAGCTTTATTTGATTGAACTAGATGTCTGATGACCATTGGCATTGTAAAATTGTGTTTGGTTTCCAAGTTATAACGTCCGAAAGTTCGGATTTTTCGCGCGTTTTATACAATTACTTTGGAGGTGGATTACGCAATGATAAAGTAAGAACAAAAGATTAGTCATCAGACATAGCTTGTTTAATCAAGATTTATAATCTATTTGGTTTTTGTTAGACTTTTGACTATAGCGGTCGTGGTTTACTTTTAGCTATAAGTCGTTTTGAAATTAAAATTTTCGTAAATCTTACCAAATCATACATTATGCACATTGTCTTTTTTGTGGACAGCTTGCATCTTCCTTATCACGGAGCGTGCCTTATTCTTAGAGACAGAGAAGGTCTCAGAGCGCAACAGCACGGTTTTGTCCCGTGCCCGCAAATGAGTTGAGGCCGCCGGGTTGGGCCACCTTAAATGAATTCGGTGGAGTTCCTGGAATACGAATGGGCAGGGGTGAATGTAGGAAATATTTTATATTGGATTTTTTTGTTAATAAAAGAAAATTTTAGTATGTAAAGCTAAATCGGGAACGTGCGTAATCGCTCTATTCATCAGAAAATCGAAAAAATCTACGAATTCTTTGGGGGTGTAATTGGTAACGTATTTAAGCTTTTACGCAGTCGACATTACAGTTCAAAACCGGATATGTGTGTAGAATCGACCTTCAAGACGCATTGATTAAAATAATTTTACCAAAATATCTTCTACCAATTCTGTCACTTATTTATAATTATATTATAGTCCTTTCACCTTTATCAATGTCTCCTACAGACGCAGTGCATAAGATTCTACATACTTTGCTTATAACGCTTTAAGATTGAACATTCAATAACCCTCCTTCTTTCGCAGTCGGGTAAAAATATTCGTATTCGTTGGAAAACAGCGACTTGCTTGCTTAGCACGGCCGAGTCGGACTTGCACACGAAGGGTTCCGTTCAATACCAAAAAAATTACGCTTCCCTTACGGGGGCCCCCTTTTATATTTATTAATTTATTATTTCTTGATATAGCGTAAAAATAAATACACACTCTGAAAATTTCAACTGACTACCTATTGCCTGATGCAGCCCGCTGACAGACGGGCAGACGAACGGACGGAGGTAGTAATGGGGTCTCGTTGGTACCCTTTGGGTACGGAACCCTAAAACAACAATTTTACTTAAGCTTACTATTTCCAATTTACGTATCTCGGAAAAAAGGAAAAGCTTTATTAGTTTTTTTTCAATAGATTTAACAAAAGTATTTCCGATTGATAGCAACGAGCTGTCAAAACAAGCTGACCTTTGTCAACAATTGTTAAGCCATCGTTGACATGTCTATCATTCATAATATGTATATTGGTATAAAATCAACCCTACAAAAATTTTACAACAGGAAACTTATATTTTTACACAATTCATTTTTACCTTGCACCGGATGGAGAACTACATATCTACTATCAAATGTATAATAAGTCCGTCTTTTATAGGACGTATGCATTGTAAAATGAAATCAACGCTTTGACATCTTTATAACATCGTATTTATATTTTATTTATTTTCCTATTACCTTATTTTATACCAGTTCAAAACTCAGATTACGTCACTATAACTTAACCTAATCAACGTAGATAAAATATAATTTTTATATTTTATCTACGTAGATTAGCTTTTTCCCACCAATGTTGTACGTCTGTTGAGTGGACCGCGAAGCAAGGACACATTAATTAAAGAAAGAAAGCTGTGTACAGAACAACTTTACACATATACCGCATTGCTGGACTTGAAGCAGCAAGCACACGTTTCGCGGGCATTGCGATGATTTAGAATTATCCTACAGTTCCTCCTCCCGTAATCAATGCCACACACATCGATTTAACGATTTACCTGCGTTGCGTACATCGACTGCAAATATTGAACATTCGTACCTGGTTTTGTAGCTCAAAAGTATTTGAAAACTACATCGTTTTCTCTTTGCACGTTCGCGCCCAGCTGTTCCATGGTTCGGAATCCATCTAAAACTGTAGGTTCCCTGCCCCTACTAAATGGTAGGGTTTAGTCCGCCCGGGTAGGTACCATTGCATCGGATGAACAGATGGACGAAACGGCAATAAAAAGCTGTCAATGTTTACCATCCAGTTTATTTAGCTGTGCTCGAAGGGAAGGTCCTGGCATGGCACCTAATTCCTTCGGGAATGCGGTCTGTTAGGCCTATACCACGACGGTTGATGTGGTATGTGCCACCCACGTGATCACATAAAAACTACCAAAGGTGCATTAAATAAGAATAAAAGAAGTATCTCCGGCAGCGAAATAAATCCTTCACTTTCGGACGCTGTTATCGAAAATAATAAAGCAATAAACCGCTCTTATTGGCGCACGGTCGCTCGGAGTGCGGGGTGGAAAGTTCCAGGCCTGCGAGCTGGCCCCGCGGCCGCCTGGAGCGAGCAGTCACTGACCCAGCATCCGCCTACCTGAGTCGGGTCGCCGCGGCGCCGAAGATCAACTCGCGTTCGTTCATTATTCAAGGATGTCTTTTGTATCGGACGACGTGTTTTGGGCGCGATCGGCGACGGAAAAAAAACCGGCGACGTCTGCTGTCGCTTCGCGGTGATGGTCTTGGGGACGGTTACCGAAATAAACCTAAAGCGAAGGTGCATGTCGAATCTACCGTGAAGCAAGGGTACAATAAAGAAAGTTGTAATAAAGAAAAAAAATTAACAAAAAAATAACCGACTTCAGAGAAAAAGCACTAAAAAGTAAAAAATAATTTTCATTTTTGTAGTTACGATTTCTGTTATTTTTTGAGTCGGCGTCAGCCGGGCACGCGCTGCGCCAATCAAGAGAACCTAACCTAACCTAACATAACCTAACCTAACCTAACCTGGGGGAACGGCATAACGTATAATATGCAGATCGTATAATGTCATATTTTAACAAAATTTTAAAACCATGCACAACGTATAATCGGCAGATCGTAAAATCTTATACGTAGTGCATGAAGAAGTCCAAAAAATTAAATTACTTATTTCTCCATGCATAACGTATAATAGTCACAACGTATAATGTTATGATCTTTATTTAACAAAAAAAGAAAACCATGCATATCATATAATCCTAAAATATTTCATACGATAAGCGCCCTTATCGATATAAGATTAAAGATTATACTCGCACGCGACTTTTCGACCGTCTCAATTAGCGTTGTAGCAAATTGTTACTCTTCAACAGATATCGATTCGTAGCAATTTCAGCCTTAAATGTATCGTCGTTAGGGCGCTTTATGCAGTGCTTCTTGGCATATTATACGTTCTGCATGGTTTTCTTTTTTTGTGAATTCATGTTAGGAATATTATACGTTGTGACTATTATACGTTCTGCATGATGCAAAGAGTTTATTTTATTTTTAAACTCATGCACAACGTATAACATTATACGTTGTGACTATTATACGTTATGCATGGTTTTAATTTTTTGGAAAAAAATAAGATTATACGTTGTGAATATTATACGTAGTGAATACGACTCCCTAACCTAACCTAACCTTGGCTGACACCGACTCAAAAAATAACAGAAATCGTAATTACAAAAATGAAAATTATTTTTTACTTTTTAGTGCTTTTTCTCTGAAGTCGGCTATTTTTTTTTGTAATTTTTTTTTATTTGTTTATTTTTAGTGAATCTGAAGTACACTTACTAATTTGTAACGTCCTTTCCAATAAAAAAAGAATCACCGAAATCGGTTGGCGTTATATTGAGTTATTCGTCCATTTGTCGCGCACATCTTAATACAAATTTAAGACTTTTATGATTTTCTCATGGATATCATTGTCAGAACTTAACCAAATTAAAATGGGACCACTTGGGAAGCACTAGCTATCATTTAAAAAAATAATCATCAAAATCGGTTCACCCAGGCAAAATTTATGAGGTAACAAACATAAAAAAAAACAAAAAAAAAACATACAGACGAATTGATAACCTCCTCCTTTTTAGAAGTCGGTTAAAAAGAACTGCTTCATGAATATACTGCAAGGCTAGACTTGAATCAGCAAACAGTCGAAGAAAGCAACGTACTCGCGTAGTACGTAAAAGTAAATATTACTTAGCAATACAATCGTTTTTAATTTCATTGTTTTTTATATGAGAACTAGGTGGGAAGCCTTGTCTTATTTTGCACGGGATGAACAACTCGAATTATTTTCGTTGTTGCTTGGACCATCGTTCTTTCAATTCGATGGTTCCAACCTATCACTTAGTAAGTTAGGAAGGGGACCACCAGTTTTACGTGGAACCTAAACCACGAGCGATAGATCCTTTAGTCGCCTCTTCACGATTTCCACGGGAAGGAATTCTGTGGTGGTCCCACCACAGAATTTCTTTTTGTATTATTTTTGTACAACAACAAAAAACTGTTATTGAAGGTCTGGCAACACTTGGTGAAAGATACGGTTGACTTGGGGTTTCTTTTCAAGTTTTGTTTCATCTAAAGTGGAAAGTAAAGTAAAAAACATTTATTGAGTAATAATGTACATACATAGTGAATACTGTCCCCTGCACTAGTCGGTGACTGTGCTGCAGAGAGCAGTGGACTGTTGATTGTTACACGGGTAAAGTTAGAGCACATTTTAATGCACTAGTTCAGTTACATTGTTATAACATTATATTTATTTTCTACTATCTGTTAATAATATGAAGTCCAAACAAACAACATAAGAGAAACTATAAAAGTACAAAAAAAAATAGTAGGTACCTAAGCGTTGTGTTTCATTACAAGAATAGAATAAGAGTGTGTTTTGTGTGTAAGGGTGTTAGGTTATTTGTGAGAGTGTGGTTGTATTTTTATGCTGTATACGTGTGTAGTAATGTATTTCATGCATTTTATGAGAGTATTTTTAGCACCTGCTCAGTTTCATCATAATTTTTCATGCATAACCAATTTTGTAGTGATTTCTGGTCCCTTCCATCTAATATGTGATTTGTTTCAGTCAAAGTAGTTGCATCTATACTATTTTATGTTCCAGAGGGAAACGTAGTGGAGGGAGATTACTTGTTATTAATAATGTTATATTTTATGTTTTCTGTATTTCTCTCTGTGTTTTCTCCTAAATAAATAAATAAAATAAAATAAAATTGTGACTGCCGAGTCCATAACCATTAACTCATGTTGTGAACATATGTTTATAGATAGAAAGTACAATAAAATGACCTGATGAAAGCTAGTGCACTATGTAGGTTTTAAATTTCATACCTGCTGGAAAACTCGATCGTAACGCCACCTAACGGGTCCAATTGTGAACCTCAACCATCCAGGCCCCTAAAATGTCAGCAAAATCTGTCTGGCTGTATAGTAGGAGTTTAGTGACATACACACGTACAGAAGAATTGTATGCATAAAGATAAGCTTGAAAAAATACGTTTCCCGTAGTTGTCATATAAACTCACCGTACGTGATACCGACAGCGCTTAGGCGACCCGGACTGTGCCGTAAATTTGTAAAGCCGGGACGTAAATTGACATACAAAATTCACCAAACAAAAATGGCTCCCGAAAATACAATCCCGCAGAGCGGCCCTCAAGGGATCAGCGTCTCCCGAGAGGGCCACTGTTGCTGGAGTTCGTTCGGTGTATTGTGACGCCGCCGCTCCGTGCCGGGAAGATGCAATAGTCTAGCGCGCGAGCGTAGGGGGGAATATAAGGCTGCGAACACACTAGACGAGTGGGCCGCAGACAGGTTTTAGCATTGGAAATGCTTTTGCGATCGCTTCGTTAGGTTAGGTTAAGAGAAGAAAATATTATTAAGAAAATATAAGAAGAAATATAGGAAGAAAATATAAGAAAATATTAAGAAAATATTTTTAAATGTATAGTTTTTTTTAAAACATCTCTAACTTCTCGAAAACGAAAGAGAAATAAAAAAGGTCCTGTATAATATAGAGGGCTTCAAAATGATACCATTCTCTACCAGTCATTTGTCATATCGAGACGACTGGTGTAGATATCGTTGCATATAAAATTCAGATATTTATAAAAAAATTAAAATATGCGGACAATGAATAAAGCTGTCTCGAGTGATTAATTTTGATTAAAACTATTGGGGGTTGGGAACCGTTATGGCCTAGAAGACGATTTCGCTAGTTAAATGGCAGTCGCCGTGATTTTTTTTCTCTTGAGCAATGGACGAAGAATGCATTTCTTAAAATGTTCACATCTTCGATTTCCGCTGCCCTCACGACAGCCTTAAATTACTTTATTCTTCATATTTGAATGCGTGATTAAAGTTGTCCCTTTCTGTTGCTTTGATTTTAAGTGCTTCAATGAGTCCCATCCGCCCGCCCGGGTTAGTACCATCGCATTGGATGAAAAGATGGTCGAAGCGGCAGTAAAAAAAAATTTGTCCGTGTTTTCCATCCAGTCCAATGTAGCCGTGCTCATAAAGGGAAGTTCCTGGGTTGGCACCAAATTCCTTTGGGAATGTGGTGTATTGGGCTAATATCATAACGGTAGCTATGTGGTATTAGCCATCCATGTCAGGTTGCATGAAAATAAAACGCCGGGATTTGCGGTATTAACGCACGGTTTTTTCGTCATATCATTAAACTAAGCCCCGATTGCACGAAGAGACGGGCAAGTTAAAACAATGATTAAACACGTCACTATTGTGAACCGCATGGGGTTCCTTCCATACTGTCCATACAAAGTAACGTGTTTAATCTTACGTTGACGTTGATTTTTTGTCCTTTCGTGCCCTTAGACATTAGATACCAGAAAACGTCAATGGAACGTGTCTTTGTGCCTTAAAAATCGAAACGGTCGCGCCGCGACAGCCCCGACCGCGCGCACGTCCCGACACGACATTGTCGCTTCGCGTTTTTGTGCGCGCCGGCCTCCTTCCGAGAAGCGAGACCGCGGCGGTCGAGCGCGGGCGCGGTCGCGAAGGTCGCCGCCGCACCGCGGCTGAACGCGGCGGTCGGCGCACGACCTTCGGGCGATGCACCGCGGGTCGTCGGAACCAGTCCGACCGCCGCCCGGCCGCGCCGTGTGCGCACTCTGGGAATAGACGCGGAGACTGGGCGTGCGCGCACCGCACGTAAAACTGACCTAGGCCGGTCGACACAATTGGTGACGTCACGCGTCCATCGCCGGCTCTTGTCCGCGTGAAGTCTCACCAAAATCGGAGCCGTAGACGTTTAGCCGCGAGAATGCAACTAACTACGCATGTTTAATAAAAGTTTCCCTTGTCCGTTTTACACTCTACTTCGTTAGTGTACTTTAAGGCTCCAACTGAGTCCAGCGTTTAGCAAACAAACGATGGTGACGACCTCCGGAAGCATTGAGTTTGCGTTAGGGTGCATTGTTGTACGCGCGTCAAAAATTTTTTTCACGCGAGCGAAATTTATGTTTTTGATCTGTAAAGTCTACTTTTTAAAGTGAGTTAATATCTTTGACGCTTATTCACTAGATACATATGTATGTGATCTTGCATCACAAAATAGTAAATTTTCTAAGCTATAGTTACCAAGCGCCGGCTTGAAAACCCAGTAAAAAGCTAGTCAATAGGTATTTAACATATTTTTAATGAATATAAGCAATGCATTTAAACCGTTTCACGGTCGTACACTTGATAAAAGTTTGATATTTTGATTATTCTACGGATTCTTAACTGACGCTGAGATAAAATAAAAATAACATCAAAATATTGGAGGTTTGCGTCAAATGGAGCCTTGAGAGAGGTGAACCACGAGTACCAAACTAAATCAAAGCAAGCGAGTATCTTAAACCTTTTAAAGAACTCTGTCCACTTTTGACACAAACCCACTATCACCAAAAACAACCAAGACATACTAGTAACCTTTTACGGAACTCTTCTACTTTCAACTTGTTGCACCAGACCTTGATTGGTCTTCTTTAACAGAACTCGGTTAAATTGTTGCATCAACTCAATAGTACCAAACATAACCAAACCAAGCGAGTAACTAAATCTTTTACATAACTCTGACAACTTGTTGTACCAAACCACGAAAACCAAACATAACTAAACCGAGCGGTTAACTGAAACTTTAGCAGAATTTGCACCTTACCACAAGTAATAAACGCAACCAAACCCAGCGAGTAACTAACTCTTCAACTTGTTGCACCAAATCACAAGAATCAAATATATCCAAACCAAGCTAGCAACCTCGGTCAACTTGTTCCACCAAACCAAGAGTGACAAATAACCAAACTAAGCGAATAACGAATTATGATTTAGCCTCAAAATACGCTATTAATTAAGATTTGTATATAATTATGATTTAGTCTCAAAATACGCCATTCATTAAGATTTGTTTATAATTTCCTGGTTACAGTAGGATCAAATTAATTCCAGCGCAAGATATATGGCCGACAAGCTACGAGCGTCGTACTTGTAATTAGATAATTAGGTAAAGTTCATTGCTTAGCAGAGTTTTACCAATAAAACTTTACATAGGGTAAGTCTTAAATGCTTTGGAAAATGTAAACATGTGTACACACTGATAACCTGTCTCGCTATATGTTTATAGCTCGGTGTAAATAACATATCAACTTATTTATATATTTTGCATGAATCTATACCTCTTTACATTTTAAGCGCATTTCGCGCGCGTATTATAATCACTTTGGGCTCGACGACGTTTGCGCTACGTAAAACAAGTACTAAGAAAACGTCATCGTGTTTTTTTGTAAATATGTTTGACGTTCAATGCCATTCAAAGAGCTTTCAAAGACGAGTCTAACGTTTTGGTGTTTCATTGTACGTTACTTACCGCTTTCGTCTTTTTCACCATGAACAAGCATAAGGGCTTTCTCGGTCCGAAGAGACGTGCGCGAACAATAACCACATTTTCCTTGTTCCTCGAAGCATTCCTTTCAGTGACGCCCGGCACCCTGTTCCTTACACCGCTGCGACCCCGTCCCGGGCAAGACGAAATGGAATAAAGTCGTTGCGCCCTCATTTACCTGTTCCCGTGTTTATCTTCCTTCTATTATCTGGCGCTGTCGTCCCGCGGGTCGGCGCGGCGCCGTGAGTCGCCCGCGCGCCGTCTCGCTCGCTCCGTCCCGCTGGCGGCGGGCCAGCGGGACGGGGCTAGGGGAAGAGGCGCGACAAATGGCGCCTTAATGGGGGCTGCTTTACGTACATTTTAAAACTAAAGCGACATTGTACACTTGTATGGTGTTGTAAGGGACATGGATGGTCTTAAAATTAGGGTCATCACACATATCGCAGCATTTCCGAAGAAGGAAATGTAGCGACCGTGGTGCTCTCTACAAAGTGCTGGTTTTAACATGCTAGCAAACGCAACAAACGGATGCATAAAAGCTAGTCAGCATTTACTAAAACAGATGGCGCTACCTACTGAAAGTTCCCACATGTCAAAACACAATAAGTCTATATCGCACTAACGATTTATCCAAGCGAAATAACATACCTTTATACAACATCCAAATCACGGTGGGTCTCAAGACCTGACCCATCTTTTCGTGTTTAGAAAAATGCGCCGTGACAGGATATTAGAGCAGGAAATAAAACCGGAATATTTTCATTACCTTTTCCAACAGCTTTCAATTTACCTAGGCGAAAGGAAAGTCCGTCGAATAGACTATTACCAATTTTGTTGCCGTTGTTGGAAAAGTTCGTCCGCAAACTTTTGATGAGAAAAACGGCTGTGTTAAAAATAACCTCCAAAATCAGATCCCCAATTAAAATAGAAAACTAGTATTTTATCGCTCCTTGTTTATTAAAACATCTTATAGACGTGTTAATGGATTGTGTTCTACTCGTGGTACATTATTTGGCAGATTAATCATCAAAACATTTCCAATGGTTTCTCTGTGACTCATTGTTTCAGTGAACTGATTTAGAAACATTGAACTGAGTGAATCATCGCCATTACATTGACATTGCAACATTATTTTACTGAGTGATATGACCATCAGTGAGTTTAGCCGTTTATGTCCGCATTGTAAGGATAACCACTTTGAATAAAAGGTAAGGAATTAAAAAGCTCTGGATTTTGTACCACACCTGAACTTATTTTGCGGTTTTTTTTTATTTGAAAACGGTAGTCCATGGGTTTGACTGATTTCATTCAGTTCGTGTATTTTAGACAGAGCAAACATTTTGGATATTATATCTGACTTATATCACGAGATAGTTGTGAAAAGTATCTAATCCACTGTATTGGATATGTAGCCTTTATGCAGTGTTCATCTGTCACAATTTTAAGTTCCTGTGTTGAAGTAGTTTGAGTAAGGCTGAAAAATGAAAGTATCCCAATACATTACTTACTAAATTAAAGGAATCTTTTATCGCTGTTACATGTATTAGCACTGAGGCCGGTTAGTCAACGGGAAAGTTGACTAACTAACTAACTAACACCCGAGAGGCACTCGGGATCAAATTGTCTCAAAACTCGATGGCCTCAACGTTGGACGGACAACAGCTTGTTCACGAACGAACTAGGTTGATTATTTCATGATTTAACTCCCGCAGATCCTCGCAATGTCCATACATATGACAAAGGACTCATAACCGTAGATAAGGAGGCTAAGGCAACACGCTTGGAACCTTCCAACCTTCAAAAGCAGGCTTGGAGGTAAAAACATCCCAGACGGAGCCGACCTAAAAAAATAAACACGACTCAACTCATCCGCCGTGCACGTGTTAACCCGTTCGAGAATTTAAATTTGGAACCCGGCTCTGGTTAAACAATGGCCGCCGACCGCTCGCGCCATTGTCATGGTAAATTTGCTTGGGACGTTTGAGGCTGTGGCGTCCTTGTAGGTGTTGGACAGCGAGCTTGCAAGGACGGGAGTAGCAACAGAAACTCGTTTGTATGGGGGCGGCGTAGCCATTTTGACATGCAATTCGCTTACGACTGATTTTCTCAAGTTCAAACGACACAGAAAAACTTCATAGGACGCTGTTTAGTGAAACGAACATTCGATGTTGCGCGGGCCGAATTCTAAAGTGAACTAACTGCAGTTAGACGTTTTGCACTAACTCGTAGCTACGATGCCGCCATACGAATGAGTTGCGATCACCACTCACGTGCTTCCATGCTCGCTGATGTTGGCGCAAGTCCTCGAGGGCAGGGGCACGGTCCTGACCGCAGCCAGAGTGCCTGCTGACATGTTTAAACATGTTAATACATAAATTCAATTTATGTTTTCCTCTGTCTTACTTAGAGCAGAGTGCACGAAAGGGCAAAACATCAAAATCAACTTCAACGTATGATTAAACAGGTCACCTTGTAAGAACAGTATGGAAGGAACTCCATGCGGTTCACTAAAAGTGACGTGTTTGAACATTGTTTAACTCAGCCGTCTCTTCGTGCAATCGGGGCTTAGAAGTTACTCGTAAGTCACAGAAGAACTAATAGTGTTAATTTCGCTATTACAAGTGGCTTTTTCACCTGAATCGGTTTCTTTGTCTATTGCCAATGTCGAAAGGACGCAGCACAATATCCGGAAAATGTGTTCTCGATGGAGGAAAGGGCAGGACGAGTCTCAACTATTTACATCAAAAAAGTATTCCAGTAAAAAGAACAGCAATATTTCACAGGCCCTAAATAATTCAGTCGCAGTCCTTTGGAAATAACATGGCACCTTTGTCTGACCGGGCGATGAAGTAGGCAGGGGAGCTCTTGATCAAGTCTGCTCAGGCGTCACGAACTTTACGTTTAAACTTCAATTTCTGACTTCTACGCACGGATTACGCTACTAAGCTACGGACTGTATCCTAATATTATCACTACATAGTATAAAACAAAGTCGCTTTCTCTGTCCCTATATCCCTATGTCCCTATATCCCTATGTATGCTTAAATCTTTAAATCTACGCAACGGATTTTGATGCGGTTTTTTAATAGATAGAGTGATTGAAGAAGAAGGTTCATATGTATAATAACATCCATTAAATAGCGGAGAAATACTGTTATTTTTGAGGACAAATAATGGCTCATTTTCGAAGCGATTTTAACCAATACAGCATTAATCCTTATGCAATTAAATACCTTAAATACATTGTTAAATACAGATTAAAAAATTGCGGGACGTAGCGTTTGCGGCGGTACCGACCGGCCGGGGCGGCGGCGGGAGCGTGCCTGTAAAATAGTGCGTCGGAGGCCGCGGTTCTCCCTATAGCACTTTGAATTTATTATTTCTCTAATATCTAATAATCATGTAATAATAATATCTAAGTTTCTTTTATTTCAAATATTTCAATGTAGGAACTCTACGTAAAAAGGGTTTATTAGTGTATCATTGTGTCAAAATAATATTTTTTAAATGATACTATGCCCGAGCAAAGCCGGGACGGGCTGCTAGTTAAATATAAGTTAGATTACATTATGATTTTAAGAGTAGGTCACCAGAGTCGATAAGGCATTTGCCATTGAATATTTTTAGAAAACAACCTCTTCAAATGGTAAGGTGGTAGGGTGGGTTGTTTTAGTTTGGAACAGTTCCCTACATAAATGAAAAACATATTTTATGCTCATCTAAGAAATATACATGTATATTTATACACGTTAAAACCCAAATTATGGATGTTTAGAGAAATTTTCACATAAATCAGTTCCACCCACAATTGACACAAATAAAGATATTGTATGTCATTCCATTATCTAAGGACCAATGAATATAATATACAATTATTATTATTATTAAATCGGATACTAGCAAATAAAACATTAATTTCCAAAATCAGCTCGTGCTGATTGATATTTAGAATTTGAGGTTATTACGATGTGTAAGGTTGGACATTGTTTTCTTAAAAAAACGTTAGAAGTGGGCGCATGCAATTTACCATATTTAAACATTGGCAACATAGAGAGTTGAAACAAGAGAAAAGCGCGGGAAAACGGACACGTGGCGTAAAAGTGCAAAGTGATAATTAAGCGACTATTACCTTAATTACATCCTTGAAAAGCTAAGGGTGTTTGTATTTCACGCGTTACCCTTATAGATGTATAAAAGTTGGAATATCATTTAAGTATTGAATCTGTGAATAACGCATTTGAATTCGTCCCACAATTTTTCAATGCATTAACCAAAATTATTTCAGAGTTTTATCTTTCTACACCTCCTTGAGTAACCTGGTTAAGTTACCTCCAGTCCCCTATCTACTTGCTTCGCCGGACTTCCTACTACACACCCCCTGCGTCAGTGAACACCTTTTATGGCTTTCTATCCTCTCTTGTTCCCCACCTCACCTGCCAGAGTGCTCCGTAGATTGGTGAAATTCTTGCGATCTCCGACGGCGAGAAGCGCTTGTTTTTGGAAGATTCTTTTTTATTGGGCAGATTGATTGAGCGCCTTTTTTATTAGATTTTTGTTTTGTTTGCAAGTGGAATAAAGCGAAGCATCGTAAAGTGCCTGCACGCACTAGCGTTTGCCCGCGACTTCGTTCACGTGAATTCAGGGTTTTGTTTGAGCGTAGCTTAGTGGCGCGGGGACTGGCCTAGCGTGCCAGAGGTCTTGGTTCAATTCCTCGCCCCGATATGCACCACTTTTCTTTCTCTTTCTGAGGTCGATAAGTGCATTTCGTCACGAGCTGCTCCATGGTTCGGAATCCATGTAAAACTGTAGGTCCCCTTCCCCTACAATGTGGTAGGGTTTAGGCCCGCCCGGGTTGGTACCATCGCATTGGATGAAAATATGGTCGAAGCGGCAATAAAAAATTGACCGTGTGTTGCATCCAGTTTAATGTAGCCGTGCTCGTTCGTTAACCCTGGGGGGTAAGTGAGTGATTCAATCCGACGTTTAGTTGCATTTCGTACCATCTAACTGGTAAAATTTTATTTCACTTCACAGAATAACACGTCGTTTAACAGTAAGGCTGAGATAAATAAACGTAACAGAAACTAAGGTTGAGATAAATAGTCGTAACAGAAACTAAGACTAACGGAAAGTAGTACTTTGTGACGTCACTTCGACACATTTTGTATGGACGAAATCTCAAAGTAATGCAAAGTGACGTCACAAAGTACTACTTTGCGTTAGTCTTAGTTTCTGTTACGACTATTTATCTCGGCCTAAGACTAACGAAGAGTATTACTTTGTGGCGTCATTTCGACACATATGTTGAGATTCGTAGACGTCACTCGTACTTGGCTGAGCCAAAGTACGTCTTTCGACTGTCAAATTTGACATTCGGTTCATACATTGTATGTCAAAGTCGAAAGACATACTTTGGCTCAGCCAAGTTCGAGTAACGTCTATGAATCTCAGCATAATTGTATGAACGAAATGTCAAAGTAATGCAAAGTGACGCCTGCTACTTTTCGTTAGTTTTAGGCTGAGATAAATAGACGTAACAGAAACTAAGACTAACGAAAAGTAGTACTTTGTGACGTCGCTTTGCATTACTTTGAGATTTCGTCCATACAAAATTTGCCAAAGTGACGTCACAAAGTACTACTTTTCGTTAATCTTAGTTTCTGTTGCGACTATTTATCTCAGCCTTAATTTCTGTTACGACTAATTATCTCAGCCTTAGCATGGTACGAAATGCAACTTAACGCCAGATGTAATCACCAACTTGCCTGTTCATCCGGTGAGTTTATTTACCATGGTGACCCCCGAAATCTTGCTACGTTTACTGGGCCACCCGATCGGGCGACTCCGGTCTATAAATATGTTTCCTCATCCTTAAATTATCTTAACGAAACTTGTAATAACTCGGTTTAGTTAAACGACTCTGTCCCTCTGTCATGGAAATCGACAGGGATACTAGAAACTCAATCGGATTATAACAGCGCGAAATAGGTCGATCGAATTTATTCTATCGCCACCTCATTGTCGCGTCTAGTCTGACGGGTTGATAGAACCGCTTCAGTCTGTCGCGGAGGTGGGACGAGATTCCGGGCCGGGCCATGTCGAGCCGCCTTTGCGACCAAAACCGATGCCCACGGCTCCATACCAGTGGCTCCCCGGGTCGCAATATACTGGGAGGAGTGTAGTTCGGCGGTGTGGATTTTTTCGCCGATTTTTATGGAAAAAAGAAATGGGGGAGCGATAAAATTTGGCATAGTAAGGATGGCTCAATCCGAAGGAATGGCGAAAGTTTTTTATCGTGCAAATAGAATTACTTTAGGATCAGCCCACCTGGCTCCGTTGTATGCGATATCGAGACGTTTTTGAATTACGATGCAACGGTGATATCCGTGAAATATCGCGATTGAAGGCCGATGTCGTACCTACCACTTAGTAAGTGGGAAAGGCGGAGCTATTTTAGATTTTTTTTTCGAAACAGAAAAGATGTGTATACCTTGGGTTCAAACCTGCGGTGTATGATAAAAAAGGTACCAGGCGTTAACCACTTAGTAGTAGAATATTTCGAAAATAAATAAAGCTATTGAAAATGAAATGGAAAATATTCCGCGTTTAATCATAATTATAAATTAATTTAAATTAATTTTGATTTGCCCATACAAATAAAGTCGCACACATCACACCGTAACAGGGTGTGTTCATACACTTACACATACCCACACCTTTTTTCCATAGTTAAGAGCGATTCAATGCAATTAAAATTTGTTGTTTTTGTTGTTTTTTCCTCCAATAATAAATAAATAAATAAATAAAAAATCCAAACTTATGTTATAAATGCGAAAGTAACTCTGTTTGTCTGTTTGTCGCGCTCTCACGCCTAAACCACTGAACCAATTTTGATGAATCTCCGTATAGAGATATTCTGGTCCTTGGAGAAGGACATAGGCTCTATTTTGAGGCGAAAATGAAACTCGATGGGGGTGGAATAGGGGATGAAAGTTTGTATGCGTAGTAACCAGAAAATAATTCTGCCCGGCATCAGTCCAATACAATACGGCATTGACCCGAGCGAAACCTAATACCGCCACCGCCTACTACTCAGAATTCAGTTCTTTTGTAGGCTGAAGTTAACTTGTTCATCAATAACATCCAATACTTGTTTTTGTTAAATGTATAATCTTAAGTTAATTATGTTTATAATTACGTAAATGTCTGTTTGTTTGATTAATAAATAAATAAATACTTTATCTTTGTAAAATATTTTTAGTGTTCTTTTGTATTGTTGGTTGAAAAAGAGGAGACACCGATCCACTATATGTGCGACTGTGGACCACTAATTCATAAAATAAATGCCATCCTTGAGGGATACTTACTTGACCCAGATAATGTCAAAGTCATCGCACCTCAAAAAATCCTGTACTTCCTGAAGGTGAACTGTAAGAAGGGAAAAGTCACAATAGATCTGTAAAGGTCGCAGTGACACCGAGGCTAAAAAGCTCGCAGCCCAACTTCACAAAATAATAATAAAATTGTTGTTTGATGTTTTGTTATTATAGCTGTTAGTTTTCCTTTCGATAATAATATTTTATCTTTATTTACAGGTTCGTTTCCACTGACACTGAAGGCTGCAGACGAGGAGGCGTATGTGAATGCCAGTAAGTAAGATGGATTGATCCTTATTTTTTTGAGATGATGAACGCGTAACAATATTCTTGGCCGGAGTCAGGTAGATGGATTATGTGCTTATCGAGCCGATGTGAAGCATAGAGGTCCAACCTATTTCGAAACAGGTTTCGTCATAAACATACCTTCCTCTGGAACAATAAATGTTTTTGATTTTTTTTAATGCCATTGGACATGGATGGCTAATACCACATCCACCGTCATGATTTTAGCCCAACACACCGTATTTCGGAAGGAATTCGGTCTTATGCCAGAACCGTGTCTTCGTGACCACGGCTACGTTGAACTGGATGGAAAACACGAACAATTTTTAATGGCTGTTTTGATCCTCATTTCATCCAATGCCATGGTCCCAACGCGAAAGGGCTAAATTTTACCACCTAGCAGGGGAAGGGACTTACATGGACTCCCAACCATAGAGCAGGTTCGGTACGAGGGCGACACTGAAAGTTAAATTAAACTAAAAAAATAACAAATTAGCAAGTTATTAGTTTTAACGATCGATATATTTTCAAAAGATAGACGCTATTCACATCAATACATCGCTGCATCCGACGAAGCCACTGAGAAAAGCGCTTTGCCCACTCGCCCACTCGTCGTTTATGAGTAACTGGATCGTATCAACAGTCCCCCTTAAACGTGTTGCCAGAAGTCTACGTATTCTGTTTGTTCATCTTTTGCTTCAGCCATTTCTGGTAACTTTGGTCTATTGCCCAATTGAACAGTCCCCCTTAATAGTGTTGCCCGAAATCTACGTATTTTGTCTGTTCATCTTTACCTTGAGCCATTTCTGGTAACTTTGGTGTGTTGCCCACTGTACTTAGGTACCGCAAATGAATCATATCGTAGTGAAACGTACGCGTGGTGCCACCGAAATGTGCGTCAGTCGGTGTGTCACCGAGCGCGTCACAGCTCGCGTGATCGCTAAGTCCATTAGATCGTCTATCTGGCCGGCCGCCCCTGTTGCTACGGTGGGCACAGCCCACGCTGGCCACGCCGGGTGCAAATCCACCCGGCAAACGGGCACATTTGTGTACGGAGGAAGGGCATTTAAACATTTTTTTATTTTAGTTTGATGTCTTTTCGGGGTTCCGTGCCCGATGGGTGCCAAACGGAACACTATTACTAAGCCTTTGCTATCCGTCCGTCTGTCACAGGGCTGCATCTCATGAACCGTAATAGGTAAACAGCTGAAATTTTCACAGAATGTGTATTTATGTTGCCGCTGTAACAAATAAAAAACAAATAAAAATTAAAGGGTGCCATCATACAAGAAACGTGGTTCCGTTGGGTCAAATCTTGTATAATGGTACGGAACCTTTCGTATGATAGTCAGACTCGCACTTGGCCGGTTTTTTATGGTTCCGTACCCAAAGGGTGAAATTCTCAAATTCACTGAAATGCTCAAAACCGGTTTTGACCTGTGCTAATCTATAAGTTGCTTTGTTTTCTAAAATACTTCGTTTGTCGATTTTATGCATGATACTAAGACTAAATTGACGATGTTTAGAAATCTTTTCTGTATGTATGTATTTATGTATGTTCCTCCATAACTCTTAAACCAATCATCCGAATTAGATGAAACTTAGTGAACGTACATTTAACTACCCGGGACACAGGATAGGCTAAACAGAATTCAGTTTCGCATACGCTAAGATGAGGCTGTCATTTAAACCGGAATTCTCCGCGCGCCCCGGTGGGAGGGTGGCGGCTGAATGGGGGCGGGTGGAACTTCTTTTAAACCACGGAACGAATTATTGATAAAATTTAACTAATAGTAAGAGCGATCAACGAGGAAGGTTTGTACAACGACGGCTAAAGCCCGATGTTGGTTAAAGTCCGAAATATTGGTTTCCTTGAAGGTTACTAAGATTTTCAAGATATAACTGTGTTGAGGGCACTCATTTAGAGTTCATGGTAAGAACAAAAATAACCTTAACCAATTTTTTTTCCATTTTTTTATACAAAAAATTTTTTTTTTAAAGTTCAATTTTTTTCTTGACATCAACTCCTAATTAGTACACTCAACATGGACATAAGTGAAAAAATCTAAAAAAAAATCAAGGAAAAAATAATTTCGGACTTAAACCAACATCGGTCTTTAACCGTAATATATATAATTTGTAAAATATGCAAAAATGTGCATTTTTTCAAAAACATTTAAAGGTTCCTTATTCACTGGCGTTTATTATTCCGTAGCTGTCCACGCGTGAAATTCGTCTCCTTTTTTAACGACGTCGCGTATAAGAGCCCCCACCTCCGTCCATCCAGCCGTAACTGCGGGCCCTAATGCATCCCTTCCTCTAAGCCCGTATTGAAAATTCCTATCTCCAACCGACATGTCGTCACACGATCCAGTACCTTCTGCCATCTGACGCGCCGCTAGAGAGCCGACGACCGAATTTGAGCCTTCGGCCTGCTGCCTAGAGCCGCCTTTTGGCTGGCGGCAGAAGCGGTGCGTCTACTCGGGCTAAAATGAACTTTTGGGCTTTTGTATTAAAGGTTATTCGTCCTTTTAGGGATCTGTCGAAGGGCTATTGTGTGGGATGAATAGGAGTTGGATGCGTCTCCAGGATGATGTGTCACGTATAAAAGGCTATCGTAAGCCCGTATGCTCGGGAGCTCCGCTCTTGCGTCTGTCCGTTCGTAGCAGGTCTTGAAATTACACATTTGACAGGTTCAATTGGGGCGTAGTGTTAAAAAAATAAGTGAGGGAGTTCGATCAATTCTGCACCAATCATAAGCGTTTGTCCTAACATGTGCGCACTTGCTTTTGGAATATTTGTCATCTACTTCTGATTGGCGCAAAATTGATCGAATTCCCGGACTTATTTAATAAAATTTTACGCTGGTTTCTATTCTTATTATAAATTATACATATATTATTCAGTCCCTGTTCCTTTCACTGATATTTCTTCGTGTTATACACACTAATTAGTCACTTCGAATATTTCGTTCGGGTCAAGCATTCACTTCATCGTTAAAGCAGACTTTTACAAATTGTTAAAAACCTTGTTAGAACCGCACATTCTCAGAATTGTCCAAAAAATCTAAGGGCCGAGTGCACGAAAGCACAAAAAATCAAAATCAACGTCAACGTAAGATCAAACACGTCACTTTGTATGGACAGTATGTAAGCAACTCCGTGCGGTTCAGTAAAAGTGACGTGTTTGAACATTGATTAACCAGGCCGTCTCTTCGTGAAGTCGGAGCTTAGTCCTTGCAACGGTATGCAATGATCGATTTAAAATGATGTCAGTATGCAAACCATGAAGGTGTTTTTTTAAACTAACGTGGAATGGTTAAATATGGATACTAAATAAAAATTGCTGTTAGTTAAATATTTACAATAAAAGATTCAAATATTACTTTTGAGGGTTTATACCGTTTGACGAGCCGGGCTGTCAGACGTAACTCCGGGGCAACGAAGTGGCCCTGACGATGCTTCCGTCGTTGGAGGCGAAACATGTCGGCCAAGCACGGCATTGCACACCGGAAAACCGTAAGTTTTCAAAACATTATGTACAGCGACGGTGTAAATCTAAGAACATATTACTTTTGAGATCTGTATCTAACAATAATACATTCAAATTTATTATTTTTTGTAATCCATCAAATAACATAGTGTTTGAAGTCGGATATTACCTCTTCCGGTAGCCTCTTTTGTCGGGTTCACGCTTGACTGAATATTTTTCGGGATTTTTTACCTCGTCATAGGAAGGCTCGGCTCTGGTTATTAATTAGGTTTCGGGACGAGTTTTGTGAGCGATCGTGTCTTTATAAATGTTGTGGAGTCGTGATGGATTTACGCCGAACCTCTCCCTAGTCATGCTCGCATATGTTGAAGCTATGAAATATACCTATTTAAGTATCTTTGATATTGTAAAATTTGTTGTTTGTGTCATTGAGTGAAAGTTACACCGATGAGGGCTCATTTAAGACTATTTTAGGTGACATCTTGTTTATTCCAATTGCCAGAGAAAAATGAGGTCATACATTACCTAGATTATGTTTGAAGAAATAAGTCAGTATTTTGGTAATAAATATGTAAGTCCAATAAAACGAAAAAACCTTTCGTTAATTTCTGACTTTTGTCCTATTTATCTCCGTTAATCATTAGGTATTTTAGTGTAGTAACCTATAGATACAAAGGAAAAATCTAGCTAAACTTAGAAATAAACCGCATAAAACCTGATAAGTGCTTCTCAAGCGGACAGACAAAAGAATCAAGCTATTTATTTATATTTTTATTTGATATGCCAACAACATAATACACATAACAGTTTACCATATATATTCGCCACAAAAAATGTAAATACTACCCCATACATTTTATTTATTTTATATAAAGAATACATTAAGCTATACATAGAAATGAACCGCATTCAAATGGGATTAGTGGTTCTTAAGTTATAAACGGACGCGAAACGTTGAATTAAATGAGATAGTACTAAGGAAAACAATTGTCTACATCGCTCAAAATACAGATTCAAATAGATTTTTGGATTAGCATTTATTTTTAAGAAAATTGTATTAAAATTATATTTTTCTAAAGATGTCTGCGAACTTCTGGATTTCTGTTTGATTTTACAAAACGTGACTTTTGTGCAACAGTCCCTTTAGCGTAGCAGTATTCTTTCACTAAGGACGCCCTTTTATTGTTTAGATTGTTAGTGTTTTTATGCAAATATTGTAAGTAGCATAATTTGTATTGAAAATGCTGGTTGATAATTTTATGTATTTAATGGATACGACATTACCGTTATCTCCGACGAATGTCACGACCAATACTTTTTCAGATTATTTTCAAAATCTGATTACAATGCTTAAAATGTAGATGTCGCTGAAACTCAAATTAATAAAAGTGCTGGTTGTTTTCTGTGTTATATATTTTGTCCTTTTTTGTAACCTTACTTTATTTTCTTTTCATGTTCTATGGCTTATTATTTACGTTTTGTGTTTAACGCCTATATTTTGTTAATATTCCAATGTGTTTCAGTGAGAATTCGTAGTGGAGGCAAGTTTTGTGTTTTTTTTTGCAATTGTTGTATTGACCTGTCTCTGTGATTTCTCCTAATAAATAAATAAATAAATGAGCATTTCATAAATTGTTTCATAAAATGCTCCTCGAATCGCTCAGTTTTTTATTAAGCCATTGCCTTCCGCATCGACAGGCACAGACCGATTTATACGCCAAGGACTCGCCGGGACGCGCATCCTTCATAGGAGCCTATATTATCGTGTTCTCCGGTCCATCGCCTCTGACGTACGGCCCTATCGCAGCGGCGGCATGCGGCGGAATCCATCCTGATTGAGCTGTGCTCCCCGCGAATTATGACGAGTTTTTCGTGAAAAATGCTAGCGTCGACAGGGTAGCGGGATGCCATGAAATTTGTTTCGTAGCCAACTCGGGCGTTAGGGAGTGTTATTATTATTATTATTGAGCCATGTTTCGCACAATAATATCCTTAACTATATATATATTTGATATTTGTTTGTGCCACCCTCAGTTGGGCTATATGGCCTCTCATGCTTGCGGGCATGAGGTGTAGTCTTTTAATTCCCTGGCTGACTAGACCTTCCGGGAATTTTTGCATGTATACGTTGCTAAAACAAATCGAGAGACTTACATAAATAAATAAATAAGCGGAGAAACATCTACATCTAATCCTTATTATAAATATAAATTAGATGTGGGAAAATAAAAAATTAGGGAGTGTACTCCGGGTTAATTAAGTGTATAAACATCGAGTGACAGCTATAACATTATCACGTATTAGTGAAATACACTGATAGTAGCGCCGTCCATTCAGTTCGCTTACACAAATCGGGACGCGAATATCGAATATTCGTTGCACGAAATGGCGTCCATTGCAGTTACTTACGTGTTTGTACGTGTCGTTGGAACTCGAGAACGTCAAGAGTGAGCGTTTTTTGTTTAAACTGACTAGCCAGCGCTACCGTAAGTGTATGTATTATAAGAAAGAAGTGGCTCCGCTGGCGATGAATGAATGAGTTTAATATTGTATTGGCATACGGGACCCTTCGTGTGCGCGTCCGACTCGCACTTGACCGGTTTCTTTTAAGTCAGTCAGTCAGCGTGCTTGCGTCTACTGCTGGACCTACGCCTCTCCATTTTTTCTCCAGTCCTCCTTGCTTTTAAAGGCTGCATTAATTTCTTCTGATGCCCTCAACTTAGCATCAAAATCCATATTCTGGCTAACGTTCAATTTGTCACGATGTCTTCTTTCACCGCAACGGGGGAAAAGAATCCGAGACCTTGCCTCTCCCCCGCAGGTCCTCAACGAATTTCTCGGTACCCCCAAGCCGTAGGTACGCGGCTATTGTATCGGGTTATCTGTTTCCGTCCATTGAGACGTTGTCTTTTATGTAAATGGGAAATGTTTTTTGGTCGATGGTTTTCGATTTCGTCGGAAGATTGCCTGCGAGTCGAATAATAATAGAGGCGTGCTCGCCAGCCGAGACGACCCGTGACTCATTCGGTACCCTCCGGGAACGAGATTGAGCAGGTTGGAGCACGGAGACAATATATTTTGATGAATGTATGAATAAATAAGTTATTTATCTTAAAACGTAGAAAATAACAATTCCAGGGAACAGTTTCATGACAACAAAACTGCACAGCAGAACCTTTAACTAATGGTCGAGTGCACTAGGACACAAAACATAAAACCGGCCAAGTGCGAGTCGGACTCGCACACGAAGGGTTCCGTACCATCAACACCAAAAAAACACGTTTTTGTATGGAATTTTGTATGAATTATTATTATTTTTTTATTTTACCTATTTGTTGTCATAGCGGAAAAATAAATACACACTCTGTGAAAATTTCAGCTGCTTAACTATTACAGTTCCTGAGATACAGCCCTGTGACAGACGGACGGACGGACGGAAGGACGGAAAGCGGAGGCTTAGTAATAGGGTTCCGTTTTCACCCTTTGGGTACGGAACCCTAAAAATCAACGTCAACGTATGATTAAACACATCACTTTGCATGAACGGCATGGAAGGAACTCCATGCGGTTCACGAAAAGTGACGTGTTTGAACATTGACTAACTCGGCCGTCTCTTCGTGCAATCGGGGCTAAGAGCGGTCTTTTCCGGTCAAACCATTGTTAATGAGGAGAAATCATATAAGTATCGTAGACGCACTAGAAAATTCAGTAGTAAAAAATCCTTTATAAATACGTGGTAACGCAATATTTATTTACTGTTTGGTAAATAAATTTACTCATAACTAGCTGAGGTACCCAGCTCCGCTAGGGTCAATGTCGTTTTAGACTGATGTCAGGTTGAATTATTTCCTGGATATTGTATGAGTTCCCCAAACAAATTTTCATCCCCTATTTCACCACCTTCGACTTTAATTTTTGCCACGAAAGGTAGCCTGTGTCCTCGTTCAAGGTCCAAAATACCTCTATAGCGAAATTCATAAGAAATCGTTAAGGCTGTTCCGACCCATATAAAGTTGTTTGCACACATAACGCAAAAAGTATTGCACTTTAAGCCACGAATTAATAATAAAAGTTTAATATAGTCATATTACTTGCAGCGAAAACAATTTCACAATTTCAGGATTATTGGTTTTGCTACAATTTATTTAAATACCTGAAATTGTGAATATGTTTTCGCTGCAACTACTATGGCTATATTTAATATTTTTGACGAATTCGTGCCTTAAAGTGCAATACTTTTTGCGTTCTGTGTAAAAAAAACATTGTATGGGTCGGAACATCCTTAAGCGGTTTAGGCGTGACAACGCAACAGACAGACATACAGAGTTAGTTAACGTTGCATTTATAATATTAGAATGGAAATATATATTACGGTTAAAGCCCGATGTTGGTTAAAGTCCGAAATCTTTTTTCCTTAAAGGTAAATAACATTTTGAAGATATACCCGTGTCGAGTGCACTAATTTCGAGAATATGGTAAGAAAAAAAATAACCTTACCGTATTTTTTTTCTAATTTTTTCGTACAAAAATTTAAACTCATACAAGAAATAAAAATAAAACCATTTTAAAATTCTTTTTTTCTCTTGGCATCGATTCCTAATTAGTGCACTCAACATTAGTATTATTTTTTTTATGTGACTGGACATGGATGGCTAATACCACAAGTTCTGTCATGGTATTAGCCCAACACACCACATGGGAACTAGGTGCCATGCCAGGACCTTCCTTATATTGCACGGCTACATTGAACTGGATGGAAAACACGGACAATTTTCATTGCCGCTTCGACCATCGTTCATCCAATGCGATGGTACCAACCCGGGCGGGATAAACCCTACCACCTATGTAGTAAGTAAGGAAGGGGACCTACAGCTTAACGTGGAATCCGAACCACGGCCAGCCTCTCTCAACGGTCGAACGGTCACCCACCCAAGACCAGACCGGACCCAGCGTTGCTTAACTTCGGAGAGCGATCGCCGAAGTGTCGCGCCACTGGGCCACTGAGGCTGACACTGAGGCTGAGGCTGAGTATATGTGCAGAAATCAAATAATATTATAGGATAAAATTATTTCGGACTTTAACCAACATCGGGCTTTAATCGTAATATATGACACACATTTATGTTTACATATCCACAATTTAGGAGCTTAATACAACCTGTATTTTTGAAGTAAAACTCAGATTTTAGTTAACACTAGTTTTTACTACGAAAACTTGGATCGGCAAGATAACCTAACCCAAGGTAGCCAAAACCAGTCCATTACATACGGTTTTATCGGTACTAGTTTTACCACTGAGTATCAAATTCAAGTTTTTCTTGTATTCTGCTGCTTCGAGTATATCCACTGACGATAGAATAACTTTAGGTGATTTTCTCAGAGTGAATATTTTATTTCACAGCTAAAATAAGGAATGCACAGTGCTAAAAATCCACGGATCAAGTACCCTTTTGTCAGCCTCTGTAGCTCAGTGTGCGACGCCTTGCGATTTGATAAGCTGAGGAAGCACCTCTAAGCGCGGTTAGGTTCTGGATGGGTGACCATTTTCAACCGTTGAGGCTGGCCGCGGTTCGGAATCCACGTAAAACTGCAGGTCCCCTTCCTCATTTACTAGGTGGTAGGGTTAATCCCACCCGGGTTGGTACCATCGCATTGAATGAACGATGGTCGAAGCAATTGAAAATTGATGAAAATTGTCCGTGTTTTCCATCCAGTTCAATGTAGCCGAGCAATATAAGGAAGGTCCTGGCTTCATTGTGGTGTGTTAGGCTAATATTGGACGGTCAGTTCGGTATACAAAAAAACGCGATCTTTTTTAACCGACTTCAAAAAAGGAGGAGGTTATCAATTCGTCTGTATGTTTTTTTTTTAGTTTTTTTTTTATGTTTGTTACCTCATAACTTTTGTCTGGGTGAACCGATTTTGATAATTATTTTTTTAAATGATAGCTAGTGCTTCCCAAGTGGTCCCATTTTAATTTGGTTAAGTTCTGACAATGATATCTATGAGAAAATCATAAAAGTCTTAAATTTGTATTAAGATGTGCGCGACAAATGGACGAATAACTCAATATAACGCCAACCGATTTCTGTGATTATTTTTTTATTGGAAAGGACGTGTACAAATTAGTAAGTGTACTTCAGATTCACTAAAAAAAACAAATAAAAAAAAAATTAACAAAAAAAATAACCGACTTCAAAGAAAAAGCACTAAAAAGTAAAAAATAATTTCCATTTTTGTAGTTACGATTTCTGATATTTTTTGAGTCGGTGTCAGCTAAGGTTAGGTTAGGTTAGGTTAGGTTCTCTTGATTGGCGCAGCGCGTGCCCGGCTGACGCCGACTCAAAAAATAACAGAAATCGTAACTACAAAGATGGAAATTATTTTTTACTTTTTAGTGCTTTTTCTTTGAAGTCGGTTATTTTTTTTGTTAATTTTTTTTGTGTTAAAGTTTGTACGATCGTACGGAACCCTTCGTGTGCGAGTCCGACTCGCACTTGGCCGGTTTTTTCAGGACAGTTGCTTAGATAACATTTCATGAAAATATTCTTACGATTTATATGCTTCGCAGGTAGAGCAGTAAACTTTGTTTCGGAGACAAAGCCGCCGTACGTAAAGTCTACATCAATGTTGCATTTCTCGGACGCCCTCGCACGAACATTGTCACTGTCTTTATTACCCGAATAGACCTAAACCCACTTGTCTTAAGGTGGCCCAACCCGGCGGGCCTAACTCATTCGCGGGCACGGTACAAAACCGTGCTGTTGCGCTCTGGGACCTTCTCTGTTTCAAAGAATAAGACAGGCTCCGTGATGAGGAAGATGCCACATGTCCACAAAAAATACAATGTGCATAGCGTATGATTTTGTAAGATGTACGAAATTTTTTATTTAAAAACGACTTACAGCTAAAAGTAAACCACTACCGCTGTAGTAAAAAATCGAACAAAAACCAAATAGATTATAAATCTTGATTCAATAAGCTATGCCTGATGACTAATCTTTTTAAGTTGTTCTTACTTTATCATTGCGTAATCCACCTCCAAAGTTATTGTATAAAACGCGCGAAAAATGCGAACTTTCTGACCTAATAACTTAGAAACCAAACACAATTTTACAATGCCAACGGTCATCAGACATCTAGTTCGATCAAATAAAGCTATTTTGAGCAAAATTTTAGATCTCTGACAAGAAATATGGGTGTGATCTTCTTTCCCCTTTTGTATGGGGAGATGAGCGGGATGGTCCACCTTAAGAGTATAATGAGGTCACCATGGCTGTTTCCTCAGTCAAATGAAGAAATATTTTTTTCTAATATTTTCCACATTAAATGAACCAACTGAGCGCTACGCCTGTACGTTTTTGTTTTTTTGATACATTACATTCATTTAAATTAATCCGATAAGCTGGGTGAAGCACCTCTGAGCGCGGTTGGGCTCTGGATGGGTGACCATTTTATACCGTTGATGCTGGCCGTGGTTCCGATTCCAAGTAAAACTGTACGTCCCCTTCCTTACTTACTAGGTAGTAGGTTTAATTTAACCGGGTTGGTACCATCGCATTGAATGAACGATGGTCGAAGCGTCAATGAAAATAATATTATTAGTGTTTTCCATCCAGTTCAATGTAGTCGAGCATTATAAGGAAGGTCCTGACATGGCACCTAGTTCCCATGTGGTGTGTTAGGCTCATATCTGACGGACAGTTTAATAGTAGCCGTCTATGTCTAGTTACATAAAAAAAGCACTTTAGTAAGAAAGGCCCTTTAAGGTGGCCCAACCCAGCGGGACTAACTCATTCGCGGGCACGGTACAAAACCGTGCTGTTGCGCTCTGGGACCTTCTCTGTTTCAAAGAAAAAGACAGGCTCCGTGATGAGGAAGATGCAACATGTCCACAAAAAAGATTATAAGGTACGAAATTTCGTACCTTATAACTTAGAAACCAAACACAATTTTACAATGCCAACGGTTATCAGATATCTAGTTAGATCAATTAAAGCTGTTTTGAGCAAAATTCGGCATCTCCGATAAGAAATATGGGCGTGATCTTCTTTCCCCGTTTGTATAGGGAGATGAGCGGGTTGGGCCACCTTAAGTGTCGATTAAAATAGATAAAAAAGATTCCGACGAATTGAGTACCTCTTCCTTTTTTTTGAAGTCGGTTAACTAGAAATTGTCGTTCACTTATCTAGGGTGCTTTCGCGCGTGAGATTAACCATGGAAAAGTACATTGTAATGGTTGCACGCCCCTTAAGGTAAACGGGTTTCGAACCGGCGACCTCTGCGAGCCGACGCGAAGCAGGAAAACGCTCCGCGAGACGTCCGGAGCCCCGTGGGCGTCTCCGATCCTCGGCGCTTGGTCGTTGACCAGTAAAATCGAAAATAACCTCGGCTCCGTCTACCTGCGCGTGCGCAGGGCACGCGGGTTCACGGCGCCCGGCGCCCGCGCACCGGGGTAGGGTTGCCAGATGGTATCCTCCTACCTACATTATCAGCATTTGAGCGGCTCGTAGCATAGTGGCGCGGGGACTGGCCTAGCGCACCAGAGGTCTGGGTTCAATTCCTCGCCCCGACATGCACGACTTTCTTTCTCATTCTGAGTTCGATGAGTGTATTTCGTCACGAAGTTGAGCTGCTACATGGTTCGGAATCCATGTAAAACTGTAGATGCGACTTGACATGGATGGCTAATACCCCACAACTATCGTTATGATATTAGCCCAATACACCACATTCCCCAAGGAATTAGGTGCCATGCCAGGACCTTCCCTTTATGATCACGGCTACATTGAACTAGATGGAAAGCACGGACAATTTTACATTGCCGCTTCGACCACCTTTTCATCTAATGCGATGGTACCAACCCGGGCAGGCTTAAACCCTACCACCTAGTAGAGGAAGGGGACCTACAGTTTAACATGGATTCCGAACCATGGAGCAGCTCGCATTCGTGACGAAATGCAGTTATCGAACTCAGAAAGAGAAATAAAGTGGTGCATGTTGGAATTGAACCCAGACCTGTGGTACGCTAGGCCAGTCCCCGCGCCACTAGGCTACGAGCCGCTCAAAATTTATTTGATACAATACAATTAATAGCTCTCTACAAACACTATTATGTTCTCAAATAAATATGGACCAAACTCTTTATTCGACGTCTAATAAAATATTTTGGTCAAAATTTTTTCTCTCTATGGCCATTAAAATTTAAGCTACAGCGCCCAATAAAACGACCAGACACGTCATTATTACAATAATACCTCTTAGTGAGATGGATATAGAGGTCAATTTTGTATAGTCAATGAGCTTAAACTTTATCATTTGGACGCATTCCAATCACACCGTGACAACATTAAATCATAGTGTTACATTTTTGTGTGCCGTGCAATGACAACCGTAAAATTTGTTCAAGTAATTTGTGGTTTATTTATGGAGAGTAATCATTTAATTTTAATACTCCCAATTTGAAATTTAGATGTTTATAACTATAAAATGTATCAATATACTTGAATTTAAAATATAACTTTAGTGTACGTATCCTGATTTAATTAATATTACATTTACCTTTTTTATGTGATGCTAATACCGAACTGACCGTCAGATATTAGCCTAAAACACCACTTGAGAACTAGGTGCCATGCCAGAATCTTCCTTATATTGCTCGGCTACATTGAACTAGATGGAAAACACGGACAATTTTCATTGCAGCTTCGACCATCGTTCATTTCATGCGATGGTACCAACCCGGGCGGGATTAACCCTACCACCTAGTAAGTAATGAAGGGGACCTACAGTTTGACGTGAAATCCGAACCAAGGCCATCCTCAACGGTTGAAACAGCACTCAGACGTGCTTAACCAGCTTATCGAATCGCTGACACTCACACTCTTTCCCAGTTGACGTAAGTGCATGATTCGATCAGAGATGCTCGTCTGATCTGTGCACAGAAGATAAGGGAATGAGAAGTGGCATGAGGTCGTTATCGCGAGCCCGCCGTGTGGACAGAGTGTGCATGTAAGCCTATGGGAACCTGGCCGCGCGTCCTACACATAGACACAGTCTAAACGTCGCCACCGTCGCGAATCTGCTACCGAAGTGCGTGTGTAGTTCCCACCGACACAAACCCTCTTAAGAGGATAATGAGGTGATCAAGTTCCGTACAGTGGCTCGTGTCTGTTTCCTCAGTCAAATTAAGAAGTATTTTTCTGATATTTTGCACATTAAATAAATGAACTGAGAGCTACACGTCTGTACGTTTTTTTTTTTTTAAACTGAAATTGTATCCATGATGTACGCCTTTTTGTATTTGTATACACATTTTTGAAAAAATATTTCTTAATTTAACTGAGGAAACAGGAAACGAGCCATTGTACGGAACTTGATCACCTCGTTATCCTGTTCAATACGTGAATGCGACTATGTTTGCGTGTGGCGGTTTTATTAAATTGGACAGAGTGGGTCTCAAATGTAGTAGGAGCCCTATACGGCAAATCTCCTTCCATTTAGTTAGGGTTCCGTACCCAAAGAGTGCCAACGGAAGCCTATTACTAATCCTCCGCTGTCCGTCCGTCCCTCCGTCTGTCACAGGGCTGTATCTTATGAACCGTATTAGGTAGGCTTTTGAAATTTTCACAGAGTGTGTATTAATTTTGCCGCTATAACAACAGATAGGTAAAATTAAAAAAGCATACGAAAAAAACCTGATTGTTTTGTGTTAAATCTTGTACGATGGTACGGAACCCTTCGTGTGCGATTCCGGCTCGCACTTGGCCAGTTGGCCAAGATGGACGCGTTACGCCCAAAAGGTCGGATTCCAGCCGGAGCGAACGCAGACACGGCTCAACGAGCGACTGGTAGGCGGTAGGTGGTAGTAGCGGCGGCGCAAGTGGTCCGACCGGATCGCGCCGGTTAGGACCAGTTTGTGTTTTTGCTTTTATTTCTTCCGCCGCACTGACCACCGCAACAAAGGTTGCTCGGCTGCCACTGCGCAGCTCCCCGGGCGCGATTGTTGCTGCATCTTGCGAGCTAGCTATACTGAAGTGCAGGATTCTGTGTTCCGGCCAAGTGCGAGTCTGACTCGAACACGTAGGTTTCCGCACCATCGTACAAGATTTAACCGCAAAAAATCACGCTTTTTTTTGTATGGGGCCACCTTTAGTTTTTTTTATTTTCTTATTTTACCTATTTGTTGTCATAGCGGCAAAATTATTACGCATTCTGTGAAAATTTCAGAAGCCTACCTATTACGGTTCATGAGATACAACCCTGTGAGGGACCGCCTATATTTTTTTAAAATTCTGTTATGTTTCCCATTTGTTGTCATAGCGGCAATAAAAATACATACTCGGTGTAAATTTCAGCTGCCTACCTATTACGGTTCATGAGATACAGCCCTGTGACAGACGGACGGACGAACGGACAGCGGTGGCTTGGTAATAGGGTTCCGTTGGCACCCTTTGGGTACGGAACTCTAATAAGCTAAGCTGAGGTTTCCGGCCCCGCTCGGGCCGATTTCGTTTGGAACCCGGTCATATGTTGTTTCACCGTTGGAGGGTGTGTTTGTGTGTGAGGGTGTATGAGGGTGTGAGGGTGTGTTTGAGTGTGAGGGTGTATGAGGGTGTGTGTGTGTGTTTGATGTTTGGTGGTGTGTCCTATTTTACGTAGCAACGGATTGACTTATTTTTTATGGGGTCGAGAGTGACAACGGTCCTTTTTAACCCCAAAAACTAAAACCTTTCGATATTGTCCGTGACAATGGCGGACCTGGGTGCATATTAATAGCTCGTTTACGAAATGATAACCTTTGCCTAATTCAGACTCGCCAATACAATGAAAATTAAGGTCTTCAAAACAATGTTTACCCATATTTGCCCCCTGTGACGTACACATGTTCGCTCACCGAAAGCTTAGCTCTCGACGTGCGTGCCTAATTTATGAGACGGGTTGACACCCCGCCTGGTGGGATCGCGCAGAGTGCGCAGTTGACCGGCACCGCTCTGATCTTGAACCCGCGGGAGTGCGCTGACACCGGCCGGGGCGTGACTCACGGCGCACAACGCGCCGCGACGCGACACAGACAACGCGCTCCCCCCCTGCCCCTCCTCCCCCACCCGCCCCGGCCGCGACCGAACGCGTCGGCCATTGAAATTCTGGATGATACCAGTTTAGACTGTCTTCCGCTAGTTGGATGAAGCGTGCAACATATAAAAGTTTTATGATTCTCGGCGATACACCAACGGGGGACGCATCATAAAGTCCAAAAACCGGCCAAGTGCGAGTCGGACTCGCACACGAAGGGTTCCGTACCATCGTACAAGAAATAATAGGAAACAAATAACATTTTTAGTATTTTCCAATTTGTACCTGTTTGTTGTTATGGCGGCAAAATAAGTACACACTCCGTGAAAATTTCAGCTGCCTACCTATTACGGTTCATGAGATGCAGCCCTGTGACAGACGGACGGACAGACGGACAGCGGAGGCTTAGTAATAGGGTTCCGTTGGCACCCTTTGGGTACGGAACCGTAAAAAGCACAAGGTCCAAAACCCAGACCGTCCAAAATACTTACGAATACGGATATTTTGAATTGGGTTAGGTTAGGTTAGTTTAGGTTATTTTAGGTTAGGTTAGGTTAGGTTAGGTTAGGTTAGGTTAGGTTAGGTTAGGTTAGGTTAGGTTAGGTTAGGTTAGGTTAGGTTAGGTTAGGTTATATGCATTTTATAATACACACAAAAAATACATACTTTTGGACGTTCTGGGTTTTGGACCTTATGCTTTTTGGGCTTTATGACGACCGTGGCGACCCCACCAACGTGCTATGCAGTGTTTAGTCTAAAATTTAACTCGATGTGATGCACAGAGATTGCGAGAAAATATGACAGAGGTAAAAGCGGCGTCACCCTAGATGCCACACTTTGACCCACATCCGTTTTCCTTGCAAATGACAACGCCTACTGTAGCGCCGAAGCTGATGCGCTCTGTACGTTTCCACACACAGACTTATTACCATCAATATTAGTGTTACCATAATATTTTTAATTAATTAACATGCATGGCATAATCATAGTTATCTAAGGGATTACATTTGAGAGAAGTCGGGTACAAACAGACTATTTTTCATTTGATTCACAAGCAAATAAACAATTCATATTTACCATCACAATATAGAAATATGTTCAGCTGTTTTCAAGCCATTAGCGAGCCCGTAAAGGATGTATTCTGTAATGTTAGTCCGTTCACTCTAGGAATCCAGCGAAGGCAATCAGAGAGAGCCACTCGGAAGATTAATCCCCAGCGATCCCATACATCATATCTCATCCCTGCGCTCCATGGAGTAAGGAAGGACAAGAGAGAGGTCGAAACTCATCCGTGTAGCGGCAGAGTAGCCACTTTATAGTGAGAATACATACACTGACAGTAGCGCGGGCCATTTAGACTTACGTCCTGAGCCCGTTGTCCCAGCTGTCGCCTAAATTGGCGTTTACGGCAAACCGATGGACTGGCTTTTTCAAATGCATGGAAAAATTGAAGAGAGCGCGCAGTGGGCGTTAAGCGAACTAACATTTGCGAGTCCGAGTTTGATTTGACAGCTTACTCAACGTTGCCGTAAATACGTCGACGTTGCCGTTTACGCTGACTCTGCTTTTCATACACATCGGAAGGCCGAGTTTGACTTTGACAGCTTGAAGAAGTAAAACCACAGATTATCTTTTTCGAACTTCGAAGTTCCGTAAACGCCAGTTTAGGTGACAACTGGGACTAGCAGCTCTGGTGTACTCGAGATACCAACGACGCATAAGAACGCGTAAGTGACTGCAGAGGACGCAATTTAGTACAGCGAACATTTATCATTCACGGACAGTACACTGAACTCGGATTGATCATATTTCATCATTAGACAGTTGAACAATAACAGCGAATAATAACTGGCAAGAAACTTCACTGTAGTTTCTTTCGGCGTCCACCAGTAAAGTTTCTTTGCGGATTCTTCTTCACTGGTTGATCGAATCCGCGGATCTATCAATTTTTCACGTAACTTAGGGCCGAGTGCACGAAAGGACAAAAAATCAAAATCAACGTCAAAGTATGATCAAACACGTCACTTTGTGTGGACAGTATGAAAGGAACTCTATGCGGATCGCTAAAACTGACTTGTTTGGACATTGATTAACTCGGCCGTCTCTTCGTGCAACCGGGGCTTAGTGTAGTTTGATCAAATGAGAAAAATGAAAATTAAAACTAAGGGCCGAGTGCACGAAAGAACAAAAAATCAAAATCAACGTCAAAGTATGATCAAACACGTCACTTTGTGTGGACACATACTGTCCTCTATGCGGTTCATTAAAAGTGACGTGTTTGAACATTGATTAACTCAGCCGTTTCTACGTGCAACCGGGGCTTAGTCTTCAGTTTATAGAATCGTCTGCTTACAGGCATACGAGTTGTTGGTATCTCAATTCAATTCAATTCAATGCCACACAATGTGGCGTTTATTTCAAAGATAAGTGGTTATGTTAGCAAAATACAAGTTGATAGGTACGCGCGAAACCCTGAGGTTTGTCTGCGCGTGACACTTCGCTTTATTCTAGCATAAGAGAACACGACATGAAATTCATATTGAAATAAAAATTAAATAGATAAATTAAACCGAACAGTAGGTAAACACAAGTTGTAGGCTAAATAAAAGTATATAGGTAAAAAAATAAAAATAAAACTTTAAAAAAAAAATCAAACATCACAAAAAAAGATAAAATTATTTGCATGCAAAAATTTGACTTATATAAAGGGATTTTCTAAATTTTCAAGTAAAAAATTTTTTATATCTTGTTTTCGTTTAGAAATAGGCAAGTCTCGTCTTGAATCTATTCTTATATTATTAAATAATTTAGGTACTATATATTTTAGAGTTCTTTTTCCAAAGTAATTTGTTGTTTTGGGTATTTGGTATTGCTGGTCAACATTAAGCCTTGTTGGGTAAGAATGTGCTATGGGTACCTTATGTGAATCATTACTGTAGTTTGATAAGATTAATTTTTGTGAACACATCCCTCTAGCCGGAAGCACTTTAAAGTACCTGAACAGGTGCCCAGGATCTGCACTAGCGATAACCCTTTCGGCTGGTGGAGCCATTATCTTAAGTATTCTGTACTGCAGACCATGAACCCTGTCCAGGTACGAGTCAAACGTGAGAGCCCACACACCTACCCCGTACATAACAATTGGCTCAACCAGCGCTCTATAAACTACTAAAAGCAAGTCGGACGGGAGCTTATGTTTGAGCGCGTGCATGTTCTTAAGGCACAGTCTCAGCTTGGCACACACATGATCAATGTAAGTTTTCCACGAGAAGCTGGTGTCTACAGTGAGCCCCAGATATTTGTCTTTTTGTGTGAATACATTTTTCAATTCCTTGTAACGTACAACAGTAAGCATTTACCATTGATGACAGAAGAAAAACACTGGTAAACACTTAATAAAATTAATCCAGAAACATCAACAATTCATGACTTATGCATCAGTTCATGATCAAGCTGAAATCCATCAAGCCGTTTAGGCTGCAGAGCGTGCCAATGAAATTTACTTACATACATACATACAAACATAACCCACCTTGCGCAGTCGGGTAAAAATATCAGTTCATTTGCAATTTTGCACAAATGACTTTGCCGCCATTCGATGTTGCGCATTTCGAATTCGTAAACGGGCTGAATCGCCGACGTGTATAGTCACTATAGTCCTTTCTTACTCGATGCTTCGCCCTGTCCCCGCATTAAGCAAGTGCGGCGAAACGGACTGTATCGCCGACGTGTATAGTCACTATAGTCCTTTCTTACTCGATGCTTCGCCCTGTCCCCGCAATAAGCAAGTGCGGCGCGGGGCCGTATAGAAACTTGGGACGATGCGACGCGCGTCTACGGATCTGGGACACGACCGCAAACTGCCCTTACGCACTCATGTATGTCGTTAGCGAGCGTTTAGGCTGCACAGCGTGCCAATGAAATTTACTTACATACATACATACAAACATAACCCACCTTGCGCAGTCGGGTAAAAATATCAGTTCATTTGCAATTTTGCACAAATGACTTTGCCGCCATTCGATGTTGCGCATTTCGAATTCGTAAACGGGCTGAATCGCCGACGTGTATAGTCACTATAGTCCTTTCTTACTCGATGCTTCGCCCTGTCTCCGCATTAAGCAAGTGCGGCGAAACGGACTGTATCGCCGACGTGTATAGTCACTATAGTCCTTTCTTACTCGATGCTTCGCCCTGTCCCCGCAATAAGCAAGTGCGGCGCGGGGCCGTATAGAAACTTGGGACGATGCGACGCGCGTCTACGGATCTGGGAAACGACCGCAAACTGCCCTTACGCACTCATGTATGTCGTTAGCGAGCGTTTAGGCTGCACAGCGTGCCAATGAAATTTGCTTTCATACATACATACATAACCCACCTTGCGCAGTCGGGTAAAAATATCAGTTGGGCATTCCGAATTCGTAAACGGACCGAATCGCCAGCGCTTCAGTCAGCGATTCAGTCACTATAAGTCCTTTCCTACTCTATGCTGCGCCCAGTCCCCGCAATAAGCAAGTGCGGCACGGGGCCGTACAGAAACTTGGGACGATGCGAATCGCCCGTCTCCGGCTCTGGGACACGACCGCAAACTGCCATTACGCGCTCGTGTATGTCGTTAGCGAGATAGCGCGAGCCCGCGTCGGGCGCCAGTCTCGGACCCCGACGGGGTGTAGCGGTTAGGGGTAGCGGTCTCGAGGGTTGGCCGCGGGAGGTGGGATCATCTGCGATCTAAGGATTCAATGATTGGTTTCCTTGTGATTAGTTCTTAAGAACGGCCCGTAAGCTATGCCCCCCATACAAACGTAGTTTACATATCATTCAAAAACCGCTGTTCCAATTAAATTGATATTTAATATGTAAAGTCAGGGAACCAATATCTGTGTCTGCACGCTTTTGTTTTTTTGAAAAATCCAAACCGAATCGGATGAAAGCAAAAACAAATCTTCATACTAATTTTGTTTTCTCTGTGGTTTGACTCAGTATACATTTATCGAAAAAGCAAAGGCATACAGACACAGATATTTGTTGCCAGATTTGTGATACCAAATATCAAGTAAATTGCTACAGTGGTTTTCAAATGATTAGTAAACTACGTTTGTATTGGAGGCGAAATTTTCTGATGCTTACGGGAGCACCTTAAGAGGATAATGAGGCGATCGGGTTTCATGCAATGGCTCGTGCCTGTTTCCTCACTCAAATTGAGAATTAAATTTCTGAAATGTTTGCAATCAATAAATAAAAGCTGCGTCTATACGTTTTTTTTTTTTTTTTGATAACTTAACTTGTATCCATTATATACGCATTTTTGTATTTGATTGAGGCGTATGCGTATATCACGGGTATAAGTTAAGGTATGTATCAAAAAAACTAAAAAGCACAGACGTAGCTCTCAGCTGGTTTATTAGTTGTGCAAAATTTCAGAAGTTTTTTTCCGAAATTTTGACTGAGGAATCAAGCACGCGCTCTTGTGTGGAAGTTTATCACCTCATTACCCTCTTAATATGCGATTACTTCTAGGGTATTGTCGGTCGGTGCGCCCAATCCTTGTCAAGTTTCACATTTCGGGAAAATGCGTTTGGCAATGGAAACTTACGGAGTGAAGCTGTAATAACTTAGTATGGGATTATCACCGGACCAATTTTATTTATTTATTTATTTTAATGCAAAAACAGGTTTAGTCCGGCGTATTCAAGTTGTTCCGCGCAGTCTAAATGCCACTGTGAACGTTTAGGCCGGGTTTTACATAATCCGTTGTAGGCATAAATCTGGACCGTGCATTTTGGATGTAATTTGTAGATACGAGTCGAGTACGATTACCGTCATCTTATTAAATTGTGCGTTATGCAGAGATACCTAAAATTAAGCATTTTAATAAAAAAAAAAATGTTTTTTTCGACACTCGTGTGGGGCAGGGGAAGCCTTCATAAAGTCCAAAAAGCATAAGATCCAAAACCCAGAACATCTAAAAGTATGTATTTTTGCATATATTTATAAATGCAAATATTATAATGTAACCTAACCTAACCTAATTAAAAAAGTTCCGAATTCATTAGTGTTTTGGACAGTATGGGTTTTGGACTTTGTGCTTTTTGGACTTTATGATGCGTCCCCTGGGGCAGGATCCATACAAAAACAAATTATATTTTCAAAATTGATTACAAGCTTGATGTCGCTCCACAAGCTAAAATTTAATTAGAACGTTTTTTCAACAACCAGGTATTAATTTTGTTTAATCTTTATCAATGATTGGATATAAAATTAATGAGGCCATGACAAAACTTCGACAATATTTTTTTCCAAATCTCCATTAATTTTATTCGAATGCACGTGATTAAAGATTACCCTAATTGTACCTTCAGTCACCCCTCTGCAGTTAATGTAGTTACCGAATCGACGCAGTGTATTTCCTGTCGTCGCATCGGGGCCAGTGTGAAAAACAAAAATGGCCAAGTGCGAGTCGGACTTGCACACGAAGGGTTCCGTACCATCGTACGAGATTTATCACAAAAATATCACGTTTTTAGGGTTCCGTACCCAAAGGGTAAAAACGGAACCCTATTACTAAGCCTCCGCTGTCCGTCCGTCTGTCACAGGGCTGTATCTCGTGAACCGTAATAGGTAGGAAGCTGAAATTTTCCCGCTATAACAACAAATAGGTAAAATAAAAAAAAAAATAATTAAAGGGGGCCCCATACAAAAAATTTGTTTAATTTTTTTTTTGTTAAATCTTGTACGGAACCCTTCGTGTGCGAATCCGACTCGCACTTGGCCGCTTTTTTATATTTAATTTTTATATTTTTTTTATTTTGCCTATTTGTTTTTATAGCGGCAAAATAAATACACACCCTGTGAAAATTTCAGCTGCCTACCTATGACGGGTCATGAGATACAGCCCTGTGACAGACGGACGGACGGACGGACAGCGGAGGCTTAGTAATAGGGTTCCGTTTTCACCCTTTGGGTACGGAACCCTAAAAACGACACGCTGTCAAGTCGTGTCGGTTTTGACGTAAAACGAAAACACGCGAGCCGAGCCGCCTGCGCCGCGCACCCTGAAAAGCAATTAGACGTGGAATTCCCCAGCAGAACTCCACATGTACTCTTATTTATTTACTCGTCTAAAAATAACCGCGGTCCAAGTGTTCAGTGCGCCGCTCGTGAACATGGAATGCTATGCGCACGTTTGTATAGCGACCGCATATGTGCTCACGCGGGCAGAGCTTGATTTTTAGGGCTCCGTACCCAAAGGGTATTTATTACCTATTACTAATCTTCTGCTGTACGTTCGTCCGTCCGTCTGTCACAGAGTGTGTATTTATTTTGCCGCTATAATAGCAAATAGGTAAAATAAAAATATAATAATTTAAGTGGGGGCCCCATACAAAAAACGTGATTTTTTGTGTTCCGGTTCACGAGATACAGCCCTGTGACAGACGGACAGACGGACGGACGGACGGACGGACGGACGGACGGACGGACGGACGGACGGACGGACGGACAGCGGAGGCTTAGCAATAGGGTTCCGTTTTCACCCTTTGGTTACGGAACCCTAAAAGACGCTCATCCAAACGGCACGGGTGCCGCAGCTAGCGCTCGCAATCCGCCGCGCGCGCACGGCGCGGAGGGGGAACGCACGCGCGGCCGCTTCTATTTCCGTCGCGCGCCGCGTGGGCCGCCCCGCCCCGCCCCGCCCCACCCCGCCCCGCCGCGGGGTGCGCCAGGAAAAGAAGGACCGCCAAGGACAAGAGGAGCGGGTATATTTAGAAGGTTTCAAGGGCAGATCCGTAAGCGTGCCCCACTCTTTTGCGACGTCCCGATCGGGGGCGATTCGATTTTCGAAAACAATCTTGAAATTACTTGGAATTCGAGGCGGCAAACACGCCTGTAACGAATTACCGGCTTAAGAGGCTACATTTTAGAATGGAAACAATCATTTTTACCTACAGAAATGTCGCGCAGGTACCCTTAAGGTGGCCCAACCCGGCGGGACTAACTCATTCGCGGGCAAGGTACAAACCCGTGCTGTTGCGCTCTGGGACCTTCTCTGTTTCAAAGATTAAGACAGGCTCCGTGATGAGGAAGATGTCCACAAAATAGACAATGTGCATAGTGTATGATTTGGTAAGATTTACGAAAAGTTTAATTACAAAACAACTTATAGCTAAAAGTAAACCACGACCGCTGTAGTAAAAAATCTATAAATCTATAAATATTGATTAAATAAGCTATGTCGGATGACTAATCTTTTTAAGATGTTTTTACTTTATCATTGCGTAATCCACCTCCAAAGTTAATGTATAAAACGCGCGAAAAATTCGAACTTTCGGACCTTATAACTTAGAAACCAAACACAATTTTACAATGCCAATGGTCATCAGACATCTAGTTCGATCAAATAAAGCTATTTTGAGAAAAAAATGGGATCTCTGACAAGAAATATGGGCGTGATCTTCTTTCCCCGTTTGTAATGGATTTGAGAGGGTTGGGCCACCTTAAGGAGAAACCTGTTTTCACTATCAAAACATTTCCGATTTAATATTTTTTATCATGAATGTATTTTGAAATCTTAGTAGATAAAGTATTTTCACAAATTAGTTTTTTCTCGTAGATAACTGAGTTAAAAATAATTTAATTTTTCATTATTTTTAAATTAAAAATTACTTTAAAAAAAATTTTGATAAATATCGACGAAGCCATACTGGTTAAAGTTTTTAATTTAATTTAAACCCAATATCTTCTGAAATGGAGCAGAGGATAATGCTTTTATTTTTACACGAAACGATTTGATTAGACACAAAAAGTGTACCCTTTTAAATTCGCACAAAAAGTGAGATTTTACGAAACTCATCGACTCGGGGCAAAGAAAATGTAATAAATACTGACGCTAGGGGCCTAGATAAGATCATTTATATTCAGCGATCGACGCAAGCATCTAGCAAGGAAGGAAGAGGGTGGCGACCGTAACTGTTTCTAGCAGCAATCCTTGGGCTTCGCTCGGGTCAATTTCATTTTGGACAATCTTCACCGCCACCGCGTCGCATCGCCCGCCCGCGTATTACTTCTTTTTAACTTAGCGGTTTCTTAATTTAACTGCAGCGTCATGTTAAATAGCTTGTATCCTTTTTCCAGAATTGGGCTAGCAAATGCAAACATATTTTTTCAAATCCGACTGCTGCTTTCAGAGATTACCGCGTTCAAACAAAATACGGACAAACTCTTCAGCGATGTAATATTAAGAACGACCCGTAAGCTATGCTCCCCGTACAAACGTAGTTTACTAATCATTTGAAAAGCACTGTTCCGATTTGCTTGATATTTGGTATCTAATATTCTACGATAAATATCTGTGTCTGCATGTTTTTGTTTTGCTGAAAAATCTAAAGCCAGTCAAATAACAGGCAAAAGAAAATCTTCATACAAATTTTCTTTTCTCTGTTGTGTGACACAGGATACCTTTTCCGAAAAAACAAACACGTGCAGACATAGATATTTGTTGCCTGATATTAAGTCCCAAATATCAAGCAAATTTGAACAGTGGTTTTCAAATGATTAGTAAACTACCTTTGTATGGGAGCGTAATTTTCTGATGCTTACGGGCCCACCTTAAGTATTGATAATTCGCGGACAGTAGCGGCAGTCAGTAAGTAAGTATACATTTCAGATTGGAAAATATTGGCTAATAAACATTGGAAACATTTTCGATTTTTTTTTAACTGAAAAATACAGATATTTACAAAAAATCTAAACACACGGACATAGAATGAAGCTTTCTCAAGTGATTTAATTAAAATCTGATTCGATTTCGTCATTTTAATGGCAGTCGCCGTGCAAAATTGTGCTTCTGCCAACGGACAAAGAATGCATTTCTAAAAATTTTCAAATCTTAGATTTCTTGTGACTTCACGACAGCCTTAATTGAAATCACTCACCGGCACTGTTTCGTTTTTAGGGTTCCGTACCCAAAGAGTGCCAACGGAACCCTATTACTAAGCCTCCGCTGTCCGTCCGTCCATCCGTCCGTCCGTCCGTCCGTCCGTCCGTCCGTCCGTCCGTCCGTCCGTCCGTCCGTCCGTCCGTCCGTCCGTCCGTCCGTCCGTCTGTCACAGGGCTGTATCTCATGAACCGTAATAGATAGGCATCTGAAATTTTTACAGAGTGTGTATTTATTTTGCCGCTATAACAACAAAGAGGTAACATTTAAAAATAATAAGAATTAAAGGGGGTCCCCATACAAAAAACGTGATATTTTTGTGTTAAATCTTGTTCGATGGTACGGAACCCTCCGTGTGCGAGCCCGACTCGCACTTGGCCGGTTTTTTATTTTATTTTTACTCTCGTCTTTCCGTCCTCGCAGGCGTGCACGCACGAGCAACTCTGGCATGAAAAACGTGCAACCATGAAACTGAAATGGGACAGAATAAACAAGTAGCGGATACTATGTTTACAATAGAGTAATCTCGAAATGTTGGATTCTGGAATTGAGGATTACGTAGGCAATGCAATATATCAACTGCGTTCGCAGTTTTTAGGGTTCTGTACCCAAAGGGTAAAAACGGAACCCTATTACTAAGCCTCCGCTGTCCATCCGTCCATCCGTCCGTCCGTCCGTCCGTCCGTCCGTCCGTCCGTCTGTCACAGGGCTGTATCTCATGAACCGTAATAGGTAGGCAGCTGAAATTTTCACAGAGTGTGTATTTATTTTACCGCTATAACAACAAATTGGTAAAATAATAAAAATTAAGGGGGGGTCCCATACAAAAAAACGTGATTTTTTTGTGTCAAATCTTGTACGATGGTACGGAACCCTTCGTGTGCGAGTAGGCCTCAGATCAAAAAAGAAAGGAGATGTGGCATCTAGCGCGTCTACTATTTGGCTGAGATAAATAGTCGTAACCAAAACTAAGACCAACGAAAAGTAGTACTTTGTGGTGTCGCCTTGACACATTGTGCGTGGACGTAATATCAAAGTCATGCAAAGTGACGTCACAAAGTAATACTTTTCGTTAGTCATAGTTTCTGTTGTTGTAAATCAGTGTAAACTAATTTTGTCTAATCTAAGCACACACAAGCACAAAAAATCTAAGCACAAAAAATATTTTCGATCAAGGGAACCCTTGTATTATACAGTAACGTCAAAGAGTCAGACGATTTTAATTACGGTACAGTCAAAGTCCACGAGATTAGGGAATAATCTGTGTACGAGAGGCCTTGTAGCGCTCAAAGCCTTCGTTTATGAGGGGCTACATGTGTACATAGCTATGTGTAATCATCTCAAGACGTCCTCGTTAATCCGGAGAGCGTATTCCAGAGATGGAAGCGTTTGTTAGCTCAAATATTTGCCTTTCTTATAGAAACGTTTTGGGGAGGAGAAACGGGACGGCGAGGGTAGCAGGAAACAGATGTCCCGACACGAGTCGGAGGAAAAAAGAGGGACCCCGCAGTTATTTTTGGCGTCTGGAGTCAACGAGGAATGGAGGACGGTAGCGGCGACAGAAATTAGTATGATTTTTTTTACGCGACCCAACATGGATGGCTAATACCACACAACTACCGCTATGATATTAGCCCAATACCCCACATTCCCGAAGGAATTAGGTGCCATGCCAGGACCTTCCCTTTATGAGCACGGCTACATTGAACTGGATGGAAAACACGGACTATTTTTCATTGCCGCTTCTATCATCTTTTCATCAAATGCGGTGGTACCAACCCGGGCGGGCTTAAACTTTACCAACTAGTAGGGGAAGGGGACCTACAGTTTTACATGGATTCCGAACCATGGAGCGGCTCGCATTCGTGACTAAATGCACTTATCGAACTCGGAAAGAGAAAGACAGTGGTGCATGTCGCAATTGAACCCAGGCCTCTGTTACGTTAGGCCAGTCCCCGCGCCACTAGGCTACGAGCCGCCGTATGTAATTGTAATTTCGAATAAAATGTATTTATGGTAGTTAAGAGTTTGCTCTTCACCGTTGAACATATGTTCTTTGTGTGTAACTATCAGTAAATTTAAATTCGTTTTTGAGTAGCAAAAGAAAAAAATAGGTTCTTCCTTACTGGTAATCGAACTGGCAGAGAAATAAACAATATCGGTAGTTTCCATAGGCTTGGAATAGGCACAGCGCGCTATCCTAGGTCTATGGTAGCGCCAGAGAGTGAGTTAGCTGACGAATTCGCTCACTAATGAAGTTCTCGAGTTCCAACGACACTTACGAACAAGTGAGAACTTCACAAGACGCTATTTTGTGCAAAGAACGTTCAGTTTGAAACTCTTTATCCGTATTGAATAAATTGACAGACATTTACACCCTAAAAACCTTGCAATATATCCTCAGTATGTATATTTATTACGTATAATATAAACTCATTTGATTCAGTAATTTATATTTTTAGACTGTTCACATTGTGGACACACGGTATTTTGTATATATTATATTATATTGACTTGATACACTTTATCTGTATCAAAATTGACGAGGGCTCTGTACACCCGACATAGCTGTTAAGTTGACGAAGGCGTTTACACCCGAAATAAATACTCAATATGTATAATGATTAGGTTATTAAGTTAAGTAATTTATTTAATTAAGACTTTTCACATTGTGGGTTGTTGTTTCCTCGTAGTCCTTAGTTCTTTGCTTTAGACCGTTCTACCAATGTAAGTCTGGCAGTAGCATTTAGGTATGAAATCATAATTGTGTTATATCATTTATGTGGACGAAAAAAAAAAGACAAAAAAAAACATAATTTATAGACCAGTGAAGTTTCTTTGCGGGTTCTTCTTCACTGGTTGATCGAATCCGCGGATCAATCAAATTGTGACATGACTTAGTTTAGTTTTACTACCAGAAGTTGAATAAATAAATGAAATGAAATGAAATGAAATGTGGGTTGTGGTTTCCTCGTAGTTCTTAGTTCATTGCCTTAGACCGTTTTACCAAAAATGTTGACGAAAAAAAAAAACAACTTATAGACCAGTGAAATTTCTTTACGGGTCTTCCCTGAGTTGATCAAATCCGCGGATCAAAATTGTGACATGACTTAGTGTAGTTTGACTACCAGAAGTTGAATAAATAAATGAAATGAGATACTGCGCGCCCCGAACTCGTAAGCGAACAACTGCATTCAGTGATTTTCCTCTGCCTCGCGGCTACGTTTCCGCCTAAGAATACGTTTCGATCGCCACCCCCGACTTTTCTTGCTCGCTGTCGCGAGTCGTGAAATGAAAAGTACGAGGTTTAATTAGCTCTGTGTGCACTGGGGGCCTTCGGCATGTAAATTGTGCCGGGGTACCTTTCCGCTCTGAATTGAGTAATTTGTTTGCTGTAAACGTTGTGTAATTCTTGAAAACTTTCTCTTGAAAGTGCACGCAGTCGATAGATTTTTCGTGGGCGGTGCTTAAGTGTTTCATTAAATTTCAACCGATTATCCAGTCGTCAAAAAAAGCGATTTAAACATGTATATATATATATATATATATATATATATATATATATATATATATATATATATATATATATTGTTTCCGGCTGAACATCATTATAGCCGACGACTCTCAAATAAACGAGATGAAGAAAATTATATATATATATTATACTAGTTAAGTTGCCTAGAATTCGATCTCAGCGCCACCTACCGGGCCCAATAGTAAATCTAAACCATCCAGGGATCCACTCAAATATACACACAAAATTTCATCCAAATCGGTCGAGCCGTTTGGGAGGAGTGAGTTGACAAACACACGTACTTATTTTTAAACATTCCGCGCCCTACACGCGACATTTGGGAAACGTGTGCCAAAAAGGAAAATGCTTATCATTTAATTCGTTTAAATGGTACATAATCATCAAATTGGTTCGTATATTTTATTGTATTTAAAACTTACCTTGTCTTAAATACAATTTAGAGATTATAAGATATTTAAACATAATTATAGTTGTTTTTAATTACTGTAAAGCACATGTGTGCTTGTTCGCATAAACGCATTTTATAAGCAAGGTTTAAATTTACAACCAGTAGAAGCTTCTGTAAATTATTTTTACAGCCTGCTATTCGATATTTTGTATTTGTGGTATCCTTGTAGGTCATGAATACATTAAGAAAATGGTGAAACATATTGTAAACATCACATTTAAATTAATTAGTCCAAAGATATAGGAATTCACGAATAACTCTACGGCTGATATCAATGAATAAGCATTACAAGAAATTTTAAATATCTACACCTTGACATGTATGGCTAATACCATACAACTACCGTTATGATATTAGCCCAATACAACGCATTTCCGAAGAAATTAGGTGCCATGCCAGGACCATGCCATTATGGGCACGGCTACTGAACTGGATGGAAAACACGGACAATTTTTCATTGCCGCTTCGACCATCTGTTCATCCAATGCGATGGTACCAACCTGTGTGGGCTTAAACCCTACCAACTAGTAGAGGAAGGGGACCTACAGTTTCACATGGATTCCGAACCATGGAGCAGCTCACATTCGTGATGAAATGCACTTATCCAACTCAGAAAGAGAAAGATAGTCGTGCATGTCGGGGCGAGGAATTGAACCCAGACCTCTGGTACGCTAGGCCAGTCCCCGCGCCACTAGGCTACGAGCCGCTGCATACGGCAACCGACATACGGGCTATATCAATATTATAACGCCATATTTGTATGTAGTCATTCTGCACGGATCTTGCAATCACTATGCCGATGCACCTATGCTAGTATTGTGTAAACCCTTACTTACTCTCAGAGAGCACACACACAGTGATCCTTAATAACTTCTAATTATCTCTCTCTTAACGAGTGTGTGCCCCATTGAAGTTCTTAAGTGTTATAGGGGCTGATTGTGGATGACTTTGTCCTCTTGCGCCCCTATCCCACTTGTCCTGCGAACGTCCGCCTCCAATGGCGGAGCTACATGATTGGCTAAGTCTGTCGAACTTACGTGATCATCAGAGCGTTGAAGGGGCAGCGTGGCCGAGGTCCGCTTCGTCTTTAAAATGGAGTGTAGGCACAGATGATATACTAAGAGCTCCAAACATTTAGGTACGCCTACACAAGGTTCAAGCACTAAAACATAAGAGCGACATCGAAGCGGGCACAAATAAGAGAGAAAACGAGATGTACTCACTGCGTCAACGTCTCTTCGGATAACTTGCTGCGGTTTGCCTGTCGACTTTTGCTGAAGTGCTTTTCTACAGACTAAGTGACTGATTAATGTGTGCAGTCACGCGCGTCGATAACTCGAACTGTACCAGTAGGTACAGGTGGCAACAGATAACTAGATCCCTGACGAGGGAATTTGCACCTTCAATCTATTTCTGCGCAGATGTGTCACGTGGCTAATGGTTTCCAGTTAGTTGCCGGAACCTATTTCCCTATATCTGGTGATCTTCTCCTCCAGATGGTATGGTGCTATATTTCTCTGTTGGCCGAGTTGAACACATTTGTCCGACAGTGTAGCACCGCTCTTCGTCGCCCGCACTTACAACTTCCACCCAACCGTCGCGTTGTCGGCCACGCCGATGCGGGCATCTGTCAACTTTAGAAGCCGCACAGGCACCCGTTTAAGGATTGCCCATATCGTCGTGAAGAAGTCGTGTCGCCCATCATGGTCCGGCAAGCAGTTGGCGGTATTTTAGAGTAGTCGAATCGCGTCGACGTCGTTGTAACAATGCATAAATGCTAGTCTGACTCGCCTAACGAGGGTTCCGCACAAATTGAACTGTAAATATACGTTTGTGATCGCATACACAATGTAATTTTACTTGCACAATGTTTTTTTTTTCGTGCGGTGAGAACTTGCTTCTCGCCAAATTTAATTATTATAGCTAAGTCAAAGAGAAGTAGTATATTGGATTTGATTTATTTGAGAGTGTCAAATATCCCTAAAAGTGTCCGTATCTTGATTGTGTTGACTCAGAACCTTCATTTTTTATAGGTTCAAGGGACCATAGACTTATTATTTCAACTTAAACGCGTTCCTGAGAAAAAGGGTCTTGACAGTCAGACAGACGGACAACGAAGCGATCCTAAAAGGGTGTCTTTTCCTTTTGAGTAACGGAACTCTAAAATAAGGTTGCTTAACCAACCTGCGTAAATAATCTTTCGACTATACAAGATCTCGCTTCAAAATATCAATAGCCTTTTCGGTGGCCTGTTGTCCTCCTCTTTTCGGTTTAATTATACGAAAACTTCCGAGCCCTTAACAAACTCGGTAAACTGTCGATGAGCTTTTCGTTACCTAACGGAATAAGGTAATAACTTCCCGAGAGAATTGTAAAAGGGCTTAAGGCGAAACGATTACTCAGTCAGCCTCATTGGCCCAGTGGCGCGACACTTCGGCGATCGCTCTCCGAAGTTAAGCAACGCTGGGTCCGGTCTGGTCTTGGATGGGTGACCGTTCGACCGTAAAGAGAGGCTGGCCGTGGTTCGGTTTCCACTTTAAACTCTAGGTCCCCTTCCTTACTTACTAGGTGGTAGAGTTTATCCCGCCGGGTTGGTACCATCGCATTGGATGAACGATGGTCGAAGCGGCAATGAAAATTGTCCGGGTTTTCCATCCAGTTCAATGTAGCCGTGCAATATAAGGAAGGTCCTGGCATGGCACCTAGTTCCCATATGGTGTGTTAGGCTAATACCATGACAGAAGGTGTGGTATTAGCCATCCATGTCCAGTAACATAAAAAAAAACTAAACGAGCGATGATCCCACCTCGCCAGGGTAGTTAAATTTTCATTGAATAATGTCTACGAAGTTTTTCGATTTGGCTAATTTATTGCTGAGGTGGATGTAGTTTATTTTGTGTAACTCCATTTAATTTTCCCGCAAACTCTATCACAATGGGCTTTGTTTATTTTACCGCGTTTCCCGTAACGTTGTATTCATCATCTGTATCCTTTGAGCTTTTGTCTGCTTTCAGTGATTTTACACGAAATTAATCTTTGAGATGAATCGGGGATTTTAATGAATTTCACGAAAAGTTGCCGAAATTTCTCTATCGGATGCCTGCACTTTACATTACATATTTCTTTATACGTTCGGCAATTGTCAAGTGCGGGTACGGAACTCTAAAAACGATGTCTAACTAGTTTGTAAGCATCATAGACAAACCCGGAGATGTTTCTTGTTAGCTCTTCTCCAGAATTGATCTAAGCGGCAGAAAAAGAAAAAAAAAGGTGAGTGTGTTGTATTATGTACATCTAATAAAGCGACATAAAAAAAAGTTAAAACTGAAACAAATTATGTTTAATTACATTTTATGCATTGTCATCTATGCGATTCGTTTAATAATTTATTTATTCACTATTTAGAGGAAATAATTGATTATAAAAAACGCTCCTTGGTCACGGTACCAATATCCAGATAAGGGCTGTTACATTTTAATTTTTACATGAGATTGTGACAAAAAATGTCACAATCTCTCATTAAACCGGTCGGTTCTGAATTTCTAAAATGTGTTTACATATATTTACTTTAAGAGCATCCTCATACCTAAACGTTTTGGACCAATTTTTGCGATTAAAACGAGATAGCCAGAGCAGAGTAGTTAGTTAGTGCAGCTCGAAATAATTCTTTCTAAATGTGACCAACCCGCATAACGCGTGAAACCGGTTTTTTTATTGTTTCGTTGAAGAATTTGGAAAAAGTTAAACATGTTCTTCGCTGAATGGGTAGATAATGTTAAGATCTTTGAATTGGTATTAAAATAAATATTAGTTAATATCAATATAAGCCGCAAACTTTAAAAATAATATATTTGAGACGTGACTTCAAAATTGTTTCCATGCATAAAATATCAATTTCTGTAACATTTTTCTTTCTGTTTTGGTGGAACGTTAACTGGAATTATGCATTTTTTTTTCATGTTCTCATTCCGTAAAGTCAGGAACTTAACGCAATCAAAACATTCGTATTGGCTAGTATAATAATCTTAAGTGCCTACGGCTCATTCCACAGATGACCTAATAGTTTCCGAACTTGAAAGAAAATGATGGATGCTCTATTCGTTCCACTTGTACGGAGATGGTCAAGCCCCGTCCGCTATCATTTTCGAGAGAAATTCACACCCAAAACCGGCCTTTCTAGGCAAAGCGTTTTACGAATTCTTTCTAACTTTCGTAAAAACTGATTAAAAACTTCAAAACTTTCATAAAGTTTTTCTTAATATAGATTGCAAGGAGAAAGGTCCAATAAATTAATCATAGTATCCATTAATCAAAATTTTAGGAAGTAAGTTTTTTAAAGCCTGAATTTTTTAGTATTTCTGTTCTCATAGCCATGTTCTCTTTTTTAATACCTATCGCATTTATGTGACATGGGACCTCTGAGCTTAATTTTAATCGACTAATTTTGTCAAACATATATACTATCACGCATTTTAAATTGCGGGGGAGGCAGAGACATATAGGTTCACAGCATACCCCTATCGCTTATTCAACAACTATATATTTTTTGAGATTCTACCAAGCGCGTGGTGACCTATCTGGTTGTGATAAGTTTTTATCGGTCGCCCGGTCATGTTTTGTGTTACCCGGCATGGATGGCTAATACCACAACTACCGTCATGGCACAAACCCAACACACCGCATTGCCTAAGGAATTCGGTGCCATGCCAGGACGTTCCCTTTGAGCACGGCTACATTGAACTGGATGAAAAACACCGACAACTTTGCATTTCCGTTTTGACCATCTATTCATCCGGTGCGGTTGAAGCTTAACCCTACCACCTAGCAGGATTTCGACATGCATTCCGAACCATAGAACAGCTCGCATTCGTGACGAAATTCAATTATACAATTCATAAATTCAATTCGGCGGATCAATCAGATTGTGGAATGTCTTCGTGTAGTTTGACTACCAGAAGTTGAATAAATAAATAAAATAAAATAAATTTAAAAGAAAGAAGTTGGGACGTGAACGGGGCGGGGATTTGAACCCATGACTTCTATCTTATATCACAAACCCAGTCTGTGATGCCTACTTCATACCCCCTTGAATGTATGACGTACGTGCCGCCTCTCTCTCGAATCTTGACAGCCGACGTCTGCATCGCGTCAGTCTTCGTCGGCCGTAATAGACTAGGAGGTCGCGACAAAAATGTTAACGATAACGTAAATGGCTGCAACTGGGTTCACGGGTGAAAGACCAACCCTCTGAAGATAAACGTGTCTGTCTGCCTGCGCCAAGTGGTTGCGTTACCTATATAAGGCGCCTTATAGGAGATTTAGGTTACTTATATAAGTTTAGGTATATTTAAGTATTTAATCATAAAACCGACTGGTTATTGTTATGTCATTTATGGGTATCAATGTGTCCAGACTGTCAGTATATTCATTAGCAGGTACATGCCAACATATTTTTTCTATAGCCAAACTGGCTTGGCGCCGGCAGACCGGCATGTTTAGCATCAGAGGGTTGGTCTCCAACCTGTGAACCCAGATTCAGTCATTTATCTTATCGTGACCAAAAATGTCGTGACCTCCCAGAATATAATCAAAGTACGACTGCACGGTGTATCCAGTGGTGACTGTGGACTCCCGTGGGCTTGCTAGAGCGTCCTTTATCTAATCGTTACCAAAAATGTCGTGACCTCCCAGAATATAATCAAAGTACGACTGCACGGTATATCCAGTGGTGGCTGTGGACTCCCGTGGGCTTGCTAGAGCGTCCTTTATCTAATCGTTACCAAAAATGTCGTGACCTCCCGGAATATAATCAAAGTACGACTGCACGGTATATCCAGTGGTGGCTGTGGACTCCCGTGGGCTTGCTAGAGCGTCCTTTATCTACTCGTTACCAAAAATGTCGTGACCTCCCAGAATATAATCAAAGTACGACTGCACGGTATATCCAGTGGTGGCTGTGGACTCCCGTGGGCTTGCTAGAGCGTCCTTTATCTAATCGTTACCAAAAATGTCGTGACCTCCCGGAATATAATCAAAGTACGACTGCACGGTGTATACAGTGGCGGCTGTGGACTCCCGTGGGCTTGCTAGAGCGTCCTTTATCTAATCGTTACCAAAAATGTCGTGACCTCCCGGAATATAATCAATGTACGACTGCACGGTGTATCCAGTGGTGACTGTGGACTCCCGTGGGCTTGCTAGAGCGTCCTTTATCTAATCGTTACCAAAAATGTCGTGACCTCCCAGAATATAATCAAAGTACGACTGCACGGTATATCCAGTGGTGGCTGTGGACTCCCGTGGGCTTGCTAAAGCGTCCTTTATCTAATCGTTACCGAAAATGTCGTGACCTCCCGGAATATAATCAAAGTACGACTGCACGGTGTATCCAGTGGTGACTGTGGACTCCCGTGGGCTTGCTAGAGCGTCCTTTATCTAATCGTTACCAAAAATGTCGTGACCTCCCGGAATATAATCAAAGTACGACTGCACGGTGTATCCAGTGGCGGCTGTGGACTCCCGTGGGCTCGCTAGAGCGTCCTTTATCTAATCGTTACCAAAAATGTGCGTGACCTCCCGGAATATAATCAAAGTACGACCACACGGTGTATCCAGTGGTGGCTGGACTCCCGTGGGCTTGCGAGAGCTTCCGTTATCTGTTCGCTCCGTGTGAATTTCTCGCGTCGCGGCCCGCACTTCGCCCTTATCTGTCTGGGGTGCTGCGAGGGCGGCCTCCTCGTGAAGGTTGACTCCAAGTTGGAGTCTTAACTGTCCGCCCTTGAGCAAAATTAGTGAGTTCACGCGACGCGATAAGGCGAATTATTTAGACATATCCTGATATTATAATTTCAGCAGTTAAATTACGAAATGACTTAACCTCCATACATCCGAGAGTTTCACTTCACGTTAGCACTTTAATTAAGAGGATAATGAGGTGATCAAGTTCCATACAATGGTCGGTTTGCTCAGTCAAATTAAGAAATAATTTTCTGAAATTTGGCAAATATACAAATTGAGAGCTATATCTGTACGTTTTGATTTTTTTAATACCTAGACTTATATCCATGATAAGGGCGTACCTTAAACATTTTAATGCAAATCTTTAGAGTCGTATATCATGGATATAAGATAAAATATAGAAAAAATCAAAACGTACGGACGTAGCTCTCAGAGAATTTATTTTATACGCAAAATTTTATAACAAAAATATTGCGTGATTTGACTGAGGATGCAGGCACGAGCCATTGTATGGAACTTGACCAACTCATTATCCTCTTACCTTTTTTTTATGTGACTGGACATGGATGGCTAATACCACACCTTCTGTCATGGTATTAGCCCAACACACCACATGGGAACTAGGTGCCATGCCAGGACCTTACTTATATCGCACGGCTACATTGAACTGGATGGAAAACACGGACAATTTTCATTGCCGCTTCGACCATCGTTCATCCAATGCGATGGTACCAACCCGGGCGGGATTAACCCTACCATCTAGTAAGTAAGGAACGGACCTACAGTTTAACGTGGAATCCGAACCACGGCCAGCCTCTCTCAACAGTCGAATGGTCACCCATCCAAGACCAGACCGGACCCAGCGTTGCTTAACTTCGGAGAGCGATCGCCGAAGTGTCGCGCCACTGGGTCACTGAGGCTGAACAGTTTAGTGCACTCAACATTAGTATAAGTGCAGGAATCTAATAAAATCCAAGGAAAAAAATCATTTCGGACTTTCACCAACATCGGCCTTTAACCGTAATATATACATTATCTTGTTTAGGTAGGGCATAGGTTGAAGACAGATATTTATACTTGTTACCAATTTATTCTTTGTATTTGTGTTTTCTTATCTGTCTTGGTTCTTGCTCCAACATAAATAAATTAACCTTACCTGTTTCTAGGCAAATAACTAAATTGTGTCACTTGTGATATTGTATGAAATGAAGAGTAATTAATAAATGCTTTAGATATTGAAATTATATTATCACGACACACAGACGCGTGCGTACGGCGATGTCGACACGAGTCGTTGTGAAGAGCGAGAGCCCGCGTTTACGTGAGTGTACGAGTCCGTGTGTGCGTGAGTCTGTTTTCGCGCGGGCCTCTGTTCCTATTCACTTTGTGTCACGGCTTTGACACAAAATAATCGGATGCCTGGTCCAATAAAAGAAGAAAATATAATTTTCAAAATCGTAATTATTTTTCTCGGAAAACACGAGAACTGTCCAGGTTTAGCTAACGAGTGGCAGTTTTGACACAGTCTGTATATTTATTCGTCTAGATTAGTCTTCATCTGCAAGGGATGTGTGGCACTAAAGTCGTTGACATATCAAAAGGCTTATTCCACGAGTGACAAAGCATTCCGGCCAAAGCGAGCTTCCGTCGGATTTAATTAAAGTCAACAGTACTCAATTAGTGTGAGTCAAACCCACTCGGATGCTCCGTAAATAGAATACGATTCTACGTACTCGATAATTGGGTTTTAAGTTAATATACGTCTTCATATAATGTAAGCACTTTAGGGCTGTTTGACCCAGTTAATCTTTTGAGATGCGACACCTAAATAAATGACACATCTCACTTGAAGTGAGCTGGCGACGTGCCACGTCGCGCGGATGATATGTAGCCGGGTAGGAGGGGAGGGCAATTCATGATTGAGTTCGGGACGAGACAGTGTGTCATCTGTTCTCATTATGTGACATGCAACTCTGTACATTTAAATGGCAAAACAAAAAAATATCTAAATTTGTCTTCTGCTGGAAACAGCTCGTATTCCATTAAACGCTGACATTTATCACTAGCGCATGTAACGCTAATATGTCCAATCGGTCAAATTACATGACATAATAGATAATAATATGAATCACCAGAATGTATGTATTACAACATGTTCTCCCCAATCTTACGCCAACTCTTTTAATGCACGTATCTCTGGATCTTTCAAGAAACTGGTGAAATACGTTAAGGATGTCCCGACCCATACAAAGTATTTTCTGCACAGAACGTAAAAAGTAATCTCGTCGTCATCGTAAAAACTCATTGTAAACATGAAAGTTGGTTTTTGTGGATGTTTGTTACTCCATTACGCGAAAACGGCTGAACAGATTTGAATGAAATTTGGCACATATAGTTTATTACCTGGATTATTACATAAGATACTTTCTATCAGGGAAAAACGTTAGGCTCCTATGGAATTATCAAAAAGTTCGTCAACATTGAGATTGACCCGAGCGGAACCGGGTACTTCAGCTCGTTCATTATAATCGTGAAATATAGCTACAGTATTGGCGGTAAAAACATGATCGGAATTTCAGGTTTATTGCTATTCTTTAAATTCTCTAAACACGATTTGTATTTAACAGCGCCATCTAACGGCCTAAAACTCCTAATCGCTAATTACAATGCCGCAACTAAAATGGCTATATTTCATATTTATAATGAATTCGTGGCTAAAAGTGCAATATCGTTTGCGTTCTGTGTGACAACGTTGTGTGGGTCGGAACAGCGTTAATGCTCAGCTATCGATACTCGACCTTCTATTAGTATAAGTACGTTCCAAGTAATACAATGTTCTGGTCGACCCTGGAGCACGTCGCCCCTTGACGGGACCATGTCGCTGAGACTTTTCGGGAAGACATCAGAGGGATTAATAGGAACGGGCTTCCTTTGATGAAAGTCTCTGGTAATTGATATAGTTAGCTTCGGGTTTCCTGCTTTCTTCCGCCTTGGGAGAATAGGGAAGTGGCGTCTGAATTCGGTGTTCTTTTATTTCGTTTCGGTGTAGGTTTTTATTTGCCTTTAAATATACCTTGCGTTGATTGTTTTATCGGCAGTTTTCTCATTGGAACTATATTCCTTATCGCGAGTTTCACGGATGAGAACTAAACGGTAAAATGTGTCCGAGTGACACCGACACTTTTGCTGTCACAGAGACAGCTAAAGTCCTCCCGTCAATTTCGTTGTTTAGGCAATGAATGTTTAGGCAATCTAGCAAATCTGGTGATCGTGTGCAGTTTCAAAGTTCAGGAGCTCCGCTGGGTGAATGTCCAAAATGAAACAACGGCGTCGTCGTCACCGATTTTGATGCCATTTTAAGGCAGTCTTTAAATTAGCCCAGAGGGTAATCCTGTTTAATCCCGCCCATGTTGGTACCATTGCATCGTTGCACCTTTTGGAATTGTTGGCCGATAACGGGTACAACGAAGATTCACCAAGATCCCCTTTGAGCTACGTAACCTGAGCTACGAAGAGAGACTTGAAGCTCTAAACCTGCCTACTCTGGAGTCACGCCATCAAAGAGGGGACCTAATCGAAGTTTACAAATTTCTCACCTTAAAGTACAACTGCCCAGAACTCATTGAAATATTTGCACGCAACCAGAATGTTCATCTTCGAGGGCACAACATGAAACTGCAAGTCACGGCTTCTAGAACGAATACTCGCAAACAAAAACTACATATCCAGCCAAGTAGCAGAGGCATAGAATAAACTCCCAGAAGATGTGATTAACGCTACGACCACCAACCAATTCAAAAATACATAGACTGGATAACTATGTCAAACAAAATGTAATGTAAATAAAAATAACTAAATATATCAAGTTATACACTGGATTTAGACGCATCAGCATATGCTGCCTGTCTAAAACTTATAAATAGAAATAAATACAAATAAATAAGTGCAGTACTTGGCTTTGGCAATTCACCGTTTCGGTAAAATGATAATGTAGAAGTATTTCCAGATTATTGCCAGCAACACTCATCCCGCGCGTCTCCTTTTTTCAACACCAATCCCATTTTCGGCCGAGCCCCCGCAGACAATCCTGCTTTTTGACCCTCTCAGCATGGAGCACCTTCCGCAGATCTGATCCCGTCCCGTACTTAGCGCGGGATTAATACACGCCGCGACAGGCGCGACGTCGCATGCGGTAGAGAGCGCGCTGGAGGGGTTCGCACTCTGCTCATACGCAACAAACTATGCTCATGGAATTGGAAAGTGGTAGTATTTTCTTTAAATCTAGTCTAATTATTAATACGTAAGTTCTGGGGCGTGGAAAAATTCAATTACCAAACGTTTAGTTTACCATTTTCGGTTTCATGTCGGTCGTCGCCACGTCGCCGCGTCGTAGTGTTCGTATCGTTTTTGCTCTTCCTAGTACTGTGCATACATACATAATAATTATCTGTGTGTCATATTCATATGCATTTCATTTTGTAAAGTAACTAAATTACTCTATTCGTATTTCAAATTTGCATGAAACAACTCTAAATTTTTCACAATATTCTTTCTATTTCTTAAACATATTAAAACGAATAATATAGGCCTTATCTCGCTCATTGCGTTAGTTATCTTGCTCTTTTCTCACAACATTGATTGAAATGTCTCCTTAAGATTATTGCTTTATTAGTTTTGCGTTTTTCATGCAATAACAATTATTTTATTTCAGTTCTTGTGACATGCAAATATGTACCGTTTGAATTTCAATTTAAAACTCAAATTATTTATTAGTTCATGCAGCATAACTCATTATATTTACATATGTATTCAGATGCAGACTTTGGTGACAATGTGAATAGTTCATGTCGTGTTAGCCAAATGGCGCTAGCTCAGCTTGCCTTGCTAGTCCAACTATACAGGCTGCGGTTTTTCATGCTAAGGCATTTCGATGCTAAGGCGTCTTCCTCCGGACGGCTGTGTACTGCACGGCGGCGGCATACTCGAGGTTGCCTCGACATATTTGAGGGTAACCCGTGTCACCGGCCGACGTTAAACCGACCATCAAGTAGATCGTGTGTGCGTACGTAATCCACAGCGAGCCGTCCCGGCGGCCACCGGAGGAATTACACTGAGGACCGGGTAGAAACGGTCCGTTTGCAGTCCTCGCACGCGCTGGAAAAACTCGCGCCGTGGAGTCGAGTGCATGGGAGCGAGGGCGTATGGAAGGGCAGAGGACGTGCAGGAGATGAGATCTGCAAATGTGTGCGAGACAGGTACGAATGTGTGCATATAAAGTTTTCGATTTTTTTGTTTAAATATATAAATAAAAATATATGATACTTTTCAGATTGCCGCGGTCGTTAGACATGTTTGAAAAATGTTACGGCTATTCACGCGGCAGGAAGGGACATTCTCCGACGTTTCGAGCTAATCATTCAGCCCGTTGTCAAGAAGGCATCCGCCACGTTCGTACGCAGCAGACGACGAAATAATATATATATATATGTATCGTCTGCTGCATATTTATATATATTTTTATATGGATACTTATATATTTAGTGGTTACATACAAATACATCGCAGTCTTAATGTTTTCTGTGTGTGATCGTATGTTTTTTATTCAGTGCACAAAGAAATGCATAGACACCTAGGTACTTTGTCAGCTATTTAAATACCATATTTTTTAACTCTGTGGCATCTGGTGTTGTGTAATGACTTGTTGTGTATTTTGTTGTGTTACCATGCTTGTTTTTGTGTCATTACATGTTAAGATGCTCTAAATAAATAAATAAAATATATCAAGGTGTGGTTTATTGTTCGTACAATTCTTACATATCTAGTTAGATCTCTCTTTTTTATGTTACAAGACATGGGTGGCTGATAAATACGACACCCACCGTTAAGATTTAAGTCTAACAAACTGCTATCCACTTAGGAATTAGGTGCTCTTCTAGAACCTTTCCCCTTTATGAGTACGGCTATATTGAAAGAATACGGACGATTTTAGATTGCCGCTTTGACTATCTTTTCTTTTAATGCGATGCTACTAATCTGGGTGCTTAAACCTGACCACCTAGTAGGGGTAAAGGACAGTTTTTAGGGTTCCGTACCCGGAACCCTATTACTAAGCCTCCGCTGTCCGTCCGTCCGTCTGTCATAGGGCTGTATCTCATGAACCCTTATATGTAGGAAGCTGAAATTTTCACAGAGTGTGTATTTATTTTGCCGCTAAAACAACAAATAGGTAAAATAAAAACATAATAAAACTTCAAAGGCGGCCCCATACAAAAAAACCTGATTTTTGGGAGTTAAATCCTGTACAATAATACGGAACCCTTCGTGCGCGAGTCCGACTCGCAATTGGCCGGTTTTTCAGGATTTCGGACCATGGAACACGTCGCATTCGCAACTAAATGCACTTATTCAACAGAGAAAGAAAAACGAAGCCGTGAATGAACGGGGAATCCATGACCTGTGGCATAGAAGGCAAGTCTCCGCGCAACTGAGCTCCGAGCCGCTCGAAAAGGATTCTCTAAGGAAGCTGCTGCCTCAGTTCATTAAAAGATTAGGAAGTTGAGCGAATCCGCCGCCCTCCAATCGAAGCGGGGATAAAGTCGCTGAAGCCAGAAGAGTCACTCTTCTCATCTCTCGCTCCGGCGAAATTACCTAATTTTTCTCCGACCTGCGCAATCGCGCCGCCTAATGCAGTCGTTCGCGAGCTCAATCTCCCCCAATCCCATCAGCCGTGACGGATGGACTCGAATACGTCTTTCGGCGCGATGCGCCGCCTCGGAGCCGCCTGGACCGTGTGGGCCCGGTAGGGCTATGGTCCGAATTGCGCTCAAACGTTGACAGCGTGAATACAGTTGGTCCGAGACGCGCTGACAGTGCTCACAAATGCAAGATTGTGAGGTATGACGTCACGATGACGTCGTCGTTGATGTGTTTACAGTGCTCAGGGCTGTCAGCGGCAGCTAAAGATCCCGCGGCAAATTTTATTTTGATACTGCAAGTAGAGAAATATAAAATAAAACTCGTCACCGCTTAGGCTCGCCCATTAGCTGCAGTAACTACGTAACAATACTGCAGAAATGCGCGCTCTCTAAATTGACTTTCAACTACTATTTCGCCTGTTTGCCAAATTCTGTGTCTATAAACATATCAAAATCACCTTCATCATCACTCTCATTGTCACGTAATGTTAGTAAATAGTTATACGCTTGCAAATTGTTCATTGTTGAACATTAAATAGTCTTTTTTGTTGAAGAATCTTCAAACAATAGTTTGAGGTTATTTTGTGAGCACCGTTAGCACGCTCACAATCGGTCCGATTTGATATCGCAAATATTGCAGTATTCGCGAATACTGATTCGGACCAGGTGTTTGCGCGAATATTTTTGTGAGCACTGTAAACCCAATTCGGACCAAGGGATTGATCTATAGCTGAGTGACCGGGATAGCACAGCAGTAGCTCAACTCTGACGATTTTTGAGATAATTGTCACTTAAATAATGGCGGAGCTCTGCTGGTTCTGTTATTTTAAATAATATGATTGCCAAGGAACATTCGCGACAGTTCAGTACAGCGAAACTAGCTTAGAGCTCATGCAAGCGAAATGTGCCTGTGCAGGTTTTGTATCGCTTGTATCGAAATTAATACTACAAGTATAATATTAATTAAATTAGGCGTAAAGCAAATTCTAAATTCAACATTAATGTCATAGGCGTTAGTTTTTTGTTTCATATGGACTTGCTGTTTTAAGTGTAGACTGTTCGGTAAAAATATTGCCTTTTTGCCTGGTATCAGACGTTCTTGTAGAAATGATAAAGAAAGGTACTGTAATGCTTCCCGCTTGCACCGATCTTGAAATATTCGTCTCTTCAATAACCCTGTTTGCAACATCAGATTGGTGTTTACGTTTCCATGAAGCGATAGAAAACATTTTTTCTTTGCTTGTTCCGATCTTGCTTGGGGTGGAATCAGAGGTCTAATTAGGAAGGGAACATTTTACGAATACAGACAGAAGGGCCGAGTGCAAGAATCAAAAACTCAAAATCGACGTCATCGTATGATTAAACACATCACTTATGCACAGTAAGGAAGGGTGCTTAGCAACTCCATGCGGTTCACTAAACGTGACGTGTTTGAACATTGATTAAGTCACATTTCTTTTCACGCAATCGGGGTTTAGAACAGTGGAACATAGTTTAAAGATTATCCGGACAGTGTGAAAAATACCTGCTGCTCGGGTAGATGTCAGCAGGGGCAAACCTGCTGGCTTCTTTGTTTTTGGTAAACGTGTAACTTTTCAGAGATATTGCACTGAATGGAAACCATTTGTGTATCAGAAAAGCACTATTAAATAAGTATCTCTGGTCCACACAAGTCTCAAACATGCCTCTGTTGTTTAATGTACTCATACTTTTTTCTTTAATCACGAACGCACCGGTCGCACTGTTACTGTAGATTGTGCAAATAAAGCAATGGTGTAACCATTGACTTATGTATTACTAAGTGGTGTAACCTGAGGGTGTAACGTTTTCTATGGAACATAAAAAAAATCACAGCGCGCAGGAAAGTAGATATACGATTTTCTATCGCATGTGCGAACGACGCACAGCGCGCAGTAAAGGAGAATGGATCCGGCGTTCCCGGAACGAGGCTACCCTACCTGTAGTCTCTGGTGTGCAGTTTGTTTGTTTTCACTTCGAAAATGAGATTTCTTCCGGGTCTTGGGAGACGAAAGTTATGTGTGGACAGCGGAGATATAACCGTGCACACGCGCCGAGATACACGTCGGTTCGCCTCGTCGTTCGGTTCGCATTATACTGTCTCGCTCGCTTTTTGGTGGCGGGATGAGCTGTACTTGAGAAAAGTCGAAGATTGAGCGAGAGAAGAGTGTTATTTACTTGCCTCTGCTAATATTGTACTGGAGCCTCAGTTTCAATGTTTAACCTGGTTTTATCATTTTATGGATGTGTAATGATCCCTGTAATGAGGAATGAATGAATGGGTGTATATCCCCTCAAAAATACTAGTGGAACATTTCATAAACGAGAGTATATATTCAGTTTTTTAATAGGCGGTTTAGAGTTTGTTGTAAGATATCGTAATAAAGGGTTTAATTGCATCATTACACATCCTTAGAGGAGGTAATGAAACTGTGTAAAATATTAAACTGTCTAAACGGCGAAAGGAACTCCAAAAAAAACGTATTTTAAATATCGGACCAGTCGGTCTAAGGAGTTTGACCTCACTTGACCTTGACGGAAGCGCTGTCTTATTTACCTTAATTCTTATTACTCAGAGAAAAAAATATTGATTAAAACTTTTTTTAAATACAAGCTTTTATTTGAATGCTCTAAAAATAAACTTTTAGTTAAAGCAAACCCATCACTTATAACATTATCTATACTGTATGTATGTATATTACTGGATATGGGGCTGCTGTATGACCTAGTGAATAGTCGAGTCGACTGTCCAGAGCTCGTCGGCGAAATTGGAATTAACGTGCCAACGCGACGCACACGACATACACACTTATTCAATATCCCCCTACATTACACAAACTACGTTCAAAATTCTGTCATGTTTCGAATCTTCAATAAGTACAATCGTATCTTTAATGATGTTGATCCTTTTATAAACACAAAAAGAGAGTTTAAAATAAAAATACTAAATATCTTAAAAGATACAGAAAACAAATAAATATGAAACACACATCACTCACACGCACACACCCTCTCCCTCTCTCTCTCACATACACACACACACTAACACACCCTCGCACACCCTAACACACCCTCACACCCTCAGGCCCTCTCATTAACAAATACCCACTCACATTCACACATTAAACAAGCACAAGGTCGTCTAGAAAGAAAATGTCTGTCGTAAATTTAAGCAAATAGCTTATTACCTATGTAATTTAAATACAACTTACTGTAATGAACGTTCTATAGTTAACCAGAATTTGTGTCTGGTGTCTACTTTTACTTGGTTTATATTAGAGGAAATCTGTAATTGGCAACCTATTTTAGCTCATGTATTATGTAAACTTGTGAAGTAACACGCTGTTGATTTCCCAAATAAAATAAAAATAAAAATAAAAGCTTGCCGCGATCTTAAACTGTATAAATTAATTTCATAGAATACATACAAAAAAAAATTGTAAGGATTATTCCTTACAATATTTGCAATTATTCCTTTAAATGTCGCGACAAACTTTTCTCGACATTTACTTATCACATTTCGTACATTTTACCCCATAAACTTACATGCAGGTGACCTCCATGTATACTTCTTTATTGTCGTTTTGTTTTTCTAATTATACTGTGCTTACTATTTCCAAGCCTTTTTGGTTAAAGATACAAGAACGATACAATACAAATATAGAATCGAACCTGAGGCAGTCAAACATTTTACTGAAAGAAAATTATAAAAATCTTCAAAGCAGCACGTTTATTAGCGGAGGGGCTGTATAGACTAACAGCTCTATTCAGAGTGGGCGGACTAACTTTAGTACGCATTTTAAGGTCGGATTAAACCGGTTTTATATGGTTGGTCCGGTGCTAATCTCGTACTAAGTTTTGACAGGTACTCTCTGAATACGACTGTAAGAAAATTGGCTTAAAAACGGGTTACGTTAAATAATCTATAGCAGCGATATGTTTTTTGGTGTTACTAAACACACTTGCATATTAAACTTATTCAATAAAGCTGCTTTTGAGATAGCTTAGTCCGGAACAGTGAATTTAGGTTACACATAACGCACGGAGATATTAAGGTGGCCCAACCCGGCGGGCCTAACTCATTCGCGGGAACAGTACAAAACCGTGCTGTTGCGCTCTGGGACCTTCTCTGTTTCAAAGAATAAGACAGGCTCCGTGATGAGGAAGATGCAACATGTCCACAAAAAAGACAATGTGCATAGTGTATGATTTGATAAGATTTACGAAAATTTTAATTTCAAAACGACTTATAGCTAAAAGTAAACCACGACCGCCGTAGTAAAAAATCTAACAAAAACCAAATAGATCCTAAATCTTGATTAAATAAGCTATGTCTGATGACTAATCTTTTTACGATGTTCTTACTTTATCATTGCGTAATCCATCTCCAAAGTTATTGTATAAAACGCGCTACAAATTCGAAATTTCCGACCTTATAACTTAGAAACCCAACACAATTTTACAATGCCAATGGTCATCAGACATCTAGTTAGATCAAATAAAGCTATTTCGAGCAAAATTTTGGATCTCTGACAAGAAATATGGGCGTGATCTTCTTTCCCCTTTTGTATGGGGAGATGAGCGGGATGGGCCACCTTAAGGCAAATTCCTTCAGTGGCTCGTCAACTTCACGAAGCGAACAATGAAGTGAGAGGTCAAAATGTGACAAGTAGGTGTTCCGAAGTTGGTGGCGCAGACGGGACGCGACAGAGCGCGTCGCAGTTGAGCATAGTTGACGAGCCTCGCCGCTAGGTGGCGCTGTTAATAATAACGCCGTCGACAACCATGCACGCAGTCACGCATGAGACGTGCAAACTTCGGAGTGAATTACGTCGTTGATTTACAACTGCGTGATATATTCGCGTTAGTAAAGTCGACTAAAATTACATGCGACCGTTTACTGCCAATGCCCTCTAACTCTCTAAACACAAAATGGAAGGACAGTAATAGTAAGTACGCCCTTAAACATTTTTAATAATTCTGTAGAAGCTTATATCATAGATATTAAGATAAGTTATCAAAAAGATTAAATCGTACGGACGCAGCTCTCAATTTGTTTATTTAATTTGCAAAATTTTATAACAGTCTTTCTTAATTTGACTGAGGAAACAGGCACGAGCCTTTTATGGAACTCGATCACCTCATTATCCTCTTAACGTAACTCAAAAAACATGGTCTTGAATCTATGACAGGCCACTTTGAACTGAAAGGCAGAAAAAATCACTTTCAGTTTCTTAATTAACTCCATTAGATGTCTATTACACACGCGGATCCGTCCGTCGGTCCGTCCGTCCGTCCGTCTGTGTGCCTGTCACAGGGCTGTATCTCATGAACCGTAATAGGTAGGCAGCTGAAATTTTCACAGAGTGTGTATTTATTTTGCATCTGTAAAAACAAATAGTTGAAATAAAAAATAATAAAAATTAATGGGGGCCCCATACAAAAAACCTGTATAATTTTGTTAAATCTTATACCATGGTACGGAACCCTTCGTGTGCGAGTCCGACTCGCACTTGGCCGGTTTTTTGTGCCAGGTCGATTACCTCTGGCAAAGAAGAACCGAAACTTTGCTAGGTTTGTGATTTGTTTAGAAATATAAAAACAAATTAAAATAGCTATTTTCTTTATAAACAAATGTAAAATACGCTATTCTATTTTTCCTATAAAGGCGTATCCATAACATTGTGGCCCGGCCTGCGCGCTGTGTTCGTGCCCTAATCGGCGGCATTAAACCCCCCTGGCATGTTATGAAAGGCAACAAAAACCTGTTGAACGCCGGCAGGTATGCGGGGACCAGTCGCGACCAGGATCCATTAGACGCGCAACAAAGGACCTTGAGACGGCTGCCTACCTGAGCCCTGTTCCTACCTGACTTACATCGCCTCGGCAGCACCCCACTCCGGAACGCTCCGACAGAGCGGGCGGGCCTTGTTTGTCTTGTTGGATATCAAGTGTTCCGAATGTACAGGGTGTAGCAACGGTCATAATATAAATTTCGGCAGCGTAATTCTCATGTTTTCCAAGACAATTTTTTTTTTCTTAAGTGTCTAGTTACCGAGGTATTAATTTTTTTAATGTACAGTCAAACCGGTTAAACGTAAAAATGAATGGTGTTTAAATACAACCTCCGATTCAATTTTTTAAGGGTTTTGTTTACTCAGTAGCTAGTAGACATCCTCAACTATGTTTGAATCTATACTCAACCCTATAATAGTTTCCAAAAGTCAAAGTATTTCGACTGTTCATCTTTTCATTCAACCGGATGTGTATCCTAAACTCTTTGTTCGACTGTACATATGTTTTCGTCTAGTGTAATTTGACGCGATGTTGTAACATTGAAAATGAAAATGAAAATGAAAATGAAAATGTTTATTATTGATAATGCTTACAATATATAATTACTTACAATATATATTACTTACAATATATATAATAAATACTTACTTAATTTCTAAATTGTATTCTATACTAAGTTATAAGTGTAAAGAATGAAAATCAAATTATCTTATGTAACGAAAACATTATGAAGGTAACAAATAACTTAAAAATTAGTAGCTAAAGTAAGATAATTAAAATAAATAAACAGCATATATCAACAAAAGGACCAAACACAGCTGTGACTAGGCTGACATATTGCTAAGGCTAGTCGCTGATTTTAAGTTTGGCCTGTTTCTCATTAGTGACGTTTCGTAAAATTATGTTACATTACGTTTAAAAGTCAAGATAAAAGACATAAATCAAACCTGTTCATACAATTAGCACACAAATAAGTATCTTCAAATAGACTGTACAACCAAACAAGGTGAACAAACCAAATGAGAACTAAAAATGCTTTGGACGATGAGTTTCTTGGATGAGCGAAATATTTGGCGTATGTAAAGTAAAGATAAAAACATATAATAAAAATAAAAAACTATATAGCTGTCGATATTTGATGTGAGAGAAGATAACGTTTAAAATTTTTTTTGAAACTATGTATGATGTATGTATCGTTCCAACACTTAGACGCTGCGAACTTAAAGCTGCCTCGAAATGAGGAGCCATGATGCTTAGGAACTGCTAGCAGTACTCCGGACCCACGCGTGCCATACCTATGACTCTCTCCTTGCCACTTTAGTCTACTCCATAAGGGTGTGGGACTCTGTGACATAATAACTTTAGCAACTTGAGTAGCCAGGTGGAGTGTACGACGATTTTCCATTTTAAGTATATGTAGCTTGTTCAGAATGGGAGTTATATGAGAGCGTCTCTTAATATGCTCACAAAACCGAATACACGCGTTTTGAACCTGTTGGACTCTTCTAGACGTTTTTTTATGTATACAGGGGCCGTAGACAACATCTGCATAATTAAGTTGCGAAAGAATCAGTGTCTCTGTTAGTTGATGTCGGACCTTGGTACTAAGATATTGTCGTATTTTATATAAGCTTTTGAGTTTACCGAACGATCTTCCAACCTTTTCAGTAATGTGTTCTTCATACCGGAGTTGACTGTCTATCTTGAGACCAAGGTTTCGCGCAGTTTTAACAATTGGCAGAACTATTCCATTCATCATAATAAGTGGGTTTCTAGACAGCACTTTTTTTACAGTATTTTTGTTTCCCAGTACTAAAACCAAGGACTTCTGGGGATTTAGCGCTAGTCCATTACTCGCTGACCACTGCCAAACACTCCTCAAATCAATGTTAATATTATTAACGGCCTCAAGTATTTCGCTAGGATAGAATGAATATGATAGTTGGGAATCATCCGCAAACAGTACAGATCTCATATATTTTAGGCATAGTGGAAAATCAGCAGTGAAGGCAGTGTATAGCACAGGTGAAAGGGATGACCCCTGAGGACAACCGCGCGGGACATGTTCACTGCTCGAGAATAAGAGGTTTCCGTCTGCGCTAGTACACTTAACTTTTTGCGACCTGTCTTCTAAAAAATTACTTAAAAGGCGTATTGCATCCGCAGATAATCCGTAGTAACATAGTTTTGCGAGAAGTAGCTTATGGTCTAGACAATCGAACGCTCTTGAAAAGTCTAATAGAACTAAAAAGGTTGCTTTTCCTCCATCGGCTGCACTGAGTGCATCATCAGTAACTTGCAGGAGTGCAGTCGTCGTACTGTGACCCGCTCGGAAACCCGATTGATTGTCTGGTATAATATTATTTTTATGAAGGTATGCTGTTAGTTGGGAGGTCATAATTTTTTCTAGTATTTTCGAAAATGATGGTAATATACTTATTGGCCGAAGATCTTTAAAATCTTTCACTTGCTTTATTTTAGGTACGGGCGTGACGATTGCTGTTTTCCACTGTTTTGGGTATGATCCTGTTTCTATGCAGCTGTTAATTATGTGAGTGATAGGTGCGAGAGAGTAGGGAAGTGTCATGTCTATCATTTGTTTAGTACTGGCCATTGCATAAGGAAGGTCTTGGCATGAAACCTAGATCCCACGTGGCGTGTCAGTCTTATGTCATGACATTAGGTGTGATATTAGCCATCCATGTCCGGTTACACACAACAGATTCACGTTCTTACGGGACATCAGGTTATTTTTACACTAAATTAATTAATTACTTTGTATGGAAAGTCTAACTTTTTTTAGAGGATATTCAGACACTGTTATTAAACTTTTTTGTTTATTTCAATGCCAATAACAATTTCCCAAAGTTTATGTACTGGCCATTGCAACACCCGGTGATTTAAATGATACCTGCAGCAGTGAATCCCTCGGTAGATAACATACAATAAGTAACGTAAAACAAAAGGCAATAACGAAATCTTTCCTGCTTTATAGAAAAAATCTAAGATTCCACAAAAAAGATCCAAAAGTATGAGAAAGAGTGTGCCAAGACCTCCGTAAGATAACGTGAGGCCTAGGGCCCGGCAAACAAACATCCCTGCGCTGCACAAGAGTTCGTTTCGTAAATGTTCTCAAGTTTTTTAATTTGATTATGAGAAATTCATTTTGTATTAACCTTTTTCTATTTCAAGTAAAGTAAATTGATTTGTTTTTGATGTACAGGGGGTGCAGGTAATTATAAAATCACCTGCATATACACTAGCTAAGAGTCCCGGCTCCGCTCGGGTCAATTTCGTTATGACCGTATTAGTTTCGTTCGGCTCTATTTCGTATTGCTGTTTTGGATTTAAAACCGCCAACCCGGTATTTTGGTTCGTTCAATGCATATAATAGGGTAAATGTGAGGAAGAAGGTAATCTGAAGATTAGCGGGGATATTCCCCGTTGTATAACTGCTGACATCTTACAACGTACAAAACTCGCTGAAAACTGCTTATTTTCGGTGGTACTTTGACATTCCTAATCAGCGCCATCTCCCGCCACTGCCAGAACTAGACCGAGACAGAGTTAGACCGCCATTAAACTAAGCTTAATTCCAAATTTTGCCTAGGTAGGTGCGATGAAAACGTTTAATTTTAACTATAAATTAAAAAATATCATTGTAAATAAAATTTTTGTTGATATTCATTGATTTACATTTGATGTATTCTGAAATATGAATTGCAATGCCATCTGTGGACTTTTTTGATCCCTATTGAACACTTGTATGATGGTAGCAATCTTGCATCTTCTTTCTAGCAATCAATCTAGCATGCCACTTCTACTTCCTTTCCTTGAGTGACTTACTATGAAATATCTATAGCAGAGGTGTTTGTTCGCAGGCGCATCGTATTGGGAGAGTCGCTGACGCTCTGCGGCGGCGGCGAACGCGCTCGACGCTGGCGGACCAACATGTACTAGATATCGCGCAACGATATCAGAACGTGAGTAGACTCCTACTGTTTACTCCATAGCTCTGCTAACAAGACGAGCAGAGTGTGCGAGTGAGACGTCTCGTCGTCTTCGTCTTACAAAATCGCGTGCAGTTAAGAGGATAACGAGGTGATCAAGTTCGATACAATGGCACGTGCCTGTTCCACAGTTAAATGAAGTAATATATATTTTTTTAAATTTTTACATTAAGTAAATCAACTGAGAGCTTAGACTACACGTTGTTCTTTTTTGATAAATTAAGTTATTTCTTTTTATGCGACCTGACATGGATGGCTAATACCACACCTACACCGTTATGATATTAGCCCAATACACCACATTGCCGAAGGAATTAGGTGCCATGCCAGGACTGGATGGAAAACACGGACAATTTTTCATTCGGCCGCTTCGACCACCTTTTCATCCAATGCGATGGTACCAACCCTGGCGGGCTTAGACCCTACCACCTAGTAGGGGAAGGGGAACTACAGTTTTACATGGATTCCGAACCATGGAGCAGCTCGCGTTCGTGACGAAATGCACTTATCGAACTCTGAAAGAGAAAGAGTTTTTGCACTATTGGTGCAAGTTGGTATTGAACCCGGGCCTCTGGTACGCTAGGCCAGTCCCCGCGCCACTAGGCTACGAGCCGCTCAAAACCACGATGTACACATTTTTGTATTTGCATATAATTTTTTGAAGGTTAACAACACCTGGTGTATCTTGTGTTGAGAACCGTTCGAATCGCACGGTACGCAGTATAAATCTGAATGTGCCAATTTTCACTGACCGTAAAAAAGTATTACGTACCGAATTTAGATTTTATTACATTTAATTTTAACTTTTGGTAGTCAAACTACACTAAGCTACATCACAATCTGATAGATCCGCGGATTCGATCAACTCAGTAAAGAAAAACCCGCAAAGAAACTTCACTAGTTTACATATTTGCTCGTCATAATAATGACATACACACTTACATCTAAATGCTACTGCCCCCAATTCTTGGGTAGAATAGTTTAAGACAAAGAACAAAGAACAAGAAACACAGCAACTGTCAGGGTAACTGGATTAAAAATACAAATTATCTAACTGACAAAGTTGCTTATTCAATACAAAATATGTAAACGAAATCAATTCACATCAATAGCCACGTGGGAACAAAGCAACTACCATACTCAAAGGCAATCTTCGACTCTCGTTCTAGAGGTAAATAGTCAATACATAAATAATTGAAATGCTAAGCACATTCAAATCTGGCAGTAAATCGAAATACGCCGACGCGCCGCCCACGCGCGCTGGGCGGGCGGCGCGGGGCGCTGGGCGGGCGGGCAAGCTGGCCCACCCTCCGGGAAAACTCGTGACGGGTTGACTGCTCGTTGTGTCACAAACGCAACGCATTCGTACTTTATTAACCGAATGCAAAAAATGTTCTTCATTCTAGTGTTTATTAAACTTTTTTTGAACCGCATAAAAATCACTTTGTTTCAGTAAACAACAATACACGTTCTTAAGAGGATAACGAGGTGACCGAGTTCCATGCAATGGCTCGTGTCTGTTTCCTTAGTCAAATTAAGGAATATTTTTCTGAAATTCTACACATTGAGAGCTACAAATTAAGAGCTACGTCGTTACATTTTGATTTTATTGATAACATAACTTATATCCATGATATAAGTCCTTAAACATTTTAATACTAATGTTCAAATCAAATCATGGGTATAAGATGTTATCAAAAAAAAATCTAGCAGCTGCAAAATTTCAGATATTCTTATTTTGACTGAGGAAAGAGGCACGAGCCATTGTATGGAACTCGATCACATCATTATCCTCTTAAACAAAATGACCTTATGCAATTTTGGCGTTGGTTTCAATAAAACGATTATAATACGCGTCTTTGGAGATGTTGCAGCCCAATAGGTCCAGGTGACAGGTTCGATGTTGCCTTAAAAACTTTCTAGGAGCGGAAAGGGTTCTACCATAGCCGAGAAACCACAGCATTGGGTCTTGCGAACGTTGAATGCGACGAGGTTTACATGGCCACAGTTGGCTACTTTCTCGAGAACAGTGTCCACCATATTTACCACAGAATGTTGCGCCTCGCTGGGCTGTACATCTCCGCTCCTCCAATCCCTGAGATATCCTTCATGCTCATAACGCATGGATAATTCGGTAAGCCCTGATCCTTGTGCAAGTAACCTTGCATCGGCGTTAAGCTGTTTGACTGCGGCGTGATATCGCTGAGCGCGCTGGCGAGGTCACTCCGTCGACTCACGCGCCGGTGCTGCCATCTGCAGGAACCAAATTCAAGCTTCAGCGATAAATCTTCACATCCGCTCCGCGAGGCGGCCCCGCGGGGTCGCTACGATGCGCCGACCAAGTCTGGTTCTTCGAAGAGTATTTTTATGTCTTTTTTAGGGTTCCGTACCCAAAAGGTGCCAACGGAACCCTACGACTAAGCCTCCGCTGTCCGTCCATCCGTCTGGCACAGGACTGTATCTCATAAACCGTAATAGATAAGCAGCTGAAATTTTCACACAGTGTATAACATTTAGAGTAGATAAAATAAATGAATTATAATAATTACAGGACTATAATAAACGTGATGTTTTTGTGTTAAATCTTGTACAATGGTCGGAACCCTTCGTGTGCGAGTCCGACTCGCACTTGGCCGGTTTTATGCAACCTGACATGGATGGCTAATTCCACCCAATTGCCGTTATGATATTTTTTTTATGTAACTGGACATGGACGGTAATACCGAACTAACCTCCGATATTAGCCTAACATGGGAAGTAATTGCCGTGCCAGGACCTTCCTCCGGCTACATTGAACTGGATGGAAAACAAGGACAATTTTCATTTCCGCTTCGATCATCGTTCATTCAATGCGATGGTACCAATATTTTTTTCCACATTTTTAATTATGCATCAATTAGAAACCTCCGTACTGTGGGCATCTATTTAATTCGTGATACAAAAATATATGTACATTAATTTTCATAACATACAATCTAGAGGAATTCAGAGAATTCGGGAGAATTTTAATATATCTTATTAATATATATATTATTATTGATTAACGCATCTTTTGATAATATTTTCATTAATCTATCGTAATAATTGAGGCTACTAACCGCACTTTTCTTTGAAACGGCTACCATATTGAAGTGATCTAAAAAGCATTTTCAATACTAAATAACCGATAATTTGTTTTTCGACTTGGTGAAAATCCAGCAATTCGCCCCAGAGGCTCACAAACGTCGCGTCAGACACCGACACGCCGTGACTAAGGCGTTCACGAAAGCCCTAACTAAACCATGCAGGTTGTGTTTGCCTGTTATTGGGTCTGCACACTGTTATATTTAATACTAGCTGCGGTACCCGGCTCCGCTCGGGTTAGTGTCGGCTAAATTATCTCATGGATAAAAAGTAGCCCACATGACTGGTCCAAAATAGGGTCAAACTGGTCCATGACAATGTATCCATGTACCAAATTTAATCAAGATCGTTCGAGCCGAAATAGCATGATTTAATGAGAAACATCCAATAATTCTTATTTAGAGGTTCGTTGACGTTTGGTGGCTATTTAAAAAAAAACATTTCCCGCGAGAACCTTTCTGCACTTTCACTGCTACATTGCTTACCTAGTAAGTAACGTGTAACGTAGGTAAGTTTTGCGTGGACTCCAACCCACAGCCAGCCTCAACATCGAAAACAGTAACCCATCTCGAACCTGACTGCTCCCAGAGATGCTATACATTGATAAAATACGCATATAAATCAGGTAAGTGGTTCGCATGTTATAAGACTTTAAGACTCACTACTTACCCTTCTGGTAATGAAGCGTTATATTATGTAATCTATAAGTTTTTAGTAGAATCAGGCTAGACGTAGATACAATGCACATCTAAATCGAGTAATTGGTTCTCAAGGATTTTATTCTGTTGGTCGCTCCTCCGGCGATTTAGCGTGAAGCCAAGTAGTCCTAAAGTTGCAGGAAATACCAAGCCGTACTTCAGTTAAAGTAAGCGCTGCCGCCGCAAAGCCGAGCCGTGCATAGCATTGCAGTTTGTATGACAGCCCCATCTTAGCGTAAGCGGAACTGAATTCTATTTAGCCAATCCTAATTCCCGGGTAGTTAAATGTACATGTACTAAGTTCTACAAATCGCTAGTGCCTTGAAAATTCGCCAAACGGACACCAAACAGTCACGACGTCTGCCCTCCCCCCGCCGCCGCTCCCCGCCACGGCCCCCGGCTCCTCTCCCCCTAGTGTGAAGTATCGCTACCGGCATCGTTTTCGCAGCCCCGTTTAAGTTCTAAAGCCCATGGGCACATAAATTGTAGCCTATGTGTTATTCTGATGTATAAGCTATATTATTGTAAAGTTTCATTAGAATCCATTCAGTAGTTTTTACGTGAAAGAGTAACAAACATCCATCCATCCATCCATCCATCCATTATTACAAACATTCCCCTTTATAATATACTAGCTGCGGTACCCGGCTCCGCTCGGGTTAGCGTCGGCTAAATTATTTCATGGATAAAAAGTATCCGACATGGCTGATCCAAAATAGGGTACAACTGGTCCAGGACAATGTATCCATCTACCACAATTAATCAAGATCGTTCGAGATGAAATAGCATGATTTATTGAGAAATATCCAATAATTCCCATTTAGAGCTTCGTTGACATTTGGTGGCAATTTAAAAAAAAAGCATTTGCCGCCAGAACCTTTCTGCACTTGCACTGCAACATTGTTTACCTAGTAAGTAAGTATCGTGTAATGTAGGTAAGTTTTGCGTGGACTCCAACCCACAGCTAGCCTCAACATCGAAAACAGTAACCCATCTCGAACCTGACTGCTCCCAGAGATCCTATACATTGATAAAATACGCACATAAATCGAGTTAGTGGTTCGCAAGTTATAAGAATTTAACACTCTCTACTCACCCTTCAGGTAATGAAGCGTTATATTATGTAGTCTATAAGTTTTGAGTAGAATCAGGCTAGACGTAGATACAATCCGCATCTAAATCGAGTAATTGGTTCTCAAGGATTTTACCAAGTAGTCCTAAAGTTGCGGGAAATACCAAGCCGTACCCGCCCCCCCCTCCTTCCCTCCCCCGTCGCACCGCCCGCCCCGCCCCCGGCCCCGCTAACGCCACCGCCCCCGGCCCCGCTCCCCCCGGTGTGATGTATCGCTACCGGCATCGTTTTCGCAGCCCCGTGTAAGTTCTAAAGCCCATGGGCACAATATCTTTATAAATTGTAGCCTATGTGTTATTCTGATGTAAAAGCTATATTATTCTAAAGTTTCATTAAAATCCATTCAGTAGTTTTTACGTGAAAGAGTAACAAACATCCATCCATCCATCCATCCATCCATCCATCCATCCATCCATTATTACAAACTTTCCCCTTTATAATATTTATTAGATGTCTGTATAAACGTGAATGTAAATGTGTCAACCTGTTGGCAAACCTTTATAAATAAATAAAAAAATTAATAAATTAAAAAAACCCTAAAACGACATAACTTTTCATCCGTGTGATCATGACGGTCTGGATCATAGGCTTAGAATGTATAGAAATCAGAGTCAACTGACAGATGAGACCTAAAATCGTTTCATACAAAAAGTATTGCCATTTCTTTTTTTAAAATTTCTTTTTCTAAATCGCTGTGTAGCTTCAAAATAATGATATGAAGTTATGTTTTAAGTTTTGCTTTGAAATAATGAGTTAAAGTTGAGAAATTTGATCGACAAAGAATTCGTGAGTTTATCAAAAAATCCGGGTTTTTTACTCCTGTTCACTAAACAATTTATAAAAGCACAGGTTACCATGATTTATTTAAGGAAAACTAGAGAAATCATAAAGATTACACAAAAAAAAACATTTCACGTTCCGTGAGAGCGACTCAAATGTGCGACGCAGATGTGTTCCATCTCCCTCTAACTCGCGGTAGTGGTACGTTGAGTTGACGTCTCTCTCCCACGCTTTGTTCGTCTTACGCCCGGTTTACGCAAATCCCAAAGTTATCTTTCAGTTACACCATATAAATATGCAATGTAACCGAAAGTTAACTATCGGATTTCAGGTAGCTGGAGGTGGTGAAAACAGGGGTTAGAAGCACAGAGCGCTATGCTAGGTCTACGGTCTGGATATCGGGCCGCCCCCGCGGCACGCGCACCGGGCGGAAGTTTCAGGGCTGGCGCGCGGAGCTATTTCAATATTTGTGAATATCTTAGACGAACAGCCTCCCCCGACGGAATGGACCGCGCGAACATGTTATGAGAATATTTCGGCCAGGAATGTTACGAGCGCAATGTTTGCACAGCTTTTCGTTTATTTGTTGGTTGAATTTCTGTTTGCGTTTACAGGTGGAACTTTGTTTGGACTTTTGCACCTGCATAGGCACGAGTATGTATCGTGTCTATTCTTTCGAGCTGCTCGTAGCCTGGTGGCGCGGGGACTCGCCTTGCATACCAGGAATCTAGACGGTCCCAATCCTCGCTCCGTTCATGCGCCACTGTCTTTCTCTTTCTGAGTTGGATAAGTGCACTTCGTTACGAATGCGAGATGTAAGCGTGTCCGTGTTTTCCATCCGGATCAATGTAGCCGTGCTCGTGAAGGGAAGGTCCTGGCATGGCACCATATTTCTTCGGGAATGTAGTGTATTGGGCTGCTGTCATAACGGTAGTTGTGTGGTATTAGCCATCCATGTCAGGTTACAAAAAAAAAACAGATTGCCGATATCACGAACATATGTTTTAAATTGTGTTAATTTAAAATTTTCAGTCACCTTTGAAGTTATAAGCTAACACTTATACATCGAAAGGGTCGGGACACTATGGAATGATATTTACATATAACCTATAACCTAACCTAACCTAACCCAACCTGGGGTTCTTCTGACATGGAAGAAGCACCTAGCCGGCCGGCATGGTTTTCATAGTCCCCTGAAAGTTCGAAAGAACATGGGCGTCGTCGAGCACCTTCTTTGTGAGCGCCTGGCGTACACCACATGTCGCGCATTATATTAAAAAAAAATTGTGGAAACAACGTGCTATCCAATGAAAAATCAGAAAAATATATTTCAAATGTATCTGTTATATTTTCGCTCGAGAGATACTGCAAGGAAAATAATATTGTCGTTTCGGCATAACAAGCTTGGTAGAAAAAAATATGTTTTTTTCTTTTATTGAGGCATCCGTCAAAGCGTAAGAACTGTACAATTTAGTGTAGTTTATGCGAGCGGAGCTTTTATTAATTTGCAGAAGTTCGAAGGACTTATTCACTAAATTAAATACGTTTACTGTCGATACAGCTCATACAAACAGAAAGAAAACTAATTAAACATTTGAGAATATTCGGCCTACTTTGAGTATTTGAAAATATATCAAGAATGAGTATTTGCTGAAATTATAAATTCGCGAATTTATTTCTGATTAATTAATATACTTTATTTCCACTTTGGACTCCAGCCAAGATCTGGCAGTGCTCTTGAAATCATTAATAAATCCGAACGTCTGTTAAACTCTATTAAAGATTTATTGTACGTGTCCAACATTTAAATGCCTTTTCGCTAGATTAAGAATTGTGTTCGAGACGAAATGTAAGCAATTAATGAAAAACTGATTTTTTTTTCGGGAAATCTAGTTTCTTTTACTCGAGTAATTCGAAGACTTTTTAGAGGAACAACTTCGCCATTCAGATCTGTACCTCGTGTAAAATCTCTAAGGTTTCCCGCCCATAAACATTTTCATGCAAATCTTTAGAGGCTGTATTTTTTTAATGAAAAACCGGTATGGCCAGCTGTGCTGAGGCCCAAAGGTGCTCAGAACAGCCAAACAAAATCAGCGAGGCTCCATGCCAGCGGATTTGCGGACTATGGCTGAGCTATCGAGCTTATTCAAATTACGCTTGAAGACTCCCAGGTTATAGGTATGAGGAAAGGCATCCGCCGGTAGACAGTTCCATATCCTGGCGGTGCGGCAGAGAAATGAGTTTGAGAAACGGTTGGTTCTCAAAAGTCTATGTCGACCACAAGGCGGTGGATTCATGGATATAAGATAAGTTATCAAAACAATTAACGTACGGACGTGGCTCTTAGTTGATTTATTTAATGTGCAAAATATTAGAAACATATTTATTAATTTGAATCAGGAATCAGGCACGAACCATTGCATGTAACTCGATCAACTCAATATACTCTTAAAGCAAATATCTTTAGAAATGGAGTAGGAAATAGCTTCTCCTTTTTGTATGGACCGACACGAAAAGTGTATCCTCTTAAATTGTAAGATAAACGAAAAAAAAAACATCGAAACAGTGAACGAGACCACTCTGGAGACCACAACCGGACACCCCCACTCCGATATATTAAGAGATCAGAGATGGAATTCTTAACAAGGACGCAGTGGGCCGAATTCTTCAGCATCGCAATAGCCTGCTCCGCTGTAATGTTCCAACTCGGAGCCCATCCCAGATCCTGCCACTCAAAAGGCGGAGGATGTAACATCTGCTAGGATTGTAGGATTGGAGCTGAGGGCTTAAGGATCAGATTGTATTTTCATTGCTTACTTTTATCACGCTGAATTTAACAATAATTGAAGCTGTGAAATTGAATAACTTTCTATTTTCCCAGACTTTTCTCAAATTTAATCGTACTGTTTTCACAACTGAGGTCATTAACCTTGACAGCAAGTTTTTTAAGATTGATGATAAGAATAGCATCAAAATCATCAAAATTCATCAAGTCATAAGCGAACTTATGACTTGATGTATTTTGACAGACGAATATACACGGCAGTCACACTGTGATTACCAAGTCATAAAAGCGACTTATATTTCCTACAAAAATAGTTCCCCCTAAACTATTAGTCTGCTAACTGATGGATTCATGGCTGGATTCAAAAGTAGATACTAACCTAAAATATTGGAAAAATAAGAAGAGACGGGCTATCGTTAAAATGCATCCAAGCTTAGAGTTTTGGAAAATGCCAAATGTAAAATTTGTCGATCAAACATTTTGTGAAAGTTTTATTTAATTATTTGTTTCTACGTATTGTACTATGTGTTGAATAGGGATAGTAAAAGTGCACAGATGGCGTTGCAATTCACATTTCGGAATATATTAAATACAAACCAATGAATATCAATAATACTTTTATTTACAATGACATTACATAATTTATAATTAAAATGTAACGTTTTCATCACACCTATCTTGGGCAAAATTTGGATTAAATTGTATATATATTATATAAAATAAATGTCATAGTACCAGCAAAATCAAGCAGCCTTTATTTTTCATCTATGGCTGAGCTAATAATTAGGAAAAGTTCTCGCTTAAAATCGTGTACTTATTCCCTGTTACTAATAAACCCAGATCATTGTCTGAATAGTTATACAGTGTTTTGTCCCTTTCTCATGATTTCGAAACTCCATGTCAATGCAATGGACCAAACATTGTATATCTATTCAGACGTTGATCTGGGTTTATTTGTAACTGGAATTATCTTTTCGTGCCAGCATTTGATAGCGAAGTGGCAACGACGCTTTCGTCGCAGCTCTCGGTCTTATAATATGGGCGAGACGTCGTCCATTCTCGCAACTCGAGCCCATATTACTGATCCCGATAATACTTGTCATATTATGTTTCGCAATTTTGGCCCAAATTAAGGCACCCTTTCCCTCCACTTGACCCTTTTAGTAGTCCATTATCGCGACGCCGCTTATAATTTGGCCGCTCGCTCCGAAAATCGTTGCATACCCGGTCCTGTCGCCCACATTCCCTGGGAATGGCAGTGAAATGGTTTTCGGTGTTCGCGTATATTGAGAATTGTAAATGAGTATGCTCATATAAAAAAAAAAAAAAATAGCCTTTATTTGTACTACAATTCAATCTTGACATATAAGATTAGACTATTTTATGGTATTATAGGTGTTAATGGTTACATGTATGATTATAAATGAATGTATATGTAAGTTAATTTATTTTAGTAGTAGTAGTCGCCTCTGCGGCGTAGGCCTCTCCTAAACCTTTCCATACATCTCTTTCCCGCGCTTCTCGCATCCATAAGGGTCCACATCGCTGGTTAAGGCGCTAGGACTAGCCAACTACTCGCGCCATACAAATGCACTTTATAACAAATGTAATAATATGTAGTGAAACGCTTCAGCAAATCCAAATAGAACTCCAGACTGATAATGGATTGTTAATATTTTTTTATTCCATCATTTATTTAAATAATAATAAAAATAAAAAAGTTGATTTTTCTCATTAGAAATCTGAAAGTAATTCGATTTCTAGATATAAGCAAAAACAGCATATATGCATAAACAAAAAATTCCATTTGCTTTTAGATTTCTACATTTAGTCAAAAAAGTTCGGAAATGGACACCGTTTCCGCAATGTATTTTGTATAGAAAAAGGAAACATACATTAACGAAAATAATTCAATTCCTAGACAAGGAATCATATATTGTAAGAATGACACTTATAATCGTCAGACTTAGTTAGTTAACTTGGGGTGCCTCGTCTAACTTTGCGATTTGGCTAGTACCAGGCCCTTAAAGATGTCTCTCCACCTTTTATTTGGTCTTCCTTTTTTCCTTTTACTGTCTCTTGGTACCCATTCCGTTAGACTTTTACTACACTTATACTATACTTTTGAAATTACCGCGGTCGTTAGACACGTTTGAAAAATGTTACGGCTTTTCACGCGGCAGGAAGAGACATTCTCCGACGTTTCGAGCTAAACGTTCAGCCCGTTGTCAAGGAGGCATCCGCCACGTTCGTACGCAGCAGACGACTGAATCGTCATCGACGAAACGTCGAAGAATGTCTCTCCTGCCGCGTGAAAAGCCGTAACATTTTTCAAACATGAGTATGCTCATAGTTTCTCATTTTGAAGGTGGCCCATCCCGCTCAACTCCCCATACAAACGTGGAAAGAAGATCATGCCCATATTTGATGTCAGGGATTCAACATTTTGTTTAAAATAGCTTAACTTGAACGAACTAGATGTCTGATGACCGTTGGCATTGTAAAATTGTGTTTTGTTTCTAAGTTATAAGGTCCGAAAGTTCGAATTTTTCGCGCGTTTTATGAGTTAGATTACTGAACGATGAAATAATAACGTCTTAAAAATATTAGTCGTCAGACATAGCTTGTTTCATGAAGATTTATAAACAATTTGGTTTTTGTTAGATTTTTTACTATGGCCGTCTTGGTTTACTTCGTAAATCTTACCAAATCGAATACTGTGCGCATTTTCTGCTTTGTGGACATGTTACATCCTCCTCATCACGGAGCCTGTCTTTTTCTTTGAAACAGAGAAGGTCCCAAAGCGCAATAGCACGGTTTTGTACCTTGCCCGCGAATGCGTTAGTCCCACTGGGAAGGGTAAATTATTAATATTTTAACCTTTTGAAGAAAGTAAGCTTTATGTCCACGTGTACTTTTAGATATGGTTTACGGAATTTCTTTATTTTAAGCAGTTATTCTGCAGGCAAAAGCAAGCTAATATATCCCATGTTTTCTCTATTGAAGTTTGCTATCTCGGTGAAGTGTTATGCTATTTTGATGGGTACCATCGCGTTTAATAAACAGTGGTTCAACTTTGGTCCTCACCGCAGCTAGCCGTACCGGTTCATCATAAAAAAGTGGTCGAAGCAACAAAGAAAATTGTCCGTGCTTTCCATCTCCGCGGGCCGGAGACGGAGAGGACCCGGCATGGCACCTAGTTCCGGTGTGGTATGTCGGGATACATAGATTGCTACTAAAAAAAAAATACATTATGTACCGTCAAAATTAAGAATCGGGGAAACAGCGTTTATAAAAATATATTTATATATATATATATATATTTTAATACGCTATCATAAAGCCTAAATCGTAAATAATATTTTATAACTATCTTTCCTTGTCCAGGCATATACTATCGCATTTACAATGTCTACCTTAAATGCGGTGAAAATGTCACACCCAATTGCAGTATTAAAAACATATGGCACCTATAAACATGTAACAGTGATATTTTACTGTATCCTCAACCCATGACACGATTAGATGTTTTATAAGCTATTCAGACTACATAGGTAGAGAGTTGAAAAAAATATTTAAAGCATTTAAGTACTGGGGGCTTTAAGCTTGATAAAGTTAATTGCGCTATACTCACAGACGATTTCCAGATATGTATATATTTTATGGTGTCTTTGTATATTGCGAGATTTTTTTTTTATTTGATGGGTACGCCTCGAAATTTTAACGTCGATTTATTAAAATGAAAATATTCTGGTCTACTTTAATATATCCGACTATTTTAGCTAATAACAACCCCTAAACAACTATATTATAAATTGGAATGTTTGCATGATGTTTATCAAATCCCGCCATAAGGGCGTTGACCCAATTTCGAATTAAAACTTCGTATAACGGAAAAATGCAACCCGAAATTCGTAAACAATGATGTCCCCGCAGCTAGTTATAAATATGTCAGCGATATTAATACGAAAATACGTTTTTATGTAGTGGGTCGAACTTGAAAGGCTGCCGCAAAAAAAGCAAGAGTGCCTGTCCAGCAGACGACTGAATCGTCATCGACGAAACGTCGGAGAATGTCTCTCCTGCCGCGTGAAAAGCCGTAACATTTTTCAAACATGATTATGCTCATAGTTTCTCATTTTGAAGGTGGCCCAACCCGCTCATCTGCCCATACAAACGGGGAAAGAAGATCACGCCCATATTTCTTATCAGAGATCCCAAATTTTGCTCAAAAGAGCTTTTATTTGATCGAACTAGATGTCTGATGACCGTTGGCATTGTAAAATTGTGTATGGTTTCTAAGTTATAAGGTCCGAAAGTTCGAATTTTTTGCGCGTTTTATACAATAACTTTGCTGGTTTTATTACGCAATGATAAAGTAAGAAAACCTTAAAAAGATTAGTCATCAGACATAGCTTATTTAATCAAGATTTATAATCTATTTGGTTTTTGTTAGGTTTTTGACTACAGCGATCGTGGTTTACTTTTAGCTATAAGTCGTTTTGAAATCAAAATTTTCGTATATCTTCCCAAATCATACACTATGCGCATTATCTTTTTTGTGGACATGTTGCATCTTCCTCATCACGGAGCCTGTCATTTTCTTTGAAACAGAGAAGGTCGCAGAGCGCAACCGCTCCGTGATGAGAAGGATGCAACATCTCCACATGCATGTTGTGGAGATGTATTTGATTTGGTAAGATTTACGAAAATTTTAATTACAAAACGACTTAAAGCTAAAAGTAAACCACTACCGTTGTAGTCAAAAATCTAACAAAAACCAAGTTGATTATAAATCTTCACGAAACAAGCTGTGTCTGATGACTAATCTTTTTAAGATTTTTTTAATCGTTGTTTAATCCACCTCCAAAGTAATTGTATAAAACGCGCGAAACATTCGAACTTTCGGACCTTATAACTTAGAAACCAAACACAATTTTAAAATGCTAACGGTCATCAGACATCTAGTTTGATCAAATAAAGCTAATTTGAGCAAAATGTTCGATCTTTGACGAGAAATATGGGCATGATCTTCTTTCCACGTTTTTGTGGGGAGTTGAGCGGGAAGGCCCACCTTAACATTAACGATTTATAAAACAAAACTTAAATATTCTCATGAAATCGTGTATGCGTAGAAAAGGCGTTGAACGTTTCGTGGAATCGTGCCGGGTGGTGGATACGTCGAATTTCGTTCCTTTGACTACCATTTTCTATTCAAATTCCGTTATAATGTATTCAAAGAACGTGCCAGTGTTAAGACGTAAACTTATCGGTATTCGGGACCCGAGGCGGGATTACTTACGCCCATAATCACTGATAATCACTTTTATAGACTTTCAGTTAGAATAGATTCGCGCATAATGTATCGACGTGTTGGACTAAGCCAACTTTTATTTATGATGTGCGCTGTGACTTCTCCCGCCCCTAAAAATATGTTTGAAAGGACACGCCCGAAGCCTAGTGGTTAGGAACTATGGTTTTGTTGTATCGGATACCTCGAGTTCGAATCCTCTTATCTTAAGAGAATCGTTACCCTATCAATTTCCCATACTACGGGCGATAACTGTTTCCATGCTCTTAATGTTTTACTAGGTTTTTTGAAATTTTGGTGTTAAAAATAAATTGTAGAAATCTATGTTTGTATGTTTAAATCTTTTAATATAACTTTAAGATTGAAAAATATTGGCTTATAAACAAGCCAATGGACAAAGAATGCATTTCTTAAAACTTTCAAATCTTTGATTTCCTATGACCTCAACGGGGATTAAAATCGAGCAATTGGCATTTTCGAACACTTCGGAACCTATGTAAAACTGTTGGTTGATACCACCGCATTGGAAGGATGATCGAAGCGGAAATCAAAATTGTTTCATTTTTTCCATGCAATTAAATATGGATGTGCTTATAAAGAGAAGGTCGTGCCGTGGCACTTGATTACGTAGGGAATGTGGTGTTCGAGTTGAGCTTGTATAATGACCGTAGGTCTAACCTTAGACATCAATTTCCATACAAACATGTTATTCTCAATTAAGACTTTAACTGCAATGTACGGTGTTAGTGTAAATCGGTTGGTCCGCTTATTGTTGGCAGCGGTTAACTTGACTGGCCAGTCAGGTGCTGGGGATTAGGGTGAGTCTCTCTACTGAGCAGTCCAAATGCTAACTTCCTAACGTAATCACTAACTTCACTTGGCGGTACTTACATACCCCTCCAATGGAGTTCTTAGGTCGACACAACGCGCTCTCCACTGGGCGCACATTCTCATACAAGATCAAAACCTAATCGTGAGAGAAAAACGTTCAAATAAGACCAGGGAAAACTAGACGACTGTCACAGAGTCAAACTGTGTGTGGCACAGTCACACCACCACAGAATACAGAATGCGATGACCTTTGACTTTGATATTGTGAAGATCGAAACCTTACGATCGATTACAATATGTCAATGTATGTATTGTTTATGTGACTAGGTGGTAAGGAAGGGGACCTACAGTTGAACGTGGAATCCGAACCACGAACGACGAATCCCTTGGTCGGCTCTTACGACATGCATTGGAAGAAATGCAGTGAGCCAGTGGGCCCAGTCGTATTCTTTTTACGTGCCAGAACCCACACGACACTGCGTTCACTTGATTTTTTTATATTCAAGTCGTCACCGCTTTCCTTGCTTGTAGAAGAATGGCCAATGTCCTTTAGCGTTTGGAATACAACTATTTTTATAGCTTACTAGCTGCGGTACCCGGCTCCGCTCGGGTCAATGTCGTTTTTGACTGATGTCTGTCTTATATATTTCCGTCGGAGCATTCTGGTTTGTATGACAGCCACATCTTAACGTAATAGGAACTGAATTCTATTTACTTTGATTTAATACGAGCACTAAGTTTCATCGCATTCGGATGATCGGTTTAACAGTTATGGAGGAACATACATACATGCAGAAAATATTCAATTCAAAATCGTCAATTGAGTTTTGGTATCATGCATAGGGTCTACAAACGCAGTATCTTTTAAAACGATGTTACTTACTCCATGCACATACTTTAAAGATTTATTATTAGTATAGAGTATAGATGATGCTAACGGATATCCGCTATGTCGACACGACTCCCCCACAGCGCCTCAGGGTTTTTTCTGATGTCGATGCGCCTGGAGCATCTCGGCCTGTCCGACATCAACTGACGGCCTTTGGCTGCGAAGATCGTATGTGCGGGCGCGGCTGCCGGCACGTGCACTGATGAGGGTAGTCCGAAACTGGGGTAGCGCAGACAAACAGCTGCGTACACACCGTGAAAGTTTCCTTGGCTAGTGTGTATGTTCTCTGTGTATAAGTCCAGACCGGTCAGAACTTTATACAGTCGTCCCTGGCAAAGTTAGCTTTGAAGTTTTCCGAATGCATCATTTGGTTGAAATTTATTCTCGTTCGAACGTTGAAGAGCATTTAACATTTTGAGCCTGGGTTCAATACCGACATGCACCACTGTCTTTCTCTTTCCGAGTTCGATAAGTGCATTTCGTCACGAATGCGAGCTGCTCCATGGTTCGGAATCCATGTAAAACTGTAGGTCCCCTTCCCCTACTAGGTGGTAGGGTTTAAGCCTGCCCGGGTTGGTACCATCGCATTGGATGAAAATATGGTGGAAGCGGCAATGAAACATTGTCCGTGTTTTCCATCTAGTTCAATGTAGCCGTGCTCATAAAGGGAAGGTCCTGGCATGGCACCAAATTCCTTCGGGAATGTGGTATATTGGGCTAATATCATAACGGTAGTTGTGTGGCTAATGTCATGTCCTGTAATGTAATGGCCATGTCAGGTCGCATAAAAAAATTAAAAAATGACCGTGGGGCAAGGACATGTTTCATAAAAACACTCGTAAACAAATATAGTCGAAGCCGCAATGAAATATTGTCCGCGTTTTGCATCCAGTTCTATGTAGCCATACTATAAAGGTTTTTTAATGCAACCTGGCATGGATGGCCAGTCCAATACACCAAATTCCCGAAGGAATTAAGTGCTATGCCATGACCTTATCTTTGCCACCACCACGGCTACATTGAACTGGTTGGAAAACACGAAACATTTTTCATTGCCGCTTCGCCCATCTTTTCATCCAATGCGATGGTACCGATCGGGCGGGCTTGAACCCTACCACCTAGTGAGCAGCAATCTTAGAGCATTTAGGACGGGAGACGCCATCGGTGGGCTAACCCCTCTGCCAAAAGCATAGGCTCGGCGGGCATACGTTTTATATAAAACTAGTTTCTCCGTACATTTTACTAGACTCGATCCACCTTGCGTGCGCGAAACGCTTCAGACAAAAATACCGAGTTGTAGTGTGTTTCGGTTCAAAAATAGATCAGGAACATTAAGTTTACAAAAAGACAATGTGACCTTTCACCAGTAAGTATTTTTGAGTCTCAAAGTAATGTAATTGAGTGTAAAACACAATAAAACCTGTTCGATATCAACCATTTGCCTACCAACCGATTGGTAGATCGATCTGCGCACTCGTTGACTCATTGCTATGCTGCACTGGACTAGTCGGCCCGATAGCCTGCTGCTCCTGACCATAGACAATATGGAGTGGGTGAATAGTGATGTTCACCAAATATAGATTTCGGGAGATTGTCGATTTATTAAAGACAATTAATCAATTCTTATTTTCTCAATGCTACCTAGACTATTATTTTATTAGTGGAATAAAATGGAAATTTTACAATGACAATAAGTGAATTATTCAATATTATTACAATATTATTTAAGAAATGGGATCATTCATTAATAATGTTGTTCTTTATCATATATCAAGTGTTAATAAGGGCATTTACTTCTAAAATATACACGTAGAAAGTGGGTTCCGTAAGGGTGAAATATAGGACAAAATAGAAGTAAACTTAAACCGTTATGTATATGTACTGTGTGTGTCTGTGATGCAGTGCCATTTAATGAACTTTTTTATTTGCTTCTTAGCGTTTTTAGATCCGTACAGGCGACAATTGTGGGCAAAATCTTGCAATAATCATGATACCTGGGTACCAAAACGAACAAGCACAATGGTGTTCTGAACATTTTGATAAATCTGCAATCCAAATTCTATCTAATTATAAAAGAAGATTACACGTTAATGCTGTACCCAATTGTAATTTCTAGCAAGAAGTTAGTACCTACTCAAACTTTAAATAAACATATTTGTCTCTGTTAATTATATCTTTTATCTAGTTTAGCTGCACACAAATTGAACTTCTTCGTATCTCGCCTGGTTCTCTAGGCTGGAATGTATTTTATTTAATAACTACATAATATATTACCGGAACTTTATGATTGATATCATAACTATTATCATCACACTGTATACCCTAAGGAACTAGGTGACATGCTAGAATCTCCCGCATATTTGAGCATGCCTGCATTGAGCTGAACATATAAAAGGGTCAATTCAATTTCAGCGTCGACCAACTTTCATTCTATAGGATTGTACCAACCCGGCCGGGGGTCACTGGCAACCCGGCCAGAGTTGACCTGGAGGTGCCAGTGACTTTTTTTATGTAAAGCGCGGCCAGGACCTCTTAAGGTGCCTGACGACGCCCATGAGCTTTCGAACTTTTAAGGGGGCTGCGAAAATTTTGTCAATAATAATTTTGAATTGGCTAAGACTGTAATGAGTAAATATACTAATACGAGAATTTCATTTCTTTCCAAAAAAATTAATCCGCAAAAATGTATTCGACACATTTATACCAAATTAATTCATTTTAAAAACCAATAAGTCTCGTTACCCAACATAGCACCCATAAAAGAGCCTATCAATTCCCTACACTACGGGCGATAACTGTTTCCATGCTCTTACTGTCGTATTCAGAGAGGGTGGACTAACTTTGGCACCCGTATTAAGGTCGGACAAAACGGGTGTTTGTATGGTAAGTCCGGTGCGAACATCGTCTAAGTTTTGACAGCTTCTCTCTGAATACGACTGTTAATATTTTAATAGGTTTTTGAAATTTTGTTTTCTGAAATATATTGTAGAAATCCACGTCTGTATGTTTTATTTTTATTAGGTATATATTATTAGGTATATTAGGTATAGGTATTTTTGTAAAGGTATATGAAAAAAAAAATATTTTTTCATATACCTTTTAGATTGGAAAATATTGGCTAATAAATAATGGAAAAAGTTGTCCTTTTTACGTTCATTTCCGATTTAGTTTTACTGAAAAATACCGATATTAAAAAAAACATAAAAAATATATTAAAATCTGACAACGTTTAAGGATTGGAAAACGTTAGGGCCCGGAAGACGATTGGGCTATTTTAATGGCAGTCGTCGTGCAAAGTTGTCCTTTGGCCAATGGACTAAGAGTGTATCTTTTGAATTTTTCAAATCTTAGATTTTCTGTGAGTTCACCACAGCCTTAATCGTATAGAATGTATGAAATGATGTGTATGTAAAGAAGTCTAAAGAAGTACGCTGTGATCGAACCTTAGGGCGCTCTATCATCTCTGATTACACCTCCGGGGAAGCGGCGTTATGGTATGAATATATGTTTTTAAGTAATATTAATATATGTTAAAGTGAATAGAAATAAGAAAGACTGTAATAAATAAGATGGTGCCTTTGTGAGGGATCCTTGTCGATTATTTATTTTTAGTAAATACATTATTAATTCGAAGACTAATTATCTAGAGTCAGGTACTTAAGAAATCTAACGGTGGGGAGGACGATTGAATGCAGATAAGTGTGTTATTAATAAATGTTTCATTTTAAAAAACAATAGTCATTATTAACTTATATTTTATCAATCAAGACTACTGCAGAATATGTGTTACCGAAGACTATTCAATTCAAATTATGTGTATTCCTTGAATCTAAAAAGTAAAACTATGTGAAAAATTTATGAAAATTATATTATAACTATCGACGTCTACTGTTTATTTTATCGATAACTGTACACGTCATGTCAAGTCCCTAGCGAGTTTACGCGAGAATTTGGTGGGAGACCGTGTGCAACGAACGTTATGGTTTCGATGTATCTGTGAATTCTTACTGTGTTCGTTCAATTTCTTAGTGTGCGCTCATTTCAACGCAACGGAGATTTACACGAGTGTGCGAAAAGCCATCATAGTGAGCGTGGACCTACTTCCCCGCTCCCCACTAGAATTTACAGAAACGAATGCATGCTAAAGCACTGCTTTGGCGTCTCCCGTCCTAAATGCTCTAAGGCAGCAATCATCCAACTCAGAAAGAGAATGAAAGCGGTGCATGAACGGGGCGAGGATTTGAACCCAGACCTCTGGTGTGCGAGGCGATTTCCCGAGCTACTTGGCTACGAGCTTGGATTCGTTCAGGAATGGGGTTGGTCGGGCTAATATGACGATGAGAGTCGTATTTGCCATCCCATGTCCAGTAAAAAAAATGTATTGTCAGCTTGCCCGCAATATCACAATCGTCTTAAATTATCCCTTATTACTAGACGGTTGTACATGCAATTTAGTTTTCTATTCGAGTCCATTAATAGTTTTCTCCACCTTATAACCCGTCGCAAATCTTTTCCCAATTCGCACATCTATTGACGTGTTATACTCCGGGATGTCACGATAAGGTAAATTGCTGAATCTAGGTTCACATGTTAGAGACCAACCCTCTGATGCTAAATATCTCTGTCTGCCTGCGCAAAGTCAAATCAATGTTAGTATATACCTACTAGTTAATATACTGATTATCTGGACATATTGAAATCTCTTTATTATGCAACAATACCCGGTCAGTTTATTAATTAAATACTTAAATATAGCTAAAGTTATATCTGTAACTTAAATCGCCTATTACTACGAAATGCAACCAAAGATTTGTTAAGTTTTGGCATTACTGGGCAAGTATGTACTGATACTTTCATACTTCGTTATTTTCAACCATTTACCTATCATACCTATCTAAGCAACGCAACCACTTGGCGCAGGCAGACCGAAACATTTATCATCGTAGGGTCGGTCTCTATCATGCGAACCCACTTGCAGCCATTAACGTTATCGTTACCATTTTTGTCGTGACCTCCTAGACTGTTAGTTCGCGACTTACAACTCGCGCCGTGCTGAAATATAAATTAATTTAATGCCTCAAACCGACGAACTCGGCGGCGCACGTAGGGAGTTGCCGGGCTTAATTAGCCAAGTCGGTCTGCAATTTGACGCCACGGCCCACCGACGGGCCCCCGGGCTAGGCTAAATGTGTCGCAACTGAAGGGTCGTGTCAAAAACTTAATTAGAATTGTGCAATTCGTCGGCCCGACTTATTGCAGCCGCGGCGTCTGCGAACGCGGGCGGCGCGGCTGGGACAATTTACACGGAGGGCCGACTTTGAATGGTGTAACTTTTAAGTGGAATAAATACCTAAAAATGAACATTTTTCTAAATTCGATTACAGTAAAGCCTTTGGTTGTTAAACATTTAAAAAATACTGAGCTTATAGAATGTACGTTTGCGACGGTATACAACCCCATTATGTCCAAAATACTTGTATAATCGTCGAAATAAAAAAAAAATCTAAAAGTATCATTCTGTTTAGAAAAATGAAATTTAAAAAATCTTATACATTTCAGCCATAACGAGGTACACATACATCCCCTTGCTGTTAAAAATATAAAAATACAGGAAATTTACAAAATCAGACTAGTCGTTACATTGCCATTAAATACACGAAATATCCGGAAGCGCGCGAAACGTGCGTACCCTCCCGCTGACACGATAGCACTGGCTAGATTCCGCTGCACGTATTCTTTACTTTACGCAATGGTATATAGGGGCCTCAAGTTAATATACTTTTTCGTACTAAGCATGTACGTCGCTTATTCCAAGGAATGTGACATGTATGTATGTATAATCGACCGTAAATATAATGCGTCTGATACCAAATACGATTTTGGTGACGACGGCAATAATGTTCAATCTTTCCAGTCAAGGTCCGTAACGCAGGTATAGCATTAAATAAATGTATGTAGGTATAATCTTAAATACTGTGCTAGTAGGAGGCATTGATTACGGGAAGAGGGAGTGTAGGAGAATTCCAAATTATGGGTATCCAGCAGGTGGTGAAATTGGTTAGACGCAATACCCGCGAATGGTATGTTTTGCTGGTTCGGGTCCAGCTTTGCAGTATATTCGTAAAGTAGTTCTTTTTACAGGGATCTTTCTTTAATTGATGTGTCCTTGCTTCAGGGTCGATTATATATACATACCTGTCACATTCCTTAAATCATAATAGTGGATGTGGTGTTTACTTGATGTCCAGTTAAATAAAAATGCCTTTTGAATGGCCTATGTTATCTCATTTGGTTTAAATTCGAAACAAGTATTCCCAAAAGCGAAAGTAATGTGTTTGTATGACGTAACATTGGAAAGAGAAATAAATAATAAATTCGTCGATCTCTTCGTCGTTTTTATGGTACGGAAAGAGATGAAATTGTACGTAAATGACTTCACCGTTAAGTGTATTTTTTTCTAATATTCTACGTGGAAATTCAGATGTCATTTGCTTGTCCGAAAACCCAGTTGAACTGTTAATACTCTAAAAGATAATTCAAATTTATTTAATACGGTTTCCGGAGAAGTCTTTTCATGCAGCTGTCAAATCAGGACACAACTGGACATTGTTCGCTCTGGCTGCAACCGAACGAATGCAGTGCATCCCTGTTCCTCCCCGTCCACTTAAACAGTCCGTTCTCCCGCCGGCCATAAACTGGCCCGTAAAACTTTAACGTGGCCCGCCGCGTCGTCGGCGCATCACTAGCGCCGCCGAAACGACGCGACGCTAGCGTACCGTCGCACCGACGTATACGGCGCTAACGTAACGCGGACTGCTTAGCATATTCGCTAAATTAAACATCGCGGGAGAATGATGGCTTGCGCTCGAGGTGTTTCGATCCACGCCAAATAAGTGGGGACCATGATTATGACCATATTTGGTGGTCTGTGGTACCGAACGCATGACGTAATACGACGCATGACGATAAACTTGGATACGTAGGTCACTGTATACAATTTAAGACACAGTTGTTAGATATATTATTATATATTTAAGGATAAACACTTGTCACCTAACTTGGCGTTTACGCCAAATCAATTGACTACCGTTCTCAAATGTATCGAGGGATTGCAGAGCGCGTGCAGTAGGCGTTAAGTGAACTAACATTTGCGAGTCCGAGTTTGATTTGACAGCTTACTCACAGTCGCTGTAAATACGTCAAAGTTGCCGTTTACGCCGACTCCGCGTTTTAATACAAATAGGAAGTTCTAGTTTGACTTCGAAAGCTTGAAGAAGTAAAACCACAGAATAAGTAGTAAAAACTTGTATGGGGTTTGACGTTTTTATGTAACTTCGAAGTTCCGCAAACGCCAATTTAGGTGAGTACTCGGACTGACCACTAACCTTACTTATTTAGCTCGACATTTGGGTCGCGTCGCGAACTCTGATGATGTCCACAGCGACAAGAAACGTTGAGGTGAACAAGTAATCCGAACACTGTTTACAGATAATGTTTATTGTGGGCAGTACTTATTCATCAATTGTTGTAAATCATCAATTGGTGTAAACTGGTTTGTCTGCATCAAAGAAAAAACAAACAAACCTGGCAAAGTATCTTACCGGTTCTTCTTCGCCAAATGCATGGAAACAGCAGAAAAAGAAAAAAAATGACGCGTGTAATAAACGGGTAAATTACTGGTCCTAGGAAAAAGTATACTACTTCTAAATATTTCATAAATTTCACGGTGTCCAAAGCACGCTTGCTGCTCGATTCATCTGACGTCACCCAGCCAGGAGTGGACTTAAGTTTGCGACGTCATAAGTAAGCGATTTAGGGAAGCGTGTGCATAGATGGAAACGTCTATATCGACATGATGCGGACACGTAAACTCAGATACGCTAGTTAGTTAACGTGCAAGAGATGTTCATTACATTTCTACGTTTCGTTGAATTAACGTGAGTACACTTTGTAGACGCAGAATTTAAATTATTATATGTAGAGCTATGTCCCGCGTAAGTTTAAAAACACTGATAAATAATTAAGTTGTCAGGCGACAGTACATATTATTACTTACACCATTGATTGAAAAAAAAAATCGATATGATATCTTAGCGATTTTTCGATAAGTGATTTGTAACTCGTAATGGAGGCTCAGAGTTACATATCACTTATCAAAATTTAGTTGAGCTCTACTTTTCCACAGGTTTGCACCATTGAATAGAGCAGGTATTTGAGGGATACACTAAATCTCCTGTCCATGGGATGTTACATCTGTGTAGATACATATTTTGAACACATTTATATTATTATATATTTCTACACAACTATTTAATTCCAAGGACCAGCATTTAGTGTATTCCTCAAATGCCTGCTCTATTCAATGGTGTAAACCTTTGGTATCGAGGAGCTCAGCGAAATTACGATAAGTGATTTGTAACTCTGAGCCTCCATTACGAGTTTCAAATCACTTATCGAAAAATCTCTCGGCGAAATTACGATAAGTGATTTGTAACTCGTAATAGGGCCTCTGATGTCAGTCAGCACGCCGACCTGGAACTTCAAAATGTCACCTGTGAGTACGCTAGCTAAATTCCGATATGCTAACTTATTTGTCCGGGTGATCGCTTCGATATTCCATACCGGGCCGCAGCAGGTGCTTAGTGGGAAATTGTTTTTCACTACCGAAACACCCAGGGGTCGCCCTCGCCTTATGAATAATTCGAGGGGCCGAGGGGGGCTGATTAAATCTTAGAGTTAACATGCAGATTGGACCTCTTGGGACGCTCGGGTCCCCGGAGTGGGGTATTGCATGAATTTCGCGGCGCGGCTTAGAAATTGAAGATTCAATTACGCCGGTGAATGGGCCGAGATTTGAAAGTCAAAAGCCATCGCGGCTGCGAAAATTTCGAAAGTGATTGGCGGGAACGCTTCGCTTTACCGTTTTCTTTCGTGCGAGAACGGTGTTGAAAATTTCGCCCTGGGTTTGAGGTTAGAAATGATAAAAGGAAAACATTTTCGCATGCGCCACTTTCTTGCTCATTGTGAGTTGGATAAGTGAGTTTGGTCACGAATGCGAGCTGCTCCATGGTTCGGAACCCATGTAAAACTGTAGGTCCCCTTCCCCTACTAGGGGACCGTACCAACGCATTGGATGAAAATATAGTCGAAGCGGCAATGAAAAATTGACCATGTTTACCATCCAGTCCAATGTAGCCGTGCGGCTACATTGGACTGGATAATTCCTTCGGCTAATATCACTATGGTAGTTGTGTGGTATTAGCCATATATATGTCAGGTTGCATAAAAAACGATTTGTATTTTGTCTTGTAACAAAGAGTACTTCCGATTAATAAAGTTTCTGTAGCATATCCCGACACATCCTGCCTAGCATGTATACCATCGCTATTACTCCGGTATTCTTGCTGTCCGGAACTTGAAACTAGAGATACCAGAGTAATATCGATGGTACAAATGTTTATTAGTAAGGTGGATCTTGCATATGCTCTCGTTATGGTCTTGCCTTAGAAGCAGTGGTTGCATGTATTACTTCTATATTTCGTTTTGCGTCTATATTTTTATTATTTATGTGGAGCATCAAGTTATGTGGCGGGTACATTTTTGTTTACTTAACGGAACACTTTTCACCCTTCTCGGAATATTCTTGGTTTAGTTTGTTTTTCGGCGGAGTTTCTTCTTCTTTACTGCTCTTATATGTTCCGTAATCCGTGCCGTGTGTGCCGTAAGTTTTCAAACGTATTCAACGACCGCGGTAATCTAAAAAGTATCATATTTGGCATGCACTTCTGCTTGGTGCAGAATTGCTAGAATTCCCTCGCATGTTTTCTCACATATTACGCCGGTTCAGCCCCAGGTCATAGTGTATTCAGAGCCCGTAGTCCCAGTTGTCACCTAAATTGGCGTTCACGCCAAACCGATTATCTGGCGTTTTCAAATGTATGGAGAAATTAAGGAGCGCGCGCAGTGGGCGTTAAGCCAACTAACATTTGCGAGTCCGAGTTTGATTTGACAGCTTACTCATCGTCGGCGTAAATACGTCGACTTTGACGCTTACGCCGACTCCGCGTTTTTATACAAATAGAAAGTCCGAGTTTGAATTTGACAGCTTGAAGAAGTAAAACCACAGAATAAGTAGAAAACATTTGTAGGGGGTTTTCGTTATTTCGAAGGACCGTAAACGCCAATTGATTGAAACTCAGACTGACCATTCAGCACACCCACGCTCGCCCGTTTCACTGTTTCGATACGTAATCATCTTGTTTTCCATGAAAATCAGTCTAAGTTCAGTTTTCATGCTCGTACTTATCTACTGAATGGATCTTATTAGCGCAGGGCGCAATAAAGATTGAATAACTGTAATTATAAAAGCTCGGCTATGGTACAATTAGATTAAATTTGTGTAGTGATGGGGCTTTGTCGATAAAAAAATTTAAATCGATATTTCACTGTGTGCGCGTCAAAATATAGGAACTTGACAAGCCATTTTTTTTATATTGTTTTTTTTCCCTTGAGTGTATGAAAAAAATAATCAGCATCCACTTCAGTCACCTGAAGTCAACATATAACGATTGACTCTGACACAACATGTACGTACATATTTGGAAATAATGACAATAGCTTTTTGTTAAAACGTTGACCTCGCGTTTTGTTATTGTACCCGTCATGATATAAGCCCATCATACCAAAATCCCGAAGGAATTAAGTACCTTGCCAGGACTTCCCCTTTATGAGCATGGCTAGATTGAACTGAATTGAAAACACGGATAATGTTTTATTGCCGCTTCGACCACTTTCCTCCAATGCAATCTGGGCGGGCTGAACCTGGTAGAAGATGGGGACCTACTCGGATATTGAAATTTGCTTGCATTCGTGACGAAATGCAGTTATCTAACTGACCCATGATGGTGTAATGAAATAATGTATAATATCGATTACTGATTTTCCCGATCTATTTGCTTTTAATCTTCTCCTAATCGGAATCAATTATTTAGAATGTACGCTAATTAATATATGTATCTTTGTCAATAGGGAAACCTATTTCATGGTTCAATCAATATTAATGTATGGGTTTTTAAATACATGCCTTGGAAAAATCGACGTACATGCTTAGTATGAACAAGTACATTCACTTACATTTTTATTATCTTAATCTAATATCTCAGACTGTGTTAATATACCCATATATACCTAGAATAAACGCTTTATACTCTCTACATCTACTGCTTCTTGAAAAGATCGGTCTCCAGTGTCTTATTACAAATGTTGTCATCTTTGCCACATTATCGATGCCATTGTATCCATTCCATTTTATCGATGCAATAGACACGCCATATTATCGACAGCGCGACGCCCTACGCTTGCAGCGAGGCCCGCTTTGCGGGTGACGGCGGGGAGCGACCGCGCGCGCCGCCTCGCGGAAGTGGGGAGATCTGGCGGTGCGGCGTTGCCATGGCGACCGCCTCTGTTTACACTGCGCCGGATCGATCTCGTCTGGCGTTTGATGTCTCGTCTCGCTAACTGACCCGCCTCGACCGCGTAATATTGGCACCACCCTCGTCTTGCTATCTAGAGACGGGACGATATATTGATCGATAATTACGTCATGACGTCATTTAATATAAACGACAGGGACAAAGAGATGCGATACGCTAATTTTATTGAGAATTTTACACTCTTTTCACGTAAATACCATCCAAGACGAGAATCAGGTGCTCAAAGCATTTGTATATTTTTTTTGGATCCTTTCACCGACCTGAAAGTGAGTGTGGACCGTTAAATGAGGGTGGGTGTGTTGGTGTGTGGTGTTAGATTGTGTGTGGGAAGTTACTCGAGCGGAATGGGACAATTTCGCTTTGAAGTCGTTACATATTGATTAAGCCTATATATTTGAAAAAATCCACTGGTTTGGACATTCAAAAAGACTTATTCATATTAAACGTAATGAGGGTTTTTATATGCTTAGCTTTCGCATGACGTCACCGCTGATAATGTAATGTAGTGCCATCGCACTGTAATTTTAATACTTAGAAAGGGATAACACTAGGGTGACTCGTGTGAAAAAGTTGAATGGTATTCCATAAGTACAAATGTTTGTAATTCTTCGGTTAGTCACAGACGACTTGAATCACCGGCGAATGTGAATTTCTAGATTTGCGCCCAAGGAAGATTTAGTCGAAATGTAATGAACGATAACCTGTAAAAAAAATAACGCAGAATATGCATACAACTACTAATATTGCATGACGATTAGATGTATTTTCGCACCGTGATTGTACCGATTAATGAAAGATTAGACTTCCAATTTTCTCAGATACGTGTCAAAATGACCATGCTCGCACACGCACAAAGAACGAAGGGAATTTTCTTTGAATCCGAAATTTGATCAGTTAATTTTCGCCTTCAGAACCCCCTCTTTAAATCGTTTCACCCACGGATTTTCCAACGCACGTCTGTGTGTCGCCGATGGCGTGTTCGGAAAATTGCTTTTCCTTTGTTTTAATACGGATAATTGGCGGGAATACGGGCCGGGGTGGGGGATCGGTTATATTGAAACAAAGGCGCAGAAGTGGTCCCCGATTGCGGCTTCTCGGCTATAGGTTTGTGTTTATTGATCGCGCCACAGGACACTAACGGCTGTGCTTGTATCGTTGTGAGGGGAAATTAATACGTTATGCGACTTTTATTGGCGCAAAAAAAAAAACCGATATTGATCGAATGTTGGAGACATCTCGTAATTCTGCATAGTATTTTTAGTGACTCTTGCTGGATAACAAGTTTATTAATTATTAAACAACTTGTTTATAGAATCGATCTTGAAACAAAGATATTAATTTACATTTATGCATACATGAACTGTTGCATACGGCATTTTTGTGTATTCATGTGAATTTGGTGTTTTACCTATGTTTTTGTTAAAATAATTGACAAACACTTTTGTAAACTTAGACTAAGTGGACTTTAAAAAAAAACAGCGGAGTTTTTTTCAGTTCTTCTTCGCTGTGTTTTGTTTTGCTGAACTGGCCAATGCTAAAATATGACAAATCCGAGTGCAGTGTACTGTCTATGGATGATAAATCAACAATACAATACATGTCGTTTCTTCGTTTCATCAAGAGTGAAAGTAGACGTAAAATAATCGAGGATAATACGTAGGTTTAATGAAAACTGTTTGATGTCGAGATACAAAACAAAACTGAACAGGATACGAAATTACGCAGTGAAATAGAAAGTGAATTGGAAATTGGACTGTTACATTAATTTACAAAATGAAATGGAAAGTTGATTGGACATTGGACTGTTGAACTAATGTAAACACTGAAATTGATATTGGAATGTTCAATTAATGTACGCATTGATATGGAAAGTGAATTAGACATTGGCCTGTTAAATTAATGTAAGCACTGAAATGGAAAGTGCATTGGAAATTGGACGTTGGATTTAGGCACTGAAATGGATATTGGACTGTTCAATTAATGTACGCATTAATATGGTAAGTGAATCGGACATTGGCCTGTTAATTTAATGTAACCACTGAAATGGAAAGTGCATTGGATATTTAACTATCAAATTAATATACGCACTGAAATGGAAAGTGAATTGTACATTGGACTGTTAAATTTATATACACACTGAAATGGAAAGTGAAGTGTACATTGGACTGTTGAACTAATGTTGACACTGAAATGGATATTGGACTGTTCAATTAATGTACGTATTGATATGGAAAGTGCACTGAAAATAGGACTATCAAATTATTGTACGCACTGGACTGGAAAGTGAACTGTAAATTGGACTGGTTAATTAATGTTTACTAATCATGGCATTTTCTTCTTTTACAGGTAAGTGTCTCCCGCAACAACCTTTATGCGTAGACCACCACGATTTAGGTATACGTATATTTCAGCATCTGGTAAGTGCACCACTTTCTTGGCTTCGGTAACATCAAGGACACCTTATACCTATCTTGTAAGCTGTCGTTTGATACCGAGGGCGCATATTGTAAAATGAACAATGATGAATACGTTCTATCTATTTCGGGTGCAGTGATCTGTATGTAAACATCAACTGGATCGGTTGGTTCGTTTAGGAGTAATTTGGATAGTGAACTGATATCATCGCCAAATTCTTAGGAATATGATTTCTTAGGCATCTGTTATATCTATTGCTAGCCTATATCAACCGCTGAAGACATCGAGACTTGAAACTTGAAAAAGTAGAAGACTAGAAAAATTGGGAACATTTATGTACATTGAAGCTTTATGTTCAGATTTTAAAAAACAATCGGAAACTTTTTTGGTTCGATCATCCGTCATAAGCAGGATTCGAGCCTGGGACCTTTAGATTACAAGTACACTGCTTTACTATTTGGACAATTAGGTACCTCCCCAGACTAATATATCACTTATTTTCGAATCGACAAATTGCTCGCTATTGGATACATTCCACTCATTTTAACAAAAGAAATCTGCTTCGTCGTTCTTTCGTCACTCATTCGCTCTATATGTACTAACATTTCAGCATACCATTCTCAATTTTCGTCACTATACCGGGTGTTAACCTAAACGTTAGTCAGCTATTCCTTGGCATATTTGGAACAATTCATACATTTACTGTGTACGTATTTATAAGAATGTATGGGGAGATTCTTTTTTTGAAGTCTTACAAGAAAAAATTTTTGCTCCAAATATCCCTAGGAATACCTGTTTTACGTTTGGACTTTGCCTCCGTTAACACCCGGTATATTATTTCAGTTGACACTGCCCTATAACCCAACTGTTGCGCAACCCACTCAGCTACACGGAATAATATATTATACATATACAGTTATATATCTATTTATACGTATATATCTTGCTGTCTCTGTCTTCATCACGACCGGCTCTTTACTTTGAAGTGCGCTCGCTTTGATAACCATTCAGTCTACTGCACAGCCATTACTGCGTCCGTCCTCTGCAAACTAGATTTCTGAAATATTTCCTATCCTCTACTAGACTTTGTAGACCAACACTAAGTCGAATGGTTCCCTGCCCCCAAGTTAGTATATGGTTTGAAATAACAGTTTATGATTCGGTTATAACTAGTAATGGTAGCCCAGTACTCCTGATTGGCGTTCGTGGTGAAATAACGTTTTGACGGAAAGCATTCTGTCAGTCATGTCGTTTGTGTTGACTGTTATATTTTGATTCCCGCTAAACCTGGTTCGAATAGAGTCTGATTCGATTTATCCAAAGATGGAGATGGCATTGAATCATTGTAAATAGATTTTAAAAATCATTAAAATAAGTTTTTATTCGGAATCAGCGACGTTATACAGCGACGTCTGATTCCTTTTTAAAGTTCTTTACGTGAAGTCAACTGCTTTAAGCCTCAGCTTATTCAACAAGTGAGGTATGGAATACGATAAAGTGTTGTTAAAATGAGAAAAAGAATAAAATTGGCTATACTTGTGAGATATATACCCAATGAATAATGTGTAAAAGTTCGCTAAAAATAGACATTAGCACGGAACATGCGACTCGGGTGAATGTCGTCGCACCGTCGAAGGTCGACGGTCGACGGTCGACGGGTGCGGCAATCGATAGGTGTTGCCTTACCGCAACCGATACGCAGGACGCGCGGTAACGCTACACGTCCGAGTCGACTCGGCCGGGCGGGCGCGGGCGGTCGAGTGCACTTGCCTAGCGAACGCTGGTTCGAGGCCCGGGCGGGCCGCAACCGATCGCCGGATCCATTCATCTGAATCAGAATGTCAGAACAAAATGTAATCCATACGTTTAGAATGTAAAAACACGGAGACCGAAATTTATACAAAATGTACTGAAATCGCCACGTAGCTTCAAAACAATTATCTCATGTTATCTTTTTAGTTTTGGTTAGAAATAGTGAGGATGGACAAAGAATCAGTAGGTCACCACTTGTTTATCAGAAAAAAATGTATTTATCGTAGCGATTACGTCCATGTACCTCACAATCCACCAATGCACAGTCACTATTGCTTCAACAAATGATTTCTTGAAGTAAAATTTTATATTTTTTCGAAAATTTTAAAAAACGCATTCCTCATATAACGGGCCGTGACATTGTGCATCTCTAGCGATCCAAAATCGTCGCATCGTGTAGGTATGTTCCATCTCTCTCTAACTCGCGGCAATTATGCTTTGGTTGACTTCTCACTCCCACATTCCGTTCGTCTTGGAAGCGCGTGGCGCACATGCTAGGTTTGTGATATGAACAGTGATATCTGTATAAGATTCTTAAATGTACCATAGCACCCCAACTTCTATGTTTGCTCCACTAGATTTGTGCAACAAGATGGCTTCCTATCATCAACTGTTTTCATATCAGTTATTATTTTTCTGTCCTGATATGCCTAGCACGCCATATGAGAACTAGGTGCCACACCAGGACCCTCCTAATATAATACTGCCTTATATTAGTCACAATTTTAAGTTCGAAGGCGTAAGTAGTTACAAACTGGATAACTAATCAGGTAATCAACTGTTTAAAGCTCTGTAGTTTAGAGCATCGGACGTCTAAACCAAATCTGCACGTTTTTGAAATCATATTGCAGCTTCTAAGTAATACATGTACTTCGCTTTTTATTACCTTTTTTTTTAGTATTATTTCCATCAACATCGAGCCCATTGTGGCAACAAATTCCGACAACGGTATGTTCCTTTTTCCGTCTAAAGGACTTACCCAAAACGAAGCGTCAATCGAATTATCTCGCAGTCGAATTCGGCAAAAGACCACACAAATCCCGCATTGATATCGCGCGAATGTTGCGAATTTCGCGAAACTCGTTGCTTCGCGAAATTTAAGTCAATTTAATAATGCAAATGTGCCTCGCGACTTCGCGCGGCTCTATTACGTAACTTTGAACACATTCAAATAATCTGCTCGCCAGATAAAATTCACAACCGTGTGAACATAACTCGACGAATGTTGTCAAATTAAGTAATTTGTTTTATTTATGAACTAGCTGAGGTACCCGGCTCCGCTCGGGTCAATATCGTGTTGGATTGATTTCGGTCTGAATCATTTCCTGGATAAAAAGTAACTAACCAAAAGGCTGGTCCAGGACTATGTATCCATCTACCAAATTTAATCAAAATCGTTTGGACCGATATGGCATGATTTAATGATAAACATCGACATATTCCCGTTTCGAACTTTGTCAACATTCGGGAGCGAATTTTAAAAGCATGTGCCGCCAGACAATAACTGCACTGGCACTGCTACATAGAAATTGATACAAAACCAACAAAGGGGGGATTAATCCTACCACCTTCCTTACTTTTACAAAGTTTTATGAGGAATACGAACCACAGCCACCTTCAACATCGAAAACGGTAACCCATCCGGAATCTGACTGCGCTCAGAGTTGCTATACGTTGATAAAATACATGAATAAATCGGGCGATTGGTTCGAAGTTATCGCTCTACATGATACCGTGGAACTTTCTGTAGGCCTCTTTAACACCTACAATTTTCATGTACATAGTCTTATTTTTTCTCTTAAGGTTTGTATTAAATGTTTAAAAATTATATACGCAATCCTTATACTAATTATCGCTCCTTATACTAATGAAAACCGTATCAAAAAGTCCGTTGCGTGGCTTAGAAGAAGTAAACGAAGAAATGAAGGCAGATAGTGATTACCCCCCAAGCCGCGCCGCCTCGGGGCATTTCCGTTTGTATGACAGCTACATCTTAACGTAAGCGGAACTGAATTATATATAGCCTATCCTGTGTCCCGTGTATTTACATATACGTGTAGTAAGTTTCATCGCATTCGGATGATCGGTTTAAGAGTTATGGAGGAACATACATACATACAAAACTGATTTCTAAAAATCATCAATTTAGTCTGAGTATCATACATAAAGTCTACAAACGAAGTATCTTATAAAACAATGCAACTTACTCCATGAACACCCCTTACAGATTTATTATTAGTGTAGATATAGATAACTAGAGCTGCGGTAACCGGCTCCGCTTGGGTTAATTTCATGCTTAATTATTTCATCGATAAAAAGTAGCTCAAAGGGCTGGTCCAAAAGGCTGGTTCAGGATAATGCATCCATCTACCAAATCAATTAAGATCGTTTGAGCCGATATGGCATGATAATTTTACATGATAATACAAACCTTTAGAGGCTTATATCATAGATATTAGATGAGTTATAAAAACAATCAAAACGTACGGACGTAGGTCTCAGTTGATTTATTTAATGAGCAACATTTTTGAAAAATATTTCTTAATTTGTCTGAGGAAATAGGCACGAGCCATTGTATGGAACTCGATCACCTCATTATCCTCTTGAGACACAAGAAATCTGAGATTTGAAAATTTTAAGAAACGCATGCTTTGTCCATTGGCTAAGGCACAATGTTGCACGGCGGCGACTGCCATTAAAATAGCGAAATCTTCTTCCAGGTCCTAACGCTTCCCTACCCCTAAACGTTGTCAGATTTAAATAAAAAAAATTATCACTTGAGAAGTCCGTATGTTTTGATTTTTTGTAAATATCTCAATTTTTTATTAAAAAAAAACCAAAATTAACGTAAAAACAAATACATTTATTCTAATATTTATTAGCCAATATTTTTCTGTCTAAAAGGTATATTCAAAAAATTGAAACAAATAGACATAGATTTCTATAACATAGTTTAGAATCCAAAATTTCAAAAACCTAATAAAAAAATAAGAACATGGAAACAGTTATCGCCCGTAGTATGGGGAATTTATAGGGTAACGACTCTCTAGTTAAATTTACTAAAGAAACTTAAGGAAATTGCGATTTAAATTATTAATAATGTTAGTCAATATCCACAACGCGGGTTGAGCACTTAAGGTGGGCCTTCCCGCTTGTGGAATGCAAACGTGGAAAAAAGATCATGCCCACTTTTTTTGTCGGAGATCCAAAATCATACTCAAAACAACTTTAATTGATCAAACTAGACATTTGATGACCATTGGCATTGTAAAATTGTGTATGGTTTCTAAGTTATAAGGTCCGAAAGGTTTTATACAATAAGTTTGGTCGTGAATTACTAAACAATGAAACTAAAAAAATCGAAAAATGTTTAGTCATTAAACCTAGCTTGTTCCATGAAGATTCAAAGTCAATTTTGTTTTAGTTTGATTTATGATTACAGCGTCCGTGATTTACTTTTAGCTATAAGTCGTTTGCAAATCTAGCCAAATCAAACACTATGCGCATTATCTGCTTTATGGACATGTTGCATCCTCCTAATCACGAAGACTGTCTTTTTCTTTAAAACAGAGGCAGTGCCAGAACGGAACAGAACGATATTCTACAATGCCCGCGAATGAGTTAGTTCCGTCGGAAAGGGCCACCTTAAACATGAACATTATAATCTTCATTAATCTTTTAAACGGTATCTTCTCTCCAAGTTCTTCAGCAGGTGCTTAGCTGTGGCAAATTTTAGCTAACGCTCGCAATTCATATTTATGATATATTTTATCTTTCTGGAACCCTGTGAAAATACGATATTCTCTATCTAGATTCGGGTTAATATTTTTCTGAATTCAATGAAAATATTGGAATTATATAAACGTGAAATTCAGATTTAGATTAAATAAGATTTTACTTAAATAATAAAAGTAATAATAGTAATAAAATAAATAAGTAATAGAAGAGGAAAATGTTATTAATGGGTTTTAAAATTATTTTGATCGATTTTGGCTTCAATACCTTCAATGATGTAAAATTATTTCTTCTTTTTTGTTCTTGATAACCTATTGAAATTATTGACTATTGCAATAGTTAAAATATAACGATAATATTATGAAAGCATAGCTTGCTCTGAGAACTAATCGATTTGTATGTTACATTTATTAAAACTTTTTTTTTGTTTAGTTGTTTTTTTTTAAATGGCTTTTACGGCACGATAAACGTTTGCAATGCAAACAAAATACAACTTTTTGCAAAATGTTATCATCATTCCATAAAAATCTCTGTACACTATCATGATACCATGATAGTGTACAGAGATAATTAAATTGTAACAATGCCTGGAAAGTGTGAAACGCTCTTACTCGCTGTAAAGAGAAATATTATAAACTTGACAACCTTGAGTAAGGACAATATTTTTAGCAAGATTACACGAAAGTCAATCTTAAAGATGTCAAAGAAACACAGTAAAAACGATTCGACAGAGGCATGATAGCGCCGAGTTTGGCTGGCTTTTCTCATTCTGCCCCAGTCAGAAGAAAATATGCCATAATAGCTTGCTGCCTTCTTATTGGTGGAATATTGTATTGTATTGTATTGTTTTATTGCATCCATAGGTAGGTAAACTACACTTAAACATGTCAAGAATCGTTATGCTAGGTCTATGTCAAAAATATAAATGTCGCATACTCTATTTCCATGCATATAAGAACTGGCAAACATACTTTGCCAGTCACAAAATAAGTTTAAAACTTAAGTAGTTGATTAATCAATACCACCGCTCACAAGAAAAACATAAGGAGAAACGTACAAAATAAATATAAAAAAACAAAAGATTTAAAAAAAACAATAATTATGATTCTGAATTATGAATATTGAACTTAACCTAAATCTGGTGTATAGTGCCATCGTCAATGTAATGCTAGTCAAAATTATTTTACGAACTTAGCCCCGGTTGCACGAAGAGACGGCCCAGTTAATCAATGTTCAAACACGTCACTTTTAGTGATCCGCATAGTATTCCTTCCATACAGTCCACCCAAAGTGTCATTTTTTGTCTTTTCGTGCACTCGGCCCTTAATCTAAATCTGGTGTAAAGTGCCATCCATCTTTGATCATCCATCTTGATATTTGTTTTTTATGTGACTGGACATGGATGGCTAATACCACAAGTTCTGTCATGGTATTAGCCCAACACACCACATGGGAACTAGGTGCCATGCCAGGACCTTCCTTATATTGCACGGCTACCCGCTCTATGTTTGGTTGAGAATTGTTAAGGTTATGCCAAACTCTACTCTGCTGCCATCTAGCCTAACCTACTATGAGACCCGCTGTCTCCGGTTTTGTTAATTCTAAACTAACCTAACCCATCGTAACTCAACTTAAACGTACATGGCACGTAAACATAGTCGCAGATGTATTGGAGGGTTTGTGTGGGTGGGAGCTGACTTGGCGAACACATTTCGGGAGCACATTCGCGCGTGGTGGGGATTTTCGAACTGTGTGGCATCCACGCGCGGCTAGCTTCCCAAATGATTATATGCACACTCTGGCCATAAGATGGACTATGAACTCGCCACTTATTTCTGTGGTCTCACCTGTTGAACTGGTCCATATTTCATCTTCTATTCTAAAATAATATTATTATTATAAGACCTTTACGCACAGATACCGAGATGAAATGTAAGGTAAAATGTATTCAGTGGATTTAAAACTGGCTCGCATTTTCGGAAAACTAGTCAAATGTTTCATTTAATATCCCTGCCCACTTCTTTGCCGGTACCCCCCACTTCGGCCTCATTCAAAGGGTGAAACAGGAATTTCCGCTCGGCTCCGATGCAAATTTTCGCTTTGACAAACGTACAGCTTCGTTTTTGGGATTGTATTATTAATGCGCAGCTCGAGTGGACTGTATCCACAATGAGATTTTAACCTTTGATCCTAAGACACCGACCGCATATTTAATTATTCTTTCGTGAACTGATCACCAGGGAAGAAGGAAGAACGGGGGACCCGAAATTTATCCGTGTAGCAGCCGCTTAGACACGTTTGATGATGCACTGAAAGTAGATATTTTTCTACAAACTTACGTTGTTTGTTTTGTGATAAAACATGTACGATGGTGCGGAACCCTTCGTGGGCGAGTCCGACCCGCACTTGGCCAGTTTTTTACTGCATCGAATAATTTGTCGAATTTCAATCAACCGAGTAACGAACGGATAATTACGAGCGATCAAAATTCCGGTGCATTAAGCAGCTGTCTGTGACATATCGATGGCTGTACTTAGTAAACACACGCACGCGCGCACACGGAATCATTACCGTGCGTGCGTGTGTGCAAACGGCTCCAGTCACTTGGTTACTAAAATGTACACACATGTTCACATCGAGTAGCGCCATTTGGGAAAAATGGTACGGTGTCACGTCATTCTATTGCAATCGATATAAAGGACTGGTGTTTCGATCAAAAACATGATGCGTATGTATTTACCTATTTACCATGCAGAATGGTTATTGGTCCAAATGATGGTACCTTTACTTGGGGCCTCGCTACTGTATGTTATTGTTAATAACGCAATAGTATTGTTTTAAAACTCGTTGGCCTGCAGTGTTACCATGGTGATTCAACTCGGGTGAACCGGTTAGTGGGTGCTCAAATCTGACGTTTAGTTGTATTTTGTACCAACTTAAACTGTCCAAATGATGTATTATTCAACCACTTGCCTCTTCACCCGGGCAGTTAAGTTACCATATATTTACAGCTCAGGTCCTATTTTTATTTTTTCCCTTTTTTAATGTTAGATTTAAAAAATGCTCAGTTTATATATTTTTCCACGAATTAGTGATTGGTTTCTAACAAGAGCTCGATAGAGTGTTCCAATGCCGGATAGGGTGTTAACTTTACCGTACAAAGTAACCCTAGCCAGCGACACAACACACGAACGGAAACCCTAATTATGTGAACTTGAACACGCACGCGACACACAAACACACACACGAACAACACGGTGTCCGTACACAAACGGATACGATGCATGTGTGAGTGCGCACACGGACAGAGAGACAGCTGCAAAACTTAAACGCACATTCGTTGATCTGCGGCGCTCAAACTGTTTTTGTATTGGCTTCTACACTATTTTAAACATCTAACAATTTGATTTCGTTATTTTATTCATCGGAAAAACGAATCCGGTCTGCATGCAAAAAACACTCAGCATGAATAGAAATGTTTGAAATTATGGGAAAATTATTAAATGTGATTTGAAAACCAATTGCTTGAAACCATCAATCATCAGAATGAAATAACATTTTATGATAACACTTGTTATCTTTTTGCCACAATCAGCCGATATAAAATTTTGGCTTCGTTAAAAATAAAAAAATAATAATTAAAAAATATCTAATATTGTTAAATAAACCATAATGACATATTTTTTTTAATTTGAAGTAACTCATACTATGATCTACAATTTCATAAAAAATTATGCTCCATGAGTATTCACGTATTTTCCGAATGAAAGAAATACTGAGTTTATTTAAAAACTTATGGCTTTTCACGCGGCGGGAGGAGATATTCTCCGACGTTTCGGGCTGAACGTTCAGACCGCGGTAATCTCAAAAGTATCAGAAATGCTAAGTTGTTCCTTTTAACACAATGTACGTATTATATGTACTATATTTCTTCTGGTCATTCTAATAAACAAAATATGTGCTAAGATCGCCTGAAACGCGCTTTCAATCTGTATGTTTTGTCCACATTGACAAATCGCGCGTGTTATAGCATTCATACGCTAAAAAAATATTTTTTAATAGACTAATCTACTGAAATGATTCTTTTAAGTGTAAAAGTTTCCATCTAATGTCGTCCATTCAATTTCTAAATTTCTTGTTTAGCGCATGGCTTTGTAAGATGCAGGTATAAATAGTTTATTGTTGTGTCACCTTAAAATGATAACAGAACGTAAAGCTCGCATATCCTTCAAGACTAAAGTTTTATTCGTTACGTGATCTGTTAGAATTTTCAGTTTCTATTTTTAGATTGAAAATACAGTCTCCGTTAGCACGATGTAACTTTTCTTTGTTGTTCTCTGTACAATCGTTAGCGCAACTTGTTAGGAACTCCGTATGAAGCTGTTTCGGGGCCAAAAGTTTGAGGAGCTTCGCTCGAAACGATAATATAATTATTAGGGTCCCGTTTTTTTTGTTGCCGTCATCTCGCGCGTAACGTATGCCGTCTGGGTGCCGCCGGCTCCTTGTTTTTGTGTTATTTTATTTTCAAAAGCCCCCCTCCGCTCGCTCAGTATCGGAGCGACCGTTGGCGGCGACGGTTGTGCGATCCGCGTCTCTAGTCAGTGATTCCAAAAGTTTTAGCGTTATCGACACCTTTGTTTGTAGCTTTGAGAGTCAAATACATTTATTATTTGATGATAGTTTAGTATTAAGTACACCTTGTTCAAGTGACACTTTTGCTGTGTTATTAACACGAATTGTCATGTTCGAGTTTCCTTAATGACCGAAAGGATTAACCTGCTTTTTGGTAAGTGCCTGTTTTAATATTCTGGCGTGCTTCGTGTCTGTTGGTGTAAATATAAGGTCAATTACATTTACACCACGTTTCGTTTGTTAGTTTTGCTTGTCCTTGAATATTGATACACACTGTTTGACTGTCAAACATTATCGTATTTATTCACGTCGTCTCTCTCACGTTCTCTTTGTGCAACGATGTTTGCGCGGGTAATTGTGTTTCTACGTTTTGTCTTTTAATTGGCACATTTCTTCTTAGACCTTTATTTAAATTCGAGTTCAATTCAAGTCGTTCTTGTTTATCGTTGTTATTCGTATATTTTATTTGTTAACATCTGTTTATGCGTTAAATAGAGGTTCAATCACCCAAGACAGGTTTGTCTTCGTGGATTCCATTGGAACTCAGATCAAAGTGCGCCTCGTCGTCGTTTGTGTTCAGTCTCGTAACACAAATTAGCCCTCGAGACGGCGAGTTCCGCTAATGGGCCCGATGCTAACACGGCCCTATTAAGTGATGTCTTGTTGATAAGGCATTTGTCGTTCATCTGTAAAGCCGCTGAAAGCTCTCCGAGAGGATGTTTAGGTTTTCGGTTGAACGGGGATGTCGAGATCAAAACATCTTCTGTCCGGCGGGCTATTCGGCGTGTATTTTTAACGTTAAACGAGTAATATGTTGTTAAAATAGTTGTTTTATGGAACTAGACATGGATGGCTGCCACACCTACTGTTATGATATTAGCCTAACACACTTGATGACTTTCTTATATTTCTAGGGTACATTTAACTGGAATTGTCGCTTCGACCATCTTTCATTCAGTGCGTTGGTTCTCCTGATCATTTAATGTACAGTTGATTTAAAAAAAAGTTTTTTTACATAAAAAAAATAAAAAAAACTTAATTCAACATCTCATGACAGAATCGATTTTTTATGTGTTAATTGTATCAAATTATAAACTTTTGAAGATTCCCTGCGTCCGAATGGAGGAAAATAAATACAATGCAATACGAACTCGGGCGGTATTAACCCTACCGATTTACTAAGAAAGGGTTAGTTTTTCGTGGAATCCGCGCCACGGCCAACAGCCACGGTCGAAAACGGTCGCCCATCCAGGACCCGACGGCGCCCAAAGTTTTTTCACCTCTATTATCGAACGGTAGGACGGCGCACCACTGGGCTATTGAGACTGACAACTTATATTGCTACTTATTGTTAACCTTGGTACGTATTTTGGTAGTTTTGGATAGCTGTTGAACAATGCGGTTGGAACATACGATTTCTTATAGTGCCTTGTATAAATTTGACGTACAGAGTCATTAGTCTGACTTGTCAACTAAATTGACTTTTACGGATCATCGAAGTTACGTGAAAACTTCAAACCACATACAAGTTTTACTACATATTCTGTGGTTTTAATTCTTTAACCTGTCAAAATCAAACTCGCACTACTCAATTTTTATGAAAACGCGGAGTCGGCGTAAACGGCGACGATGAGTAAGCTGTCGAACTCGCAAACTCAGACTCGCAAATGTTAGTTCTGAACCCCACTGATCGCGCTCTTCAATTCTCCATACATTTGAAAACGCCGGTCGATCGGTTCGTACACGCCAATTTAGGTGTTAAGCAGGCCTAGGTGCCCTGGTGAGTCATTGCACTTTATGATACACTTTTAAAATGATGATTGACCCGCATTACATATGTATATGCGTAGTTTATGAATCACGCTCAGCTCTGACGGCGTGTTCTGTCTGCTTAATGATAAAGAAACTAACGTTTAAAGAGCTCGTTTCATTACAGACTACGCCGCTGTTTATCCATCCGTAATAGTTAGGCCATATTTTTAATATTAAAATTACAGTAAGTTCATAGTGATATAATCCTTTGGTAATGACTATCCGTATTTTGACAAACGTTGCGGTATCAAACCGTTAAGAACTATCCTGACTATTGAAAAAACCACTGCCAAAAAGAAAAAAAATAATCAAGAAATCTAAGTAACTGTAAATGTCATATGAATTGGACCTGTGAAAGTTGGTACGGTCCCTTTGTCAAATAGAAAATGAGCTGATAATCTTTAAACGCCTGAACGGGTCTTTAATAATTATATCTAAGAACCATCTTAATCATTCTTTAAATCAGGTAATATCGAATCAAAATCGGTTAATTCGTTTGGAAGCTACGTTGCCACAGACAGACACACAGATTCACAGATCCTTATGCACACTTACATTCATTATTTTGATTTGAGCGCTCGCTCAACCCGGTTCGGCCATCTTGCGGAATAATTCAGCTAATTCGCTTAGCATAAACTACCCGGTCGGAGCCGAACTTGGCGAGCGGTCCGCGCGTCCGGTAGGAGTAACTCCCGGCGCAAACAGTCCAGATCCATGAGACTGATTTGTCGAATAGGATCACTTGTCTCCGTGCCGCGGTCCCGCCGGCGACACAGAGTAGCGACGAGCGTGGAGGCGGCGCGGCGAAGTGATGTGAAAAATTGTGGCAACCAACAGTCGAGTGGTTAAGGTGGTTCAAAGGAGTGGTAATTTTATCGTTGCATTGACATACAGAGTAAATTTTTCAAATGCGCCTTTAGGGCAGAATCCGAAAATATAATAGCGTAAAATACTCGCGGAGTTATGGGGCAGATTTTTCTACATCTCATATATTTAAATACTTTGTTATTCACTTAATTTTTATTGACCGAACGTAGCGAAGATTGGGCAAAATACTTTCGTATGTCCAGCTGTTCTCCTTTACAGGTCGCATTTCTCAACCGATTCTCTTGAAATTTCGCAAGCAGGTTCGATATTCTCATAGTTTTTTTTAATCGAGACAGTTTAGAAAAGATTTTTGAATTTTTCAAAAAAATGACAAATGTTCAAAAAGACAGACTCGCGAGGTCAGAAAGCCACTAGTTTCAAAACTTACTGCTTATCGGTGCGTGATTTCGTTCGCCTCCCTCGTCGGACGACGTTGGGAACCTCTTATGTGCCGGCCTGGCCTACGCCATACGACGCGCTTAATATAAAAAGCCGTAACGATCTTATTCACTTCATGTTTCAAGCAACGTTGCGTACATTGATACGACCGTCAAACTCTCCGCTCGTCGCTGTCGCGCCGCTCCTGTGCACACCCTGCCGAGGTCGTCAGAGTTTAGAGGGGTCGCCAGCAAACTACGTCACAGTCCCTCAACTTTCCACACACTCGAGCGAGGAGGGCCCGCGAGCGAGTTACGCAAGATTGGACCTCGGAAGGCAATCTGAATCGCAAATTGGATTTAGCCATCGGCGACGGCGCAGCCGGCCCAGTAAATGATACAGTTTACAATAATCGAGTGAGGCGCTGCCAGTGTGATGCAATTAACTTCAAACTCCATCTAGCGACGGTCGTATGGAACCTTTAGAGAGCTGATACCACTCACATGCAATGTTGGTAAATTTTCTCCTCTATCTAGTTAGGCAATTGACTTTGAAATTAATTTATTAATATAACAAGAAAAGAACTGGACACATTTCTTGAGAATTATTGTTATTATTACATACCCAACTAAAATGACGTTCTGAAAAAAGTTTGCTTCGAAAAATAATGGCTTTGCAGAATCGTTTTTTCCCCATTGGCAACGAATATATACACTCCGTTGTCGAGGTATTTATAGTTTTTCGATTCGATCCCGAAACGTCTAAATTTCAAATTGACATATTGCAATAGCTACGCGCTCCATCTATCGATAAAATTGAAGACTTAATGATATTATTGGCGATTTTTTTTGATTGGAGTCAATGCTACACGACTGGAAAAAGATAATTATTTTCCCAAACGTTGCATGTCGAGCTCAATCTCATTCGTTTTTATTTCTATGTCAAATAAAATGAAACGATTATACCGACGACCGTAATAGCCAAACGTTAAAAAACAATCGCGTGTTAGTGGTAATTCTTTAGTAAATATGAAGACAACATTTTTGACGAAGGGGTGGTATAACCTTAAAATAAAAGGCGATTTACACTGGCGGATTATGGCTCTTATTTTTTGCTTGCTCAAAGATGTATCTAATCTGTATCTGGCTGAATACTTATATCTCTGAATACTTATATCCCCCGGCTCTATTTGTCGGGGGGGGGGGGGGGTTAAAAATTCAGTTTTATTTCCAAAAAACCACAAGTGCATACATTACACAAACTTCACAAAAACTATAGGTTTATAACAATAAGTTTGACAATCATAAGAAAAAGTTTGAAGAAGAACTAAATTGTGCGTAGTTGGCCGCATTTGGGATAGAAGTCGAGCGTTCGATCCAACGCTGTCACGCGCTTCCTGCAAATGGACGAACACTCAACAGTTGTGTCTTCCCGAAAGTCTCGCGAGGATGTAGTGCCCGCGCCGACTGTCAGAACTTCGCCAATCCATTACTCATAGCGGAGCGCGGAAAGAATTCCCGGAGGCGCCGCTTCAGCGTTGCGATTAATCAAATTAATTACGTTCATTTCCCATCCGAGTGCCGAGAGGTGCGAGCGCGAATTCGTCGCGAGCGCGCGGGCCGCCTGCGACGAACGCGAGCGCGGCGAACGCTCGGGTGCGCTGCGACGAACGGGGGTTTATATTTTAAGGTGGGCCTTTCCGCTCGACACCCTATGCAAACGTGGAAAGAAAACCATAAGCACGTTACTTCACTGAAAACAGCTTTATTGAAACGAACTAGATATTTCATGACCATTGGCATTGTAAAATCATGTTTGGTATAGAAGTTACTAGGGCCTAAAGTTCGAAATATTTGCGCACTTTATACAATAAGTTTGGACGTGGGTAACTCAACGATAAAAACAATCTGAAAAAAGTTGCTCATCAAACCTAGCTTGTTTCATGAACATTTATAATTAATTTGATTTTTTACTGAAGCGTTTGTGATTAATTTTTAGCTAAAAGTCGTTTTATAATTAAAATTTTCGTAAATCTTACCAAATCAAACACTATGCGCATTGTTTTCTTTGTGGATTTGTTATGACGAGGCGACTTAGGGACAATGTTTAGTCAGCCTCGGATGCATAGTGCAGCCTCGCACACATGTTTTTGCGTTAAGCGCGGCATTTTGCGTACGCCTGGGCCTCCTCACTTAAGAGGTGTCCGACGGTGCCCATAGGCTTTCGAAATTTCACAGGGGCTGCGAAAACCATGCATATTATAATATATTAGTGCTTAAAACACTTAAGTCTGCTAACTGCCGCAGCCCAGTGATAGTTCTTAGGCAAAACATATCTTGAACTTATAAAAAAATTATAAATATGTAACAGAACATTTTGTAGTTACGGCAACGTATGCTTTAAGTAAAGTTAAGAAATAAACTTCCTTGACCCAGACCCTTGACCAAACCTATCAAATTTATGGGCTTCAAACATTGGCCAGATTATTCGGCTATGAGAATTTCAATCTATAATTAGTTAAACAATTGTTTTGAAGATAATTAGGAGGTAAACTCTTCTCTCTCTATCGCACACGTACATAGTTGCAGCACATGTACAGTAAGGACGCTTTTCATCTAATTGTAACTACGGCAACTTTATTCACCTACATAAAATAGTATTCTTAAAATTTATCAAGCGACGACGAATCGACTGATCATTTCTGTAGTTAAAATATGTTTCCCACCATTTAACGTTGAATGTTTACTTCCGTATTTTAGTGTACATATTTAAATTTATAATAAACTAATTTATAAAAACAGTTAATTTCTTTGTGATATCTCTCGATTATTTGAAAACCTTATCATATTCATACTGGCGTAGTATTCAACGCTGCGAGCCGGCACCTCTCTCGAACTTGGCGCCGCGCCGGCTGAGTATTAATGACTTTTCGATGTATTTACTCCGCTAGTTAGAATGTAATTAGGAAGCGCTTCATAAACCCACAGGCTCGACGACGGAGCGGTCCCAGGACGATGATATCTGATCCTTCGTGGGCTCCTTCCACCTCGTTTTCCCTTCGGGTTCTAGGAGATAATGGGAGGATCCTTCCTACAGTTCTCGATGGTTGGTTTGTTCAATGACGCAATGAGCACACGTATAACCGAGACAGCTCACCCCACTATTATATATGTATATTATAGTGATTATTAATTGTAAAGTTCGGGCTGTGTTGAAACTACCGAATATACTGAAAACATTAAAGTCTCTGCGATCTGAGAAGATCTATTGTGACTTACGGTCCTAGCTTGGCATAAACATGACCAGCCGATTAACACGATCGATGTACCTTAAACTTTCTCATGATTCTGAATACCCGATATACACCCGAATAATTGTCTATTAAATTTGACGGTGATGAGTTGTCAGCGAATTAATTCGGTATTTCTAAGTTACGTACCCATTTATAGCGAATCGAGTGATCATTCTGTAATTGAAATGTTTTTCTCACCATTTAACAAGCGACGAGTGCATAAACGCTTGATGAGTGAATTAGTTCCATATTTTTGTAAGTTACATGTTCATTTACAGCGAATCAACTGATCATTCTGAAGTTGAAATTTTAGAAGACCATTTAAGAAGCAGCGAGTGTATAAACGTTCGGAAAGTGAATTAATTATATATTTCTAAGTTACATTAAAATTTACAGCGAATAAGCTGATCATTCTGTGGTTGCATTTTTCTTCCCCCCATTTAACAAGCAGCGAGTGTATAAAAGTTCGACAAGCGAATTGATTCTATGTTTCTAAGATTCTATGTTTCATTTGCGCGCACCGAATCAACTGATAATTCTGAAGTTCGAGTGTATAAACGTTCGGAAAGATAATTAATTATTTATTTCTAAGTTACATTAAAATTTACAGTGAATCAACTGATCATTCTGTAGTAGAAATATTTTTCCCACCATCTAACAAACAACCAGTGCATAAAAGTTCGAAATAATTACTCATCTGATTTACAAAATATCATAAAATATCGTTACGACTAAACTTAATGGAGACAAAAAAACCTATTGTACATCATCGAATAGGTACGTACCCAAATAGTCCTTTGTCCGAAGTCTAAGATTCACAAAACCGTTAGATTCGGTGGCGCACCCGAAACTATTCCCTAATAATATTAGGCAATGAAGTTAAATTTACCTTGAAAGTTAAACGATAAAATCTTGCCGTATGTTTCACGAAAATAGCTCTTATTGTTTCGACGTCAAAGTTGGATTTCAACTGGAGGTTCAAAACCCTGCAATCGCCTAAATCACTTCACGCTAAATTTCACCCTATGCCCATGCACACAAAGCATCATAACCTCTACGCGAACTGCTCTCGGGGTGGTTGAATCTATTAGACCTGCTTCTTCGGCTGTTCGTTCATAGAAATCCGTTGTGTGTTCTCATAGCAGGTGCGTGGGTCTTTGTGCTCGAAGGTCAAAAGACGCAAAGTCGTTGACAGGGGTTGCGGCGACTGGTTGTCGAAATACGTTGAGAAATTTCAATGACAACGGATTTCTTGAGACGATCGTAGATTAAGTTCAGAGGGGAAGGTTCTTTATGGCCATTTATTAATAGGTAGAAAGGCTATAGTGTATGATGCATAATGTTAGGATTTTTAGTTAAACACCCATTGCGGTCTTAACTAATTTAGCTACGAATATTTAATCGTCATGTTTAATTTTTACATTCACTCGGCGATATTTTTTGATAAAAATTACAGTTTTAAGAAACCTAAGACGGAGGCGGTACATAAGCACAGAAGGGGTCCATCATACATTTTCAGGTGCCGCCTTCTACTCCAGGGTGTTTGGAGTCGGTTCAATGCTTTTAAAACTGTTTTTTTTTACTCTTTTTGCTATTTCCAAAAAAAATCTAAAAGAGATGTACACTACTAATGAAAAAAATAATTATTCAAATCGGTTGACAGTTTGCGAAGATACCGAATAACATACACACGACAACAAAAATAAAATACAGACGAATTGAGAACCTCCTCATTTTTTTAAGTCGGTTAGTAAAATTGTAACCGTTTACGTATCTATCAAAAAAGTTACCACCACTTTATAAGGTTTTCGAGTAAGCATATAAAATTTAAAAGACATATTTTGTTAAAACTCTTATAAACTCATTTCACCGGAACCTTTTGACATAATCCTATGTTTTATTGCGAGATACTTGCGAAGGTCAACATCAAAGTCGCTCTCCCGTCGGCCATTTTGCTACCGATAACGTCTTATTAGTTAAAGCTTTAATTACCTTTTCAAATTACAGTCGGGCAAGATCTGGCAACGACCCAAGGCTCGGTCAGAGCTCTAGTCCCATTTTTCACCTAAATCGGCGTTTACGGAACTTCGAAGGCACGTAAAAACGTCAAACTCCATGCAAGTTTTTACTAGATATTCTGTGGTTTTACTTCTTCAAGCTGTCAAAGTCAAACTCGGACTTTCGATTTGTATGAAAACGCGGAGTCGGCGCAAACGGCAACGTCGACGTTACGGCAACGGTGAGGAAGCTGTCAAATCAAACTCGGACCTGCAAATGTTAGTTCGCTGAACGCCCACTGCGCTCTTCAATTTCTCCATACATTTGAAAACGCCAGTCGATCGGTTTGCCGTAAACGCCGATTTCACTAAATCGCCTCGATCGTCTGTTTCACTAAGGGTCTTTTGCACCAAGTACTGATTAGCTATATCCCTACATTAAAGGGCCTTTCTTGCCATCTTGCAATCGATACCAGTGCAAGATAGTCAGCACTTTAGTAGCAAAGACCCTTTAAGCGTCAATTAAAATAGATCAGCACTTGGTGAAAACCAAGCTAACTTACACAATTGAGTAAAGCATTTGAGGTATACACCAAATCGCCCGTACATTGATTTTAAATATGTGTGTAGAAACATGTTTCCTGAAAACGAATGATTTAGAATTCTTTTTTTTTTTCAAATTTAGCAATCACGGATTCCAACTAATTTGCTTAATTTTTTTTTCCATATACTTCTTAATTTTTATTGGACAAGGCGATTTCGTGCCTTGATTCCGAGTTTGATTCGCTTCAAATTTTGGCTCTGTGGCTTTACTTTCGTAATGTTAATGAAGCCTAACTGAGGAAAACCGGCCAAGTGCAACTCGGACTCGCACACGAAGGGTTCCGTACCATGGTACAAGAACAACACGTTTTTTGTATGGGAGCCCACTTTAATTCTTATTATTATTTTATTCTTATTATTATTTGGTATATACTCGTATAGCTGCACACACTCTGTGAACATTTTAGCTGCCTATCTATTACGGTTTGCGAGATGCAGCCCTGTGACGGACGGACGGACGGATGGACGGACAGTGGAGGCTTAATAATAGGGTTCCGTTGGCACCCTTAGGGTACGAAACCTTAAAAACTATTTAGTTAGTCATTTCGCCTATCAAAATTGTGACTCTGAATAGGGATTGTGAACAAATGCCACAAATCAATTCGCATGTAAGCAATAATTCGCTTCGCTTGTTCATATCGAACGTTAGCCCAACTCCCATCGCGCTGACTCGGTTTTTCATATATTTTCGCATCGACGAACGATTTCGATTTCGCGAAGCGATAAACGTTTTCAAACAAAGCTCCTAATAGGCCTGCCGCACCGTGGTATCGAACAACATTTCGGTCAGCGTACATTTTGAATTTGCGCGATGTAAAATTTACGAAATAGCCCAGTAAACGTGGGCCGACCGGGCGGTGCATAAAAGGAGCGATAAAGTGGTCTGAAAGAGCAAGTATTTCCGGGTTCATGCTTTTCTCTAGGGGGCAAATTTGTATTTACGTGAGCGGAATATATTAGGATGCGGGCGTGCGCATTTCTGCGACGTGGTCGTTTTTTTTATTTATTGTATAAATTCTTGTTATACGCTTACGATGAAGCAAAACATGGTGAGGAAACAAGCGAACTCGGTTGTGTTGGGATTTATTTATTTAATTATTTATTCGATGGAAAATTTACAAATGACATAAAAAATATACAATGTAATTGTTTAAAGCCAAAAATATCGTTTTTGGTGAGAATCAGCACCCCCTTGTAGTTGACAATAGGCTTTTGAGAACGAACCGTTTCTCAAACTCATTTCTCTGCCGCACCAGTTCCAGGATATGGAACTGTCTACCGGCCGGTGCCTTTCTTCATATCTATAACCTGGGAGCCTTCAAGCGTAATTTGAACATGCTCGATAGCTCAGCCATAGTCCGCAAATGGCATGGCGCCTCTCTGAGCGTGGATTCGCGTGGTGAGGTAAATTTGGCTTTTTTGAGTCTTATCAAAAAACGCAATTAACAAAGAACCAATCTTGGACTGGACTTCGAGTCTGATGAAATAAAGTTATTTCATCAGACTATTATTATTATTATTATGATTATTATTATTATGATTATTATTATTATCCCAGCGATTACTTCTCTCCCTTAGATCCTGTGACGAAACGCCTTCACAGCGGAACAATAACGCCGGCATTACACTTACCCTAATAGCCTTCTATCAAAATGGTCCCGAAATTCTGCATCGCTCAAGTCAAAGTACGCAAATTCCAGTTGTTCAATAGCGTGATCTGAGGACGTTAAAGTACGATACTGTTTAAACTGGCCAATCTATAAAGGCCTGCCTGCCGCCGGGACAAAGGCATTCGACGACTAATTGCATACGACGACGATAGAATTTCAGGCCCGCCCTTTACACATTTAAGGTTCCCCCTCGGTTACTTCCTTAGCGAAGGGACGCTTACTCGAGCAAATTGAGTCTCGGTCTGGGTGAGACTCGTACGCGGTGCGGGTGCGGATGCGGATGCGTGTGTCGGTTGCGACGTCGTCGTACGTTTTACCCATCAACACACGTAACGTACCAACTAAGAAGTGGTGAAATTTTTTTTTTGAAATCTAAAATAAAAAAAACCATTTCTTTTCCCGTTTCCTTCTGAATAATATGTCTTCTTTCTGGGGATATGATATGGGGGAACACGGGGTGATTATTTTAACTAGTTTTTTATGTGACTGGACATGGATGGCTAATACCACACCTCAATGATATTAGCCCAACACCCTTTATGGCAACGACCTCTACATTGAAGCATTATATTTTTATTTTTTCGTACTATTTTAAAAAACTGACAGTGCTTCAACGTAGATGTCATTGTCAACCTCATTTTAATGAGATAATGGTAATATGGTATCCATAAAATATATACAAATATCAACAAGAGGTGAGTACCGAACGTCTCCACCACTTGTAGGAAATCTTTAATTTTTTAAACGGGCGAAACGTGAACTGATTCTCCGTTTCAGCTTGGACAAAAATGCTTTCATACCGACTGTCCGACTTTTCTCCGCATTTTTCAACTGATTTTCGTGACATTTTGTGAACTGTTTTGATAATTATGTGGAATCCTTTTTGAATTTTTTTCAAATATGTCAAAACAAATTGTTTTGTGCCAAGACCTAAAGCGTTAGGTACTTAATACAGTGATAAATATACGAGAAAAATAATAGGTATTTTTTTTAAGGTGAACAATGTTATGTAAATGTAAAGTGAACAATTATTACGTTTTAAGATATGCAAAGACATACTTGCGAGGTGTACAGCTCAGAGAGCCACCAGTTAAGAAGCATCAGGGTTTCGGCCTACAGGGCTCATGACTAAATGCAACCCTAGCGTTATTTGCTGCTGCATAGCGCGTACTCAAGATACTGAAGCGAATTCAGGGTCCGATTCGGTCCAGACAGACCACAACTTTTCTTAGGCACTCGGACAGGACTCGTAAAATTGGAGAATACCGAGAATAGGACAAGTGATTCTTAGCTTTAGACAAACCGTCTCTTACCGAATTGGAAGTACGGATGCTACCTACTTAATATTAAAACGTCTCAACTTATTAATTCGTGTGTGAGGCGTTTATAACTACATATTATCACAATATGAAAACAATGCCACTTTTCGTTGGAACATTCGTCACAATAATATTTTTAGTTTCGTTCTCATTCTTTTTGACAGAGACAAACGGCACAAAGGAAAATAAAATGAACCTGTTTGTACGTCACTCAAGGCTAAATTTATCTAATATGGTAGCTCAAGCAAAAACATTCACCAAAGAAAGAGGCTCTTAACTCTTGATAGAATTTCATGTTGAGTCGCTGACGTAACTTTTTGATTTGTCACATTTTACTTTGATAAGAATATTTTGTTTACGTAACTGAAATTTAAATTTATTTTGAGACAACCTCATTTCTAAGAATATAATATTTCGTTGCAACACATTTCCAACCACTATATTGTTGGTTCTTAGGGTTCCGTACCCGAGCGGTGAAAACGGAACCCTATTACTAAGCCTCCGCTGTCCGTCCGTCCGTCCGTTCGTCTGTCATGAACCGTGTATATCTGTGTATCTGTGTGTCTGTGTATCTCATGAACCGTAACAGGTAGGGAGCTGATTTTTTCACAGATTATGTATTTATTTTGCCGCTATAACAACAAATAGGTAAAATTATAAAATAATAAAAATTAAATGTGGGCCCCATACAAAAAACGTGTTAATTTTGGGGTAAATCTTGTACGATGGTACGCGGAACCCTTCGTGTGCGAGTCCGACTCTCACTTGGCCGGTTTTTGGTGAATTCTGTTTACACTTGGGCCAAAGATTTGGGGCTAGTTTGTCCCACTTTTAGGCGTTGAACTTGTACCTGATTTATTATTCAAGAACATTCTGTATTAGTGATAGGTACTACGGTGTAGGATTGGGTCTCCCACATCTGTTCCTAAATGAAAATTGCCTAATTAAGTTGGTTACCTCATTGGTCGGTTACAAATCGTTCACGTTTGAGCAGCTCTTTGTGATTACATAATTTAAAATATCCTGCGAAACGACGTTTTTAATGAACCGGGACTCTGGTAAAACCTATCCGCCGAAAATGCTGCGATGCGAAAGTTTCTAATTAAATAATCGGAGTTTCCGAAAATATTTCGGAAATTCTTCAGACTTCACCCTTGAGAGGAATGTTCGATTGGTATCGGGTGGCTGTTACAAGGTTTGCTTTACTTCGTCTACCTACGTAAAACGCTTGCCTTTTTGTGTTTAGACCAATTAATTGCCTAGTAATAATATCTTGTCGGAAATTTCCATTGATCCTTATTAGATTTTCCACTTGTTGCCAGTTTTCGATTGTAATTTATACTTATTATATATAAGACCTTAATCATCATTTTTATCATCACCGTCCTTTAATATACCGTTTTTTAAAATTGACGATATTTTAACAAAGTTTTTTTAAGTGACAGACTCTTAAAGAAGAGGCGCTCTTCAACGCCCACGGAATTTTCAGGACAATTTTCAGATACTGTCAAGAAGCCATTCTGCCGCTAGCCAGGTGATCCTATAGATAAATAATCCATGTTCCTAGTTTATTGTGTTTTGTAATCATTTATCAAACTTTGAGAATCGTACACAATTTTTAAAAGGGCGCAAAGATTTATTTAATAGAAACTTAAGTTAACTTAAGCTTAACTTAAGTTATTTAAAGCGAAAACGCAAAGGAGTCGCCACTCTTCGAAGCAGAGGCGGTCACCCAGCAAAATGACGTCCGATCCGTAACTTTGGCAGGAAATATGGAAATAAGTTCTCACGTTAGGTGGCAGTCGGTAAATTGTGGACTTAAATCTACGTTATCCGCTCCATTACACACGCGTTCGCGCCATTGGTTCATAGGTAAGCCGATTTGCTCGATCAGCGACTCCTGTAAAGGCGAGATTCTATCTGGTCCGGCCGGGACTCCGGCTATCAATACAGGCGTACAGAATAAGATTCTGTGATTGCTCGGCTCGAATACAACGGACTACATGGACAGGATAGTACACAAATTTCGGTAGGTGATTATGTGAAGAAGAGATTTGATACTACAAGATAAAAAAACCGGCCAAGTGCGAGTCGGACTCGCACACGAAGGGTTCCGTACCATCGTAAAAAAATTAACAAAAATATCACGTTTTCTGTGTGCCCATTTGTTGTTATAGCGGCAAAGTAAATACACACTCGGTGAAAATTTCAGCTGCCTACCTATTACAGTTGATGAGATACAGCCCTGTGACAGATGGACGGACGGACGGACGGATGGACGAACGGACGGACAGCGGAGGCTTAATAATAGGGTTCCGTTGGCACCCTTTGGGTACGGAACCCTAAAAAAAGGAAAAATTAGTTATACCTCCAAAGCTTTTGAGATAATTTCGAAGTTCACTGACGTGGCCTTCCTAAATAATATTTATTCATTGCTAGCTGTCGACGGGGCTCCGCCCGCAATGAAGTCCGATGAAAAACAAGCGTTTTCCCCGACGCCTCTCAAATTCACCGCCACTGTTCACCGGTAAGGTAAGTTAGCGTAATGCTAAGTAGCCTTTAATCTGCGGGAAAAATTAAGCTTTTCGAAGAAACAAACGACATCTTAAATCGCATGAGCGAACGGACGGACGGATGGTAGACGATGGATTTTAAAAATAATACAGAGATAGAGATAGAGATATGCGAAATGAGAAAGACCCAAAAATAAAAAAGTAAGTCTGCTAGAATAAAATAAATAATTAACTACTTCTAATTGCCTGTATAAAAAAGCAGATCGCATACATAGTGTTATTATTTTAATTGTTCATAAACCTGGCCCTCAATTCTGGAATTATTTTAAGGTGGATTGTTGTGGAAGATTTTCATTCTGAAATTAGTCTAACCAATAATATTGTTGTACGTTTTGTGTTTGCCTTCGTGTTGGTTTTGTTTCAATTTTAATAAGACTTCTGTAACGCCGACTTTTCCATTTGTTCGTCACGCGAGCCGCATTGCGACACCGCGCGGGCCTAGACAAGTCCAGACTTTGGGTTCTATTTCAAAGAGCGCTGCGAATGTGTTGCTACATCATTTCATTCAATATCTTTGCCTTTTACTTAGTCCTCTGTAAAATAATTCACATTTGGTCCTGTGAACGATTCTGTGTTCGGAGGCCCTATTACGAATCACAAATTATTTTTTTCGAGCGGCGTCCATGGATTTATATATTTGTGTAGAAGTATAAAATATTATAAATGTGTTGAAAATATGTATCTACACAGATATAACATCCCATGGATGGGCCATTTAGTGTGTCTCTTAAATGCCTGCTCTATTCAATGGTGCAAACCTGTGGAAGCGAAGAGCTCAACCAAATTTCTAGTCATTCCTTCGAAGTCGCAAGCAATCATAATTGGTACTCACAAACTTCTAGCCAAGCTGAATCGAGACGAGCTACCTGATCTTCTATTCAGTGGCACTGTCATTCATTACGTTAAATGCGTGAAAAACCTGGGACTCATGATCGACGAAACTCTGTCTTGGCAACCACAAGTTAGTCAAGTAAGCCGCAAAATGTTTGCTAGCATGCATACTCTGAAACTCTTAAATAACTTTATTCCTTTCGCTACCAAAATTACGCTTGCACAATCCTTGAATCTCCCTTTACTTGATTATGGTGACGTGTGCTATCTTGACCTCAATCAAGAGCTCCTTAACAAACTCGACCGCCTCCTCAACTTGTGTATCCGCTACGTATTTGGGCTTCGTAAATTTGATCACATCTCTGAATTTCGAACTCGTCTTCAATGGCTCGATATTCGTCACCGAAGGAATACTCATGTCCTTTCACTTCTCTACAGCATCCTTAATGATCCCAGCCAAGACGATAAATCAATCCACTGTTTAAAACCCAGAAAGCTATTATTAGAGTAATGTTCAAAAAGGATTATAGATACCAAAGCAAGATACTTTTTAAGGAAACAGAGCTCCTCAGCGTTCGTCAAATCTATATGCAGACTGCTCTAGTTCATTTTCACTCAAGCTCTCACCTGCACGTTCTGCCAAGCCATGATCATCCTACGCGAATTTCAAGTATGGTGCGCCCTCCCCATTGCCGTACCGCTTTCGCGCACCGGTGCCATACATATCTCGCGCCTAAAATCTACAATACCTCCGATAATTGGGCACACATTAAAAGCATGCACACATTCAAAAAAACAGTGGTGAGGTGGCTGTTAGACAAGGATATTGATGGATGCGAGGAAATACTTTCATACAAAATTCGATGATATCTTCCCAATTAATTCTGCAATGCACACAGCATTGCATAAATAAGATATGTAAATAAAATAAATAATAAAACAAAATTTCTTAGAAAGCAAGTTTTAATAGTTAAATCACTATAATATAATAAAGAGGTGCAGTCATTCAAGAAAATATTGTACTTATATAATAATATAATAGTTACTTTATTTAATTATTTTTGTTTTGGATAGCTGACTTTTCTCTATTATTTTATTTTTTCAAGTGGTGGTGGGTTAGTAACATTTTTGTAACTTATATTGCAATAAGCATGTAGTATAAGTTTAGTTTAAGTCAAGTGCCGCTTACTATTAAAAAAAGAAGGACTAGCCGAGACACGGGCGACACCGCCCAGTTCGGCTATACTATATATGTATATTGAATATGTGTAAATTGTACAATTTAAAGGAAATAAATAAAAAAAATAAAAAATGCTCCCTCGTACCTTCGAAATCGGTTTTCATATATTTGCTCACATGGTCTCCCACTTAGATCGACCGGCTCTTCGGTACTGGCCATTCCCTCGCACACATCCTCCACGTATTCAGACTCCTTTACAGTGCACGCTGCGAGGCAGTGGAATCAGCTACCTCCCCATTTACGAATTTCCCCCTCTATTAATGTTTTTAAAAAAGATATTAAAGCTTATTTTCTGTCTTTATGATTTATTTAATTTTCTCCCTCATACTTCTTTAAGTTTGTCGGAATTTATTTAATTTTTTTATTTCTTTTGCCAATATTTTTTTCCTTTTAATTATATTGTATTAAGTATCATCTTTTATTTGTTTTTATAATATATATATGTAGTATTTAGTATTTATTTATTGATATCTATGTAGTTATATTTATATACAGTTATATAAGTCATATATTTAGGTTTAAGTATAGTGTGTATTTGTTGTATATTGTGTAGGAATTATGTTTCCTCTAAAGCTATTTCTCCATAGTTACTACTTGCACTACTGCCCCAAAGGTAGACTGGTAGAAAATGCCTCCGGCATTAAGTTGTACCTTTTGCCCGAGTTTTTTTTTGAGTGCAATAAACTTATATAAATTAATATAAATAAATATAAATAAATAAATTTATATAACTGATTTGTGGCTCATAATAGGGCCTCAGTATTTAAAATTAGTTAAAGAACGACAAAGTGTGCTTTTCTCGTATTTATTCTCACTGTTTCTGTGTCTTAACTTAAGTTAACGGAAACGAAGTTAGCGTATTATGTTCCCTGGGCAATCGCTATTACAGTGCGAAGATCCGGGCACCTTTTTGACCTGCGTTAGTAGTCTAGACTAAGCCCAGACTTGTCTCCGGCTGAGCCCTTCTCCGCTTCTAGCGCCGACGTCCAAGGGATTAGAGCGGACCGCCTGTGCGATAATGGCGCGCCGGGGTGGTCTGAGCAATGCCCTGTTACGTAAAAGACGAGCTCTGTGGTCACAGTGGAAAGTCGGCAACTGTAGGACCACTTGCAGAAATGTATCGTATCAAATTAGCCATGTCTGAGCCATACTTGCTGCTCTTCGTGTTAAGTTACAACTTATATCTGCACGGCAGCCAGCGAGCATGGACGGGAGTGGCAATCGAAACTCATTCGAATGGCGACAGATATAGATATCGATATAGATAGAACTCGATTACATCAGTAGCAAGCGAATTCGTAAGCGAACTCACTTGCCGGGGCTGCCTTCATTATATGTGATAGTTATTACGCTACCCCCATAAGAAAGCAGTTTTGGTTCTATACCCGTCCTCCGGTAAAACGTTAAAAGATGCATCCGAAGGTAGTTTAGCGATGTTTGGTTGGTAAATGTCGGCTTGCTAGGCCGGAGTGAAAGACGTGCTTTCTGGTTGAGGATCGTATATTCACTAAATTAAGTATTGGCGTGCGCGCACGCACAAGATTTACAAAAAAAAACATGTTTTTTGTATGGGGCCCCCTTTAATTATTGTTATTTTATGATGTTACCTATTTGTTGTTATAGCGGCAAAATAAATACATAATCTGTGAAAATTTCAATTTCCTACCTGTTACGGTTCATGAGATACAGCCCTGTGACGGACGGACGGACGGACGGACGGACGGACGGACGGACAGCGGAGGCTTAGTAATAGGGTTCCGTTTTCACCCTTTGGGTACGGAACCCTCAAAAATCATCAGGTTGACGATATTCTGCCGAAACCCCTCTAAAAGTCCAAACATCTGTTGGTGAAGTCCGCAGAAGAGTTCTTTTGTCCCCACCTAACCTGTTGGTCCGAAGTTGACATCTAGGCCAGCGGGGAGCGAATGGCCTGTTGTCTGAGCGCGGTTATTCAGTTCAACCTGGCGACAGTTCAGGCCTCGCCTAAAAATATGCCCGGGCGTGTTCCGGCGGGGGCATTAGCGAAGGGATCCCCACGTTACTTTGGCGGACCGCTAAAAACACCTGTTTCGGTTCTACGTGATTACCGCGTATCCGGTGTAATGCACATTACGACAGATGGAACACGCAGCCACTGACCGAAAGCCGATGGCTTATTTGCAATCTGGAAACGCGAATGAAAGGGACAGACCTATATTTTGAATAATTGGAAACGAAAAGTGCATTTATTAACGCATTCTGGAATTATACTATCGGGCCACCGAGAAGTATTGTCAAAATAATCGTTCCAATAGTGATAGGTCGAAATGTTTCGTTCTATAGTGCGAACGAATGACGAAATGTATTGATTGGAAATGGGTAGAACTAATTTTCCCGAACGCTGGATAAAAGTTACCATGACCAGATAAGTCATGTGATTTGTTAAAGTCCCAGCGCCCGTAAGTGCATGTTAGAAGAGATGAAGCCTATTAAAAAAACTAGAGAAATATTCGTACCACATGTCCCCTTTCTAAGATCCCCGTTTACACCTTCGGAGAATGATGCTATGTTCCCATTAATTGCCATTATTTTTGGAGTAACTTAACACTATTCATGCACACATACATACCTTAATGCCGTTTTCTCGGCAGGGTAGGCAGATATGATAGAGCGCCATACGGTACGACAATTTACCCAGTAATTTCTAAATTTGTCCGTTAAATTAACTTTCCTCAAGGAACGAAATTCTGTTACATTGATTCTACATTCGTGCCACTTCTGACATAAGCAAGTCTCGTTCCATACACGTTCCAGACGTGAACGTGACTATGGAACATTGACTAGTACACTTCGTTGATCTATACTTTTAAGGTGGGCCTTCCCGCTCAACTCCCGATACAAACGTGGAAAGAAGATCATGCGCATATTTCTTATTGTATATCCGAAATTATACTCAAATCAACTTTATTTGCTCGAACTAGATGCTTGATGACCATTGGCAATGTAAAATTGTGTTTGGTTTCTAAGTTACAAGGTCTGACAATTAGAATTTTTCGCGCGTTTTATGCAAATTGTAAAAGATTCAAGATCAGTTTGGTGGTTGCTTGATTTTTTAATACAGCGTTCGTGATTTACTTTTAGCTATATAATTTTTATAAATATATTTCAATAAGTCGTCTTGTAATCGGAATGTTTGTAAATTTAACCAATTCAAAAATTATGCGCATTGTTTGCTTTGTGGACGTGTTGCATGCTCCTCATCGCGAAGACTTATCTTTTTATTCAATTCCAATACAATACCAGAGCGCAATAGAACGATTTTGTGCCTTGCCTGCGAATAAGTGAGTCCCGTCGGGAAGGCCCACCTTAATGAACGTCGATAGCGCCGCCGGGCACCCGTAGCGATCCCCCGGGGGTGGGGGCGCGCGGCGCGGGGCGGCGGGGCGGGCCGTGCGTATCAACAAGTGTGCGGGCGTGTTTACCCCCCGACGAAAAGCGAAGGAAACATATCGGCCAATTTACGTAATGAGAGCGGCCCGAAACACTCTGTTTGGACACGGACACGGACGGCTCAATAGCCTTGAGGCGTTGTCGGCGCGCACAGCTGATCGATCGCTCGCACCGCGCGCCCGGTGCGGCGACGCCAGTCTGGGTATTATTAATGGCAGGAAAGACCCGCGCTGTTCAGTTTTCGTGACAGATATTCGTGATGAAAAAGTAAGCGAAATAACCTACGCCGGAGCGCGAAAATTTAATTAGCAGCGCAGGAATTACACCGATGAAATGTTTGTCGAATGGTTAACTTAGTAATGAGGAGCGCTCGTAGCCCAGTGGCGCAAGAACTTGCCTAGCATACCAGAGGTCTGGGTTCAAATCCTCACCCCGTTCATGCACCACTGTCTTTCTCTTACTGAGTTGCATGTGTGCATTTCGTCACGAATGCGAGCTGCTCCATGGTTCGGAATCCATGTAAATCTGTAGGCCCCCTTCCCCTACTAGGTGGTAGGGTTTAAGCCCGGCCGGGTTCGTATCATCGCATTGGATGAAAAGATGGTCTAAACTAAAATGAAAAATTGTCCGTGTTTTTCATCCAGTTCAATGTAGCCGTGCTCATAAAGGGAATGTCCTGGCATGGCACCTAATGCCTTTGGGAATGTGTGGTATTCGGCCTAATATCGTAACGGTAGTTTTGTGGTATTAGCTATCCATGTCAGATTGCATAAAAGTAAGTTAATTCCTCGGTGTTTATAACTCCCGGCGAAGTTTCTTGACGGTTCTTGGTCTTTGAACAGTGATGAATTCAAGAGTGTGTGCTCATACAATGTAGGAAAAATGAATAAACTAAATTTTAACTAACTTTTAAATAGTAGCGTGGAATTACGTTGGTAATACGTTCTCCTTCGGTGACTTATCGTATCGATGAAGTTAGTTAAGCCGTTAGAACTTGCGTTCTGTGGTCGGCAGGTCTTCTTGCTACTGAGTAAATTCGAGTCGAGCAAAAAGCCCCGACTAAGCCCGAAGTCGCCAAATAATCCGATTAATCGTAATCTTTTAAAAGCGCTCCACCAGAACTCAGATCCGCTTCTCGCCAGCGGCACAATCTCGATAAATCCGCGCCGATAATCTCGGAAACAAAGCGTTTACCATTGCATTTAAAATTTAAAACTACCCTCAGCGCGCCGGAATCTCTGCTGGCGGGGGGTGGGGAGGGGGGGGAGGCTGTTTTTTGTTTATTTGCGGCACTCGACGGCGGGCGGTCGGCGCGAGCGGTGCTCCGCTCGGCCGCTCCCAATACCGCTAAATGCCCGCAGAATGCACGATTCACCGGCTCCAAATAATGCTAACGCGCTTCGCTCGGAAAATTACCGATCTCGTAACGCTGCACGGAAAATAGGGCTGCAGTGTCTACCGGTCCGTTCCTTTTTTTCTGCATGTTTATCCGACGGGTTATTATATTGCTATTCAATGCCTGACAACCCAGCGTAACTTTTGTGCCTGAAAACGTTAATACATAAACTCACATAATATTTTACATTTTACAGTCAAGTAAGTGTTTTGACCGGACATTAGTCTTGAACTGAACTACTCTGCCTTTACGATTGCAGAGAGCAATATCTTGACTTTGAAGTGGTTATTGGAGGTTCGTTTAAGGACACGTCTATGTACCTAATTCCTTCGAAAAATAGTGTCCTGTGCTATTATTACTTTAAAACGAGTTTGGAATGTAATATGACAAGGTTTTCATCCGCGGCGTAAAAGTAATTCACCGGCAAAAATATGTAGAACGCTCCGGGCGCGCCTCGTAAAAGACGAAGCACCCAAGACGCAAGAGGAAATAAATATATTCGTGATGGAAATACAGATAGGACGCTGCCGTTCGACACCTTTGTATAAAGCCTTCGCAGGCTTGTAGTCAAAGGGAAGCTGTAGCGGACGGCTTTCATTTTTACGGCGCACCAGCAGTGGGGCCTCAGATCAAAAAAGGAAGAAGATGTGCCACCTAGCGCGCCTACTGTGAGACCCGCACTCTCCAATCTTCTAAAACCCAAACTTAAACGTACGCGGCACACGCAAACACAATCGCAGACATATTAAGGTTTTGTGTTGGTGGGCACTAACTTGACGAACTTTTTGCGAAGTGTGGCATACGACGGGGCGGTTTCCTATACGATTATATGCACAATTCGCCCATACGGAAGTCGCGAGTATCAACTTCATGACGCTTCTGCTTCCTTTTCGCTTCTGTAAGCGGGATCAATTTCATTCCTCTTAGCGCCGTGTAAAAAGTTATCTGTATGTTTTTACCGGCACCTGGCACTGAATTCATGACTGCACTCCATGCCTCAGAAACAAAATCAACATGCATGCAATTCCAAGTCAATATTTCTAATGTACCATCGACCATTTACCATACGTTTTTGTCTTAATATGTTTCGCGACATTTTCGGCAATTTTTTTTGGGTTCATACTAGATTAAGCTTTAGACCGAGTTGGTTTCAGTTTACTACGCCCGTTTTTTTTATGTAAACTATTCTAATATGTTTTTGTTTTTCTTTCAGGTAAGTCCCGAAACATTCGTGTGCGGTTTTTGTTGAAACTGTAAGTGAGTTAATTATATATTCAGGTAGTCGAGTTTCAGGAGCCTGTAGTCCATGGATTATAATGTATGTTTAAAGGTTAATCGTCGTGGACACTGCTCGATAGAACATGTTTTGATTTTAGTATCACAATACATGAGAAAAAAGTGCCAAAAAGTCATATAACATACTTTTTAAAGTGGCAATCGATAAGGGGCAACTATAATCAATATATACTCCGCCATCTGCCTTCCACGGCAGCATTTCTCCACTTTATACAAGACTCCATTTTGAGGTTTAAAAAAAAATCTAATTGGGCTATTAATGCAACGAGCTTGAAATACAAGTCAAGGATTATTCCTAAACAGTTAGAAGTTCTCTTAAGAGACTCAATACTTAAATTAAAACCGGCCAAGCGCGAGTCGGACTCGCACACGAAGGGCTCCGTACCATCTTACAAGATTTAACACAAAAAAATCACATTTACCCCTTTAATTTTTATTTTTTTTGTTTTATTTTACCTATTTGTTGTTACAGCGGCAAAATAAATACAAACTACGTGAAAAATTCAGCTGTCTACCTATTACGTTTCACGAGATACAGCCCTTTGACAGACGGACAGACGGACGGACGGACGGACGGACGGACGGACGGACGGACGGACGGACGGACGGACGGACGGACGGACGGACGGACGGACGGACGGACGGACGGACGGACGGCTTAGTAATAGGGTTCCGTTTTTACCCTTTGGAACGGAACCCTAAAAACCATACCATCTCGCTGTTTTCTCGGAGCGTAGCAGATAGAGCCAACTTCTTTCGCTTTTTATTTACCATCTACATCATGCATCTCTTCATATGTGTTCGTCGGTTAGGAGTGCAGAGTGCCTGGCGTTTACAATCTGGGGGTAACCGGCGTAAAATGTGAGAAAACGTGTGAGGGAATTCCATCAATTCTGACCCGTTCAGAAGCGTTTATGTCATATCTTCTGCGCTCTTACTGGGTAGAACTTTTTCACTTATACTTATAATTCCCTTCTGAATGAAGCAGAATTTGATCGAACTCACATATTCGCCGGTGACGTCGGTTCGACCCCTGGTCCTGGTTGATTATTTTAGGCCGCCTGGGTACGACTCTGTAAAATTTTTTAGTCGTTATAAATGATTTAAAAAAGTCTACAACATTGTTGATAGCATCCCCCTATGCGGACATTTTGATAGATGTCCTATACAGCTCGTATCGGAGGTCCACAACAAAGACGGGCCTCAGGTGAGCGAACCGGAATCGATATCGAATTCTCTTGCACAAAGAGAATAATATGCTAATTTCTATCATAAAAGCGGAATAAGATGCGAAGGAAAAAGACAGACAAAGACGAAACATTGCCTGGAGCGAATCCAATTAAGTACTCCCTTGATTTACGAGATTTTTATTGTTATTTTTGGAAAGGAGGCTCCTCGATAATTGTAAGAAATTCTGTATAAATCATTTCCCGTGGAAAATTGACTGGAATGGCAGATATTGCTTTTTTTTTCGAGCCGTCTTTACCGTGTCGGAGGAGAGGTAATGATATTACTGGGATTCGACTTTTCGGATGGAATCGGATATTGAACATCGGACGTCCCTCTTGATGGATATACATTTTTGTGCCTCAACTTTCAACCTCTACTGTTGGCTGGCAATCTCCTTGCTGCCAAATGGTTTTTTAATTCCATTTGTCCTGTTTCCGTCAAATGAATTTAGAGACTGTGATAGTTCGAGACAACTGGAATAATGAATAGCCAATGATGGTTCAGCGTCGGATTCCATGGGCCTACCTATTGTATTCGAAGCTGAACTAGCCCTGGTGGGTTACCATGGTAAATTCTCTGTACGGATGAACATCCAGGGGAGTGAACAAATCTGAAGTTTTGTTGCATTTCGGATTAAGATAACTGGTAATTTTCAGTTCACTTGGTGTCGTTCAAGTTAGCATGGTTCGAAATACAAGTAAACGTCGTGAAACACTGAATTTACCATGGTGACCCTCCTGTACCTATGCCCAGAAACAGTAAACTTAGTAAACGCTCTAGTAGTCTAGGAAATGCATGTTCATTTTGGGTTGTCACCAAACTGAGTTAACATGAGATTATAATAAGGTAAATTAATGTTAAGATTATATCTCGATTACCAGCATCTACTAGTGCAACACCTGCTATTCAGAAACAATACGTTTCTCTGTTATTTATCTTTTTAAGTTCAATCTTTCCAAGAAAACGAACTGCGAACACTAGATTTTAAACGATATTAGCTTTCAAATACATACATACCATCACCTGTCACCTGATTTCTATTGCTATCATCCTAGCTCGGTCATATCTAGGGTTAGTTCTTTCGCTTCCTCTACAGGCCTGTAGAGTCCGTGCGGAAAGAGAACTTTCGTAATATTTGAGGGCGCACATGTGCACATTTACCGTATTTGTCCTGTTGACAACACTGGCACGTCATTATACTTGAAATTTTGAGGCTGTGTTAGAATATAATATTTTCAGATTCTCAGGTCCTAGTAATGGCTGGGTAGGGTTTCGATGTAAAAATCTTAATGTTAGTTCCATTGTACTCCACGCCGGTTCTCTTTCCGCACGGGCTCTATCTCTTCGTGCATGCGATACTATTTCGGGTGCAATGCGCGTCCGTACGTAGTATTTAAATAGCCTATAATAACAGTAAGGCCCTCCCGGTTCTAATAGTTCCCCCGTTCCCGTATTGTCGTTTCGGAGCAGATTAGCAGCGCACGGGGGAGCCGGGACTCGATAGCGTGTGCGGAGTCCTGTTCAGCCCTCTGTACTCCCGAGTCACGTGCACATTTTGGAGTCCCCCACATTTTGTACCCTATACGCTGGCGCATTATATATTTTGTTTTGTTACCGAGTAACGCGGCCATTATATTACCGCATTCCCGAGGGAACTAAGGAGAATATTCCTTTCATTAATTATTTCGATTTTCATTTTACTCATTCTTCTCGTGTTTTTTTTTCGTCTGAAATCATTAGTACTACGAACAGTGTCATTTTTGCTCATTACAACCGCTACATTAAATCGAACTCCATTAATATTACACTTCCTATTCAAAATTAATGCTTGAACAATTTTCTGAAAAAGTTTTTGTCTGCCTATGCTAGAAGTCTTGATAAACGGTATTATGTTCAAAGCAATTTTATTTGTAGACTGCAACCAATATAAATGAAGTTACAATATGCTGGAGTCTTGAGTGAGTCTCTCTGTATTTCGATTATTACAGAGATTCAATCAAGTCCTGAGCACATTTAATTGATTTCCTCATATACTTTTATAGGATACAATACAACAAAAACGTAGTAGTTACTTCAACCCGTTCGATTATTTTAAGCTAGTTTTTCTCGAAATGTCACGTTTTTAGGGTTTCGTTCGAACACATTTTCCAACAACGCGTGGAGGTATTAAGTTGAAATTAAAATAAAATACTGCGGTTAAGGTCGCTTGGAGCAGTAAAAAAAGGTGTCACAGTTGTGGAAAAAAATCGAAAATTGTATTTTTTTTTTGTATGCTACATAAAACAATGGCGCGATGGCCGAACTATCTAAATATCAATGGATACGGAACCCTCGGTGTACGAGTCGGCCTCGCACTTGTCCGGTTCCCTAATTAAAATTCGCATTACGCCGTAATCCCGCGACGCACATACGCGAATAGTATTTTCCGTAATCCCCAATGATGGTTATTTCTCGAACAATGCGGAGCGTACGTTGCGCTCAGATCGGAGCCCCCTTTGTTCGGGGCACGTGCAATCTCGCCCCACCCTCCCCCGGGGTGGGACGTGCAGCTCGGCGCTGGCGGAGGGCGGGGTGTGATGGATAACTATTTGTCCGTGTGTCATTAATAAATGTCACGGTACAGAAGCGCCGGATGGGTGTTATTCTGTGTCGCGGAGATGAGATCGGTGTGTTTCTGTTCGTGGTGGTTTCGATTAGGTCGAGGGTGTAAATGTGTTGCGGTCAAATTTCGAAGCGACAGAGCACCTAGCCTTGAGTAGAACATTTTCATATTATCGCGTCAAGGTGATTCGAAATGCTCGCTGTGTATTGAACGAAATCTAGATGGCGCCATTGTCGGAAAGCTTAAAATAATTCATTGTTGCTTTATGCTTGAATTAAATTTGCACGAAATCCAAAAGATTTCACCATATATATATTTTTTTTGCTTTGGAAAATATATTTTTATATTTTATGGAATGGTCTAGGTGTGAGGATCTGCATATGTGAATTTATAAAATAATTTGGATCCATCTGCATGGAATTATGTGTGATTACACTTTTTTGATAATGGGGCCGTTTAGATTCTGTTAAAGAACGTCTAATTTCGAATCACTTTCGAGAGTGGCAGTATTCGATTTAATTTCAAGGATCGATCTTGTTGTGATAGAGTCGATGTCAAGTTAGTTTATAATATTTGTGCAACATCGCACTTCCTAGAAGACGGATTTTTCTATTTCGTCTTTCCCATTCCACTGATATTATAAGTTGTTAAGCTTGGAAGACTTGAAAACTTGGTAGATTAGCAAATGAAAAGAAAAATCCCGACATTGTCTCGAGCACAGATTATAGATCGCATTACATTTTGAAAACATGTGCGTAGAAAATCATGACCCTCGAATATGCAAATGTATGTAGTTTTCAGTCAGCAAAGATATATATTAAAGAAGGATGGAATTGATTGCTAACGTCATACCAATATTGGATAGCGATAATAATAGTCAGAGCCGGTAGTCTAAGTTGTCACCTAAATTGGCATTTCGGCAAACCGATCGACTGGCGTTTTCAAATGTAAGGAGAAATTGAAGAGCGCGCGCAGCGGGCGTTAAGCGAACTAACATTTGCGAGTCCGAGCTTGATTTGACAGCTTACTCAACGTTGCCGTAAATACGTCGACGTTGCCGTTTACGTCCACTCCGAGTTTTCATACAAATCGGAAGTCCGCGTTTGACTTTGACAACTTGAAGAAGTAAAACCACAGAATATCTAGTAGAAACTTGTATGAAGTTTGGAGACAACGCCATTCGATCGGTTTGCCGTAAACGCCAATTTAGGTTAGAACTCAGACTGACCACTCAGGTGGTGTTGCAATTCACATTTCAGAATAAATTAATTAGAAACCAATGAATGTCAATGATATTTTTTATTTACAATGACATTAATAATTTTAAAGATAAAATGTAACGTTTTTATCTCGCATACCGAGGTAAAATTTGAAATCAAGCATACTTTGATGACGGTGTAACTAGTTCGAGCAGTGCCGGGAGATGGCGCTGGTTAGAACTGTCATAGTATCAGCGAAAATAATCAGTTCTCGGCGAGTTTTGTGTGTTGTGTGACGTTAGCTATCTATACATTTCACTTTGATCTATGCTAAAATAAAAATATCTATTAACACATAATACCATTATTCGCATACCGTAATTTTGGAGGACGCAGATATTAAAATACGCTGAAAAACAAAATTCAAAAGCGGGAACTAATCAAGAGCGTGGCGTCCCTCTGAAATTGCCGTAATTGTGTTTTTAATGTAGCGAGCATCGTAGCGAAAAAAATGTCCGACGGCTTTGTACGGTCGCATTGATTACGTATTCACCCCTTCGAATTACATACGAGCGCCCAATTAACATTGTGATTCGCAGCAAATTTGCATCGCACTTACATGTGTGCGTATTGTTAGGGTTCCGTGCCTTGAAAGGGTAAACGGAACCCACATAGAATGGAAAAAAAAAATCCTTTAGAATTCTGGAAAATCGGAATTCCTTCTGTAACCTTCAGGAGTGTGGTGTATTGGGCTAATATCGTAACGGTAGTTGTGTGGTATTAGCCATCCATGTAAGTTTGCTTAAAAAAAAGATTGCCTCGATTAAGAGGATCATGAGGTGATCAAGTTTCATACAATAGCTTGTGCCTTCAGTCCAATCAAGAAATATTTTTCTAATAATTTTCAAATTAAATAAATCAACTGAGAGCTACGTCTGTTCGTTTTTTAGGGTTCCGTACCCAAAGGGTGAAAACGGAACCCTATTACTAAGCCTCCGCTGTCCGCCCGTCCGTCCGTCCGTCCGTCTGTCACAGGGCTGTATCTCATGAACCGTAATAGATAGAAAGCTGAAATTTTTACAGAGTTTGTATTTATTTTGCCGCTATAACAACAAAAAGGTAACATTTAAAAATAATAAGAATTAAAGGAGGTCCCCATACAAAAAACATGTTTTTTGTGTTAAATCTTGTTCGATGGTACGGTACCCTTTGTGTGTGAGCCCGACTCGCACTTGGCCGGTTCGACGTCTTTACTTTTCGTACTAAGCAGATACTTCGCTTATTCCAAGGAATGTGATATGTATGTATAATCGAGCGTGAAGCAAGGACACATTAATTGAAGAAAGAGCCCAGTAAAGAGAAATACTTTACGAATATTTTGCAAGGCTGGACCCGAACCAGCAAAACATACCATTCGCGGGAATTGCGTCTACCAATTTCGCCACCGGCTGTATGCCCATAATTTTGAATTCTCCTAAAGTCTCTCCAGGGTCCAGCCTTGCAGTCTATTCGTAAAGTAATTCTTTTGACTGGGCTCTTTCTTCATTTAATGTGGCCTTGCTTTACGGTCGATTATACATACATACATATTATATTCCTTAAAAATATATCTTATTGATATTAGTATTTGCAAAAACGTCGATTAACGAACGCTATATGACATCGTATTTTATTTCACAAGTAACGAATTTTATTTATCGTGCAATGATCAAAGTCGTATCGGTTGAAATGGGTCCGTAAAAGTATGGCTATTTCTCGTTGCTAGTCCTGTACCCGTCACACAGAGTGATTGAATTTTTACATAAAATCAAAGTAAGCCTTTCTGTTTCACTCGAGTACTTTACCCAGAAAAAGGTCCCTTTGATTGCAGCAAAGTCTTTACCATGTTATTTATGTAATCCTAAAAAATCCTTCGCAATTTATTTCGAACCCTTTGTGAATGGACGGTGCCTGAAGCCTTCCTACGGGCGTTTTCAAATCACAATGTTGGTTCTTAGTTAATTGTTGGGGATTTTTATCTATACATATACATTTAACATATTTAGTTTTGTGTTTATTCCTTAGTCCTACAGTTTTTTTATGGGACCTGACATGTATGGCTAATACCAAACAATTACCGTTATGATATTAGTCCAAAACACCACATTCCCGAAGGAATTAGGTGAAATGGCTGTACCTTTCCTTTATGAGCACAGCTACATTGAACTGGATAGAAAACACGGACAATTTTTCATTGCCGCTTCAACCAATGCGGTGGTACCAACCCGGGCGGGCTTAACCCTACCACCTAGTAGAGGAAGGGAACCCACTGTTTTACATGGATTCCGAACCATGGAACAGCAGTGGAGTCTAGCCTCCATTGAAGCACCAGCGCCATCTTAAAATTCACCTTTAATTACAATTCTTAGTGATCTAACATTAGTTTCTTAACCGTCGCACTAGGCTTAGCCTGTAGTGCGATTGCTAGGTTTTTTCAACGCAGGTACTTTAAATTACTTATGATCGATACTCTAAGTACTTAGTATCACTATCACTTCATAGTATAAAACTAAGTCGCTTTCTCTGTCCCTATATCACTATATCCCCATGTACGCTTAAATCTTGAAAACTACGCAACGGATTTTGATGCGATAGATAGAGTGATTCAAGAGGAAGGTTTATATGTATAATAACATCCATTAAATATTGGAGAAATACTGTTATTTTTGAGGTTTCCAATGTGATGTCGTAAAAAAAATGTTTTTTCCGCTTACATTGCAAACGCAGGCTGAACACTACGAGATTTATCAAAATAATGTACTAAGTATTGTATACATTGAAAAGGTCTACAGAAAACTCCGCGATGGTATTTATCTATCTCTTATGGATATCCCACAATAACATTTTTTTCTCATTTACTTTTTACGACAAATAATGGCTAATTTTTAAGCGATTTTAACCAATACAGCATTAATCCTTATCCAATTAAATACCTTAAATACATTGTTGATTTAATATAGATCTATACGGCCCTTTACAGCATATGATTTAAATGAATATTTTCGAAGATATTATAGATTTAAAAATTGCGGGATGTAATGTTTGCGGCGGTACCGGCCGGCCGGGGCGGCGAGAGCGTGCCTCGGACCTATAGCACTTTGAATTTATTATTTCTCTAATATCTAATAATCATGTAATTATAATATATAAGTTTTTTTTATTTCAAATATCTCAATGTAGGAACTCTACGTAAAAATGGTTTATTTGTGTATCATTGTGTCAAAATAATATTTTTTTAAATGACGTTATGCCCGTGCAAAGCTGGGACGGGCTGCTAGTTAGTAATAAAGTGATTTTAATGACTCAACATATTACGCACTACATAAAATTTTCACATTGCTAGCTGAGTTTTCCGGCTCCGCTCGGGTCAACAGAGAACTGGATCCCAGCGCCACCTATCGGATCCAATTGTGAATCTAAATCATCCAGGGGGCAATTTTTTTTCAAACATATTTAACAACTGCGGTAATCTGAAATGTTAGATCTATCCAGGGACCTTAAACACACACATACAATGTCATCAAAATGAATCCAGCGGTTTAGGAATAGTACAGTAATTGATTTATTTAATGTGCAAAATATAAGAAAATATTTCTCAATTTGCCCGAGAAATCAGGCACGCACCATTGTATGGAACTCGATCATCTCATTATCCTTTAAAAGATAATTATGAGATCATTGCCAAACGACTGCTTAACACCAAATGCAATGTAAACAAAATCGATACAGATTTTGATATGATGATTTTTCTGAATATCACTCCAGGAAAACCGCGGACAAGAACCACTAATTAAATATGTTTCCATTTCGAAGATCGATCGAAAAACCTCCGAAATACTGGGAAGAAAAGTGGCAAATTGTGTCAGCGCTCCACTGGCGTGACCGTTTCAAAGGTTTCTCCGGTGTTTCCCACCTTAAGTGAATGTGATTACTCGAGTCAGCGGCGCGGAATGAATCGAAATCGAGCACATTAGTCCGGGCCACCGAGATTGTTCGAACTAGAGGAAGCAGTACATTACTAAATTTTGTATTTTCTTTCTTTCTGTATGTAGGAAAGGTGCGAAAGTAAACATTTATCCAAAAAACTAAGAATTTCACATAATTTTTATGTAACTGATTATTATGGTTATCAATGTCTAATATCGCATCTAAGTTTCTTTGGCAACAACAAAATCAGCATGTTGAAGGAATAGTTTAAACTGCGTCACACCAATAATTTTGCTCACATGCGTATACTTGCATTACAATCGACCTCAGACCACTGGAATACCGACGCCTAATATGGGGTCCGCATTTGATTGTCAACACAAATGTCATTGTGGTCGCGTTAAAAAATGCTCTAACGCTCATTTCTTGCTTACGCTCAGAGTTTTTTCATATGGAGTTAAGGTCTTTCTGAAAACAGATCTGAGCACTTCGAGTAATATGTCGGTTATTGAACGCGGGGTGTGGCGAATGTGTCAAAATAGCTGGTTGAGTGGTTTTTCTCGTTTTCCGTCGCTATACTAGGGTCCAACCTAGAGTAGAGGCAAATAAAGTCTTCAAACATTTTGCAATAATCTATTCCATGGCTTAGCAGAGTATCAGCTTGCACCGACATTATTAATAGTATTTTTTTGACAGCTAGAAATAACTAAGGAATTACGATGTTGTAAATGATTATTAACCTCAAAACCTCCAAGGTTGAGAGAGGCCTAAGCCCTGCAGTGGGTGGCATTAGAGCTATATAAGATAACTTTAGGTCAAAAAAAAATAATAATAAATAAATAAATAAATAAAATTGTAATATGTGTGCTAAAAAGGCTTAAATAAATAAATAAATAAATAAAATGATTATTACTAAGGATTTATATGTGTAGTCTCTATCATTCATCCAGGATGTTGTCAGCTGGTCTATTCACCCGAGCTCGACGCTGCCTCTACGCGATACATTGTCCCCGGCGTCCATTTAACACGTTCGCGGGCGAGGCGGCAGCTTATCGATTGAAACTCGATCGTTATTCGAACGAAAGGGTGGTTGCGACGGTAATGACCGTGGGGGCGACGGGGGGTCGCTGCGCCCCTCCCGACAGTCGTCGCCCCCCTCTGACAGTTGCGTCCCCTCCTCGATTACACCGCACAGTACAAGCTGTGTTTGTTCTAACATAGTAGGTTATGGGCGGAGTGCGTTCTATTGTCCGTGCGGAGTGTAACGGCTGTTGTCAACGCGACAGATGTTGCGTTATCGGCCACCGCTGCCAGCTACTGGCAATCTATGCGCCTATGTTTTCGGTCTGATGGTCTGGAAAAAGCCACTGCTTCTGAATCTTAAAATCCAACAAGTTCGGTTTTGTTTTTCCCTTCAGTTTGTATGTAACTGGACATTGATGGCTCATATCGAACTGATCGTCGGGCATAACATAGGCCTAACACACCACATGGCAACATGGATATTTTTAGTTAAAACACAAAGAATGACTAATGTCATATTTAATTCCGCTGCTCACCCTTTAAATAATTTCGTATGGTGTTAAGTCAAGCAGCTTAACCTAACCTAACCTAACTCATCAAGTTTTAATCTCAGTTGATTTGGGAAATATATTGCATACAAAAATATCTGAAACGAAGCAATATTTCATTAAGAAATCTCTTATATTTATATGTTTTGGTTACACAACAACATAATTCATCAAGCCGCTTGTTCTCTTCAACTTCTGGTTATTTAATCTTGAACTGTCGAGTTAGGCGCGTATTTTATCTTGATCGCATCGGCTGTTCTGTCTACGCGATGTCGTTAGCAGAGACATTTGAATGCAGTCGATCTTTTTTGAGTCTTATGTCTTTGAAAGTAAGATAGAATTTCGTGTGACTTAGCGAACTGATCGGAGCCTCGTTGTGTTAGATTTTCCACCTTGTCGAGTTTATATAACGTTTGATTTTATTTAACGGTTAGCCTAGAGTTTTTTTTGTGCGAGAATGGAATTTTAGCTCTTAGCTCTTTACGATTTAGGTTCAATATGCTATGGAAAATCTTTGTGGGGGTGGAATAATGGCTCAGTCGATTGCTGTTTAGTTTGGGCTGATAGAAATATGAATTATAGTTGAGTGAGTGCTTTTAAAAATAGAATGGAATCTCTTTTGTGGACCTGTCAAGAATCAATCGGGTCGAGTTTTTTTCCTGTTTATCGAGTGAACATTTCCCTTGTCAGAGGTTAAGGGTTGAAAAAGCACTGAAGTAAGGTAGAATTCCGTCAGGGTCAAAGATGTCTAGACGTTTCTACTGACGTTGGAATAAAAAACTCAATAGACTGACGTTGGAATAAAAAACTCAATAGCATCAATGTAGCGTAGCAATAAATAAACTCAACCCTGTGTTTCATCTTCATGGCATTATCATTAAGTGTATCATATTTACATTTTTTATATATTCAGGTGTGTCAAAATTTGGTTAGAAATTTTCCGGAAAAAAATTGTTTCGGCGGAGTTTCTCCACGTTGCAAGCCAATCTTCGAATTTAAGTTGGCTTGGTTTAAGGTTTCTGCTTACCACAACCACAAGAAAATGTAAAACTGTAGGTCCCCTTCCCCTACTAGGCGGTAGGGCTAACCCCGACCGGGTTAGTATCACCGCATTGCATGAAACTATGGTAAATCTGTCCGTGATTTCCCTGAAAGGGAAGGTCCTGGCATGGCACCTAATTCTAAATGTAATAAATCCTAATTCTAGTAAACTACCTTTGTGACTCTCTGTTAATGATGATCTCAAAATTCAGTTCGTTTAATACTTTCTTTGACTTAATTCAATATCTGTGCAAGTAAAAACGCCAAATATTTTTATATTTCTTGACACTTTGAAAATCGAAAATAGCAAAGCTTTCACTTCATTTCACTTATTTAAACTTTTTGGTAGTCAAACTACACTAAGTTACGTGAAAAAGATCCATCCGAAGATCGATCCAAAGCTTTCCATACCATACCCTGGTATTTTATTGACTGTCGCAAGTCTAATATCGGTTTCATTTTTCTCCCGGCCGCAGCACACCTCCGGAGTGTATCCTGTTATTCCCTGAAATAGCCGGAGGAGCCGTAACTCACGGTGTTCACGTAACGCGCGGCGATCCCTCAACGTCGCAACACTGAAGGCGGCTGAAATCAGAAACGCGTTCGACGCGCAAAAACATGCCGGCGTGCGTGCCAAATGTGCGTCCGGCGGGATCCGGGCGATATCCGGCGCCGGCGGCGTCCGCTCCGTCTGGCTCGCCGGCCGAAGTGGGCCAAAATTTCAGAAAAAAATATGCCCAAGAGGATAATGAGGTGATCGAGTTCCATACAATGGCTCGTGTCTGTTAAATTGAGAAATATTTTTCTGATATTTTGCACATTAAATAAACCAACTGAGAGCTACATCTGTACGTTTAGAATTGTTTGACAACTTAACTTATGTATCCATGATACACCCTCTTAAATACTTTAATGCAAATCTTTAGAGGCTTATAATCTTATATCATGGATATGAGATAAGTTACCAAAAATTATAGAATATATAATTTAATGCCAAAACTTTCAGAAAAATACTTCTTAATTTGACTGAGGAAACAGACACGAGCCATGTCATTAAACTTGATCACCTCATTATCCTCTTAAACCAAAACCGCGTCACCCGTCTTTATCTGGAAACTGTGTTCACTCAGTTGCACAAATCCAGCTGTAAAATTCTAATTTGAAGAATCCCAATCAAAAACACGTTATGTCCTATATTAGTCCACCTGGATACCATGCTTAGGACATAACCCTCAATGCGCTCCATTGAACAGGACCAATCACAATTTATCTTTATCGTTTGGACCGTCTTTCATTGAATGCTTGTAGATCCGTTTACTAGCAAGTAGGGAAACCTACAGCTTCACATGGATTCGGAACAGTCGATCATGTATGGTGTTGTCTGGCAAACGCACCGCTGCCCGCGACAGCGTCGTCGCGTCCGCGCACGGTGGTCCCCGCACATGCGAGTCCTGGACAAAAAGTATTTTAATATTCATATGTACATAAATTTGCAACCATTTACCGCCAAGGGGTAACCAGATGCTAGAGGTTGCGTGCATCGTGTTGAAGATAAGCCCAGAGTTATTCCCTGTTCGCATTTATATTTGCAAGGACTCGGAAAGCTTGGAACGTTCTCGTGTGTGCTAATTTATAATGTTGAAAAGTTGCACAAGACCTTGTATTTATGATAGTGTAGAGGTTATTAAGAATATTTTGATGATAAGTCTATCTGTCTGAGTATGATTCTGATTATCCTTTGAACAAAAGTATTAATTTAATATAATACAAATATTTACAGTTATTCATATTAGTAAGAACCGTAACTATTCATTTACTTTTGACAGAGTAAATGAATATTTAACATACTATTTTGTATCCGTTCATATCTACATAGTAAAAAAACACAACACCAAACACACACTTATTTTCACATCTAACAAATAGTACATAGAAATAATTAAAATATTTGATTTCTCGTTGTAACTGGAATTGTGTATAAATTGTTAAGTATCTAAGAATATTTAAAGATATATGTGTAAGTTCGCTTTGTGTAATAACTAGTTATATAGCATAGATCCAGATCGCACATTGTAACAAGTAGAACTTTATTATAGACTAAGACATTTATGATTTCAATACATATTTAATCGAATTAGGTGCATAGTAATAATGAAATCGGCACAACAACGAACGAATTATTCATATCAAATGGAGTAAAATATTCACTTACGTGACCGAACGGAGAGCCCCGAACAAAGGGAGAAAATGTCGCGGCAACAATAATGCGCACCAAAAAGTGCAATAATTAAAATGCCCCGAACAAAAAAGTTAAAGTGCAATAATAATAATGAAAAAGCAGCGCCGCGTGCCGTACCGGGGACAATGCGCGGGGGGGGGGGGGTTGCCAGGGGAGAGGGGAGAGAGGACAGCTGCGCGGCGCGCGCCCTGTGCGAACCCGCGCATCTGCGCCCCGCACACACACACGCGCAGACGCGCTTGCTCGCGCGGACGGTGTTCGTGACGAGGTGAACGTAGCACAGGGGATCGCAACTCGAAATAAGCCTGGCTTCTGATTTGTAACACAACCGACAGTTGTCTTTCAATTTTATTTTCATTGTCCGGCAGCATCGTTTATGGTGGAAACGGAAAAAACAGTCATTTTTTAAATTGTTGAGTTACTCAAATACTTTAAACACAATTATCATTCATTGACCCAAAAACTACAAACAAAGCTTATAAATTATTTGTAACTGTTCCAAAAAATATTAAAATCCAAGGATCAAGCGTAGTTTACTTTCAAATTAAATTATCTTGAGAATCTAATCATTTTGATATTCAACTAATGTGAGTATCTCTTACTTGCTACGAAAACTTCCTGAGTCTAGTTTCCGCAGCGATCAGGCACAGAAAAGAAGCAATAATTATAGTGAAGCATGTCTTCATTAGAGCGGCAGTCATAATGCAAGCTCGAACAATCCAATAATTTTCAAAATCGGTCCACAATTGACCGAGAAATCGGTGAACGGACCTAAAACCTCCTCCTTTTGTGAAGTCGGTTAAAATATATAAAAACATCTGTGCAGTTCACACGCTGTAGAAGTAAAATATAATACATTAATTAATGAATTAATGAAACACTTTACACCCGATTCTATCTCATTCAGTCGTAGGCTAAATCCTATAGATGTATGTGTTCCTCTGTTTTTAGCGTCATCGGGTTTCAAATCACAACGGTGCCAAAGAAGTTGTCACTCCAAAAACAAATAACGGGCATCGTGTCGATCCCCACAGCGCACGCACACGCGCCCGGTCGTGCACTTGTCGACACACCCCGACACGGACCGTTTCTGTGTGTCGGTGGCGGTGTGCGTGTGTGTGTGCGCCTCGGAGCGTCCGTGCGCGCAACGTTGTGCGCCGCCATACCGCGCCGCACTGTCCTTCCACAACGCGTCTCGCATTCAGGGTTGCTAGTTTCAATCGCGAACAGTTTGATTAATCTGCGGCCTATTGTTGCTTTGTGCTCGCTCCCGATGGCTTATGCATCACGCGCTCTCGTGTAGTTTTATATTTAAATTCGATCGGAGCGCGCAGTCATTCATTCAAAGGCATGTGTTTGAAATCGGCTTAAAAATATTTGAGAAAGTTCCATTTCTGGTTATACATGGAAATAATGTTCATAGGCTGCGGCGATTGCCTGATCCGCAGCGCATTTGCAGAAACTAATTTAAGTATTTGTTCGGGTTGGATACTATTTCATGGTATTTTTTAATTTTTTTTTATATAACTGGACATGTATGTCTAATACCAAACTGACCGTCAGATATTAGCCTAACACACCACATGGGAACTAGGTGCCATGCCAAGACCTTCCTTATATTGCTTAACCTCTTATTAGCAAAAAATTCAGCAGTCGATTTTTGACGTAATACGCATTCTGCAAATATAACACTTAACGTAATCATATTTATTAGATTTATTTAAATAATTAACTTTGGTACTATTCGACGAAAGAGATTGAATTCACTTTGTATTCGACATGTAAACAGCACTTAAGGTGGATAAGTCAACATTTTCCCTTTGTCGCTGATGTCTGCGGAAAGTATTTTTCGCGTTCGCCCAACTAAAGCGATGTTTATTCTCCCTCAGCGCGACGTCTGGTTCTGTCGAAAAACCTCATTCGACATTTTAAACGAAACCGCGACACGCACCCTTCGCGTCCAATTTATTTCGCTCGTTAACGAAATCGTTTCGCCCAAATATTTGCCTACTCGAGGGCGACGTCAATTTTGGAACGGTAAATGTCAATCTGCGCCAGGCACCAATCTGGAGAACGGGTCAAGTGGGTTCGAACTCTGATGGCATTCGAAATTTGAATCTATTCCGATCGTTAATTTTTCCTTCGACGCACTCATAATGGAAGATTTCGTAATTGGAACTCGCGTTCCGAGTTGACGCATAAATTATCTTCGCTTTTTTGGGGGGGCAACACAATGGAGAAATGAAATTTAATTTATTCGTCAGTCCCGATTCGCCTTTGTTTCGCTCGGTTGGCAACCCTGCTCGGGCGTAACGAACTCTCCGGGGTCGGCGTCTGCAATTTAATCACCTAATGTATCATTTCACCCCTAGCCACCCTATATTGCAACCAGTTGATGCGTGCTTTGTACGCACATACACACGTAACCGCTTACACGCGGGGATTCAAATCTTGATACATAGAGTAAGTAGAGCGCGTTTGTTGATTATTTCCGTCGAAAGAAAGCTTTTGGAACTATGGGCAACTGTTCTTATTACATTGGTATTAAAAAAGTAAATATTGGAATTTATCAGTATCAATAAGCCGCGATAGAGCGACCGAAACGCTCTCTACAAAGAGCTGCTAGTTTCAAAGTACCAATAATTGCAACAAAGAGATGCCTAGAGGTTAGTCGGTAATACAATAGATGGCATCACCGATTTTAAACTTAAACATGTCAAAAAACTAATATCTAAATCGCAACAACGAAACAACCGCATATTTTATGTGTAGTTCTATATGACCACGCATGACTTTGAATGACTGTCTTCACGTATGTATGCGTGGTCGTCACAGAGCAAAAAAACTCATTGGCCGGTTCCATCGCAGAGTGCAACATTTCAGCCGTCGACCGCGCTCGCCGCAGACGGCAGGTAGCGGTGACGTCACATCCGCTCTGCGGCTTCAGGTTGCTGCATCCGCCCGAGAGAAACACACACGGGCGCACACACCGCTCCCTCACACGTGCACACAGCTCCCTCACACGCTCACCCTGCTACGTCACACGCACAGACCGCTCCCTCACACACACACACCCGCTCCCTCACACGCACACCAGTTTCCTCACGCACTGCACTGCGAGCCCTCGCACGCCGCAGGGCAATGCAGAGCTAGCTTACAGAATCGACGTGTGCGTGATATGGACTCCAACGAATGGATTATAAATTATTAACGCTGTTTTTGTAAATGCTTTCTGTAAGTGCACCTTAGTACTTCCAACCAATGAAGCCTTGTCAATGATACTGCTCAAAGTCTACGCTTACGTGAGAAAGCTTTTGTCGAAGCACTTAACTCTTTGTAAAAGTTATCGACTTACATAAAATTCGAAACTTTTTAAAAGATTTAGGGCTGATTTTTCAATCCTCGGATAGTACGAAGAAGAATACAAGTTTGTCTAAAGATAGAAAGTCATTACCAAAGGATTATATCTCCTATCACAATTATCTAACTGTAATTTTACTATGGATAAGCAGCGGCGTAAATAAATTCGTCGAATAGCTATCGGATTGATTATCAGTCTATTGAAACTTCGGTCCTTAATTAATATAATTATGAAAAAAATATATATAAAAAATCTAAGAAATGGCCACGTTAAGTGTCGAAACCACGACTATAGATTATGGGGCGAAGAGAAAGTACGAATTAGCTTTGTTGCAAATGTATTTTAAACTTTCGCCGTTATAGAAATAGTCTGTAAAGATGTGCAGTATTGTGACATAGTGACACACTGCCTGATGCACCGGTGAACTAGCTGCCTTACCCCTGTTTTCACCACCTCAAGCTACCTGAAATCCGATAGTTAACTTTCGGTTACATTGCATTTTTGTATGGTGTAACCGAAAGATAACTTTAGGATTTTTGTAACTGGAGGTGGTGGAACCGGGCGCTAGCCAGTTTGGCACTGGTTTTTTTATACCGCTCTGCGGCCCATAAACGATCTATGTATATGCGAAAAATCCAGTCGATTCCTTGTTTGGCTGAATGAAAGAAATACAAACAAATATTTCTACTGTTGGTAGGGAATAAAACTAACCTTTTCATGCATCAATACAATTTTAGTCATTAGTATGTGACGTAACGAATAAAAGTTACGAAATTATAAAGATTATCAATAATTAATCTAACCTATCTCTACAGTTTAAGTATTTTTTTCTTAATTTGAATGCGCTCATGTCTGTATCTACAAGTCGGATTTGAACAATCCTTTTTGAATTTGTTTGCTCAACATGCTAACATCACGTTATTGACAAGCAAAAATAACTAGCTAGAAAACGTCAGAAATAACTCTAAGCGAGCGGTGCGATTTTCCAATACAAAATTGACCCGAGCTGAGCTGGGCACCTCTGCTATTGATAATAAAGATTATTGGTTATGATACTTTTGAGATTACCGCGGTCGTTAGACATGTTTGAAAAATGTTACGGCTTTTCACGCGGCAGGCAGAGGCATTCTCCGACGTTTCGAGCTAATCATTCTCGTGATTTCACGTAATGCATACGTTCGTACGCAGCAGACGACTGCTGCGTACGAACGTGGCGGATGCCTCCTTGACAACGGGCTGAATGATTAGCTCGAAACGTCGGAGAATGTCTCTGCCTGCCGCGTGAAAAGCCGTAACATTTTTCAAACAAGATTATTGGTTTTCCTCTTCAGGTGTCAGTGAATTCTTCATTATCGCAATTAGGCAGGTTCGAGTAGGCGGCTCAGAGAGCGAACGATCATACATGTACTGGCTTCAAGTTTAGGTTCCCTGATATGATTTTCTCCTTCGGTTAACACAGCCCGCTATCTGCCTAGTCGATGCGCGAACTTTCCCCAACAAACGCTATCTCGGGAGCTAATTAAAACGAGACAGTGATGAATAAAGGATTTTCATTCTCACGCGAGGCCCGTTTAAGTAGAATTTTCCGCCGTCTCGATCTGACAGTTCGCCCCTGAGGGCTTGTAACTTAACTTTCGTAATGTTTCTTGATGAAGAGGTTCTTCATAAAGCCGTTTAGATGGACTCGAGGAATTCTCCGAGCCTTTTATCTCGTCCAGTAACGAATTTATTGTGTCTTATTTATATCTACCCGGCACGACATCCGCGCTGACGTTAGTCATGAATCGTCTTTCTTTTTTTGGATCAATGTTCCTTATCGTGCGTTTGGCGGATAAGAGCTACACTTGAAAAAATGTCCGAGCGACAATTTCACTGTCACAGACCCGTAAGTCCATATTACTTTGCGGCCGAAACGAGAAAACCGTTCCTTTCTCTATCTTCGCATGTCTTTTTCACCGTGAAAAAGGAAGACAGGCGTTCGTGTCAACCTTCCGGCTGTAAGGCAATACAATTCGTTGGGACCACAGTGCAAACGAAGCGCTCTACAAGAGTGTGCGTCCATTTAATTAAAATCGGCGTCTAGCGCTTAAGGCTGTTCCGACCCATATAAAGTTGTTTGCACACATAACGCAAAAAGTATTGCACTTTAAGCCACGAATTAATAATAAAAGTTTAATATAGTCATATTACTTGCAGCGAAAACAATTTCACAATTTCAGGATTATTGGTTTTGTTACAATTTATTTAAATACGATTTTTATTTAACAGCGCCGTCTAACGGTGTAAAACTTCTAATCGGCAATTACAACTAAACCATTAAACCTGAAATTGTGAATATGTTTTCGCTGCAACTACTATGGCTATATTTAATATTTTTGACGAATTCGTGCCTTAAAGTGCAATACTTTTTGCGTTCTGTGTAAAAAAAACATTGTATGGGTCACAATTTCAGGTTAAATGGTTTCGTTGAAAACAAATTCACAATTTCAGGTTAAATGGTTTCGTTGTAATTGCCGATTAGAAGTTTTACACCGTTAGATGGCGCTGTTAAATAAAAATCGTATTTAAATAAATTGTAACAAAACCAATAATCCTGAAATTGTGAAATTGTTTTCGCTGCAAGTAATATGACTATATTAAACTTTTATTATTAATTCGTGGCTTAAAGTGCAATACTTTTTGCGTTATGTGTGCAAACAATTTTATATGGGTCGGAACAGCCATAAGTGCCGGAACTCACACGGGACGATTCTCACCATTATGTCAATTAAATCTTGCTCCCTAAAATCTGTCATCCCTTATTATAAATATTCACATATATCTTTTTTTATTGAGGGTTGTCCTAAAATCTCCACACCGTTGTAGTCACATAAAAGCCAGTTTTTTTTGTTTGTTCTAAAATTGATTTTGGATATAAAGAATATGGGGAGGATGATTTTTGATCTTAAAAAAGTGGTAGAACAAAATACGTTCAGTTTATTGTACGGAAACACCCCTTTAGGCTCTCACAATCTATTTTTATGCACCGTGTATCATTCATATCCAATGTTTCCAAATGTTTATTGTCCCTCGGAGACTGGTAATACAGTGGATTTATCTCTGAAGGGTTATGAATCTACTGAACACTAATGCGCGCAGATATCACAGGCGGCCTGGGGAACGCGATAAACTATATTTTATGCGTGCGAATTTTGTGCTCTTCGATAATTTGAATTCGAAAGGTTCGTCGTTGAGTCGAGGACTTCAGAATATATAATCCGTGTACCTCATTAGCGAAAGGCTCGGCGAACTGTAAAACAAAATAGCGATCAAAACGAAATCGAAGGGTTGGCGGTTGCGTACATTTTGTTTATGCAACCTGTCATGGATGGCTAATACCACACAACTACCGTCATGATATTAGTCTGATACACCACATTCCCGAAGGAATTAGGTGGCATGCCAGGACCTTTCCTTTATGAGCACGGCTATATTTAACTGGATGGAAAACACGGACAATGTTTCTTTGCCGCTTCGAACATCTTTTCATCAAATGCGATGGTACCAACCCTCGCGGGCTTATACCCTACCACCTAGTATGGGAAGGGGACCTACAGTTTTACATGGATTCCGGACCATGGAGCAGCTCGCATTCGTGACGACATGAACTTATCGAATTTAGAAAGAGAAAGAAAGTGGTGTATGCCGGGGCGAGGATTTGAACCCAGACCTTTGGTACGCTAGGCCAGTCCCCGCGCCACTAGGCTACGAGCCTATTAAAATCACTAAATAATTCTTAAGTAAATATACTTTTTCGTACCAAGCATGCGTGGTTCAAACACTGTGATAGTAGGAGGCATTGATTAAGAGAGGAGGAGTAGGAGAATTCCAAATTATAGCAGGTGGCGAAATTGAAAGACGCAATACCCGCGAATGGGATGTTTCGCTCTTTCGAACCTTGCAGTGTACTCGTAAAGTAGTTATTTTTACGGGGCTCTTTCTTTAGTCAATGTGTCCTTGCTTCACGTTCGATAATACGTACATAACACATTTCCTGGAATAAATAACGCCATTCAAATACGACACGGACCGGGCGGTAGAGGCTCCAGTCGCCGCGTCGACTCGGCCGCACCTCCCGGCGCGGTGCATCGCGTGCTGGCGAGGGTGGCTGCATTGCGGCTGCATCGGGTGCACGACACGCGTCATTGCCGAACGCAGCGCACCGACACGCCTATCGGAATACAACGTACTTTAAGGGCAAGCATATTTCAAGGAGGTTAATGTGTGGCCTCGAGACGATAGTGAGAGTTCCATGCAATGGCTCGTGCCTGATTCCTCCTTCAAATAAAAAAAACTGAAATTAACACGTTATAAAAATCAACTGGGTGCTACGTCAGTACGATTTGTTTATTTATAACTTAAATTGTATCCATTATACACGCCTTCTTGTATTTAGATACATTATACACGCCTTCTTGTATTTAGATTTTAGAGGCGTATATTACGGATATAAGTTAATATGTGCGTCAAAGTAAATAACCCCACGATCGTCTCTAGCTCATTCTGCTATAACTTCTTAAAAATGTAAAGATATAATCTGTAATTCTATGCGATTGAATTCATTTATCTAGTAGTAAAACTATCCTGTTAAGTCACAAACTGATAGATCCGCGGGTTCGATCAAGTCGGTAAAGAAGAACTCGAACTAAACACTTATATTTCAATGCAAATGTAGAACAAACCGTTTAAGACAAGACCAAAGAATAAAAGAAACAGCAACTCTCAGTTAAAATGGACTAAAATTTAAATTATTGACTAGCAAAGTACAATAATATATATAGAATTTTAATAGCATTATCTGGTGTAATTTAAATTAAAGATTGTATCAGTGATCACATAAAAAAATGTGTATTTAATATCATGGAACAATACAGAAAAATGACATGTAATTTATGAGATCATTGTGAGGATGTTTGTAAAAAGATTCCCTTTACAATTAGACTTTTTTCATTGTTCAACATTTGACGTAAATACGCACATATTCAGACTTGTTTACACTTGCAGATATCAGATTTTTGTACCAAGTTCAAAGGTTTTCTTTCTTGGCGGTTACGATAAAGCGACTAGAAAAGGCCTTTTGATGTTCTTAATTAAAATTCTAGGTATTATGAGAAAAACACACATAAAATAATATCTCGTTTTGCCGTAAGTATCGCTACTTGTTGCGTCTACAGTCTGACTTACACTTACTTTAGTAATCTGACTTTTGTATTAAGTTTGAGAGATTTCTTTCGACAAAGCGACTGGAAAAATCCTTTTGATATACTTAATTTAAATTCTAGTTGTTAACAGTAAAACAAACATAAAACCTTCCTTTTACCGTAAGTAGCGTCATCGCGTGTAGCGTCTACAGTATGACTGCAGCGAGTTGTCTTACCAGCGGTGGTGCTGTCAAAAGTGTGCAAATTGCACGCCAGTCGGGGGAGTTCCATTTCCTACTTCGAGGAAAATGGCTTCTATTGAATTTCCTCTGTCGCTGCCGTAGCTTTTCTTATGAATTCAATTACTTATGCATTGGCAGGCCGGATCGAATTTGAAATTTCAACTTTATGTCAACCATTTCTTCTAGGGTTTCCAATCAATTTGCTTTAACTCGTATATTATTCTCATATTATTGTTTGTAGTATTTTGCTATTGCATCTTTGAAAGTGTTGCTTTGTAGAATTGCCATTTTAACATTTTTCATTTCATTTCATCGAATTTAAAATTTCAACTTATGTCAACGATTTCTTTTTAGGGTTTCCAATTAATTATCTTTAACTCATGTGTTATTCTCATATAATTGTTTGTGTGTCTTTTATAACATCTTTAAAAGTTTTTCTTTGTATAACTGCTATTATAACCGGTTTTATTTAATTTAAACGAATTAGAAATTTCAACTTTATGTCAACCATTTATTTTAGGGTTTCCAATCAATTTGCTTTAACTCGTGTATTATTCTCATATTATTGTTTGTAATATTTTGCCATTGCATCTTTGAAAGTGTTGCTTTGTAGAATTGCCATTTTAACATGTTTCATTTCATTTCATCGTATTTAAAATTTCAACTTATGTCAACGATTTCTTTTTAGGGTTTCCAATGAATTATCTTTAACTCGTGTGTTATTCTCATATATTGTTTGTGTGTCTTTTATTGCATCTTTAAAAGTTTTTCTTTGTATAACTGCTATTATAACCTATTTTATTTCATTTAAACGAATTTTAAATTTCAAATTTGTGTTAACAAATTGTTTGAGGGTTTCAAATGAATTTGCTTTCACTCGTGTGTTATTCTCATGTAATTAGGTTCACTCTTTTGCCATTTCATCTTTAAAAGTGTTGATTTGTAGAACTATTATTCTAACATGTTTTTTAATTCGTTTCAGGTAAGTTGGAATGAAGTGCTACCATTTGTCGGCGAAGCGAACATTGAAATTGTCGAAATCGAAAATGAATTCAGTAAGTAAAGTCGGTAACTTCACGGTACGGCACTATGCTATGCCGGTATAAGGTACGGTATTAAGAAATTAAAAATATTTTATTACCACGATAAACACATAAATTAAATACATTTACATACAATTAATTAAACATTCAACTAAACTTAACAATAGTTTTCTTATCATGCTTTCATATTTCCTCGGAAGCTGCCCTGATTCCATTTCCATGGTAAATAGCAATTTGCTAGACGCTAGTGCACAGTTTATTGCAGTCTAGCAAGGTTGCTACCTCTTGGTCTCGAAACCTATGAACTCATAATTACAGGTAATATTTCAGGAACTACATCAACTAGAAGCATACATTAGCAAAATATTTTTTTGTTATTTTTTTTTAATTACAGCATATTTAAGGCGTTGGAGGCATATTTTATCAGTGGCGTGAGCAAAATAGGCACCATAAAAATATCGCCCGAATTACATGATAATGTTTTCGCGGACCCATTACATTTGGTTTTTATTATTTGAATTCTCCAAATGAAAAACAAAAAAAGCGAACAAGTTGGAACCGGTAAAATCGCACGCCCGATAAGTTGTTCGGAATTCATTGTGCAAAACTTTCCGCTGCACGAATTCCTTCGCGAGAATGAACCAATTACAGCAATTTTAGGAGTCTTATCAACTCATATAAAACAGCAGTAAAGTCGTATAGCAGCTCCAAGTTACCGAGTTGATACCGATAGTACTCTCGCGTGTCCGAAGTTTTGAGGACGTCACATAAAATGTTTAGTTCATGTTGAAAATTCTCTGTTTTCCACGGCTTCTTTCGTTAAGCAACGTCCATTACCTGTTTTAACCCGTGTCTTAAGTCTTGGTTTTTTTCGTTGCTAAAATATTTTATTACTTCATGCATTCACTTATTTACAGACCTACTTTCTGTTACTAAATGCTTAGATGTGTACAAATAGAGTATGCGTAAATGAACATAATTTTGCTAAATTTGTACACTGCAAACCGATTATGTAAAATCTAAATTCAAAGCTTATTGCAAAGCTAAGTTCATTGAAGAAGACATTCAAACCATTGAAGTTAATTCAATTGAAATCAACCGGCGGTAAACAATGCACATCTGACGTAGGAAAGAGACAATCGGGTAGTTTCGGATTTTTAAAGCGTCGTCGCTGTCACACGCTGTCTGTACACAGGAACTGTGTTCTACGTGCGAAATAGATTATGCTTTATGAAGTCGAAAGTAGCCGGTTGTCTCCTTCCAACGTCCGATGTGCTTTATTTTCTGCCGGGTATAGCTAAATTCAGAAATAGAACAAGAATAGACATAGACAAGAATACAACAAAATATTGTAGAAGCTTGAAGCTTGCAGCTAGATGCAGCCAAACATGTTTTTTACCGAAACGCTAAAGCGCCCGTTTGTATTGCCACCAGCAAAATTTATATTAGCAGAATTGAGTTGTAGTATAGTTCTTGCAATTGACCAAGTATATCGGGATGCACTTACATGTCAATGTGTGTGTAAGATAGAGCTCGGGTATGCTTAGGATAAAAACAATAAAGGTTATTGCTAATCGTATATACATTCGTGTCCCACTCGACTTCGTGATTTGCAAGAACTATACCTGTTGCGCTGGCTTAGCAAATTCAACTAATATTGTGTGACTTACGATAAAAAACAATTCAAGTAAGCGACATTTTGGGGGTAGGTAGTCGCTTGTTTCCAGTGTGCAATTTCAAATTTCTTTCGCTGCGCTGCGTGTCCTGTGGCTCTCTTGAAGTTGTAACTCATTTTTGCAGAAGTCAATTAAAGTTAACACGCTCCAGGTGTGGGTGGCTGAAGTCCCCTGAAAGCTTCGTCACGACAGTAAGGAAGGCACGAACGGATGGCCTCTCATTGTCCGAGCATAAAGTTTTGGGTCGGCGACCGTGGCGGACAACGAATTTAACGTTTTTAATGCTATCGTTGAATGTCTTCTCTGTACGCGTAGCCTTTTCACAAAATATTAAGTCAGATCGAAGGTTTCCAAAACGAAATTAACCCATTAGTACAATCACGTTAAACCAACTAAGGGGTGAGCAGTGTTGTTAACTATAATAGGAGGCGGAAATAATGGTCGGCTTTTCTTTGGACTTCAACGCGAGCAGAGCCGCGGGAAATTGCTGATTAATTTATTTCGCGAGAAGCTGTCATAAGCCTAATTAATGTGATATGTGTGTGGAATCGACCGTGAAGCAAGGACACATTATTTATAGAAAGATAGCTGTACAACTACTTTATGAATATACTGCAAGGCTGGACCCGAACCAGCGAAACACCTTTCGCGGGTGTTGCGTCTTCCAATTTCGCCACGTGCTGTATACCCATAATTTGGAATTCTCCTACAGTGCCTCGTAAATCAATGCCTTCTACTAACACAGTGTTTAAGATTATACATACATTACTTTAAATAACGCCTTACCTGCGTTGCGGACATTGACTTTAAATTTTCGTCCAAATCGTATTTGGCATCAGACGCTAGAGCCATTCCTAGGTTGACTTAATTGTATATACTTTATTAACGAGTCCCTAGTTCACGGTCGATTCTGCATACATATCACATGCGTTAAAATAAAGCGACTTACTTGCTCGCTCATACCAATTTACTGTTAAATAATCTAATTATTAAAACTGAGAACCTCTCCACGTAGGGCGTAGTGTCGAAAAAAATTAAATGCCAGATATCCGTTCGATCAGCTGTGAGCACAAAAAGGCAGGAAACAGCTGGCAACACTTACGAACACCCCCTCAGCCTATATACACCTACGTTTACGTTGCACAGCCGGCAAGCATCTGGATGTGACACTGACAGAGTAGTTATGATGTCCGACTATTTTCTGAAGGTATAATACTTTTGTAGGGGTGGTGATAGCGGGTTATCGCAGCTGATGTACAGTCATTTATTTTTGTCTTTCAGTGTACTTTGTAGCGAAGAGGTTCGGTTTTGTGATGGATTGAATTGCTGTCAACGCGATGATTCCGAAATGTTTTCATTTCATTTAGATGATAATGAGGTGATTCGATTCTTTACAATGGCTCGTGCCTGATTTCTCAGTCAAATTAAGAAATATTTTTCTGAAATTTTGCACATTCAATAAATAGACTAGGAGCTACGTCTGTACGTTTTTGTTTTTTGATAACTTACCTTATATGCATGACATACGCCTATTTGTATGTGTTTACAAATTATCTCTCAGTTGTCAGACGTATCTCTCGTATCATTTCATTTAATTTTCATTTAATATGCAAAATATCAGAGAAATATTTCTTAATTCCACTTAGAAATCAGGTACGAGCCATTGTATGGAACTTGATCACATAATTATTCTCTAAACCGGTTATGCGCCGCTTGAGTGTGGAAAATACGGTTACGGGAAATTGATATAATGGATACAAATAACAGATTTATGATTATTGTTGCCTACGGCTCCGCCCGCGTCTAGGTCTGACACTTCTTGACGACGTTGCAGGTTCGACAACGAATTGTCACCCTGACGTATCAACGTGCATTTCGTAAGAGCCAAATAAGGTGGATTATTTGTTCGTGGTTTGGATTCAACGTTAAACTGTAGGTCCCCTTTCTTACTTACTAGGCGGTAGGGTTAATCCCGCCCAGGTTAGTACTATCACATTTTATCAAATATGGTCAAAGCGGCAATTAAAATTGTTTGTGATTTCCGTCCAATTCAATGTAGCTGTGCAATAAAAGGAAGGGCCTGGCATGGCACTTAGTTCCCATGAGGTGTGTCGGGCTATTACTATACAAAAGGTGTGGTATTAGCCATCCGAGATCAGTCACATAAGGATAATGCTGAGCTGATCGCCGTAAAAGTAAAAAACGGTCACCAATTCTGTTAGGTGTCGACCAAACTTCTCCGCTTCTTTCCAAGTTGCTAATAGACTAGGCGGTCGCGACAAAAATGGTAACGTTAACATAAATTGCTAAAACTGGGTTCACATGATAAAGACCAACCCTCTGAAGATAAATGTGTCAGTCTGCCTGCGCCAAGTGGTTGCGTTACGCAGATAAGGCACCTGAAAACGTAGTTATCGTGACAAAAGATATATATGATAAGATAAATGCCTGCAAATGACGAAGCATGAAAGTATCAGTACATACTTGCTTGCAAAACCAAAACTGAATAAATATTTAGTTGCATTTCGTATTTATAGGCGATTTAGTTTACAGATCTAACTTTAGGTATATTTAAGTATTTTATTTTTAAAACCGACTGGTTATTGCTGTATAATTAATAGGTATAAACATTTCTAGACAATCAGCATATTCATCAGCAGGTACATACCAACATCTATTATATATAGCCAATCTAGATAACGCAACCACTTGGCACAGGCAGACCGACATATTTAGCATGAGAGGTTTGTTCTCTAACCTGTGAACTCATATTCAGCCATTTACCTTATCGTGACCAAAAATGCCGTGACCTCCCGGAATATAAGCTTTTTTCCGTTGCTGGACCAGCATAGTCCGCGAGACGAAGTTAAATTGTCCTTCATTAAAGTTGCGCCGGCCGAGCCGTGTCGCGTCTCCTCCGCCGCGAGACGAAGGCGAAAACGAAAAAGCGTTTGATATATTGCTAATTAGATGGAATTTCCGGACTACAGCCGATGAAAAGTTGGGGCGTTAACTAGACGAGATTTCCGTCTATGGGGATGGACTAGTGTATTAACACTTTACGTTTTGACGCTAGTATGCACAGGAGAAACTTCGATTCTCGATAGTTCCAATTTAAAACTTAGTAGAACCCGGTAAAGTATATGAAAATCGTAAAAAATCGGGTAAGGGTTTTTATTTATTACCACCAACTCAAAATCGTGAACACAATGTAATAAGATATGCCAAAATCAACTTACCTCCATGGAAAAAAATAAAACCGGCCAAGTACGAGTCGCACTCGCGCACGAAGGGTTCCGTACCATCTACCTATTGGAGTTATCAAGATCAAGCAATAAACGCCAAAAAAATCCAGCCCTTTATTTTTTATTATTGTTTAATTTGTTGTTATATCGGCAATATAAATACACACTCTGTGAAAAATTCAAGTGCGGTTCATGAGATACAGCCCTGTGACAGAGGGACGGACGGACAGACGGACGGACGTACGGACGGACAAACGGACAGCGGAAGCTTAGTAAAAGGGTTCCGTTGGCACCCCTTGGGTGCGGAACCCAAAAAAGATAGGTATTTGGCTGTAAAATGTTTGTGTTCATTGCTGATGTATGTAAGAATATTTAAAAAATACAAACTCGATAGTAGTCCGACTGTTAATTAAGCTCTCTCCAAGTGTACAGCTCGGTGCAATACGTCGAGTTTGGCCTCATCGTTCGCCCCTCTGCGCGTCGCATATTGCGTTCGCACCACACTGGACGTGCGCCATGGACCTCTTATCTTCGAGGACTAGACAAATGTCCTTGTCAATGTCGATGTCCAGTGTCAAGATTCCTTCAGTAATTAACCCAAAGGAAATGTAGCCCTATACCGCAAAAGGAACGAACAGATATTAACGGCTTAAGAGAAATGCAAGATTTGTGTGCTTTTCGCAAGTGATAATTTTGTGACTAATCTTATGATTTTGAATTGGATCAAAATATCAACATCGCTTACAACTATCAAATACGTTCGTACTGACGAATAAGCTGGTTGATTACTGGTAGAAGTAAATTATCCTGTAATGTTTACTTTTTGGTACTAACCTGGCTCCTCGAACTGCACTTAGCTTCCTTATCAAGTTTTTATTACCTAATCCATACTAATCCATATCTATACTTCTATACAATGTTATAAATTCAAAAGTAACTCTGTCTGTATGTTGCGATTTCACACCTAAACCACTGAACAGATTTTGATGAAATTTGGTATAGAGAGTCTTGACCTTGGGAATGGACATAGGCTACCCTTTGTGGCGAATCCATACTAATATTATAAATGCTAAAGTTACTCTCTCTGTCTTTTCCGATTTCTCGCCTAAACATCTGAATCAATTTGGCATAGAGAGTTGATGAAGTACATAGGCTACCTTTTGTAGCGAAAGCTAAACCCTGAAGGGGAGGAACGGGGATGGAAGTTTGTATGGGGAACAGTATAGAGGTAGGTGATGATACCGTACAGATGTAGGTGATGTTTGCAAGTGTATACAGTATACACTTGCAAACATCAGCTATGTACATCACACACAGACATACACCCTTTTATGTATGATTTGTACTTATGCAGATAATATCTCACACACGCTCATGGATACTTCGTGTAAACCTGTTATTGGCGTTACTCATAGACATAAGCTTTTCTAAATGTATTTGTATACACGCGGTTGGTTTACCTTATTAAATAAATAAAATAAATATAACATACAACGTTGGGATCAGCTGGTTTACGTATTAAGTCCGCAAAGTAAACATGATGCTTGTCTCGTAGTGGTGTAGTCCGTGGCTCGCGAGCTCCTCCCAAATGGGGTCTGAATCGCCCGGAATCCGCTTTGAGGGCGCGCCTGCAATTCCTATCGAATTCTATACATTTCGGTATCGATCTAGTTCGGAAGCGTACATCCTTTGACATCGTCCGTCCTCTCCTGGATGCTGGATATCGGAAATACTTTTAGGACATTTTCAATTAAAATATTCGCGATAAATTGAATCGATATGCGACGTTTTTGTACCATAATGTACTAAATTTTAAAATGTAAGGTTTCAATAGAAAACAGTACTGGAAATTTTTCGTAATTTGTTGTTAAATTAAATAGTCTTGGTCTTAAAAAAAGGTTGAATATGTACATAACTGCATATTATTATGTATTAAAACATTCTTTCACCTATTGTTAATCTCGCCTGCACTTCATTTGCACTTTTATTAATAAATTTAAAATGTTTGTTGATTTTTTTACTCTTAAATTTTATAGCTTACTCTAAGTTATCTAACTGTTCCATAAATATATTTATGAAACACGCATTGTTTTTTTTATCTATGTGGACATGGAAGTAACGCTACCCTCACCATCATGATATTAACCTAGAACACCGCATTCCCTAAGATATTAGGTGCCATGCCAGAACCTTCCTTTCTCCGTCCAGTTCGATGAAGCGTGGCTACATTCCTTAATGGAAAATACATAGCATTTTCATAGCCGCTTTGCCCATCTTTTCCCCCAACGCGAGGTACCGGGCAGGCTACGTAGGGCATCCAGTAGAGAAAGGGGATCTACAATTTTACATGGTATCCGAGCCATGGAACAGCTAGAATTATCTCATCCAACTGAGAAAGAGAGAAAAGTGGTTTACGAAATTGAAAGGAAGTCCCCTCGCCCCCGAGCTTCTTGTCACTCAAATCGATTACGAATGTATAAATTGAACTAACATTTCGCCGGGTAGACTCGACGAGGGAGTTTCCAAATTGAGACGCCCATCCCACGAACGGCGCGTGTATTTCCTCATCACACCCAATTTACATTATTCCCACAAAGCGCCGCCCCGGCGCGTGGCGCTGATTTAATGTATTTAAATTAATTTAAATTAGTTTAATTGAACGGAAAGGCCGCCAACTCTCGTCAATCATAGTTACGTAGTCACTCCGGAGCGCGCGGCGCGTCGAGCGCACAATAGTGCGTGGGGCACTGATCACGCCAATTCGCGCGTTTCTACCCCAGTTTGGAGTCACTCGAATCGCGCGAGTGACAGATGGATTCGATTGTTAAGTCGACGATGCAAGCGTTGAATCGGCGTTAATTAAATCGGCTGAAATTCGAGTTATCCTCAACCGCCGAAATATGTTTGAAGCGGGATTTCTGAACGACTTAATTAAAGCGCGTTTGTTTTTTGGCGGAAAAGCTTTCGAATAGGCCGATCGGCTTGGTGGCGTTGCTCAGCGGTTCCGAGTCTAGGCTTCTGTGCTCGGTTTTCCACCTTCCGATCTTCTCGAGTGAAGGCTCGATACAATGCCGCGCCGTGCGTCTTGTCGACGACCTCAAGGTATCCCAGAATTTCCGAAATTCCGAAACTCCGAAGTGATGCATTTTGTCGTTTCTACCATGGAGAATGCTTATCGGGGCTGCATAACGCTGTCCCCTTTTGAGTTCAACTGAGTTTCCGTGTCTACTCCCGTCTTATCATGCTCGCTGGGCTGAAACCACACCTATTGTCATGATGGAACTTTCATTATATCGCACGGCTACGTTGAAGTGAATGGAAAACAATTTTAATTGCCGCTTCGAACATCATTAAAAGATTTCCTCTACCATCTAGTAAGGAAGGTGACCAACAGTTTGACGTAGAATTCGAACAACACACGACAAATCTCTTAGTCTTACGCCGTGAACGGGAAGAAATGCAGTGAAAGCACTGTTTTCTTTTTAAGTTCCGAAACGAACAACACATTTATTTGTATCTATTAAAAAACGTGCGAAAATTCTCGCACGGAAATAATGACAAATAAATACAAGAACTAAAAAGAGCGACAAGCTCGATATCGCGTCTCC